>OZ010799.1:459014655-460292378 GCA_963932465.1 Maratus speciosus | reverse complement strand
CTACCAGAAATGTGGTTCGACTTATACACGGAAATTAATTTTTTTTTTCAAAATTTTGCATAAGAATTGGAGGGGTCGACTTATAAATACACTTGAGTATATACGGTAGTCATTTTCCATTAATGGACACACCATGTAGACATTGCTAAAAATGCAATTTCAGTAATGTTTATAGTGCATAAAATATTTTGACTTGAATGAAAACCTAAATAATCAAATTTAATTTTTAAATTACACTTACCAAAATGTAATAACACCAAAACTTTTATAAATAGCTGCTTTTTAAGTTATTTTATATGGTTGATAAAATTTCAATATATATATTTTCTTATGTATTTCTGCCTTGCATATTTTATAATCTGGCAATCAAACCAATCAGGAAGCAGAAAATATTGTTTCAGAGTACAGTCAAAGAGGGGTTCATAGGGCTTAATCCCTCCCCATTCAATAAAAGCAATTAAGTTGCAAAAGTTGTTAAAAATTTATTTTCTGTCTTAAATGTTTGTGCTTATTCATCTGTGACAAAAAGATATATTATTTTAGTATTCAGGGGTGAGGAAATACACCATTTTACTTGCCACTGGCGAGTGAATTTTTAGGTAGTCTTCAAAATCTGGAAACTGTGGAGATAATGCCAAAAACTTTATTTTTTACTAGTTAGCTATATTTTGCAACTTTCCAAATTCCTGAAATGTAAATTTTGTACCTAATAAAATTTTATTCTGTATTCAACTTTCCTCTCTTGTAATACATTCCTTAATTTCATAGAAAAGAAAAATTATGAAACTGCACTGAAGATTGAAGTAACAGTTTTTGAAGTTGTATAAAGTTTATCATAACAATTTTCAACTGTATGTTTTGTTTTGCTGGCTGGTAAGATTTTCAGAAATTCTCCACCCATTGTAATATGAATGAAAGTTATAGTAATCATGAAACTAGTAAATCTGCAGATCAGTGACCCCAAACATCAGTTCTACAGTTTTATTTTGAAATTATTTTATTTAGTATTTAAAATATCTAACTCAACTCCCAGTATCATTTCTTTCATATTTGTAATATTAATTATTACTAATATATTAAGTAGCCTCTGAAAGTTTAATTGTAAAAAAATAGTGAGACGAAACTAAAACGATACACTAATACTCCATTTTTTTTTTTTAATCATTATTACCTTTTTAAATCCCCCACTGTCTGAATAATTTGATAGCTGTAATTGCCTGATATTTAGTATTTTAAACTATCCATCTGTATAGCACAAAATTAGCACTCGGCAATCGTTGAGTAACAGTTAAAATGTGGCGATTAACTTTATTGTCCTCATTCGCCAAACTTAATGGGCACTCCTTGCCAAATGTGATTGTTGAAAGGTGTATCGATGGAGGAAAGGGGTGAAATTCGTGCGGAATTTATGGCATCCGGATCGGTGATTCTCCCAAACACAAGATAAGAAAGTAGCAGGTCTGATTCTGTTCCGAATTTTCCGAAAATTAAAAAAAATTGGTCATCAGTCCGAAAATTCGGCCATTAGTACTAAAATAAAGGGTGTCTATAACTGACATTTTAGGAGTTTTGATATATTTTTGTTATTTACAATTAAATTTTGATTCATATTGGGAAATGAGACTATGAGAATGGTTAAATATTGTTGATAGATTAATATAATATTGAAAATACTGGAATGTAATAATTATAACTATTAATTAAAAAACATTAAAGAAATTTGTTAAGGGTGTCTATTACTGGCACATCTATCCTAAATAAAATGTTTTTAGATATTTAAATACTAACAACAGTTATGTCATTGTAATTGGTAATTTTATGTAGAATGCATGTGTTTCATGTTTTGGAAATAGATTTGCAGAAATTGTCTTACAACATAAAAATGAAATTAAATTTTAACCGTGAATCGGCTGGGGTCAGATACAGGAGAGTTTTCGTTTATGCACTATGGAAAGTTTTTTATGCAAATTCATTAAAGATGGAGACACAATTTTGATGTAAGTTTGGCATAAGGAATTTGATTGGGGGGGGGGGGGGGGGATACCATCTTAATGTTAATTCAGGTCTCACAAGAGCAAATATTTTCAGGGAAATGAAAAAAAGAATGAAAGCTTTATTAAATCAGTGCTATTTCAGATTGTGGGGGGAGGGGGGGGGAGAATATTTAATTTTGATTTTACATTAATTTCCTGCAGACCTGAAAAATAGAAGGTGCTTTTTTTACAATTTAAGCATTGTTTGGTGTTTTCAAAAATTGTGTGGAAATGAATGCAAAACAAAAGCGAAAATTTTATTATTTCATTATTTTGTTCTCACAAATCTGATAAAAAAAAATGAAAAAGTTCTGTATTATCTGCATTATTAATTTTGCAATTTTGTATCCTGTAGACCCAAAAAATACAATTATCACAAACTAAAGAACAGATCAAAACTGAAATTTTACTACTGTAGATGTAGAAGACCACTAATCTGCACAGTTGGGTTCCAAATGTTTTGCAGATTGCAGGTCATGTATATTTTCTTTCTTTGTTTCTTTACTCTTTTTTTTTTTTATTCATAGTATTTTGACATTGTAGATTGTGAATGCTCAAAATTAATTGCACACTTAAACATATGAATTAAGTAAAATTTATTTAAAAAATATATTTGTTTGGAACAGATGTCATATTCGCCCCATATTGGCGCGATTTTTTTCTGTCGCCAATATCATATAGGCAACAGGTACTTAACTTGCGCCAAAGTGTCGTTATTTTGCTTGATGTGGTAACCCGGATTATGTTGTTTATGCTGTTGATGTTTTCGCCAAATTGGCAACCGAAAAAAATCGCGCCAATATGGGGCGAATATGACATCTGTACCATTTGTTTTTATATTTGTTAAATATATCACCAATAGTTGTTTGTATTTTAATATGTGTTTTATGTTTCTTTATTGATGTCTTGCAAGCAGGGTTGCCGGCTTTAAGCCAGGCCAAAAAAAAGCCGGCCAGCTTTTACTTAAAAAGTTAGTTTACAGCTAATTCATATTAAATTTGGATTAATTTATTTTTAATATGCTTATAAATATTTGCTACTAAAAAAATTATAACAATTTCTAATAAATTTGTTATATAAATAAGTCTATAACTGCTAGATGGCAACTGTGAAGGCATTATGTCTGAAAAAAAAAAAAAAAAAATTATTAATATCGAAAAGAATATAAATTATACCTACTCCAAAGTGGTGCTTGGAAATTCTATATTTTACATAACTCTGCATATATCACACATTTTAAAAATTAAATCTAATTAAACAATGACTAAATGTAACACATCAAAATTGAAACATGTTCATATGGAAAGATTAAGTCATAGAATGAACAATGTTAAAAGAGAAATTAGGAAGGAAAGGATATAATATTTAAGGAGAGTTTAGTATATAAAATACAGAAAGCAAATAAACAAAGAAAATATAACATAAATAAATAAAGAATGTTCAAATAAAATTTGTTGAGTTAACATTTTGAAAAGCTTGTTTCTATTTAAAAGAGTGCATATTCATGCATATGCTATTCATAATACTGTTTTTAATAAATAGTGAGAAATGGTGTTTTTATTTTATTACACGTGCTTTTAAATGTTTATAAGAAATAAAATAAGACTTGTATATTAATAGCTCTTAAAATTAGTTAAGTAATAAAACATTAACTAAGTACAGTAGGCTCTCTCAAATCTGCACAGCTTGGGACCAGATGTTGTGCGGATTTTAGAATTTTGCAGATTTCTGATCATTGCTTTGTTTACGTTTTTTAAACAGTAATTTGAATGTAATAATGTAATCAAAATTTTAATAAATGCAATATAGTATATTATTTTTATTATTATTTTAATTTATAGTAAATATGAAAATAACAGTAAAGTAATAAACTAAAATGATAAAAAGTTAGATGATTTTAAAAATGATTAAATTATTAAAAGTAAAGGTCCAGTGAATAATTAATCATGTATAATTAAATATGCATAATAAAGATGAGATACATTTTCCTTGTTATTCAATGAAACTTTCCTCATAAAGGTACCCTATTAATTCACGTAAAAATAATAAATTAAGGAAGTTTTATTTCAAGTTTAGCCAGTCTTAATAATAAAAAAAGCTTGATTAATACATAAATATATTTTGTAAAAATATTGATATTACCAGTAGTATCAGCAATATTTTGATTTTTTTTTTTTTCAGAAATAAATTTATACTTCCTTCATGAAAAACCATGATTTCAGTCATATTATCAAGAATTACATATATAGAATGATATAAAACGAAAGAATTTTGTAATTTTTTGCCTACATCTGAATTGACAGTTTCTTTGTTTACATCAGCGATGGTGTGCAGATTTGAGGGAGTCTACTGTAACTCTTGTTCTCTTTAATTTTATAAAGCAGTAAAAATGGAAAAAAAAGGTGGGATTAATATTAATGTCTTCATTATTGAGAAATTGGTTTATTTATTAAATTCTAAGTAAATTAAATGTCATTAAAACTAAATAAAAAGCACTTAAAAATGTGTAGATTGTAATTAAATACTGCACTGTATAAAAGCCAATTATGGCCAAAAAAGCCGGTTAAAACCAATAAAAGCCACTTGCGTGGCTTTTTTAAATTTTAACCAGTTTTTTTTTTTTTTTTTGCAACCCTGCTTGCAAGTCTTCTGTACTTACGTATTTACTCCACCGCAGCAATAATAATAATAAGTATATATATATATATATATAGATGAAATAACGCATCTTCACTATGAATTTATCAACAAGCACCTCTGATGATTCTGTGGGTTGTTCATAGTTTTATTTTACATACTAGTTTCCTATGTTCATATTTTGTTCATCTATTAGAATTTTACCATTTGTTCATATATTTGTGATTTCATATTTATTATATATATATATAAGCTGCGGTGGCGTTAATACGTAAGAGGGTTGTTCTCTACAATACTTGCAAATTTGGCCAGCAGTCTGACTTGAATGATGCATATGTAAATTTTCATAAAAATTAGATAAATGGTAAGAAATCAGCCAATTATTGAAGATTTTAATAGCAACAGAAATTGTTTTAAAAATTTGACTTAACAAAAAAAATAAAATAAAAATTTGTGGAAAAAATAAAATAAAAAATGTGAGGGAATGATGAAATAAGACATTTTTACTAGTTGTAGGGGAAAAATGCAAAATTATGAAGAAATCCAAACTGTTTCCTTTAAGAGAAACACTTAATATATAATGTATGATAAAATTAAAATTTTTGATATTTACAAAAAAATTAATATTCTGTGTGAGGGAATGACTGCTAATAAAAACGCTTCCGGATATACTGACTAAAAAGAAATTCTGTAAAATTAACAAAATCTTACACCACCAATTTATGTTGCTGGACTGACAAGTGCTCAAAATAGCTTCTTCTCTGTGAAGGATGCTAGACTGCTACTGCTCATTAGTGGTAGATATTTGAGATAATAGCAATGTGTGAGGGAATGATGGTCTAACATGGGGAAACATATAATTGATTGAGTAGACTATATAATAATAGCAAAAATTAATATTTTTATTATTTTTTGTAATGTATCAAATAAGAACTTTATTTTGCTTAGGGTATTTTTAATTATTTTTATTTCTGGATGGAAAGAAATAGGCAATAAAATAGGGTAGTACAGGTGGGGGAAAGGTGAGGGAATGATGTTTGCATGATATATATTATATTTTTAAATACTAAATTTATTTATTTTTAAATTTTACTTTTTGCCCCTAATAAACTATGTTTAGATCTTCTAATAAAAATAAAAATAAATAAAAATGTAATAAAATTAAGAGCATTTATATGGCTGGGAAGCACTTTTTGCACTATTGCAGAGAATAACCCAAGAACCAACTCTTCTATAAATTGCCATAGTTGGCTACTAAACCATGAAATTTTGTTTTTAATGCTTTCCAACAAAGTTGAAAAATGTTTATGCATTCGGTTTGTTTGTCCGTCTGTCCACACTCTAACTGACATAAATATACTCAGATTTTCATGCAATGGATAAAGGTTATTTATGGTCACCAAAGCATATTTGGTATTGTATAGGAAGTATGTACGATAAATAATTCATTTACTGGGGCACTCAAAAATATTCCATTATATTATGGTATATGGGAAAAATCATTTGTAGAGTATTTTAATGACATTACATTATTTCAAATGTATTGAAACTAATATGAATCACTGAATTTCACTATGATCACATTAGATGAGGGCATTCATAGCATTTTTATTCATTTACAGGGACACACAAAAGCAATCGGTTACAGTACTGTCTTTCAGTAATAATTGCTGGAGTGTACGGTTTAAAATTTGGTGTGTGCTTTTAAATTTAGCTGAGTGACTTGTTTTTAGCGACCAACTCAAACACTTTTGCCCCAAGATGGGCCTGACTCAGATTCCAGATCCCAAGTGTTTGAAGAAAGAGAGGAGGGAAACAGATAATTTAGGAGTAAGATAATTATATATTGTTACTACAGAGCAGTAAGTACATCAGATTATTATTATTAATAAAGAGTTTCAACGGTTCTTAATTTTTTTTCATATGCTGCAAGTGAGAACCAAAGAAGTAACCTAAATTGATTTATTTAAATAAAAAGTTTTAAAGATTCTAAACTGTATATATTGGTGAAGGGAATAAAAAAATGAGCAGTGGAAATTATGGATGAGGGTAGTTTAGATTTAGTTGTTGGAGTTGGAATCTAATAAACTCCATTCAGTTTTGTATGCCATATATTCTAAATAACTATATAAATGTATGATTGTTTCTTTCAATATTCAAGAAGTTCCAAGAAGATCAAAATAAGGTAGAAATTAAGATTATGTTGGCAAAATATTCCTGACAATTTTTTTTTCAAAAAGTTCCACATTTAAAATATTTGTATGGTTCCTGGTCATGTTATATTTAGAAGCATCTTCTCCATGCTCTGACTATTAAAACAGTAAAAATTCCATTCTTCTCTTCTGCAACCAAAACATACAGAACAAGTACAGAGTTGTGATATTCTGAAAATTATTGAAATTTTGGAGCTTTTCTACACAAAAACAGAAAAGCGAGTTTTGAATTCCGGAAAGAATATTCTGAAATTTATAAAATTCGAAGTATCATAACTTGGTAAGTTTTGGTTGTAGAAGTCTGGAATTTTTATTGATTGATTTGTCAGAGAATGGAGAATTTTTTTCTAAATACAACTTAATAGGATTGATGTACAAAATAAAAATTTAAATAGTGTAAGTTTTTGAAAATTCCTATCTTATTTTAAAAGCTTCTGCAATTTACATTGCCTAAATATCTCCAACAGGTAAAAAATTAAAATGTGTTTCAATCTTTTCATAGAAATTCTGTTAGTGTCAATATTATTAATTGGTTGATTAAAATCTGTTTTTATAATCATAAATTTTCTTAATTTTTTTAAATATGAGAATTTACTAAATCCAAGATGATACTCTTGTTTCTAAAAATGTTTTGCCTAATTAAATAAATGAAAGGAGCTTTAAATACCGTATTTTTCGGCCTATTATCCGCGAATTATGTGCTAAAAAAGTCATAAATTTTTTTCTGCGTATTATAGGCTGGTGCGGATAATCTAATGTTTTTCCTTGAGTTGCTAATCGGAATAATCGTGAAAAGAGCTAATGTTCCTCATATACAACAACAGATGGCGCCAGCAGATTTCAACAAATGTACTTCGGGAAAATATATCCAAAATTATAGTCCTTAATTAAGCAACGACTCCTTTCCCAACTCAAAGCTGCATGCCATAGAGCAGTAACGGAGCATAAACTTGTGACATGGCGGGAAACATTTGTGATATCTTAACCTCGAACGCAAGAGGAGATTAGGGTCAATTTATAATCAATCTCTTTTTATGTTTGCGTAAAAGTATTCTGTAGTGTGCTTTATATTTACTGACTATTTTACTATATTACTATTTGTTTCTATTATACTGAAGAATTTTTCAGGTAAGTGAAATTTTAAATTATTTTAAAGTATTCTAAGCACATTTTCTGAATTATTGTCAATTTAAATGAAGAAATAATAAATGAAAGGTAAAAACTTAAAAATATGACTGTGGTATTACCAGAAATATAAAAATTTAATGCGAAATGTTTTTTTCTTTTCTTTTTTAATTATTTCACAATGTTTGTTTTCTTTAAAAAAAATTCCTGAGGATTTGCATATCTACTAAAAATTTTCCATTTCTGTTTATAAATTTATCATTGTTTTATGCATTTGATGAAGTAAAAAAATATCACTTTTACAAGCAGTTTATTAGCGACTAGTACCATCTATTGACCAGATTTGAAATTTCCATTTCCAGTGCGGATTATAGGGCGGTGCGGATAATACGGCAACATTTATTTTAATTGGCGAAAAAATATGCTTGTAGATAATACGGTAATTCTTTTACTAGCTCCATTCCCAATCTTGAAAACAATAAAATATACTAAATTTGTAATTAGTAAGTTTTTATCAGGCATAGAAAGTATTTAATTTAAAATTGTATTATAATTCCTAGTGGCATAAGATTTTTGGTTGTTTTTTTTTTTCTTTTTTTTTTATAATGAAAGATATGTTGCCAAGTTATGCTGTAAAGTCTTGTCAAATGATTTGCAATTTAAAAAAAATATATATATATAATTGCATGTTGTTTTTCTTAAATTGCCTGCATTTATTTTTATAAATATGGAAACAGTCTGATTTATCTTGTATTGAGGTGGATGCAATATGAGATTTTTTTAAGCAAGATCTTTTATGCAACTAACAACTATGCAAAAATGATCATGATATGATACTTTGTTACTAATGATGAAACTATATGGTGGTGCAACATAAAAAGCTGTAAGAAGAAAAAAAAAGCTTCTGTGTTGGAAATCTGTTTAGATCTTCAGGAGTGCCATTGGGCAGAGAAATTAACATCCATGAAATGATAAAAGAAACAACTAAATATGGAGGAAAATGCGACAGTTGGGGGGGGGGATTATTAAAAAAAAATTAGAAATCTGATTTTTCTTTTAAATACCCTACACCAGACATGACCAACCTTTCAGTAAGCAGGGACGCACCTCAGCTCTTGGCACTCAATGGAGGGCGCCATTATTCACATGACTGAAAACATGCAGTAATATTATCGCACAGTATTAGTATACACGTACATCTTAACACAATATAAATGAATCTTACAGCGGTAGACAAAAGGCCCCTACAGTTCTAGAGTTACATGTATTAAATTTCAAATTATACATTTTTCTGTGAGAGGTATGTTTGAAGGGTAAGGTGGCAGAAACTTTAATTGTGCCTATAATAACAACAATAACAAAAAAATAAACATGGAAATCAGAGATATTGCTAGGTTTCTTTTATGATGTGAAAATACGCTTTGACTTATTTTGATGGTGCAAATTTAGTTTTATAAAAGTACAAAAACAAAGACATGATAGTGACCAGTCCATATGGGTGGTTCAAGAGAGACAAGTCTGGAAGTGCTTTCATAGATGAGATCGTTCTGCACTTTTTTATTAATTTTTCTAAGCAAATTGAAAAAAAAAAAAAAAAAAGAAGAAAAAAACGTAAAATTTCAAAAGCCAAGAAGAAAGAATTATGCCTCTTTATCCCTTTGTATAAAACATAGTCAATGTGCCAGTGTGACAACAGCAAAAAGAAAAAAATCTGAACTTTCATGCATGTCTTCGAAAGGTGAAAAATGTTTATTTTTCTGTTACTTCTTAAGTATCAAAAAGAGCTATTTCCAATTATTGCCAAATTTAACCATAATAATTACACTTTATAAACAATAACTACAAATCGTGAAAATATGCATGATAAATTTTCAAAGTATGTTTCTGGTTTTTAATGTGTTTTCACAGGTTTTAAAAATGTAATTTAACCCATTCGGGACCATGAGTGCATATATGCACTTTCAGAAAGTGCATACAGAATTTACTTTTGGTACCAGTATTAAAGGAAAGTAAAATTTGCTTTATTTAATTAGAGCATTTTCTTCTAAATTTAAGAAAATTAACTTTTTAAATATAAGTGGTGCAAACTGAATAAATTTTATGTAAGAGACTTCGGTCCCGAAGGGGTTAAGAGCCAAAATAGTATTTGTTAATTCCCATTTCTGTAGAGTAATTTGTCAATTAACTGTTATTTAATATTTTTCCTTTTAGCTAGCAGTGACATAATTTATGAAAACATACAAGGAACCTTCTCTTAAAATTTGAATTTGGAATGCATAACATTTGTTTGTATATTTTTAAAATAGTAATACATATTTATATGGCTAAGTCATATTGTACAATATTCGATTTAATAAACATTTTATTTAAGTAAACAGATTTTTCTTGTTGTTGTATATTGATATTGTTTTTGTCATTTCTCGATTATCTATTTTATAAACATTTTTCTTTAGTTCATACCTCAATTTATGAGGGTGTAAGTGTTTAAAAATTTTCGTTAGTCTCAAATTTTATACCTATATTCAGGTAGGTTTTTAACTTTTAAATGCAATAAAAAAAATAAAAAAAATCCGATAAAAATACTGCTATTTATTGTTAATTAATATTTCATTTTTTTACATTTATTTTTAAATTTTTAATACCAAATGTAAAAAATAATAAATGTTTAACTGAAATTTTGGTGAGGAATTACTTACTATTTTAATTCCCTCCAAGAAATCTAAATGTATATAATTTTCCTCTTACTGGTTGCAAATTAAAGATTAACTGTTTAGTTTAAAAATATATTTATTTTAGTTAAAAACTTTATAAATATCATAGATTGTACTTTTATACTTTACAAATTTTCATTACAAATAATTATTTAAAAAAAACAAACAAAAAAAAAAAACTAGTTTTGTATTTGTAGATTTTTATAAATGACTTTTTTTTGCTGGATTTTCAATTGAAAAGTATTGTAGATTAGTATTTAAACAATAATGCAGAAGTATCATTTCACTCAGTTGGAGCAGTTATTAGTTGTGTGATTTCTTTAACAATCAGATGATTCTATTAAAAATAATTAAAGTAAAATAATGTTTTACAGAAAAGCATTGCAATGATTTGGTATAATTTTCCTTTTTATTTTATTGAAAATTTTTTAGAAAGAAAAATGCATTTAAAAATTAATGTAATGTTCTGTTTTTGATACGTAATATGTAGTTTTTAATTCTTTAACTATGTGGCAACTATGGTCTTAAACTGTGTGTAATTCTTAAACTTAAATCTATGTGGTATTTATGACTTTCATAATATTTTTTAATTTTACATACTTTTTTTCTGGTGAAGTACTTTAAACATGCCATTAGTTATAAAAAATGAATATTGTTTTAAGGTTTAACCTTAACATCAAAAGTGTCAAATGAGATTTTGAAAGAAGCAAATTTTTATTCTTTTTCTTTGCTTAAAACTGAATATCAAAAGCATTGTAGAAAATTCCATTGTTCTAAAGTGAAACTTTTCATATTGTAATTACGAAATTACTGTAGCTTTTGAAATTAACATGCAATCTTTGTCAATGAAAACAGTTATCATTTTATTGCATTTACTAGTCAGTGGTAGTCTTGAACATTGTTTTCAATTTCATTGGGAGTGTAATGTAATGTAAAGAGCATGAATACATTAATCATGCACAAAATACAATTGAATCCAAAAATTAAAGTACAGATTCTCATACAGTTAAATATCTGCACTTTTATAAGATTTTATTGTAATTAATTATTATTTTGTAAAAATATTGTTTTTAGAAGGAGAACTACTAAAGAGAGGAATTTTAATACAAATCTGTCATACAGAGATCTGTTTTCTTGCTTTTAATTTCAAAGAATAAAAAATAATTGGATTAAGAAGATTTAGAAACTATAAGCCTCCTTTTTTTTTCTGAATTACTCAGTTCTGTTTTAAACAGGGTTGTAATAATCTTTCTACTGATGAATAATTAAGCACGGCCATTCAGCAGGAATATTATTAAATTTACAAATTCAAAATCAATATTTTCTCATTTTTTATTACTTCTCACTAAATATCATAATGTATTTATTTTGTTATTTAAATATGAAATGTATATTTTTCTATGAAATATTATTACATAAGACAAAAATATGCCATCTGTATTAAATAATTATTAAATATAGTAAAGTAACTTTAACCTGAGCAGTTGTCAATTATTTTTTTAAACTGTATAAAAGTTGTCAAAACTGGCTTTAACCACACAAAAATAGTCAAAACTCTTAAGTAAATAACTTTAGCGTCATAAATTGCAATTATTATCATATTATATAACATGAGCATATAATTAATATTTTAATAATTATTAAAAATATAGATGGAATACTGTTGTCTTATGTAATAATCTTTCATAGAAATATACATTTCACAAAAATTCTTTAAGTGTAACAAATACATTACAATATTTGCTGGAGAGTAATAAAAATAAGAAAATATTGATTTTGGGTTTGTTAATTTCACAGTGACCCTGATGAATGGTTCTGCTAACTCATTATCAATAGAAAGATTATTTTCCATCTATGATCTTGTCCAGAATAAATTATGAAACAGTCTTGCATAATACAATGATACTTGTAATAATTCTTTGATCTCTTAATACAATTTTAATAATGTTTCTTTCATTTAATGGGATTTAATTTCCTTCTCTTTTTATATTAAACTAAAGTATATTGTTAAGTAAAATATTTGCAAACACTTCCAAATATTTTACTAAATTTACCATTTAAAAAAAATTTAATTTATTTTCCTAGTCAGCGAGTTTTCACAACTGCTGGTAAAAACATATTTTGACCAGGATGATTAAAATCAATGTAAGCCTGGTTTTTAAAGTAGAAGGCAGATTTCGGAAGTGGGGTGTATTAAATTCACTTTCAAATGTTTGATAAGATAAATTCCTTTATGGAAGCTTTTTGTGTTTTCAGCGTTGAAAGAAATATCACACATCAGTGTTTCTTTGAATTTATTATAGTATTAGATTCTCTTTTCAATCCTTTGAGGTGTGTGTGATATTTTTTCTTTTTAATTAAATAGCAAATTTTTCTCGCTAACATGAAATAATAAAAAGGTGCCTACAGAACAAATGAATAGCACAATTTCTGTTGTATGTAAATTTCATTGAATATTCATCAATGTACATATATATAAAGTACAAATTATGGCATTAGAATGCACAAGTCTGAAAGGATTATTTGCAAAATCTATTGTAAATGGAAAAATTTCCCATCAAATTGTTACTTAAGTGTGCCTTTTTAAAAATATGAGCTAAAATTTATGTGTGCTATGAATTGAAACCTGCTCACCACTAATCGGGAGCAAGTATCCTTAGATTGCACTTTGTATTTCTCTCTTTACAAATTTTTCAGTTCCAATTATAATTCCTACCATCAAAAGTTTCTTCTAAGTTCAACTTATACACCTTATAAGAAAAGAGTTTAAAATAAGCTAAACACAACTAGTCCATTGTGTCAAAACATGATATAGCAATCATGGATGAGATCTTAAAATTATTGTTAAGTTAAAAATGAAGTCTTAATTTTTAAATGTTCTTTTGTTGTTTATTTTTGTGATATTATACAGTATGGGTGATGAATAAGAAAAACTGAACATTTATTTTAATAATTACAGTCGCATTATTTTCAAAGTAAATATCTCTCTATTCTAAAAAAAAGTAACCACCGCCGCCGCCGGTTTTGAATTTTTTGTGACCGGAGGTCTTTCTTCGTTAATATTAAAAAAACTGTTGCATACAAAAATATGAAAATCGGTAATATTATAGAGAAATGTTTGATAAACACGCTGATGCAGACAGTTTTCAAATCGAAGAATTATTTTAAGAGATATTTAATGCCAAAGTTGGACAAAATCGTTCCATTAAAAAAGTTTTATAGGAGCAAAAACTGTACATAGGAATTTAATCATTTTTAGATAATTTTATGCGTCAGAATTTCCCGGTGTGCAGATTGCAGTTAGTTTTTTAATTTGAATAATTTTTCGAGGTTTTATTTCTATTTTAAATTCAAGTTTTCAGCATTTCGAGAGATATTTTTTACAAATTTTAGAAAATTGTATTAATTTAAACTGTTGCCAACAGTATAAACAGCGCAAACACTAATGTTTGCTTCAAATTAAAAATTTATTTTACACGTGACTATTATAAACAAAAAATATAAAAAGCAGGAACTCATTGAAAATTACGTCATAAAAACTATAGTTACACGTGAATTTTAAATGAGAAAGAATATTGTAAAATAATAAATTCAGCAACATGCGTTAGAAGTCCTAAATAGGAGAATTTACGTCATATTACACTTATTACGTAAAATGAACAAAAAATAATATTGCAAAACAGTTTTAATTTAAAAATTGCGCGAGACATTTACTTGACATTTTAAGATGATCATAATATTTCATTTCTAACAAAAGTATTTTGACGTGAATATTAAAAAGAGAAAGAAAAGTTTGGTGAAAATTAGTCAGATTATAATTGTCAGATTCAAATTATAATTCAATCTTCCGAAATCTTTTTAAAGGCGAACAAATTAGCGTGCTGTTAGAGTCTGCGGTGTCTGAACGGGGGTTGACGAGCGTAGCTCGTAGGGGGCAGAGCCCCCTAGTTTTAAATACAAAATTAGGCATTTTATTTAGTTTTTAGAAAGTATCGCTGATTTTTTTCCATACAGCTTACATTATTTTCTAGAAAGCATGAATACTGAAAGTTTATCAGGTAAGTATAAAAAATATTTTACATTTCGAACATTTAAGTCTAAAGTGTATTTGCTTTTCCAATCTTTTTTTCTTTCTAATAACTGATATTGGTTAGGAGGCATATTGATTTATGTTATTTATTTTGATAACGGTTTTTGGAATACAGTTCCAGCTTTGATATTTTTATTTTATTTTTCTCTTGCTTTTTGGTTCTATCAGGCTGAGTTGCTACCATTTGAATGCCACAATGAATGTATACTGCAGTTGCAGGCATATCCATTTTCTATAGAGCCTCCTTTTTTCGATGTTTGCCCCATTTCTCCCAGTTGTTTTTCCAGTTGCTCCTCCCCGTATAGATTTTCTCTTTCACATCTCACTCTTCTTTTCTCCCCCTTCTATTTTCTGCATTATCACAACCCTGATAGGTTGCCCCTTAATTCCTTCTAGACCCCTCCCTACTCTTATTTATATTTTGAGTATTCCAAACTAGTATAAGAAAGTCATTGTCTTTAAATGTGCCTTTATTTTTTATCGATAGGGCATAGTTTTAGAGAGATTAAGACCTTTACACCTCTTTCCATTTCTATATTGTTTTTCTATTCTGTTTTTTTATTTTATTAGGCTCCTTATCTTTCCTAAATTTCTATTTCATTCAAACAATTTCTCTAAGCTTTAGCAGATTTTTGCCCCACCACCATGTGTCGTTTTTGTCACTATACATGTAGTATTTCTTGGGGGGTTTTTTAGTGCAAGAAAAAAAGAGAGCACCCTCTAGCAGAGAAGATGATAATTAAAATATAGATGTTGGGAAATTATTATACATGGTTATTGATATAAAATATCTATGTACAACTAGCAAGAATAGGTCAGATACTGTTAGTATATTAAAAAGGGAAGAAAGAGCGCCCCATACTGGAGAAGATGGGAACTAAAACGAAGTGGTGGTGAAAAAGATTACAAATACAAAGTTGAAAGTTGCATAAAAATGGCATGATAAAACAAGAAAACTAAGAAATACTGTGTGCATAGTAACAGAAGCGTCCCATGGTGGTGGGGACAAAAATCTGTTAAAACTTAGAAAAATTGTTCGAATGATACGAATTTAGGGAAGGATAGGGCATAGGCCCAGGAACCTAAAAAGGTAAGAACCCGGAGAAAAACAATATAAAAATGGAAAGATGGGTAAATTTGAAAATTTTAGGCAAAAACCCTTAATATTCAGAATCCCTGCAAAAAATATGCTCCCCTGACTCATACGTATCATGTTATTTGCTACAAATTAGGGATGCACCGAATAGTGATTTTGGCCGAATACCAAATATTCAGCTAGCCGAATAGTAATTGCTAGACCGAATATTCGGCCTGACAAATAGTAACTTTCTGGCCGAATATTCGGCTTGTCGAATACTTTTATATTTAAAAGTTTAAAGGCATTAAAATGTAAAATTTTAAAACAATTTTACCTAATATTTAAAACAAACTTTTATTCTAATAATCAAGAGCTTTTTTCAAGTAAACTTTATGCTGAAAAAAATCTGCTTAGAGTTATTTAAGAAGGGGATAGTTATAAATTTTTTTAATTAATAAAATTTTAAATTTCATGGCTTCTGAGAATTAAAACAAATGAATAAAATTTTCTGAAATTCTAAAACATTTTAAAATCAAAGAGAAATTGTGAAAACAATTGTACAGGATCATCTCTTTTATTTAAATATGATTCTGTTTCTAATTATTCTGAATATCTTTATAAGTTGACTGTTAAGAGGCTACTTCAGTCAAATGAAAAGGCGCATTTGCTAATGCTAATCCTATGGGAGAAATTTATAAAGATATCTCGGTCGCATTTCAATATTTTTAAATGATTTCTTTTGCATTGAATAGTTGAGATCGATCTGTATGCAGGCTGTTTTTACCTTTTCGATTTTGATTGCAGATATTTTTTATGGGGATGCTCTTACTTTCGAAACCGGTTCCGAAAATGAAAATGTCCTCATAAGAAATACCTGTAAACAAAATCGAAAAAGTAAACAACGATCTTTGTACAGATCGATCTCAACTATTCAATGCAAAAGAAATCATTTAAAAATATTGAAATGCGACCGAGATATCTTTATAAATTTCTTCCATAGGATTAGCATTGGCGAACAGGCCCTTTAGTTTGACTGAAGTGGTCTCTTAAACGTAGAGGTTGTATAAGGTTTTAACAAATGTTTTAAAAGTTTTTTTAAGTATTTGGTTTGGCCGAAAATTTCGATATTCGGCCAAACCGAATATTCTGTAACTTGACCTAATACCGAATATTTGGCATGCCGAAAAGTTTGCTATTCGGCCAAACCGAATATTCGGTAACATGACCGAATATTCGGCATGCCGAATAGTTTGCTATTCGGCCAAACCGAATATTCGGTAATATGGTCGAATACCGAATATTCGGTGCATCCCTACTCAAAATGCAATACAAAATGTATAACGTGATGTTTAAAAGGTGTAAATAAACGTGTGTCTTGAATGTGTTTAAAAAAGCGATGCGTGTGAAATGCGTTTCAAAAAACGGCACATGAACACTTTATTAAACACTTGCAGCTGAACGCATTTTACTATGCTAGAAGCACCGTAAAACACATTATGAACGCATTTTTGGTGTTCAAAAGTAGGACCTTTTTCGTGTTGGTTTTGCGTTTTGTATTGTGTTGTGGGGATTTGCAGTGTTGCGGTTGCAAATTAAATAAACGTTCTAAATTGTGATTTTTGTGATACTGAAGGGGCTAGCAACTTGAAATTTGGCTTGGTAATTACTTGTGAGATGTAAATGCTCTCTGAAAAGAGTTCCTTAAAAATTTGAAATTTAAAAGCTGTGAAAATGAACGAAAAGCGTTCTAAAAACGTTCTAAATAGCGATTTCTACGCAATCTCAGGGAATATAAACCGATTTCAGAAGTAATGGTATCAAATTGATGGTGACAGTCCCCGCTCCAACATAGCCTATATTTTAAGTTGTTGTCACTACCACCTGGGTGTTACAGGAGCAAACAAATTTCTAAATTCCGTTTTTTGTGTTACTGAGGGAGGGTCTAACATTTTAAATTTGGAATGGTAATTACTTCAAAAGGTGCAAATGCTTTCTAAGAATTGTCGAAAGAAAATTCCAAATTTAAAAGGATGAAGTGAGCGAAAAGCGTTCTATAAGTGTTCTAAATTACAATTTTTATGCAATCCTATGAAATATGAAACCGACTTCAAACATAATGGTTGCAAATTGATGGTGATAGAACCTGCTCAAACGTAAGCTACATTTTATGTCGGTGTCACAACCCCTAGAGTGTTGCAGGAGCAAAAAACTTTCTAAATTGCGATTTCTGCGGTACTGAAGAGGCTAGAAACTTTAAATATAGCACGGTAGTTACTTTTAAAATATAAATGTCCTCTAAGAACAGTCGAAAATAAATTCGAAATTAAAAAGGAGTGAAGCGAAGGGAAGGAGCGAAATGCATTCTAAAAGAGTCCTAAATTACGATTTCTATGGAATCTCGGGAAATAATAACCGATTACAGAAGTTATTGGTTGCGAATCAAGAGTGATAGTCTCTGATCCTATATGGACTATATTTTATGCTGGTGTCACTACCACCTGGTTGGCAGGAACATCAAGAAAACCTTTAAAAACATCTAAATTCCGTTTTCTATAGAATATTATTAAATAACAACCAATTTCAAGATTAATGTTAGCAAATTAATGGCAACAGTCTCTGTTTCAACATTTTTTGAGACGTTCTATTTCAACTCTTTCGGCATTTTATGTTGGTGCCACTAACACCAGAAAGGTGGCAGACTGTTAGACAAGAAGCTTGGAATTTGACATAATGATTAATTTTAAGATCGTAAATGTGTTAAGATGTTTTCTAAAAAATTCAAAATTTCAAATGAATACTGAAATGAGCATAAAAGTCTCAAATTACTTTCTAAATTATCATTTATTTGGAATTAGTTTTAGTTCTTATTAATTAAAATCTAATTTCTGTGTCTATTGCACTTTTATAATGAAGTTTAGTCAAACTGTTGTTTAATTTGTAATATTTGAATTATTCCAAAAAGTGTACTTCTAATAAAAAGTAATCATGCAAATATCACTTGGCATATTTCAACTATTACGCGAGCAAAGCCGCGGGGTTTGCTAGTCATATCATAATATTAAAATATTTATTTGCTTAAAAGATGTTATAAAAACACATTAAAAGTAAATTAAAAACTCTTTATTTACATGTTTCAACTCATTTTCTAACCCCAAAAAAAAGTTTTTCAAAAACTTTTCAAAGTTACTATGAAAAGGGTTATAGCAAATTATTTCCCGGGTTTCTTTGAACATATAAAAAATCATTTAAGAAATTTTGGCTCATGTTTGATCGCGAAGCCGCCTCCGAAATTAAAGATGTTTTTAAATACTAAAATTGATCCGATTAATAGAGATGACCTGTCAGGAGTTTGTATGATTCCATTTATTAGGGAGGGAGGAATCAAAAATCATTATATAAGTGTAACCCAACGAAAATTCAATATCAGATATAAAGAACATATAGCGGACATAAAATACAATAGAGGTAATACTGCTTTATCCCGGCTAAATCAAATAGAGAACATTAACATACTTTTTAACGAGAGTAAAATCCTCTACAGGTCTAATTTTTATTTACAATTATTCATAAGAGAGTCCATTGAAATTTATTTAAGAGGTTCAGGAGTTTGTAACGATACATTATCTTTTCGTATCCCGAATTTATGGGTTGAATGGTTGGATAAATTACGGCATCGCGACATAGAGGGAACTCGAGCAATCGCGAAAATATAGGGCGCGTTACATGATTACTTGTTTATTTTCGATGATTTTTTTTCCATTTTTCATTATGCACATTTGTAATTTTTTATTATACATTCTGACGACGACTCACAAAATGAGTTGAAACATGTAAATAAAGAGTTTTTAATTTACTTTTAATGTGTTTTTATAACGTCTTTTTAGCAAATAAATATTTTAATATTATGATATAATAAAAAATGTATTTTTATCCTGGTTCAAAGTTATCCAGCCATGTAGGGCAACTTTGCACCATATTATAAATATGATATTAAAATAAGACATTATAAAAAAGGATATTATCGTTAGGATGACTTTGAAGCAAAAAAAGATTTTTTTTCAGATATTTAAAGACTGCTAATTTACATTTTCCAACATTACAAGATTTGTATAATTTATGATATTACAACTAATATTATGCATAAGAAGAGAGGAAGAAGAAAACCATGAATATTTAGCAAAAAAGAACTGTTTATTGTTCACATAAAACATAAAAATGCAGTGAAAACAATTTTCAATGTTTTAACTCAATAATATAGCCATAGATACTGTCGTACATACTAGTAGTATTAGTATTAATCAAACAAGAATAAAAAGTGTCGAATGCAGAGTTGCCAGTTTGGCCTCTATTCTTATTCAAAAATTTAGTGTCCATACCAGAAATAAAGAATAGTATTTTATGCTTTACTTAATAAGAGAGATTTAACGATCACAGAAAGTAAAAATTCTTCTTTGGAAATTTCCGGTATGAATTTAAAATGTCGGATTGAAATTAGAGACCAAACTGGCATCCTGGTCGAATATATGAGATGTCAAATTTCAGTAGCTCAGCCTCAAATAACGTCTTTAAATGAATTTTATATCTTTTACACATATTTTTGAAAATATTTACATGTTATATCCAATTCACACTTTCGGCATTCATATATAATATCCGTGCTCATATGGTGAATTTTTGAAAAGAAAATGGTGTTTTCGTATAACTATCAGATATAATTTTTATTTTTGTAATTTTTTTAATGATTATTTCACATAGTTTTTATGAACAGAAAATTATACAGTTTTTATCAGTAAACAATAAACCTATGCCTAACTTTGAGCCGTCTCAAAGTTATACTGAAAATTGAAAAATGGTTGTGCCTTCTAATTTTATATTTTCCTGACTATTAATAAATACATAATCGCAAAATAATAACACATTTATAACATTTAGATAATAATATGTCTCATAAATAAGTATATTGTTACTTACTATACAAATTTAATTGGATTACAACAATTTCAAAACAGTATTCAAAATTAACTAGAAAATAGAACTTCACAATAATAGTTGAATGATGCAATTAATTGTGTATAATGTTGCCAATTTATGTTCTAAAATAAAAAGTAGAAAACCCAGTTTATGACCTTGCCAACAGAGTGTAGCAGTAGAGATTTTTTTAGCCTTTTGAAGTCAAACATATTGAAAATTAGGACGTGGCGCAAAGTTACACCTCATGGGTCAAAGTTACCCTGAATGACTGTATTGTAATCGAATTTTTTATTCTACTTCCGGTTTTCGACGGATTGACACGTTTTTGGGGTCAGAGATCCTAAAAAAATATGTTTATACGAAATGTCTGGTTGCCCGTGTGTCGCCAATGTACCATCGAAATGTGAATGAAGTTATGCATAGAATTCAGCCAAATTATTTGTGTATGTTTTAGGCTATGGACAGGGCTTAATTTGCGCCGGAGCCCACCGGAGCCCGGCTCCGGTACTTCTCTATTTTTAATTAATATTTAAATATTGGTCGGAATTCACCGGAGCTCATAAATATAGGGCTCCGGAGCCCAGTGCATTAGCGCTTCCAAAATACCGAAGAACTAAATTATCCTTTCCTTTTCCTCCCATCTCCAAGCTTTTGCATTGTTTTCTACCAAAACACTTATATGTGACGTAATGTGTCACGTAGGAGATGGATATGAAACGGGATCAATTTATCTATCAGACTTCATTCTTCGGCGGGTTCTATTTCAATCTATCTTAAATTCAAAATTTTATGTATTCATGTATAGGGGGGGAAAGACTTTCCCTCCTTTCTAATGCTATTTTGATCAGAATGAAGGAGAAACAAAAATCATGTTTTTCTATTCTAATGATATTTACAGAATTATGTTCCATTCTTCAGCATATAAATATTAATTTCATTGATTTTTTCATAAAAATGAATATCTGCGAACTATTCCTTTTTTGTTAACACTATTTCCGAATTATAATCCTTACCATATTTAATCGCACAATTTTGCAATTAACATTAAAATTAGGTAAAGATTATTATTCGGAAGAAGTGACAACTAAAATGTGGAATAATTGACAGCTAAATATATGCTGATAGATATATTTAAAATTTTTATTTATACTTTAAATTTTGCAAATAGTGTATGAAATATAAATATGCAGATTGGAGTGACGGGGGCAGGGGGGGGGGGAGAGGTATAGTTGTTAGTACCAGTGCCGCAGAAAATAGGGCTCCGGTACTTTTTTAGTTAGAAATTAAGCCCTGGCTATGGACTGCAGGTCCCCCTTGAATTTGGAAATGGAAGGGAGCGCTATAGTAGCGGTTTTTGTGCCATTTTCATTATTGTACTATTGAAAAGTGTATGAAGTTATACATGGTATTGAACCAAATTTTTTGTGTATGATTTCGGTTATAGCCAGCCGGTCCTCCTTGAAAAGGGGGTACTGCAATTTTTGTGCCGTTTTCATTATTGTACCATCGAAAAGTGTATGCATAGAATTTAATCCAATTTTTGGTGTATGTTTTTGGCTATGGCAAGCAGGGTCATCCTTGAATTTGAAAATATTCCACCGGAAGGAGGCGTTGTAATAGCGATTTTTGTATAATTTTCTCGATTTTTCGTAGTTCTGTTGTACAGCGGTTTCTCATGCAGCGACGTGAACTGCGCATACTGATATGCTTGCTATTCGCAAACAGCTGATGTACAACAGAATGGTACAGTGGAACCCCGCTAATTCGGACCTCGTTAATTCGAATCTCCGGATAGGTCTGGTCGATTTTTTTTTCAAGTTTGAGACGCGATCGGCAAATTTCCATAACATTCATTTATTTCATCCACGTATTCTGAATAAAAAAAGTCTTTTCTGAAATCTTTAGAAGAGTACCTTAAGCATTCTTATTTAAACTCTTTGATGTTATCCTTCAAAGAAACAACAATGTATCACTTAAGTTTGGCAGTTTTATGGTTCCGGGTGTTGCAAAATATTTAAAATCGTGCAACTTACCCATCAAAGCTGCCCCACCAGTGGCTGAGAGGTTCTGCTCTCGAAGCTGGTAGACGGGAGGTGCTGGGTTCAAACCCAATCGCGCCCGTCGGCCTAATCGTTCGGAGTTTTCGTGGTTTTCTTCGAGCCATGGATTTCCATGCGTTAATACGGGTTAGGTTCCCTTAGAAAGACCCCCACGAAGGGCACTCCCCCTCGGGCCTACATCCCTAGCGTAGATAATCGGCCGTCAAAAAATCAACCAACCAACCAACCCATCAAAGCTATCCCCCTAATTAATAATGCCCTGACATACCCCGAAGAAAGTCAGCTGACAAAAGGAAACATAACAGTAAAGTTTTTACCACCTAATGTGACAGTGCTGGTACAGCCAATGGATCAAGGGTTTCTTCAGAGCATTACGAAATTTTATAAACGACAAATGCTGAATGAACTTTTAGAAGATGATGGAGAACATGGGGTGGTAGAGATTCACAAATCAATCAATATCAAGAAATTAATCTATATGATTGCTGAATCTTGGGATCAGGGTGCTGAGAGTACTCTCCGAAAGTCGTGGAAAAATTTATGGCCTTCAAATTGAAACAGAAGGAGGAATAAGCGAGAATGAAAGAGAAATTACGCCTGAAGATTTTGTGAGCATGTTAAAAAAAATTTATTGTTGCTCAGATGTTGATATCAGCGACATTAGCAATTGGTTAGAAGCAGAAAATAATGAAGGTTACGCCTCACTTATAGATGACGAAATAATCGCTTTGTGCACAACTGAAGAAAATGAAGATGATACAGACGAAAACACCATTATCAATGATGATCAACCGAAAATTATTAGCCATAATGAAGCAACGTCTCATTTAGAACAATTAATGGTTTCTTTTGAACGTTCAACGAACTACTTATGCTCAAACGGATGCGTGACCGTGCGGCCCGCAAAAGGTATACAAAACTGGCACAGCAGAAGGTTACAAACTTTATAATTACAAAGTAAACATTTTTCACTGTCTGTAGATATTCAATATGTTTAATATAAAGGTGATTCTCTGTAAGTATGTTTTATTTTATTTCATTTTTTATCATTCTTCGGATAATCCGGATTTTCGATAGTCCGGATTGGGTCTGATCCCAATTAATCCGGAATATCGGGGTTTTACTGTATGTGGATGTGGATTTCTTTATACCCTCGAAACATCCTAACGGCTGGATGGATTTTAATGAATGAGGTCTCTATCGATTCGTCTTAACCGTCCGATGATTATAGGCTAGGTTTTGTTTTTATAAATTCAAAATGGCGGTAGAGACGAAAAAAAAATATTACGCACCCTATTGAGTGGCATATCATTGGATAGGTCTTTCAAAATGAAGACGATGTTTCATTGACTATTTTTACATTCAGAAGCTCTGTTTAAATAGGACGCAACCTGGAAGTTGTGTAGGTAGGATCTCTAGCTTGACTGCAACTCTAACCTTCATAGACATCTATAGACCTCATCAAAACTGTGTTTATAGATAGAAACTAACAATTAAACAACACTTAATAATCATCAATTCAATTAAATAAAAAAATAGGTAAGTAATATAAAAAAAAAGTTTCACATTGATGAAAAATAATTAGTCGCTTTTTACGCAGTCGGGTTTTTTGATTTTTTAAATTTAATTTTTACTTGTTACTCCGATTTTTTGACTGAAGCAGAAATTTAAAATAAAAATCAAAGTTAGTATAGTATTGAACTAATAATATAGAAGTATTAACATGTGTAACTACTTTTTGAAATATCAAGATGTACGAGATAGAAGAGAGTTTTGGGATTGGCACATTCAACTAATTATTTGTATAACAATAGAGGTTTGGCGGAAAACTTACTTTTTTTAACCATTTGGAAAAATGGTTATTGTCCTCTGTCAGGGTAGGAAATCAAATCAAAAATATATCTGAAGCGTTTTATTAGTTGAATCCGCATTTTATTCGTTTTCTGATGGGTCTATACAGTAATCTGTATTTTCCCTTTACTTTCAACAGAGGTGGATACTTCTGTTGCCGCTATGACAAAAAAGTAATAAAAACTACAAAAAAAAATTAATAACTCAGAAACAAATTGAGATACAGCTTTCAAACAAATTGCATTTAAAAGTACATTTTTTTCTCGATACGACGGTGTAAAAAGTAATAGTGTGGTATGTTTAGAATTTTAAGAATGAAATTTCATTTAAAATGGGTCCGGGAATATTAATGTTTATGCGTACGTAATGAATGACCAGCTCCGTAGAAGTTTAAAAATTTACAGTACCGAAAATTGTAATCCATGGCTTACGTAATGTATGAAATTTCATTTAAAATGGGTCCAGGAATATTAATGTTTAATCCATGGCGTACGTAATGTATGATCAGCTCCGTAGAATTTTAAAAATTTACAGTACTGAAAATTATAAAACTGAAATTTCTTTTAAAATTTGTTCATGATTGTTCCAGGAATATTAATGTTTAATCCTAGACGTACGTAATGTATGACCAGCTCCGTAGAAGTTTAAAAATTTACAGTACCGAAAATTGTAAAACTGAAATTTCTTTTAAAATTTGTTCATGATTGTTCCAGGAATATTAATGTTTAATCCTAGACGTACGTAATGTATGACCAGCTCCGTAGAAGTTTAAAAATGTACAGTACCGAAAATTGTAAAACTGAAATTTCTTTTAAAAATTGTTCATGATGGTTCCAGGAATGTTATCGTTTAATCCATGGCGTACGTAATGTAGGATCAACTCCGTGCGATTTTTTATGTCTTAAATTTTAGTCTTCGAAAAAATCATTTTCCAAATGGTCGTTGTAATTTGTTAAATTGCTTTTTTTCATTTCTTTCTTTTTTGAGCAAGAAGGAAGGCTTGGTTCGAGCCAATATCATCCTTATGATCAGGTCGGCTAGTTTTAAATATAACCAGGGCTTGCTTTCGCACAAAGAAGATGGGGGTAAAAGCGTCCGCTCCTCCAGTTGAAAAGTGTGTGTGTGTGGTGGTGGGGGGGGGGGGTCCTTTTGCATTTCATATAATTTTTTCTTTTTTTTATCGGATGTCTAAGGTCAATCTCTACAAGAGCCGTTTATTACTTTTTTCAATTTTCATTGAAGGATATATATATATATATATATATATATATATATATATATATATATATAGATTATGAGGACACTGTCATTTTAAACCAGTTGTAAAGTGAAAATATCCTAATTAAAATAAATAAAATGCAGACAAAATCTTCAAAGTAAAAATCTGCCTTTGTAAAGATCGATCTTAGCTCTGCAATGTAAGGGGGGGAGAGAATAAATATTGAAATACAAGCGAGATATTTCAAAAGAACTTTCCCTAGGATTAACATAGTGAGCGGGTGTTTTTGCGTGAGTGAAGTAGCTTTTAAAGTGAATTCACGATCTTTGGAACGTTTTCCAAAAGTTATCGGAGAAAATTGCGAATAGGGCATTTATGCTTAGAAATGAACTCCGAAAATCGTTTCCATAAAGTGCGAACGACTTTCAGTAATTAAATAAGTCCAATTCATATAAAATCCTTTATCTTTTGTGCGATAATTCCTTTTTTAAATTAGATATACAAAATATTTTGCCTTCCATCCCATCCCACTTATTCTAGGGGATGCATTCTTGCTCCTGCTAAAATATTCCATCTGTGATCTTTTACTCAACTTGAAGACTGGCTGCATGGTGACCTTGATAGATTGCCATAGATTGGAGTTGTGTGGTTTTTAGGAATGATATAAAGTTTTTTTCCTCTCCACGCGCCCGTTGATTCATCGATTATTATTGATTACGTGAGGTCAGATTGTGAATCAACATCGTTTTTCTCATTGAGATATAAGGTATCTATACCAAATAAGGCCACGTTAACCCTTTAATGCGTGATTTTTTTTGTTGTTGTTGTTCGGAAAACATTACATTTGAGTCTGGTTTTGTTAAATATCCACTAGAAAAGAGTGAAAAAATTTATTTACATTTCCCTTGGACATAATGATGGGTTACCACAGGCGGCGACTATTTTTATATTCCGCTCGCACCACTATTTTTTAAAAGTACATTTTGTAGTATATTTCTTTTGCAAATGTTGTCAATGCGTATGTAGAAGATTTTTGTTTTGAAAAAGTGGTGCGAAATACAATAAAAAAATAGTCGACCGTGGCAGTCCTGATAATGTCACTCCTGAGTTACATACAAAAATGGCTAAAAAAAAATGATGATTTTAAATTTTATACTTAGGGGATCCCGGGGCAGAACGTTGTACCGAGTTGAAAATATGTTTCAAAAATACAAAAGGGTTCATTAAGAGAGCTGCAAAATTTTCTATGAACACATTGTAATATAATAATCACAAAAATTTAATAATGTTGTAAGAAAACAATAGAACAAATTTTTTTTACAGAAACAGAACATTATGTCGGCAGAACGGGGTGGTAAAGACAAATAATTATAAAAACATATAAAACTAGTATGTTGTGGCCATCACAAAACTTTCTTCTATGTAAATCACGTCAATTAAATCATTTAAATAGTACAAAAAATAACAACGATTTAGCACCAATTCATATCAAAGTATATCTGAATTTGAAGTTGGATGAAAATTCGTGCATTAGTTCTTGAGATAGAGCTATAGCGGAAATTCTGAAAAATGTAGCATAGCAGCGCCACCTGTTGAGCGATTTACACCAAAAATAAGCAGCACTAAATGATATCAAGGTATACCTGAATCTGAAGTTTGTTGAAAATCCAAGCATTAGTTCTTGAGATAATGCTATTGCGGAAATCGTAAAAAATACAGCATAGCAGCGCCACCTGTTGAGCGATTTACACCAAAAATTACACAGCACTAATTTATACGTCAATCCATGTCAAGAACTAACTAAATCTGCAGTTTGATGAAAATCCGTGCAATAGTTCTTGAGATACAGCTCTTGAGGGAATCGTGAAAAATGCAGCACAGCAGCGCCACCTGTTGGGCGATTTACACCAAAAATTAAACAGCCCTAATTTATATCAGGGACTAACTGATTCTGATGTTTGATGAAAATTCGTGCATTTTTTCTTGAGTTAGAGCGATTGCGATAATCATGAATAATGCAGCATAGCAGCGCCACCTGTTGACCGATTTTCACAAAAAAATAATCAGCACCAAATTATGTCCTGGACTAACTAAATCTGAAGTTGTATGAAAATCCGTGAGTAGTTCTTGAGATATAGCTATTGCAGAAATCGTGAAAAATGCCGCATAGCAGTGCCACCTGTAGGTCGATTTTCACCAAAAACTAATCAGGTCTAGTTTATATCAAGGTGTAACTAAATATAAAGTTTCGTGAAATTCCGTGCATTAGTTCTTGAGATACAGCGCCCACAAATTTTTTGTCACATACAGACTCACAGAGTGACAGACAGACTCACAGACAGACATCTTCTAAAAACCATCAAATCGTGCTCTGGGCATTCTAAAACGTATAAATTCGTCGAAAACCGGAAGTCGAAAATTTTCACGAATCCAATACTTTCTTCTTGTAAAGATAGAAGAAAGTAACTAGTGGAAATTCAAAAAATAAATAAGTTTGCTCTATATTTATTTAGTTTTAAATGACTAGTTTTCATTGATTGTGTCCTTTTCTTAAGCCTATTGACAAAATTTACACTCTAGGACAGTTTCATCATCTTCGCTATCTATTGCCGCACAGGAATTGTGAGCGCACTTTTTGCGCTTAGAACAAGCGACTCAACCTTCAACTGACTTTCAGTAAAATTCAACAAATATTCACAGTCAGAACAAGTTAGTTAAAAACATTTCGGTGCAGAATGGGGTACTTCCCCATTCCGTCCCAGGGACACGATTTAGGTCAGGGAGGTAAGGTCACTCGAGAAAGATACGTAAACAAACGTTTAACTAAAGACAATTAAACGTACTTCAAGCATGAACTAACTATGGTTGTAATTTGTAATTAAACACAGTATGTATGCCTTACCTTGGTTACAAAATCATCAGAAATTACAACACAGGAGCAAAAAAATCACACAACGAAAAATTCACGCACCAACGCTCGAGAAAACTAGACTAACATGGCTGCCAAAGTTGAACAACAATAAGTTTTCTTACTTAGTTTTCTGCTTATTGCCGCTCGTTGGCAGCACCTCCTTGACACCGGGATAAACGCCAAACTTCATTCCGCCCCGCTACCCCGGGTTCCCCTACTTTAAATTGATTACACTGCACAGTAACAACTATTCAACAATATAATAATTTTTGGAATGCTTTTAATAGTTTGCGAAATTAATAATGATTGTCTTGTAAAGAGAGAGAAAAAACACCAACACATTATATTTCACTAAAAGATCAATAGGAAGCGCCCAATGGCAACAAAAGACCATGTAACTCTTGAGTTACACTATGCATTTAAGGGTTAAGGCTTGAGATCACAATTCCGCTGTGTTATTCAAAATGTTGTTAGATATCATATTTATACATACTTTTACAATATTAAATCATTCATAGTCTTGTGACTGTTTAATTGTGGACAGAAGAGTTCAAAACCTAAATTACTTCAAAGTGGCCTTATTAGGAATAGATATTTTGCATGTATTAAGCTGAGTTTAGGTTCCAAATGAGATAAACGTTTTATTCTACTCGCGCCCTCTTTGTTCTGGTCAGGCGGCGCTTTTTCGTGGTTACGCCACAGTTTTCATATTTAACGGCTTTAAAAGGAAACTGCCAGACATCATGCAAGAGGACGATCTTTCCTTCAAGTCGAGATCTAATCTTCTTATAGCCTAGCATTGTTTATCTCCCCGTTCTATTGTGAATAAACCACAGAATAGAGGGCAAAGACACACGCGAGCTAATGCTAAATCTATGGAGAGGTTATTTGCTAATATTTCGTTTGCATTTCGACATTTTAAAATATTTTAATGTATAATTTTTTCTTTTTTTAATTCAGTGCTTCTTAGAAATAAAGAAAAACAAACAAAAATAAATAAATAAACATCTTTAAAATATTTTATTTTCAAAATTTTCCATCAAAAGTGACGTAGTGTTTGGCGAGAAAGTCGCTACCCGGCGATTTTCCTTTCCTTTATAATATTTTGTTTCTAGGTTTGTTGGAGGGAAAACCAAAAAAGAATGTTTCAATCGAAAAAAAAAAAAAAAAAAAAAAATGTAAAGAGTTTAAATTCACCCAAGGTTTCTGCCGCACACTCCCTTCATTCGAAGAACTCTATTTTTACGGTGAAGGGATTTGTACGCTAATAAAGGGTGGGCGAAAAATCCAACGCAAATTTCAGAATTTGATATAAAATCAAGCAACTGAAGACTATTTTTTTTTAAAGCTTGTGGACCAGGCAACACAAGACGTGTTGTACAGTCGTGGAAAAAAAAAAAGTAAACACCCCCTACTAACTCTTCAACAATTTATCATCGACGGAAGGTACTGGTACCGAACGATTTGAAATAAAGTCTACTTTTAAATGACGTATATAAAATTTGTTTAGGGGGTCATCTACATATTAAAACGAACCCAAACCTCTTTTTTTCAATGGCAATACCCAATTTTAACGAGATATTTCAAATCTTCGGTTCAAAATATACCTAGACACCAAATTTCAAGTCATTTGAATGATAAGTTTTTGAATTATAAACGTTCAAAATTTAGTGCTTCTAATGTTAAATTACATTTTCATATTTTTATTTATATCTTCTGAAATTATGCTCCTAATGTGCTAATTTTTTGTTTAGAAATAAAACTAATGTGCCCAAACATAAATACGCTGAATTTGCAATTTTTATAATTTTATGTTATGAATTATGAAATTAATATTCGAAAAAATTATGAATTGCAACCTACAATTTTTTTGATGGATTTAGATTTATTAAGTCCTGCTTTATGAAAATCTCAAATTTCACATTTTTCTTCCAAGTAGTTTTCAAATTATGCTTAAAAAACGGCAAAATTGATGGTTTAAGGGGCCGTCTATGATTGAAGTGAGTAGATATTTTGAAATTTCTTCTGCTGCCTTGTTATCTAGCAGACTGCATTGACTGCTTAAGGTGCCTTGATCAAGAAGGCGGCTCTCTCGGTTAGCAATTGAGAACCCAACTTCAATTTGGATACAGTCCTTAAAATAAGGTCGTTTTAAAATAATTAATTTCTCGGAAACTTATGGTACGAATTGCATAAAAATTTGTTTTTGGGCTAATTGAAGGGTGTAGAGTTCATTTACGCTGTCAGAATTGGGTATTGCTATTGAAAAAAAATGAAGTTATGGTTCGTTTTAATATGTAGATGCCCCCCTAAGCAAATTTTATCTACATCATTTAAATGTAGACTTTATTTAAAATTGTTCGGTACCAGTAACTTTCTTCTACGATAATTTCTTGCGGAGTTAGTAGGGTGTGTTTACTTTTTTTTTTCCACGACTGTACATAAGATGAGGTGATGAATCATTAATTTAAATTTCCTTGAGCTTGTCAACCCCCGAACTGACCTGCTTAAGAAATCCGTCATTAGCATAGAGTCATCCTTTCGTATATTAATCGCAACATTTGTGTTACTCCACTCATTGCAGCTTCTTTACAACATCATAACGAAATGGGGTAGGGGGGAGGGGGTGTCATCCCTAGTTTTATTGTTAGAATGACCTTCACGTGACCGGAAGTCCTCGCTTTTTCCCCGTTCTCTCTCTCGCTTCATCCTGTTTACGTTACGTTTGATAGTGGTCATTGATAAAACTTTTTTTAACGTTGCGTCATATAAGTTGTTGTGGTCGTAAAAGGGGGAGAAAAAATGGGTGAGCGTTTCTCATCTGCGTAACGGAGTCGAGAGGAAGGTTTTGTAGTGACCATTGATGACTAGCCACATCCGGTTTGTAAATGAAGTGTAGAGTGATCGGTGTGTTTAATAAGTAAGGTATTTTGTGTGGGAAGACATGAGACAATAATGATTGAATTGAGTTGTTCTTGAAGTATGCAAAAATCGTAGTCTTGCGGTTTTGCGTTGTAAGTATCGTTATAAGTTATGTATATTTATTTGAATGAAAGATGTGGTATTTCATTCACTTATTTAGATGGATTACTCAGTTTCGTTATCCTCGTGATCATGAGAAAGTTATTTGTGTAGGATGGAAGGAAGGCATCGGTTATTGAAAAAGTTGTCACGTGTTTCGCTCTTTTTCAAGAGACGTTTTAGTGTATGCAGAAAAAAAAAGTTTGCGGTTTAGAGCATTTATTTTCCGATGCTTTTATGATATTAACGTGATTTATCTTCACAGGGTGATATAACAATGTTTCGTTTTTTCTCAAGGTTGCCTAGAATTACAGGGTGGCTGCAATTAAAGTGCAAGTGTTTCAAGGACTCTTCAAGCAAAACTATTTGGAATATTTTTAAAAGCTTTGATATTTACGCTGTGTAGAGCAGCCATTCTGAACTTTTTTCCTGGCGGCCCGCAAACATATATTTCCGATGTTACCTAGCTGATAAAGATTTAACCCTTTAGTGCGCAGCTTTGCATATATGCAAACAACAGTGTTTTGAATTTAATAGATTTTTTTTTTAAATTCGTATATACCTAATTCACACCAGAAAATTAAAATAGCAATATGTGCTTTAATTAATAACAGACATTCCGTTTTTGAATAAAGTGAAATTAACCATTGAAACTTTCTGATGTAAAGTCAGATTTTCTGAACTACGTAATTTCTAGAGCGTACTCTATCATAGGAATTAAAAGGTTAAAGCAGGGCTCGCACCGTTCCTAAAATTTTCACACTTTGCTACCACTAAATTAAAACGAAAATGTTTGTTGTATAATTCTATTATAGATGTTAAAGGAATCTACCACAAAGAATTCTTATTTAAATTACTGGTAGCAAAGTCCGAAAATTTTAGGAACGGTGCGAGCCCTGGGTTAAAGGTTAAGTTTTATAAAATAAATAATAATAATATAAAATAAGGTATTTGGAGACATACTTCTTAAAATATTTACTAATTTGCAATATTTTAGCGTAAAACAGCCACACGACAGTAGTTTTTACTTATATTGCAGATATGCAACAGAAGAAAAGATTGACGTATTATATGAAAAATGTATTTCTGATTTTTTTCATTATTTTTCATGTGTAATAAACCTTTCAGAGAATCATGTATAATTTTTTCGAAACAAAATAAAAAATCGCGCATTTAAGGGTTAATGGATGACTTGCCAGCGTTAGTTTTAAAACGTACGTTTAAAATTTGCCATGCCCAGTTTAATATTGAATCTAGGTAAATTCCTAGATATTTATATTCTTTGACCCAGGGTACATCTTCATTATTAAGAGTAAGATTAATGGCTAGGGTGTTAGATTTTTTGGAGAAAATCATGGCGGCACTTTTCGAAGCATTTAATTTTATTCTTTATTTACGGAGCCAAGTTGTGGGATTGAAGGTAGAATTGGAGTTGTTCATCACAATGTGTAGTGACAGTGAGATGGTTTTGAAAAGTATGGCCGCGACGTTCGCGAAAAGGAAACAAAACAAGGCGCGCCTTGTTTTGTTTCCTTTTCGCGAATGTCGCGGGTCAATTGTTTATACAGTCCATAGTCGCAGCCTATACAGTGTGGCGGATGCAGCCAGACTTCTAGAAATTAAACTTTACTTACTAATGTAATGCAAAAATAGTACTATTGCGTTGTTTGTGTCGTTATAAATTATGTATATTTATTTGAATGAAAGATGTAGTATTTCATTCACTTATTTAGATGGATTACTCAGTTTCGTTATCCTCGTGATCATGAGAAAGATATTTGTGTAGGATGGAAGGAAGGCATCGGTTATTGAAAAAGTTGTGACGTGTTTCGCTCTTTTGAAGAGACGTTTTAGTGTATGCAGAAAAGAAAAAGTTTGCGGTTTAGAGCATTTATTTTCCAATGCTTTTGTGATAGTATCGTGATTTATCTTCACAGGGTGATTTAACTATGTTTCATTTCTTCCGTTTTTTTTCTCAAGGTTGCTCTGAATTACAGGGTCGTTACCGAATTAAAGTGCACGTGTTTCAAGGACTTTTCAAGCAAAACTATTCGGAATATTTTTAAAAGCTTTGATATTTACACTGGGTAGAGCAGCCACACTGAACTTTTTTTAACCAACTTCAAAAAAAAAAAAAAAAAAAAAAAAGAGGAAGAGGTTATCAATTCGACGCGGTTTTTTTTTTTTTCATGTATGTTCACCGATTACTCCAAAACTATGCTACCGTTTCATGTGGTTTTTATTTTAATTGAAAGAGGATACTCTCGAATTAGTACCACTTCAGTTTCATCAAATTTGGTTCAGTACTTTTTTAGTAATAATCCAACAAAAACTAATAAAATCAATGATTTCTCGCAAATTATCTTTCATTGTTGTTTTCCCAATCATAAGCATAAAACTATATATTGATATACTTTAGCGTCAAGTTGTCGCCAAGCTTGGCGCCATTTGGTGAAATATCGCCAAATTTGGCGACTGAAATAAGTCTCCATAAATGAAGCCAACTTGGTTGTAGCCAGTGGTGTAGTCGTAAAAAAAGCAGAGGGTATGCGCTCTAAGCAGATGGTATACGTTCAAAGCAGAGAGTATACCCTAGAGTGCATATACTATTGGTTTTTTTTTTTTTTTGAGAAACAGAGGGTATACGGTGTTTCTTTAAAAAATCCAGAAGGTATACGCCGTATACCACCGTATACCCTCCACTACGTCCCTGGTTGTAGCTGACTAATTTGGCGACATTCCCATTCAAATTCAGTAATGGATCTTCTCCAATCGGTTTCTTCGCATTTGTTAATCCACAGTCATATTTACAACTAGATGATAGCCCGTCAGAATAATGGGTTTGCATTTTTAAAAGAATTTGAATTTCTTATAAATAAATAAAAAAAAAAAATTGTAAGACTTCAATTCCTAGTATTTTTTTTTTTTTTTTTTTTTTTTTTTTAGCTATTAGTAAAAAAGAACACACGTTATAAGATTAAAAAAATCAAATCTGAACTGTAACCATTCACTCGTGATGCCACGTAACAGAATATATTTGAAGTCGGTTTTATTTTTGGTAAAAAAGTTATATCATTTCATGAATAAGTCATGAACATGAACAAAAGTGGTCACAGGCCTTTCCAACAATATGTCACTTGAAGGGTGTCGGCAAAAGTTAGAAAAGTGCCACCCTTTGGGTCTACTTTCGCGCTTCCTGGAATACACCCCTTCCCCTCTTTGAAATACCGTTTGCAGAAATGTGTTACTGTGCACGTTGACTATATAGAAAAGGACTCATAAATTGTAGCAATTTCCTAAATTTCACTCCATTATTTCTAAGTGAGGACAAAAACTGATTTGATACTCCCTCGTATTTGCCAATAAAACATCCGTAATATTGAAGCGCTCTCTATCGGTAGGATTTCGAACTTATCGCTTTTATTGCCTAACTCCTTTCCGCACACTCTAAACTAGTGGTTCCCAACCTTTTTTTGGTCGTGCCTTACCTAAACATCTCTAAAATCATGATCCCCCGCCTCCCCCCCCCCCCCCCCCGCTTCTATATCACATAAAAAATAAACTTCCATTTTCCCGGATGGATCCGAAAACAGCATTAACTCTGATATGTGATTTCACATTCTGTAATTTATCAAAATCATATTTTTTTTAAAATTACAAATATGCTTTTAATCTAACTTCATGAATGCAGTGATGCCATGGATCTTCGCATTTGCATCTACAAAAGCTTTATTGTTTTTTGTTTTTTTGGCTACTTACCTCAAATTTAAAAGTGATAAATAGTCTTCATTTTTTATTCTCGTAAAATTTCTTGAAATCTCTCTCATATTGTGTGATTTGCATCTGATAGAACTGATACATTTTATAATGGATTTTAGTACTTCATTAAGAATAAGTGATATTTGTTTATCACCAAGACTGTATAGATAACATAATTCACATGTAACATTTCCGGATTCGCGCCTTTACCCATTTTAAGTTACTACTACACTTTTTATTTTCGTAAAATTTCTTGAAATCTCTCTCATATTTTGTATTACATCTGATAGAATTGATACATTTTATAATGGATTTTAGTATTTCATTAAGAATAAGTGATATTTGATTATCGCCAAGACTGTATGGATAACATAATTCACAAGTAACATTTCCGGATTCGCGCTTTTATTCATTTTAAGTTACTATTTTTCTTTCCTCTCATAACATTACTTCTTTGATAGCGGGCTTCCCGCCCCCCATTATTATTATTTGGCCACCATGTTTTCTCCAATTTTAAATTTTAAAATGCATTTGTCATGAATTTCATATTCTGTATCTGTATGTGGTCTGCAGAAGAGACATAAGAAGCTTACTTTCAACCCTTTCCTTCCGTGATGCGTACGCGGTTTTAATAATTTCATAAATGTAACACCTCATTGAGATCATTCAAAACATTTTTTAAATTAAACATGTCCAAATTACAAAATGTCTTATGTAAAATTTCCCTCATGGGGGCATTATTACACTATGAATAGATGTAGAAGTTTCTTTTAAATAAATAGTAATAAACATTAAATTTAAAAAATCAAAAAACCCGACTGCGTAAAAAGCGAACTAATTAATTATGTCCCATCAATATGACACTATTTTTACTTTCTTCTATCTTGACAAGAAGAAAGTATTGGTTTCATGAAAATTTTCGAATTCCAGTTTTCGACGTATTTATACGTTTTAGGGGTCAGAGATTCCAAAAAACATGTTTTTATAAAATGTCTGTCTGTGAGTCTGTCTGTCTGTCTGTCCGTCCGTCTGTCTGTCTGTATGTGACACAAATTTTGTGGGCGCTCTATCTCAAGAACTAATGCACGGAATTTAATAAAAAATTATATTCAGGTATTCCCTGATATAGATTGGTGCTGATTAGTTTTTGGTGTAAATCGCCCTGCAGGTGGCGCTGCTATGTAGCATTTTTCAGGATTTCCGCAAAAGGTCTATCTCAAGAACTAATGCACGGATTTTTATAAAACTTCAGATTCCGTTAATCCTTGATATGAATTGGTGCTGGTAACGTTTTGGTGCAAATCGCCCAACAGATGGCGCTGCTATGCTGCATTTTGAAGCATTTACACGATTTTCGTAATAGCTCAATCTCAAGAATGCACGGATTTTCATCAAACTTAAGATTCAGTTAGTGCTTGACATGAATTGACGTTTTGCCTCTTGTGGTGTAAATCGCTCAACAGGTGGCGCTGCTATGCTGCATTTTTTGAGATTTCCGCAATAGCTCTATCTCAAGAACTAATACTTGGGTTTTCAACAAACTTCAGATTCAGGTATATCTGGATATGAATTAGTGCTGTTTATGTTTTGGTGTAAATCGCTCAACAGGTGGCGCTGCTATGCAGCATTTTTCACGATTTCCACAATAGCTCAATGTCCAGAACTAATGCACGGATTTTCATCAAACTTTAGATTCAGTTAGTCCTTGACATGAAATGATGTTTTGTACCTTTTCGTTTAAATCGCTCAACAGGTGGCGCTGCTGTGCTGCATTTTTTGTGATTTCCACAATAGCTCTAGCTCTAGAACTAATGCACCGATTTTCATCAAACTTCAGATTCCGGTATACCTTAATATGAATTAGTGCTTTTTGTGTTTTGGTGCAAATCGCCCAACAGGTGGCGCTGCTATGCTGAATTTTTCAGAATTTAACCTACAGCTCTATCTCAATAACTAATGCACGAATTTTCATCAAACTTCGAATTCAGGTATACTTTGATACGAATTGGTTCTAAATTGATGTAATTTCTTACTATTTAAATGATTTAATTGACGTGATTTATATAGAAAAAAGTTTTGTGATGGCCACAACATACTAGTTTTTATATTAAATACCTGTATTTTTTTGTTTGTTTACTTGTACTGATGACTTTTAAGTTGCGTTTAATTGTTAGTTCCTTTCTATAAATACTGTTTTGATGAGGCCTATAGATGTCTAGGATGGTTAGAGTTGCAGTCAAGCTAGAGATCCTACCTACACAACTTCCAGGTTGTGTCATATTTAAATGGAGCTTCTGACTGTAAAATAGTCAATGAAACATCGTCTTCATTTTGAAAGACCTATCCAATGATATACCACTCAATAGGGTGCATAAAAAATTTTTTTCGTCTCTGCCACCATTTTGTATTTTACGGCCGCCATTTTGAATTTATAAAAACAAAATCTATTCTATAACCATCGGACGATTACGACGAATTGATAGAGACCTCATTCATTAAAATCCATCCAGCCGTTGGGATGTTTCGAGGGTATAAAGAAATCCACATACCCAGATATGCGTGAAACACATACCCTTCTTTTCAGTCGGGTAAAAAAAGAGGTGTAATTTACTAAAATAATATTAAAACCAGAAAAATTAAAATGATTTTTTAATATATAAACGGTGTCAAATTATCCAAAAAAAAAAAAAAAATGCACATAATTATTCCGGTGTCAGGGTATTTTTGAACTTTTAAATGGGATCGTTTCGAAAATTAATTTTTATTCAGTTTTTTTTTATTTTTTTCATCTATTATTTCTATTTTTAGACTGAGAAAAAAATGACAGAATTTTTTTTTTAATAAGAAATCTGAAATTGCCCCCCTGTGGGGCGTACGCCCCACGTTGGAAACCACTGCTCTAAAAGTGTAAATACTAAATTCCAAATATGTAGTTTTAACTTGTAGAACACTTCAAACTTATGGCCACCACCCTGTATTTACTATGGTGCAGTACGAAAAGGAAACAAAACAAAGCGGTCAATTGTTTGCACAATCAGCTGGGGCAGGCTATTACAAGGTGGTGTGGCGAATGCCGTAGACTTTCAGAAGAAAAAAACTGTAATTACTAATTAGACCGAGAGGCAACTGCACAGACCGTCACCTCATCGAGTTGGCGGTTGAAATTCGAGGATTCGGCAGAAGTCGATTCACGTATTAAAATGCAACTGGTCTGCCAAGTCATATCTTGGTGAAAACCCTCTGCACGGGAAAAAATATTTAGTTAATATAGCCCCAGCCAAATGTTTGGTTGGAATGACCAAATATTGGTATCACTGATCAAATTATTTTGTTCGTCCAATAAAATTTTGTTGAACTAACAAAATGATTTTGTCAGTCCAACAAAAAAATTTTAGAGGGGGTACAATTTGGTTGGCACAACTATTTTTTTGTTGTTTTAACAAAATCATTCTTTCCGTGTGCAGACCCAATTTCAGTAGTGGATCGGTAGATTTATTATTGTATTTTCTTGCACCCAAAGATATGAAAACAGGGAGCAGGAAAACACAATGGTAAATCTACCCGTCAACCAGTAAAATCGTGTTTGCAGGTGGTTTACACCAAGATAGGACTGGGAAGACCAGTTGCATTTTAATATGCGAATCGAGTTCTGTCGAATCCTCGAATTTCAGCCGTCAACTCGATGAGGTCAGGGTTTGTGCAGCCAGTCTAAATGTGATGCAAAAATCGTAGACTTGTGGTTTTGCGTTGTTTATATCGTTATACGTTATTTATTAATTGAATGAAAGATGTGGTATTTCATTCACCTATTTAGATGGATTGCTCAGTTTAGTTATCCTTGTGATCACGAGAAAGTTATTTGTGTAGGAAGGCATCGGTTATTGAAAAAGCTTGTCACGTCTTATGTGTATCGCTATCTTTCAAGAGCCGTTTTGGTTTATATGTAGAAAAAAAAACGTTTGCGGTTTAAGTCGTTTATTTTCTAATGATTTTATGATAGTATCGTGGGTTATCTCTACGGGGTAAAGGATACAACAGTGTTTAAATTTTTCCGTTTTTTTTCTTCTTTTCTCAAGGTCGCTTACAAGTATTTATTATGTTGTGGTAAGAATAAATTAGTATACAAATAAAGAAAAGTTTTATTTTAAGTACGTTATTTTATAAGTATTTATTAATATTTATCTTTAAAAACACGCCTAATTTTCGCAAATCCATGTGCATTCATTGCAATTCATGTTGTATCAAAAAAAAAAAAAAAAAAAAAAAATCTGTCACAGCGCTGCCACATGCGACTGTTTTTTTTTTTATTCTACGTCGCATCACCCCTTTCTCAAAAAGAAAAATCTTTGATATACAGTCTGACAACATTTGCAAGAGAAATATAGTACAAAATTTATTTTTGAAAATATTGGTGCGAAAAAAAATAGAATTCAATCTATCGAATCGTAATAAATTCTGTATTCATGCATTTTTGCATTAGAGTGAAACATCTAGTTATAAAACTAGTTATAGTACGAACGCCTCTCATTTGCCACGTTTGACTTACAATTGTTTTTTAAACGTAAAAGCATAACTATGAAGTGATTTCGAATCGAATAGCATTTTCTGTTTTTCGATTTAATCTATCAACTTCTATGAATTTTTTCAGAGTAAAAAAATTTCTGATGATGGTCACAGAAATTGACCGAAACCTTGATTTTAATTTAAGTATTTCAATGTTTGTATAGTTTCTAACTATTTATTTATATCTATAGACCATTTAGTAACGTTGTGATTTGCGTTTTCACGGTAAAATTTTACAGTAAGTTTTCCATGCTGTAATAAGTCCAGCGTATTTATTATTATTATGAAGTTTGGTTCAGTTCCATGCATAACTCCATACACTTTTCGATGATACAAACAGGACAGACAGGCATTTTGTTAAAACTTGTTTTTCGGGATCTCTGATCCCGAAAACGTGTCAATTTGTCGAAAAGCAAAAGTGGAAAAAAATTTCCATCACACTACTTTAAACGTATCAATGTGTCGAAAAGCAAAAGTGGAAATTTTTTTTCCATCACACTACTTTAACCGCGTCAATGTGTCGAAAAGCAAAAGTGGAAAAAAATTTTCTATCACACTACTTTAAACGTGTCAATTTGTCGAAAAGCAAAAGTGGAAAAAAATTTTCTATCACACTACTTTAAACGTGTCAATTTGTCGAAAAGCAAAAGTGGAAAAAAATTTCCATCACACTACTTTAAACGTGTCAATTTGTCGAAAAGCAAAAGTGGAAAAAAAATTTCCATCACATTACTTTAAACGTGTCAATTTGTCGAAAAGCAAAAGTGGAAAAAATTTTTCCATCACGCTACTTTAAACGTGTCAATTTGTCGAAAAGCAAAAGTGGAAAAAAATTTTCCATCACCCTACTTTAAACGTGTCAATTTGTCGAAAAGCAAAAGTGGAAAAAAATTTTCCATCACACTACTTTAAACGTATCAATGTGTCGAAAAGCAAAAGTGGAAAAAAATTTCATCACACTACTTTAAACGTGTCAATTTGTCGAAAAGCAAAAGTGGAAAAAAATTTCCTTCACACTACTTTAAACGTGTCAATTTGTCGAAAAGCAAAAGTGGAAAAAAATTTCCTTCACACTACTTTAAACGTATCAATTTGTCGAAAAGCAAAAGTGGAAAAAAAATTTCCATCACACTACTTTAAACGTGTCAATTTGTCGAAAAGCAAAAGTGGAAAAAAATTTTCCATCACACTACTTTAAACGTGTCAATTTGTCGAAAAGCAAAAGTTGAAAAAAATTTTCCATCACACTACTTTAAACGTATCAATTTGTCGAAAAGCAAAAGTGGAAAAAAATTTACATTGCACTACTTTAAACGTATCAATTTGTCGAAAAGCAAAAGTGGAAAAAAATTTTCCATCACACTACTTTAAACGTGTCAATTTGTCGAAAAGCAAAAGTGGAAAAAAATTTCCATCACACTACTTTAAACGTATCAATTTGTCGAAAAGCAAAAGTGGAAAAAAATTTCCATCACACTACTTTAAACGTATCAATTTGTCGAAAAGCAAAAGTGGAAATTTTTTTTGCATCACACTACTTTAAACGCGTCAATGTGTCGAAAAGCAAAAGTGGAAAAAAAATTTCCATCACACTACTTTAAACGTATCAATTTGTCGAAAAGCAAAAGTGGAAAAAAATTTTCCATCACACTACTTTAAACGTATCAATTTATCGAAAAGCAAAAGTGGATTTTTTTTTCCATCACACTACTTTAAACGTTTCAATTTGTCGAAAACCAATAGTGGAAAAAAAATTCCATCACACTACTTTAAACGTATCAATTTGTCTAAAAGCAAAAGTGGAAAAAAAATTTCCATCACACTACTTTAAACGTATCAATGTGTCGAAAAGCAAAAGTGGAAAAAAATTTTCCATCACACTACTTTAAACGTGTCAATTTGTGGAAAAGCAAAAGTGGAAAAAAATTTTCCATCACACTACTTTAATCGTATCAATTTGTCGAAAAGCAAAAGTGGAAAAAAAATTTCCATCACACTACTTTAAACGTGTCAATTTGTCGAAAAGCAAAAATGGAAAAAAATTTTCCATCACACTACTTTAAACGTGTCAATTTGTCGAAAAGCAAAAGTGAAAAAAATTTCCATCACACTACTTTAAACGTATCAATTTGTCGAAAAGCAAAAGTAGAAAAAAATTTCCATCACACTACTTTAAACGTATCAATTTATCGAAAAGCAAAAGTGGAATTTTTTTTTGCATCACACTACTTTAAACGCGTCAATGTGTCGAAAAGCAAAAGTGGGAAAAAAATTTCCATCACACTACTTTAAACGTATCAATTTGTCGAAAAGCAAAAGTGGAAAAAAATTTTCCATCACACTACTTTAAACGTATCAATTTGTCGAAAAGCAAAAGTGGAAAAAAATTTTCCATCACACTACTTTAAACGTGTCAATTTGTCGAAAAGCAAAAGTGGAAAAAAAATTTCCACCACACTACTTTAAACGTGTCAATTTGTCGAAAAGCAAAAGTGGAATTTTTTTTTCCATCACACTACTTTAAACGTGTCAATGTGCCGAAAAGCAAAAGTGCAATTTTTTTTTATATTGCAATACAGTAAATTCTGTCTAAGGCGGACTCTGCATAAGCCGGAAACCTGTCTACCGCGGAAAAAATTTCAAGTCCCGACGAACCCATAGAAAATTACATTAATTCATGCTGCATAAGGCGTAATCTGTCTAACGCGGAAACGGAAAGGATTTTAAGGTCCCACCGAAACCAAAATTTTGCATAAGGCGGAAAAAAGGATAATTTAAAAATGAAAGGCATTTTGTTTATTAAACTTTAAAACTGATAAGTTAAATACTCAATGTCGACCATCTTAGTTAAATTCCGTAACACTTTGAAAAAGTTATTTCAAAAGAACAGAACTTGTTTAAATTTTAAGGAATTTATGTTAATGCCATTTTTTCAAATACAAAATTGCATTTAAGAGTTAATATTTCTAGTAGAATGAACATTTATCAAAATATATATTTCAAAAGTACAATATATTATACTTTAAAGTTGTACTCAAATTCAAAATTATACAGCGTTCGGTCTCATTCTCAAAGTTTATTGTTTTTTGTATGTGTGTATGTGTGAATTTCCAATTCGCATGTATTACAGCAGTACTAAGAAATTGAATAGCGTTTCTCATTTATCTATAAAGACAAAAGATCTTTCCGAATTTCAGTTTTCAAGTGATTTTCGAGTCAGGAAAATCAATGAAAACTCATCATCTTCGAATTTTTTTTTTTTTAATTATTTATTTTTTTTCTTTTGGGGGTGTGTGTGTGTGGGGGGGGGGGGGCTTTTTTGCATAAGCCGGAATATTGTCTATCACGGAAAATTTTCTCAGTCCCGATCGATTCCGCCTTAGACAGAGTTTACTGTACTTTAAACTTGGCCAATGAGGTTTGTTCGTACTGTATCTCGTTTTATAGATATTCAGATCTTGGTGCAATAGCTGTTGCACTCTTATGCAGGAATACAAAATGTATTACGATTCTGTATAGATTCAATTCAGTCATACGGAAATAATAGGACTCCCTGTTCAATAGGACATCATCAGCATGGGCCCATGGCAACCAAGAATCATGACCTAGCATGGGATATCATTGAATGAATGACGTAGGATAGGATATAATAGAATGAAGAAAACTTTTATTAATACCTTTCAATAAATAAGTTTTGATTCTATTTTAATACAATTTGAAAGGACTTGACACAATTCTATGTATTAAATTTCAAACTGTTCGGTTTAGTAGAGTTTTTGCGCTGTTATATGCAGACAGTCGGACGGACCAGATGACCACTGTAGGTGCTACGTATTTATATTGAAACCTCCTCGTGCGACCATTTTTTCATGGAACGAAATTTATTCCCATAGGCTCAATACTCATTTTACCTTCATTCAGAGACCATCCCAGTGGAACTCCCTCCTTGAGCGACCCGTTTCTTTGAAGAAAATGAAACACATTCAGTTTTTTCCGGGTCGCTTGAAGAAGGTTTTATTAGAAAAATAATTCCGGAGAGCGCATTTTTCATCAAACTTTTCTAAACTAAGTTTAGAATTTTTTTTTTTTTTTTTATTCCGGTAACTTTTGTTTAAACTAGAGGTCTGCACGGGCCGACATTTCCAGGCCCGGGCCCGGCCCGACTCAGAGAGAAAAAAAATCGGCCCGGCCTGGTCCGATACAAAAATTAAAATTTCGGCCCGGCCCGTAGAAAAAAGTAATATTGGCCCAGCCCGATAAAAAAATTAAAAGTTCGGCCCGAGCCCGGCCCGGAAAAAACTTAAAATCTCGGTCCGGGCCCGGCCCGAGAGAACTTCTACAAAACATTGATTTTTACGTCGAATTGGTTAAAAATTTGTCTCGTACGAGGAGTTCTGAACAAAAATATTTATCTTAATTTTTTTTTCATGTTTATAATCTTTATTTTTATAGAAGTGCAGCAGGCTGCGATATTTATTTTTTTAATGAATCTCTATTTCTTGTATGTAAATGTTTCAGTTATCATTAATATTGTTAATCCATATTCCATGTATAGAGGTGTTAAAAATCGTAAAAATGCTATACACTAAAATCTTCTAAGATGGAATTGCATAGAAAAGAAAAAAATAATGCGTTATAGACAAGTTCCCTTCTTAGCAAGTGTAAATGTATTATATATTCTTTTCTTACTTATTAGTATATTTATTTTGCATGGATCAACACCTTTTTCAGTTTAAAACAGGGTTCCGTCATAGCAGGTTCCTTTTCACACATTTTACTGTATTTTAATTTAGTTATATTTTAATATGCGTAGAAATCTACTATTCTTTAAAAATAATAAATTTTAATGTTTAAGTGTAGAATAATGGCGATTCAAAAATGTATGCATTTTTTGCAAAAAACTTTTGGGCCAGGCTTAATTTAACTGACCTTTAAATGGACCAGGCCACGCTGAAACAATGATTTTCATACGGGCTGGCTCAAAACTAGGACTGAAAATTTTGGGCCATGAAGACTAGGAATGAAACCAGGCCCGGCTCTGTACAGAAAAATTAAGTTAGGCCCGGCCCGAGTACCGTGAATGAAAATCGGCCCGAGCCCGTGCAGATCTCTAGTTTAAACCCCTTTGTGCCTTTCTTAGGCAATGGATTTAACTCTGATGACAAATTAAGAATGACGGTCCATAAACTCCCCTGCCTTATTCTGTCAGGAAACACTCAAAGAAATAGATTAATTAATGAAATCGTCATTACTTCTTCCCGTCCAAAGAAAAATTGCATTTATTGACTAAACTTCGAAAGGAGTTGGATATAAAAGTTATAAAAGATAAAACGGTAAAATCAAAGCAAACCTCAATGTATTCATTTTTTTAAATTCTGCAGTAATCAACTTATATAAGTAACTTTTGTTTTGATACTTAAATTTTTTTATTTTTGCTTAATGTGAAAAATAAATTTTAATAACATTGTTACCTTTTCCAACAATTAAAATCTAGATTTAAGCATGACCTCCATTAAGAGACCACCTCTCGAGGCGTAAATTTTTATTGGAACGGAACGTGGTCGCTTTAGGGAGGTTTTACTGTATATAATTACGAACGCGTCTATAACGAGTCAGAAAGTTTCGCGTTTTAGAATGGAGGGGGAAATATTTTTCGAGAATCTCTTTAAATTTGCCGCAGAATAATTTGTGCTCCTAACAATTGCCTATCACTAACTAGTATGAGTATACGAATCTAGATATAATACAGTCGAACCTCTATTTAACGAACCTCTATTTTGCGAACTTTTCCTCGGAACCAACAACATTTTGCGAATTTCTTCGTAAAATAACCTCCAAATAACGAAGTGTATTCTCTATTTAACGAACTTTTTCTTCTGATATAATTTTTTTTTCCTCCCTATTTCTCAAATTATTTCCGGACACTTCAAACTTATTTTTTCTTTTAATGCTCAGTAACCTTGAATTAGTTTTACCAGGTGCCTAACTCAACGACAGCAGTAAAATTCCTGTCATTCTTTGCATTTCGTTCAGGAAATGCAAACTTTCAATATCCCACTTTCACACTCAAAAGGGCTGTTCTGTAGTAAATAAGTTTCAGTAATTAAATTTAAGGACGCATATAGTAATACAATGCTTAAAATTACTTATAATAAATGTGATAATGTCATTAAAATTCATTAATTTTAAAGTAAATATTTTTCTAAAACTGAAAATACAGTGTATTTCAGGACAATGCTTTTTTTTTTATTATTATTCTTGTTGTCTTTACAGATTTCTTTTTGATGGGTAAAATGAATAATAATAAAAAATAAATAAATATGATTTACAAAAAAAAGTGTGATTAGTTAAGTTTTTTAATAATGTTTAGTGTTTATGAATTAAAAATCTGTTTTGTGTTTTTAAAGTATTTAAAAAGGTTCATCGAATTTTCCACATAACGAACTTTTTTTCGGGATTTAGCGACTTCGTTAAATAGAGGTCCGACTGTATCCACTTTTTTCGGTATTTTTGTTTTTTACTTTTCCGTCTCTCGCAAAAATTTCCTTGGCGCCATCTCGTCGCCGTGACTCAGCCAAAAGAGCGAGTCATGCTGCACTCGCTTCCGTTCCAATAACCCCTCGCAAAAGATTATGAATGAAATTTCGGCAGCAGCCTCTCTCTCTTGATTAATAGATGCGAACCGAGAATTTCGAGAGTAGGTGTTCATTCAACGACTCCGAAACGATTGTTGCTCCCCCCCCCCCCCCTCTCTCTCTCACGAAATCGCTGGCATACCTATCTTATGTGAGTGAAAGAGAAACGCCGTGGGAGGGTGTTTCTACGCACACACACAACTTGATAAAGAGATGCAGATAAAACGCACTCTTCAAGGTGAAGAGAGTGGACGAAAAAAAAAAAAGTTTGAATAAATGACGGTTTCCGTTTTTGCGATTGCATTTGTTTTTTATTTTATTTTAATTTTTTAAGTGCAACTGTATCCACCGTAGAGACCTGGATCGACTCCACCAGGGTCGCAACATATTGTCGCAGTGTTCGGGTTGCCGTAGCGCGTCCCGAGTTTCAAGACCCGTCCAGCGTAAACACTGCGCGGAGCGTCAAAAGTCCCGATTTTTCAGTATGCACAGGCAGGGGCGTAGCTACATTTTTTTTTTTTGGGGGGGGGGGGGCAATTTAAAATTTTTGCAACTTATAATTAAAAAATTTCCCAACTCGAAACAAATTGCTCTATTTTCCAACTAAAATTATATGTTCAATGTGTGTTTAATAATAAAAATACTTGTACCCGCCTCCACACCCCCCCCCCCCCCCAAAAAAAAAAAAAAATCTTTCCAAAGAAAATTAATTATTGATTCATTTGATGAATGTTTTTGTCTTCAATTGTGCACGAGTCATAATCGTACTTCATATGAAAATAGACACAACAATTTTTAGATTTTTGAGAAAGGAACAAAGTTTTGGAGGAAATGTATTAGAGACATTGTTGATGGGCAACAGTAGAGAAATTCAGATCTGGTACATATATGATATTTTCGTAGCACAGAGAAACACAATGACAAATTGAGTCCGGATGCTTTTCGTATTTCTTTTGAAAGTTTAACTATTTTACTACTGCAGAACTCAGAAAGGTAGTCAGCAAAACAATAAAAAATTCTTTTTTTAACCATTTGGAAAAATGGTTATTGTCCTCGTCAGGTTAGGAAATCAAAAGCATATCTGAAGGTTTATATTGGTTTAATCATCATTTTATTCGTTTTCTGATGGGTCTATACCAGTGGTTCCTAACCTTTTATTGGCCACGCCCCACCAAAGTATCTGTAAAGTAGCTATGTCCCCCCCCCCTTTAATCTATAAATCATGTCTCATTATTGAAAAAGTGAACTGTATTGACACGGTGGAAGAGTAATAGAGCCTTAACAATAATTATACATTTCACATTTTTTAACTTATCAAAGAGGTGAAACTTCTACCGCAAATGTGTTTTTAACATAATTTTATAAATGCAGTGAGATAATACGTCTTTGCCTATATGCCAAAATGAGTTTTGTTATACTTTTCCCACATTACTCAATGTTAAAGAAAAGTGTTATGCTGTCTGCATTTTTATTTTCGCAAAATATCTTAAACAGACACTTACATTTGACGTTAAAATTGATAAATTTATACATTTTATAATGCATTCTTGTAACTTAGTAAGAGGAAAAGCTTTGGACACTGACTTTTCTTTCTATGGATAACACAGTACACAAGAAGAATTTTAATATTCTCATCTTTATCAAATTAAGTAGCCATTATTCCACATAACACATTCTCTCTGTTTTTCCTGCCCCTATATCGTTAATTGTCTTCGCAAATATAAGTAGAAAACTCATTCAATAAATAATTGAAAGCGTTACGAAAAATTTTTTAATTTACCACCAGAAAAATTATCATGAGCTTTAATATTTTAAAAGATATCAAAAATATTTTAAATGATTATTCGCATAATTATTCTGGTGTTAAGTCTTTTTTTAAATTTTGATAGGGAACATTTTAAAAATTCGATAAAAAACTGATTTCTTAAATTTTTCTTGTATTCCATTTTTTTTAGCTTACAACACTACTTTTCCCAAAATAGACAAAAGAAACTGATAGTGAATGAGTGCGTAAGAAATTTGCAATTGCCCCCCTAGAAGGTCAATTTCCTCCCTCCCCCCCCGGTGGGGCGTACGCCCCCCGTTGGGAACCACTGGTCTATACAGTGATCTGTATTTCCCTTTACTTTCAACAGAGATGGACAACAGAGTGTTGCCACTATATGACAAAAAAGTAATAAAAAAAAATTAATAACTCAGAAAGAAATTGAGATACAGCTTTCAAATAAATTGCATTTAAAAGTACATTTTTTTCTCTGTGCGACTGTGTAAAAAGTAATAGTGTGGGATGTTTAGAAGTTTAAGAATGAAATTTCATTTAAAATGGGTCGTCAGATTTCTTGGAAATCTGACGATGGAAAAGCCTTTTCCCGAACAGCCAATGAAATGCTTGGATAATTGGTAGTTTGGTAAGTTTCAGGTGGATAATACGTACGAGTCGCAGGCGATTTTTGTCGCTTGCAATTTGTACGTGTCATAACACTATTAATGTTTAATTCGTGGCGTACGTAATGTATGATCAACTCCGTGCGATTTTTTATGTCTTAAATTTTAGTCTTTGAAAAAATCATTTTCCAAATGGTCGTTCCCGTAAGGCATGGTGACGTCACGGCGACGTCGTTGTGAAGTCACACTGTGATTTTGTGACCGTCGATGTGACGTCATAGTGACTAGAATGCGAGGTCGTTATGGCCGTTTTAGAGGTCGTTTGTGACGTCACATTGTGAACACTCTGTGAAGTCACGGTGTGACATATTTGTGAAAAGTGTGTCATTTGTGACTATTTTGGCATTAACTTTGTGACGAACCTGGGACGAAAGCGACAATGCTTTGAAGTCACACTGTGACCATTTGTGAAATATGTGTCATTTGTGACGAACTTGTCATAAACACTGTGATTTCAAATGAAAATCAAATTTCAAATTAATTGCTTAAAAGACGCAAATAGTGATAAAGATTTCATGCTGGGACTCGAACCCGGGCCATCAGTACAGCGCACTGACATTCTACCGACTAAATCACATGGAACGATACCCAGGCTGGAAAATTTCTCACTATTACATGTTGGCAAGGCTACAAACGCAGCACAAGATGTAATATTTAGCATGAGCCACCAACATGATCAAACACGAAACTTAATTAAATCCAGCATAGATTGAAATTATATTAATACTTGGAATTTTTTCCAGAGAGAACCATTCGCCTTGCATACAATATTTCAAATGAAAATCAAATTTCAAATTAATTGCTTAAAAGGCAATTTTAATTTGAGATGTTGTATGCAAGGCGAATGTTTCTCCCTGGAAAAATTTCCAATTATTAATATAGTTTCAATCGATGCTGGATTTAATTAAGTTTCGTGTTTACCCCATGTCGGTGGCTCACGATATATATTTCATCTTGTGCTGCGTTTGTAGCCTTGCCAGCATGTAATAGTGAGAAATTTTACAGGCTAGGCGTCGTTCCATGTGGTTTAGTCGGTAGAATGTCAGTGTGCTATACTGATGGCCCGGATTCGAGTCCCGGCATGGAATCTTTTTCACTATGTTGGCCTTTGCGTCTTTTAAGCAATTAATTTGATATTTGATTTTCATTTGAAATATTGTATATAAGGCGAATGATTCTCTCTGGAAAAATTTCTAAGTATTAATACAGCGATAAATTTTAAAATAAACTTTTGCTGTAAATATAAAATCCTATCTTTTTACCGTACTTTTTAGCAAAATATCGCTATTTTGGAGTCCTATTCTTCTAAAACATTTAAAATTTTTCCATTTATAAAACAATGCTTATCAACTGACATATTTTTTTATTAAGTTCTATGCTTGATATTTAGAATGTGTAAGTTTTTTAATTTGTTGTGATTTGTCATTGCATTGATTTTTTCAATATCCGTAAAAATTCTCTCTTTTTTTAAGATTCCTTTGTGTTATTTCATTTTTAAATATTAATATGTATTAACAATTTATAAACCATATTATTAGAATTTTATGGTAATTTAAGGTTTTTTTTCATTAAATCGTTTAATTAATTAAATAATATAATGAAGTAATTAAATAATTTATAAACCATATTATTAGAATTTTATGGTAATTTAAGGTTTTTTTCATTAAATCGTTTAATTAATTAAATAATATAATGAAGTAATTAGATAATTTAATTAAGAAATATAACTTAGTTTTCTGTTATTATGTTCCGAACTTTTGAAAAAAGATATAAACGATGCTCTTTGTATATCGTTGAAGTTGAAACAATGGAAATTATTTTAAGCATAAACAGGGGAGTTCACTGCAACATAAGTTCAGCTCTGAGTCTGGAATCAAAACTCGTTCGTGACGTGGGTGTGTGAACATAACCTTCACTCAAATAATAAATTTTCTCAAGAGATTTGTTACATAATCATCCCTTCTCACCTTTTATTACCATCTTCCCCTTCCCACCCCCATTCGATTGTAATTTGGCAATCAGATTGCGTTTTCCATGCAAATGATAACAACGTTTGACCTCTCGTTTTTCAAAGGAAACCAAACGATCGAAAGACAACCGCCGCGAAAAAGGATACGAATAATCAGCATTGTGTCAGTAAATGCTGTTTAAGGCTGTTCTTAACTACTCTGCTCAACAAGCGCAAAACGTTCTGACACATTTACAAATTCATTTTTTAACGGAAAGATATAAAATTGGAAAGCCTGGCCATGAAAGCGATTTGGAATTGAACTGTTTTTTCCATTTTTTGATCAATCCATTACCCATTGAGTTATAAGCGATTTCGATCACGTGACAAACGTGTTTTTCCCCCGCTCTGTCCTAATAGTCTGGGGTCAAAAATAGACCTCACCAATCGAAGGGCCGTAAAGAGTTTCACCTTCGGTCAATCCTTAAAATAATGTCGAATCTTTCTGTAGCTTAATTAGGAGCTGAGTTAGAAAATTGTCCCACCGGAGGGACAAATTTGAGTGAGAGGGGCAGAAAGTTTCATATTATGGAAGAGCGGTCCAAGGGTTTTCAGATGATCTATCACATGAGAGTTTAGCAGGCGTGCTGCGTACGCACTGCAAAATCTTGCAACAAAAAACGATCTAGAATCTTTTAGTTCCACATTTCACCACCAGGGTGGAGCTCTATTCTTAACAAACTGTTTCGGAATTCGTGATACTGGACCTGACAACACTAGCTGTACGTAACCCCAATCCCAAAAATTCTGTTTAATGTCAACCTGAACCCGAACCCGACTAAAAAAAGTCGCCAACCCGATCTAAACCCGACACACTTTAGCCCAGTATTAAATTCAGACATTTTTCTCCGGGAAGGAATTCTACGGTTCCGGGGGAGAAATTGTACTTTTTGACCATTAAACAGCAGAAAATCTGAAATCCTCCGAGGGGGCTTTCAATGCTCAGCGGCTAATCCCCCCCCCCCCCACACACACACACACGCACACAAACTGCTTCAACTCGAAACGGAAACGAACCCGAAAATTGATTCATGTCTTAATACAATTATGGAAAAGTAGTCTACTTTTACATCTCAAATATCAGTTTTATCTTTTTATATAAAAATAACCGCATATACTCTCATTAAAATTCAAATATATAGTTTCATTTTCCATTAAAAACCTATTCAGGACTTTCTTATGAAATGTCGGATCAATTCGAACCCGTCCGAAAAGAATCAAAACTCAACCCGAAACCGACCCGACCCCGAAACGTTTAAAGTCAATCTTACCTCCACCGAAAGAAGCGACACCGACCGTCAAACCGACTTGAACCACGGACCGGGTCGGCTTCGAGTAAAATCGCGTAACCCATAGTCCGCTGCAGTGGGTGTAGAAGAGTTAATTAAATTTCAAAAACCAGTGGAAGAGCAATGATTCTGCTGGTTTTTTTTTTTTTTTTTTCCGTTTGTTGAGAAGATTAAGAAGGGTCTCTTTTCACAAAGCCTTTTAACATATAAATACTAAATATATTTTGGTTGCTTTTGCTTTTCATTACGTTGTTTTCACATACTTGCGTTTCACGAAACTCCTTTATAAACATATCAAACAAACAAAATTGTTCATTTTATGAGTAATAATGATTCAAAACCCCTCCCAGGTGAAAATCCTGCCTGTGACGTGTGGAATCAAAACTCGTTTGCGCCGGTCTCGTGGGCGTGTGAACATACCTTCATTCAAATAACAGCATTTCTGAAGAGATTTGTTACACGAGTCGATTAGAGTGTGTTTCCCATGCCTCGGCAAAGATAACAACGCTTGGCCTCTCTCTCGTTTATAGGCAGGAACCCGATCAAAAAACGACCGCCACGAAAAAGCAATTTATTAAGGTCCGGATAATCAGCATTGTGTCATAATCAGAAGGCGCGGCTTAATGGAAAAAAATGGAAAAAAAAAAAGATGGAATATAATCTTGAAAACCGGAAGTCTTCGCCAAACAACTCAACCCGCCCATAAATAGTTGTGTTGATTATTAGAGACGTTGCTGGCTAGAAAGGTCGTCTCACGAACAACCCGTCACAGCGAACCAGCGGATAGGCTTCGCCAATGCGCTTTTCTACAGCTTTTTACAGAAAAGGAAAATTGGAAGAATAATTACTTTTTTTTATCATCATAGATATTAAACAAGCGAACGTAAAGAGAAAAAAAAAAAACGAACTTAAAATGGACTTGTAAAAGGGGGGGGGGGGAGAGGTTCGAAATTTTTTTAGTTCTTCTTGCTATTAGTGTTTATTATTATTATTTTTTAGTCACTTGTGAAGAATAAATTTTATTTTATTTTTTCTTTTTTCAAACTCATCACAGAAAATCTATATATATTTATGTGTCATCATCAGTGGCAACCCCTCCCTCCCGCACACAAACATAAAAAAAAGATAATTATTGTTTTATTTTTTCATATATATACTTAGCAAAAACACAAACTTTGTTTCCTTTGTCTTATAGTATACTGGCCTCCAAAAGTTATGGTACAGGGACTGGATGCTTTCGATTGTACACGATTTGTCGAATATCTACCAACATTATTGGCGAATTGTTCTTGAACTTCTAGGATGTAAAGAACATGTTTGATTATATATTTCTCGGTGAAGATTTATCGGAGGGTACAATTAGGGGCTAATAATAAATTTAATAATAAAATAATATTTGCGATCACCTATGTAACAGAAAAGGCTGGAAATGGTTTGTCACTGTGGTAAATGACTGTCTGGGTCCTGTTCAACGTTTGTATGCATTTGTGTAAGCATAGCACTCATATTCGTGAAGATGTTAACGTTTTTGTAAAAAATTCAAAAGTTTTTTGTTTATAGCATACAGAGTTTTCAACCAAATTTAACATAACTTTCAAAAAACCTGACAAAGAACAGTAGCAACAGTATATTGCAGTTAAAACATTAATATATTGAATATTTGATGAGATATGGACACTTGTATGAAATAATTTTTAACTGCGCATGCGTGGAAGATTTCAAAATTTTTATTTCATAATTTGGTAGAAAGCTATTTAGGGCAACTTATCTAAAATGACCAGGCAAATATCGAGAAATTTAACGAAGTTAGGGGCGATATAGTGAGTTGCTTTCTAAAAATACCTTTATTATAAGGGTTTTTCCACAACTTTTCAATCAACTCACTTCTTTCTGAGTTTTCACAATATTTGACTGGACTTTTTACAGAAGTTACTCAAAATAGCTGGCTACCAAATTATGAAATAAAATTTTTGAAATCTTCCACGCATGCGGAGTTAAAAATTATTTCATACAAGTGCCCATATCTCATCAAATATTCAATATATTCCTGTTTTAATTGCAGTATACTGTTGCGATTTTTTCAAAATTTGTTCAAAATTTTTGTTACTCTCGTGACCGATATCTAATTTGTAACAAAAAGCATTTTACTTGTCTCTATAATAAATCAAAATTTTGTTACTCTTGTGAACGATATCTAATTTGTAACAAAAAGCATTTCACTTGTCTCGATAATAAATCAAAATTTTATTACTCCTGTGACCGATAACTAATTTGTGACAAAAAGCATTTCACTTGTCTCCATAATAAATCAAAATTTTGTTACTCCTGTGACCGATATCTAATTTGTAACAAAAAGCATTTCACTTGTCTCGATAATAAATCAAAATTTTGTTACTCTCGTGACCGATATCTGATTTGTAACAAAAAGCATTTCACGTGTCTCGATAATAAATCAAAATTTTGTTACTCCTGTGACCGATATCTAATGTGTAACAAAAAGCCTTTTACTCGTCTGTAATAAATGAAAATTTTGTTACTCTTGTGACCGCTGGTCACCATTTTGATTTATCATATAGACAAGTAAAATGCTTTTGTTACAAATTAGATATATTTTATGAGAGTGGAACATTTCTAACACAAGTATTTAATTAGTATTTAACAAGTATACATTAACTAACACAAGTATTTAACTAATTATATCAATTTTTATCCTAATAATAAAGTAATTGGAAGTATTCCAGGAAATTGCATAAGAGTAACGAATGGACGTACTCATATCCGTCGTTGGCGAAGTTTTATCCATAGCGTACTCCGATTGGTTGCTGACGAACCGAGCTTTCTAGCTTCTAAGTTCTAGTGTATTGGTTTCCCCCGACACGAGAAGTTATGCAGATCGTGAAGTGGTCGGCCTCCGATGTTTCTAAAAAAAGAGCGATCGAAAAGTGGTGCATTTTCAGGTTGTTCCGGCGCTTGTCAACGAAGTATTTACATAATGATGATCAAATACCGAGATTCCAGGGCGTTTATTCAGATGAAAAAGACGCCGGAATGCCGACGAAGGTTTCTTTTTCATTCAAGATCCGATTCAGCTGATATCTAAATTAATTAGATTTGAGGAATGCAACCTTTTAACTGAGTGTTGAATTCAGTCGCTGATTCGAGAGGGCAAAAGAGGGGGGGGGGGGGGATTCCGGGACACCTTCGAAATTCATCAATGTTTTAAAAGGTATAAAACGAGGAAGAGATGAAAATAATATTGTTTCTATTGGGTGTTGCTGGAACGTCTCAGAAAAGAATTTATTTATTCTCTTTACGCTCTTTTATTTAACTGAACTCGGCTTTTGTGAGTAAAGATGGAGTTTTGCAATTGATTTTCATTTCACTTCCTGATAGGTTAGAATTATAAAAATTATATAAAAGGTGCTTTTCCGATGACAGTACAATATTTTAATATTTTTAAAACTTAATTATAAAGTAACTAGCAAAAGCCATGCCTTGTTTGGATTCGCGAAGCATTATTTAATAAGACAAATATTTGAAAGTAACAACCTTTTTTATATTATTTTTACATCTTTATTAAGCAAAAACGGTATTTTATGTTTTGGCACATTTTAATTTTAGAAATGCAAATTCAGCCAAATAACTAAGAATTTCCTCGGAATTTTTTGTTTATGATATAACGAATTTAACAATTAATTTTACTTGTTTACAATTCTTTTGTTGTCACGTTAAAGAAAAAAAAATCATAATATAATTCTTTTAAAATGCGTAAGTATCGTCTGCGTAAATGATTTCACATAATAAGAATAAATTGTGTATTGGAATTCTTAACAATGAAATATACTTTTATAATTGAATGTAAATAATTGAATTTTCACACATTTTAATTCATTAAAAATGTGCTATAATTTTCATAAATAAAGGTATTTTAAAAATTTCATAAAAGAAATCGTGGAACTATTTAATTTTTCATGATTCTATCTATAATGTCTAACTCTATGATTTATTTTTTCTTCTGAAAATAGACGTATTTAATTTTTTATTCGCAAAAATGCGTCCATAATGGAAAAACATGTAAAATAAATTAATTAAAATAATAAAACTTTTAAGGTTATTCTGAAAAAAAAAAAATAATAATAATATTGTGCAAATCTACAGATCCTAAGAAATTTTTATGTTTAATTTCAAGTCAAAATACTGAATAGTTTTTTTGTAAAGTGTACGACAAAATGTAATTTGTGTAGCCGTAGTAGAGGATTCGCTTCGCGCATCCTAATAAATTCATTTTAATTCTTTTTTTTTTTTTTTTTGCGATCGGACAGGTAATCCACCGCCCAATATCTTTTAGGGTTACAGTGTATACAAGGTACATATTCAGAACTTGGTGCAATAGCTGTTGCACTCTGATGCAAAAATGCATGAATACAAAATTTATTAGGATTCTATATATTAAATTCAGTTATACGGAAATAATAGGGTCCATCCTAAATAGGACGTCGTCACCCTGGCAACGCAGAGTCGTTACCTATCATGAGATATCATTGAATTTATGACGTAAGATAGGATTGTATAGAATGAAGAAAACTTTTATGAATATCTTTTTAAGTTTGGATTCGATTTTCATAAAATTTGAAATGACTCGACACCATTCTGCTACGATTTTATCTATTCAGTTTCAAACCATTCGGTTGGGTAGTTTTGGCGCTGCTCTTATGCGGACGGACGGACGGGCGAACCAAAATCTAGGTGCTACCTATTTATATACAGTGAAACCTCTTTGAACGGTCACCTCTAAACAGCGACAACCTCCAAACGAAATGTTACTTAAGGCTGTTCTTAACTACTCCGCTGAGCAAGCACAAAACGTTCTGACACATTTACAAATTCATTTTTTAACGGAAAGATATAAAATTGGAAAGCCTGGCCATGGAAGCGAATTGGAATCGAACTGTGTTTTCCATTTTTTTCATCCATAAATTACCCATTGAGTTATAAGCGATATGGATCACGTGACAAACCTGTTTTTCGCCCGTTCCTGAGTGTTTTTTCTACTTTTGCGCGGAAATTCGGTTCAAAAGGTCCACCTTGGCATTATTTTCTGAAAGATCTATTGCGTTTGCAAAAAAATGGAAAAAACAGCTCGATGCCATAGTTTCTGAACAACAACACCAGCTAGTTCCATGCATTTTCGAACAAAAATAAATTAAAACTTATGTCAGGAAGTTGCCCTTTTGGATTTGAGAACAGCCATAAGGCTGTTCTCAACTGCTCTGCTCAACAAGCGGAAAATGTTTTGACACATCTACAAATTCATTTTTTACCGGAAAGATATCAAATTGGAAAGCCTGACCAGGGAAGCGATTTGAAATCGAATTGTGTTTTCCATTTTTGGATGAATCAATTACCTATTGAGTTTTTTGATCACGTGACACGGCCTTTTTCTCCCCTTTACTGACTGGATTTTCTTCTTTCGTTCGGAAGTTCAGTTCAAAATGCCAACTTTGATAGCATTTTCTGATAGATCTATTGCGTTTACGAGAAAACGGAAAAAACAGTTCGATGACATAGTTTCTGTATAATAACACCTTCTAGTTTCATGCGTTTCCGAACAAAAATGAATTGAAACTTATGTCAGAAAGTTGACCCTTTTGATTTCAGAACAGCCTTAATCTCTTGAACCCTTAAGGGTGTATTCCGATCCAAACTGCTTATTTTCTGATTCATTTTAAAATTCATTTTTGCTCTCAAACGCATCAAACTTGGAAATTCTCTTATTTAGAAACTATATAATGTGCGGTGCTTCTTAATTTTTTGATAAATGCAGAAAATACTGTAAAAAACGCTGTCAAAGTTGGCGTTTTGAACCGAATTTTCCGAAGCGGGCGATCTGGGAATGAAAAAAAATGGTCATACTGAGAAAATAATTGTTTAAAAATCAAATTCTGATTAATTGAGTTGAAAATGAAATCACACGGCATGTTAAACATGTCTTCAGAAATCACCCCAGCAAGTTTTGGTTTTTACTTTTAAAAATGAGTCTGAAAATGTCTCAGAAAATTTCGAGCTGTTGAGGGTGGAAAAATATTTTTTTCGAATACACCCTTAATCCTTTTCCAAAACTAGACTTAGAAAATGAAGACAACAAGCATAACTAACACGAACGCTAGTAAGTTTGTGTCCTGGACAAAGATTTGGCAGTCACTGCTACATTTGATTCATACAGCAGATGGTGGAAGATAGGAGAGAGGAAGAGAAAAGTGATGCGGTAGGGGATATGGAAGAGATTATAGAATCACTTAAAATTTCCAGTATTAACACACATACCAAATTTTTGACGAACCTTCGTGGAAAATTTTGCATTAAATCATAATGATGATGAGCTGTACAGCAAAACAACTCATACTATTATTTGTTTGGAGAAAGATATTTGAAAAAAAAAAAAGAAAGCAACTGCAAATTATCACTGTTTTTTTAAGAGGCTACTTCAGTCAAGTGAAAAGACCCGTTCGCTAATGCTAATCCTATGGAAGAAATTTATAAAGATATCTCGGTTGCATTTTAATATTTTTAAATGATTTTTTTTTTTTTTTTTTTTTTTTTTTTTTTTGCATTGGATAGCTGAGATCGGTCTGTACAAAGGCCGTTTTTTACTTTTTCGATTTTGTTTACAGATATTTTTAATGAGGACACTTTCATTTTCGGAACCGGTTTCGAAACTGAAAGCATTCCCATAAAAAAAATCTGCAATCGAAATCGAAAAAGTAAAAAACGGCCTGCATACAGACCGATCTCAACTATTCAATGCAAAAAAAAAAAAAAAATCATTTAAAAATATTGAAATGCAAACGAGATATCTTTATAAATTTCTTCCATAGGATTAGCATTAGCGAACGGGCATTTTCCCTTGACTGAAGTAACCTCTTAATGTATTAAAACAATGAGGATTAATTAAAATGACTGTGTATTTCTATTTAAATTTAGGTAATTGTGAATTTTTTTTTAAATGAAACCTCTGAATAACACCCACCTTTGAGTAGCGGTCACTTTTCATCGGTCCCACTGGTAACCGTTATTCAGAGGTTACACTGTAATTACGAACGCACCTAAAAATGATGTACAAAGATGCGTTTCCGATGACACTACGACATTTTAATTTTTTACATTTAAATTATAAATTAATTAATTCACTTTAATTCCTTTTTCCGTAAGCCCCTCATATGTAATTCATCGCCCAATATATTTTAGGGTTACAATTGTACTCAAGTTACAACAGCGGATGAATTGAATGATGCACCCAAGCACGCGCGCCGAAAAAGGCCAACAGGCTGTGAAAATGCAACAATGAAGTAATTTAATACGAAAAATTATAAAACGTTTCTTTTAAAAAAATCTTGTCAACCCAAACCTTGCCCGATAATCGAACCTGAAACATTTAACCATTTGAGGGGCAAGCAATTGCGTTTGTGTAATGTTGAATTCCCACCGGAAATTTAGAAGAAAAAAAATATTTCTAAATAAGAAAAAGCAATTTTTCAACTACTTTCCCCCAGAGTTCAAAAAGTAAAAGTTAATTAATTTTTCTGGTACAAATTTGAATTAAACTTAGGTGGGATAAAATATGTCCCACCGACCCTCAAGGGGTTAAAGTCAACACGACCCGAAACAACAAAAACAAAAACTAGCGTGAACCCGACCCTCGAGTTTATTAAAATGGATAATCCGATTGTTCCACTTTTTTCTTAGTATTCAATTATTAATTAAATTACTTGTGAGAAATATTAGTTTTTTTTCTCAACTCATCTGAGGTTGAGAAAATATCAAATATCAAAACAACGATGTTCCTTTTGGTGTTCCTGCAACATATAAGAAAAGAAAGTTTTCTAATACTACAGTCGAACCCCGATTTAACGAATCGTTCGGGACTCGCAACTTTGTTTGTTAAATCGAGATTATTCGTTAAATCGGAATAATCAAAGGAATAATTTTATACAACAGAAGAAGTTAATAAACTATTAAATTTAAAAAATCAAAAAACCCGACTGAGTAAAAAGCGAACTAATTAATTATTTCTCCTCAATGTGAAACTACTTTTTTTTTCAATTCCTACTTTTAGCTCACACTCTCGCTATATATATCTTGTTCAAATTTTCAATCGTTAATAAAATACTTATTATTCATCCAATTAAGCTCAAATAAATTTTTTTAAACTTGTAGTGGATGACACTTGATGTTAATCCAGTTTTTTTCAAATATTAATTCATTATTTAAATTAAATTAATTTATTTTCAACAATCGAGAAAGCCCTCTTCTTGATCAAGGTATTTTAAGACCGAGAGAGACCTCTTTTTGATCAAGGCATTTTAAGCGCCACTCAACAGGAAATAAGAATGGGAGAAAATAAGTTCTCTTATTGACTTAAGTAGGAATTGACTTAAAATATTTTTTTATATTACTTGTTTATATTACTTACCTATTTTTTTATTTACTGGTATTGATGACTTTTAAGTTGTGTTTAATTGTTAGTTCCTATCTATAAACACTGTTTTGATGAAGTCTATAGATGTCAATGATAGTTAGAATTGCAGTAAAGCTAGAGATCCACAATACATGCACAACTTCCAGGTTGTATAATATTTTAACGGAGCTTCTGACTGTAAAATAGTCCATAAAACATCGTCTTCATTTTGAAAGACCTATCCAATGATAGGCCACTCAATAGGGTGCGTAATTTTTTTTTTCGTCTCTACCACCATTTTGTATTTTACGGCCGCCATTTTGAATTTATAAAAACAAAACCTAGCCTATAACCATCGGGCCGTTAAGACGAATTGAAAGAGACCTCATTCATTAAAATCCATCCAGCCGTTGGGAGGTTTCGAGGGTATAAAGAAATCCACATACACAGATATCCGTGAAACACATAACCCTGCTTTTCAGTGGGGTAAAAGATGGCAATAAATAACAAGAACAATGCTCACTTACCTTAATAATGATGTTAAACATTTGTTGCTTTAAGAAAGTACTCTGTATAAACATTAATTCTTTTTTTTTTTATGTACTACTATAAATCAAAAGCATTGTAATTCAGAAAAAATCTCATTTATTCAAATTTTATTGATAAATTATAAAACATCTTTTATGAATGTTTCTTTGCTTTATTTCGATTTTGTATTCCAAACTTCTTTATCGATTTTTTTCTGAAGCTGTGAGAACAGTGTCACCAACATCATGAGCCATCAACTACCGTTTCAAAGTATCCAAACTGCTAACTACTTTTTTTAACGTTACATATTTCATTTCTATTTCATCTTCTTCATCCGATCCACTACTACTTCTATTAATAACCTCGGTGTAACGTGCATTTTCGCATGTAGATATTTCTGCATCATAAGATACATATTTAGAAAATTAACAATCAGGGACAATTAAAATTTAAGATAAATATTAGAAAAATTCTTCAATTTTTCATTTTTTGACATCAAAAATTATTCGTTAAATCAGGATTATAAATTCGATAAATCGGAGTGTTTTTGTTCCATTTTCGCCGGGACTTAAATCGAGAAATTCGTTAAATCGGGGATAGACTATAGTCAAAAATGGTCTGTGTTTTCAGGTTTACCGACGCTTGCTGTCATCGAAATATTAGTTACATAAGGATGACAGTATGTACTGAGATTTCAGGACGGGTCATCGGACGAGTATAAACAAATGCCGCCAAAAATTTTGCCTTTTTCTTACAAGGAAGGTCTCCCAGACCTGCCAACTGCTACGATTTGGACCTATGAACTACGATGCTACGAAAATCGGTCTTAAACTACGATTTTTTGCAAAAAACACAAAAGCATTTTTTGTTTCTAGTTGCGATTTTTATCCCGCGCAGCATGTTTTTCAGGAGGGATTCTGTTCCGAAATTTCCAAGTATTCATTTCCGAAAGATTTAAAAAATTGGCCATTAGTCCGAAAATTCGGACATTAAAAAATGCTCATGAGAAAAAAAAAATTCTGGGCTGCAAAAAAAAAAAAAAAACTTAACATAAATCACTCTAATCGTGTTTTTGTAAATATTTATACAGGAATTCCCTTCCTTAGAAACAAGGGTGCCATTTTAAGAATTTCTGGAGGGGGTTCCTTGGGGGGCAAGGTTTGAAATAGTGTGCAAAATCGCATGATTTGCGATAAACTATCCCGAATTTCGACAAATGACCGTGTAAAAAAAAAAAAAAAAAAAAATCAGTTTCGTCAATTGGTCGCAGAAGAAAATAAATTTCGTTAAAGGATCGTGGTAAAAACGTAAATTTTGTCAAAATATCGCAGAAAGAAAACGCGAATTTCGTCAAAAGATCAGTAAGATAATGCAAATTTCATCGAAAGATTAGTAAGAAAATGCAAATTTCACCGAAAGATCGCAAAAAGAAAACACCAATTTAGTCAAAGGATCGTGGTAAAAAAAAAAAAAAAAAAAAAAAAAAAAAACGCAAAGTTCGTCAAAGGATCGCGTAAAAAATGCGAATTTCGTCAAAAGTTCATGGTAAAAAGTGCGGATTTCAACAAAGAATCGTGATAGGAAAATGTGAATTACGATTGTGGGAAGTAGGGGAAGAAGGAGAGTTCAGCCCCAGCAGGCGGTGGCGGTGGGTGGATGTGGGTGGAATCCACCTTGTGTATGGAGGAGGAGGGTGGAATCCACCTGTTGGGAGACTTATCCTATAGTAGGAGGGGTTAAATGTTGGAGGGGGCTTAATTTTTGGGGGGGGGCTTAGTTTTTGAGAGGGGCTTAATTTTTTTTTTAAATCGACTTAGAGTAGAAATGGAAATATCATACTATAACATAGGTCTTTTCGAGAGGAAGTATGAAGACACTAAATTTTTCGATGGGCTTAATTTTTGAGGGGGGCTTAATATTTTTTTTTTGAATTGATTTAGTATTAGAATGGAAATATCATACTATAACATAGTGAGTTAGGTGTTTTCGAAAGGGAGTTTGAGGGGGTCTAAATATTTTAGTGGGGCTTATTTTTAGGGGGGCTTAATTTTTTTTCTTCAAATTGACATAGAGTAGAAATGGAAATGTCATACTATAACATAGAGATGTAGGTATTTTCGAAAGAGAGTTTGAGGAGCCTAAATTTTTTAGAGGGGCTTATTTTTTTTTAGAGGGGGCTTAATTTTTAAGGGTGATATTTTTTTTTTTTTTTTCCCTGAATTGTCTTAGAATTTGAATGAAGATAAAAATGTCATATGTTTTCTGAAAAAAATTTTTGATGCTGCCATCTGTATGCGGTAGTGCGAATTTATTATTGAAAATAGTATTTTATTTTTGAAAAGTTTTGAGGAAGGTTTGAACCTGCAAAATAGTCTCTTGGCTCGATGATATGTTGAAGACTTAACTAATCGAGCCAAGAAACTATGTCTATATGTTTAGATTTTAGATGTTTCAAAACAAAAAATTGTATTCCCCCCTTCTGTATGCGCAAAGAGAGGTTGGTTTCTTAAGATAACTCATTAATACCTATTTTAACTGCTCACTCTGCGAATTTTTTTTAATGTGTATGATTTTTAGTTTAACTGATTTTATCGATTTTGTGAATGAGAGTTTGATTATTTTACGCACAAATGTACGATCATTTTAGAAAGCCGTGGTTTCGAACCTGCGAACTCCCATTCAAATTTCATTTTTTGTAACTGATAAGCTATCCACTATTCAAACCGCGCCCCGACAATTACTGAATTACTTTTGAACACTATATATTTTTAAAAAATACCTACCTCTTCCTCTTTCTTATACTAGGGAAGTTAATATAATTTATGTTTAAATTGAAGAAATAATTAATTTTTTATATTTCTTTAATAAGGCAAGTCATTTTTTTTATCGATTAGAAGGCTACCAAACGATTTGAATTAAACATTGTTTTTACCAGTATTAATCCTCTTACTAATTTTTAAATTATACTTTTTCTTGTGAACCATATCATATTCATTTAATCGTCTGAAATTCATTTCCTAAACCCTCTTATCAACGTTACTCACTATCTATCACAAACATCCGATAAGTCTAATCAGCTTTTTTCAACAGAAAATAGCTAATATGTAAATACTGATAACTATTGAAGAGATTATTTCACTTGTTTTCAGATTTTAAATGAAAGTTTGAAATATTTGTCAGATTTTCTATTCATCGATTATTATAAATTGAATCAACTCATAGTTTGTTATTGCAATAGATAATTATTTGATGATTCTACACTAGTTCTAATAAATTTTAAAACTACTGCTTCACTTCAACTCATTCTTTTATACAGTTTAATAAATTTAGCATGAATTAATCCATTGGTTTGTCATATATTTCACTGAAATAATAAAATTAATGTGTAAAACCTTAGAATGACGAATTCAAAAACGTAACGTGATGAATCATATACTTTTTAAGCATTACATAAAAACCTTTGGATTGATTCACTTCCTGTGAACTTCCTACACATACTTTTTTATGCCACGTGTTTTTCTGAAATGTTTGCACCAATCATATTACATGATTTGCACTATCGTAATAATTTTTAAACATGCGCCCCCCTATGATTCTATATAAAATTGAATGAAACGAGACTTTTTAATTAATGTTTGCTATTTTTTGAGTGTGTGAAGACGCTTTTTTCACTTAGGATAATATGGCTAGTTTTCAAGATGGACATTCTACTATGTTAAGCGATGATGTATCACGTTTGAATAATCAATATTTTTCATCAAGATTAAATGATCAAGACATGGGATTAATAGTACAACCTAAAGTAGAACCCGTTTCAGATAATGAAGCGGAATTCTCCTCATCAAAACTAAAGAAACAGAAGTCACCTTTTTTGTGTACTGTTTGCAGCAAATCTTTTTCACGAAAAGGCAATTTAAAACAACATTTGATGATTCATTCAGAAGAAAGACCATTTATATGTGACATCTGCCAAAAAGCATTCTCTAGAAAGGCTATTTTGAATCGTCATAAACTATCCCATTTAAAGATTCCTTCCCAACATAAATGTGAATCGTGCGGTGAAACGTTCTCAAGAAAGTATGACTTATTAAAACACATGAAGATCCACAAGTCCTCCAAAAAGGATAAATGTATTCAGCGTAGCGAAATATTCAATCCCAACTCCGATTTTTTATATCATTTGAAAACTTCACAGAGAGTTAGATGCAAAATTGATAATTCATCCTCTTTAAAAGATATGTTTTTTGAGAAGGTTAAGCATTTTAAAAGGCAAAATGCGTTAAACATATTTACTAAAACTGTAATCAACTCTAACGAGGAGAATGTTAGAGACTTTAACACATTTTTTAATAGTATTCATTCGGACGTTTTAAACGAATTAAACTACCAGATTCAAGTTAAACGATCGATGAAATGGTATGCAAGTGTACAAGTTGTTGTATATCGTGTAACACAGGAGAGTGTATTAGAGATTGCCACACCCTATTTCCATTCAAAAACTATACTTGAATTAACGAAACAAAACTTATCTGAACATGTTGAGGATACCTTTGCAAAAATTATTAAGTCCTATGAGAAGTCCACCAGACGTGGTTTTAATTGGACATTAGATAAAATATTGAATTTAGAACTATCTACCTTTAAAATATAACATGATTTGAAATGTTTATACCTTTTTGAAATATGTGTACTCATGTTTTCACTATTGTAACTATTGAAAACGACGAATAAATAATGTGTAAATGAAAAAGCTGTTGTCTGTTTATTTTTGTTAGAACAACTTGTGATTTTTAATAACTCATGAAGTCGTAACGACTTTACTTACTATTTTTTTTTCAAATTCTTATCAAATGAATAATGAGTTAACTATCTTTTATTAATTTCATATTGAAAGTCTGAAATTATCCATTGAAATAGTTATTTTGCAATATTTCTAATTTATCATAATTATTTTTAAAGTTTAATATATCACTCGTTGTTTGTATAAACAACTGTTATTGCTCAATAATAATAATAATATTATCATTTATTACCATACAATTCTTTAAAAAAAGCATAGAACCATTAACATAATATATATCATTAACCACTTTTTTAAAAACTGTTACCCTGTGTTGCCATTGAATTCTTCAAAACAAAAAAGAATAAAACTAAAATCGTTATCATTAAATATCATACACCACTTATATAAAAATTGTTACTTTGTGTTGCCATACAATTCTTCAAAAAAAAAGAATAAAACTAAAACTATTAACATTAAATATCATATACTGTAAATATAAAAATTGTTACCTTGTGTTGCCATACTATTCTTCAAAAAAGGATAAAACCATTGACATAATATATTATTCACCACTTAAATAAACTGTTTACATAAATATTTTTTTAGACTTAAACTAAAATTAATGACATTACAAATTCTTTTAAGTGTTTATCTGTAACCGACACTGATTTTTAACGTATATTAAGGGATGTGCTGTTTCTAAACATTCAGTTTCCAACTGATTTTTGTTCTAACTTCATCTAATGTTCCTTTATTTTTTGAAAATGGGTTCTGTAGTAAATATGTTAAAAAGATCTTCCGACAAAGTGGCTTCTTCTTCAAAGTATCAACGTTTAGAAGAACCTAATGATCCCACTTCCGCAAGTGAATTAAATATACCAAGATTGGAAACTCCTAATTTATTAAACACTGACTGTGGGACAATATCACGTGATTTATCCACTACTGATTACTCACCGAATGTGAAATCTGAAATCGATATGAATTTTTTTATCCCTAACTTTGGTGATGATACTACATCTTCCGAGAATTCATGCCAAGAGTCAATTTCTGTCGAGGACTATTTGAATATATTTTTCAAAGACATGAATTTTGAATCCGCTTTAACCTCGACCCCAGCTAGTAACATAATTTCACAAGACGAATCCTTTCAAGAACGTACTATTGACCAAGAGGTTTCTGATTCCCAACCAAGCAACCTTTCTAAAGCAAGTGATGAATTACAAAGCACAACCACACCTACGAATGTCATTCCACAGTCTAAAACTAGCAAATCCAATCATCCTATTGTATTTCGAGAAGAACTCAGTGACTGTATCTTTTTAATTTTAAAGTTGCATAATAGACAATTTCATATTCATATTCGAGAATTTAAACGCAGTGGGCTTACTAGTGAAGAAATTCTAACGAAAAATGGTATTATTATGGATGTTAACAGCTGGTTCGAATTTTGCAAGAAAATTTTTTCATTTAATTTGAGATATAAAAGTTCCTCATTTGTTTCTAATAACATGATATTAGTGTTAAATTTTAATAATTCTATCATGCGAATTAAAAATTTAAAGAATTATTCTCACATTGACTTAAACGAGTATCAGTTGCTGAAATTAAAAGAAAAAATACATGATTTGAATAAGGAACTTCTTCAGCATATATATGTAAACCATATACCAAGCTTAAATAGGCAGAAATGTATCATTGGTCATATATCTACAGAAAATGAACTCATGTTGCAGTCTAAACTTATAACATGTATTGAGAATAATGTATTAACTATACTAAACCGCATTTTTGAATGTGATGGATGTATTTTTAATCAGAAATCTCAAAACCCTCATTCCTGTTGTATACTAAATAACCGACAAAAATTTGAAAAACTAGGAGAGATGTTATTAACACTTATAGATTTAGATTTTGTTATTTCCTCATTTTTAAACGGAGTGGATTGTGTTAGTGAAAACTTTTTATCAAACATTCATGTAGAAACAATTCAAAACGAATTGTTTAAAATAATAAAATAAAATGTATTGCTATCCTTTTTAATACGTGTGTGTCTATTTTTCTAAAGTGTATGTTTATTTTGTTATTTCTTTTAGAACTTTTAATAGAGTGTTAGACTTAAATTTGCATATGTATATAACTAAAGAAATCAACAATTCTTTAGCAATTAAAAAATTAACACAAGTTTAAAATATTAAACTAATAATCTTAATACTATAATTTATACTTTCTAATATATATATATGAAACTTAATTATATAAAAAAGTTTTCAATAATAATAATAAGTTTAGAAAATTAAAAAGTTTAAAAAACAAAATTAAGAAACTCAATAAAAAAAAAAAATATTTGAAAAGTTAAAAAAAAAAATAAAGTTTTCAAAATTAAAAAATCTTTATAAAAAAATAAAAATAATTAAAAAAAAAATTAAAAATTTTACAAAAGTTAAAAAAAAATATTAAAAAGTTTACAAAAGTTAAAAAAAAAAACTTGGGAAAAAAAAACTCAAAAAAAAAAATTAAGTTATCAAAATTAAAAAAAAAATTATAAAAACTTAATACATTAAGTTTTCAAAAGTGAGTTTACCTATTCATATATGTATACATGCATGTGACTTTCATTATGTTTCAGTTTAATACTTCTTTTTATCCTATAAAAGTGTTAGATTAATATATACTTATAAAAATATTTGCAAGTTAAATTTAAAAAAAAGTAACTTATAAAAAAAAAATGTTTACAAAATTAAAAAAAAAAAAAATCTTTCTAAATAAAAAGTTTTCAAAATTAAAAAAAAAACTTTTTAAATAAAAAATGTTTTCAAAATTTAAAAAAAAAATTGTAAGTAAAAAAAAAGTTTTCAAAATTAAAAAAAAAATACTTTGTAAATAAAAAAAAAAATATTAAAAAGTTTACAAAAAAAAACTTTTTTTATAAAAAATATTTTCAAAATTAAAAAAAAATTGTAAGTAAAAAAAAAAAGTTTTCAAAATTAAAAAAATAATAATTTGTAAATAAAAAAAAATATATTAAAAAGTTTATTAAATTTAAAAGTTAAAAAAAAAAAACTTTGTAAAAAGTTTTCAAAATTAAGTTATCAAAATTAAAAAAAAAAAAACTTAATAAATTATGTTATCAAAAGTCAGTTCACCTAACTGTATATGTATCTGACTTTCATAATTAAAAAAGTTATCAAAAAGTTGAATTTGATTGCAAATACAAGTATACAATCAATCATATATCAATCAGTCATAGCAATTAACCAATCAATGATATCAATCAATAAATCAAACCAATCAATCAATCATATTAATCAACCAAACAATAATATCAATTAATCATATCGATCAATAAATCAAACCAATCAATCATATTAATCAACCAAACAATAATATCAATTAATCATATCGATCAATAAATCATATTAATCATATCAAGCTATCATATCAATCATATCAATCAATCAACCAATCATTCATATCAGTCAACCAATCATTCATATTAATCAATGATTCATATTAATCATATCAATCGATTAATCAAGATACTGAATACAAGTATTCATACAAATAAATCACGTCAATTGCAGTTCAAGTATTACAAGTTAGTATAATAACATTATAAGAAAGTTTTGAATTAATACAATGATTAACTATCAACATTTTGTAACAGCACTTTTACAAAAGCAATGTTTGAATAAATATTTTAGTTACAAAAAATATTTAAAATGCTTTTGAAAGTTAATAAAATTATTTTCCAAAAATGTTAAAAACATTACAAGCTGCTAAAACCTACAATTTAACAAGAATGAGTTGTCCTATATTTCCTTTGTATTTGCATGTCCTATATTTCCTTTCTATTTGTATTTGAGTATATGTATACGGATTCCTCCTTTTAATTATGTTTTGTAGTATACACTTAAAATATATATAGTATATATAAAACATTAAATTAAAATATTCTTTAGTTATTAAAAAGTTTAAAAAATCAGCAATTTTTTTAATATTATAAGATATCAAAAATTATTTTGTAATTTATTAAAAGTGAATTTACCTATCGCTATATATGCGTTTCATAAGATAAATCTTCTTTATGTTAACATCCTACCCACATTTTATTTTATAGTTATACACATCGAAACGAAAAAACAAAAAATAAACAATCTATTATTAAATTCTTCAATTTAAAATTTTAATACATACATACTTAAACATTTATATAAAAATAATGAACTCACCATGTTTGAACTCAGAAAAGAGATGATGAGCTTATCACGTGGTCGATTGTGACGTAATCAATTAGATATCACGTGCCTTCCTCGTGCCTTTTGATTGTCTTATCTACAATCAGATTGTATTATCAATCACGTGATCTAACTGATATGAGTCTATACCAAGACACTAGCCATTTTCACTTCAGTCATCGAATATGTAGGTCGTATATTTTTTTTGAAAGTCTTTTATTTTATGGAATCTTCAGCAGCATGACATCAGATATTTGCAAATAAAATCCTATTAAAATCTTTCTCGCAATTGTGAACAAAGATTAATTTTCATATTGTTTAAGTATAATCATTGATTATTTAACTGGATAATAATATTTTTTAGAAGTAACTTAAATTTCTTATAAAAACGGAAGTATTTATTGCATCATTCACAGAATTCAAGTTTGAATATTAACCAAGTTTTATAAACTTTTATAAACTCTTTATACTAGAATATATACTAGTTTTTACTAAGTACTAGTATATACTAAATACTAGTATAAATTATAAAAGTTTAAAAAACTTGGTTAATATTCAAACTTGAATTCTATGAATGATGCAATAAATACTTCCGTTTTTATAAGAAATTTAAGTTACTTCTAAAAAATATTATTATCCAGTTAAATAATCAATGATTATACTTAAACAATATGAAAATTAATCTTTGTTCACAATTGCGAGAAAGATTTTAATAGGATTTTATTTGCAAATATCTGATGTCATGTTGCTGAAGATTCCATAAAATAAAAGACTTTCAAAAAAAAAAAATATACGACCTACATATTCGATGACTGAAGTGAAAATGGCTAGTGTCTTGGTATAGACTCATATCAGTTAGATCACGTGATTGATAATACAATCTGATTGTAGATAAGACAATCAAAAGGCACGAGGAAGGCACGTGATATCTAATTGATTACGTCACAATCGACCACGTGATAAGCTCATCATCTCTTTTCTGAGTTCAAACATGGTGAGTTCATTATTTTTATATAAATGTTTAAGTATGTATGTATTAAAATTTTAAATTGAAGAATTTAATAATAGATTGTTTATTTTTTGTTTTTTCGTTTCGATGTGTATAACTATAAAATAAAATGTGGGTAGGATGTTAACATAAAGAAGATTTATCTTATGAAACGCATATATAGCGATAGGTAAATTCACTTTTAATAAATTACAAAATAATTTTTGATATCTTATAATATTAAAAAAATTGCTGATTTTTTAAACTTTTTAATAACTAAAGAATATTTTAATTTAATGTTTTATATATACTATATATATTTTAAGTGTATACTACAAAACATAATTAAAAGGAGGAATCCGTATACATATACTCAAATACAAATAGAAAGGAAATATAGGACATGCAAATACAAAGGAAATATAGGACAACTCATTCTTGTTAAATTGTAGGTTTTAGCAGCTTGTAATGTTTTTAACATTTTTGGAAAATAATTTTATTAACTTTCAAAAGCATTTTAAATATTTTTTGTAACTAAAATATTTATTCAAACATTGCTTTTGTAAAAGTGCTGTTACAAAATGTTGATAGTTAATCATTGTATTAATTCAAAACTTTCTTATAATGTTATTATACTAACTTGTAATACTTGAACTGCAATTGACGTGATTTATTTGTATGAATACTTGTATTCAGTATCTTGATTAATCGATTGATATGATTAATATGAATCATTGATTAATATGAATGATTGGTTGACTGATATGAATGATTGGTTGATTGATTGATATGATTGATATGATAGCTTAATATGATTTATTGATCGATATGATTAATTGATATTATTGTTTGGTTGATTAATATGATTGATTGGTTTGATTTATTGATCGATATGATTAATTGATATTATTGTTTGGTTGATTAATATGATTGATTGATTGGTTTGATTTATTGATTGATATCATTGATTGGTTAATTGCTATGACTGATTGATATATGATTGATTGTATACTTGTATTTGCAATCAAATTCAACTTTTTGATAACTTTTTTAATTATGAAAGTCAGATACATATACAGTTAGGTGAACTGACTTTTGATAACATAATTTATTAAGTTTTTTTTTTTTTTAATTTTGATAACTTAATTTTGAAAACTTTTTACAAAGTTTTTTTTTTTAACTTTTAAATTTAATAAACTTTTTAATATATTTTTTTTTATTTACAAATTATTATTTTTTTAATTTTGAAAACTTTTTTTTTTACTTACAATTTTTTTTTAATTTTGAAAATATTTTTTATAAAAAAAGATTTTTTTGTAAACTTTTTAATATTTTTTTTTTATTTACAAAGTATTTTTTTTTAATTTTGAAAACTTTTTTTTTACTTACAATTTTTTTTTTAAATTTTGAAAACATTTTTTATTTAAAAAGTTTTTTTTTTAATTTTGAAAACTTTTTATTTAGAAAGATTTTGTTTTTTTTTTTTATTTTGTAAACATTTTTTTTTTATAAGTTACTTTTTTTTAAATTTAACTTGCAAATATTTTTATAAGTATATATTAATCTAACACTTTTATAGGATAAAAAGAAGTATTAAACTGAAACATAATGAAAGTCACATGCATGTATACATATATGAATAGGTAAACTCACTTTTGAAAACTTAATGTATTAAGTTTTTATAATTTTTTTTTTTAATTTTGATAACTTAATTTTTTTTTTGAGTTTTTTTTTCCCAAGTTTTTTTTTTAACTTTTGTAAACTTTTTAATATTTTTTTTTTAACTTTTGTAAAATTTTTAATTTTTTTTTTAATTATTTTTATTTTTTTATAAAGATTTTTTAATTTTGAAAACTTTATTTTTTTTTTAACTTTTCAAATATTTTTTTTTTTTATTGAGTTTCTTAATTTTGTTTTTTAAACTTTTTAATTTTCTAAACTTATTATTATTATTGAAAACTTTTTTATATAATTAAGTTTCATATATATATATTAGAAAGTATAAATTATAGTATTAAGATTATTAGTTTAATATTTTAAACTTGTGTTAATTTTTTAATTGCTAAAGAATTGTTGATTTCTTTAGTTATATACATATGCAAATTTAAGTCTAACACTCTATTAAAAGTTCTAAAAGAAATAACAAAATAAACATACACTTTAGAAAAATAGACACACACGTATTAAAAAGGATAGCAATACATTTTATTTTATTATTTTAAACAATTCGTTTTGAATTGTTTCTACATGAACGTTTGATAAAAAGTTTTCACTAACACAATCCACTCCGTTTAAAAATGAGGAAATAACAAAATCTAAATCTATAAGTGTTAATAACATCTCTCCTAGTTTTTCAAATTTTTGTCGGTTATTTAGTATACAACAGGAATGAGGGTTTTGAGATTTCTGATTAAAAATACATCCATCACATTCAAAAATGCGGTTTAGTATAGTTAATACATTATTCTCAATACATGTTATAAGTTTAGACTGCAACATGAGTTCATTTTCTGTAGATATATGACCAATGATACATTTCTGCCTAATTAAGCTTGGTATATGGTTTACATATATATGCTGAAGAAGTTCCTTATTCAAATCATGTATTTTTTCTTTTAATTTCAGCAACTGATACTCGTTTAAGTCAATGTGAGAATAATTCTTTAAATTTTTAATTCGCATGATAGAATTATTAAAATTTAACACTAATATCATGTTATTAGAAACAAATGAGGAACTTTTATATCTCAAATTAAATGAAAAAATTTTCTTGCAAAATTCGAACCAGCTGTTAACATCCATAATAATACCATTTTTCGTTAGAATTTCTTCACTAGTAAGCCCACTGCGTTTAAATTCTCGAATATGAATATGAAATTGTCTATTATGCAACTTTAAAATTAAAAAGATACAGTCACTGAGTTCTTCTCGAAATACAATAGGATGATTGGATTTGCTAGTTTTAGACTGTGGAATGACATTCGTAGGTGTGGTTGTGCTTTGTAATTCATCACTTGCTTTAGAAAGGTTGCTTGGTTGGGAATCAGAAACCTCTTGGTCAATAGTACGTTCTTGAAAGGATTCGTCTTGTGAAATTATGTTACTAGCTGGGGTCGAGGTTAAAGCGGATTCAAAATTCATGTCTTTGAAAAATATATTCAAATAGTCCTCGACAGAAATTGACTCTTGGCATGAATTCTCGGAAGATGTAGTATCATCACCAAAGTTAGGGATAAAAAAATTCATATCGATTTCAGATTTCACATTCGGTGAGTAATCAGTAGTGGATAAATCACGTGATATTGTCCCACAGTCAGTGTTTAATAAATTAGGAGTTTCCAATCTTGGTATATTTAATTCACTTGCGGAAGTGGGATCATTAGGTTCTTCTAAACGTTGATACTTTGAAGAAGAAGCCACTTTGTCGGAAGATCTTTTTAACATATTTACTACAGAACCCATTTTCAAAAAATAAAGGTAACATTAGATGAAGTTAGAACAAAAATCAGTTGGAAACTGAATGTTTAGAAACAGCACATCCCTTAATATACGTTAAAAATCAGTGTCGGTTACAGATAAACACTTAAAAGAATTTGTAATGTCATTAATTTTAGTTTAAGTCTAAAAAAATATATATGTAAACAGTTTATTTAAGTGGTGAATAATATATTATGTCAATGGTTTTATCCTTTTTTGAAGAATAGTATGGCAACACAAGGTAACAATTTTTATATTTACAGTATATGATATTTAATGTTAATAGTTTTAGTTTTATTCTTTTTTTTTGAAGAATTGTATGGCAACACAAAGTAACAATTTTTATATAAGTGGTGTATGATATTTAATGATAACGATTTTAGTTTTATTCTTTTTTGTTTTGAAGAATTCAATGGCAACACAGGGTAACAGTTTTTAAAAAAGTGGTTAATGATATATATTATGTTAATGGTTCTATGCTTTTTTTAAAGAATTGTATGGTAATAAATGATAATATTATTATTATTATTGAGCAATAACAGTTGTTTATACAAACAACGAGTGATATATTAAACTTTAAAAATAATTATGATAAATTAGAAATATTGCAAAATAACTATTTCAATGGATAATTTCAGACTTTCAATATGAAATTAATAAAAGATAGTTAACTCATTATTCATTTGATAAGAATTTGAAAAAAAAAATAGTAAGTAAAGTCGTTACGACTTCATGAGTTATTAAAAATCACAAGTTGTTCTAACAAAAATAAACAGACAACAGCTTTTTCATTTACACATTATTTATTCGTCGTTTTCAATAGTTACAATAGTGAAAACATGAGTACACATATTTCAAAAAGGTATAAACATTTCAAATCATGTTATATTTTAAAGGTAGATAGTTCTAAATTCAATATTTTATCTAATGTCCAATTAAAACCACGTCTGGTGGACTTCTCATAGGACTTAATAATTTTTGCAAAGGTATCCTCAACATGTTCAGATAAGTTTTGTTTCGTTAATTCAAGTATAGTTTTTGAATGGAAATAGGGTGTGGCAATCTCTAATACACTCTCCTGTGTTACACGATATACAACAACTTGTACACTTGCATACCATTTCATCGATCGTTTAACTTGAATCTGGTAGTTTAATTCGTTTAAAACGTCCGAATGAATACTATTAAAAAATGTGTTAAAGTCTCTAACATTCTCCTCGTTAGAGTTGATTACAGTTTTAGTAAATATGTTTAACGCATTTTGCCTTTTAAAATGCTTAACCTTCTCAAAAAACATATCTTTTAAAGAGGATGAATTATCAATTTTGCATCTAACTCTCTGTGAAGTTTTCAAATGATATAAAAAATCGGAGTTGGGATTGAATATTTCGCTACGCTGAATACATTTATCCTTTTTGGAGGACTTGTGGATCTTCATGTGTTTTAATAAGTCATACTTTCTTGAGAACGTTTCACCGCACGATTCACATTTATGTTGGGAAGGAATCTTTAAATGGGATAGTTTATGACGATTCAAAATAGCCTTTCTAGAGAATGCTTTTTGGCAGATGTCACATATAAATGGTCTTTCTTCTGAATGAATCATCAAATGTTGTTTTAAATTGCCTTTTCGTGAAAAAGATTTGCTGCAAACAGTACACAAAAAAGGTGACTTCTGTTTCTTTAGTTTTGATGAGGAGAATTCCGCTTCATTATCTGAAACGGGTTCTACTTTAGGTTGTACTATTAATCCCATGTCTTGATCATTTAATCTTGATGAAAAATATTGATTATTCAAACGTGATACATCATCGCTTAACATAGTAGAATGTCCATCTTGAAAACTAGCCATATTATCCTAAGTGAAAAAAGCGTCTTCACACACTCAAAAAATAGCAAACATTAATTAAAAAGTCTCGTTTCATTCAATTTTATATAGAATCATAGGGGGGCGCATGTTTAAAAATTATTACGATAGTGCAAATCATGTAATATGATTGGTGCAAACATTTCAGAAAAACACGTGGCATAAAAAAGTATGTGTAGGAAGTTCACAGGAAGTGAATCAATCCAAAGGTTTTTATGTAATGCTTAAAAAGTATATGATTCATCACGTTACGTTTTTGAATTCGTCATTCTAAGGTTTTACACATTAATTTTATTATTTCAGTGAAATATATGACAAACCAATGGATTAATTCATGCTAAATTTATTAAACTGTATAAAAGAATGAGTTGAAGTGAAGCAGTAGTTTTAAAATTTATTAGAACTAGTGTAGAATCATCAAATAATTATCTATTGCAATAACAAACTATGAGTTGATTCAATTTATAATAATCGATGAATAGAAAATCTGACAAATATTTCAAACTTTCATTTAAAATCTGAAAACAAGTGAAATAATCTCTTCAATAGTTATCAATATTTACATATTAGCTATTTTCTGTTGAAAAAAGCTGATTAGACTTATCGGATGTTTGTGATAGATAGTGAGTAACGTTGATAAGAGGGTTTAGGAAATGAATTTCAGACGATTAAATGAATATGATATGGTTCACAAGAAAAAGTATAATTTAAAAATTAGTAAGAGGATTAATACTGGTAAAAACAATGTTTAATTCAAATCGTTTGGTAGCCTTCTAATCGATAAAAAAAATGACTTGCCTTATTAAAGAAATATAAAAAATTAATTATTTCTTCAATTTAAACATAAATTATATTAACTTCCCTAGTATAAGAAAGAGGAAGAGGTAGGTATTTTTTAAAAATATATAGTGTTCAAAAGTAATTCAGTAATTGTCGGGGCGCGGTTTGAATAGTGGATAGCTTATCAGTTACAAAAAATGAAATTTGAATGGGAGTTCGCAGGTTCGAAACCACGGCTTTCTAAAATGATCGTACATTTGTGCGTAAAATAATCAAACTCTCATTCACAAAATCGATAAAATCAGTTAAACTAAAAATCATACACATTAAAAAAAATTCGCAGAGTGAGCAGTTAAAATAGGTATTAATGAGTTATCTTAAGAAACCAACCTCTCTTTGCGCATACAGAAGGGGGGAATACAATTTTTTGTTTTGAAACATCTAAAATCTAAACATATAGACATAGTTTCTTGGCTCGATTAGTTAAGTCTTCAACATATCATCGAGCCAAGAGACTATTTTGCAGGTTCAAACCTTCCTCAAAACTTTTCAAAAATAAAATACTATTTTCAATAATAAATTCGCACTACCGCATACAGATGGCAGCATCAAAAATTTTTTTCAGAAAACATATGACATTTTTATCTTCATTCAAATTCTAAGACAATTCAGGGAAAAAAAAAAAAAAAAAAAATATCACCCTTAAAAATTAAGCCCCCTCTAAAAAATTTAGGCTCCTCAAACTCTCTTTCGAAAATACCTACATCTCTATGTTATAGTATGACATTTCCATTTCTACTCTATGTCAATTTGAAGAAAAAAAATTAAGCCCCCCTAAAAATAAGCCCCACTAAAATATTTAGACCCCCTCAAACTCCCTTTCGAAAACACCTAACTCACTATGTTATAGTATGATATTTCCATTCTAATACTAAATCAATTCAAAAAAAAATATTAAGCCCCCCTCAAAAATTAAGCCCATCGAAAAATTTAGTGTTTTCATACTTCCTCTCGAAAAGACCTATGTTATAGTATGATATTTCCATTTCTACTCTAAGTCGATTTAAAAAAAAAATTAAGCCCCTCTCAAAAACTAAGCCCCCCCCCCAAAATTAAGCCCCCTCCAACATTTAACCCCTCCTACTATAGGATAAGTCTCCCAACAGGTGGATTCCACCCTCCTCCTCCATACACAAGGTGGATTCCACCCACATCCACCCACCGCCACCGCCTGCTGGGGCTGAACTCTCCTTCTTCCCCTACTGTGGGAAAAAAAAAATGCGAATATCCTGAAATGATGGCGGGAAAAAAATCGCGAATTCCGTCAAAATTTATTGCACTGGGCTAAAAAATTCGAACCAGGCTCCTTTTACAAATGTAAAAGAAAAACGCTGCGGAACGAAATAAACCCAAAAAATCGTATAAAAATTTTCAGAGGAAAAAATTTACAATATTGAGTTGAAAGACGGAAACCTTATTCCTTTTACGAATGTCAAAAGATGGCTGTGAAACACGAAAAACCAACCAACCAACCACCAGATTAATTTAAATTTTGTGTGCTACGATTTCTCATTTTCAAAGGTTGGCAGGTCTGGCTCTCCATACGGGCATATTCAGAAAAAACTGAAAAAATTACAGGGTGTTCTTCTCATGTGGATATATATGTTTATAAAATTTTTTTTGGCGGAAATTCGATAGAACGTTTGTAAAAAAATAATAAAAATTTCATTTATTTGGCGATTTATCATCGGTTGGCGATGAATTGAAATTTCGAAAATTACTTTTTTATATCGAATACTCTTTAAGAAAAAACGTTTCATATTGAAGTTGTTTAAATAAATTTAATGTAAATAACTCTAGTTTGTCAGTTTTAGTTTAATTTAACTATAGTTTTGTCATATATATATATATATATATATATATATATATATATATATATAATGGAAGTTAAATATCAAATTTTAGGAATTAAAACAAAATTAAAATAAATTAGAATTGTTTCAATATCTCAAAATTAAGTCCAGTGGACCACTGTCGATTCACTTTTGTTGCTATGGAAACGACGAATTCTTTGATATTGAAATTGAAATGAATAACTGGTAAATGAATCTTGCCTTTATTTTGGAATACGCAAAAATATGTGAAAGTATTTTCTATGTGTGATTTTTTTTTAAGTAATAAAATTAAATAAGAAGCAACGTAAATATGTAATACGAAAAAATATATTTATTAAACTCTCTCATTGTTTATGTTTAAATTCATTAAATACCTTTTACACGTATTCTAAAAATCAATTAACAAAAAAATTTATGTGCATTAAAATCGTTTGCTTTTGGCGAGGAAAAGTACTGCTCGTCAAATCGCGTGATGCTTTCGTCTTTTCACGCCCAATACTCGAAAGTATTTTATTTTTTTACAGATTTCTGCTGTACTTCCACCGCTAAATTTGAGACTGATCCTTTATTACATACATAAGTAGTTTAATTGGTATTTTTTTTTTCAAAATATTCTGAGTATGCCCAGTAAGGAGACCTTCCTTGTTAGTTCTTTATCTCTCTCTCTCTCCCCCCCCCCCCCCCCCATGATCTGAAACCGATTTCGTTCCGATATCTAAATTAATTATATTAGAGGAATGCAAATTCATGTGACTGTTAGTTTCGGTGTTTGATATAGATGCAGAGTCCTGCACCGAGCCGTGTAACGCTACTTTACTCGAATCTGACCTGACCCAACCGCCGTTCGCTGTTAGTCGGGTTGGGTTTGGATGTTTGCGTTTCGAGTTCTGGTTGACCAGAGATTACAAAAGAAAGTTAAATGTATTTTTTTAGATGAAAAAATAATGTTGATAAAAAATATACTAAAGCTCCTGGGCGAATGGAATGATTCAGATGAAAAGACTCGAAGCGGTAGAAAGGAATACCGCAGAAGATTTTTCTTTCCAGGATTCGAAGATTATCAAAATTGCAAATTCAGGTATAGCGACCTTTTAACGCTGTGTTGAAAATAAATATTTTGAGGTAGCATTTACAAAGAATCTAAGGGGCTATATGCATATATACGCTGTCAATTTTTTGCAATTTTGGACCCCCTCCCCCCTTACAATATCATACGTTATTATTCCTCGAAGCCCCCCCCCCTCCCCGCTCTCGCACTAATGATATCATTATCATTGTCTAAAAATTCTTTTTTATTTTATCATTTTTTTCTTTCTCTTCCTTTTAATACGTTTGCAATGATATACATTTATTATTCGCACATTTTACCGATTTAAATGAAGACACTCCTCTTCCCCTAGAGATATCTTACGATATCAAGTGCCAGACCCCTCCTCATCCCCTAAAATGATAACGTTATATATGTACAGCCAGCCCCTTTAGGCAACACCTACAGCCTACAGTTATTCACTGATCACTTTCTTTTAGCTCATAATCCAAATTATGCTTTTTTCAAATTCTTTATTAATAAACGAGAAACGGGGATTTTTTTAAAAATGGAAATTCAGTTTTCTCCTTAATTACCAGTTATATCTTTTCCAAGGATACGATGTTTTTCGATTAGAAATCTTAAGCGCAGACGATAATCTTTTTTATTATCTTAACTTTTACCAAGTGATAGAAATTGTTACAAGAATAAATAATTTCCTTCATTTAGTCGTCTGCACTGAGAAAAAGAATAAGAAATCGCAAATGACGCATGCGCCCTGATTTCTGGGATTTCCCTCGCACTTTTGAGTAGAAGAATTTTTCATTTTGAAGGACCCCATTGTAATAGAATACTTGGTGACTAAATAAGTCAAGGCCTAACCTTGACTTCCGTGTAAAACGTGTTTTGTTTATTTTTTCTGTCCACGTTTATATGATTATAATCTGAATGCCGATTCGTAAATAAATAATTTGGAATTTATCGGATTAAAGGTGGCATCGGTATGAAAACAGTTCCGGTTTTTTATGCTTTGACCGGAATGAATTTTGAGTTTTAAATGTTTAATTTAATCGATTCTCGTGAATAAAAATGTTTCCTGAGATAATTTTTAATGTACATTTAGTTTTTTTTTTTCTTTCCTGTTTCGGATATTACGATCACAAATGTTTACTGTCTATTGAAATTGAGCAATAAATAATTTATCCTTTTCATGTACTAATATTCTATGGTTTTATCTGTATCATCCATAGAAATATGTGCGTGCATAAATCTTTATAAATCTTTAAAATATTAAAAAGACATTTAACTGTAAATACTATCCCTATATCTATATTATAAAGGACAAGCGTGTCCGTGCGTAACGCTGACGTCATTTTGATGCTAGCAACAACAGACGATTAAATTTGTCTTTTATTTTAATTTTTTAAACTTCTAAAGATCGCATATTTCCAATTTTTACACCGTCGAATAGGAAAAAATTGTAATTTAAAATGCAATTTATTTGAAAATCGTATCGCAATTTGTTTGAAAACCATATCACAATTTACTAATTTTTTATGGCTTTTAAACATTTTTCAAGCATGATTTTTTTTTTTTTAAATGTCTCTGTCGCATGTATACAGACGATTACGAAAGATAAATCTGTTTGCATTTAATTTCATATGAATAATTAGCATTTATTTCCGGCTTATATTCAATAACGAAATTGAAACTTCACCAATCAATACATTAAATAAAATAATAAAATATAAATAAAACTGAAATTTACGACACGTAATCGAACTACTTTCTTAAACAATTAAAAGGACCAGAATTAAAATATCGCTGCTGTAAATAGCAAATCTTTGGCAATTTTTTCGGCTGTTAACTACTGACGCCGAGGCACAAGAAAGTATCTCTTTTAATAAATTTGGAACCTTTATTTGAATACATAATTGCTATTTTTCATGTAAAAATGATTTTTGTATTGTTAATGGACAACCTAAAAATATATATTAAATGTAAAAAATCTATTAGAGCTTCCAATTTTTACGTAAAAATGTGTTTTTCATCTATATTCTGTAAAACGAGAAGCCCGTGTTGGATACCCTAGTTGTTATAAAAACACGAATGACGATTTTTTTTATTACTTATTTTACTTTCATTTCTTGCATTATCTTACTTTCTTGGTTTTTACTTGGGTTTGTTTGTTCAAAAATCCAAATTCGTTATTTTTTCACGCATTCGTGAATGTATTTTTTATCGCAAGCGCTTGGAATCATCAGTTGCTCTTATTCAGAAAATATGAAATCGAATAGCGTTTTCCAATTTTTCGATAAAGGGCGATGATTATTTAGAAAAAGTTGGCAAAATGTACATTTTGAACCGAATTGCCGGACATGACCGAGGGACGTCGTCAGAAGACGAAAATCGTTGGCGCGCCACACACCAGAGAGACATGCGACAATAATTGTGAGAGGGGAGACAAGTTTTGCTGTCCAAACCGGTTTTTTCTTTGTTAACAGGGTGAAATTGTCGCATGCCTCGCTCTTTTTTGTTACATGTCTCCCTGGTGTGTGGCGCGCCTTAACTCAGAATGTAATCCACTTATCGAATAAAGTAAAATGGTACTCTATTCCAAATCGCTTCAATGCCTGCTAATTTCACACTTCTGCATCTAAAAATGAGTCTGTGAATGTGTCAAAATGTCTCGAATTATTCAGCAGGGGAAAATATTTTTTGAGAACTCTTATTATAATCGGTTTGCAGGTGCAGTAGCCGTCTAATATTTAGTATAGAAAATGCTGTTGATCAGTCACGTGTTCCTGCCTCTATGTCTTCCAAATAACCGGTCCAAAAAGACATCCTATCACATCGTTTTAGTTTCCTAGCAACTCGAAGCGACATTGTCGCTGAATGTCGGCATCTCAGCAACAGCTCCACACATATTGTGACGCAATTCCCAGACCAAATAAAATTAACGCGATCTTCTTCCAGCGCTCAGTGAGTGTTTCTGGCAACCCTTCCTTCACAGACTGTCAGCTGACTCGTTTTAAAGGGAACAGAGTTTTCTTTATTGCACTTCGAGGGCGTTGTTCCCAGCTGCGAAAAGTCACGTGGCCGACTCGCACCGGAAGTCGGGCAGGTGCTGCCCCCGTGACGTCAACTGACTTCTGATTGGACGTAGAGGTCTCGTGCCGCTAGACTGGTGGGTGGCCCGTGTAAGAAACTACAATTGCGTAAGTTGTTAAGAAGTAATTTAGTTAGGTTAACGGATGAGTAACGTAACGTAACGTAACTTTCGATGACGTTTTCTTCACTTGTTTGTTTATTTCCAGAGCAGTAGAATCTTTCGAGGAGTTAGTTTCCTTTCCCGTTCTTTTACTTGATAAGAGAATAGATTCCTGTAGTCTCCCTCAAATCCGCACAGGTTGTGCGGATTGTAGAATTTTGCAGATTTCAGGTCATTGATTTGTTTATATTTTTTAAAAAGTCATTTGAATGTAATAATGTAAACAAAATTATTATGAATGCTTGAAATATAGTAAAATATTAAAATAATTAAGTAAAGTAATAAGCTAAAATGATAAAAAGTAAGATACTTTTAAAAATGATTAAATTATTAAAAGTAAAGGTCAAATAAATAATTTATAATGCATAATTAAAATGCATAATAAAGATGGGATACATTTTCCTTGAATTATTCAATGAAACTTTCGCCATAAAGTTAACTTTATTAATTTACATCAAAATCATAAAGTAAGGAAGTTTTATTTCAGGTTTAGCCAATCTTAATAACCAAAAAAGCTAGATTAATACATAAATATATTGGGTAAAAAGATTGTGATGACCAGTAATATCATCAATATCTTGATTTTTTTTTTTTTTTTTCAGAAATAAATTTATACTTCTTTCATGAAAAAGAAAAGGTTCAGTCATATTATCGAGACTTACATATTAAAATGCATATGGAAACTGAAAAATTCTGTAATTTTGTCCCTACATCTGAACTGAAAATTTCATTTTCTATATTAGAGAGAGAGGTCTGCACGGGCCGAAATTTCCCGGGCCCGGCCCAACTCATAGAAAAAAATTCGGCCCGGCCCGTACAAAAAAACTATTGGCCCGGCCCGGTTCGGTAAAAAAGTTAAAAGTTCGGCCTGGCCCGTAGAAAAAAATTATTGGCCCAGGCCGGGCCCGGTACAACAGTTAAAAGCTCGGGCCGAGCCCGGCCCGGCCCGGAAAAAGGCTAAAATCTCGGCGTAAGATACCGTGTTTACTCGCGTAATAGTCGCAATAGTCGTTTTTTTTTTTTTGCCAATTTTTCATTGTGAAAGTCTAGGTGCGACTATTAAGCGAGGAAATTTACTGCACACACAATATTGTACACTCTAATACTAAAACATGACTGGTATAAAAATACACATTAAAATTAGTAGCTTACCAAATTTTTCCAGACTATCTACTGTTTATTAAATACCATTTTTCTTTTTGTAGTAATATTTTTATAGACGTAAAATTTACAAATAATCTTTGTGAAAATGTTGGCAAAAAATTCTTATAGTAAATCACTTTCACTGAAGGTATCAGTACTGTAATGTGAATCAGTGTCTGAAGGATCTCCGTCATTTCATAAAATGTCATCTTCGCTTCCCTCTAAAGCGTTTGAGATACCCTTCTCCTTAAAACTTTTTGAAATTATATCGCTTGTTATTAAAGTCAAGCTTTGTAATATCCAACTACAAATTAGTTCCAGGGACGGATGCCTTACACGAAGTTTTTTTCTTTGCTCCCATTGACCGTCCAATATCCATTACTAGTCTTATGTTGTCTTTAAGCGGTTTGTTAACCGTTACAACCAACGGTTGCAGAATCGATGCGAGTCCTCCAGGAATGGCTGCTTTTTCGAGTAATGCTCCAGACCTTTTTTTCCAAACATTGCGAACCTAATCTTTCATCATTTTTTTCAGCCATCCAATTTATGCGAAGAAAATATTTTGACGATTTTTTCTGCTTCAAATCGGGGTGCGACTATGACGCGTGGGCGACTATTACGCGAGTAAACACGGTAATCCCTAAATGCAATAGAATATATTGATTAGGTTTTGGTGAATTTTTATTACTTATCCTTTTTTGCTCATGTAAATGTACCTCGACGTACGTCGTTTTAGACTTACGTCGCTTGTCTTGGAACGAATCGCTGACGTAAGTCGAGGTATTACTGTGTACAAATTGAGGTTTTTAAAGTTGTTGTGTGTGTCTGTAAGGAGATGGAGGGGGAGAGAGAACAAGTGAGCATGAGTTAGTCGGCGCCCTATGGTACACACACAATTGAACTATTGAGCGCGTACAACACTTGAAAATGTTTCTTTATCTGGCGATATGAGCCTTTTTGAGGTCTTCGTTTTTTCTTTTCTTTTTTTTTTCTTTTTCATTATTGTGACCCTTCAAAAGCTGGAAGGGCAGGGAATTATAAAAATCCTTGTCCTTTTCACATAAACCCTCTTCAAGGCTGTGCAATTATATCCCCAAATAGCAGTCATAAAACTGTCAACGCACTTGGTGTCCAGTTTCTGTCCAGAAACTTGTCCTGCAAAACCCATTATACATCAAACGCACTGACTGTCGAGAACAATAAAACCGACGGCTGACCGCAACTAGAAGGAACGTCCGTTCGCAGCTTAAGTAACTTGTCGAATTCGTATACACAAGGCTAACAAATTGGAAACTAATTATTCTTTTTTTTATTCCTTCTCAAGTAATTCTTATCTTGTCCGTTCAGACAGCACGCTAAAACGCATTGTATCACTCATCTATCGGACAGGCAGGTGTTCGCCACGCGTTTATGGGCAACGCTGTCCATCTGCCCCGAGGAAGAAAGAATAGCTTCTGAAGAGAGAATAACATTTTAATATTCTTATTTTGCCCCGAATAGTACTGCATCGGATCTGTTACTAACCAGATTTTACCTGACAATAAGTTCAAGGTTTAAATCGAATGTTTCACGAAGCACTGCTTTTAAAAGACAACACTTGCTTTTAAAAACTCATAAATTAGTATTTCATTTGATTTTTGTTTCCAAAGTCTCGGTGTAAAGGTTAGGGCTAGAGATCTGCACGGGCCGGGATCGGACCTATTTTCCTTTGCGGCCGCCTGGCCGTACTTTTTTCGGAAGACTCGGGCCAGACCTAGTGACTATTCTTTACGGGCCGGGTTCGGGCCTAACTTATTTTTTCTGTACAGAGCCGGGACTGGTTTCTTTTCTAGTCTTCATGGCCCAAAATTTTCAGTCCTAGTTTTGAGTCAGCCCGCATGAAAATCATTGTCTCGGCGTGACCTGTCCGTTCAAAGGTCAGTAAAATTAAGCCTGGCCCAATTTTGCAAAATATGCATACATTTTTGAATCGCCAATATTCTACACTTAAACATTAATATTTATTCTTTTTAAAGAATAGTAAATTTCTACGCTAATTAAAATATAGTAAAACGTGTGAAAAGGAACCTGCCTATGACGGAATCCTGTTTTAAACTGAAAAACGTGTTGATACAGGCAAAATGAATAGACTAATACGTAAGAAAAGAATATATAATACATTTACATTTGTTAAGAAGGGAATTTGTCTATAACGCATTTTTTTTTCTATGTAATTGAGTCTTAGAAGATTTTACTGTATAGCATTTTTCAGATTTTTAACAATTCAATGCATGGAATATGGATTAACAATATTAATGATAACTGAAATGTTTACATAGAAGAAATAGCGATTCATTAAAAAAAATAAATATCGCAGCCTGTGGCACTTATATAAAAACAAGTGGGCAAGTGTGATCACAGATCGCACAGAGGGTTTCGTTTAATATTCCTTTCAAAACACTTTATCCTTTTGAAATATCTGTAAGTTCCACATTTCACAACCAGGGGGCGCACTTGATTCTAAACAAACCTGTATCCGAACGAAAATCCGTTTTACATACTATCCGTAGATATATTAATCGAGGGGATTGGGCCCATAGCACCCGAGATAAGTAGGCGCACCTCGCGGAAAATAATGGAACTAAAATATATAAGGCTATGGTGCATAATATGAAAGAATGGTCAAAGGGGTGTCGGCAAAAGTTGGAAAATTTCTCCCCGGGTTAAAAGGGCGGAGGTTAGAAAAATTGCTTAAAATACACAAGTTAGAGCCCAGAGGGGTAAATAATAAAAGACTTTTTGAAAATTTTATGATTTGTCGTGTGGTCTGAGGCATTCAGCTATACATATGCAAAATTTCATGTCACCAACTTAATTAGGAAAGAATTATCTCTTAGAAAGAATTGCTTCAAATACGTAGTAGCTCAAAGGGTTAAACGTAAGGCTTTTTTAAGATTTTATGATTTGTCGCCTTTGCTCAGGTGTTCTGCAATAAGTATGCAAAATTCCAAAATGCAAAATTCCAATTTAATTAGGGGCTCAGTTAGAAAGAATGGCTTAAAATACACAAGCTGGAGTTGAAAGGGTTAAACATAAAACTTTTTCAAAATTTATTATTTGACGTGAGATCAGAAGTGTTGAGCTATAAGTATGCAAAATTTCACGCCTCCAACCTAAATAGGGACTCACTTAGAAAGAATTGTTTAAAATGCACATGTGGGAGCACAAAGGGTTAAATGTACGACATTTTCAAAATTTTATGATTTGTCGTTTGATGTGAGGTGTTCAGCTATAAGTATGCAAAATTGCACGTCTCCAAACTAATTGGGAGCTCACTTAGAAAGAATTGTTTAAAATACACATTCGGGACCCTAAAGGGTTAAATGTACGACTTTTCCAAAATTTTATCATTTGTCGTATGATGTGAGGTGTTCAGCTATAAGTACCCAAAATTTCATGTCTCCAACATAATTAGGGGCTCACTTAGAAAGAATTGTTTAAAATACACGTGGGACCCCAAAGGGTTAAACGTACGACATTTTCAAAATTTTATGATTTGTCGTTGGATGTGAGGTGTTCAGCTGTAAGTATGCAAAATTTCACGCCTCCAACCTAATTAGGAGCTCACTTAGAAATAATTGTCTAAAATACACGTGGGACCCCAAAGGGTTAAACGTACGACATTTTCAAAATTTTATGATTTGTCATTTGATGTGAGGTGTTCAGCTATAAGTATGCAAAATTTCACGCCTCCAAACTAATTAGGAGCTCACTTAGAAATAATTGTCTAAAATACACATGCGGGAGCCCAAAGGGTTAAATGTACGACTTTTTCAAAATTTTATCATTTGTCGTATGATGTGAGGTGTTCAGCTATAAGTTCCCAAAATGTCATGTCTCGAACATTAGGGGCTCACTTAGAAAGAATTGTTTAAAATACACATGCGGGAGCCCAAAGGGTTAAATGTACGATTTTTTCAAAATTTTATGATTTGTCGTATGATGTGAGGTGTTCAGCTATAAGGACCCAAAATTTCATGTCTCCAACATGTATAGTTTCTGAGAACGGGCTATGTGACGGACAGACAGACACACAGAGGAGCGAGACGAATAGGGTTTCGTCAGATGAACGAAACCCTAATGAAGTTTAGAAACATGGGGGAAAAAAAAAAAAGTTAAGATAAAATTTTTTATATTGATCTCCTCGTAAGAGTCAAATTTTTAACCAAATCGACGTAAAAATCAATGTTTTGTAGCAATTCACTCGGGCCGGGGCGGACTCGGGCCGAACTTTTAGCTGTTATACCGGGCCGGGCCAATAATTTTTTCTCTACGGGACGGCCCGGGCTTGGGCCGAACTTTTAACTTTACTACCGAGCCGGGCCGGGCCGGGCCCGGGCCTGGAAACTTCGGCCCGTGCAGACCTCTAGGTTAGGATGCATACAGACGCTTGTTTTGCCAACCTTCTCCTGTTTTCGTGGAAATCTTTCCTTCTGGACTTCTCTGCGGTTTATTCACAAAAGAATGAGGGGAATCAACAATGGGTCAGGAGATAAGGAGCTCGACCCTACTTGAAGAAAATGTTCCTCTTTTGCAGGACATCAGTCCCTTTCCTGTTAAGCTACGTTCTGACTTGTATTTTGCCTCCTTCTCTAGTATTCTTGGAAAATTTTTTATTCTGAAATCATCTGCGGTTTATTCACAAAAGAATGAGGGGAATCAACAATGGGTCAGGAGATAAGGAGCTCGACTCTACTTGAAGGAAAGGTTCCTCTTTTGCCGGACATCAGTCCCTTTCCTGCTAAAGTCGTTAAAAATCAAGACACCGAAAAGCCACAAAAAACGAAGCCGACACTGAAATCAGTTAGAAGGATAGTGGGTACGCAGCCTTAAAGTCATTAAAGATTAAAAAAAAAAAAAAAAAACCCGCGTAGCCACAAGAAAAGATACCGATACTGATAACAGTTAGAAGGATGGTCCGTTCGCAGCTTTAAGCTGCGTTTAGAAAGCAAAAATGGCTGACTGTCCTGCTAAAGCAATAAAACCTTTATTTTTTAACCCCATTTGTGGTTTTTAATAAAAGGTGAAAGGACAGGAGGATCAACAATGGGTCAGGAGATAAGATAAAATCAAACTTGAAGGAAGCTCTCCCCTTTTGCAGGACATCCAGCCCTTTAAGTTGCGTACACACCATCCTTCTTAACTGTTATCAGTGTCGGCGTCGTTTCTTCTGACCACGCCATATGTTTTTGATTTTTAATGACTATAAAAGGAAAGGGACTGATGTCCTGCAAAAGAGGAACCTTTCCTTCAACTATAAAAAGGGGTTGAGCTCCTTATCTCCTGACCTATTGTTGATTCCCCTCATTCTTTTGTGAATAAAGCGCAAAGGGGTACAGAAGAAAATATTTCCATGAAAACAGGAGAAGGATGGCAAAACCAGCGTCTGTATGCAGCCTTAAGCTGCGTACTGACGCGTATTTTGCCTACTTGTCTAGTTTTCTTGGAAAATCTTTTATTCTGAACCCATCTGCGGTTTATTAACAAAAGAATGAGAGGAATCAACAATGGGTCAGGAGATAAGGAGCTCGACTCTACTTGAAGGAAAGGTTCCTCTTTTGCCGGACATCAGTCCCTTTCCTGCTAAAGTCGTTAAAAATCAAAGACACCGCGTTGCCACAAAAAACGAAGCCGACACTGATAACAGTTAGAAGGATGGTGCGGTCGCAGCCTTACTTGTAAAATCATAAAAGATGAAAAGTGCCGCGTAACCACAAAAAAGCACCGGCTGGCCCATAACAAAAAGACTGCAAGTAGAATAACAATCTATTTCAAGCTTTAGGCTGCGTACGCACCTCATCTGTTTGTGAATAAACCGCAGAAGGGTCCAGAACGAAAGATTTCCAAGAAAAATGTAGAAGGATGGCAAAACAAGCGTTTATACGCAGCCTTAGTCTCAACAAAAAAAGAGACGGAGGTGATACACATGGCAGGGATCTTCACTTCTGACCTATTGCCAAGCTACAGAAGACTATCCATATTAAGGAAAGCGACTGATCACATCAAAAGGGCCGACGTACCAGTGAAGTCTATTCGCAGCTTAATTTAAACGAAACTAGACTATAAGGCTGCATTTCTATGATTTACCCGGCGAAAAGTAATAAATATGTCAACTGTCTTTTCTTTACCATGCGTTCTGTTGTCATCAACAAAAGAAAAGAAAGTCACAAAAAAAAAGAAAAAATCGGAAATGAACTTGCAGACGACGTCCACTTGTGACCTTTGACCTTTAGACATCCATCGAAAATCATAAAACATGAAAGGGAGTGCTTTACCGCATAAAAAGTTCCTATGGGAAGAAAAGTAGTCTGTCTGGTCTTTAATGCTGGGTTTAGTACTTTTTTCAAACCTCTCCTACGAAAGCTGTAAATATGTCAACTGGCCTTCCTTTTCCAACTGTTCTGTGGCCATCAACAAAAATAGGGGGTCGTTTCAACAAAAGGAAGAGGCGGAGATAGACATGTCAACGACGTTCACTGGTGACCTAGGCGTCCGATGAAAGTCTTAGAAAATGAAAGGCACCGCGTGACCGCAACAAAGACGCTGCAGTCCGTAGGATCTGTCTGTTTGAAACTTAACGCATGAGTTTTAAAACATTAATAGATAGCACTTCCGGCTCGACGGACCACAAATTTTGTATGTGAAATAATGCACTCTAAATTTGTCTGTTCGTCCACATATAACAGAGCAAAAACTACTCAACCGAATGGTCTGAAATTTTAAATATATAATTGTTGCAAAATTTTGTCGAGCCATTTGAAATTTTATGAAAATCGGATGTATAGTTTAATTATAGGGACAGTCAGAAGTTTTCCGTTACATTACGGCCGATGGGAAAAAAATTGTTGCAAGTTCATTTTAATGATGTTACAGCTTTCCGAATGGTCTGAAATTTTAAGTATATAATTGCTGCAAAATTTTGTCGGGTCCTTTCAAATTTTATGAAAATCGATGTAGAGTTTAATTACAGGGACAGTCAAAAGTTTTCCGTTACATTACGGCCAATGGGAAAAGATTATTTCAAATGCATTTTAAGGATGTTACAGCCTTTCGAAGAGAGTGAAATGGATAGGCACTTATGAAGTGCACTAAAATATACATTCAGTGCAATATGGGGTGCAAAAAATATTTATGAAACTAGTTATAGTACGAACACACCTCATTTGCCACATTTGACGAGTAATTTCCAACTTGTTGATATTGTTATCATTTTTGATCCAACCAAACTTTTCTTTTTTCTGTAACTTTTTCTTAACATCCAAATAGTCTGTTACTTTTTTTATGATTACTATTTTTATATGTTTTCATGAAAATACAAAGCTATTATTAAAGCCATTAAATATTTATAAAAGCCTTTCATACCAAAATTTGGAATACCCCAACGTTTGACATTCCTGTTCTGCTTTATGCGCATATAATTCGCTGTTAAGAGAAATCGGAAGCATAATATATGTAGGAAGTGATACACTGTAAATTAAAATGTCTGAAATTCAGTCACTTAAGTGTCTGAAACGGAGTGTTCAATTTTCAGACATTTTAAAATGTCTGAATTTTTTCAGACACTTTTTGCGACTGAATTTCAGACACTTGAAACGTCTGAATCGCAGACATTTTTTGTAAGCATTTTCTGTAGCCATGTTTGACCACGCTGAATACTGGAAAAATATCTGGTCGTTGTCCTGCCCCCTCTACCCCCATACCGCCTGATTTTCTGGTGCTCCCAATTTTAGTATGCAATTTTCATAAAGCTGATAATTTAAATCTTTTACGACACTGTACTAATTATAATGAATATTTTGTACTTCAGGAGTAGAATAAGATTAAAAAGAAAAAATATTTATCTAAATATTAGATTTTTTAAAATTTTGTTTTTAATCTTATTTTACTTTAAAAGTTCAAAATATTGATTATAATCAGTACAATTTTGAAACAGATTTAAAATATAAGCTTCGCAAATATTGCACATGAAATTTGGGGGAACTAAAATCGTAAGAGAACGGGGCACTACCCATGCTTTAATCAAGGAGTCCTTTTGCAAAAAATGCAACCCTGCAGTATGGTTAGCTAAATACAGATGCCCGGTATTCGGGAGTATCCGTTATGTGTTGGAGTTTAAGTGGCCTATCAAGCCAAAAGCACCCCATTCTCGATAGCAGGAATTCGCTGTCTCATATTTAAACAATTAGAAAAAATCTCTTGTGGCTATGCTGCTTTTGAAATGGAAATAGGTAAAATGCTCTTACCTGGGATTCATCAATATCGCGATGACGTATAACTTCATCGGTGTGGCGTGGTCAGGGATTTATCCAAAAGCTTCTTGAAGAAATTATTTTTATTTTATTTTGTGAAGCATTATTTATCCTTTGAAGTATCCTTTGAGAGCTTAATATGAATCGCTAAATCCATGGGAAGATATAATGTAATATGAATTAGTATTGTGTGTTTTTACGATAAAGAAAGATTCAACTTTTAGCTTTAAATACTTATAATTAAACATATTACTGGAGTATAAGAAACTCCGTCTTAACAGAGAGGCTACATGATTAAGAGTGATAATACATAAAGCTGCTAAAACACATATTCGCAGCGTAGAAAAAAATATATAATAATTAAAGGTGTCTGGCAAAAGTCAAAATGTTCAGATGTTCCTTTTAGTTACATATTAGTGATGAAATCTTAGTTATTAGAACATATGCTTTAGAGAGTTACTCAAGTGGTCTGTAATAGCACTCATTATCAAATGCGGAAGTAAAAAGAAGTAGTTCGTAAATTGGCTTGTTAAAATGATCTGTGTATGGTAACAAGTTCTTTCTTTTCTTTTTTTTTTAATCACTTTTAGGAGTTGCCGAAGAACATCTGGGGAATTAAATTTAACACCCCTCCTTAATCTCCTCAGATGGATAAGGTAACAAGTTCATAGTCTTGATGTCACACAAAAGTTGAGGTTTGGGTGTGGGCTTTGTCAAGCAGTCAGCAATCATGTATTGCGTGGGACAATATTTTAATTCGATAATTTTATCTTCCTTTAATTGTCTTATGGCGTGAAAGCGGATATCAATGTGTTTTGTCCGCTTCGAAAATTTTTCATTTTCTATCATCTTTATACTGCTTTGGTTGTCATGGTAAAGTAAAATAGGTTTTACTTGATACAAGTTAAGATCTTCTAGCAGTTTTAATAGCCATAAAATTTCTTGTCCTGCCGTTGCTGCAGCCACATATTCCGCTTCAGCGGAAGAATATGCAATGCTTGACTGTAATTTTGTAGTCCATTGAATGGGATTATCACCCAGAAAAAAAATATTGCCGGTGGTTGATTTTCTATTTTTAGTGTCCCCAGCCCAATCAGCATCAGCATACGCGATGAGTATTGGTGGTTTATTTTTACTTATTGTTAGGCATAGGTTTTTTGTGCAATTGAGGTAAATAATAATTCTTTTTGCCGCTTTCCAATCCTTCTCGCGTGGCGTTGCACTTCTCCTACTAAGTATATTTACTGGTGCCATAATGTCGGGTCGAGTGACTGTGGCAATATACAAGAGCGAACCGATCGCTTGCCTAAACTTTGTATTGTTCGGAAGTAAATTGTCGCTATCTTCTAATTTATAGAAACCTACTTCCATCGGTGTACCAATAGGTCTTGCATCTGTTAAATTTAACTTTCTAACCAAATCTTCTATTTTTGACCTTTGGTTTAATTTGTAACCATCATTCGTTTTGATTATGTTGGTTCCTAGGTACTGACTTATTTCGCCTAAGTCTTTTACTCCGTACTCATTTTGCAATTGTTTTATTACATCTTTAATTATTTCACTTTTACTCGCGATTAAAATATCGTCAACGTAGACGATGATATAAGTGAAATTTTCCTTTTCTTTTCTAGTAAACAAACATGAGTCAGCAGTGCTTTGCACAAAATTCATGTTTTTTAATGATTCTGCGATCTTTTTGTGCCAGGCTCTAGCTGCCTGCTTTAAGCCGTAGATTGTTTTATTCAGTTTACACACTTTGTTTTCACAATTTTTTTCTATAAAACCCTCTGGTTGTTTCATGAAAATTTCTTCTTCTATTTCGCCGTGAAGAAATGCAGTGTCGATGTCAATGTGTTGAACAGAAAGATTTTTATATGCCGCTGAGGCTAAAAATGTGCGGATTGTTGTGTGCGAAACTACGGGTGCGAAGGTTTCATCATAATCTTCGCCGTACTTCTGATTATATCCTTTCGCTACTAAACGGGCCTTGTATTTTTGTACATTTCCTAAATTATCTAGCTTTCTCTTAAAAATCCACTTACAACCAATAATTTTCTTATTTGGTGGGGGATCCACTAAGTCCCAAGTTTTATTTTTCTTTAATGAGTGGATTTCTTGTTGAGCGGCTTTGAGCCAATTTTCTTTTTCTACTTTGTTGTTCATGTTTGCTATGTCATAAAAATCGGATGGTTCGAATGTATCATTTGTTTTTACGTGACATACGTATCTGTCGGGTGGTACTCCTCTATTTGACCTCTGAGACCTTCTCGGTTCTACGTCGGGTTGTTTGGACGCGGTTGGTTCTTCGTCCGAATTACTTAACTCTGTTTGAATGTAGTTGTTGTCATTGTCTGAGTTTTCTACCTCTTCGCTTTCTTTTAAGTTGTTTTCACTATTTTCTATAAATTTAACTGTTCTCGCTATTATTATTTTGTTTTCTTTTGTAAATATACGGTAACCTTTTGATTTGTTGTCATACCCCACAAGTATTCCTTCCTGCGCTCTATCATCTAATTTGTGTCGCTGATGTTTTTGTATATAGGCATAAGCTTTACAGCCGAATGTACGCAGGTAGTGTAAGGTGGGTTTTCGGTTGAACCAAATTTCGAACGGTGTTTTGTTTGTTATTTTGGTTGGTAGCCTATTCTGCAGGTGATTGGCGGTATTTATGGCTTCTCCCCAGAATTTTTGAGGTAAGCCTGCTTCGGAGAGTAGACTCCTAGTCATATCTAATAATGACCTATTCTTTCTTTCCGCTACGCCGTTTTGGCTCGGACAAAATGGTACCGTAAACTGGTGTTGGATACCTCTTGCCCTTAGGTATTCTTCCGTTTGTTTACCTAAATATTCCCCTCCATTATCGGATCTAATAGCTTTAGGGAATCTGCCGAATTGGGTTTTCACCATGGCTACATAATCTTTTAACTTTTCGTGAACTTCATTTTTATGCGAAAGTAAGTAAATTACTGTGAACCTTGAATAGTCGTCTATAAAAGTGACGAACATTGTTTTTCCCCCGATAGTAGGTGTACCGATAGATGTGCACACGTCCGTGTGTATCAGATCGAGCACTTTGCCTGTTTTGGGACAGTTTGTTGATTTCGGATATGGGGCATCACTTATTTTTGTTTGGATACATATTTCACATAATGCATTATGATTACAGTTATTTATTTTTATACCGTCTGCTAAGTTTTTATTTATTAATTCTTTTATCGCATTATAGTTACGATGGCCAAGTCGTTTGTGCCAAACTTCTATGCAATTTTTATTTTTACATTCATGTGCAATGTTTACTTTATTAGTTTCAGCGCTTTCTAATAATTCGACTTGATATAAATTATTTTTCATTCTTGCTTCAAGATAAATATTCCCGTTTCGGGATAACGTGCATTTTTCTTTATCGAAAATTAATTTATAGCCATTCTGTGTTGCTTTGCTTACCGATATGAGGTTCGATTCTAATTCTGGTACATATAATACTTCTTTTAATGTGATTGTGTTTATCCCTCCATCGGATGTTTTTGTTTTAAATGTCGTTTCACCTGTACCGTGTGAATTCAGCGTTTTTCCATTGGCAATGATGACTGTCGTCTTTTCAGTGTCGTTAAACTTAGTGAATGCATCTTTACTGTTTAGAATGTGTGTCGATGAACCTGAGTCGATTATCCAGGTTTGTTTTCCTGGTTTCTGGACTAAAAAAGCTGCGTCGCTGCGTTTTCCTGAATTGCCCTGTGTTTTGTTAATCCGAATTGGTTCTGTTTCTCGGTTTTTGTTTTCTCTATAATAGTTTGCGTCTTCATAACATAACGATGATGTGTAATACTTGGATTTGTGCGGCTGTTGTTTTTGTGACGGTGAGTAAGTGTTTCTGTTCTTAAGATGCCAGCACTCCCTGTATGTATGGTTTTTTAATTTACAGTATGTGCACTGTTTGTCCTTTTTATTATAGTGTTCAGCCGGAAACTTTTTATGCGTTTTAAACGCTTTTGAGGAATTCTCGCTCTGATCTGTGTTTTCTAAACGTCTTGTATATTCATCAGTGAGTTTTCCTTTTATAAACTCTGAATTAAGTTCATTTTCTGGACGGGCCTCGAGGGCTATAATTAAGGTGTTGTAGCTAGGTGGTAATGAACAAAGTAACAGAGCTGAAATGTGCGAATCATTAATAGTTTCGCCTATGGCTGAAAGTTTATCAACAAGTTCTAAAATATGTGTAATGTGTTTTATTAGATTGCCGTTTTCTGGGAGTTTTGCTCCGTATAATTTTCTCAGCAAATATAACTTGCTTGAGAGATTAGCCCTTTCATGAATTGTTTTTAAAGCTTGCCAGGTTTCTCTGGCAGTGTTTAAGTGCTTTACATGCACGATCTGTGAGTCTTCAATACTCAAGTTGATAATTGCACGTGCTTTACGGTCCCTCTTCGTCCAGTCCGTGTTAATTGGATCTGGGGGATTTTCTGTTATTACATCAAACAATTCTTCTTTTATTAAAATCATTTCTGCGCGAAATTTCCAATTTGAGTAATTATGCGAATTTAATTTTTCGACAATTTGGACGTCTTTTATCCCTGCCATGTTTACTCTTATTTATATATGCGACGAACCTATTTCCTTTTTATTTATTTAGTTACTGTAAAATGAACGATTTCTTTTTTTTATTATTATTATTACTCACAACCAACAAATTGTTCATTCACTAATTATTTAAATGTTCATTACATAAAACATAAATATATAAATGTTTCTTTTTCATTCACCTTAATATTTCTGGTACAATAACATTCATTATTTTATTCAATGCAGCATCTTTTTATTTTTTTTTTTTATTCAGAACATGAATACTTTTAATATTTATAATCTAAGCCACTATATAAAATTTTTCTTCTTTTTCGCTAAACATGAGCACTTTATCTGTCTCATTAATCTTTTGTTGGAGTTTAAGTGGCCTATCAAGCCAAAAGCACCCCATTCTCGATAGCAGGAATTCGCTGTCTCATATTTAAACAATTAGAAAAAATCTCTTGTGGCTATGCTGCTTTTGAAATGGAAATAGGTAAAATGCTCTTACCTGGGATTCATCAATATCGCGATGACGTATAACTTCATCGGTGTGGCGTGGTCAGGGATTTATCCAAAAGCTTCTTGAAGAAATTATTTTTATTTTATTTTGTGAAGCATTATTTATCCTTTGAAGTATCCTTTGAGAGCTTAATATGAATCGCTAAATCCATGGGAAGATATAATGTAATATGAATTAGTATTGTGTGTTTTTACGATAAAGAAAGATTCAACTTTTAGCTTTAAATACTTATAATTAAACATATTACTGGAGTATAAGAAACTCCGTCTTAACAGAGAGGCTACATGATTAAGAGTGATAATACATAAAGCTGCTAAAACACATATTCGCAGCGTAGAAAAAAATATATAATAATTAAAGGTGTCTGGCAAAAGTCAAAATGTTCAGATGTTCCTTTTAGTTACATATTAGTGATGAAATCTTAGTTATTAGAACATATGCTTTAGAGAGTTACTCAAGTGGTCTGTAATAGCACTCATTATCAAATGCGGAAGTAAAAAGAAGTAGTTCGTAAATTGGCTTGTTAAAATGATCTGTGTATGGTAACAAGTTCTTTCTTTTCTTTTTTTTTTTAATCACTTTTAGGAGTTGCCGAAGAACATCTGGGGAATTAAATTTAACATTATGGAGGTTAATGGACATTCCCGAATAGCGGGTACTTCGATTTAGCGAATACTTTTTTCATCCGCAAGGCATACATATTTGTATTATTTTTACCTCACAAAAGCAGGCATCTCCGATTATCGGACAAATTTCGCGGTCCCGAAGTGTCCGCTATAAAGGGTTTTTAAGGTATATGGATAGATATATATATATTTTTTTATCTTGTCCTACTCTAAAAGTTAAAAATATTTATCATACTCGGTGGAATGTCGAAAGAGATTTAAAAAATCCCAACGCGAAAATGGACAAGAAAATCCCCCCCCCCCCGTACCGCCCCCTCAAAAAGGAAAATTCATATAATTCAAAAATTAGATTTTGCCCCATAGGCAATTTTACATATGTATCAGATGATAATCACAACATACTTGCTTTTACCAGTAAAGAGAGACAAAGAATGTTGTCAGCTGTTTTGGTGATAAGTTCCGCTTTTAACCTCTCCCGGGCAGGGGACAAGGTGCAAGAAGACAATATTACTGTTGAATGCATTATGTAACAATAAGCTATAGTATTAAATACTTTTAAATAGCAATCAACTCTTTTAGATGTTATTTGCTACAAATTCATTTCGTGTATTGACATTTTATTGCCTTCTTGAATCCGTAAAGTATGTGACTAATAAATGTATAATCACATGTGTGTATCGCTGCAAACAAAGAAAAAGAATCTAGAAATAAAAGAATTTTTAAACATTGATAACGATATCATCGGTCGGGGGCGGGGGGGTCGACGAATGATAACGTATGATATCGTAAGGGGGCGAGGGGGGTCTAAAATTAGCAAAATGTTGATAACGATATATATGCATAGTCCCTAAGGACTAAATTTCTTATTGAGGTGGGTTGGGTTTCGGATCTAGAGAAAGTATAATGTTAAGTTCGGGTCAAGCAACATTTGATTGCAAATAGGATTCTCCAGTTCGTGCAGGAATTTGATTCCTGCTCATGTTAATTGTTTTCTTCTTGTTCTAACAACCCGTTAAAACTCGTTGTATCGGACCGGCAGGTGTTCGGAGCGCTTTTAATACATGCAACGCTGCCCATCTGTCCCTAAGAAAGGGTAGCTCCGGAGAGAATGCCTTTTTTAATATGCTTGTTATTGTGCCCGGACACGCTCGTTTGGCATGCAGCTTTTCTGCATGTCGTATGCCTAATCTGTCATCACGTGTTTGGATACTCGTGTCATTATGTATTTCTCCGTAATCTGCCATTTATGACCTGAGCCAGGTGTTGACTGGCCGTTGCGAAGATGCCTTTTACTGTGTGGTGAAGGTTCATCCTGATGTTGCCAAAACAGCAATAAAAATAAATAAATAAGTACTATGATGTACTCAAGAATTGAACGATATCTGGAATATTATTATTATTGCGCAATTGGTTTGAAACCGTACTTTTTTTCTTAATTAGATGAGGGGTGCGATTCTGAACCTCCTGTTCAAAGTTTTTTTTTTTGTTTTTACACATGGAGACGTAAACAGAAAGACATTATTAACCTTTAACTGATGTTACCGCGGCTTTTTTCAATTTTTATAGTTTAACTTGCAACTTTCAGTTTAACTACAAAGACTAGCGAAATTTTGTTCCGTTTGGAACTTTAGTACTATCACCAGAGACTTTTGAATAGGTGAATTTTAACTATAACAGTCCTGTACAAAAAGTTTAGTACAAAAACACCATCCTATGAGTTAATCGTGCATTTTATTCATCTTTCGATGGAGTGGTCTCACAGACCGCTTCACACTAATTATGTGGCAATTTCTGTGACATCAGTTAAAGATTAACGTGTTACACCCCACCCCTTCTGTTTCTCTTCGTAGACACCCCCCCCCCCCTTTTACCCCTTTATCTACTGACGGTACTTATAAGTACTATTAAAATACTAATATTTTAACACAATCAAACTGATTGGTAAAGTTATCATACGAATTGAATATTTCCAACTGAGCGAAAAAATGCCCAGGCTGGGAATCGAACCCAGATCCTTGGCTTACAAGACCAATGCTTTTCCGTTTAAGCTAACTGGGCCGACAACCAGCCAGCATATTTCGCTCAGAAAAATAACTTGTTATAAAATTCATTTAACACATCGATTAGTTGTAATAAAATTTAGAATGAGTTATGGATACATCACTTTATATTGTTCTAAAAGCATTATTGATTACACAAAAGAAAAATATTCTTAAAAGGGTGATTTCTTTTGTTTTTGCATCTTTTCAGCTTTATTCGCGTTGTGTGGGGGACGGGGGGGAGAGAATTTTTCAATTCCGAAATATTTCTATATCTCTATTGTAAGAACATTATATTTGTACATTTTCTAATTCTGAAAATACTAAGAAAAATATTTAAAATAAACAATTTGAATGGAATTATAAATAGTGCACAAAATCCCTATAAATTCAAATTTAATGAATCCTTCTAAATCCTTCAATCCTCCTAAAATCCTTCTAAAATTTATTAAATGATTATGTCAATCTTATAATGTAGTTTAAACAATTCACAGAAAAATGCTTTAGAAGGTAAAATTGTCACGAATTCATAATTCAGTGCATAAAGGGTTAAAGTGTAACTTAATTAAGGTGGCTCTCAAAATCCCTACTCAACAACGCTCAAACTTTTTAACTCAAAAGGCATAAAATGGGCAGGCCTAACTATTTTTTTATGAAAAAATTACTTATTGAGTTATAAACTATTCTTGTCACGTGATGACAAGTTTTTCCCCTTTCTCGCGATGTCGTGTCTGAAATTCGGTTCAACACGCCCACTTAGACCGTATTTCGCCTTTATCAAAAAAGGGGGAAATGCCATTCGATGACCTAGTTTCTGAATAAGAACGAACACACTCTGTCCCTACAATTGCATTTGAATCTATATAGTTGACTCAGTTTGGAAACCAGGGATGTAGTGGAGGGTATACGCCGTGTACCTTCTGGATTTTTTTAAGAAGCTCCGTATACCCTCTGTTTCTCAAACAAAGCATTAGCGTATACCCTATCTATGAACGTTCATGACGTCAGCGTATACTCTCTGTTTTTTTTTGTTTTTTTTTTTTTACGACTACAACACTGTTGGAAACATCATCTTTGCTAGCCTCAACTAAAGATCCCCCCGTACACCAACTCAAATCCTTAGGTATAGCTTTCTGCACCCCCCCTCTCTTAAAAGGGGAAAAAATCCGTTTCGCCACCTATATTAATCGTTAGCGATATAATATACGACGCACTGCCGCTGTATATAGTAAATAAGGAATCAGGGTACCGATTATATATCCTTCTACAGGCATAAGTAACTTCAAAATGGGTTTTCTTTTATCAACACTTTTCCTATATAAAATGACAGCTCCTTCCTTTTAATTAATAGAATGTTAATACAAGTCAAATAAATCTAATTAAATTTCTACCTAAAAGTGGATTTTCATTTTCCTCCCAATAACCCCCCCCCCCTTCCCCCAATAAAAGTCCTTCTAATAACACATGTGTAGAGAAGGGGGGACCCCCAGGTTGGCAATTCTGCTTATAAACTACATTTCCCGAAACAGCTGCCTTCATCACATCCGTTCGTCGATGGCTCCTCATCTCGAAAAAAAAAAAAGAAATGACGTCATAAATTATTTTATCGTCTGCTTCCTGTAGTGTATGCTGCGATAAGCACGGCCGATCAAAAAGATTGACCGCCCCTCCTGGTGTTGGATTTGGTGTTATTACTTTACGGAGAGACGTGTGTCACGTGCCGTTTTAGATTGAAAGGGGGAGGAGGACGGGGGTGACACGTGGTAGTTGATGATGGTTCTAGAAGTGAACGTAGGCGCATAAGTAGAAATTATGCAATTAATAAAAACTGCTATAAGCATGAAAATGTTTGTGATTCAATTCAAAATCTTCAAAACCATTTTCTTGACAGATCAAACTGTTTATTTCTAGCGCATTTATATTCATTGCTATACAGTGGCGCAAACAGATAGGGGCGAGAAGGGGGGGGGGGGGAGGGGGATCGCCCTCCTGCTATTTTCAGTTTTATATACTTAAATGGAAATAATATATTTTGCATAGGTTTGCATTAGGTAAAATTTTTTGCATAGGATAACTTAGATCGGGTAGTGTCGTATTTTTTCGACTTTGGTTGCGCCACCTCCCCCTTATGAAGTCACTGTCAATTTCAAAACCGGTTCCGAAACTAAAAGTATCTTAAGAAGGGGGGAAAAAAGTACGACGATACCGATTAGAGATCAACCTCAAATATCCATGATATGCAAAAGAATTGTTTCAAAATATTGAAATATAAGCGAGAAATTTGAAAAAAACGCTGCCATTGATTTAAGATTAGCTTACATTTGAAGAGCTGAGTGGATGAACATGTTATGCTACATTAAAAGAAAAAAAAAATTTTTAATCTTTTAGTTGAAAGCGTTATGAGGTATCCTATCACATGGTGAAGCTAAAATACTAAGATTCTATTTAGTCGAAGATTTAGGACATTATTCTTTAATATTTAATAATGTCAATAATATTAATATTTTTTAATATTTGAAAATTAAATATGAATAAGTTTTTCTGAGAGAGTTTAGTACCATATCTGTTAATATTTTAAACACATGGTATCAAACAGAAAATAAATCCTTAAAATTTACATCAAAAACTTTCACTTCAAATTTCTTCGAATGTAATTTTTGTTACTTAACATGTTCTTCCACTTAGCTCTTCATTTGTCTTTGCGTGACTGGTGTAGGCGTATGCTCCCAAGAAAACATCCCATGCAAAAATAATGTAACGTGTGCTTTTACAGCTCATAAAACCCAGTTACTTACATAGTCGTGTTATTATCTGAATAGCATATATTTTTGCATAAAAATCGTTAATAGTACATAATTATTTATTAAACGTTAATTTGATTTAAAAATAAAATTAATTACAAAACTTGATTGAAATTATTTAATTAAAAAATAAGTTGTTATAACCATATCGGTACAATTACATTAAAAATATATTTACATTTAAAAATAACGAATTTCGTAATTATTATAAATAACTTCAAAAATGTCTTTTTTTTATGTGAATTTATGTAGGAAACTTTATCCCTGGAGCCAAGTTTGCTCTTCGTCTTCACCTATGTTGCTACCAACTGAACATCGCTTTCGTTAGCATAGTATCTTTAAAACATTAAGAAAAACTCTAAATTAATTAAGTATAATCATAGACTGGCAAAATAAATTTTGCCAGTCGGAAGCGAGGTGATATTTTCTTTGTTATTATCGAAAACGTTTACTTATCACTCGACTGTCGTCCCTTTTTTTTTTTTTCTCTCTTTCTCTCTCGGTAGTTAATTTTTTTTTTTTTTTTTTATCGACTTTTCCGATATTCGATTAATTTCTATTTTCACCGTTTACTTTTATTTCGATTAAATTAGACTATTCCTTCAAAGTTGCTTTTCGTTTAAAAGGATCAATGATTTTTATATCGTACGATAAATACATTGTTCATGCATGTACAGTTGATGACCGAAATTCGATTTAAAAAAGCGATTGATTTCAATGCATAAGAGAATTAATACTATGATTTCTATTCTGTTTTCAACAATTCCATTCATAAAAACATAAAAATAGCTGAGCCGTTTATCTAATGTTTCGTATAAGCGGCGGCTAATAGATTTTTTTTTTTTATGTATGTTTTAATAGGTATTGGGCTCAACATCGAAAGAAACTATCTCTTATACGTACAAAAGCGAACATTGCTTTATCGTTTTCAAATGTCGTTTTTGTTTGTTTTTATAAATTCATTCCGAACACGGCATACGATAAAATAAAGCAATGGCAGCTGGAGAAAGGAGGAAGCATTTCTTCTCTAAAATTTGAGATTCTATTATCCGGAACTCCATTTGCTCTTTTATATGTAATTTAACAAATATTGGCTCAATCTCTTGCACTAGTGAATATAGCTTTAGTCTTAAATGTCATTTTTGTTTGCATTTGCAAATCCATTCCGAACACAGCACACGATAAAATAAAAGAGTTACAGCTGGAGGAGGAAGGGGTGGGAGGGGAGAGTTTTGTGGATCCTTGCCGCATCTTTGGCTAGAGTCCAAGAATCGGCGGCTTTTATCCCTTTTTCCCATGGAGTGTTGCAAAATTGCAATTCGCAGACGTATTCCAATGGCTACCGATAACGCCGTAAAAAAGGTCTTCACAGGGCAGACACGAGATGGATATCCTTGGGAAAGCCCGAGCGCAATTTGGCGAGAAACTTGGCGCGGAAGTGGCGTTATTGTTATTATTACTTTTGCAAGTCCAAAGTTAACCCTTGTTGATTCATTTGTTTCGTTTCATTATTGTTTTATGGAAGTAACACTGTTGCTACATATATACTTAATTGATGTTAGATGAATTTTACATTTTTTTTTTTTTTAGGTTACACGTTTAGTTTGTTGCTATTTTCCTATAAAACAAGACAATCCAAATTCGCTGAAAAGAATATATTCCATTTAAAATAATTATTTTTCGCTTTCTAAAGAATTCGCTTCCTATACTGAATTTCAGTAAAAGATAAAGTTATTTAATTTCAATAAAGATAAAGTTCTTTAAACAGTAACCGTTGCGTCGCAGGGGCTCTTATGCATATACTTAAGTATATCCTTAAGTATAGTATAAGAAAGCTTAATTACTTTAGGGACAACATTCATCAGTATTTAGGAATACAAGTCGCCGTATTATTTTGAGACGGAATTTTTTTCATAAAATGAAAGCGAAAATTAGAATTTGGAGAAAGTGGTGGACGTTTGTCCCTACGATAACTCAGGCTGTATTTAACAATATACAAGAAGTTGATTACGCGATTTAGGAGTTAAGTGTTTGACTATGACGAAGTGAATTTTTCAGAGTAGATTATCTGTAAGATGTATTTTTTCTTTTCAAATATCACCGTGAATTGATTTGTTAGAATTGCTTACCTATTACCAAAGTCGCTGCCAGGCCGTATGAGCGAAAGTGCCGGTTATAGGGGTCTTCTCAGCTCTAGCACGGTCTCTGAATATATATTTTTATAACAGTCTTCGGACTCGGGATCAAAATGGAAAATTTTATTTATTCACAAATTTAAAAAAGAAAAGGAGGGGGGGGGGTTTATTTGAGAAACAGGAATTTAGTTCAGGTTTTCTTACAATCCTCTAGAAATCAGTTGGAAAGATAATTGAGGAAAAGAGCAATACTTCATTATTATTGTTATTGCGATTTGAGCAATATATTTTTTTATTATTATTATTTTGAGCAATACTTTTATTTATCTTTTTTTTTTTTTTTTTTTTCGTCTCACTCCTCTGTTTGTCTCTTACAGAGTTCTTTCTAAGAAGTAGCATAATTTAGAGACTTGAAATTTTTCTAAATTATTGCTGAATACTTCCGGTCGCGCGACAAGTCATAAAATTTTGAGAAAAAGTCTTGTATTATTTTCATTAAGGCTGTTTGTTCTCAAATCCAAAGGGTCAATTTTCTGACATAAGTTTTAATTCATTTTTGTTCGGAAACGCATGAAACTAAAAAATGTTGTTATTCAGAAACTATGTTATCGAACTGGGGTTTTTTTTTGTTTGTTTGTTTGTTTGTTTGTTTTCTTGCAAACGCAATAAATCTTTCAGAAAATACTGTCAAAGTTGGCATTTTGAACTGAACTTCCGAGCGAAAGAATAAAATCCAGTCAGTAAGGGGAGAAAAATGCCGTGTCACGTGATCAAAATCGCTTCTAACTCAATAGGTCATTGATGGATCAAAAAATGGAAAACACAGTTCGATTCCCAATCGCTTCCATGGTCAGGCTTTCCAATTTTATATCTTTCCGTTAAAAAATGAATTTGTAAATGTGTCAAAACGTTTTGCGCTTGTTGAGCAGAGCAGTTGAGAACAGCCTTAAACGAATTATTTTAATGACATCCGACCATTTCTGCGGTTTAGATTTTAAAACAGAACCTTAACTTCATTCTTTTTCGCATTGGCTAGATGGCTCACTGGTTACGCGTTTGCTTGCTAGCTAAGGAATCCTGGTTCGAAGCTTCGCATCGGCGTTTGAGAAATTTTCCACGGTTTATTATCTAATACATTTTAGATTTTATTATCTAATACATTGAATTTTACAGTTTTTTTTTGTTTTGTTATTTTAAGGCCAAAAGTTGTTGAATAATATTTTAACAATTATTTGTTTTTCATTCTTTTTTTGAGAAATAGCGAAATTTAAAATTCTATTTAAACTTCGGTTAAATTTGAAATTTTTAATTTTGCTTGAACATCCATTAAATTCTTGAGAAATTTTGAATTTCGTTAACCTTTTTTTATTTTAGAAATTTTAAATTTTACTCAAATTTTCGCTAATTTTTTTTAATTTCGGAATTTTGAATATTATTTAATTACAGTACAGCCCCGATTATCCGCGGAATTGGGTGGCAAGGGCACCACGGATAACAAAAATCGCGGATAACCCGATAAAGACTGAAATTGGTGTACAAGCACGAAAAAAAGAAAATTCAACATACGAACTATGTTTTTGTGTACAAAAACATAATAAAACGTTTAAAATCATACGTATGCACAGTACAGTAGAAACCTTTGTTTTAGTCTAAATCACTAAAATAAAGAACAGTAAATAAGAATCAATGCCATACATAACGTACGAAAAGTGTTAAGTTACACCTTTAAAAAAAAAAAAAAAAAATCAGTCACTTGTTTTTTCTTCTTGCTTTGGAAACACATTTTCTATCTCAGAAATGAAGCTATTCTTTATGTGCTCCCCTGGAATTTATTACAATAGTCTTATTTAATTGTTAAATATTTTAATTGCTGTGTTTACGTTTTGTTAACAAAATCAACAAAAATCATCAAGACGTTATATCTGATATTTTAAACATGACAACCGAATCTAGAAATATTCTTCTATTACATTCAAGTACATGAATTTTTCTGTTTATATTTATTAGTAGGGCTTATTGTAATATTTATTAGTAGGGCTTATTGTATTTTCCTTGCTGTTGGCTTAAATTAAAAAAAAAAAAAAAATCGCTTCGTGGATAAACCGCACCGCGGATCATCCGCTAACGGGTAATCGGGGCTTTACTGTAGTTTGACTTCTATATTTTTAATTTGATTTAAGAAGGTAGCTTCCTTTTGTAATTACAGTAAACTCTCTGTAAGGCGGACTCTGTGTAAGACGGAAATCTGTCTAGCTCGGAAATATTTTCAAGTTCCTGGCGAATATAAAAACATAGAGTAAAATTCGTCTAAGGCGGAATATTGTCTACTACGGAAAATTTTCTCGGTCCCGATCGATTACGCATTAGACAGAGTTTACTGTATTTTAAAATTAGATTTAATGGAGCTGCCATCTATATAAGGATTTAATAATTATAAATTAAGGATGTGGATTTATTAATTAAAGGATAATTTTTTTTTTTTTTTTTTTTTTTTTTTTTTTTAAGGAATATTAAATGAAACTCTTTGTGCGATCTTCGATCATACTAATCCACTTGATTTTTTGTTTTCATTTTTTCCTATTACAAAAGGAAAGAAAAATTTCATGTAAATAAATAATATAATAATAATGTCACTGAAATAATGTAAATTAGATTTTTTTTTATATATCATAGAAATGAGCGGGCAGGGGGTGGGGGTACTCTGTGATCAAAGAAATTATTCTAGCATGGTTCTTGAACGCTTCCTTATACGTAATTTTTTAATTAATTAATTAATATATATTTTTTAATCGCATTCTTATTATAATTTTTAATTAAAAATGCAAGCATTAATGTTCTATTTTCTTTTATTTCTAGGTAAGAAATCTATCTCTTCCTGATAAATTAGGATCTTGGGTAAGCTCAACTCTAACTTACATTTTACTTTACTGGCTGATATACAGTAAAACCTTCCTAAAGTGACCACTTTCAGCTCCAATATAAATTGGTCGCTTCGAGAGTTGGTCTCTTAATGGAGGTCATGTTTAAATCTAGATTTTAATTGTTGAAAAAAGGTAACAATTATTGTTCTAAAATTTATTTTTCACATTAGGAAAAGATATCAAAATTTAAGTATCAAAACAAAAGTTAATTACATAAGTTAATTACTGCAGAGTTTAAAAAATGAATACATTGACGTTTGCTTTGATTTTAAGGTTTTACCTTTTATAACTTTTATTTCCAAGTCCTTTCGAAGCCAAGTAAATAAATGCAATTTTTTTTGGACGGGAGCAAATAATGACGATTTCATTAATTGATCTATTTCTTTGAGAGTTCACTGGCAGAATAGGGCAGGGGAGTTTATGGACCGCCATTCTTAATTTGTCATCGTAGTTTAATTCATTGCCTAAAAAGGCACAAAGGGGTATAAACACTTAAAAGTTACCGGAATAATAATAAAAAAAATGTAAACTTAGTTTGGAAGTTTGATGAATAATGCGCTCTTAGACCTCTTATTAGAAAAATAATTATTTTTCTAATAAAACCTTCTTCAAGGGCCCTGGAAAAATTTCTTCAAAGAAATGGGTCGCTCATGGAGGGAGTTCAACTGGGATGGTCTCTGAATGGAGGTAAAATTAGTATTGAGCCTATGAGAATAAATCTCGTTCCATGAAAAAATGATCGTTCAGGGAGGTGGTCGCTTAATGGAGGTGTATCGCACAGGGAGGTTTCACTGTATATTATTAAAGAGAGGTAATATAAACAATTGGTTCATGTGATTTCTATTCTGAGCATAATATCCGAGTGTCGGAACATCCAGTTGAGTGACTGGAAATGAAAATTCCAACTCTAAAACATTAAGTACTGTGAATGTTTTTGAAATGCCACTCTTTTAAATGTTTTACGAAATTATACAATTGGGTCTAATTTTTCTTCCAAAATTCAATCCTTTTACTATTTGTAGATGCAGAAATAGTGATGGAGAATCTTTTTAGATATCGATATCAATTTATAGGTATGATTAATAAGATGGCACTTGACGCAATATTTATAAATGAAAGAAAAAAGACGTTAATAGCACCAGAACTTTAAGTTTGCATACTAGTTTCGGTAGCATTAAGACCGTCCTCAGTGCAAAGAATGATGTAAATTTGCTGGAATATGTAGAAGAAAAGCCAAGCGGATTCAAGTGAAAGGGTTTATTGACCAATAGGAAAACAGGAGATTACGGGTAACAGCCAATAGGAAAATAGCATTGGATTTGGATCCGAAAATGTAAAAAATGCTGGAAGAAATTAAGGAAAAGAAGTTTTTATATAATATTTCCAACAATATATAAATAAGTATTAATTATTTATATAATAGTTATAAAAAAAATAATTATAGCTATTAATTGCTTTGATTATCTCAATGCTAAAATTAACATAGTACCATAAATTTTCTCGGAAAAACTCGATTAACATTACAATAGTTATTGTAATTTTCAAGCTATTGATTCCACACATCCTTTTCATTTTAACAGTGTAGTAAAAGACACGAAAAGACGAGTTAACAGTGAACAGAATCCGGATTTAAAGGAAAAGAAACTGTCCTCTCCGCCCCTTGTTCCGTGATAGGTTATCAAGCTGGATTACCTTCTGTGCATAAACCCTTCCTTCTACTGCTAGGTACATTCCTGCCGTACCGTCCACATTTCTGGAGACAATAGCCCTTTCTCGAATTTCCTTTCATATTACTCTTTGTACTCTCATAGATAAGAAAATGTGTCTGTAACTCAAGTAGATAATAATACACAGATACATATAACAAATAAAGAAAATACAATTAATTAAATAGTAATTTACTTAAACACGCGTCCTTTGACTTCAGAAACAAGTAAAGGTTTTCTTCTGTACTCCCTTCTTTCCATGGCTCAGTTGTAAAACTTAGAAAGGGGAGAACATTTGAAACGACTTTATTTCTTTCTTCTTTCTTTCATTCTTTCAAGACCGCCGGACATTCCTTTGCATTTTCTCGGATAGGGGAGGCCTCCTTGACGGCTGAAATTTTTATAAATTATTGCTAGCTAGTTGTAATGTAGAAATGGTCTCGTTGACAAAGAGCAAACAGTGTTCGATAAGAAGGGATTTCTTTCCTAAGGGTCCAGATAGGCGTATCTTTGAACTACTCTCAGTGCTGGCGTCTTTATTTGTGGTCACGCGGTGTTTTTCCTCCTTAATGGCTTTACAAGGAAACTGCTAGACATCCTGTTGGAGGGAGAAGTTTCCTTCAAGTTCGATCTAATCTTCTTTATCTCCTTTTTATTTTTGAATCCGATGTTGATTCTCCCATCTTTTTGTTAAAAACCACATTTTACTGCTTTAGAATGAGAGGGCTTTTCCTTTCTAAACGCAGTCTAAGGCTGCGTACTGACAAGTATTTTGCCTACTTCTCTAGTTTTCTTGGAAAATCTTTTATTCTGAACCCATCTGCGGTTTATTCACAAAAGAATGAGGGGAATCAACAATGGGTCTGGAGATAAGGAGCTTGACTCTACTTGAAGGAAAGGTTCCTCTTTTGCCGGACATCAGTCTCTTTCCTGCGAAAGTCGTTAAAAATCAAAGACACCGCGTGGCCACAAAAAACGAAGCCGACACTGATAACAGTCAGAAGGATGGTCCGTACGCAGCTTAAGGCTGCGTACGGACGCGAGTTTGCCTTCATTCTCCAGTTTTCGTGGAAAATCTTTTATTCTGAATGGTTTTGCGGTTTATTCACAAAAGAATGAGGGGAATCAACAATGGGTCAGGAGATAAGGAGCTCGACTCTACCTGAAGGAAAGGTTCCTCTTTTGCAGGACATCAGTCCCTTTCCTGCTAAAGTCATTAAAAATCAAAAACACCACGTGGCCACAAGAAAAGATACCGATACTCATAACAGTTAGAAGGGTGGTCTGTGTGAAGCTTTAGGCTGCGAACGCACCATCCTTCTAACTGTTAGAAGTGTTGTGTTGGCGTCGATTGTTGTGGCCACGCGGTCTTTTTGATTTTTAATGACTTTAGCATAGCAGAAAAGGGACTGATGTCCTGCAAAAGAGGAACCTTTCCTTCAAGTAGAGTCGAGCTCCTTATCTCCTGACCCATTGTTGATTTCCCTCATTCTTTTGTGAAGGAACCGCAGAAGGTCCCAGAAGAAAAGATTTCCACGAAAACTGGAGAAGGATGGCAAAACCAGCGTCTATACTCAGCCTAGTATTGTTCTATCACACTGAAATGAACAGGTATTTTGCTTGTATTAGCCGTCCGAGATTGCTTTTGGTTGGTCGTAATAAAGCGTGAACCTCTATAATGTAGTAGTGCAATGCGAGTCATGTGACTATCATAAACAGTTACACTCCCCTTTCCATATGCCAGGCGGTCATTTTTACTCAAAATTATTTTTTCGGATAAAATTACATAAAAATTATATTTTCAGAAAGATCATTCTAAAAAATTAATTTGAAAGATGAACTATGTTTAAATCTTAATATAATTTAAATGATGAACCATTCTTAAGGTGCAATTTGTTCGTTTTTAACCGTGATCTCGTATTAAACAAGTTCGACTCTATATCAGAATTTATGACGCGACGTTTCACATACCCACGATTTTCATTTCTTTAGAAAAATTCCTCCTCACATTCTATACCCCCCCTCCCCCCCCCCCAAAAAAAAAAGTAAAGAAAGAAACAGAGAATATGAAAAAAAAGAAAAATTGTATAGATGTTAGCTTTCCTGCTTAGTAATTATCCTTACCACCCCATCTTTCAGCGACGTAAGGGGAAAAAAAAAGTAAAGACTGGCTAACGAATTCTATAAAAACGAGATCAAAGAACATCGAATTCTAATACATCAAGTGTTCTCTCCCCCTGCAGCCACTTGCTTCTTCCTGGAATACCCCCGTCGTGCTCGATCCCACCCTTTTTTTTATTTATTTATTCATTCATTCATTCCTGATAGCATCTCGCTTCTTAAATAGAGCGAGTAATGGCGCTTGATAAATAGCGCCCCTGCATTCCAAAGGCGGTCGGTCCTTTTTCGGACCACAACTACCGCGCTGATGGGTTGAAAGTCCGGTAGTTACGGTTCGAACCCGGATTCTCGTTTTTGCTCGAGATTCTTGTCGTGCCTTTTTTTTTTTTGCTTTAGCTTTCTCAGCTTCTTCGGCGGAGATCAGATGAAAGACGAGGTTTTCGAAAAGTTTGTTTTTATAACCATTGAGTACGTGAAATTGTACACTAGTGTTGCCGTTTCTTATCTTACATCGAAATCAGTACTGGATGTCTCAAAAGCCATTAAGTCCATTCATCTTTTAAAAATTTTTACAAAATGAACCAATTTCGGTGGAACAGTAGAGTCCCGGTTATCCGAGCTAATATGCACCAAGCTCATTTCGGATAAGCAAAAATCTCGGATAAACCGAATTTACACAAGCCGTCACCAACTAAGGAGATTAACCCTTTATCTACTGACGGTACTTATAAGTACCTTTAAAATAACTTGAAATAAAATTCATTTAATGTATAGATTAGTTGCGTAATACAGTTTAAAATGAGTTATAGATACATTACTTTATCTTGTTCCAAAAGCATTATGGGTTACACAAAACAAAAATATTTGTAAAAATATGATTTCTTTTGCTTTTTCATCTTTTCACCTTTCTTGGCGGGGGGAGAGGGGGGAAATTTTTCAATTCGGAAATATTTCTGTTGTATTTGTTATATTTGTACAGTTATAATTCTAAAAAATACTAAGAAAAGTATTTAAAATAAAAGATTTGAGCTGGGTTATAAATATTGCACAAAATCCCTATAAATTCAAATTTAATGAATCCTTCTAAATCCTTCAATCCTTCTAAAATCCTTCTAAAATTCATTAAATGATTATGTAAATCTTCTAATGTAGTTTAATCAATTCACGAAAACTGCTTTAGAAGATAAAATTTTCATGAATTCATAATTCAGTACATAAAGGGTTAAGGGGCTTCTTCAGTTCCTAGAAAGACTCGCTCGCTAATGTTAATTCTATGAAAGAAATTATTTAAGATATCTCATTTGCATTATAACATTTTTAAATGATTTTTTTTTCTTTGCTTTGGATCGCTGAAATTGATCTCTACATCTGCCCTTTTCTACGTTTTCGATTTTATTTACAGATTTTTTTAAAAAAGAATGCTTTCACTTTCGAAACCGGTTCCGAAAAGGAAAGTGTCCGGATTAAAAATATCTGTAAACAAAATCGAAAAAGTAAAACGCGCCCTTTGTACAGATCGATCTCAGCTAGCCAATGCAAAAAGAATTGTTTAAAAATACTGAAATGCAAACGAGATATCGTTAAAAGTTTCTTCCATAGGATTAGCATTAGTGAGCGGGTCTTTTCAGGTGACTGAAGTAGGCTCTTAGATATAAATTTTCTAAGGAAAACGGGGAATGAAATTGTTTATTTGAAAAAGCCCTTTATAGTTTTTTGTTTGTTAAATGTCAATTTTGCTGCCGTTTTTTGGCTGCAGTATTGCGTTACTGTATAGCTACCAATTTCTAAGATTTTTTTTCTTACCATTAAAACTTGTAAATGTAAAACCAAAAAAATTACAGGTGTCTATACTTTAGGGACAGCACATTTTTATATAATTTAATGTTTATTTTATAATTTCAAAACTTTGATCATAATTTATATGTGTATATCAGCAAAACTGCTTTTATTTATTACCTATCTCACGAATTTTAATTGTAACCTTATTACTTTTTATAATGCAAATTTTATTGATTGTCTAAACTTTTGGGACGCGGTGTATATATAGATGCTTAGTGCTGCCAGGTGTCCCGATATACGCGGGATGTCCCGATTTTCAGATACTCCAAGACCCGTCCTGCGGAACCCCTGCGTGGGACGCACAATGTCCCGATTTTTCAGGATGCATAAATTCTTCTGAATTCCTTTGAGTACCGTGCTATTCGTGAGCCTATATCGAATGAAAACAACCTGTGAAAACAAAACCTGTCTATAAAGGAACATTTTTATGATTCCCCCGAAAGGAATAGCGTACAAACCTACCTGCTAAAACAGAATATTTTTACGGTCCATAGCTCTTTTGTTTTTATAGGTGCGAAACTTATGATATTTTGATTAACAAAACTTGTGAAAACGGCACCTGTGTACAACGAAATCCCACCTAAAACGTAAAAATTTCATAGTCCCTACGTAATCAATACCATACATTTAAACTAACTGCTCAAACTAAAACCTCCCCTAAACGGAATTTTACTTCGGTCCCTGTCGATTCCGTTTTCACAGATTTCACTATATAAAATTATTGAGTTTATGTAATGCAGTAAAACGTCCTAAGACGGAACATCAAGTGACCAGAGAAATATTCCGTTTTAGACAGGTTATCGTCTTTGCAGGTCAATTTTACTTGACTGCCAAGTAGGGTTATGTGTTTCACGCGTATCTGGGTATGTGGATTTCTTTATACCCTCAAAACATCCCAACGGCTGGATGGATTTTAATGTAGGAGGTCTCTATCGATTCGTCTTAACCGGTTATAGGCTAGGTTTTGTTTCTATAAATTCAAAATGGTGGCCGTAAAATACAAAATGGAGGTAGAGAAGAAGTTTTTTTTACGCACCCTATTGTATGACCTATCATTGGATAGGTCTTTCAAAATGAAGACGATGTTTCATTGACTATTTTACCAGTCAGAGGCTCCGTTTAAATATGACACAACCTGGAAGTTGTGTAGGTAGGATCTCTAGCTTTTCTGCCACTCTAACCATCCTTGACATCTATAGTCCTCATCAAAACAGTGTTTATGGATATGAACTAACCATTAAACACAACTTAAAAGTCAAGTAAATAAAATACAAGTAAATAAAAAAAAAAAAATAGGTAAGTAATGTAAAAAAAAATAGTTTCACATTGGTGAGAAATAATTAATTAGCTCGCTTTTTACGCAGTCGGGTTTTTTGATTTTTTAAATTTAATTTATAACATTCTTTCCGTAGATATTTTCCGTTACAGACATGTACTGTTTTCGTAGGATTTATTGTCCCTTTATGCTCCGATTTAAAAGTCTCTGTCCCGTTTTTTGCGACAGTGGACCTGGCAATACTAATTATGCTACAGACAGGGCTTAACTTCCAACAACAACTAGTTGGCTGTGCCAATCCCAAAACTTTCTTCTATCTCATATATTTTAATAGTCGTCCCCGTTTAAACGATTATTGATGGTTCCAAGAAAAATATTCGATTAAGCGGGTTATTTGATTAAACGGGGAATCATAACTGTAATATTTAATGCGTAATAAAAAGGCAAAAATGACCATCTACGGTATATTTAATTACCATCATAATAAATCGTTAATAGAATAACATACAATAAAAATAAATACAAATGCTATAATATACAGTAAATGCGTATTAATTTAATGTCAGTACATACATTTATAGGGTTTACATCACACTTAATGCAGCTCGTTTGAATTGGGTCAAAACTTTGCTACTTCCAATTTATGTTACTTATACTGCCTTAAAAAAATCGTTTAAAGTGGTGTGTTTAAGTGGAATTTTAAAGGAGTAAATATCGAGTTATTTTTCGAATGAGTACAAAATATCACAACTACCATCTCGAGTGTCGAAGTGACGGAGCATTGTCATTAAAGCGTGATGGTGGGGGAGATCAAGGTGGGGAAATCATTTGACCTGTACATTCTGCACCTTCCGGACGAAATCATTGCAGGAAGAACTGAAAATTTGGAAAGAAATTCCAGCTGAAACGTGCTTTCCGCGCCTATTTTCAAACATCGGTCACACAGTTGCTATTCGATTAAGCGGGGACGTTCGTAAAAGGTATTTGGTTTAAGCGGGGAAAAATAACATAGAATTATTAGGAATAAATTCGGTTCCGGAGGATTCTATTCGAATAAGCGTGGTATTCGATTATCCGTGACCCGATTAAGTGGGGAGGACTGTATAAAAGTAACTAAAAACTTACTTTTAATATTTGAATGTATTGCCACGACACTTTATAACATCAAATACACGTTGTTTCATAGAATTAACTAAGCAGTGCATTACAGAAGGAGATATTTCATACCACGCTTTGTCAATTGCAATTTTTAAGTCATTTACACCCATTTTCATATATTTTACGAGATAAGAACCCCCCATATGTTCTCCATGGGATTCAAATCTGGACTAAGTGCTGGCCAGTGTAATAGTGTGATATTGTTTTTCCTAAACCATGTTTTTGATGATGTGGAGGTATGTATGAATGCCCCATCTTGTTGGAAAACACAGTCCGGTACAGCTAGCAAATCCATAATTGGCAGTAAATTGGTACGTAATATATCCTGATAATCCTCAAATTTCATTTGTCTATCCATAAATCCTAGAAATGTTTGACCGTTGAAAGAAAAGCATCTCTAGGTCATTACGGATCCTCCGCCTTGTTGCCTGCTGAAACTGTTCCTGGGTTCTTTTCTTAGGTCATGGTAGTAAAATTTATGACCATCAGGGCCGTCTAAATTACATTTCTTTTCATCACTGAAGATTGCAGAAATCCATTTTTCACCGTATGACATATGCTTTCTAGCCCACTTTAGACGTGCACCCAATGGCAGAAAGTTTTGTAGCTGTCTGCGACAAGCTTTTAAAATTTCATAATCTGTCTGCAAATTTTGCGTGTCATTTTAATGAATAAATTATAAATTAAACTAGGAATTTTTTATCATTCTATTTAAAACATGGCAAGCATGATGCATTCTGATTAATTTTATTTACAACTTTTCATCATCTAACTTCTTGAGGCCTCAAGCGTGAAAAGCACTGAGTTTTTTCTAAAACCCTTTGAATGAAATCTGCGGCCTTTTGAGGAAATTATTTTTTTGTAATTCTTTGGTGAAATTCACGTTTTTTCCAAGGCTTTTTAACGAATTTATCGTTTTTTCTGCAATTTTTTGACGAAATTTGCGTTTTTTTCGTGATTCCTTGACAAAATTCGAATTTTTCTTTTCTGCGTTTTTTTGCGGAAATTATTTTTTTTTGTAATTCTTCGGTGAAATTCACGTTTTCTCCATGGCTTTTTGACAAATTTCGCGTTTTTCTCACAATTTTTGGACGAAATGTGCGTGTTTTTTTTTTTTGTTTTTTTTGCGATCTTTTCACAATATTTGCATTTTTTCCACAATCCTTTGACGAAATTCGCGTTTGTTCTGCGATCATTTGACGAAATTCTTACTTTTCCGCGATCCTTTGATGATATTTGCATTTTTTCATGATCCTCTGACGTAATTCGCATTTTCCGCGATCTTTTGATGAAATTTGCATTGTGTCCGCGATCCTTTGACGAAATTTGCGTTTTGTTCGCGATCCTTTGACGAAATTTACGCTTGTTTCACGATCCTTTTATAAAAAAAGGCGACTTTTTGCCATATTTGCGATTTTTACCAGATTTTTTTGCCAAAATTCACGCCTTTCACCCGATCTTTTTCCGAAATTAAAGCTTTTAACGCGATCTTTTGCTGAAATTCACACTTTTTACGCAATTTTTTGCCGAAATTCATGCCATTAACACGACCTTTTGTCGAAATTTGCCTTTTTTACGCGATCTTTTGCCGAAATTCGCGCTTTTTACGCGATCTTTTGCCGAAATTCACGCTTTTACCCGATCTGTTACCGAAATTAGCGCTTTTTATGCGATATTTTGCCGAAATTAGCGCTTTTTACGCGATATTTTGTCAAAATTCACATTTTTTACCCGATCTTTTGCCAAAATTCACGCCTTTTACCCGATCTTTTGCCGAAATTAAAGCTTTTAACGCGATCTTTTGCTGAAATTCACACTTTTTACGCGATCTTTTGCCGAAATTCACGCCATTAATACGATCTTTTGCCGAAATTTGCGCTTTTTACGTGATCTTTTGCCGAAATTTGCGCTTTTTAAGCGATCTTTTTCCGAAATTCGCACTTTTTATGAGATCTTTTGCCAAAATTCACACTTTTTACGCGCTTTTTGCCGAAATTTGCGCTTTTTACGCGTTTTTTGCCGAAATTCGCGCTTTTTACGCGGAAAAATTGTCCGAAAGTTGCGGACAATTATTTACATTGACTTCATTAGTGCAGACAATAACTGTCCGCAAAAGATTTTTTGTGTCCGCGACTATGTCGCCGTGTCGCGGTGTTTCTGCTACTGGGGACGTGCATCTTTATGTCTCTGCTTTAAGCAAGGTTTAAGCAAGCTTTAAGCAAGGTCGCCAAACATTTCTAGGATTTATTGACAGAAAAATGAAATTAAAGGATTATCAGGATATTTTACGTACCAATTTACTGTCAATTCTGGATTTGCTAGCAAGACCGGACTGTGTTGTCCAACAAGATGGAGCATCTTTCCATACCTCCACATCATCGAAAACATGGCTTAGGCAAAACAATATCGCACTATTAGACTGGCCAGCACTTAGTCCAGATTTGAATCGCATGGAGAACATATGGGGGGATCTCATCTCGTAAAATATATGAAAATGAAAAGCAATATACATGTGTAAATGACTTAAAAATTCCAATTGACAAAGCGTGGTATGAAATTTGAAATACCTCCTTCTGTAATGGAATGCTTGGTTAATTCTATGGAACAACGTGTATTTGATGTTATAAAGTGTCGTGGCAATACAATCAAATATTAAAAGTAAGTTTTTAGTTACTTTTATAAATGTAAAAACCCCCCAAAAATTACAGGTGTCTATACTTTTAGGACAGTACGTTTTTATATAATTTAATGTATATTTTATAATTTCAAACCTTTGTTCATAATTTATATGTGTATATCAGCAAAATTGCTTTCATTTATTACCTATCTCACGAATTTTAATTGTAGTTTATTACTTTTTATGTTAATGCAAATTTTATTAATTGTCTAAACTTTTGGGACGCGGTGTATGTTACACTATCGTATATGTGGCACAGAAATCGCGATTATTTGTTAATTGGTTATTGGCAACGCTCGAATGAAACGCATCGCATTGGTTATGGAACAGCATTGAATGCATCTCCATACCTATAGGGGGGGGGGGGTATCGTAGGGGGCACCCTGTTCTGTCGCCAAATGCCTCCAAGTTTGTCGCCAACTTGGTGTTGGCGACCAAAATGAGTCCCCAAAAGTGATGCTAACTTGGCGATATCTTTAATATTTTGTCCAGTTCCCATAGACTCCCATTGCGAACCAATAGGCTTTACATGCTTACAAAAAATCAACCAGTTGAGATGTTAACAAAAACTAATATTAGCTTGAGGGATTCTATTAATTTATATTTAAGGGAGTCTAAGTAAATTAAATGATGAATAAAAGTAACATGATACAATGCTGGGCTGCTTCCCCAAATATAAATTTTAAGGGAGGCCAAACGGGTCGCCAAGGGCGGCTGGTAATCAAAAATCTGCTTATGATGTAAACCTAACCTATAGAAAGTGATTCTGCCGGTAGCAGAAAGTCCCTCCTCGGACCTCCCACCCAGCGGCACACAACTCTTCCCTCACCGAGCGATCCGCTCTTTGTTTTAGTTGAGAGAAACCATTTCATATGCCGTGGTTATTTTTCAGTTTTATTTTGAGTAGCGCATACTTGAGATGCCTTGCCGTAAAAACCAGAAATGCTTTTCTTTCTCGTCTCACAGAGAATGAAGTAAGAAGGTTTCGTCTTCTTTTTGCTCTTTTCTGACACATAGGTTTGAGAAGGGAAGAAACAACGCTATACTTTTTTTTTTAATCTGTTATTGTCGGAACTCCTCGTGCAAAACAATTTTTAAGGCTGTTCTCAACTGCTCTGCTCAACAAGCGCAAAAAGTTTTGACACATTCATTTTTGAACGAAAAGATATCAAATTAGAAGGCCTGACCATAGGGAAGCGATTTGGAATCGAATTGTGTTTTCTATTTTTCCACCCATCAATGACCTATTGAGTTATAAGCGATTTGGATCACGTGACAAAGACGTTTTTCGCCCATTCTTGATCGCTCGGAAATTCGGTTCAAAACGCCCACTTTGGCACTCTTTTCTGAAAGATCTATTGCGTTTGAAAAAAAAAACGGAAAAAAACCAGCTTGATGACATAGTTTCTGAACAATAACACCTGCCCGTTTCAAGCATTTTCGAACAAAAGTAAATTAAAACTTATGTCATAAAGTTACCCTCTTGGATTTGAGGCGAAAGTAAAACGTGATTAAAAAAAAAAAAAAAGATCCGTGGGTCGGAGGGGCATGCGGTTTGTAGATAAATATTCAGCGTGGTACGCGATCTTGTATGACACACAAAAAAATTAGTTTAAAATCTCGACAATAGAGGGCTCTACTGCAGATAATTCCATGGAATAATTCCTTATTGATCACACAATGCAAGATTTGGATACAAAAAAGTGCATATGCAATATTCTCTGTTTTTGTATCCAAATCTTGCGTTGTGTGAGTAATATGGAATTATTCCATGGAATTATCTGCAGTAGCGCCCTTTATTGTCGAGATTTTAAACTAATTTTTTTTTGTGTCGTACAAGATCGCGTACCACGCTGAATATTTATCTGCAAACCTCATGTTCCTCCGACCCCTCATGTCCTCCGAGAAAGGGAGAAAAAATTGTTATCACGTGATCTAAAATCGTTTACAATTCGATTATAATTTATTGATAAAATAAAAAGAAAAGTGCCCAATTAAACTGATGGCATTGAGCTCACAGGCTATTCGCACTAATTGTATATTATACTCTTATTTCAAAGAGTAATGCCCTCGAAAAATAAATTAAGGGCGGGGGTTAGCCCCCACCCCATTTACCATCTTTATACTTAACCAATGAGCCTCCAAATCTAATTGCGGAAGCGCCTTAGTAGAATAAACCGATATACCAAATCTGAAGCAAATCTGATAATTCTGCATGAAAAACCCATTTATCTAACAAGGAGAGGGCCAACCTTGTTAATCACAGATTTTGATTATTTTAATATATGTTGTAGGGTAAAGTCCCCTTAGTGTCAGGTTCAACGGATTTTATCCAACGCTCCTTAGTTCTTGAGAAACCGGGGGGGTCTAATAATAGTACACAACTTAAATACTTACTTTGCAACCACGATCATAGGTTGGTCATAGCTCAGTTGGTATGGCGTTTGCCGGCTGATCCGCGGGCCCGGGTTCGGTACCTGAATGCGCTACATTTGTTTTTCTCATTTTTTGTTTTATAAAAATGCTTGTAAGTATAATTAATAATCTCATTGTCAATTAAAATTTATAATATTGTATATCAATTGCAATTTTAACCTATTTAATTTTTTACTTTTAACTAAATAGTTGTATAAAACATCATGAAACTGTTAATTTTTTAAAAATCACTTTTAAAATGTATTTCATATATTCTTTATCGATGCAATGATATTGAGCAATTGTGTCAATTCGTGATTTTAAAGAAATATCATTTACGCATTGCTTTAACAAAGGAAGTGAATGCGATAATACTATTATTCTGTTTTTAAAGTAACAAGCATAATTATATTAAAAATTAGCATCAGAATTAAATTACAACCGATTTTTTGCATATTAAAGATTTTTAAATTTGTAATACGTATGCTTGCGCTTTCAATTATTTTGCTTTCACCTTTATCTTCTTTCTGCTTTTATTTTTATTTTATTTGAATATTCCTTTATTTTATCATAACTAGATGGCACCACAACAGATTTTGTCACGATTTTGGAATTTTTTATAATATATAGATAGTACATACAATAATAGATCCAATTTCTTTTTAAACGTCTTTAAAGGATGAGAAATAATAGTTTAAAAATAAAAAATGATAAATTTAAGTTTTTTAACATTATAATTAATGTATGATATTAAAATTTGTAATTGAAATTATTAAATTATAATTACAAGTATATTTATAAAAGAAAAAATCAGAAAAACAAATGTAGCGCGTTCGGGTACCGAACCCGGGCGCGCAGATCAACCAGCGAACGCCGTCCCAACTGAGCTACGACCAACCTATCATTGCGTTTGCAGTGTAAGTATTTAAGTTGTGTACTATTATTAGACCCCCCGGTTTCTCAGCAACTAAGGAGCATTGGATAAAATCCGTTGAACCTGACACTAAGGAGTCTCTACCCTACAACATATATTAAAATAATCAAAATCTGTGATTAACAAGGTTGGCCCTCTCCTTGTAAGTTAAGGGGGGGGGGGTAGCCCCCCGTTCTCCCTTTATATTTAGCCAATGAACCCCCAAACTAATCAGGGAAGCGCCTTATCAGAAAAAATCTAGAAAAAAAAATTGAAGCAAATCGGATATTTCTATCAAGAGTTATCGCGCTACGTACGTACATACATACGTACATACTACATACAGACCCTGCGGGTACATTAGCTCTCAGGTTTTGATAGCCTGAGAGCTAAAAACGGAAAATCCATTTCGATTCCAACTCGCTTCCATAGTCAGCCCTAAAATATCTGTGCCATTTACGTTTAAAAACAAGTCGGAAATTGTACGTCAAGAACGTGGCCTAATGAGGTGCGTTCGTACCACAACGAAGTTTTATAAATATTCAGATCTTGGTACAATAACTGTTGCACTCTTATGCAAAAATGCATGAATACAAAATTGATTACGATTCTGTACCGTCAACCGTACTTTGGGGTACTTTTTCCTGGTTTCACTCACATTTCCATCATTTAAAAATATTATACAGGGCTTGAAATTCAATTTTTCATAGGAGGGGAGTCCCCCTGCCAACATTTATAAATGGAGGGAGTTGACCTATTTGGGAGGGAGAAAAAAAAATTAAAACCCACTGTTATTTTATGTGCTTTTTAAAGGTTTACATTAATTATTTTGTCATGTCTGCATTAATACAGGCATCACAAAATACCATTGAAGCAATTTAAATCAACAACTCAGAATAATGATGCAAAACGTTTTTTTTATTTAAAAAAGTAAGAAAGCAGGGGTGATTCTGAGTTAAAAAAAAAATTCTGAAACTGACAGCAAATTTTCTGAAAGGTTACAACAGAGGGGATGAAGGGGGGGGGGGGATTACTCGCAGCACTAGCTATATGTGTTTTTTCGTGCCCCTTTGACGAAATTTGTATTTTTGCGATCTTTTGACGAATTTGCCGTTATTTCGCGATCTTTTGAAGAATTTTGCCGTTTTCTGTGATCTTTTGACGAAATTTGCCATTTTCCGTGATCTTTTGACAAAATTTGCCGTTTTCTGCGATCCTTTGACGAAATTAGAGTTTTTTGCGCGATTCTTTGACGAAATTCGCGGGGTTTTTTCGTGTTCCCTGGACGAAATTCGTGTTTTTTCGCGATCATTTGACTAAATGTGCGTTTTTCCCCCGATCCTTTGACGAAATGCACGTTGTTTTTTTCGCGCTCCTTTGACAAAATTCGCGTTTTTTCTTGATTCTTTGATGAGATTCGCGTTTTTTTTCGCGATTCTTTGATGAAATTCGCGTTTTTTTTTCCAGCAGCCGTTTGACTAAACACTAAATTCGTGTTTTTCCGCGATCCTTTGACGAAATTCTCTTTTTTCGCGATCCTTTGCCGAAACTCGCATTTTCCTGCGTTCCTTTTCCGAAATTTATGATTTTTTTGCTATCCTTTGATGTAATTTGCGTTTTTTGCGATCCTTTGATGAGTTTCGAGTTTTTTTTCCCGCGATCTGACGAAATTCACGTTTTTCCGCGATCCTTTGACAAAATTTGTGTTTTATTCGCAATCCTTTGCGACGAAATTGGCGATTTTTTATTCCCTCGATTGATTGACGAAAGGGATTTTTTGGGCGATCATTTGTCGAAATTCGTGATATTTTTCTGTTGAACTGATGACCGATTTTTCATAATTTTTGGAAAATTCGTAACAGAATCACCCCTGAATTCGCCAATCGGTCGCGGACACTTGTCGGCCGATCTCGAGAAAAAAATAATGAAATTTGTCTATCGGTCGCATGGAAAATTCGTGAATTTCAACGATCTTTCACAGTAAAAAAAAACGCAAAATGTATCAATCAGTCACACGAAAATATCGGGAAATATGCAAGGCGTTCTCGGGAGTTGATCGTGATTTCAAAATGCAAAATTTTCAGGAAAATGGTGAGATTTTTTGGACGGGAGTCTCCCGCCCACGATATTATTTTGGGCGGGACTTCAAAATTTTAGGCGCGAATCCCGCCATCCCGCCCTGAAATTCAAGCCCTGTTATATATGTTTTTTCAACGTCGAAATGGAGTTGTAATCAATTAACAGGAAACAATGAAGCAAACTGTATGGTTTTAAAGAGGCAATTCTTTATTTATTTTTTTTTTTTTAACTATTTTAAAAGTTTTGGAACAAAGTAGCCCTTAGGGGCTTCTTTGGTCCATTCGCTTATTTTCATATAAAATGAAAACAATTCATCTGTTGGAATACTGAAATCAATTAGCAATTGATTGCAATATTTGATCTGCTAATGAATTAACACTGCAAACTTGATAAACATTTTTTTTTTTTTTTTTTTTTTTTTTTTTAAACATTTAAACACAATAAACCAAATGTTAATATTAAGGACGCACGAGAAACAATTTTCATCATATTATCCTCAGCAACTCACTGTTAAAAATTTTGCAGCATTCTGGCAGGTCATTCGACCGTTTTTTGAAAAAACGGTTTCATAACCATAATTTAATTATATTCTAACCATAAAATGGCCAATAATATGGTCAGAATAGTGTTAAATTACGGTTGTGTAACCGTTTTCGGAAAAAACGGTCAAATGACCTGCCAGAATGCTGCAAATTTTTAACAGTGTGGAACAAAAATAATTACTGTAACATTTTGCTAAAGTAACATTTGAAAAAAATGTTACTTTAAAAAAGTGTTACAATTTTTAAGAGATTTGTTTGTATAAAAGGCACTTCTGAGTAACTGGAGCTACTTCCGGACCAAAAAACGCCTGTTACAAAGTAGCCCCAAAAAACTAGTTTTCATGTTAGCTTTATGAAAACGTAAATATTTTTTGTGAAAATAAAAAGTTAAAGGAAAAATTATGATCACACATTCATTGGGTTACAGGTTACTAAAGATAATACTACACTTACCTTATTTGTATCTCTTATCCAGATTATTTCACTATAGAAAGTTTGGGAAGTTAAAATCTACACACGAAAACAGTTGTTTACTAACACCTCCAGTGTTGCATCTAAAAAAATTTTAATTACCCCCAAACTATTTAAATACCCTATAGCAGGGTCTAAAATATATTTCAAGGGCAAAAACTCTGAATTATCTTGTATTGTTTGTTCAGTACAAAGAATAAAACCTTTTTTATGGGATGGACCAAAGTAACCCCGCAAGGACCAAAGTAGCCCCGGTTGACGGTATAATAAATTCAGTAATACTGAAATAATAGGACCCCTCTTAAATAGTCATCACCATAGCAACCTAGAAGGATATACCTAACCATGGGATATCAATGAATTCATTACATATGATAGGATTTTATAGAATTAAAAAAAACTGTCAGAAAGTAGTCAGTTTGGATTTCAGAACAGCCTTAATGTAAATTTGAGACCACTCAAAGGCAAATAGAATTAAAACGTGGTCTTCCACTGCCCCGTAAAGTCGTAGTTTGCATTTCAATTTTTTTAAATGATTTATTTTTATTTTTCTTATTTATTTATTTATTTGTATAGCTGAGGTCGATTTCTACAAAGGCCGTTTTTTACTTTTCTGATTTTGTTTGCAGGTAATTTTTAATGAGTACAACATCACTTTCGGGACCGGTTTCGAAAGTTAAAGCATCCTCATAAAAAAAAATCTGCAAATAAAATCGCAAAAGTTAAAAGGGGCTTTTGTTAGAGGTCGACTTCAACTATGCAATGCAATGCAATGCAATGCAAACAAAATAAACTGTCTAGTGCGAGTATTACTCGCGCTCTGAGGGTTCCGTACAATAAATATGTGAATTATTAACTGTATTATTAAAAAAATCTTAGTTAAAGAATAATAAGACTTTGTAAAAAACTATACAACGTAGGGTTGGGTATAGCTGTATATACTAGAAGAGTGTGAATGAGTATACCAAAAAAGTTCAAAGAGATATGAAGCCTAAAGAATAGCAAATGTTGCTTGCTATTGTGTATAACTCATTTTTTTTAATCTTACCCTAATCTTTTTATTATTAACTGAATTCGGTACTGACAATAAAAGTAGCGCATATTTGAACTTTATTTGCCATTTCATAAAACTACATTCAGCGTAGCAATAATCTTTTCTTTTTACAGTATATCTAAAAAAATGCCTTGTTCAAAGTTTAAACTTGGCATTTAGTCCAGGCAATAGAGACCGTATAGGGACTCTACCTAGCAAAATTAATGGTAGTACTGGAAATCGGCTTTCTAGATGTTTTTTGGGTCGCTGAATCCGAATTTGTAACTTCCCACCAAAATTTCCTCCGGCAACCCCCCAAATTTTGGTAAAAAGCCCCCAAAAAAGGTTTTTATTAAAAAATTCCATTTTTTTTATTGTTTTAGGGGAAAAGTATCAATAAATTCAGAAAGTAGACAAAATTTGCAACAAATTAGATATATGACATTATGACTTAGGATGAAGGGGAAGGGGGGATCTGCCTCGGAACATGCGCCGCAGTGCTGCGTGGACTAAGTTGCGCAATTCCACTTAACCACTCACAGGTTTACATTAGCCCTCCCATCTTCCCTCCGAACTTTCTCTATAAGGTTTACTTTAAGTTTTTTGGGTCGCTGAATCCGAATTTTTAACTTACCCCCAAAATTCCCCCCCTTCCGAAAACCCCCCAAATAGTTGTTTTTAACTTAAATTTCTTATTGTTTTAGGGGAAAAGCATTACGAAATTCAGAAACTAGACAAAATTTGCAACAAATAGGATATATGACATTATGACGTAGGATAAACGGGGAGAGAGGGGGCTGCCTCGGAACATTCCCCACGCGCTTTTCTCGAAAACCAAATTTTTTCGGGGGTTGCCGGGTGAAATTTTGGTGGGAAGTTACAAATTCCGATTCAGCGACCCAAAAAACATAAAGTGAGTCGAAATCCAGAACTAGTATTCATTTTGCCAGATAAAAACCCCTATTTCCTGGACTTTATAATTTAGTGCACGGAGCGCCGCAGTGCATGTTCAGAGGCAGCCCTCACCCTCCCTGTTCATCCTAATTCATAATGTCATATATCCTATTTGTTGCAAATTTTGTCTAGTTTCTGAATTTCGTAATGCTTTTCCCCTAAAACAATAAGAAATTTCAGTTAAAAACAACTATTTGAGGGGGGGTTTCGGGGGGGAACTTTTTGGGGGAAAGTTAAAAATTCGGATTCAGCGACCCAAAAATCTTAAAGTAAACCTTATAGAGAAAGTTCGGAGGGGAGATGGGAGGGCGAATGTAAACGTGTGAGTGGTTAAGTGGAATTGCGCAACTTAGTTTACGCAGCACCGCGCGCATGTTCCGAGGCAGATCCCCCCTTCCCCTTCATCCTAAGTCATAATATCATATACCTAATTTGTTGGAAATTTTGTCTACTTTCCGAATGTCTAGATACTTTTTTTCTAAAACAATAAAAAAGTTGATTTTTTTTAATAAAAACCTTTTTGGGGGGGCTTTTTACCAAAATTTGGGGAGGTTGCCGGGGAAAATTTTGGTGGGAAGTTACAAATTCAGATTCAGCGACCCAAAAAACATCTAGAAAGCCGATTTCCAGTACTACCATTAATTTTGCTAGGTAAAATTCCCTATTGCCGGGACTAATTGTGCTAAGAGCGCTTCGAAAGGAGGTCGCAAAGTTGCAACGCCGCATTGGTCCTTGCCGTGTTTTTCCAGATATGTTTTTAATTAACTTTTAAAGACGCGGGAGGCGTATAGAAATATCCACCCAATGCAAACTAGTCGTGAATACCATAGTATTTATGTGATTAATTCTAATGAAATTAGTTTGTTTTTAACAATTTAACGTTTATTGCTTTTATAATACTACTGAGCGTTGCATAACAAAAATGTATCATTAAAAGTTATTATCTACGCTTTAAAAGCCGATGGTACATAGAGTACGCCGCCGCCCCTGTCATTATGTATGTCCAAACCGGCTGTGTCTTTAAGGGTTAATATCTCGACTAATTACGATTTTTTTCAAAAATCATTGTCATCAATGCTTTTATACTTCTGCACGAAATGTACCATCAGCGTCCCTCAACACCTTTGCTGAATGCCCGCAAATCGCAATTTGTGTGTAAAAGAAAAACGCGTTTTTAAAGTTAACGTCTACTTAAGGGTGTATTCCGATCCAAACTGCTTATTTTCTGATTCATTTAAAAATTCATTTTTACTCTCAAACGCATCAAACTGAGAAATTCTCTTATTTAGAAACTACATAATGTGCCGTGCTTCTCGATTTTTTGATAAATGCAGAAAATACTGTAAAAAACGCTGTCAAAGTGGGCGTTTTGAACCGAATTTTCCGAAGCGGGCGATCTGGGTATGAAAAAAATGGTCATACTGAGAAAATAATTGTTTAAAAATCAAATTCTAATTAATTGAGCTGAAAATGAAATCACACGGCATGTTAAACATGTCTTTAAAAATCACCCCCAGCAAGTTTCATGTTTTTACTTTTAAAAATGAGTCTGAAAATGTCTCAGAAAATTTCGAGCTGTTGAGGGTGGAAAAATATTTTTTCGAATACACCCATTAAAGATGAAAATAAGAAATTTTACTTAGTGGCCACTGGCCGGTAAGTTGATTTTATTTAGTAGCCAGTTACTGGCTAGTGAGAATAATTTTTTTAGTCGCCAGTAAGTACATTATTTATGTTACTGAATATTTAATTAAAAAATAGATAAGTTTAGAGTAAAAAAGTAATTTATGTAATAAATAAAAATATTTTAATTCATATTGTTTTGAATAAACTTGAGATACTAATTTCCAATCTATTTTAAATTAAGTTAACAGCAGAGTTATATGTAGCATGCTTATATAGCTAACTACATAAGTCCATACTATACTTAGGAACTTTCCAAATTAAAAAAAAAAAATCTGAAATTTACGATAAATTTTCTTAAATGTAAAGGTTCTCTCCTGGAACAAGTTATTTATTTTTTCACGATACTTTAACAAAATTCGTGTTTTTCCACGATCTATTGGCGAAGTTTGTGTTTCTTCCGCGATCCTTTGACAAAATGTGCGTTTTTTTCGCTATCTTTTGACAAAATTCGCACTTTTTTAGTGATTTTTTGATGAAATTTAGCGTTTGTTTTTGCGATTCTTTGACGAAATTCTCTTTTTTACACGATTCTTTGACAAAATTCGTTTTTTTCTGCGATCTATTGACGAAATTTGCGTTTTTTCGCGATCCATTGACGATATTTTGCGTTTCTTCCGCGGTCCATTGACGATATTTTGCGTTTTTCCGCAATTTATTGACGATATTTTGCATTTTTTTCGCGATTCTTTAACGAAATTCGGGGTTTTTAGCAATCCTTTGACGAAATACAGGTTTTTCTGCGATTCTTTGATGAAATGTGCGTTTTTTTCGCGATCTTTTAATAAAATTCTCGTTTTTTTCGTGATTCCTTGGCGAAATTCGCGTTTTTTTCGCGATCTATTGACGATATTTGCGTTTTTTTCGCGATCTATTGTTGATATTTGCGTTCTTTCCGCGATCCATTCACGATATTTGGGTTTTTCGCGATCCTTCGCCGAAATTTACGTTTTTTCTGTAATCTTTTGACGAAATGCTTGTTTTTTCGCGACCTTTTGATGAAATTCTTGGTTTTCTTTCGCGATTCTTTGACGAAATTCGCGTTTGTTTTTCGCGATCTATTGGCGATATTTGCGTTTTTTTCCGCAATCCATTCACGATATCTGTGTTTTTCCGCGGTCATTTGACAAAATTTAGGTTTCTGAGCGATTCTTTAACAAAATTCGGGTTTTTCTGCGATCCTTTGACGAAATGTGTATGGTATTTTTGCGATCTTTTGATTAAAGTCTCGTTTTTTTTCACGATTCTTTGACGAAATTCGCTTTTTACGCGATCTATTGACGATATTTGGGTATTTTCGCGATCTTTTGACAAAATTCGCGGGTTTTTTCTGCGATACTTTGATGAAATCCCTTTGGAAAATCCTGCATTTGGCCGGTACTTTCCATATTTTTAGTCGCCAGTTTTTCACGTTTAGTCGCCGAGTGGCGACTGGCGAGTGCTTATTTTCATCTTTACGTCTACTACCTCTAATTTTTTCATAATTTTAGTTTGAGTAGAATCGGAATTAGATGGGGGAGGGCATATTTTTGCACTATATTTTCGACGGTATCTCTACAACTATCATACCTAAAATTAAAAGAAATGTATTTTTGAGTTCAGCGTTACGAAAGCTTTCACACGAAACCCCACTCGATATACAAAGAAAAAGATTTTTTCTTTTTCAAATAGCTTAATTAGCCCCTCTACATTTTACCTAAATATATTTGTGAGCATTTAATAATCTGAAAATATGTAGGTCAATATTCTTTATTACTTCCCCCCAATTTGAACTTTCCACGTTCCATAGTTTACGAGTAAAATGGCTGTGACAGACAGACACAGGAGTGATCTTATAATGGTTCCGTTTTTACTTTTTAAGTACGGAACCCTAAAAAAAGAAAAATAATCATTTAAAATATTGAAATGCAAACAAGTTATCCTAAATTTCTCTCATTCGATTAAGAGACTACTTCAGTCAAATGAAAAAACGCATTCGCCAATGCTAATCCTATGGAAGAAATTTATAAAGATATCTCAGTCGCATTTCAGTATTTTTAAATGATTTCTTCTGCATTGAATAGTTGAGATCGATCGGTATGCAGGCCGTTTTTTACTTTTTCGATTTTGAATGCAGATATTTTTTATGAGGATGCTTTTACTTTCGAAACCGGTTCCGAAAATGAAAGTTTCCTTATAAGAAATACCTGTAAACGAAATCGAAAAAGTAAACAACGGCATTTGTACAGATCGATCTCAACTATTCAATGCAAAAGAAATCATTTAAAAATATTGAAATGCGACCGAGATATCTTTATAAATTCCTTCCATAGGATTAGCATTGGCGAACGGGTCTTTTCGTTTGACTGAAGTAGCCTCTTAACATTAACACACGGTTGTTTTCGCGTGACAAAAGTAGCCCCTTACGGTTCAAACAGACAGAACACACGGACTGCGGCATCTTGGTTGCGGTCACGCGGTTTCTTTCGTCTGTTATGACTTTCATCGGATGTCTAGAGGTCCAAGATCGCCACTGGACATCGTTGACATGTCCATCGCCGCCTTTTTCTTTTGTTGAGACTCCCCTGTCTTTTGTTGATAACAACAGAACCTTTGGAAAAGAAAGGCTAGTTCAAAGTTTTATCGTTTTTCATCACGTCATCAAGTTGTGTTGGGAAATGTTTCATAATCTATGCTTGATGCATTATTTTTCATTGTTGATTTTTCAATATAACCGAACATCCCTTCTGTAAGCCTAACCTACAAAACAGCATCCGTCCCTCTGTGGATTCGTTCTTTGTTTTTATACAAAAGCCATTTTATCTTTTTATCCCGGTATTTGATTTTATTTTTTAATAGCGCATACTTGGAATGCCTGGCCGTAAAACCAGAAATGATTTTCTTTCTTCACTCGAGAGGTTCGGGCAAAGGAGAGGGGGAGGGGGGGGGGCATAAGAAGGTTTCTTGTTCTTTTTCTGTCAGACAGGATTGAGAAAGGTGAAAACAAAGAAGCTAAAAGGAAATATGTGTGGTCATTAGATTTTCACTTCTTGTCATAAAAATGCGTGTGACTCTATCCATGTAGTAAAAGGGAAGAATTGGATTTTAGAATGGATCTTAGTTGCCAAAATATTACTGAAATTAAGGGGTCTTGTACCTTTTAAACGCGTCGAAAATTAACGAAAAACTTCAAAGTTTGAATTAGTCTATCTTCAAAGCCTTTTTATGTATAAACGTGAAATTTTGGATATTGATTAAACAGATTGTGATTTGTAATATGCTACCATTAGAAATTTATTAACCCTTTACAGAATTTGTCTATTGTTGAAATCAAAATAGCTCTTTTTTTTACCACATAAGTCATTGCGCGCATGATATCTTGAGAAAGTATGTATGGATTGGCATGAAATTCGGTAAAGATACTAAACATATATGTGTGTTTAAAATGATCTACTCTTAGTCTAAAATTATTTCATTAACTATCTAAAAAAAATATTTTCGTAAAAAAAAAAAAAAAAAAAAAATTTGAAATTTTAATGAATAAAAATAGTCCTAACTAAAAATATTACCATTGTAAATACTTAAAAGTAGTTCATTTTAAACACACATATTTGTTTAGCATCTTTACCAAATTTCATGACAATCCATACATACTTTCTCGAGATATCATGCGCGCAATGACTTATGAGGTAAAAAAAAAGAGCTATTTTGATTTCAACAATACACAAATTCTGTAAAGGGTTAATAAATTTCTGTTGGTAGTATATTACAAAGTATAATCTGTTTAATCAATATCCAAAATTTCACGTTTATACATAAAAATGTTTTGAAGATAAACTAATTCAAACTTTGAAGTTTTTCGTTAGTTTTCGACGCGTTTAAAAGGTACAAGACCCCTTAATACTCAATTTATACCGGGTGTCCCAAAAATGATCGATGATTTTAAAATTTAATCACTTGCAAATGGTGACAGATATTAAAAAAAATTCGTGCAGAAGTGTTATCTAAGATGTCAGGAGTTTTTGTGCTGCGATTTTGAGTTTTAGTTACAAATATCATCGATAGATGGCGTTGCAAGCAATAATCGCTCAATCCAGGCTCGATTTTTCGGCCTCTTTCTTCTTCCATGTGAGAAAGGAGATTAAAATGTATTGAATGGATCCCGAAAGTACCAAAAATCGGGTCTGGACTGAGCACCTTCTGCTCTCAGCGCCGTCTATTGTTTGAAGCTCGAACTAAAATCAAGAATCACAGTAAAAAAACTTTTGACTTTATACGTCATCCTCCTGCAAGAACTGTTCTGCTCAACAAGCGCAAAACGTTTTCACGCATTTACAGATTCATTTTTTAACGGAAAGATATAAAATTGGAAAGCCTGACCATGGAAGCGATTTGGAATCGAGCTGTCTTTTCCATTTTTTGAGCTATCCATTACCTATTGAGTTAGAAGGGATTTTAATCACGTGACACGGCATTTTACTTCCCTTACTGACTGAAATTTCTTCTTTAGTTTGGAAGTTCGGTTCAAAATGCCAACTTTGACTGTATTTTCTGAAAGATCTATTGCGTTTGCAAGAAAACGGAAAAACAGTTCGATGACACAGTTTCTGAATAACAACACCTTCTAGTTTCATGCGTTCCCGAACAAAAATGAATTAAAACTTATGTCAGAAAGTTGACCCTTTGGATTTGAGGGGGCTGGTCACTCAGCTTCCTATTTCCCCTCACTAAATAAAGTCTATGGGCATTGAATGCATTCGTCTATTTAAAATATATCCTCGAGAAATTAATATTTTTAACTTCTATTTTTTGTGTACACTTCCTAAAAAATGTCTCTTTTTTTTCTTAGTTCACAAAATATTTCTAAAGTATAGAGTTAATTTTATAGGAAGTGTCAAAATCTTACTCACAGTTCGCCCGCTTTGAACACATAAAATATTAACTTCAGCCTAGATTTTAGAAATATTTTGAAACTAAGAAAAACAAACTTCATTTGAAATATGGAACGTGCTATGATAAACGTCCATAACATCAAAAAATTTCAGGGCAATCCGAGTATATTTACGGGAGTTAGAGCGCGGACAGATGGACAGACGGACCGACGGCCAGACAAACCGTAGTCATATACACTTTTCAACTTTGTTGGAACGTGTTAAAAAGGACTACGAAATGGAATTGAGATTTTCATAGGCCTAACTTTTGAGATATAGAGAATATAATCGTTATATGCCATCAAGCTACGCTGATGTATTTAAAAAAAAAGAAAAGTGCCCAGCTAAACTGATGGCATTGAGCTCACAGGCTATTCACACTAATTGCATATTATACTCTTATTTTAAAGAATAATGCCCCTCAAAAAAGTAAGTGAAGGGGAATTAGCCCCGTTTCCCCCCTTTATACTTAACCAGTGAACCTCCAAATCTCATCAGGGAAGCTCCTTATCATAATAAACCCGTATACCAAATTTGGACCAAATCGAATAATCCTTAAAAAAAAAAAAACCATTTATCTAAATTAAGGGGTGGAGTAACCCCCCTTTATCTTTAACCAATGAATCCCCAAAACGAATCAGGGAAGCTCCTTAACATCATAAACCGGTATACCAAATTTGGAGCAAAGCGAATCATTCTGCATGAAAAACACGTTTATATAAATTAAGGGGGGGTGGAGTAGCCCCCTTTCCCCGTTTATGCTTAACCAATGAACCCCCAAAACTAATCAGGGAAGTTCCTTAACATAATAAACCGGTATACCAACTTCGGAGCAAATCGAATCATTCTGCATGAAAAACTCATTTATCTGAATTAAAAGGGGTGGACTAACCATCCTTTTCCCCGTTTATCCCTAACCAATGAACCGCCAAAACTAATCAGGAAAGTTCCTTAACATAATAAACGGATATACCAAATTCGGAGCAAATCGAATGATTCTGCATGAAAAACTCATTTATCTAAATTAAGAGGGTCGGACTAACCCCCCTTTTCCCCCTTTATCCTTAACCAATGAACCCCCAAAACTAATGAGGGAAGTTCCTTAACATAATAAACCGGTATACCAAATTCGGAGCAAATCGAATGATTCTGCATGAAAAACTCATTTATCTGAATTAAGGGGGTGGACTAACCCCCCTTTTCCCTCTTTATCCTTAACCAATTAACCCTCAAAACTAATGAGGGAAGTTCCTTAACATAATAAACCGGTATACCAAATTCGGAGCAAATCGAATGATTCTGCATGAAAAACCCATTTATCTGAATAAGGGGTTGGACTAACCCCGTTTTTCCCTTTTTATCCTTAACCAATGAACTCCCAAAACTAATCAGGGAAGCGCCTTATCACAATGAACCAGTGTTGGGCACGCTCACAAAAAAATCGAACTAATTCAAACTCAAGTTCAATTTCTCAAAAATGAGTCAAGTTCACGTTCAAGTTCGAAATTTTTCAACCGAACTCGTTCAACTCAAACTCATCTATAAAAGTGAACAAAGTTCACTAAAAACTCGTTTTTTTTTTTTTTTTAATATATTAGACCTTTATCGTCCAAATTTACAAAAATTTGTGAACTAATCTTTTGGTTATGCAATGTAAGGGTCTTCATGGGCCCGACCCAATTTTCCTTCCTGACACTCGGCCCGCGTTTGGTTTGGGATTACTTTTTTCTAGAGGATCGGACCCAGATGGGCCGGGACTGGATTTATTTTCCAGACCACGACGGGGTTGGACTGCATTCTTCTTGAGATCTGAACAGGCAGGAATTTTCAGTCTTAGTCATATGAAAATCGTTAGACCGGCACGGCTCTTACCTGTCCAATAAAAATAATTGTAATATTTGGCAATTTTTTTTCAAAAAATACACGTATTTTTAAATTACTATTATTCCACAATTAAAATTGATTGTTTTTTCCCTTTTTTTAAAGATGGGTTAATGCACTTTTAGGCACTAAAATTAAAGTACGGTAAAACCTGAGAAAAAGAATCTGCTTATGATGGAATCCCGTGTTTAACAAAACAAAATGTTGATATATTTGAAATGAGGATAAGAGTAATTGTGAAAAGAATGTAATGCATTTACAAATAAACGGTCATGTGCGAGTATTACTCGCGCTCAGAGGGTTCCGTACAATATATGTATGAATTATTAACTGTTTTATTAAAAAATCGTTACTAAAAGAAAAATAAGACTTTGTAAAAAACTATAAATCGTAGGGTTTGTTATATCTGTATATATACTAGAAAAGTATGAAGGAGTACACCGTAAAAGTTCAAAGAGATATGAAGCCTAAATAATATCAAATATTGCTATTTTGTATAACTCTTATTTAAATGTTATTCTAACCTGTTTATGATGAACTTAATTCAGCACTGACAATAAAAGTAGCACATATTTAAACTTCATTTGGCATTTCATAAAACTATATTCAGCATCGTAATAATAGTTTCTTTTTACAGTGTAGCTGAAACAATGCCCTTGTTCAAAGTTTAAACTTGGCATTTTGCTAAGCACGCTTCGAAAGGAGGTCGCAAAGTAGCAACGCCGCCCTTTTCCAGATAGGTTTTTAATTAACTTTTAAAGACATGGGAGGCGTATTGAGAGATCTACTCAATGCAAACTAGTCACGAATTCCAAAGTATTTATGTGATTAATTCTAATTACATTAGTCTGTTTTTAGCAATTTGACGTTTATTGCTTTTATACTGCTACTGGGCATTGTATTGCATAAATGTATCATTAAAAGTTGTTATCTAGGCTTTAAAAACCGATGGTACGTAGAGTACGCCGCCCCTGTCATTGTGTATGTCCAATTCGTCTATGTCTTTAAGGGTTAATATATCAGCTAATTACATACGATTTTTTTCAAAAATCATTATCAACAATGCTTTTATATTTCTGCTACGATAGGTACCTCCAGCGCTCCTCAATACCTTTACTGAATGCCCCGCAAATCGAAATTTGTGTGAAACGGAAAAAATGCGCTTTTCTCAAAAACTATGTGACCTAGGTTAATCGTCATAATTTTCCTGCAAGGTTTAAATTAACATCTAGTACCTCTAATTTTTTTCATAATTTTAGGCTCAGTAGATTCGGAAATAGATGGGGGGAACATATTTTTGCACTACATTTTCGACGATATCTCTGAAAATACAATGCCTAAAATTAAAAGAAATGTATTTTTGAGTTCAGCGTTACGAAAGCTTTCACACGATATACAAATAACTCACACAATATACAAAGAAAAGATATATTTTTTAAAGTAACTTAATTAGCCACTGTACATTTTTCCTAAAAATATTTGTATATGTTTAATAATACATTACAATACACATACAATATACAAAGAAAAGATTTTTTTTAAGTAACTTAATTAGCCACCATACAATTTTCCTAAAAATATTTGTAAATGTTTAATAATCTGTAAATATGTGGGTCAATAGTCTTTATTACTTCCCCCAATTTGAACTTTCCACGTGCCATAGTTTACGAATAAAATGTCTGTGATAGACAGACAGACACAGGAGTGATCTTAGAATTGTTCCGTTTTTACTTTTTAAGTACGGAACCCTAAAAACGATGAACGTGCTCATAGGGGAACTAGCCCATTATGGATTTTTCTTATTTTCTATGCAATTCCGTCTTAGAAGATTTTATTGTATTGAATTTTTAAAATTTTTAAATCTCCAAGCCATAGAATGCGAATTAACGATATTAATGGTAACTGTGATTTTACATATAATCAGATGCATTTAAAAAATATATTCCACAGCTCCGAAAACTTTTTATTTAATGAAGAATATAAACATGATATAAAAAGATAAAATACGCATTTTTAGTTAGGACTTCCCGTAAAAGACAATTTTAACCTTATAGACGTAAAAATCTATGTTCAGCCCGGTCGAGCCTAGCCGAGCCAATTAATTTTTTGTGCAATGCTGGGCCGAAGTTTTAGTTTTTATACCGGATTTCTTTTTCAATAACTTTTTTGAACGGGCCGAGTTGTTCTCGGAGCAGTTCTGTCCAAACTTAAAACTTTTTTACTGGGCCAAAAGAAAAATTGTGTACGGTTTGTCTCGGTCGCGCTCGGCCTGAAAATTTCCTTCCGTGCATACCTCTAATTCAATGTATTTTTTTATATATCGCATCTGCACGATAAGTTGGCGTTTTTTATTCTTTACAAATTTATATTTTTTAATGAAATAATTGTATATAAAACGAAAGAAAAATAAAGTTTAAATCTAACGAGCATGGAAGATATATTTTCAATCGTTCAATGGTACTAAAAATTTATTATTTTGTTTTTTATACTTTTTCATTTATACAAAAAGGTGATTGTGTAATAATTAGATATTCGCATCATATATTCATATTAAAAGTTCGTCTCTTTTTAGTTTCATAGAGAAAATGGAATGCATTAAAGATATAATAGTCCTTATTATCCTCTCACCCCTTAAAAATAAAATAAAACTGCTGGCCCCCCTTTTATTTTATTAAACAATGACATTGATAAAGATTCGGAACTCACTATAGTAATGTTGGAATTAAATATAAATATATATATATATTTAGAAATATATAATAGTTTAAATTGATATTTGTTTAGAATCGTAATTCATCCTAGTCCCTTTTATACTCAGAGAGGTTGGTTGTATTTATGTCGGCCAATTATCAACACGAGGGATGGAGGCCCTAAGGAGGGGAGTGCCCTTCGTGGGGGTCTTTCTAAGGGAACCTAACCCGTATTAACGCTTGGGGAACCAAGGTTCGAAGAAAACCACGAAAACTCCGAACGATTAGGCCGACGGGCGCGATTGGGATCGAACCCAGCACCTCCCGTCTACCAGCTTCGAGAGCAGAACCTCTCGGTCACTGGTGGGGCTATACTCAAAGAGGATTTCCATGCTTAAGTAATTTAAGCTGCATTGCTAAAAAATATAAAATATATATTTTAAATCTCTCAAATTTACTGTGAAATATTGGAGATTGTACTTATTAAAAGAAGTTATATATATTTTTTGGAGGAAACTAAAGTATCGTAAGCCAGCATAATATCTTTATAATTATTACACGTGCATCATATCTCATTATCCCATACGAAATGCATGATTTTTTATTTATTATTATTGTCTTTTATTCTCAAATAGTAGTGGTTAAAGATCAATCAGACAAAACAAAGTTAAAATTTCATTTAATAATACTTTATGTTTTATCAATATATGCATTCACGTCAAATATACAAAATATCTAGGTAAATAATTCTTATTAAAATACCGCAGTATCGAGACAATACAATTCGGCCGTTCACTAATTATTTTATTAAACTGCTGTAAATTGAATATTTAATAGGTAAAAATGAATCAAACCAAACATTTTTCAAGTAGCTTGATTCAGTTATTTATTTCGCTTAAATGAGAAATTTTCATGCGAATGTGAAACATAGCACAATATTTAAGGTTACAAAGCATGATCGTAGTATTTCAAAGTTGTCAGTTCTTGAAATTACGAAGGACATTGCGCCCTAAACTCAGAGCGACGAAACAAGGGCCTATATGGCGCCCTGGTGCGTAAGGCAAAGATTCAGATGCCCCTATAACATGCTTTTAGCCACAATTTCTACTTATTAAAAAAACGATTTTGGGGTTTGAAGTGGGTTGTGGGTATTTTAGAGTTGAGAGCCTGGGCAGCTACCTCTTTTGCCCTTGCGATAATCAGGCTCTGATCGGAACCAATGTTTCTTTCAGGCACATATCGTGGAAGGTAGTGCCTCTCTGGCGCAAGACCCCCAACCCCCACCCCCTACTTGGGAAATTTTTCGATCAGCAGTACAATTCTTTTAGTGTTTAATTATTCCAATATTTATCATCTTAAAGGGCGGCCGGAGCTCAATTGACGGAAAGAGATTAAATTATTTCTTTTTTTGTTACAGGCACACATTTGTTCCAAAATCTTCCCACTTCAGTGATTTCATTCAGCCCTATGCCATATTCTTTTAATTTACGTACTGCCCAGTTTTCCGAAACGTGCTCTGAAAGGAACACTGAGCGGAAGGCCAGTAAAAAATAACGTCATAAAAATATACAATTGCGTTATAATAATGCACTGTATCATTCATCATTAGGGATTGTTTATTAGTGGAATATAAGTATGGTTTATAAGTGGAGTAATCGCAATACTGAAATTAAAATAACGGAAATTTTAAGCAAATATTGATAATTTAAAAATAAAAATTGCTGGAAATTTAACTAAAATGAAAAAAAAAAAGACTTTTTTGGAATCAGATTATGTATTTGATAGTGAGTCAAAGGTTACCTAAACCGAAAGGGAATTCTATTCAAAATTACAGAGATTATTCATTATTTTGTTAAATAATTTGCATCTTAAGTACTGGAAGGACGAAATCTGCTTAGGGGTAAGGTTTCTTTGGGATAATATTGTTCTAAGCCTTTTTATTATATGCATAGACTTATGCCCAAGCGCAATTTTTCCCTTAGTGATTTATTATTTAAAATTAAGCGAAAAAAGTAAATTTTACCCCCCCCCCCCTCTTTTTTTTAAATCATCTACAATGACGAATTTTTTTTTTCAAAAGGGTGGAGCAAAGGCCCTTCCCCTTGCCCCCGCCCTCCCTCTCCCTCCCACCAGCACCCATGACATACACTTTATTATTTGTTAATCTACTAAACAGAAGTTTATAGTAAGGTTACTTTACCTTGATTTCTCATAAACAGGAGAAAAGAGCGCGTTGAATAAATCAATATAAGCTTTACAATGTAAAATTGTGAAACTGGAGTTTATTTTAAAAAATATATATATATAATAATAATAATAATAATTTATCTGCATATAAATTTTATTTTGTAATCGTCTTGAAAAAATGTTTCATTTAATACATTTATCGTTAAATAACTTTTTTTCCATTTAGTGCCCGATACGTCAATTTTTTTATGATGTCCTACACCTATGATTTTATAATGACACTTTCTTTATCCAATTTCAGTGCGGCGCCGAAACGTAAATTTTGAATACTTAAAGATTTTCTTTGGATGGTTTGTTTAATTCTAGTGTTGGCACCAGTAGAATGAAATCCAGGAAACTTTTTTTTTTTTTTTTGGGGGGGGGGGGGATTTGTTAACCGTATTCCTTATTATTATAAATACAACTCTTATTCTCAGTCATAGTTTTTTCTTAGTGTTTAATAATTTAGGTTACTTAAAAAAATTAATTTTTAGTAAGTTATTTTTTATTTTTTTCGTAAATATCATCACAGAGATTGAGAACCATTCAAAAAATGAAAAGAAAGAATAAGAATATTTATGTTTCCGGAATTAGCTGAAGAGAAAACAGGGTTTTTCATTGTTTCGAAAGTTTTCACCATGAAAAGTGAGCTCTGTACGAAAATCAATATTTAAATATGACATTTATTCGTACTTTTTATGTACTAAATAATGAGACAAGATTATAGTTTTCATCTTTCATAGTTGCTATTTACTAGTAGTTCCGCTTCTTTATTTTGTAATATTCCAAACAGTATTCTTCTAAAAAAGTTTATTTTAATTCATTAACTTATTATTGTTATTTTCGTCCAATATCATGTGCTGTGTACTTGTGTTTTACATTTGTACCGTAATGTTACACATTAAGATTGATAATTACTGTAAAATTGAAATTTCCCTGATTTTACAATTTACCAAATACAAACTCAAAGATGGGATTAAATTTAAAATCTTTTACCTGTTTTTAAAATACTTTAAATTAATACCTTAAATAATTAGTAATAGTATATATAAAAAGTACGAATATTTAAAAAAATTAAGACTATGTCAAGCAATTTTTCTTGTGTTTATGGGGGGGGGGCGCCCCTATGGGTACTCGCACGGGCGCCTAAATGTCCTTGGGCCGGCCCCGATTACTTATATTCTATTCAACAAAGCACAAAACAAACATCTTTGGCGTCCCTTCCTGTTGTCTTGTAACAATGCCGTATCGAAACGGTATTGCGACGGTATACCTAAGCGAACTTGACTTTTTGTCTATGGATCCATTCAACATGATGTGGGGTCTTTCCTTTGTACGCTTTCTCTATCCTTTTACGATATAGTCTGGTATCTGGGATCTGGGACAAAGATATTATCTCTTCCACAAATTCTCCTGTTTCTTTAAAAGAGACTTTTTCATCCTAAAGATAAGACTATTTTATTTCCTCATGGTGTGTGGGCTGCGAAAATTTTGGAATATCAATTATAAGTGTTCGTGGTTATCGGGCTTTTATATTTTCCCAATTAAAACTTAGAGGGACTCTGAAAAAAAAAAGGGGGGGGGGGAGAGACAATGCAATGAAAAGTGCGTTTTGATTTATTTTTTTAAACATGAAAAATAATAATTAAGATTTAATTTAATTGTTTTGCTTTCTCATTCGTAAAAGATAGAGTTGCCGTTAATTGAATTTCGTTTACCTCTGATTAGAATCCTGCATCGAGTCGGGTTGCCCAACCCGACCAGCGGCTCGGATGGAGTTGGCTTGGCGTGATGTTATTTCGTTGCTAGGCGGTTTCGGATTAAGTTCACTTTTACTTTCTTACTGCAGGTCGGGTTTAGGTCGTGTTGACTATCCTTTTTCGGGTTCGGATTGGATTTTGACTCTTGTGATTCGGGTTCGGGTTGACCAGATTTTTCAAAAGAATATCCAAAATAGTTTTTCATTCCCTTTCACCGTCCGAGGGTTTTCCTGTATTTTAATAAAAATGCTTGTAAATTCGAGGATATATATATTTATCAAGTGCAGTTTGATGCTATAATATCTTTAATATCACTTCTCTCTATATATGGTTTAAAATAAAATTATGTTTAAAATATTTTTGTCTACAGCCACTTTAACATGATTTATAGGAACGGAAAAATCCGGGCCAGACGGTTAAAGGGTTAAAAATCTATATACAATAAGATTTTCATAATGGATACTCCTGAAAGTGCACATCTAGTCAGCGAATATTTTTGAGATGATTGATTTTTTATGAATATTTGAATATTAAACACTTGCCTTTTTTTCTATAAAAACATAAAATTGGTAGTAGAGATATAAATGTAGGTTACTTTTCACAATTGCATTAAAACATAATTTACTTTCCTTTCATTTCGGGTTCTGGTCGAGTTGCTGATCGCCGAAAATTATTTTAGTGCGTTCGAGTCGGGTTGCGGATCGAACTTATTCTTTTTGTCGGGCTCGGGTCGGATTGCGGTTTGATTTCAAATAGAATTTTTGGGTTCGGGTCGAGCTCTCGACCAGCGCAGGGTTCTATGTCTGATATGATCTGAAAAAAAAAAAAAAAAGTAAAATTTACTCGTCCTAAGTGGCGCAAAAAAAAACACTAAGAAAGAGAAATTTGCGCTCTGAACACCCCGAGGAAGAAAATTTTTAATTATGTTTTTCTTTTTACAGTTAGAATAAAATTTTCAATACTAATTTTCCTTTATTTTATTTACGAAATATTTATATTTATAATAATAAAAATAACTATTCAAACTTTCTGGGAAGAATTTGGAATTTCTTAAGGCTGTTCTTAACTGCTCTGCTCAACAAGCGCAAAACGTTTTGACATATTTACGAATTCATTTTTAACGGAAAGGTATAAAATTGGAAAGCCTGGCCATGGAAGCCATTTGGATTGAATTGTGTTTCCATTTTATGATAAATAAATTACCTATTGAGTTATAAGCGAATTCGATCACGTGACAAACACGTTTTTCGCCCGCTCTTGAGTGCTCTTTCTCCCTTCGCGCAAAAATTCGGTTCAAAACGCCCACTTTGACTCTATTTTCTGAAAGATCTATTGCGTTTGCAAAAAAATGGAAAAAACAGCTCAATTACATAGTTCCTGAACAACAACACCAGCTAGTTTCATGCATTTTCGAACAAAAATAAATTAAAACTTATGTCAGAATTTTGCCCTTTTGGATTTGAGAACACCCTTAATGATAGTTTTTATAAATGTTGCATAAAATGCATCAGCAGCCCATATAGTGTTCATTCTTCTGTAAAGATATTTATTTTTACGTCCATATGTTTAAAATTTGGTCATGTGCGAAAGCGTTTTGACAGAAAAAACTAGTCGGATGTGGCAATCCCAAAACTTTCTTCTGTCTCATACATGCTAATACAATGCAGCCAGGGCTTTATTTCTAAGAAAAAAAGTATGGGAGTTCTGATATTCTGCGATAACGGTACTAACAGTTGTACCGTTCTCTCCCCCCCCCCCACCTCCCCTTGTCACTCCAATCTCCATATTTATATTTCGTACATTATTTGCAAAATTTAAAGCATTTTTTTCCTTTAGCAAAATAAAAATTTTAAGTAGTATATTTATCAGCATATACTCGTACTTAGCTGTTAACAATTGCACTTTTTAGTTATCACTCCTTCTGAATAGTAATATTTGCCTAATTTTAATGTTAATTAATGTCACAATTCTGAGATTAAATATGGTAAGCATTATGATTCGGAAATAGTGGTAACACATAAAAGGAATAGTTCGCAGCTATGCATTTTTAAGAAAAAAATTAATGAAATTTACAGCAATTAATATTGTTATGCTGAAGAATGGAACAAATATTTTTAATTTCCTATAAAAGGTGCATATCTTAAACTATAATCTATTCTTTCCGCATAACAATCTTTTGTGCTGAGTCCCTGAAATTAGATTAATTTAAAATTTTGACATCGGAAAGATTCTATGCTTTTATAGAAAAAGAAGGAACACCGCTCGATTGTATTTCTATCAGAATAACAATGCATGGCAATTATATCTACTTAAAATGAAAGTGACTTCATAAATGTGCAAAGCAGAGACTTAGCATAAGCAGCGTTCATGATACATAATAAATAGAAAAATCAGTAACGTGATTTTAATACTCGTGAGCAATAGTTGAGAAACAAACCTCAAACAAAAAAAAGCCCCTCAAGCTGATGCTCGTAGGCTAAAAACAGAAAATATTCTTTTCAGGTTAGATATCTAAATAATAATAAAATAAAAAACAGCCAATTAAAAATTATCCTACTGTCGCAAAAGAAAATAGAACTGAAAGCAAATTCATTGTTCAGTCTCTTTAGTGGCACTATATCAACAAGTCGCCAACATAAATTTGAAATAGAAAAACACGATTTCTGTTTTCCCTTCATTCTGATCAAAATAGCATTAAAATTAAAATTTTGAATGTAAGACAGATTGAGCTCGAGTCGGTCCAAGCTCCAAAACTGATATAAAAATTGAGTCCGTTTTATCTCCATCTCCTGCGTGTGCGACACATTACGTCAAATATAAGTGTTTTGATAAAAAAGAATGGAAAAGCTTGGAGATGGGAAGGGAAGGGAAGGATAATTTAGGCTTCGGTTTTTCGGAAGCACTATTGCATTGGGCTCCGGAGCCCTGTATTTATGAGCTCCGGTGAATGCCGACCAATATTTAAAAAATTACTAAAACCAGAAAAGTACCGCAGCTGGGCTCCGGCGCAAATTAAGCCCTGAATGCAGCACAGCACCGCACCGGTTAGGTGATTTACACCAACAACTTACGTGAACTTCTAACTGAATTTGAAGTTTGATGAAAATCCGTGCATTAGTTTTTGAGATAGAGCTATTGCGGAAATTGTGAAAAGTTCTGTTTAGCAGTGGCACCAGTTCGGCAATTTACACGAAAAACTTGCCAAGATCAATTTATATCAGGAACTAACTGAATCTAAAGTTTGATAAAAATTCATGCATTAGTCCTGGAGATACAGCAATTGCGGAAATCGTGAAAAATGCAGCATAGTAGCGCCACTTGTTGAGCGATTTACACCAAAAAGTAATCAGCACCAATTTATATCAGAGACTAACAGAATCTAAAGTTTCATTAAATTCCGTTCGTTAATTCTTGAGATAGAACGCTCACAAAATTTGTGTCACACACAGACAGACTCACAGACAGCCATTTTGTAAAAACATATTTTTCGTGATCTTTGACCCCTAAAACGTATAAATCCGTCGAAAACTGGATTCGAAAGTTTTCACGAATCCAATATTTTCTTCTTGTAAAGATAGAAGAAAGTAAAAATATTTATTTCAGTCTCTTTTTCATGTTTATACTGTTCATTTTAAATAAAAGTGCCATAGTCCAGAGATCTGCACGGGCTTATTTTCATTCACAGCAAACGGGCCGGGTCCGGGTCGTACTTTTTTCTGAAGGTTGGGGCCGGGAGGGGCCTAGTCACTGCACTTTTTGGGCCGGGCTCGGGCCTTTTTTCCTGAAGGACCGGGCAGGGCGTCTCTTTATTTTCTCCGTACCGAACCGAGACTGGTATGGTATCATTCTTCCTAATCTTCACGGACCTAAATTTTCAGTCCTGATTTTGATCCAGCCTCGTATGAAAATTATTGTCTCGGCGTGGCATGGTCCATTCAAAAACCAGTAAAATTTGGCCAGGCAGAAAATTTTTTGGAAAAAGTGCATATATTTTTAAATCGCCATTGTTCTACAAATAAACATTTAATTTTATTCTTTATAAAGAATAGTAGATTTCTAGGCTTATTAAAATGTAGTAATTGTTAAAATTAAAATATAGTAAAACGTGTGAAAAAAAAACCTGCCTATGGCGATATCCTCTATTAACGTGAAAAATATGTTGGTCCATGCAAAATGAATGTACTAATACATAAGAAAAGAATATATAATACATTTACACCTCCTAAAAAGGGAACTTGTCTAAAACGCATTTTTTCTCCTTCCCTATGCAATTCCGTTTTATTAGATTTTACTATATTACATTTTTCAGATTTTTAAATCTCTAATATTTTGAATGTGGATTAACTATATTAATTATAACCGAAACATTTACATAGCACAAATAGCGATTCATTAAAATAATAAATATCGCAATAACTTCTATAAAAATGAAATCTATAAACATAACAATAAAAAGTAAATATAAGTATTTTTGGTCAGAACTTCCAAATTTTTAACCAAATCGACGTAAAAATCAATGTTTTGTAGAAATTCATTCGGGCCGGGCCGGTCTCGGTCCGAACTTTTAGCTGATACCTGGCCGGGTCGGGCCAATATTTTTTTCTCTACGGGACGGGCCCACACGAACTGTTAATGTTTATACCGACCCGGGCCGATTTTTTCTTCTATGGATCGGGCCAGGCCTTGAAATTTCGGCCCTTGCAGACCTCTGTCTTAGATTGCATAGTACTGGGAACTGGGACATCCGCTCCAAAATACTGTTTCTACTACATTTCTTTCTATATATCCTATTGTAAGCTATATTGATTTTTTAATCAACCTCTATTTGTAAGTAAATATCTGCATTATTATTAATACCATTAATCTATTTACACGGCTTAAAAACTTAAAAATGTGAAAAATTCTATATCGAAAAACCTTCTAAGACGGAATCATATAGGAGAGAAAAAAAAATCGTTATAGCTAAGTTCCTTTTTTACCAAGTATGCCGTCTCTTGCAAATGTAGTATTTATTTTCAAGCGGATTATTATATCCATTTTGAAGATTCAGATCCACCTATCAAGAAATTTTTCCGTTTAAAACAGGATCTCGTCAGACACAGATTCTTATAACAGGTTTTAAAGTACTGTATCTCCTGCCTCCTAGAAATGTATATGTAGTACTATTCTGTAAAGAGAATTTTAATTGTAGAACAATGGTAATTTTAAAAAATATATTTTTTCGGAAAAAATTATTGACCCAAGGTAGGTTGTTCCTTAAACAGATTTTTCCACGAGTCAGACTGGGACGGTGCAATAATTTTCATACAAGCAGGGGCGACCGGGCCAGAAAATTTCTGTCGGTGCAGACTTCTAGGAAGAATAAAGCACAGGTCCAGAAATAAGTTCGATTCGGCCCGGCCCAAGCCTCCAGAGAAAGCAAGGCCCGGGCACGACCCAGAAAAACTGATGATCAGACTCGACCTGTCCCGAGTCGGTTTAGGCCTCTAAATGGCATTTGAATGGGAAAAACATGTTCTTAACGGCTGGAAAAATTTAAAAATACGTTATGAAAAAAATTGAGTTTGAGTTGTAAATTTCGTTCAAACTCACGGATTTTTTGAGCTTTCGCTCAGTTCACGTTCGTTTATCAAAGAGTGAATCAAGTTCAACTCAACGTTCACAGAAAGTGAGCTAAGTTCGTGAACTTTCGTTCAATGAACGCGTTCATACCCAACACTGCAATGAACCTAGAAAAAAATTTTGAAGCAAATCGGATGTTTATATCAAGAGTTATCGCGTTACGTACATACATACATACATACATACATGGGTTGTTCTCTACAATACTTGCAAATTTGGCCAGCAGTCTGACTTGAATGATGCATATGTAAATTTTCATAAAAATTAGATAAATGGTAAGAAATCAGTCAATTATTGAAGATTTTAATAGCAACAGAAATTGTTTTAAAAATTTGACTTAACAAAAGAAAAAATAAAATAAAAATTTGTGGAAAAAATAAAATAAAAAATGTGAGGGAATGACAAGTGAGGGAATGATGAAATAAGACATTTGTACTAGTTGTAGGGGAAAAATGCAAAATTATGAAGAAATCCAAACTGTTTCCTTTAAGAGAAACACTTAATATATAATGTATGATAAAATTAAAATTTTTGATATTTACAAAAAAATGAATATTCTGTGTGAGGGAATGACTGCTAATAAAAACGCTTCCGGATATACTGACTAAAAAAAAATTCTGTAAAATTAACAAAATCTTACACCACCAATTTATGTTGCTGGACTGACAAGTGCTCAAAATAGCTTCTTCTCTGTGAAGGATGCTAGACTGCTACTGCTCATTAGTGGTAGATATTTGAGATAATAGCAATGTGTGAGGGAATGATGGTCTAACATAGGGAAACATATAATTGATTGAGTAGACTATATAATAATAGTAAAAATTAATATTTTTATTATTTTTTGTAATGTATCAAATAAGAACTTTATTTTGCTTAGGGTATTTTTAATTATTTTTATTTCTGGATGGAAAGAAATAGGCAATAAAATATGGTAGTACAGGTGGGGGAAAGGTGAGGGAATGATGTTTGCATGATATATATTATATTTTTAAATATTAAATTTATTTATTTTTAAATTTTACTTTCTGCCCCTAATAAACTATGTTTAGATCTTCTAATAAAAATAAAAATAAATAAAAATGTAGTAAAATTAAGAGCATTTATATGGCTGGGAAGCACTTTTTGCACTATTGCAGAGAATAACCCACATACAGAACGGGCGGGCACATTAGCTCTCAGGCTTTGATAGCCTGTGAGCTAAAAAAGACACCTTTTAGGAAGAGTACATACAGAAAAAAACAAAAAAAATAGGAATTTCCGGAGAAGATATTTTAAATATATAGGAATGCATCAAAAGTCCATAGACTTAACATTACGTAGGAGAATTCCGAAGCTGAGTGACCAACCCCCTTAAGCATCGTCACTTATGCACTGTGCAAGCTGTCGTAGTTCATTCAACACAGCAACCCTTAGACACATATTTTTCACGGAACTGCATATCAAAAATTCGGTAGCGTAACTTCAATAGAAATAAATATGAAAGTCTGATTTAACTGTCAACCAACGCCCCCCCCCCCCCCCCACACACACACACCAACGCCACCTTAATACAGTCGGACCTCGTTATCCCGATACCCGGTTTTCACGTCACTCCGCTTATCACGTCAGTTTTTCAAAGTCCCGATTTTCTGTATTAGGATTTTAATGTAAATAAACTCCGGATTTTGCGTCGTTGAATAATTTTCAACTCCGGATATCCCGACGGTTTAGGAAAATTGTCTGTTTTTCATAGGGTGTCAACGATTTTAATCAGTTGATTTAAATCAGTGATTAAAATCATGATTTTAATCAACCGATTTTTAAAAAAAAATCATTGATTTAAATCAAAAAAAAAAATTAATGTTTAAAATGTCAAAAAAAGTATTAAAATCTAACATGAACCTAATTTGAAAGTTTCTACAGGTATTTTGACTTATGAATAAACAAAAAAAGAGCTTTAAATAATTGTTTCTAAGCTTAATTCATGAGTATTGTAAAAAATTAAAAACAGTTGTGTTTATAAAAACAAGATTTTTTAAGTTTTTATCCAAATTAAAACAGTTTCATTTAAAAGTGATATTTAAATCTAATATAATTTGCAATGTCATAATTTCCTTTAGGTAATCAATTTATGCATTATTTTATATAAAATACACATAGCAAATGTAATACATTCCTATAAGTAAAAAAAGCATAAAAAGTACTTAATGGCTATCTCTAGTTAAAGAAGAATAAAAGAATAACATCTGCTCAACAGCTAAATTGTAAATGAATGCATGCAAGAAAAATAAATAATTGGTGTAAAAATGCTAAGCACAGCAAAAGCTTCTTCGATGTAGGTTGAATAAATGCTTTAACTTTGTACTTATACATAATAAAAATAATTAATTAGGGATTGAAAAGGCAGCCAAACTTTTCTTAAAAAGAAAAAAAAAATTGAACTGCTGAAAGCTAATAAACTGAGGGGTAATAATAATGCTCAGTGAACAGTGCTTTTGAGGTTTTCAGATATAAGTGGCTAACTTATATTTATTCTATATGAATGGGTTTAACTCATCCTTAAAATTTTTTTGGTTAGCATACACATACATGTGTGTAAGTTTAGATTTTGATGGTTTACAGTAATTTTCCTAAATACAAATGCAAAACGAGCTGCAAATAATATTTGTTAGTTTTGTTATTTGTGCTACTAACTAACGAAATTACTTATTTGCAGTTTTTATTAATTCTGTAATTACTTATACTGTTTCTTCTAGTCCATTTTTTTTAATGGTGACACACCATGTAGAGGTCTGCACGGGCCGAAATTTCCAGGCCCGGGCCCGGCCCGACTCATCGAAAAAAAATTTGGCCCGGCCCGGCCCGATAAAAAAATTAAAAGTTCGGCCCGAGCCCGGCCCGGCCCGTAGGAAAAGTAATATTGGCCCGGCCCGCTAAAAATCTTAAAAGTTCGGCCCGAGCCCGGCCCGGCCCGGAAAAAAGTTAAAATATCGGCCCGGCCCGGAAAAAGCTAAAATCTCGGCCCGAGAAAAAAAAAAAACCCGGTCCGAGTGAATTTTTTACAAAACATTGATTTTTACGTCGATTTGGTTAAAAATTTGTCTCGTACGAGGTAGCTCTGACCAAAAATATTTATCTTAACTTTTTATTCTCATGTTTATAATCTTCACTTTTAAAGAAGTGACACAGACTGCGATATTTATTTTTTTAACGAATCCCTATTTCTTGTATGTAAATGTTTAGGTTATCATTAATATTGTTAATCCATATTCCATGCATTAACATACATGTATTCCATGTATGCCAGAAATCTGAAAAATTCTATACAGTAAAATCTTCTAAGACGGAATTGCGTAGAAAAGAAAAAAAAAATGCTTTATAGACAAGTTCCATTCTTAGCAAGTGTAAATGTATCATATTTTGTTTTCTTACGTATTAGTATATTAATTTTGCATGGATCAACACGTTTTTCAGTTTAAAACAGGGTTCCGTCATAGGCAGGTTCATTTACACACTTTTACTATATTTTAATTTAGCTATATTTTAATAAGCGTAGAAATATACTATTCTTTAAAAAGAATAAATTTTAATGTTTAAGTGTAAATGGCAATTTAAAAATGTATGCATTTTTTGCAAAAATTTTTGGTCCAGGCCTAATTTGACTGATCTTTGAATGGAGCTGGGCAAGCTGAGACAATGATTTTCATACGGGCTGAGTCAAAACTAGGACTGAAAAGCTTAGGCCGTGAAGACTAGGAATGAAACCAATCCCGACTCTGTACAGAAGAAATAAGTTAGGCCCGTCCCGGCCCGAGCCTTTAGAAATAAAGTATGGCCCAGGCCGGCCCGGCCCGAGCCTTCAGAAATAAAGTACGGCCCGGGCCCGACCCGGCCCGAGTGCCGTGAATGAAAATCGGCCCGAGACCGGCCCTCGGGAGAGGCCGAGCTCGGGCTTCGGGCCACGGGCCGGCCCGTGCAGATCTCTAAGTCACCATGCCCCTTTTGAAATTGGCAAAATGCACCCTGCCTTACAAAAAAAGAAAAAAAAAAAATAGTTGATATTCATCTGTAGTTGTAGCCAGATATTTCTTGTTAAAAACTTCGCCATTCAACAGTATTTCTAAATTCATGTAGCCAAGATCTTGCAAAAATAATAGAACTTTATTTCATACAAAAAACAGGATATTATGAAAATATGTTATTTAATTGTATTTTTCAATTTGTTATTCATAAAATTGTTAAAAATTAAGGACACTTTATTTATCATACTAAAAATTATTCTTTTTTTCCCTTATATATTACTAAACACATTACTAATATATTTCCTTATGGAATAGTGCCCTTTTTTGGAACTAGCATCTTGTCCCCTTTTCTCTCTAAAATGAATACTACATTATTATCATTTTAATAAATAAGGCCTAAAAATATATAATATGTTCCTAATTAGAGAGTTTATTGTTTAATAATTATTAATATGAAGTAGCCTTAACTATTTAATACAAAATACAGTTAATAATTTTAATAAATGTTAAATATCACTAGTATTTATAAAGTTTTACATAATTATTACAATATTAATGTATATAACATTATTGTATGATACTACCTAATGAAACTACTAATTTGCAGTTTTTATATTTCCTCTAATTACTAATTATAATTTTATTAATTAAAATGTAAAAACATAGATTATGTTAGCAATTAGTGGTTTAACTGATTTGAAAACCTAAAACTCTTGGTAGCTATTCAGTATTTGAACAATGGAGAAAAAAATCATAAAAATCCGATTTAAATAATAAAAAAAATCCGATTTAAATCAAAAAAATCAAAAATTTTTTACACCCTAATTTTTCATAATCCCTCTTATAAGCACGGAATTTAAGCGGTAAGAAATGTCTTCGCCAAACTTTTCAGAAAAGTGTCAAAAATACCCATTGAGATAAATGAGAAATTTTACTTCAATCCTTTATCTGAATAAATAAACCCACACACCATGAATTACTCACTTAAGCTCCAGATAGACGTATCAGTCTACTTGCGGTATTTTTGCTCTGGTCAGGCGGCGCTTTCTTGTGGTTACGTGGCATTTTTCATCCGACTAAAACCGAAGTATTGCATTGCATTGAAACGATCATAAATCCATTTCTAAAACAACGAATATTGATTTCAATTCGTTGTATAAAATTGAAAAAAGAATTGTAGGAAGCACATCTAGGGATAAGCAAACCTTAATTTATCGATATTTCATGTAACAATAAAAAACAAGTCATAATAAATTTGATTTTTATTCTTTTCAATTTTGTTTTTGTGTTTATTTTTTAATGATAATGTTTTATTGTTTAAAACAGCAAAAACAGTTATGAATTTAAAATTGAATTAAATTAATTAAAAATACAGCTTTTTATAAATATATTTTCTCCAACTCCGGTTACCGCGACACTCCGCTTATGACGACACTTTTTCATGGTCATTGGAGTGTCGGGATAACGAGGTTCGACTGTATATCCTATATCTACACGGAATGGCAATCGTCAGTCTGTGCTCTGTAGATAGCTGAGAAAAAAAAAGAAAAAAAAACATTCCATCTTTTAGCAACTAATCGTCCATTCTACACACGTGGTTGTCCCCCTTTTATTAAACGCACGATCCCACTTAATAAAATTCCGAAAATTTGTAACCCCCTCCCCTCCCTTAGAACTCCCCCGCTCAGGAATAGAAAAAAAAATTCAATCCCATCCACCAAAAACTGCTCCAATTTCATCTAACTCCCCCTTTGCACGAGCAACAGGTCAGATTCCCACGCACACGGTTGACAAAACACTAGCCCTTAGCAGCTCAGAAGCCCAGCTCGCAAGCAACCAATCACAGTCCGCTAACTGTAAAGCTCCGCCAAAGTTTTGCCAACATGCGATATATGTATTTGGGAAAAGGGGTTCTGTAGATCATTTTTATGACATATAAGTAGTATATATTTTTACTTTATTCTGTCTTCAATAGAAGAAAGTATTGTAATCGAAATTTTTTTCGATTTCCGGTTTTCGACGGATTTACTCGTTTTAGGCGTCAGAGATCCCAAAATACATGTTTATAGAAAATGTCTGTCGCCATTGTACCATCAAAAAATGCATGAAGTTATGCATAGAATTGAACCAAATTTATATTTTAAGTTTTTGGCTATGGCAAACAGTTCCTCCCTGAATTTGGAAAAAATTCGCCTGTAGGGGATGTTGTAATAGCAATTTTTGTGCGATTTTGAATATTGTACCACCGAAAAGTGTATGAAGTTATACATAGAATTGAACTAAATTTTTTGTGTTTGTTTTTGGTCATGGCACGAAGGTCCTCCTTGAATTTGGAAAAATTCCGCCGGAAGGGGGCGCTATAATTGCGATGTCTGTATGATTTTCATTATTGTACCATCGAAAAGTCTATGAAGTTGTGCATAGAATTGAGCCAAATTTTTTGTGTATGTTTCTTGCTATGGCAAGGAAGTCCTCCCTGAATTTGAAAAAAAATTGGCTGGAAGGGGGGCGCTGTAATAGCGATGTTTGTGGCATTTTCTTTATTGTACCATCGAATAGTGTATAAAATTATGCATAGAATTGAACCAAATTTCTTGTGCATAACTTTGGATATGGCCAACAGGTCCTCCTTGAAATATTGCGCTGTAAAGGGACTCTGTGATAGCGATTTTTGTATACTTTTCTTGATTTTTCGTATTTCTATTGTCCATTGACAGCTCGTGCAGCGGCGGGAATTCGCTTCCTGCTAAGCCGGCTACATCCAAACAGCTGATAACAACAGAATAAGGAAAAACTATTAGTTTTAACAAATATCATGATATGATATAGATTAACTCGTTTTTAGTCCGTTTAATTGACTGAAGCAGAAATTTAAGAAGAAAATGAAAGTTGGTATAGTATTGAACTAATAATATTTAAGTATTAACATGTGTAACTACTTTTTGAAATATTAAGATGTATAAGATAGAAGAAAGTTTTGGGATTGGCACATCCAACTAGTTTAGGTAGATTTCGTATGAAATACTACCTATTGCAATCTCCCTTATGTTGGAATCTCTGAAAAAAGTTTGTCTACATCGATCTACACCGATCATGACCCCTAGAACACAAAACTATATATATCACTTTTTTAGGGACACATAATCTCCATAATTCTGCACAAATCTCTTCCAAACTGATACATAAAATCAAGGGGCATACAATCTCGGTCAAGTTCGTGAATGGGCAAAATCAGACCAAGGAGGTGGAAATGGGGTTTTGTGAAAACCGAAAAAAAGCCCATAACTTCTTAATTATAATACATATCGAATCAGTTTAAAGTTATTATTACTTCTAAAAAAAGGGGCGAAAATTTATGTATGATAGATTTTTGATAAAATAAAAAATGGGCTCAAGGGGCGAAAAAAATAGGGTTTTGGAAAGAAAAAAATTTATAACTTCGTCAATTCTCAAGATATCAAATCCAATTAAATTTATTATAAATCTTCTTAATATTATCTACTTTTATATTGACAAGTTTTTGATAGGACCAATTCGTACCGCAAAATAAATTAAAAACGAAAACAAAAATGGGGTGGGGGGTGGGGGAGGTTGAAGAAGAAAAAATCCATAACTTCGTCAATTCACAAGATATAAAATCCGCATGAATTTACTATATATATTCTTAATATTATCTACAACTTTTATACTGACAAGTTTCTGATAGGACCAATTCTTAGATCAGAAACAAATTAGAAACACATAGCGGTTGAAGAAAAAAATCATCGTATTAAGGGTGTACTCAAATCCAAACTGCTGACAAATTTTTAAATTCATTTTTGCTCTCAAACGCATCCAATTGGTAGGCTTTCTTATTCAGAAACTATATAATGTATATCGTAATGGTCGATTCTGTGATAGAGGCAGAATATATTTTTAAAAAATGATGTCAAATTTTAAACCGAATTTCCCGAAGCGATTGTGTTGGAAACGAAAAATATGGTCCTACTGAGAAAATAATTAATTGTTTATGAATCAAATTCTAATTAGTTGAACGAAAAACAAAAACACGGGTCGCTTACAAATCTCTTCAAAAATCACGTCAGCAAGTTTCATGTTTTTTCTTTTAAAAATGAATCTGAAATGTGTCAGAAAATTTAGAGTTGTTGAGCATGGAAAAGTATTTTTTGAATACCGCCTTAACATGATTCTGATAAAACCAGCTCTTATATAAAAATGAAATTAAAAATTCGTCAAAAGCGGCCAGATAAAATTGTTCAAGTGGGATTATCTCTAATAATGATTTAGTTTTTGTTGTTGAAATTAGTACTTAAGAGGCTACTTCAGTCAAATGAAAAGACGCATTCGCTAGTGCTAATCTTATGAAAGAAATTTATAAAGAGATCTCGGTCGCATTTCAACATTTTAAAATGATTTCTTTTGCATTGAATAGTTGAGATCGATCTGTGTGCAGGCCGATTTTTACTTTTTCGATTTTGAATGCAGATATTTTTTATGAGGATGCTTTTATTTTCGAAACCGGTTCCGAAAATGAAAGTGTCCTCATAAGAAATACCTGTAAACAAAATCGAAAAAAGTAAACAACGGCCTTTGTACAGATCGATCTCAACTATTTAGTGCAAAAGAAATCATTTAAATATTAAAATACGACCGAGATATCTTTATAAATTTCTTCCATACGATTAGCATTGCGAACGGGTCTTTTCGTTTGACTGAAGTAGCCTCTTAAGGGTGTTCTCAAATCCAAAAAAGCAACTTTCTGACATAAGTTTTAATTTATTTTTGTTCGAAAATGCATGAAACTAGCTGGTGTTGTCGTTCAGAAACTATGTCATCGAGCTGTTTTTTCCATTTTTTTGCAAACGCAATAGATCTTTCAGAAAAGAGTGTCAAAGTGGATGTTTTAAACCGAGTTTCCGCGCGAACGGAGAATAAGTACTCAAGAACGGGCGAAAACGTGTTTGTCACGTGATCCAAAACGCTTATAACTCAATAAGTAATTAATTGATGGATCAAAAAACGGAAAAACTGTTCAATTCGAAATCGGTTCCGTGGCCAGGCTTTCCAATTTTATATCTTTCCGCTAAAAAATGAATTTGTAAATGTGTCAAAACGTTTTGCGCTTGTTGGGCAGAGCAGTTAAGAACAGCCTTAACTTCGGAATCTAACCTGCGCCTGTAGGCCGAGTCGGCTGGGAGTTTTTCCTTTTATGCAATTTAATTAACTCAATTTTCTGTTTTTCTGGTGAGTTAACTTAGTAGTTTTTATTCTGCACTAATGGTTTAAAATACAGTAAAACCTCCATAAAGTAGCGCTAACTTTTGAAAAATTTTGGATGGCCTCAAAAAAAGTTTGAGTAAAATAACACATACAAATTTTTTCCCTTGGAGAGAGAGGCGGGAGAGGGAGGAATGACCAAAGATGAAAATTTGATGTTAAATTATGTTTTTTCTAAGCAAAATATAAAATGATAATTTAATAAATAATTTTAAGTTAAATTATGTTTTTTTCTAAACAAAATACAAATTATAATTTAATATATATTGTTATTAAATTGTGTTTTTTCTAAACAAAATACAAATTATAATTTAATAAATATTGTTATTAAATTGTGTTTTTTCTAAACAAAATACAAATTATAATTTAATAAAAATTGTTATTAATTTCTGTTTTTTCTGAACAAAATACAAATTATAATTTAATAAATAATTTTATTAAATTGTGTTCTCATAATTTCTTTCTTATAAATATACAGTGAAACCTCCCTGTGCGACCATCTCCATTAAGCGACCACCTCCCTCAACGGCCATCTTTTCATGGAACGAAATTTATTCCCATAGGCTCAATACTTATTTTACCTCCATTCAGAGACCATCCCAGTTAAATTCCCTCCACCAGCGACCCATTTCTTTGAAGAAAATGAAATAAATTCCATTTTTTCCGGGTCGCTTGAAGAAGGTTTTATTAGAAAAATAATTCCGGAAAGCTCATTATTCGTTAAACTTCTAAAATAAGTTTAGAATTTTTTTTCCCTGGAAACTTTTAGGTGTTTAAATCCCTTTGTGCTTTTTTAGGCAATGAATTTAACTCTGATAACAAATTGAGAATGACGGTTAATACACTATTCTGCCGGGAAACTCTCAAATATTTAAGATAAATTAATGGCATCGTCATTATTTGTACCTGTCCAAAAAAAAAAAAAAAAAAAAAAAAAAAAAAAAAAAAAATGCAATTATTTACTGAAATTTCGAAAGGACATGGAAATAAAAGTTATAAAAGATAAAACCGTAAAATCAAAGGAAACGTCAATGTATTCATTTTTTAAACTCTGCAGTCATTAACTTATGTAATTAATTTTTGTTTTGATACTTAAATTTTCATATTTTTTCCTAATTGGAAAAATAAATTTTAGTAACATTGTTACCTTTTTTCAACACTTAAAATCTAAATTTTAACATGACCTCCATGAAGAAACCACCTCTCGGAGTGACCTATTTTTATTGGAAGTAAACGTGGTCGCTTCAGGGAGGTTTTAATGTAAATAAATAAATAATGAAATAAATCAATTGAAAATGGGTGGGGAGATCAAATTATTGTGTGGGCTTGCGCCCCATGGGCCGATATAAGTTGGCGCCACTGTATAACAGGCGCTCCCGAACATAGTCGTTCTTAGGGGGGTGCAGCCGCGCAGGGCCTCGCGCCTTGAAAGGCCTCACGCCCGGGGAACAAATAATAATAATAATAAGAAGAAGAAGAATTTAGCAATTGTTTGTATATAAGTTAAGATATTAGCATTCATTGAGCAATTCACTTTATTTCGCACTACCTGATGCGCCCGGCGTTTCCCGAGGACGTGATTACATATATATATATTACGCTATCGTACGTGGCACAGAAATCGCGATTTTTTGTTAACTGTTTAAAGGCAACGCCCGAATGAAACCCATCTCATTGATTATTGAAAAGCATTTACTGCATCTCCATTCCTATAAGGGGGGGGGGGGGGGGAGGGGTTAGCATAGGGGAGACCCTGTTCTGTCGCCCAATGCCGCCAAGTTTGTCGCCAGCTTGGCGATATCTCTAATATTTCGCCAAGATCCCATAGATTTCCATTGTAAACCAGTAGGGTTTACTTGCTTACAGAAAATCAACCAATTGAGATATTTTAATGCAACAAAAACTAATATTAGTTTAAGGGATTCTATTAATTATATATAAGGGAGTCCAAGTAAATTAAACGATGAATAAAAGTAACATGATACAATGCTTAGCATGCCCTACCGAACATAAATATTAAGGGAGACCAAACGGGTCACCAAGGGCGACTAGTAACTTTAAAAATACCTAAACTCTGTTAATTTAACTTTCCACCGTCAGGGCGTGCTCTCTGTTCTAAACAGACCTCTATCCGAACGAAACTCTTTTATTTAACCTATCTGGAGATATGTTAGTTGAGAGTCTATGGGGACACAAATAAGTGAAACATTTCCTTGGGGGGAGATGCAAGTGGTTTTTGACAAAGGATTAATTAAGGCTGTTCTTAACTGCTCTGCTCAACAAGTGCAAAACGTTTTGACACATTTACAAATTCACTTTTTAACGGAAAGATATAAAATTGGAAAGCCAGACCAGGGAAGTGATTTGGAATCGAACTGTGTTTTCCATTTTTGCATCCATCAATTACCTATTGAGTTAGAAGTGATTTTGATCACGTGACATGGCATTTTTCTTCCCTTACTGACTGGATTTTCTTCTTTCGTTCGGAAGTTCGATTCAAAATGCCAACTTTGACAGTATTTTCTGAAAGATTATTGCGTTTACAAAAAAACGGAAAAAACAGTTCGATGACATAGTTTCTGAATAACAACACTTTCTAGTTTCATGCGTTTCCGAACAAAAATGAATTCAAACAATAAGAAAAACTTGGACTTACGCTGTCAAAATTTAATAATTAAAAATCTTACGATACTCATCAGCGTCCATGTAAATAAAAACTATATTAAAAATATATTACAAATTATTCCCAACGTTTCGTGCTCTTTCTAACAAGCCATCTTCAGGGGAGAGAGCCCTTGACCCCCTCGGAGCGAAGTTTCCAACAGCACATTCACTTTCACGACATCACAACTGAAAACATTACGGTAACTGGTCATTAACACAACCAAAATCAGTACTGCGTTGGATATGGCGCCATCTGTTGTTAGGCTAACACACTACAATAAGAAACTAGGAAAACTCGAAGTAAGCACTACGAATGTATTTCTTTTAAAATATTCAACCAAACATTAGAAATTTGAAATGAAATATTGTCATTGCATACCTCGTTTTTTCTTAGACTTATTTCTATGGATTCACGTATAAGGGCTTTAAGTGGGTTGGAATATTTAGAGATAATTTTTACATTGTCAAAATGTAGATTAGCATTTAAAGGCAGTGTCAAGGCAGTTCATTTTGACAATGTAAAAATTATCTCTAAATATTCCAACCCACTTAAAGCCCTTATACGTGAATCCATAGAAATAAGTCTAAGAAAAAACGAGGTATGCAATGACAATATTTCATTTCAAATTTCTAATGTTTGGTTGAATATTTTAAAAGAAATACATTCGTAGTGCTTATTTCGAGTTTTCCTAGTTTCTTATTGTAGTGTGTTAGCCTAACAACAGATGGCGCCATATCCAACGCAGTACTGATTTTGGTTGTGTTAATGATCAGTTACCGTAATGTTTTCAGTTGTGATGTCGTGAAAGTGAATGTGCTGTTGGAAACTTCGCTCCGAGGGTGTCAAGGACTCTCTCCCCTGAAGATGGCTCGTTAGAAAGAGCACGAAACGTTGGGAATAATTTGTAATGTATTTTTAATATATTTTTTATTTACAGGTACGCTGATGAGTATCGTAAGATTTTTAATTATTGAATTCAAACTTATGTCAGAAAGTTGGCCCTTTGCATTTGAGAACAGCCTTAAAAGTGCCGGAGTCCTTGGTCAAAAATTTGGACTAGTATCTGAGCCAGGAACGTAATTTAAGAATTCTCTGAAATTTCTATTAGGAAATAGTGGCAACTACTACTCACAAATTAACTTTAAGATGGTGAAAGTTGATAATTGAAATACTAATGTATTTAGGAATTACTTTCGAAGAGCTCTGAGTAGTAGAATTTGAGTTATTAAAATAAGGCTCAGTTAAACAAAAATTGATGTAGGGGGGGGGGAGGTGAGATGCAAGTGTTCTTCGACAAAGAACTGATTCAGAGTACTGGAGTCCTTGGTCTCAAAATTTGGATTGGTACCTGATCCAAGAACCTAATTTAAGAAATCTCTATTCAAAAATAGTGGTAGCCACTACTCATAAATTAACTTTAAGACTGTTTGAGGTGATAGTTAAGATATTAATATAATTTGTAATTAGCTTCGATATGAATAATAGGAGTTGAGTTATTAAGATAGGGCTCAGAAATCTTGTTAAAATCGGTCCAATAGAATCCGAGATAAGAATGCGTCCCAGTGGAAGGTAGAACTAAAAACTCTAAGAGAATCGTAAGTTAAGTTGAATGAATCAATTCCCCATGAAATCAGACCCAATAGAGCCGTGAAAAGAACACACTATTAATGTTCAAAAATGGTGGTAATTGGACCATGTTAAAAAAATAATAATAATTAAAATTGAAATAAAGGGAAGAAATCCGTATGGACAAACTCTTAACTCATATCAAAGGGGCTTTTGCCACAGAGCTCGCTGATAATCTTCAATTAAGTTGATAAAATCTTTTTAAATTATATTTTTAGCATTTGACAACGTTTAATAATTAATATCTTTTCATATCTTCTGAAAGGATCTCTTTTTATTTCAGTTTTTAATGAGTGCATGTGTCCCTGTCTTGTTCATTCTTGGAATTTTTGTACCGTCTCCGTCAGTTTTTTTTTGCGAAATTTAAGAAAAATTACAGACTTATTTTTGAAAAAGTTACATTTGTTATTTTGAATGCTGGGCAACATATAACAATGATATGTTCCCGCACCATGTTGGTTAAATCAAAGTAAAATTGCGTAATTTGTTATTTCTGTTTGTATAAATATTTTTTTTATAAAATATAATTATGAGTGTAAAATTATAATGTTTATGTATTTAAGTAAAATAGGAGTGTAAGTTCATACAAAAATTATTAAGTTGATTTTAAATATTAAATATATATATTTTTTAAAAAATTGTTGTATTGTAAAATGAATGTATAATGTTGAATGTAGTTCGGATCTCAGATAACAACAATAGCCAGACGCCATGGTGTCGTTTTATGACAAGCCAGTGGAAAGTGGTGTATAATTAGAAATCGTAAAATAATAAAAATGTTGGAATAAATTTATGGCCTTAATAAAAGTGTTGGGATAAATTTATGGCTTTTCAGACCACCCAAACTTTAAGGCATATAATAATATTAAAGTATATGTAAGGGGCCATTTGCAGACTGTTAGCTAATAGGCCTATCGAAGGATAATGCAAAATCTTCTCACATCCAATAAGGGTGGACTAGACAAATAGTTCCACCCACTGCAAGAGTTGGTGTGCCAGAAGAAAAAGGTTTGAAAAAGAGAGTCTGAAAAAAGATGTCGAGGACGCAGGAGCTCTCCTGAAAGCCCGTGCAATGAATCCAGAAAGCCCAAGTAATGCCCAGGCGAGATGGACATATCGGAGTGAGCCTAAGCAAGCCTAATTGAGGATGTCTTCCTGATGTTAAAATAAAGTGGATTGTTCTACTGAGGTCCGTAGCTATGCATCCTGCCATCCCGATATCGCCGCTCTGATAAGAAGCGGATTCCTGATGACATATGGATATGATCCTTAGCAACGCGACAACTCTGAATTTGATGAATAAAGGCCATCATCCCGTATATGAAATAAGGTACTACCTTAAACTTTTTCTTTTACCACTTGAAATCATATGAGAAATTATAAATATCCTTTTCTGATATTTTATGGTAGAGAGCAATCTGAGATCCAACAAAACCAATAATTAAATATAATTAAGGTAATTTAAAAATGAAAGAGAATTATTCTTTTTTGCAAAAAGAAAAATATATAAGAATAAGAGTAAATGAAATCATTGTCTTTTTTTTTAAAGATTAATATACATGAAATAATGAGCAGCAAACAAAAGTGTTGCTTTCTTTTTTTTGAATTAATATTATGTGTTTATGTATATAGTTGTGTTCAATGTAAATAAAATATTTAATCAAGTTTTAAAAAGTTTCTGTAATAATTTAATTGATAATGTTTAAGGTGTGTCAATTTATTTTTACAGCTTAAATTTTAGTTTAATTCATAAGTGGAAGAGTTCGTCTAAATAATTCACAACGCAAACTCTTAATTTTATTCGTAATTAATTAAATTTAATAATTACATTTTGACGCGGATTATAAATTTAATTTTATTAATGCTTCACGTTGCTCTTCTACTAGAATTATGTAATTACGATCACTTATGTTATTTGAATTTGTCTAAGGTATATAAAATTATATACCAATTTACTATGAGGTTGCTTGGATGATTTGGACCAATTAACAATTTTGGATGTAAATTAAATAGGAAATAAACAGGTGTAATTATCTGTCCAGCATCCCCCCTCATACAAAGTAAAATGGTGCTATGACTCAGGAACGTTCATCTGAGGTCATTAGAAATAATAATAATAATAATAATAATAATAATAAAGGAAAATAAATTTAAGTATTATTTTAATGTCACAATTTTAAAGATATTGTAGGTATGTAAGTTTAATTGATTAAAATTTTATTAAAATTAATTTTATTATGGTAACAATAATGACACACATATAATAATTTAAATAAATAAAATGAATAATATATGTTAGCAATTAAAAAAAAAAGAAGAAATGAAAAAAATAATTCTGGGATTTATAATAGGTAAATTTAGGAATTACAATTTTTTTTTTTCTCTCTCTCTTTTCTCTTTTGGTTGGATCTCAGTTACCATTGAGAAATAATGGCATTCACATCACGGATGACACATTTGTAAAAATATATTTTTTTTTTTTCATATACTGTATAAATAATAATAATAAGAATAATGAGTAAAATTTTATAATATGACTGGTATAAAAATGATTGAAATGTCAATAGATCATGATTTTTGAAATTGTATGAAGGTGATACAAAAGAAAATTTATGAGTCGTACTACGAAGTAGTAGTACAATATTTACATATAAAAAAAATAAAATAAGATTGTTGTTTCTGTAGAAAAAGACAGATATTCTTCTGTTAAATGAAATTATGTTGTTTTTTATATATACGTGTATTATAAACATTTTAGGGGTATTTATGTGTGTAAAAGAATAATCTACAAAACAACTTCATCTCCTAAGAAATTTTTTTAAATTTTAGTGCTGTTGTTTTTATGTATTTATGCAATTTAGAATATTTTCATACATATGTTGTAATATAGAGAAAATAGTATGAGATGCAAAATATTATTTTAAGAGGTATAGGATCTATTTTGAATTGATATTTTGTAAAAGTATACATTGATTACTAATATTTGTTAAAAATGACTCAGACGCTGGATATAGATACACGTATTAAGTTAGTGTCACCATTTGACAATAAAAAGAACAAAAACATTATATTTTTCTTAGATGAATTTGATAATATTTTTAATTCGAAAGATATACAGGAAGAAACTAAATTATTAATTTTAAAGGCTAAAATTACTGGGGACGCAAAACATACTTTAAGTAAACAGATTGAAAAATATAACGAGACCAATTATAATTTATTTAAAAATAATTTGGTGGAGTTATTTGGTACAAAACTAAGCTTCCTTAATGCTCAGAGCAATTTCCTAAATTTAAAACAGGCCGCAGGTCAAACGATAGAGGATTTCATTTTGGAGTTTAAAAAGGGTGTAAAATCTTATATCGAAAGTGCAGGCGAAAATGTGGATAATAAGGAAGAGAATTTTATCGAAATCTTAAAAATGTCGAATTTTTTTAAATGCAATTAGACAGGATATTGCACTAGATGTTCGTAAAAATGCGCCCAGGTCTTTCAAAGAGGCATACGAAAAAGTAAAGGATTTAAATTTGGGTCAAACAGTATATTTAAAATGTATTGGAAAACCAGGCGCATTAGAGCCAAAATTTCAAGGACCCTACGAAGTTACTAAAAAGTTTAAAAACTTTAATTATTTATTACAATATGTTCCAGATAAATCAATAGATCCGATCAAACGACATATGGATCAGCTGTACGCTCCGAAATATGCAACAGGTCATATAGAGGCGGAAATTACGAATTTACAGGGGTCTCAGAAAAAAATTAAGGGGATAAAAATTACAAAAATAAATGTGGCATTTGTCAGAGAAAATTGCACTTAACTGAAAATTGTTGGTTTGAATTAGACAAAAATACGAGTCAAAAGGGTGACAAAGTTACTAAAAAGTATTATAAAAAAAATAATAAATATTCTGAGAATGTAGACCCATATTTAAAGTATCAAAGACATTACGATGATAAAAATATGTCGTTATACACCATATACAAACTTATACGGGGATGTTATACAAGATCATTACCTTTTCCCCCCTCCCCAGTATTATCCATGGGATATGAATTGGTATTAAAAATAAATCAAAATACATAATTAATCGAATTTCAAAATTTCAAAATTTTCAAAATTTAAAAATAAATTTTTCTCTTTTAGGTAAAAAAATTGAAACAAAATTAATAACTTGCCTTTTTAAAATTCAAAATAATAATAAGAAAGGATAGGAACATGGGAACGCCAATTTGTCTCAGGGTTACAATATTGAGCAAATGTGCAGGGCGCACCCGAAAACATACTTATAAAATTATGAAATGTGCTTCACAAAATTTCACTGGAGCAGTGAAATATTTCTCTCCAGGCAAAAGTTATATATATTTTTTTCTTTTCGAATATGAATTAGAAAATATAAAATCTTAACAAAGCCAAATAACATTAAAACTTAATTAATTTAATAGTGAATAATGTTGGAGTAATTTAAAAAAAAAAAAAAAAAAAAAAAAAAAAAAAAAAAAAAAAAAAAAAAAGATAATTTTTTTTGTTTTCTATAAGGGTAGCCTTTGCTAATAACCTTACAATTTAGATGACAGAATTTCAGAATTACTCTTTAAAATGAGTAGGTGTAAGCTATTAGGTTCAGGGTAGTTAGAACAGCTTTATAGCATACTCATATATATATTTTTAGGGTTTCGTTCATCTGACGAAACCCTATTCGTCTCGCTCCTCTGTCTGTCCGTCACAGAGCCCGTTCTCAGAAACTATACATGTTAGAGACATGAAATTTTGGGTACTTATAGCTGAACACCTCACATCATACGACAAATCATAAAATTTTGAAAAAATCGTACATTTAACCCTTTGGGTTCCCGCATGTGTATTTTAAACAATTCTTTCTAAGTGAGCTCCTAATTAATTTGGAGGCGTGAAATTTTGCATACTTATAGCTGAACACCTCACATCAAATGACAAATCATAAAATTTCGAAAATGTCGTAAGTTTAACCCTTTGGGGTCCCACATGTGCATTTTAAACAATTCTTTCTAAGTGAGCCCCTAATTATGTTGGAGACATGAAATTTTGGGTACTTATAGCTGAACACCTCACATCATACGACAAATGATAAAATTTTGAAAGGGTCGTACATTTAACCCTTTGGGCTCCCGCATGTGTATTTTAAACAATTATTTCTAAGTGACTTCCTAATTAGTTTGGAGACGTGAAATTTTGCATACTATAGCTGAACACCTCACATCAAACGACTAATCATAAAATTTTGAAAAAGTCGTACATTTAACCCTTTGGGCTTTCGCATGTGTATTTTAAACAATTCTTTCTAAGTGAGCCCCTAATTATGTTGGAGACATGAAATTTTGGGTACATATAGCTGAACACCTCACATCATACGACAAATGATAAAATTTTGAAAAAGTCGTACATTTAACCCTTTGGGCTCCCGCATGTGTATTTTAAACAATTATTTCTAAGTGAGCTCCTAATTAGTTTGGAGACGTGAAATTTTGCATACTTATAGCTGAACACCTCACATCAAATGACAAATCATAAAATTTTGAAATTATAGCTGAACACCTCAGATCTCACGTCAAATAATAAATTTTGAAAAAGTTTTATGTTTAACCCTTTCAACTCCAGCCTGTCTATTTTAAGCCATTCTTTCTAACTGAGCCCCTAATTAAATTGGAGATTTAAAATTTTGCATACTTATTGCAGAACACCTGAGGCCCTGCGACAAATCATAAAACCTTACGTTTAACCCTTTGAGCTACCACATATGTATTTGAGCAATTCTTTCTAAGAGAGCCCCTAATTAAGTTGGTGACATGAAATTTTGCATACTAATACCTGAATGCCTCAGACCACACGAAAAATCATAAAATTTTCAAAAAGTCTTTTATTATTTACCCCTCTGGGCTCTAACTTGTGTATTTTAAGCAATTTTTCTAACCTCCGCTCTTTTAACCCGGGGAGAAATTTTCCAACTTTTGCCGACACCCCTTTGACCATTCTTTCATATTATGCACCATAACCTTACATATTTTAGTTCCATTTTTTTCCGCCCGGTGCGCCTACTTATCTGGGGTGCTATGGGCCCAATCCCCTCGACTAATATATCTACGGATAGTATGTAAAACGGATTTTCGTTCGGATACAGGTTTGTTTAGAATCAAGTGCTCCCCCTGGTTGTGAAATGTGGAACTAACAGATTTTTCAAAAGGATAAAGTGTTTTGAAAGGAATATTAAACGAAACCCTCTGTGCGATCTGTGATCACACTTACCCACTTGTTTTTTCTTATATAAATATATGGTTGACAAGGAATAAATTATTAGTGCACTCGATATTAGGATAGCGGTCAGCTATAACCCTAAATATAATAAAATATACAAAAAGTGCTAAGATTTATTCCGGTAGTTCAATTACAACTTATATGCTAAAGTCTAGAATTTAGACAGCAGGGATAAGTTTTACGAACAAAAGTGTTATAAAAAAAATAATAAAAAAAAAAAAAGGATTTTGGTGTAGCACATTAGTTTTTAAAAAACATATATATATATGACAATGGACAAGGCAAGTTACTTCAATATGATTGCACACAAAATTATAGTAATCAAATACACAAATAATTAATTGAAGCAAAATTAAAATTTTCTCACCAAAGGCTTTCTGTATAGGGTGCAATTTTGGCCTACGGCTGGGTATGCACCAACACCATCAAAATATTTGTAGTAAACTTATTCAAAGGTAAATCAGGGTGTTGGTCATCACTTGGTCATTCACTTCAGGATTCTTGGCTGAAGAAGGAATCGAAGAAATAATTAAGTATGGTATAATTACTAGATGTTATGCTCAGAAACAATAAAATTAGTAATATTATATTGTAAAAAGCAGCATTTTGAGTTTTATTTAGGAAAACTTTTGATTTTTAGGTTTTACACATTTATGGAGTGTCTAGCTCAGTGTATAGTTCCTAGATTTAATTCAAAAAAATAATAAATAAAAATATAAGTTGGTGTTGTTTTCAAAATAAATAACAAAAGGTATAGCAATTAGCATTTACAGTTAAAATTTATGGAATTTTCAGCAAAATTAACATTAGACAAACATAGTTTATATTATATTTAACTTGATAAGCTAATTTACTTTTATTAACGGTATTCAATTAGAATTAAAGTAGGCTTAAATCCAAGTTAAATTAATTAATAACATTGTTATAGTGTAAAATTTTATGTAAGACTATTATATTTTTATTGTATATATATAAATATGCGAATTTAATAATTAATAAAATGTATTAGCAAAATCATTTAATATAAATATTAAATGACATCTTGCTGAAATCAGCTAGAAATTAGATTTTTTTTTTTTTTAAATAAAATATTTTATAAATTTATGTTATGTTAAAATTTAAGCATTCTTTTTCTCTTTTCTTTCCCTTAGAATTAAATGCAATTCTAAATTAAACACATATAAATATACATAGGATTAATAAATTTGAGTGTGTGAGTTCATAAAATTTTTTTTATATAATTTGGCCAATTTTACATAAGGAAACAAAATAAATAAATAAATATATTTATATATATTGGCCTTATTTTTATTAAAATATGTAGTATGGCTTAATAAATTAATTTATTTAATTTTTTTTTCTAGTACATACAGTAATTACTTTAAAAACTTAATTTGTAACAATTGGGTGTAGATATTTATGAGTATACAAAGATTCTTTTCTGCTGGCAGAAATTCTTTGGTTCGGCCGAGTACTCATGGGTTACTACATACGATTTTACGTAGTAATTATCATTTGCTTTTGTATTTTTAAAATTATACAAGTGTATTAATTACATTTTTAAATAATTAAATAATAATTATTAATGTTTGATTAATAATAATAATTTATTATCTTTTATTTTTAAACATATCATTAAAGTTTAGACAGTAGAATTCACCTACGGAATGTTAATGATAAATAAAATTTTGAATAAATAAATTTTTATTTCATTCAGTAAAAAAAATAAATAAATAAATAAATAAATATGAAAATTTAACAATCTTTTAAGTTAGAATTGTTGGCTAAATAAATAATAATTAAAGACAAAAAATTGTTCTCTTCTTCATCGATGGCATTTTCTGACAACACTATTTAATAGTATTAAATGAAGGTGCATTTTTAAGGTCAGCGTAATGCATATTTTGCATTTTGAGAGGCTGTAGAAGTCATATTTCCGTGTTGTTTACATTTTAATAGTAAACAATATCATGAATCAAAATTTGTGTTTGTTAGAAAGGTCTAAAAATATACAATGTAATCAGTTAAAGAAAATTATATGCATTTTTTCTTAAATCCTGAAAGGCAATTTTGTTTAGATTTGAACCTGACAGCATGAAAGGCACGCTCGCTTCAGTTGCAGTACGAGGCAGGAAAATTCAAATGCTAGAATCGCCATTTTCCCCTGCAAAATAATAAAAAAAGCAGAAGGTTTACATTAGATATGATACAAATACATACACTGTTTAAGCATAGATTATGTTAAAAATTACATACAGGCATGCACAGTTAGTTAAGAAGAAAGTATATCAAGAAATTATACTGATTAATAAGGTAATTACAAGCATGAAATGGTTTTAAATACATACTTTTGGAAGTCGTAAAATTTTGTCGCAGCACAAATCACCTCAGCAGAAAGTGATTAGTAGCTTGACCAACCCCTCGTTTCGGGAGGATGGGGGACGGTCAAAAACTGGTTTTATTCTCTTTTCCTTCCTTTTTTTTCCTACCCTGTTTTGATTCTCGTATCGGGTAAAGAGTGAGAGCATTACGTAATGATATATTAAAGGAGATGAAATAGCTTGTATATGTTGACGTATCATACATGTTAGAAGTAACAAATAAATAAATAAAATAAGGTAACCAGTTTGTATACAATATTTTTCTGATTATAATTTGAATACATCAGATTAATTATGTGAAAAATAACATGTCATACGACAAGCATTGTATTTACTTTTATTCAGTATAAAATGTGTTTTAAATGAAACACTGTGTCATAAGGTTATATGTGATGAAATAATATGTCAAATGTGTATGCCATTATTTTTCCTGTAATTAGGTTTATTTCGGCATATTAGTTTCATACAAAATTATAGCTTTGAATGTATTTTGGGCACTTAAACTGTAAAGTTACAAAATTATTAAACATGTGTGTGGTAAAGAAAAAAGGCTTCGAGAAAGATGTCAGATTTTCAGTACAGATGTCTTCTATAAATATGAATGTCAACAGACAACTATGCTATCATGTGTTGAACTTTCTGTTATGAAAAATAGAAGAACTTCTTATAAAATATACCAGAACCATTGATAATTGAACTTTACAGACTTAGCTCAAAAACTGTGTAGATACACAGTCATATGGACACGTACATTCTTTTATGCTTTACAAAAAAAAAAAAAAAAAAAAAAAAAAAAAACAGCAATCAGTTTTTATTTTTTTTTCTGACCAAAGGAGAGATGCTGGGCAACATATAACAATGATATGTTCCCGCACCATGTTGGTTAAATCAAAGTAAAATTGCGTAATTTGTTATTTCTGTTTGTATAAATATTTTTTTTATAAAATATAATTATGAGTGTAAAATTATAATGTTTATGTATTTAAGTAAAATAGGAGTGTAAGTTCATACAAAAATTATTAAGTTGATTTTAAATATTAAATATATATATTTTTTAAAAAATTGTTGTATTGTAAAATGAATGTATAATGTTGAATGTAGTTCGGATCTCAGATAACAACAATAGCCAGACGCCATGGTGTCGTTTTATGACAAGCCAGTGGAAAGTGGTGTATAATTAGAAATCGTAAAATAATAAAAATGTTGGAATAAATTTATGGCCTTAATAAAAGTGTTGGGATAAATTTATGGCTTTTCAGACCACCCAAACTTTAAGGCATATAATAATATTAAAGTATATGTAAGGGGCCATTTGCAGACTGTTAGCTAATAGGCCTATCGAAGGATAATGCAAAATCTTCTCACATCCAATAAGGGTGGACTAGACAAATAGTTCCACCCACTGCAAGAGTTGGTGTGCCAGAAGAAAAGGGTTTGAAAAAGAGAGTCTGAAAAAAGATGTCGAGGACGCAGGAGCTCTCCTGAAAGCCCGTGCAATGAATCCTGAAAGCCCGTGCAATGAATCCTGAAAGCCCGTGCAATGAATCCAGAAAGCCCAAGTAATGCCCAGGCGAGATGGACATATCGGAGTGAGCCTAAGCAAGCCTAATTGAGGATGTCTTCCTGATGTTAAAATAAAGTGGATTGTTCTACTGAGGTCCGTAGCTATGCATCCTGCCATCCCGATATCGCCGCTCTGATAAGAAGCGGATTCCTGATGACATATGGATATGATCCTTAGCAACGCGACAACTCTGAATTTGATGAATAAAGGCCATCATCCCGTATATGAAATAAGGTACTACCTTAAACTTTTTCTTTTACCACTTGAAATCATATGAGAAATTATAAATATCCTTTTCTGATATTTTATGGTAGAGAGCAATCTGAGATCCAACAAAACCAATAATTAAATATAATTAAGGTAATTTAAAAATGAAAGAGAATTATTCTTTTTTGCAAAAAGAAAAATATATAAGAATAAGAGTAAATGAAATCATTGTCTTTTTTTTTTAAAGATTAATATACATGAAATAATGAGCAGCAAACAAAAGTGTTGCTTTCTTTTTTTTGAATTAATATTATGTGTTTATGTATATAGTTGTGTTCAATGTAAATAAAATATTTAATCAAGTTTTAAAAAGTTTCTGTAATAATTTAATTGATAATGTTTAAGGTGTGTCAATTTATTTTTACAGCTTAAATTTTGGTTTAATTCATAAGTGGAAGAGTTCGTCTAAATAATTCACAACGCAAACTCTTAATTTTATTCGTAATTAATTAAATTTAATAATTACATTTTGACGCGGATTATAAATTTAATTTTATTAATGCTTCACGTTGCTCTTCTACTATAATTATGTAATTACGATCACTTATGTTATTTGATTTTGTCTAAGGTATATAAAATTATATACCAATTTACTATGAGGTTGCTTGCATGATTTGGACCAATTAACAATTTTGGATGTAAATTAAATAGGAAATAAACAGGTGTAATTATCTGTCCAGCAGTTATTTTGAAGTTATAATATCCATTGTTAACAAGCTGGTGCTGTTTTATGATTTTAGGTAAACGGAAAACATTATTTCAATGATTATTTGTAATGTATCGTTGGAGGGAGGCGGGGGGGGGGGGCGCTCTGTTCCCGAATAGCGGACGCTTTTTCGATCCCCAACACGCATATACGAGGGAGTATCAATAAGTTTTTGCCCTCACATAGAAATAACGGAGTGACATTTATGAAATTGCAAACTTGTATTCAAAGATATAGTGGAGGGTATACGCCCGTATACCTTCTGGATTTTTTAAAGGAACACCGCATACCCTCTGTCTCTCAAAAAAGTTACAGTATATACACTGTAGGGTATACCCTCTGCCTTGAGCGTATACCCTCTGCTTAGAGCGTATGCCCTCTGCTTTTTTTACGACTACACTGCATTAGTCCTTTTCTATGTAGTCGCTGTGCACGGTAACACATTTCTGCAAACGGTATTTCAAAGAGAGAGGTGGAGGGGGGGGGGTATTCCTGGAGGCGCGATTGTAGACCCAAATTGGGACACTTTTCTAACCAGTGTTGATTTCAGGCGGTGGCTAGGGGGGGGGGGACATTCCCCCTCTCGGAGCGATGAGATGTCCCCCCGTGTTAAAACCCCCTTTCTGTTTGACTTGGCGAAAATTAGTCATCGCCAAGAATTATTGCAGCCCTCTTTTACTTTACTACTTTCCAATTTGTTTTTAATGTAGATGTAATAAAATTCGAGAAGCGAGTCATCACCGCTATATGTGATCTGAACCAGGCTTGCTTGGTAATAATAAATATATTCATAAAAAAAAAAAAAAATCGTTCTGCATATTTTACTGAATTGTGTGATTATCTCCTGATTCGAAGAAAATATATTTTATCGACTGTTCTGTGAAAATTCTAACCCCAGAAGATGTGAGATTTTGTGTTTTCAATGGTCAAAAGGTGCAATTCCCCCCCCCCCCCCGGAACCACAGAAATCCCTCCGGGAGAAAAGTATCTGAATTCAACATTGTTTCTAACTTTTACTGATCCCCCCTCATGTGACATATTGTTGGAAGGGCCTGTGACCACTTATTCATGTTATGCACCTTCCGAGCCTTTCCCCTCAATGTGTGACCCCTCATGCGATGAGGGGGTCCGCAAAACATATAGGAGCGCCCCCGGGGGCAGATTGGGGGGGTGGGAGGGCCTCGGGTGGTGACATTGCTTTGCAACGATGATTTGACAAAATTTTAACAATCATATATTTAAAATTTCAGACCATTCGGTTGGGTAGTTTTTGCTCTGTTATAGGCGGACGGACGGACAGACAGACAGACGGACGGATTGAACGACGACTATAGGTGCTACGTATTTATATAATTACGAACGCACCTAAAAACGGCTGTAACAGACAGAGACAGACACACATAGGGCCGAAACTAGCCTTTTTTGCACCCGGGGCAAGCATGGATTTTGGCGCCCCACCCCCTCTTTCGCAAAGTATATTTACAAAGAGAATTTTACTAATTTTCTAATAGCCGACTTATTTTAAAATTTAAAATATGTAATACTGAACTACGTAATCTACAACGGCGGATCCAAGGGGGAGGTCACGGGGGGTCATGACTCCCCTTTGAACACCAACAAAAATATTCTAAAGATCATTTTTTAAATGAAATATACAGTAGAGTCCCGATTATCCGAGTTTCCGCTTTAACGGAGTTATTTTCTTCTGATGGACTGATGGCTTCTATTATTATGAAACAGGCACTATAAATGAAGTGTTAGGTGAAGATGAAAGAGCAGCCGTAAAAAGTTTGAACTCTAATTTTCTGGTCAGAATGGGGAAAAAAGAAAGGAAAAATGGCCATAATTTTATACCACCTAACACTTCATTTATAATGCCTGTTTCATAATAATAGAAGCCATCAGTCCATCAGAAGAAAATGATCCATTCCAAAGGTATAATCCTTCATTTGGCGCCCCATCCTTCTGGCGCCCGGGGCACATGCCCCTCTGCCCCCCCTTAGTTTCGGCCCTGACACACAAGTTATCTTATAATGGTTCCGTTTTTACTTTTTACCGGCTGGATTTTTGCTTTTTGGCGCGTTGGCGAAACCTTTCCGTTACTTCACTCTCATGGGTTGTCCGCGAGCCGACCTTCCCTGTCTCTAACGTGCAGTGCCAAAACGGGGGAGGCGCCCACCGTCTCATGATCGTCTGAGCGTGTAATGCGACACGATTCTTCAGAAATTTTGAGAATTCCACTCTTCTATCGGCATCATCTCTCTTGTGGCTAAAAAGGGAAAATGCCTCGAGGGGAGGTTGTGTCTTTAAAAGTGTATATATATAGAGAGAGATGTGTGTATGTCTGTCTAAATTGTAGGTCCGTGAGAAAAAATTGGGGAATATTGAAGTATGTCAGTTGTGAGTGCGAGGTTGTTTCAAGGTAAACTATATAACTCTTTTGGGTTGTCGTCTGCGATTATGCAACGACGAATTACTGGAATTACTTCGGGGTATATGTATGTATCATGGGCGCAGGAAAGAGAGGGTTCATTGCTCCTTTCACGATTTTGAAATTTAATAAATTAAAATTTCTTATTCTTTAACCTTTTATTGAATTATGAATTCGTGAAAATTTTATCTTAGCATTTTTCGTGAACGTGCGGTGAAGACTACATTAGAAGATTTACAGAATCATTTAATAAATTTTAGAAGGATTCATTAAATTTGAATTGATAGGGATTTTGTCCAATATGTATAAACCCAATCAAATCTTTTATTTTAAATATTTTTCTTAGTATTTTGTAGAATTAAGAAATGTACACATATAATGTTTTTACAATAGAAATATTTCCGAATTGAAAAATCTCCCCCCCCCCCCCCAAACGCCAAGAAAGCTGAAAAGAGGCAAAGGCAAAAGAAATCATCCTTTTAAAAATATGTTTGTTCTGTGTAACCCATCATGCTTTTGGAACAAGATAAAGTAATGTATCTATAACTCATTCTAAACTGTATTACAACGAATCGATGTATTAAATGAATTTTATAACAAGCTATTTTAATGGTACTTATAAGTACCGTCAGTAGATAAAGGGTTAATGTTTTTGGAGGAGGTGGGGGGAAAGAACCCCTCCCCCCCCCCAAAAAAAAAATATCCCGCTCAACAACCCGAAACTTTCTGGCACATTTTTTAATATAAAAGCCTGATACTTGCAGGCATGATTATTGAAATGACTCCAGTTACACATGTTAAGTGAGCTCCATCAGTCCACTCCTTGGATATGCCAATGTAATTGGTATACGTGTTACTACTCGATTGGTACCTGTCACATTTTCAGACGATGATTGGAGGTTAAATTAATAGGAGAGCATACTTCCCTCTCCCCCGCCAAATGTACTTTTATTTGAGAAACAGCTGGTGTACGGTGGGAGAGGGTTGTTTAATCCTGAAAGTTTACGGCATATAACCACAGTATACTCAACACTACACCGCTGGTGCTAAGGGCGGAAACTAAGAGGGGGCAGAGGAGGGATATATGCCCGGGCGCCAGAACGAAGGGGCGCCCAATGAAGATTTTGTTTGTCAATCTTTCTCACGTCTATGTTTAGCACTTTATTGTTAAAATCAGCCTGTCTGGGGTATTTCAAAGCATTGAAGAACCTAAAGATGATATGTCATAAGAATCCTGTATAAAGCGGGATTCTTTTCGATTCCGCTTTCGAGATTTTAATGAATCAATATTTGACAAAGCAGATGACGTAGTTCAGTATTACATATTTTATTGTTACATATTTTAAAATTTAAAATAAGTCGGCTATTAGAAAATTAGTAAAATTCTCTTTCTAAATATACTTTGCGGAGGAGGGGTTGCCAAAATCCATGTTTGCCCCGGGTGAAAAAAAAGGCTGGTTTCGGCCCTAGCTACCACAAATGTATCGCCAACATAACTTGCACGAAAACTTCGCACCAAAGATCCGTTTTTCATGGCCGCTTCCGTGTCCATTCCCACCCCATCTTTAACTATTTTATTTATTGGCGAATCTCACCTTGAGACCACGCGCAGAGAAATACTTCTCTCGTCCGAAGATTGTTTTACTTTGATGGATAGAAAAACCAATTTACTTTTCCTCGTTTTTTTTCTTTTATTCCTTTTCTACGAGTAAAAAAAAAATAAATGAAAAAGGTGAAATCGTTTCTTTTCAGGTGTGTTTGATGAAAGAACGCCGCTAATGCAGTGATTTAGTGCATTATAAAAAGGGAGGAATTCCAAGATGGCGTCTATTGGAGAAGAAAAACAAATAAGGGGTCATCCTTCAATTACGTCACGTCGGCGAAACAATTTCTTCATTCTTTGGGCATCCCCAACAACCCCTGTCCCCCGTTCAAGATAATTTTTAAAGGATAAAAATTGTCAAAACGAATTTCAGATTTTTATTTTAATTTTTATTTTACCTCACTATTTGACAGGTTACTGACGCTAGTGAGCATGCAACTAATTAAGATTACTGTTATCTGATATTATCTTTTACTTGTCTATTGTATTTCACATGTATCACTTTCTGCGTACGCTGGTTTAAGACAATATTTTACCTTATCTGCAAGTTGATCCGAGATATTATAGTTAGATCCCATTATATGAATAATACTCGTTGTATCAATGAATTGCTGTTTCTCTCGCTATTCAAGAACGTAGGGCCTAGGTAAGAGAAACAAAGAAACTCCCTATCTGGTCATGGGTAGGGAAAAGTTTTAGATAAAAGATGGAGTCTCTGTTAGCAGAGAAAAAACTCCGTAGGCTGTTTTTTTTAGGAATCGCTGAGAGAGAAAGAGTAGTTCTGGCGTAGATGTAGGTTTGTGTTTCCTGAGTGGAGTTTTCGGGAAAGAGTTTGAGTTTCTTGCGGAGGTAGTCGGAGCAACGGGGTGGTCAAGGGTGATCCTCCGATAAAAATTATGAGATACCATAGTGTGAGTGGAAAATAGAGTATTTTACTAAGTTAACCTAGTGCGCAGAAAGTACTTGATGTATGTAAGTTAGAGTATTTTAATAAGTTAACCCAGTGCGCAGACAGTACTTGCTATAATAACTTAGTATCTGGCCGAATCAACGCCCCCTAGATATTTGAGAAAGCCTTGACACGCGTCACGAAAACGTCACACAAAGCAGGCAAAACAAAGAAAAAAAGATCATTGATTTGCTCGTGAGTGACCACGAGCCAATGAATGATCTTTTGTCTTTGTTTTACCTGCTTTGGGTGACGTTGAAAGCCTTGACACGTGTCACGAAAATGTCACACAAAGCAGGCAAAACAAAGAAAAAAAGATAATTGATTTGCTCGTGAATGACCACGAGTCAATGAATGATCTTTTTTCTTTGTTTTGCCTGCTTTAGGTGACGTTTTCATGAAGCGTGTCAAGGCTTTATCAAATATCTAGGTGGCGTTGGCCGAATCATCTATATCCGAGCTCTTAAATGTCAACTGTGTTTTATTTATATATAAATAATTTGTAAATAAATTGTTCGTTAATTTTAATTGAATAAGTTTAGCATTCTTTTTGGTAATCCTTCTCCACAACGTGCCTCCGAAATCACGTATACGTATATATCGGTGGTGGCAGCGTATCAAAATAAAAGAACCTTTTTTCGAAGTCGGTACGAGTGGTGATCGTGGGTCTAGGAAAATTCATCAGCACGTAGACTAAGAAAGGGTGCAACAGTATTCTTAAAACATTCTTTCCAAATTTTGGAACGATTCGATAGATAATAAAGGAGATATACTTAATTAATAAAGGAGATATACTTAATTTCCCTGAGCCTTTCCGTTCACCGTCCCTTTAAATGCCAATGTTTAAACTCAGTTCACAATTTTTTATATTTTCATTTTAATCGAAATACTAAGGTTTCTATAGTAATTAAGCAAATTGTCCGAAATTTTTTAGAAAATATCTTTAGACCCTGTGTGTGATAACTAAGTATAAGATTTTTGATATGTTTGGAACTTAAAGTACTCGGAATAAAAGATAAAAAATCTATTTCAAATCAAATACGAAAAATGAAAAAGAAGAAAGAATTTTTAAATTGTTAACCTTTTTTTAATGTTATTGCTGTATTGAGAATTTAACACTTTTATGATCTATTATGACTATGCTTCATTCAAACATGAACCTAAAAGTATATGTTTTAGTACATATAGTAAAACATTATTATTAACATATTATTAACATGTAGTTAAGTATATTTATAGTTACAAAATAAAAATTTTTGGCATCGAGCCCCTTAAAAACAAACATAACAAGTAGGAAATTGCTCGTCAAACGTGGCAAATGAGGTGCGTTCGTACTATAACTAGTTTTATAAATATTTTTTGCACCCCATATTGTACTGAATGTATATTTTTTTGCACTTCATAAGTATATGGTCTGTAACATCATTAAAATGCACTTGCAATAATTTTTTCCCATTGCCCGTAATGTAACGGAAAACTTTTGACTGTCCCTGTAATTAAACTATACATCCAATTTTCATAAAATCTGAAATGGCTCGACAAAATTTTGCAACAATTATATATTTAAAATTTCAGACCATTCGGAAGACTGTAATATCATTAAAGCACTTGCAATAATTTTTTCCCATTGGCCATAATGTAAAGAAAAACTTTTGAATGTCCCTGTAATTAAACTATACATCCGATTTTCATAAAATTTGAAGTGGCTCGACAAAATTTTGCAACAATCATATACTAAAAATTTCAGATCATTCGGTTGGATAGTTTTTGCTCTGTTATATGCGGAAAGACAGACTGAACGACGACTATACACTGTTAAAACACTATTCTTAAAAATAAGTAAATTGTACTAATTATTGAGCACTTCCCGATCTTAAAATAGCTCCGAGTACTTAACTCTTAAATTTGAAAAGCGCCATGTACTCATTTTTTTGAGTACATACAGGACTCGAAAATAAGTATGTATAGAAACGAAACACACATACACTATAAGAAAAAAAAAGCGAAATTACAGAGAACCGACAAATTACCTTTTTTAGTTACGGTAATTTTGAATTGCGAAGAACTACAATTTTTGAAGTAAAGAACAACGAATTTACTATTCTAATTCTTGACATTTTGAGTATGGGCCGCCCTGTGATTTGAACCCGAGATCTCTAGGTGGGAAACCAGTATCGTACTGACTGTGCTATAAGAGCAGTTACCAGCTGCTTCCAAATGACACCTTTTATGAATCAGCGACGGAAGATCGCTACCTGCAGAGATGAATTTTCCCTTTCTTAAATATTCTAATTTCTAATAAAACAATTTTTAAACTAAATTTTCTTCTTTAACATTTCTAATGAAATTGTAAATAAATTTGAAAAGTGTATATTATAAATTAAAAATTATAACAAAGATAGACATATGTTTAAATAAAAGCTTGGAAATCCCTACTGTCAATTCGGTATAAGAAAATGGTTTACCAGAAAACTCATATTTTTGAGAACATAGGATTTAAACATGAATATTAAGACTTTAAAATACAAATTATATGTATTCATTTCTGCATACATTTATAAATCAAGTATAAGTATACACAACTTCAAAATATCATGTACTCGTTTCTGAATTAATTGTACTTAAAAAAAATCGAGTACAAAGAAATTTTCATTTTTAAGTAGATTAATGCTCCTTTTTGAAGCAATTTTACTTAAAAAATATGAGTACATAGAAATGCTCATTTTTAAGTAGATTCTTTTTAACAATGTACTTCTTTTTGAAACAATTGTACTTAAAAATATACGAGTACATGGAAGTTCTCATTTTTAAGTAAATTATTTTTGACAGTGTAGCTGCTACGTATTTGTATAATTACGAACGCACCTAAAAAGGGAAACAGAATTAAATAATGTATCTTCCATGGTAGGGTGGTGGGTACAGGGGAAAGAGCCTCCGTGACAAAAAATTCTTAGTCCCCTTGTCTCTTAGTGTTTAATTAAAAGTCACTTCGGAATAGACTCCTGGTTGTACCTGACCCGAAATTTCTGCTTCAACCCTTTATCTACTGACTGTACTTATAAGTACCACTCACTTTAAACTTTCATCCCATAATGAATATTACATACCAGTAATATTCATGATAAATGGTAAGTCGGCCCCACTTAATCGGGTAACGGATAAATGCCTACCCCGCTTATATGTATAGAATGCCGTGGAAGAGAAACGTTCCCCATAAGGCTAATGTTAAATATACTCGATTTATCGCATAACAACCCCCGGTTAATTGCATAAATATCTCCGATCTACTAGTAGTAATCCGGATCTTATGAATTCCTGTTATAGTGATGAATGGGAAAAAAAGAACTTTTTTTTTTCTTTTTTTGTAACAATGGTTTTTTATATTTACAATCGAAGAGCAGAAATCGCCATGAAAGATGATTTATATCAATTCTGGAAACTTATGAGAGTGTACAATTGTGTTTTTCTTTTAAAGCTTGCCGTACAAGAAGCTGGGGGTACTTTTTGAAAAATTCTGGAATCGGGGAAAAATAGAATCGAGACGGTCAAGAGAATAAAAACTAGTATGTTGTGGCCATCACAAAACTTTCTTCTATATAAATCACGTCAATTAAATCATTTAAATAGTACAAGAAATAACAACGATTTAGCACCAATTCATATCAAAGTATATCTGAATTTGAAGTTGGGTGAAAATTCGCGCCTTAGTTCTTGAGATAGAGCTCTAGCGGAAATTCTGAAAAATGTAGCATAGCAGCGCCACCTGTTGAGCGATTTCCACTAAAAATAAATAGCACTAAATGATATCAAGGCATACCTGAATCTGAAGTTTGTTGAAAATCCAAGCATTAGTTCTTGAGATAAAGCTATTGCGGAAATCGCAAAAAATACAGCATAGCAGCGCCACCTGTTGAGCGATTTACACCAAAAATTAAATAGCACTAATTTATACGTCAATTCATGTCAAGGACTAACTAAATCTCTAAATCTAAAGTTTGATGAAAATCCGTGGAATAGTTCTTGAGATACAGCTCTTGCGGAAATCGTGAAAAATGCAGCACAGCAGCGCCACCTGTTGGGTGATTTACACAGCACTAATTTATATCAGGGACTAACTGAATCTGAAGTTTGATGAAAATTCGCGCATTTTTTCTTGAGTTAGAACTATTGCGATAATTGTGTTAATGCAGCATAGCAGCGCCACCTGTTGGGCGATTTTCACAAAAAAGTAATCAGCACCAAACTATATCCTCGACTAACTAAATCTGAAGTTTTATGAAAATCCGTGCAGTAGTTCTTGAGATATAGCTATTGCAGAAATCGTGAAAAACGACGCATAGCAGCGCCACCTGTTAGGCGATTTTCACCAAAAACTAATCAGGTCCAGTTTATATCAAGGTCTAACTAAATATAAAGTTTTGTGAAATTCTGTGCATTAGTTCTTGAGATAGAGCGCCCACAAAATTTTTGTCACATACAGACTCACAGACAGGGTGACAGAGTGACAGACAGACTCACAGACAGACATTTTCTAAAAACCATCAAATCGTGTTCTGGGCATTCTGAAACGTATAAATCCGTCGAAAACCGGAAGTCGAAAATTTTCACGAATCCAATACTTTCTTCTTGTAAAGATAGAAGAAAGTAAAAACAATATTTAGCGCTGGAAGTGGAGAAATAAAATGCCGAGATATGAAAAAAAAAAAAAAAAAAAAAAAAAAAAAAATTCTAAACGATTTTTTGTGTAGGCGAAAAAAAAAAGAGAGAGATTGGCAAATAATTAAAAAATAAAAAGAATTTATGCAGAAACTTTTATTTTCAAATGTATGATTTAAAAGCAAAAATTTTTTATTTAACTTTTATTTTAATTTTCTCATAAATTATAATGAAAAATTAAACCATGTACCGTAAATAGTGTTATAATACCTTATACTTTATTATATATATTGTTATATATAGAATAATAATAAATTATTTATTAAAGTTATTAATAAAATAGTTTTTAATTTATTAGGTAAATAATTATTTCCCATTAATATCTATCATATATGTGGTATATAATCAAATGATAACGTATACTGATAACATTAATTGCTGTCCTCGCTTAAATGCATACCCCGCTTAAATGCATGCAATTCAGTGGAACCAACTGTATGCAATTAGGCGGGGCCGACTGTACTTTGCAAAAACACTGTTTTATCTGCACTTTTTCAGGATGCATGGCAGCAGTGGTTCTAGATTTGTTATTATCCCTCGAATATAGGTGTTGCATAACTAAAGGACTGGTAATAAGATAGAAACTTAAAAGAAAGTTTTTTTTAATATCATCAAATTTGGATATTACTTATTTTTCATGTGTAAAATAAAACTGTAACATTTTAATATTTTTTTATTGTTAGCTGGCGAGTGTCTTCTTGTTATTTAACATTTTAAAGAGTTTAAAATTTATTTAAAATAGCATGTGGGTTTTCTGTTACGAGAATATTTTAGGCATAGTGTACTGACGATACTTTAACGTACCACTTTAATTAATTACCTCAAACGAATTAAATTTCTCACGTGAGTATTTTTCTTTTATGTGTATCCTTTAATTTTTGTCGTAGTAACTGAAAAAAAAATTACATGAAAAAAATCTACAGATCATAATGATGTAGATAAAGGGTTAAAGCCAACCTGAAACACCACAAAAAATTTCATCAACCCGACATCCCCGCCCCTCCTCGGAACCCGGTATATTCAAAACTTACGTTAAAGAAAATTGATTCAGATTTTAATACAATTATGAAAAAATAGTCTACAATTATATCTCTAATATCAATGTGACATTTTTTGTGTAAAAATGGACACATATACACTCCTTACTACAGTCGGACCTCTATTTAACGAAGTCGCTAAATCCCGAAAAAAAGTTCGTAATATGGAAAATTCGTTAAATAGAGAGTCACCTTTTAAAATACTTTAAACTACATAAAACATGTCTATAAACACTAAATGTAATTAAAAAAAGTAATTAATCACACTTTTTTTTAAAATTATATCTATTTGTTTTATTTATTTTACCCATGAAAAAGAAATCTGCAAGGGAAATAAGAATGAAACAAAACATTGTCTGGAAATACATTGCATTTTCAGTAAAAAAAAAAAAAAAAAAAAAACATTAAAATCACGATTTTTTATTATGATTGATAAGCTGTTTGGAGGAATACCAAATTTTAAAGCAGTAGTTTTTTTTTCTTCACGCCTTTATCCACCTCATCAAGAATATTATTTTTTCTTTGATGCTCAAGCACTTTCGCTTTGACATTTTCGAGCTACAAGAACCGAAATTACCAACACGACTGATCATGATCAACAATCAAGAAAACGGGAGACTCTAGTTTAAAGACACGGGACAGCTCCAAAGGGTGTTAAAAGAGGATATTGAAAGTTTGCACTTCTTTGGATGAAAAGCAAAGAATCACAGCGATTTTACTGCTCTCGGTGAGTTAGGTGCCTGGTAAGACCTGGTCTTGGTCATTGATCATCATAAAATGTGTTAAAAGAAAGAATAAGTTTGAAATGTCCAGTAATATTTTGTGAAATAGGGAGAAAAAAAATTAGATCCCAAGAAAAAGTTCGTTAAATAGAGAATGTACGTCGCTATTTGGAGGTTATTTTACGAAGAAATTTGCAAAATGTTCTTGGTTCCAAGTAAAAGTTCGCAAAATAGAGGTTCGTTAAATAGAGGTCCGACTGTATTAAATTTTTTTTCATTTGAAAAGTATTCAAGATATTTCTTTTGAAAAATTGGGTCAACCCGAATCCGACCCGAAAGAGTCAAAACCTAACCGAAACATTTAAAATCAACCCGATCCGCAATGAAAAGCAATTTCCCTGTCGATCGATCCCGAACTGCGGGTCGTGTGGGATTCAAGTAAAATCGGGTTACCCGATCTGATGCAGGATTCTAGTTCTGACCCGTAGGGGGAAAGAGCTCTCGAGAAATCTCTAAATTTGCTGGACGCGATGAATGCGTGACCCCTCTTGGATATAAAAAGATGAAAAAAAATAAATAAATAAATGAATGACTTGTGGATGATGGGTGAAATTTTGACGGGCATAGTACGCGAGGTGTTGCTCTTTTATACGGTGTTGCAACGTTGCAAGGTGGTTGCGTTTTCGATTAAGCAGTTACGGCGAAGGTGTAATTTGCGATGGAAAGGAAATAATGCGGGAGAATGTGGTTGGAGTGATAGACTGTCACCCGGGAATGTTGGATAATAGAAATAGCTTGAGAGAACTTGCTTCGAATCGCTTCTGTTTGTAGATGTTTTTTTTTTTTGTTTTTTTTCTTTTCCATGTAGAATGTTTGACTAAGCAGTTGAATCTATTTCGCTTAGAGCACTTAGGATAAACTCGCCCGTGTTTGATAAGGTTAAGAGGCTACTTCAGTCAAGCGAAAAGACCCGTTCGCTAATGCTAATCCTATGAAAGAAATTTATAATTATTTATTTATTATAAAACAGGGAGATCGCCACTGTTTATTATTATTATTATTATTATTGTTATTATTATTCAGTCTTCCGAATTTTTTAAAAAGCTGATCAAATTAGCGTGCTTTTAAAGTTTGCGGAGTCTGAACGGGGGTTGAGCGTAGTTCGTAGGGGGGGAGACCCCCCTAGTAGGGTAAGAAAAAATGTGTCAGAAAGTATCTTGTTGTAAACGAAAATCTAATAACAGATTTTCTTTCTTTTTTTTTTTTTTTATTTTTTAAGTATTAAAAGCTCGGAGTGTCTTGGAAAATGTGTAAAAGAATTTTTTTTAAACATTAATAAATAAGATAAAATTTTAAAAAAGCAAGATGAAAGACATTTTTTTTAAAAAAATTCTTAAATAAAAATATTTTGATAAAATATATATTTGAAAATTAAACAAGTTAAAACTTATTTAAACAATTTAAAACTTAGCATAAAAAGAATTTTCATGTTTTCATATTGAAAAAGCAAGATGCAAATCTAATTTTTGAAATTGATTAATTAAATGTAAGATATTTGGAAAAGTGTAAAAGGATTTTTTTTTTTTACTTACTTTCTCAACAAGCTAAAACGATACAATTTTTTTTTTTTTAATATAGATTACTTAATTATAAAAAAAAAAAAAAAAAAAAATTAAATTTAAAAAATCAAAATTTCTTATTAAAAAAGCATGACGATGATTTATTTAAAAACAAGTTAAAAAAATACATATTAAAAAATTAAACTGCTTAAAAATATTTAAACTGAAGAACAATATTGTCATATTTTAAAAAAAATGGTCGAAAGCTTATTTTAATTTCATGTTCAAAGATTAAACAAGATAAAATAATTGATTTTTTGAATAATATTTAAAAGTACATCTTGATATTTGGAAAAGTTTGAAAGACTCATTTTTCTTTTTTCATATTTAAAAAAGAAAGTACAAAAAACTTTACTTTTTAACAAATGTATTTTTCTAAACGGGATAATTTTTTTAACTATATATTTTTTTTACTTAAAAACAGTGCAAAAACTTTTATTTATTTATTTATTTTTCTCTCTCTGTGTGTGGGGGGGGGGGTGAGGGGGGGGTGTGGGGGGGGGGTCATTTTAAAAGAACTAAGTGAAAATCTAATTTATTTAGTAATTTCCTTTCAAAGAAAGGTAATTTTTAATTTATTTTTAAATTCGAAAAATTAAATAACAAAATAAAAATGTTGAGAAAAAATTAAAGGAATATATTTATTTTCATATTTAAAAAAAATTATCAAAGGCAAAATTTAAAGAATTAATATTTTTTAAAAGGAAATAATAATAATATTTTAGTTCCGCATTAAAAAATTAAAGGAGATAAAGACCTATTATTATTATTATTATTATTATTATTATTATTATTATTATTATTATTATTATTTTGAGAAAATGCAAAACTAAATTTTTTAATTTCATATTTAAAGAACAAACAAAAAGAAAAACTATTTTAAATTATTAATTAGATTTTGTTTAAATTTTAAATTTTTTAAATAAAAAATTGTTATTTTAAAAATAATTTAAAAATTTTTAAATATATTAATTTAAATTATATAAATATTTTCATATTTAAAAAAAATTATCAAAGGCAAAACTTAAAGAATTAAATTACAAAATTAAAATTTCTTGAAAAGGAAATAATAGTAATATTTTAGGTCCGCATTAAAAAATTAAAGGAGATAAAAGACCTATTATTATTATTATTATTATTATTATTATTATTATTTGAGAAAATGTAAAACTAAATTTTTAAATTTTATATTTAAAAAACAAATAAAAAGAAAAACTAAAAAAATTTTAAAAAATAAAAGGATCCTTTTAAATATTATATTTAAAAATTTCACAATATAAAAAAATCATATTTAAAAAAGAAAGACAAAAAAAAAATCCTAATAATTATTATTAATAATAAAGAAAAAAGAAAGGTATCTTTAAAAATTATATGTTTAAAATTAAATTTTTAAATAAAATTAAATTCAATGGCATAAAAATTCACTTCAAAAAGACAAAAGGAATAAAAGAAATGAAAACTTTTAAAAAATATAAAAAGATTTAATTAATTAATTTATTTAAGTGAACAAGACAGAAAAATATTTTTGAAAGCAATTCTTCAATTCATATTTTTAAAACATTTAAAAACGTATGAAAGGCTCATTTTTTTAATAATTAAAATATTTGGAAAATATATATATATTTTAATTCTATATTTAATGTATAAAATAAAAGAACTGAAATTTTTTGAGAAAGTGTGAAGTTATTTTTTTTTAATTTCATGTACAAAAACAAAGAATAAAGTTTTTTTTTTTTAATGAAAAGAATATTTTTAAATAAATAAAACGTTTGAAAAAGAATAAAAAAAAATATTATTATTATTATTATTATTATCATTCTTAATTTATATTTAATAAAACAAGATAAACAAATTTTTTAACGTAATTTTTTAATTTCATATTTCAAAACAGAAAATGTATAATGATTCAATTTTTAAAAATAATTAAAATGATAATAATAATAATAATCTATATTTAATATAAGAGATTAAAAAAATGATTTTTTTTTTTTTTTTTTTAGAAAATGTAAAACAAAATCTAATCTTACAAAAAAAAAAAAAAAGTTCCAAAAAAGTTAAATATTTTGATTAAGTGCCATAAGATTTTTTCACCTGTTAAAAAAAGCAAACAAGGTAAGAGACTAGGAATTTTCTTATAAGAAAATGAAAGTATTTTTTATATCTCATTTTTAAAAATTAAACGCGATAAAAGACATAAAATTCTTGAAGAATATGTAAAAATAGATTTTTAATTTCATATTCAAAAAGTAGAAAAGGCTATTTTATGAAAATAATTAAACTTTTGAAAAAAAAAAGAAATTAAAGTAATTAAAAAATGAAAAAAGAAATTAAAGTTTTCTGAGAAAATGTAAAACTAATTATTTTAATTTAATATTTCAAAAAGAAAGTAAAAAACTAAACATTTTTTAAAAAAATTAAAAGAATTCTTTTAAACTTCATTCACAAAAATTATACAAAATATTTTTTTTTCCCTTAGTGTAAAAGTGTTTCTCTGCATTGTTAAAAATGAAAGATGAAAGTAAGAAAAAAGCAGAAAAATACAAGTTTTTTTTTTTTTTTTTTTTTTTTTTTTTTTTTTTTTTTAATACGACTAAATTTTAACGAGATGGAGAATGAAAATAAATAAATAAATGATACTTTTTAAGAAGCAATACTTTATTTTACATTACTAGGGGGCTCGGCCCCCTACGAGCTACGCTCGCCATCCCCGTCCAGACACCGCAGACTCTAAATGCACGCTAATTTGATCGGCTATAAAAAGATTTCGAAAGATTGAATTATAATTTAAAAAACAGTGGCGATCTCCCTAAACGAATTTCTATTCATTTCTCTTTGATTGGGGAATTTTAACGCCAAATCCGCTGCGGTACTACTTGATTATCCTGTCGACCCATTTCGCCGAATTATATAAATCGCCAAACCACTCGCCAAATTATACAAATTGATATCATTTTTATTTTAAATAACGAAAGAACAAATAAATTCGTGCAATATTAATAAAAACACAAATAAAACGTCGAAATAAAAATAACTTGATGACGTATACACGTGTAACAACATTTCAAAATAAGCTAATATAAAAGGAATTAAGTAAAGAGAGTCTTTGTCTCCTGGTATTTTTTAACAAAGCGAAAAGAAAGTTCTTTTAAATGAGACTTTTTAAATTAATTCTCAAAATATCAAATAAATGTCTAGCGCAATTTCTAAATTTAAACTTTTTTGCAATATTATTTTGTGTTCATTTTATGTAATAACTATCGAGGCTAACGAGAAAGACAGGCTACCGCGGTGGGTCCGATTCTTCTTTTTTTACAGACCGCTGGAGTCACGTGATGCTTGAATGGACCAATGAAGGTCTGCGAAAAGAGCATCACGTGACTCCAGCGGTCTGTAAAAAAAGAAGAATTGGACCCACCGCGGTAGCCTGTCTTTCTCGTTAGCCTCGAATAACTATAATGTGACGTAAATATGACGTAATTTCTCCTAAGACTTCTAACGCATGTTAATGAATTTATTATTTTACAATATCCTTTCTCTTTTAAAATTCACGTGTATACTTTTTATGACGTAATTTTTAATAAGTTCCTGCTTTTTATACGTAATTATTTAATTCTAATTTGAAAGTTTTTTTCCTGTTTATAATAGTCACGTGTAAATAAATTTTTAATTTGAAGCAAACATTATTGATTGCGCTTTTTATACAGTTGGCAACAGTTTAAATTAGTACAATTTTCTGAAATCTGTAAAAATTATCTCTAGAAATGCTGGAAATTTGAATTTAAAATAGAAATAAAACCTGAAAAAATGAGTCAAAATAAAAAAAAATTAATGCAATCTGCACTCCGGCAAATTCTAACGCATAAAATGATCTAAAAATGATTACACTGCCATGTATAGTTTTTGCTGCTATAAAACTTTTTTAGTGGAACGATTTTGACCAACTTTAGCATTAAATAACTCTTAAAATAATTCTTCGATTTGAAAATTGTCTGCATCAGCGTGTTTATCAAACATTTCTGTATAAAACCACCGATTTTCATATTTTTGTATGCATTATTTTTGTTAATATTAACGAAGAAAGGCCTCCGGTCACAAAAAAAATCAAAACCGGCGGCGGCGGTCACAGCGGTAGTTACTTTTTTTTAGAATAGAGAGATTATTCTTATATAATTTTAAAAACCATATGAAAAATCATTTTTTAAGTATTTGTACTTTCTTCTGTCTTTACAAGAAGAAAATATTGGATTCCTGAAAATTTTTGATTTTCGGTTTTCGACGAATTTACACATTTTAATTGTCAGAGATTACGAAAAACATGTTTTTACTAAATGTCTGTCTGAGAATCTGTGAGTCTGCCTGTCTGTCTGTATGTATGTGACACAAATTTTGTGGGCGCTCTATCTCAAGAACTAATGCACAGAATTTAATAAAAATTAATATTTAGTTACTCCTTAATAGGGGCTGATTAGTTTTTGGTGTAAATCGCTCAACAGGTGGCGCTGATATGCAACATTTTTTACGATTTCCACAACAGCTCAATCACCAGAACTGATGCACGGATTTCCATCAAACGTCAGATTTAGTTAGTCCTTGATATGAATTGAAGTTTTATAGATTTTCGTGTAAATTGCTCAACAGGTGGCGCTGCTATTCTGCATTATTTGTAATTTCCGCGATCGCTCTATCTCAAGAACTAATGCTCGGATTTTCATCAAACTTCAGATTCAGGTATACCGTGATATCAATTGGTGTTGTTTATGTTTTGGTGTAAATCACTCAACAGGTGGCGCTGCTGTGCTAAATTTTCCAGAATTTCCGCTACAGCTCTATCTCGAGAACTAATGCACGAATTTTCATGAAACTTCAAATTCAGATATACTTTGGTATGAATTGGTGCTAAATTGATGTAATTTCTTGTACTATTTAAATGATTTAATTGACGTGATTTATATAGATGAAAGTTTTGTGATGGCCACAACATACTAGTTTTACTTCCATATTTAAAATTTAAATGGGATAAGTTAATTGAAAATTCCGGAAAAAATGTATAAGTAGATTTTTTTTATATTTAAAAAAAATTATAAAAAGTTCAATTTTTTAAAAATAATTTTTAAAAAAATTATTCTAAATTTAATATGCGACATAAAATAATTGAAATTTTTAAGAAAAAATAAAAATAAATTTTTAAATTTTATATACGAAAACAAAGAATAAAAGGTTTAAAATTTTAACGTATGAAAGGCGCTTTTATTATTATTATTATTATTAATTTTTGTATACGTGTTAAGAATTGAATTTTTTTTTTAATGTAAAATAAATTTTGTAATTTCATTTACAAAAACAAAGATTAAAGTTTTTAAAAATGAAAAGAATATTTTTAATTAAAAAGGAGAATAAAAAAACTGAAATAATTAAACTTTTGAAAGAAAAAAAAAGAAATTAAAGTAATGAAAAAAGAAATTAAAGTTTTCTGAGAAAATGTAAAACTAATTATTTTAATTTAATATTTCAAAAACAAAGTAAAAGAGTAAACAGTTTTTAAAAAAGTTAAAAGAATTCTTTTAAACTTCTATACAAAAATTATACAAAATAATTAGTTTTTTTTTCCTTTATGTAAAAATGTTTCTCTACATTGTTAAAAATGAAAGATGAAAGTAAAAAAAAAAAAAAGAAGAAAAATACAAGTTTTTTTTTTTTAAATATACGGTTAAATTTTTACGAGATGGAGAATGAAAATAAATAAATAATACTTTTGAAGCATCTACTTTTTTTACATTACTATTATTATATAATTTTAAAAAACCATATGAAAAATCATTTTTTAAGTATTTTTTCTTTCCATATTTAAAATTTATACGAGATAAGTGAATTAAAAATTCCAAAAAAGAAAATGTATAAGTAGATTTTTCTTTTCATATTTAAAAAAATGTATAAAAAGTTCAAAATTTTAAAAATAATTAAAAAATATATATTTTTTTTCTAAATATAATATGCGACATAAAATATATTGTACACATGTTAAGAATTGATTTTTTTTTTTTTAATGTAAAATTAATTTTGTGATTTCATTTACAAAAACAAAGATTAAAGTTTTAAAAAATGAAAAGAATATTTTTAATTAAAAAGGAGATTAAAAAACTAAAATAAGTAAATTTTTTGAAAAAGAATATAAATAAATTTTGTTATTATTATTATTATATTATTATTATTTATTTAAAAAATTCAATATTTAATATAAAAGATAAAAAATTTGAAATTTTTAAGGAAATGTAAAACTAAATTATAAAATTTAATATGGAAAGAAAGAATAAAAAGTCTTACAAAAAATTAAAAGAATATTTTTATAAAATCATAAGATGAAACGCAATATTTTACCTGGAATCAAACATGTAATATGAATATGAATTTTGAAAAGTTCACGGTTTTGTTTTACTTTAAAGGCGACTAAAATAACAAAAGAGATGTTACAATTTAAAAATATACATTTTATTTAGAAACTTCTTAGTACTTTCAGGCTTTACAAAGCCCTTCATCAGAGATTATTATAATAACTAATTGCTGTTTATTTACACAAATACATCACTTCGTTTTGAAAACGAGAGAGCCAATAATTATTAGAGTTGAAAATAGAAGTAGCAGTTTCTTGGATTGAACTTAATTAGAGAAAATATATATTATTATTAACTGCAATTCCATTTATTTTATTACATCACTTTGTTCTCATATGTCACTTTCAATTTAAATGTGTCGAAGTAGCAGTGCTTCAGATTAGATTTGTATAGAAGGAATATTTAATTGCTGTACTACAAACTTTAATACGTCACTTTGCTCAAGTTTTCAGAATTTATTTTTAAGATATTGAACTATAAATTGGGGATTAGTACGATGTATGCACATGAACGTAAAAGCGAAACAGAACTAAAAATTGACTTTCACACACCCCTCCCTCCTGACGAAAAAATTGTTACTTCTTCTTTCTCTCATTGTTTCATTATTTTAACATTTTCATTACTCTGACTAATTCAAGTCCTCTCTCTCCCCCCCCCCCCCCCCTGGCACAATCCGTTTTCTGTATTTTCTTTATACTTTAACTTTTATTTTTTACGAAAAATAACAAAATAGCTTTAACATTTTTTTAACTTCTCAAAATATCCTCAAAAATAATTAAATGATACTGCTACTACTAAAAATAATAATAAACCCTGACGAAATGCAAATAAACTTTGATTTTACTTAACGTTTGGCGCAAAGTCACGTTTGAAAGCTTGTACAATATACTAATGAGCTCATCGGCGAGTTGCTACATACTGGGAAGGGGGGGGGGGGAGGCGGCGAGAAGAAGAAAAATCCGGAATAGTACTGGCCTTACGTGCCCGATGGCTATCATTTGTTCAGGTGCTCTACGCGCAATCAACAAGTCACTTGTGAACAATAAATTTTATCATTATTCTAAGCAATCAAAGATAAAGAAAATCTAACTAATTAAATTTCAAAATCCAGGGAGGGGCAATGGCCTCACCTCGCCGGCGCCTCTGATCTCTTCTTACCGCCCCCTGTTAAGTAGGCTTCCCTGCAAAAGCCGCGTAATAGACATCCTCCTTTCTTCATTACCTCCATCAGTAGGCCATTATGTTTAGCAACCTCATAAGCATACAACTCTAAACAATACACAGTTATTCATCCATATATGAATAATATAATCAAATAACAAAAAACTTTCCCACGACGGAAGCAAATAAAGCAAGAAAATCGACGTCAAAACAAATTTTTTTTCCTTGGGCGGCCCCAACCTATGTAGGTTAAAGTGTGCCGTCGGCTAGTTCTCACGTCCTTGGTCTTAAAGAAGTGAAGGAAGAAAGAAAGGAAGAAGAAAAAAATGACCAAAAAATCTTCTCTCAATAAATAAATAAATAAATAAATGGCAGTAAAAAAATTTCATCTCCTGCCCCCAACTTCGCCAAACGGAGAGGTCAACATTCTTGAATATTTTCTCCTCCCGTACTACATTCCTTTGAAAGAGTATCTCCTTTTTAGATGCGATTTCCGCTCTCGGATGGCGCCGGAATTGGCTCGCCTATCGTCCATTCAGGTTACTTTTGGCGACAATTTCAATTTTAAAATCAAAAGTATAAGGTGACACGATCGGCATCCAGGTGTACCGATTTGCAAGCGTTGCAAGCAGGGCTGCGGAGTCGGTGTAAAAAATGGACGACTCCGACTCCGTGAATTTTAACAGATCCGACACAGACAACGCAGACCTGCTTGTAAAATGGACGATTCCTACTCCCGGAATTTTAACGGATCCGACTCCGACCCTTTCGCTCAAAAATGGGCCCGACTCCACGACTCCGACTTCTCAGCTGTGGTTACAAGACCCGTCCCGCGGGCCGATTTTTTATGATGCGTTAATTTTTAGGTGAGTTCGTAATTATATAAATGCGTAGCACCTATAGTCGTCGTTCAGTCCGTCCGTCCGTCCGCATATAGCAGAGCAAAAACTATCCAACCGAATGGTCTGAAATTTTAAATATATAATTGTTGTCATATTTTGTGGAGTCATTTCTAATTTTATGAAAATCGAATGTATAGTTTAATGACAGGACAGTTATAGGACGGCCGGTGGGGAAACAATTATTTCAAGTGCATTTGAATGATCTTACAGCCTTTGGAACAGAATGAAATTGATAGGCACTTATTGAAGTGCACTCAAATATACGTTTAGTAGACTATGCGGTGCAAAAAATATTTATAAAACAAGTTATAGTACGAACGCACCTCATTTGCCACATTCGACGGGCAATTTCCAGCTTGTTTTGTTTCTGTTAGTATCGTGCTATTCATTAGTTTGTATCAAGTGGAATTTAGAGCAGTAACACCTGTGAAAGAAGATCCTGTATTTAACGGAATGTTATGGATATACACAAAAAAAATATATAACCTAGAAATCTACCTGCTAAGACGCACGATTATTTCGCCCCTTAGCTATTCTGAGCTTATATCTCAAGTCACAATAGAAATATTCCGTTTTAGACAGGTTTCCGTCTTACCAGTTGTTTTTGTATAGTATCCCTTCCGTAGTGACCATGATTTTTTTACGTTACAGACATGTTCCCTATAGACCTGTAAATAGCAATGCCTGGCAACACTACATCATCCGCCGTACCGACTTTCAACCGGCCCTGGTTAACTCTCCATTGATATCATGGTCTATCTTAATAAAGAAATAGCGGTTCTGCAATACGGGTCTTGAAACGAGAGGAAATTTGGGCCATTCCGTGTAAATGGGAACAGAGCCCGATTATCACAGGGGCACATGGGCATGTGCCCCGACCTCACATTTTCAGGGGGCCCCAAAATGTACTTTGTGCACTCTCTGAAAATAAGAATTCATGCAAATTTCCATTTGTAGTTCATAGACATAAATATATTTCTCCCATTCATGTAAATTAAACTACCTCAGTATTTTTCAATAACGACCACGAACTAATGTAAACTTCAAAATCCCGAGAATGGGTATTGCATCTAACACGTTTTATTCAGTCTTACAGGTTTACAGCTTTACTCACTCTAAAGACCATATAGTGTAGGAGATTTTACCTTTTTATATTTTTTAATGCATTTTTATATGTCTGTAATATATTGTTTTTTCGTAAAGTTATGGTTTAAATCGTAAACATACACATAGAACTGTTTGTTCAAATTAAAATGCATGAACTTTTTTGAGAAAAGGGGCCCCAACAAGGCCTGTGTTCCCCGGGCTCAACATAGAGTTAATCAGGCTCTGAATGGGAACACTTGGCAATACTACATCCGCCGTAAGCCTCCCCCCCCCCCTTCGATCGGCCCTGGTTAACTCTCCATTGATATCGTGGTCCATCTTAATAACGAAATTTAAAGTATGCATCGTGAAAAATCAGGATTTTTGGCATGAAACGAGAGAAAATCGGGACATTCCGCCTAAATGGCAACAATTGGCAATACTACATTCGCCATACCCGCCCCCTCCCCTTTGACCGAACCTGGTTAGGTTAACTCTCCATTGATATCATAGTCTATCTTAATAACGAAATTTAAAGTAATGTATGCATCGCGAAAAATCGGAATTTTTGGCGTGAAACGAGACAGAATTGGGACATTCCGCGTAAATCAGAACACTTGGCAATACTGCATCCACCGTACCCCCCCCCCCCTTTTGGACCGGCCCTGTTTAACTCTCCATTGATATCATGGTCCATCTTCATAAAATCTGTGGATGCATCATTGTCTCATCATTAGTTTAAGAAAAAAATCATCACTAAGTTTTTTGCACATTGGCATCTTTTGTGCATTCCGTTTGGCGCTCGCAACAGAGTCTGCTGTCCAATTCAACCTTGGCATTTCGCAAAAAGACCACCATTCACTTCGATTCGATTTCTTTTCTTGCCCCACTTACATTCAGGTGTCGGCAGCAGAAAAAAAGCATGCTGCCACTAAACATTATCGCCCCATCGCTAATTCCTCTTTATACGCCGCGAAACTGAAAACCTCGGGCTCTAATCACCAGCGATATCGGCTTACCACTTTTATTTGATTTTATATGTTCTTGTTTTCGTCAGGGCGGCCGGGCCTCCTGTACCGCCCGTTTAAGAAAATTTTTAGTTCTGAGTTTTCTTTTACGTTCATGTGTTTCAAAATTATCTTAGGCAGGAATTCAAGGGGCCAGAGCCCCTCATACCTATAGAAAGAACAATAAGCTTCAATTCTCCATATTGGAAAAATTCGGTAGAAGCTTAGTTTTATATTTTTTATTATTTCTTACATTTCTGTGCTGTTATAGGTGGCGTTCATACACATTTTTGTAAGTATTTGGGAAAAAGAAATATATAAATAAAAATAAGAATTTTATTTTAAATATCTTCAGTCTTATAACCCTTTTCTTGAATTATTCTATTACAATAATAATAAAATAGCTGGGCATTTACACCATAAAAAAAAAATCGATATTAACGTGAAAATAAAAAACCACAAATTTACTAAATGGTGTATACATAAATGTGTAAAGTGAAAGAACTAAACAAGCATTAAAATAAAATTATAGCAATCAACGTTTCGGTCATCATCTATGATCATCTTCAGGAAACAGTTGTTACATTGCTTTTAAAGAACAAAGTCAAGCCTATCAATGAACTTTTCAAATTCTTTAAAAGAAATGGGTAACTACTGTTTCCTGAAGATGGTCATAGATAATGACCGAAATGTCGATTGTTTTAATTTAATTTTAATGTTTGTTTAGTTCTTTCACTTTAGAGCATTTTGTAAACACCGTTTTCACGTTAATATTGAATTTTATTTCATCTTGGTTTCCAAGATAAAAGAGCTTTTCTTAAAATAACAAGGCTGATTTTGTTCCACTCCACCATAATCTTCCTGAGTCCATTTAGTATTTTCAGACGCCACTTATAAAGATCGTGTTTTAAAAGCCTAAATGCACAATAATGTACAGGAGACAACACGGGAAACTTAGGTGGGATGCATTTAAAAGGTATATGCTGGTTTAATTTCTCCTTTTTTCTAAAAATGTACCAGTAGATTTAAAGATATGGCTGGTAGCCTTATCCTGGTTAAACTTAACACAATGAAGATTATTATTATTATTATTATTATTATTATTATTATTATTACTAGAAAGGTAGCCCGTCAAAAATGACGGAAATTTAGATATAAAGATATATACAACTCATGTGCAAGAATATGAGTTTTCTCATTTGTTCCGCAGTGATAGATGAAAATAACACATTTTAAGAACGAAACACATTTATGAAAAACTGTGTACAGTAGAAGACCACTAATCTGCACAATTCCAGGTTTTCTGCAGATTTTTGCGGTCATGTCTATTCAGTCTTTGTTTACATTTTTTTTTAATTCATATATTGGACAATTTAGATTATTAAGCCTTAAAAATAAATAAATTACACACTTGAAGTAAGGTAAAAACTATTAAATTATCGTATACGATTTAATAAAATGGTATTATATGGTATTATATGTGTGTGCTTCAACGATCTTGGTTACGACTTTGGCGAAATTGTCTGCAACTTGTCATAATTCTAATAGTGTGGGCCTCTATAACAAAAAAGTAACTAGTTTTTAGTAAAATTTCTGATATAAAGTAGTTTTCAAAAACTTGTGTAAAATTGCAGGCCGTTCTCATGTTATGCCAGTCCTGGGAATAATATTTCTAACACTGAAGAGTTTCCATGTATATGTGGAATTTAGAAAAGCTTCTCCAAAAGAAAGGTCCTGAAATGACATTGTAATTCCTCTAACTTCAAAGTTTAATCGGGCCCTGATGTTGTTTACTGAAATCTAATAAATACAGTTATTTTGAATATTACAACAGAATTAAACAGCTAAACTTATTTAACTTAAACTCGCTGTTACTTCCCGATGTTATTTTTTAGTATTAAGAAAGAAAATTATTTAAATTTTTCAAATCATGCACATTTATAGTTTTTTTTCGTCTTTAATAACTAAATAATGAAAAAATATGCTTTTGTTCTGATCTCATAAATACGACAATAAAATAATGTAACTAAGAGACATAGCAAAATTAAATCTTTGTGATTTCAAACCATAAACAAATGATACCGCCACCATTTTACATACTATGACGTCATTAGAATATTGTCCATTGATTGTTGGAGAATTTACTTTGTGAATGATTACCTCAATGATTTAATATTTTTTACGGTTCACGATGAATGAATCACTTGCGTTTGTTTAGGTTTATGGAATGAGATATTGAGCCGTGAACCCAATTTCAATTAAAGTTATCCAAAGATATATGTATTTTTAATCGAAATTAAAAACAATGCTTTAATCTCGAAATAAAATGTTTTAGTTTGTATAATTGGTTATTTCTGTTAATTATTTATTTAGGTACTTTTCCATTATAGCGCATTTTTAAAAAAAAGCTTGGCGTAATTCGGGCATCAGAAAGTGAGATATGTTGCCAAAATATACAGCTATGAAAACAAATCTAATGAACTTTTATTTTTGTTTATATATGCACTTATATACATAAAAAAATCGTTTCTAAACATATATAATATTTTTTTATATACAAATTACGGCACAGATTTCAGATATGAACCGGGATACCTATGTCGCTAAAATGGTGTTATTTTGCCGGCTATTGTTTTTTATTTATTAATAAGTTGTTTAGGCACAGATGTCATATTCGCCCCATATTGGCGCGATTTTTTTCCGACGCCGATTTGGCGAAAACATCAACAGCATAAGCAACAACATCCGGGTTACCATATCAAGCAAAATAACGAAACTTTGGCGCCGGTTAAGTATACATTGCGTATATGACATTGGCGTCAGAAAAAAATCGCGCCAATATGGGGCGAATATGACATCTGTGCCATTGTTTATTTACTTTTATTTTCTGTTTTTAAATTATATAAACTGTTTTGTTCTATAGTTATTATTCAAACTTTTATTTATTTATAGTTATTTCCTTTTCAAAATGATAGCAAATAATTTAAAAATATATAAGTAACTGGTATTCGAAAGCGAGATTTCTGCCGAATTGGCGTCAGAGAAAAATCACGCCAACCCCGATGCGTATATGACATCTGTGCAAAAAATACTTCTGTTTCTTTATAAAAATGGATAAATAGTTTTTTTTACATTAAATAAATTGTATACATATGCAAAAAATTGCTTGTGAGTATGAAGCAGTAAATAGGTTGTCAGAAAATACGTTGGCAAACTTCTTTCTCGCCAAGAAACTTTTCTCCGAAGTATTGTACGTACATAAGTAATGATTGCTAGAAATGCATTTTTAATTATGATATGCGCTTTTATGTTTCACTACATTTATGCATACTATACCGTGTGCATAAATGCTACAGTTCATATGCAGGGCTACACAAAAGAATTCGTAAGGGTTCCTGAGTATGAGAATAAATTGCTTAAAGGTGGTTTTTAGAGGAGTTATGCAGTTTTACGCTGAACTGCATTTAGATTACTAAGAAATGTTTGTAGAATATAGATAAAATGATATACAGGGTCACGCAAAGAATTGGATACATAACCGTCTATGGATGATAATATCTGGAAATATGATTTCAGTAGCTTTAAGAGTAGCTTAAATTAAATTTTAGCTAAATAGTGGCATGTAATAACGGTACTATTGCTATGGACGGTAACTGCTGAAATCAATTTTTTTAAAAAATTATGCGTTTTCTAAAATGTTTACTTAGTTATCTTATTTACCTTATTTCCCTAAATAACGAAGTTTTGTTAAAGCATTCAGGATGTGTTGGAAAGTGTTTCATATTCTATGCTTAACGCATGAATTTTCTTTCTTCTTTAGTCTTATTTTGCATTTATTTTATTCTTAATTTTTAGTCTTATACTGCTTTATAGAAACTTTAGCACAGTTGTCATATATACCCCATATTGGAGCGATTTTTTCCGACGCCAATTTGGCGAAAACATCAACAGCATAAACAACAACATCCGGGTTACCATATCAAGCAAAATAACGACACTTTGATGACAGTTAAGTACCCGTTGTGTATATGACATCTGTGCCGAAACTTTAATATTTAATGTTTAAACTCTTCGCTCCACTCAGCTTGCATATAGTATAAACTATAACACAGATAGCGCAAAATAATAGACAGTTTGATACTTTTCCACTGTAGGGGCTTTGGCATTTTTAAGAAAAAGTTTGGTGTAATTTGGGCATCAGAAAGTGAGATTTGGGTACTTTTCCGTTATGCGGATACCATTGTCGCCAAGCGTAATAGTTGGCGCAAAATGAAAGTCACGTGAATTAAGGCATTTGAAAAATAAAAGAAAAAATATTGTCGTACTAAAGTGAGCATTTAAAAAACATAACATTTGAAAATTCAAGCTTTTACGAACTGTTTCATTAAATCCCAAATATATACTTAAAATAATTGAACAAATAACTGTTATAAAATAAAGCAATAAAATAAAACTCATATTAAACTGCTGGCATAAAATTACAAATATCTTTTAGCATTTTGAAATAATTGGCGCATTAGCATACATGGTACTTTTCCTTTATACGGACAGCATGCTAAAATGTATGCTAATGCGCCAATTATTTCAACCTTGATCGTAGATTTTTATTGTAAACCATGCGAAACATTGTGATTTGTTATTTATTAAACGTGAATCACGTGAATGATTATTGTTTAACCTTAACCTTGGAAAGCTTTTTAATCTGCTATTAATTGAATTAAAAATGCTTTTTTTAAAATAAAGTTGTAGTTTACTTTTACTGCTGATGCTGAGATGGATTTTATCATTTGGCAATTACCAGATGATGAGAAAGTTGTGATAAAACTGTTTCAGGAATTTGGAATTCTGCATAATAAAAGATTGTGTTCAAAAAATCATGAAATGAAATTATGGATGAGTTCTGGAAATCCGAAATTGAGTTGTAGCTTACGATCATGCGAAGAAAGCGTAGAAATACGACAAAAAAATTAGGATCGCGGGTGACTTTTCTTAATGCTTTGAGGTTTATATATTTATCGTGCAAAGAGTTGACATCGATTGAGTTTTGTGAGCTGCAACTTGATATGAACCACAACACAACAGTGGAATGGAATAGTTATTCGAGAGAAGTTTGTGCAAATGCTTTATGTTCTCGACCAAATAGAAAAATCGGTGGACCTAATAAAATTATAGAAGTAGATGAAAGTCATGTATTATTTATACAGATTGTTGGAAAGGATATAAAACAGATGAACTGCTAAGTGCTGGCTATGATCATTTCACAGTAAATCACAAATACAATTTTGTCGACCCTAATACTGGATGTCATACTCCAAATGTTGAAAGATTATGGGGCATCGCAAAATGGCGCAACAAAAGACATCGGGAAGCTGTTCGTCATCATTTAGAGTCGTATATCATAGATTTTATGTGGCTACGCCTTCATTCAAAAAATGAAATGTTTACTGCAATGCTGAAAGATATTTATAACTTTATGGCAGCAGTTTAATATGATTTTTTATTTTATTACTTTATAGTATAACAGTTATTTGTTCATTTATTTTAAGTATATATTTGTAATTTAATAAAATAGTTCGTAAAAGTTTGTAATTTTCAAATGTTATATTTTTAAAATGCCCACTTTACTATCGAGAATGTTTTTTCGGTACAGATGTCATATTCGCCCCATATTGGCGCGATTTTTTTCTGTCGCCAATATCATATAAGCAACAGGTACTTAACTTGCGCCAAAGTGTCGTTATTTTGTTTGATGTGGTAACCCGGATTATGTTGCTTATGCTGGTGATGTTTTCGCCAAATTGACAACCGAAAAAAATCGTGCCAATATGGGGCGAATATGACATCTGTTCCGTTTTTTCTTTTATTTTTCAAATGTTTCAATTCACCTTATTTTCATTTTGCGCCAACTATTGCGCTTGGCGACAATGCTGTCCGTATAATGGAAAAGTACCGCATACATTTTGGCATGGTGTCCGTATAACGGAAAAATATTGAGAATTATTGTCAAATCATATAAACAGCTATGAAAACAAACTTGATGAGTGTTTTTTTTTATATGTTTATTTTATATGTATATTATTCATGTTTTTATGTACAAATTACATCTGTTTCTGTATAAAATTAGAGAAACGGCCTTTTTAATCGTATAAATAAATCGTATAAATATCGAAAAAAAAGTGCATGTGTATATAAAATGAAACAGTGGATAGGTTCCGGGAAAATGTTGCCAAATTTCTTTTTTCGCCAAGGCACTTATACTGGAAAAGTACCTAAAGCACATTAAAATCGCGCAGTTAGGAGCTCATACAGTACAGCGTCGTCTATTGGCGGTTATTTTATTAGTAGCATCGGGAGGAAGATGTAAAGATGTACTTTAAATTCTCACCCATAGATTTTGAAAAAATATCTTAAAAGAGCGGAGTTTAAATTAAATTTTGGTGACCTCCTTTATGAAAGATTAATAGTTATAAATGGGAATTTCACCAAATCAGCCAGCTATTGCCAAGTTGGCCAACATTTGGCGCTACTGTGGTAACCCTGCATTAGTATTTTTCAACAATTACTCATTTCAATGAGGTGGTCCTACCGGAATCGTGAGGGACACACAGAGACTTGGATTTTATATAAATAGATTATGAGATAGAAATGTCTTCTTTTAAAACACATGTTGAAACCATATTTTTGATAGAAACCAAAGTTGATTTTGACATTTCTCTGTATTTTCGTTATTTTTATTTTTTTTTATTAAAAGAGAATCTAACAATAACCATAAACGTACCTTTGTTGCATATGCATTTTCCCTCTTTTTTCCCCCGTGAAATGTTAACTTTGACATTTATTTCCTTTTTAACACTTTCCAACAAAGTTGAAAAGTGTTTATGCATTCGGTTTGTCTGGCCGTCTGTCCACGCTCTAACTCCTGTAAATATACTCTGATTTTCATGAAATTCATAAAGGTTATGGAGGGTCACCAAAGCATGTTTGGTATTGTATAGGAAGTATGTAGGCTTAATCGTTCATTTACAGGGGCACTCAAAAGTATTCCATTACATTATGGTATATGGGGAATAACTCCCGTAAATATACTCAGATTTTCATGAAATTGATGAAGGTTATTTAAGGTCACCAAAGCATGTTTGGTATTGTATATGAAGTATGTAGGATTAATCGTTCATTTACAGGGGCACTCAAAAGTATTCCATTACATTATGGTAAAGGGGGAAAAATCGTTTGCAGAGTATTTTAATGACATTATGCTATTTCAAATGTATTGAAACTGATATAAATCACTGTATTTCACTACGATCACGTTAGAACAGGACATTCATAGCATTTTTTATTCATTTACAGGGACACACAAAAGAAATTGGTTACAGTACAATACTGTCTTTGAGTCATAATTGCTGGAGCGCACGGTTTAAAATTCGGTATGCTCTTTTAAATTTAATTAATTTTTTGCATCTTAGCCGTTTATATATAAATTCTATACCTCAAATACAGGACTGCATAAAAGTATTCACGTACCTTTCTCCTTACTAGAGGAAATTGCTGAAGGTACATTTTCAATTGAAGTCTATGTAGCTCTTAAGTGAACTAAATTTTGACTTGCATGTATCTAATAGATTCAAATCTATGAACCATATACAGGGCTGCAATTCGCATAATTTTCCGATTGTGGATGGGAAGGAACAGCTGAAATTGGGCTCTGAAATGTATTATGCGTTTCCATATGGTTGAATTAGACGTAATATTTTAATTTTTTAAACAGTGCAGTTTTGTTGCATTATTCTGAATGTGTTGGAAAGTGTTTCATAATCTATGCTTGACACATGATTTTTTCTTACTTGTTTAATAATTATGTCGATTATTTTACGTGTAGAAATAGTAAAACCATGCTTTTTGCACCTTTTTAAAATAATCTACCGTATTTTATGGAAGAAACGCCGCACCCGTCGTAAACGCCGCACTCCTCAAATTGGCCTGAATCAGCTTAAAAATATCGTAATCGCCGCACCCGTTGTAAATGCCGCATCCATCGGACGCTACTTTTGTTGACAGCGTCACATTGACCTAACTTTAATCAAAGTTTTCTGAGCAGTGTAGGATGCGTCGTTTTTAATATCTTAAGATGTCTGAAGTTTTATTTAAAATATTTAAATCCGATTTTAAATATTTTTATGAATTTTTAAATTAAGGAAACTCAGTTGGAATTAAAAAAAATCGTAAACGCCGCACTTGGAAAAAAAATAACTTTTAAACTCGTAAACGCCGCGGCGTTTCTTCCGTAAAATACGGTAATAATAATATTTCTTTTCGAAAGCGCAAATACATAGACTACGATCCATTGTTTATTCTCCGGCGACATTTTAAAGCAAAGAATATTTTTAATGATGCAGACGATAATTAAACTCTATAACGAATGGATGCCATACAGGTTTTATTATTTTTTTTAAATGTAAATCATAGAGAAATATAAAAGTGTGTGAACACTCTCTGTATTTATGTTGATATGTTTAAAAATTGCCTTGCATGTGGATTTCTGACTAAATATTCTTAGCTCGCTCAGCTTATTTTCATCACATGAAAAGGCAGCCGCTAAACATTATCGCTAAATCTTTATACGCTTCGAAACTGAGAATTCGGGATCTAATCACCAGACGATATCGACTTACTGCTAGAGCGAAATCATTGTGTGGCTGATTATCTTGTTGGCAGACGCGTTATCGCTACTTCTTTCTTTCCTGTGAAATTGTTGTAATTAAATGATAATTAGTTGTAATTTATGACCGGCAGCGATGATTTAATTGTTATCGTGTTTCTCTGAGAGTGCTATGAAAAAAGTGTCTATTTTGTTAATCCTGGAATGCTGTTTGTTTGGATTTCGGAAAAGTTGAAAATAGCGTAGAAGGATATTGCTCCTATTACTATATGTTATGTTTCAGTAAATATCTTTTTACGTAATTAATAATATGTTTTCCTAGCATAATACTTAAGTATACGAATACGTTTTAATGCGTTTTAAGGGGGCATACGACCCTTTAAACAGATGAAAAATTTGATTTCGGAGACAAATATTTAAAGTGGCCCCGTGCACTCCCCATGTTTTTTTATTTATTTATTTTTTTTTGGGGTGTCCTAAAAAGGACTGACTGATTTTAAAATTCAATAACGTGTAAACGGTGACAGATATTTTAAAAATTCTTGCAGGAGGGTTATGCATAAGGTCAAAAGTTTTTTTTACAGGGATTTTCAATTTTAGTTCGAATTACAAACAATAGATGGCGCTGCGATCAATAGACGCTAAATTCAGGCTCAATTTTTGGTACTTCGTGGCCCGAGTAATACATTTCCATCTCCTTTTTCCTCATGGAACAAGAGAAAAGACCAATAATCGAGCCTGTATTGAGCGACTATTGCTTACAGCGCCATCTATTGTTTGTAATTCGAACTAAAATCGAAAATCACTGTAATAAAACTTATGACCTTATGCATAACCCTCCAGCAAGAATTTTTTAAATATCTGTCACCGTTTGGAAGTTATTGAATTTTAAAATCAGTCAGTCCTTTTTTGGACACCCGGTAGTTTGCGCGCGTGATTTAAAAATATATATACCCTTTAGAACTTTGAAACTTTTAATATAAGTTTATGCATATTACAAAAACAAAAGGGTCTAAAATCTAATGAATAAACAAAAAAAAATTGTAAAGTTTTTTGATTTTCAAAATAAAGATATGAAAATTTTGATAATTTTTTTCACTCCAATACCCATGTTATCCCCACCAGTGGCCGAGAGGTTCTGCTCTCGAAGCTGGTAGACGGGAAGTGCTGGGTTCGATCCCAATCGCGCCCGTCGGCCTAATCGTTCGGAGTTTTCGTGGTTTTCTTCGAACCTTGGATTTCCAAGCGTTAATACGGGTTAGGTTCCCTTAGAAAGAACCACACGAAGGGCACTCCCCCCACTTAGGGCCTATATCCCTCGTGTTGATAGTTGGCCGTCATAAACACAACCAACCAACCAATACCCATGTTCAATAGTTTTTTAAATTTCTTAGAATTTAGTTCAATTTGAAGAAAATGATTTGGTAAAGATAGATATAAAGTTTCGAATCATTACCTTTATTACATTTGGAATTATCGTGCTAGTTTAAACATAAATGTTTCGCTCGAAACAGACCAAGGCTAATTCATTTTTTTTTACTATAACGAGCGCAGTTTTACGAATATTTTGATGCGATTTGTGGCAAATTGTTCAGAAAAACATTAGTTGTCAAATGAATTAAAAAACAGAAAATCGATTTTTTAAAGATTTTAAAGGGTCGTAAGGTAACCCGATTTTACCCGAATACGGGCCGAATTATAGCTAATTTTTTTCGTTGCGGATCGGATTGATTTTAATTGTTTGGGTTTCGGGTTGAATTTCCATTCTTGCAGATCTTGTTCGGGTGAAATCGATTTCTTAAGTACATATCTTAGAAGCGTGTATATAACAAGTCAAGGACAATTTGGTTATTCTTCCATGAACTGAGCTTTAGAGCCTAAGGTGGGGTAACCCGATTTTACCCGAATACGGGCCGAATTATAGCTAATTTTTTTCGTTGCGGATCGGATTGATTTTAATTGTTTGGGTTTCGGGTTGAATTTCCATTCTTGCAGATCTTGTTCGGGTGAAATCGATTTCTTAAAAAGAAGTCCAAAATATTGTTTCAGATAAAACCTATTTATTTGAATAGGAATGAACCTAAGAATTAGTTTTTCTTCATAAAAAATAAAATTTACGTCAGAGATATAATTGTAGAATACTTTTTTATAATTGTATTAAATTATGGATCTTTTTTCTTTTATTGGAAATTTAGGGTCGGGTTTCGGGTTGAAAAAAAATGTCGGGTTCGAATCGAAGAAACAAAATTTGTGAAATTCGGCACGTGTTTCTGGTCAAGGATACATTATGTGTCCGATTTGGGTCGTGTTTCTGGCCAAGAACACATTGTTTGTCACACACATTGTTGAACACATTAATTTGGGTTTTCGAGTTGACGTTAAGGCTGTTCTCAAATCCAAAGGATCCACTTTCTGACATAAGTTTTAATTCATTTTTGTTCGGAAACGCATGAAACTAGAAGGTGTTGTTATTCAGAAACTAGGTCATCGAACTGTTTCTTCCGTTTTCTTGTAAACGCAATAAATCTTTCAGAAAATACTGTCAAAACGGGCATTTCGAACCGAACTTCCGAACGAAAGAAGAAAATCCAGTCAGTAAGGAAAGAAAAATGCCGTGTCACGTGATTAAAATCACTTCTAACTCAATAGGTAATGGATGGATCAAAAAATGGAAAAGACAGTTCCAAATCGTTTCCATGGTCAGGCTTTCTAATTTTATATCTTTCCGTTCAAAAATGAATTTGTAAATGTGTCAAAACGTTTTGCGCTTGTTGAACAGAGCAGTTGAGAACAAACAGCCTTAAGTAGTATTTTTGGATACGAGTCGGTTTTCGGGTTGATATTAAGTGGAATTTTCGGGTACGGATTGAGCTAAAAATAGATGCATACTAATCTGTTTTATTATTATCATATATGTGTTGAAGTATTTGGTCCTGGATCACAACCACGTCCCCCACCCCTATCCTGGAAGATTTTGGATTTTTTACATCGGTCAACAATGATCAATGTGTGATACAACTATATTAATGTAATAGGCAGAGCAAATATTTCTGTTTGCTTTTGATGATTCAGTTTTAAGATTTGATCTCAAATGTGATAGTGGTAATGATGAGAGATGTGTACCCGTGGACGACTATAGAGTTGCACCAGCCCCCCTCCCTCCTCCTGGAAAACTTTGGATTTTTTATTTAATAATAGAGAAAGGAAAACTCCCTCCTCCCTTCTTGGTAAAATATCTTACTGCATTTATAAATAAAGGACATTCAGTTTTTTACTAGAATATGGTTTTATTATTATTATTATTAAGATATAATTTATGTCTTTTTGAATTTAAACAATTTTAAATACATACGTTTCAGTTATTATACTTATAAAGTAGGTACTTTTATGTAAGCCGGTCGCAAATTTCGCCAATAACATTTTTTTTTTTTTCTCGTCAAAAGCAGCTTTTATTTTTCGTGTATGTAAATTAGAAACAATGCTTTGAAGTTGAAATAAAATGCTTTGGTTTACGGTATTTTTATTTATTTATTATTACTATTACTATTATTATTATTATTATTATTATCATTGTTATTCATTTTAGAAGAAAAGAATGAAAGGCCTGTATTTTAAATGAAAATTATGCATTTTAAATGAAATGAGTTAAAAATTTATATTTTAAATGAAATTAATGCAATATAAATGATGACAGTGGCAATGGGAACATTATTTGGCGATTTATCATTTGCTCCCGACTAACATAAAAGTACCTAAAATACATCCGCTCCCACAATTTAGAAATAATTTACTGCACTTTTTAACCGCCAATATGTGCAGCTGCAAAATACATTATATTGGGCTGGCAAATTCCGTTCTCTTAAATTCTTTTCCATTTTTCGTTGTTTTTCCGAAGCCAAGAAAGTACAGGAATATCCCGTTTTGTCCTTAAATTGGGTGTGTAAATTAATCAGAGTGGTATCGATTCAGAATGTGAGAGAGAGCTAAGCTCGATGTACACGTGACCTCTCACGGTCTGTCAACAAAAGAGACCATCTAAGATGGAAGAAATTTATAACTTCCTGAAACTTAATAGGTGAGAGTGAAAAATTAAAAAAATATATATATCACAGAACCTTTGTTGTTAACTTATCTTGTTTGAAAAGTGAGAATTATATAAGCGGTCGCTGATATGAAAGAAATTGTTTTCACGCAATCTCGTCTGATATTCCTGAAAAAAATATTTTTTATCACTTTTAAAATTTTTTTCACAGTCTAAGCGCAGACTAGAGTTCCACACGGGTCGGGTTTACCCAACCCGAGGTAAAAGTCCCATGTTCTGTGCCTAAAATTTTGGCGAATAACCTGGAGATAAATGTTTAGATGTGGTTGTTTGTTGTGAACTTTTGGCGTTTGGCATGATTTCGTAAATTTATAAACAAAACAAAACAAAATATAAATAATAATAAATATTATGTATATATAGGGCAATTCCATCGTAACTGACGTAACATTTTATCATCGAATTTTGTTTTCAAATCTATGTAGAAAATTTACAAATAAAGCTTATACTAATAATTTTAATTTAATCTAATACTGATTAAGCTAATAATAATAAGCTAAATACTAATAAAGCTAATATTATTAAATTTAATTTAAGCTAATACTAATAATAACTAATAATTTTGTATTACATTATTGTAAGTGTCAAATGTGCAAAAAGAAAAATTAAGTTTGAAATGACCAGAAATATTTTAAGAAATGGGTAGAGAATAATAATAGATCGCAAAGTAAAAGTTCGTTATATAGAGACTGCACGTCTTTTTACAAGGAAATCCGTAATGTGTTTTTCATTCCAAAGAAAATTTCGTAAAATAGAAGAATTCGTTAAAAAGAGGTCCGACTGTATATATATAATACGTATATTATTATATCATATTATAACGTACTAATATTATTATATTATATTATATTATATTATATTACATTATATTATATTATATAACAAAATGTAATCATATGGAAATAATATAAATATGATATATAAAATAAAATATAACTAACATAAAAATCTGCTAAGATTCTAAAACGGCCTTTTGGCGCTGTTTTGTATTTTTTTCTCCAACCGCTAAAGCGGCTCAGGATACAGAACTCTTCCCCGACCTGAACCTGAAAATTCTGCTTAAAGTCGACCCGCACTGACGGAAAAAAAAACATCAACCCGAAACCTGACAAGAACGCGATGCACTTCAACCCGAACCGGAAATATTCCGAAATAAAAGAAAATAATCCATATATTAAAACAGTTATGCAAAAGCAGCGTACAATTATATCGCTAATATCAATTTTTATCTTTCTTCTATAAAAGACAACGCATATACACTCATTCAATCTGTCGGCCAGTCGATTTCCCAGTTCTCTTCACTAATGTTAATACCTATGGACGTAGAATGCATTCGTATGCGTGGCCTGTCTGAAGTGTATCCGACCTTTGGCCGAAATACATATTCAAGATGACCATAATCAAACTGTCAGTACTCAGAGTGTTCTGTATAGCACGATCTAATTGGGAGAATGACGCCCAATTTCGTAAGAAGATTAAACAATACGGTGGACTAAGGATCCCACAAAAGAAAAGTTTAGTTCCAAAAGTCACCGCTAGGAGGATATGTGGCGCTGTGTAACAGAAAAGAGAGGTTAAAAAAATGCGAAATCAATACTGAAATAAAATTGCTTTTTATTTAGCACATTTAACGATTTTAGTATTGATTCTGCATTTTTAAAAACTCTCTTTTCTGTTACACAGCGCCACATATTCCCTTAGCGGTGACTTTTGTAACTAAATTTTTTTTCGCGGAATCCTTCGTCCCCCTTGTTTAATCTTGTCTAATCCTTGTCTTGTTTAATCTTCTTACAAAATTTGGCGTCATTTTCTCAATTAGATCGCGCTACAAAACACTGAGCAGTGTTGAATTCAGAGGGTGGCCCGGGGGGGACGTCCCCCCCCCCCGATCGGACACGAAAAAATCGCGAATTTTGTCGGTCGGGAAGAAAAAAAATCGCAAATTTTGTCGCTCGGGAACAAAAAAATCGCGAATTTTGTCGGTCGGGCACGAAAAAATAGCGAATTTTGTCTATCAGGCACGGAAAAATCGCGAATTTTGTCGATCAGACACAGAAAAATTGAAAAGTTCGCTGCTTGGGAGCGAAACAATCGCAAATTTCGTCGATCGGGCGCGGAAAAATCGCGAGTTTTGTCAATTGGGCTAAAATAATCGCTAATTTCGTTGGTCGAGCACTGAAAAATCGCGAATTTTGTTGATCAGAAGTGGAAAAAACGCAAATTTCGTTGATCAGGCACAGAAGAAATTGTCAGTTATGTTGATGATGCGAGGAAAAATACAAATTTTGTTGATCGGCTGCGACAAAATATTGAGTTTCGTCAGTCGCTAGAAAAGTCGCGTATTTCGTCAATTTACAGCGGGAAAAAATTACAAATTTCGTTAACCGGTTAAGAATCGCGAATTTCGTTGATCGGCCGCTGAAAAATCGTCAAGGTCGTCGATAGGGCACGGAAAAATCTCAAATTTCGTTGATAGAACACGGAAAAAATGTGGGTTCTGTCGATCGGGCCCGGAAAAATCGCAAATTTCGTTGGTCAGGCACGACAAAAATCGCGAATTTACTCGATTAGCCGCGAGAAAATCGCAAATTTCGTCGATCGGGAGCGGTAAAATAGCGAATTTCGACGATCAGGCTCAGAAAAATCGCGAACAAATTTACTGACCCGAATAAAGCCAAGGAATATTATCACTCCTTGAAAATAATACTTACTATATCCCTGTTATACCATACAAAAGTAAACTGTTGATATATTCTTGCTAATTGCAGGGCTGCCACAGGTGGTTTTTTTTTTTATTCTTTTCACCCCAGTATTTTTCTAATATAAATTTTGAAGTATATTTGTTTTGAAAATGTCGGCAAAGTGTGTGTTAAAAATTTCTGCTTTCAGAAAGTGGTGCCAGTTAGAATAAAAAAATACACGCCAGTGGCAGCCCCGCAACTGAATTGGATATGATGACTGGGTAGGGGAATCTAGAGGGGTAACCTCCCCCGCTCTGAAACTATATTTTTTTATCTCGTGTTACTGATGTGACCCTCGACAACCCAGACATTTTTGTAAGTGGCCCTTCTCTTAAAAAGGTTGTGCACCCCAAGCCTAAATGGTCGTCTTTAATTTCCGTCGAAAGACTTTTCAACCTCTCGGGACGTAAATCTCTCCATAACTCGATGATGATTTTCGGTTTTTCGGATGATAAGACAATGCACTTATCTGTTCGTGGATCGTATTATTATCTGTCGAATAATAAACACTCCCATCGGAAAAGATATTTTGCATTATTAGAGTAACGATTGATCCGCAAATATTTTTAAAAGATTCCGAGAAGAATGCGATTGGCAAATCTTTCTTTCTTTCATACTCTTAGCTTTTAACACGTTAAGCGCCACGTCAGTCACCGGTGACTTTCCGTTTAGAACGCGTGATTCACCGATGACTGACTGTCTAAAATATGATATAAAACTAAATATATATATATATATATTGTTTTAAGTAATTACGGAAAATTTATTTAAAATTTTTATTACCTTACCTTTTATTTATTACAGGATTATACTTTCGTAAAAATTACTTAAAACATTGCAAATTTTTTCAGCTTCAGTGTCAGTCACCGTGGGCACTCAACGTGTTAGAATCTTCGCCGCTCGTAAAATCTCAAATCAATTTATGCGGAAATTTAAAAAAAGAAAAGTGCCCAGTTAAACTGGTGGCATTGAGCTCACAGGCTATTCACACTAATTGTATATTATGCTCTTATTTCAAAGAATAATGCCCCTCGAAAAATAAATTAAGTGAGGGATTAGCCTCCTTCCCGTTTCTCTCCTTTATGCTTAGCCAATGAACCTCCAAATCTACTCGGGGAAGCGCCTTATAAGAATAAACCGGTATTCCAAATTTGAAGCAAATCGGATAATTCTGCATGAAAAACCCATCTATCTAAATGAAGGCTGTTCTCAACTGTTCTGCTCAGCAAGCACAAAACGTTTTGACACATTTACAAATTCATTTTTTAACGGAAAGATATAAAATTGAAAAGCCTGACCTTAGAAGCGATTTGGAATGGAACTGTGTTTTCCATTTTTTGATCAATAAATTACCTGTTGAGTTAGAAGTGATTGTGATCACGTGACAAACACGTTTTTCAACCTTTATTGAGTGGTTGTTCTTCTTTCGCTCGGAAATTCGGTTCAAAACGCCCACTTGGGCACTATTTTCTGAAAGATCTATTGCGTTTGCAAAAAAAAGGGGGAAAAAACAGCTCTATTACATAGTTTCTGTACAACAACACCTGTTAGTTTCATGCATTTCCGAACAAAAATAAATTAAAACTTATGTCATAAAGTTGCCCTTTTGGATTTGAGAACAGCTTAACGGCGGGATTAGCCCCCCCCCCCCCCCCCGTTCCCTTTCTTTATACTTAACCAATGAACCTGAAATCTAATCAGGGAAGCGCCTTATCAGAATAAACCGGTATACCAAATTAGAAGCAAATCGGGTAATTCTACATAAAAAACTCATTTATCTAAATTAAGGGTGGGGGGACTAGCCCCCGTTCCTCTGCTTTATACTTAACCAATGAACTCCCAAAACAAAACAGGGAAGCATCTTTTCAGAATGAACGTAGAAAAATAAAATCGAAGGAAATCGGATATTTCTATCAAGAATTATCGCGTTACGTACATACGTGCTTAAATACGTATGTACATACAAAACCTGCGGGTACATTAGCTCTCAGGGTTTGACAGCCTGTGAGCTAAAAACGTCGTCACGGATAACAATCACATTTAACTCGATAAGTAAAAATTTATGGATCAAAAAGTAAAAAATGCTGTTTGATTCCAAATCTTTTCCATATTCCACCTGCCAATTGTATGCCTTTACATTTAAAAATGAGTCAAACAATGTGTCCGAAAGTTTCGCGTTGTTAGTTGGTTAGGGGCTGTGCATATGTAACGTTATCATTTTAGGGGGGAGGGGGGTCTGGCACATGATATCGTAAGATATCGCTAGGGTGAGGGGGGATTTGTCTTTGATATCGTTATCATTTTTCACCAAACCATTTTTTTTTTTTTTTGGTCTTTACATCAAAATTGTATGTTACCTTTATTTAGTTCTGTTTTCTATTTTTATTGGAATACAAAGTTATTATTAAAATCTTTGATCATAAAATTATTTAATTCCAAAATATGTAATACCCAAACGTTTGGCATTCCTATTCTTCTGCCATATGTGTATGCATACATAATCCGCTGTTCGAGAAACCATATGCAAAGAACATTTGAAATGATACTTTGTGTTTACTAGTAAATAAAAGAAAAAGTCTACCTGTTTTGTTGATAAGAAGTTCTGTCCCCCCACCCCCACCCCGTGCGGGGTCAAGTGCAATAAGACATTATTACTGTTGAACATATGTAAAAGAAAAGCTATTATTAAATTCTTTTGAATAATAACTATTTCTTTTAAGTGTTATTTAATTTGATATAAAGTTATTTCATATATAAAATGATATTTTATTGACTTCTCTTCATTTCGAATTAGTAAACTATGCGAAAAATAAATGTTACCATATTTGTATATCACTCCAAAAATCAAAAGAATTTTTAGACATTGATAACGATATCATTGCCTTGGGGGGGGGGGGGGTGTCGAGAGATGATAACGTATGATATCGTAAGGGGGGGAGGGGGTCCAAAATTATCAAAATGTTGATAACGTTATATAAGTACAGCCCCTTACTTATTTGATTTCTTACATTAGTTGAATTCAATCTATTCAACGAAAGGATTTATTTTATATCACTCAAGTGTTCACGTCGTTTAATGCGATTTCAGTGAGTGCGAACAAAAAATAGTGTAGAAGTTAGCAGAGCGGGAATTCATTGTAATCAGTGTTTAATTTGCGCCGGATCTCAGCTCCTGTACTCCTTTGCTTTTAGTGATTACTTAAATATGAGTCGGAATTCACCGGAGATCATAAAGACTGCGCTCCGGATCCCTGTTGAACAACGCTTCCGAAACACCGAATCCTAAATTATCTTTTCTTGTTCCTAGCATCTGAAATGCTTCGCGCTCTTTCCTTCCAAAGCGCTTACACGAGGCTAACGAGAAAGACAGGCTACCGCGGTGGGTCCGATTCTTCTTTTTTTACAGACCGCTGGAGTCACGTGATGCTCGAATGTACCAATGAAGGTGTACGAAAAGAGCATCACGTGACTCCAGCGGTCTGTAAAAAAAGAAGAATCGGACCCACCGCGGTAGCCTGTCTTTCTCGTTAGCCTCGCGCTTACATATGTGACGTAGAGTGCCGCGCACGTAGGAGCATACTTCCAACTAGCACTCGCAAATGTAGGCTCAACGGTTTTCGATCTCAATGGTTTCCAAACAGCGACGAGGAATGTCAGAATTAACCGGAACCGTATGTGACGTTTTAACTCGTGGTCGTATTAATTGTTTAGTCAATGTTTAAATAATTATTAGGAACCCACCATAGTTTATAAATACTGCTCACCGGAACCCTGTATGTTGTGCTTTGATAGTTGATACAATGAAATGGGATTTTCTGGAAATTCCCGTACTCCATGATTTTAATCTTTTAGCCCTGTTATATATAAATGATATTTGTATATAACACATTGTGTACATTTATATGCACACATTTATATACGCATGTACATTTATATATAACATTTGTTATCTATAAATGAATATACAGTATACTCGATATCTCGAAGTCGAAGGGGCACAAAAAAAATTTCGAGATAGCAAGTTTTCGAGATAACAAGGTCATAACCAAACATAAAAATTCCCGTAAAACACAAGATACGGAATAATGTTATAAAAATTAGAGTCATGATAGATGAGAATAAGCATGTAATTATAGTCACAAGAAGTCTAAATACAACAATGATAATTTTTAATTTTTAAAATAGTAGAAATTAATTACATTAAATTGAAAAGAATTAGTAAATACATAAATGAACTTAGATTGATGGAATTGCTTAAAAAGCCAAATGTTGTGTCCTGGCGACATGTCTTTTGAAAGTTATCCTTTTCCACGTTTACAGAGCATTCTATGAAGCGTCGCGTCGTACTACGTGGTCAACATCTTTAGCTTGGGCCGCAGTAACGGTTCTGAAATACCCAGTTCTTTCTCATTATTAAATGACAGAGAAGAAATTCATTGATTTTTTACTTCGAAAAATGTTCGACATACCAAGGTTTTGAGTGAAACATTACATAAATATGTAATATCAAGGGGAAAAATAATTTTTCGACATATCGAGGTCTCCGAGATATCGAGAGTATACTGTATTTATAGTCAAAATATATTATTATTTCAAATGAAAATCAAATTTCAAAGTAATTGCTTAAAAGGCGCAAAGGCCAACATAGTGAAAAAGATTCCGAGCCGGGACTCAAACCCGTGCCATCAGTATAAGGCACTGACGTTCTACCGACTAAACCACTTTGAACGATACCCAGCAAGGAAAATGCAAGTATCGTTCCAAGTGACCACGCGCACTGGGAGAAGCTTGCAATGTTTCCCACAAGCATTGGAGTATTTGATTGGCTTTTGGTGAGCGTTTGTGGGAAAAATCCAGAAGCTGATTAGCTATAATCCATCGTGACGTTGTATGACGTCAGTAATGGTTGTGGTCCAGTGGTTTAGTCGGTAGAACGTCAGTGCGCTATACTGATAGCCCGGGTTCGAGTCCCGGCTTGGAATCTTTTTCAGTATGTTAGCCTTTGCGCCTTTTAAGCAATTACTTGAAATTTGATTTTCATTTGAAATATTGTATGCAAGGCAAATGTTTCCCTCTGGAATAATTTCCATGTATTAATATATTATTATTATTATTATTATTATATTATTTATTTATTGAATTTTATTTGTTTATTATTATTATTATTATTTATTTTATTTTATTTTATTTTATTTTTTTTTTTTGCTGAAGAAGAAATTGCTTTAAATTTTGTAAATAATGTATGAAATATAAAAATGCAGGACAGGGATGGTTACTTTAACATTTTTATTACTGCTGAAAATTTGAGCGCGATATTTTTTACTTTAGAAATTAAGCCCTGCTAATAGTAATACAGTCGAACCTCTATTTAACGAAGTCGCTAAATCCCTGAAAAAAGTTCGTTATATGGAAAATTCGTTAAATAGAGATTCACCTTTTAAAATACTTTAAAGTACATAAAACAGATTTTAAATTCATAAACACTAAATATTTTTACTAAAAGTAATTAATCACATTTTTTTAAATAAATTACATCGATTTGTTTTATTTATTTTACCCACCAATATCCATCATCAATTCATTTTTTCTATGGGTTTAAATCTTTGAAATCTGCAAGGAAAACAAAACATTGTCCGGGAATACACTGTATTTTCTGTTTAAAGTAAATAGTTTTACATTAAAATTAACAAATTTTAATTACCTTATCCTATTTGATATTATTATAAATAATAATTTTAAAAACACATTAACCTATGCGTCCTTAAATTTACTTTCTGAAAAATTGTTAATTTTGTCTGCGTTTTTTCTTTTAAAAAGTGCTTTCTCTCATAATACGTCTCGTATCTTTGCAATACACCAAAATCCTTTTCATGCGTATGTAACTACAATCCGCGTCGGATTGTTTCAAATGATTTTAGCAATTCACCATACGAAGATTTGTTAATTCCTGCATCATGATCATTTCCATCATCACCATATTCGTCTTCATCGCAATTCATTGCTATATTGTTTTTATTTTTCACACTGTCGAAAATATCCAATTCGGATAATGTTTCCGAGGTCTCAATTTCAGAATTAAGTGAAATACAATCATCAATCATCACATCATGCTTAATTTCTTCTTCTTTTTTTTCTCACTGTATCCACATTTTTTTAAGTTACTCTAAGGGATTATCGTCTTCGGTCTCCGTACTTACCAATTTTCACTGCTGACAAAGAAGGCGCCTGGTAAAACCAGTTGAAGGCCATTGAACATCATAAAATGTGTTTAAAGAAAGAATAAATTTGAAATGTCCAGAAATATTTTGAGAAATGGGAAGAAAAAAAAATTTTTGAACACAAGAAAAAGTTCGTTAAATAGAGAATGCACTTCGCTATTTGGAGGTTATTTTACGCAGAAATTCGCAAAATGTTCTTGGTTCCAAGGAAAAGTTCGCAAAATAGAGGTTCGTTAAATAGAGGTCCGACTGTAATTACTCGCTAATCCGCTGTAAAATATCATTTAATTATCTACAAAGCCTTTTCATTCGAACCGTGTTCCTGAACATCTTTACAACTTCTTCCACTTCCTTAATCGATTGTGTCGATTATGATGATCCTAACGACACAGTTCGGCTTTTTTTGCGGGAACGGATTCATTCCGGAATAGCTCACTTGGTTACTCAAGCGTCGCGTCATTCGAACAAAAGAAAAGACATTTACGGGAAATAATTAGCCGTGTGTTCGAGATTCTATCTTTCAGAGGATCGATTCCGGGAAAAGGTTGTGTGTATAATCTTATATGGAATAAACATAACTGTACTTTGTTTCGCTTTTGTCGGACAACATGGCTCATTGTTAAAGGATACTCGATTTATTTTTCTAATAGGTATGTCATAGCTGTGTCTTGCTACAGAAAATCGTTAGTGTAGTTATGCGGAAAATCGCTTTACCGTATTTTATGGAAGAAACGCCGCACTCCTCAAAATTGGTCTGAATAAGCTTAAAAATATCGTAATCGCCGCACCCGTCTTAAACGCCGCACCTGAAGGAACGCTACTTTTGTGGACAGTGTCTCATTGAACTAACTTTAATCAAAGTTTTCTGAACAGTGTGAGGTGCCTCATTTTTAATAACTTAAGATTCTAAAATTTTATTTAAAATATTTAAATCGGGTTTTAAATGGTTTTATGTAATTTTTTTAATTAAGGAAACGTCCATTGGTATTAAAACCATCCAGAGCACGGGACGCGGACCCCTCCCCTTAGACGCTCCACATTTTTGTTAAGTTGTCGGCGCAACTTAACTCGCTTTTTACGTCGCATCCCCTTTAGTCCTTTTTTAGTTTCTATTTGAAGCCCTCAAAATCTGAGACGTCAATATTTGAGTGGAAGAGCTGTAAATTTTCTTTGTCTACCTGTATGGTTCGGTCATCGAGATGAGATTATTTCAAGTCTATGGGTTCGGTATCATCATCGAAAATGTCACATTAAGGTATCATTATCGACAAAGTGAAAAAGATTCGCGTTGTTGAGCAGGGGACTTGAGAACAGTTTTAAGGAATTTTTACTTTATCCCAATTTTACTCGAGCGAAAAAAAAAAAATCGTAAACGCCGCACATGGTGTAAACGCCGCCCTTGATAAAAAATTAACTTTCACATTTGTAAACGCCGCGGCGTTTCTTCCATAAAATACGGTATTACGCCATATCGTCAACTCAGAGAAACAGTACACTGTTAAAAATTTTGTGATAGGTTGAACCAAATTTTGGTGCTCCAGAGGCTGATGCAACCAATAGGTAATTTATGGATCCAAAAATGGGAAACACAGTTCGATTCCACATCGCTCCCCTAGTCAGACCTTCCAATTTTATATCTTTCCGTTAAAAATAAATTTGTAAATGCGTCAAAACGTTTTGCGCTTGTTGAGCAGAGTAATTGAGAAAAAGCCTAAATTGGATTAAAAGTCCAACATGTGGCCTATGATTCCACTTTCCTCACAAATAAAAATCTTTAGTAATAAAATAATAATCTTCAGTAATAAAATACAGTAAACCCTATGATAAGGGAACCTGTTTACAACGGAATCCTGTTTTAAATGTAAAAATGTCATTGTCCTTACAGTAAGAATACCATACCTGCTAAGACGGTAACCTGTTTAACACGGAATTTTTCTTCTGTCCCTTGAAATTCCGTCTTAGACGGTTTCATTATACTAAATAAACACAACAATTTTATCAGGGTTGTAAAAAACCCGAGTTTTTTATAAAAAGCCCATCCCGGGCGGGTACTCGGGTAGCTACCCACTACAACCCTGGTTAAAGGTTTACGCGGGCTGAAATTTTCAAGCCCAAGTCGAACACGCACACAAAAAAAAATATATTGGCTCGGGCCGATATAAAAGCTTAAAAATAGTCTCCAGCTAGAGGTCTGTATGGGCCGGAATTTCCAGGTGCCGGCCCGGCTCGAACAAAAGCTATCTTGGCCTGGCCCGGCCCGGCCCGGTGTAAAAATTGAAAGTTCGGCCCGAGCCCGGCCCGGTCCGTACAAAAATCAATGAAAACAGGCCCGGCCTGACTCAATTTCTACAAAAAAAATTCGTTTTTTCTCGACATTCAATTAAGATTCTTTTAATGAATATTACATACATATTTATGGGAACATTTTACAGTTTATTTTAGATTACTATGTGTTCGCAAAACAGAAAACACACAATAGTAAACATTAACGATTACTTACAGTGTTTTAGTCATCGTCTCTACAGACATTTTAAAATTCAAATAAGGATTCATTAAAAGATTAATGTAGTTCAGAATAAAGGATTAAAAACATGATAACTTTTGAAGCTGTATAATAAACAGTAGATTTGTGAAAATAATTCTCTCATTTTTAAGGCTTTTCTCAAATCCAAAGGAGCTGCATTTCGACACATTTATGAATTCGTTTCTTTTCGGAAACGCATAAGATTGGCAGGTATTCTTATTCAGAAACTATGTAAATGCCGTTTTTTCATAGATAGAAGCAATATATCTTTCTGAAAATACTGCCAAAGTTGGCGTTTTGAATCAAATTTCCGGAAGCGATAGCACAGGAAAGGAGAAAAACGTTCAGTCACGTGACAAGAATCTCTGTTATCTCTGTAAGTAATTTATCAAATATGGAGAAAGCTATTCGTTTCTAAATGCCTTCAATAGTCAGACCTGTCAATTTTATGCCTTTATAGTTAAAAATGAGTCAGAAAATGTGTCTGAAAGTTTCGCATTCTTGAGCAGTAAATATCAGAACCACCTTAAGGTATATATCCAAAGATAATGTTAACAGAAGTTCATTATCACTATTAATACTTTTACAAAACATAATGCCTGTACTACACATCCTGAGATCGATTAAGACCAGTTCCGTCCCGGCACGAGTCTGCTGAAAAAAAATTAAACCCGGATTCAGACATCTTGTAATTGTACGATGCCGATGTCTACGATAGACATGTTACATTTCTGTATTGATGCTGTTAAACTCGCATCGACTCGTGACGCACATTTATACTTCTCGAGAAAATCATATTCATTGAAAATGGCTCGTATTTTATCTTCTTCGCTTGAATTCTTATATCGGGCCGATAGGCCCGATTAATTTTTTTGCCGGCCCGGCCCGTTTGAAAATTCGCCTTCATTTCGCCGGCCCGGCCCGGGTCGGGTACGGGCCTCGGGCCAAGCCCGGGCCCGCGCAGACCTCTAACTCTAGCCCAGACTGCATTTTGCAATTAAAATTATTGATAAGGTACACTTACTTATGCTCCTATTTTATTTCAGATTATGTTCGAAATTCATGAATACAGAAAAACTATAATATTAATGACTATTTAGACAATTATGTACATAAACACTACGTAAAACTATGACTTAGACAATGACATTCAAATGAAAATCCAGTAAAAAAATCAGTTTATAGAATGAAAGAAACGGATGATAAAAGAAAATCATAATTTTAAGGCTCTACAAAGAAAAAAAGTAGATTTTTAAAAATGCTTCTCTGCAACTTATCAAATCAAATTAAATTTCTAAAGATTTCGCTAAACAAATGTACAACATAAATATATTTTTTACGAATAAGATGCCAGACCAACGCCCGGGGGGTGGGGGGGACTTTGTGGAGTGCACGGGTCGCGGTCGGGCCAATAATGCTTAGCATCAGTGGTGTAGTCGTAAAACAAACAGAGGGTATACGATCTAAGCAGAGGGTATACGCTCAAGGCAGAGCGTATACCCTAGAGTAGGGGTGCACAACCTTTTTGAGAGAAGGGCCACTTACAACAATATTTGGGTTGTCGAGGGCCACATCAGTAACACATACAGAATTCTATATCGGAGAGCTTCAGAGGGGGGAGGGGGCATAACTCTTTATTCTTGAAAAATATTGATTTTTTGTATATAAAAAAATAGAAATAAATAATTGTATGCAGGGCTTCTTCCCATCTGTATGAATAATCATACAACACTTTATGAAGACTAACTGTTCCTTCATGATGCATGATAAATTTTAACAAAATTCTCGATTTTTTTTCTACGAAAAATTGAAGAATTTCGTGATATTTTTGCGACCAATTGACAAAATTTGTAATTTTTTTCATCAATTGTCGAAATTCGTGATTTTGTTACCGCGACAGTGACAAAATGCGCGATTTTTTTCTCGCGATAAATTGACGAAACTTGCAATTTTTCCGCAGCTGATAAACGAAATTTGAGATTTTCCCGAACCCGATCAACGAAGTTCGTGATTTTTAACTCACTGACGAAATTTGTAATTTTTTTCCTGCGGAAAATTGGCGAAATTCGCGATTTTTTTCACGCGACAAGCTGATGAAACTTCGATTTTTAAACAGCCGATCAACGAAATTTTGAATTTTTCAACATCTCATCGACAAACTTTGCGTTTTTTCCAATCCCGATCAACAAAATTCGCGATTCTTAGCTGACTGGTGAAATTTGTATTTTTTTCCTGCGGAAAATTGAGGAAATTCGCGATTTTTTTTCACGCGATAAACTGATGAAACTCGCGATTTTTAAGCGGCCGATCAACAAAATTCGGAATTTTTTAACATCTCTTCAACAAAATTGACGATTTTTCCGTACTCGATCAATGAAAATCGCGATTTTTCTGCGCCCGATCAACGGAATTCGCTACTCTTAACTGACTCTGACGAAATTCGCGATTATTCCGCACATGATCCACAAAGTTCGCGATTTTTCCGAACCATCAACGAAGTTTCCAATTTTTACCATCGACAAATTGATAAAATTCCCGATTTTTTCCAGCGACATATGGACAAAAATGCGATTTTTCCCAGTTATAAATTGACGAAATTCGCGGGTCACATGTTAACCCATCGAGGGCCACTTTTGGCCCGCGGGCCACAGGTTGTGCATCCCTACCCTAGAGTGTATATACTATAGCTTTCTTGAGAAACAGAGGGTATACGGTATTCCGTTAAAAAAATCCAGAAGGTATACGGCGTATACCCCCGTATACCCTCCACTACATCCCTGCTTAGCATACGAACTGGTACGGACCGAACGTTTAACTTTTATTCCGGACCGAGCCCCGACTTGAAATTTTGGCCAGTGCAGACCTCTAGGAAGAATGAAGTCCAGGCCAGGCTCGACCTCGAAGAAAAAGAAATCTGCCCCGACCCGAATCTGCAGGAAAATGTAAAATCAGGACACGGCCCGGTTCTAAAAGAGAGATGACCTTACCCTGCCCGAGTCTCGTGGATTTCAACTGGCGCGACCCAGGTCCGTCCCGTGAGGAGGCATAGCGTCGTCGTTTTGCAAATCCTTTATTAGTCCAGGGGGGGGGGGGCTGACCGCCCCATCGCACCTCCCTTAGATCATCCATTGTTATAAGACGTTAGAATCGTTAGATAATCTTTGGTCGGACTCCGGAAAATAAAGGAAATACCTCTAGCTTACATCTCGACGTAAAAGATTCATTCAGAAAAAGTTTATTTTAGTGGTGCCATCTATTATCGAAAGTAAAAGTGAAAATGACAAGTATGTAGTCATAGCGATTCACCTCTTTTCATGTGGAAAGGAAGTAAATGACAATATTTTATCATTTGTTATATATGTACGCATATAAAAATAATAAATAAGGAAATACCATTTTGAATTTGCTTGTAGAAACGTTTTTGTTCATTCGTAACTTTCAATATTAAAAAAATAAAACAGCCACAAGAACAAGAACGGATAAAATTCTCTTACGGTCATTATTTTGCAACTAAAATTGTCTCCTCCCTCGTCTTGTTCCTTAAGGTTTTTTTAAAAATACGATGCATTTTGAAAATTTTACTTAAGTTAAAGTTTAAAAAGGGTAGTTATTTTAACAGCGATTAAGAGGTTTTTTTTTTCTTTTCTTTTTTTTTTTGGGGGGGGGGGGGGGGTGAGCTGTTATTTTTTTTAATTTTTATTAGTATTTTAGATTCATGTTTTATGGGACGCAGCTTGTAGAAAAAATAATTCGTTTTACATTCGACCTATCGTTTCGCATTAGTAAATAAAAATTAATTTTCAATTTCATGTTTCATAGAGGTTTTGGAAAATAGGAAAAGGGAAAAATTAGTAGAGTAAAGCTTTGTGCTCCATTTATTGCTTTTATAAATTATTATTATATTTATTATCCGGATTTATTTATATAACACATGTATCACCAAATTATCCATACACAATAATAACAACCCGCCACTTTAAATTAGCATTTAATCAGCCTTCTTTTCCCCGGTTCAATGGTTTCGTCGCTGGATTCCCATGTAAAAATCTCTTCTTTTCGCGGAATTTTCACGACGCATTCTTGCAGTTCCCGATTGTCATACTGCTGCCACCGTGAGAACTTAACTTTTACCATTTTTTCAGGGGTTCGAGCGAACGCTTCTGCTTAGCCGTTTATCCATGTTTTATTTATTTTCGAGACGCAAAACACAGCCTCGGGGTTTTACACCAGGGTTATTCGACCGAAGAAAGCAAAAACGATTATTTAGCGAGCTTTTTTATCCTTTATTTTTTTTTTTCTCTCTTGTGAATGAAGTTACGAGTGCTTTCACATTCTTTTACCGTTATATGTGTGAGAAAAATTCCATTGAATATCGTCTGCCTCTGACTGATGCCATCCATAATAACTGAATTTTTATAGATTTTAATCTTTCTGAAATACTCTTCTTCTTTTTTTTTACTCTATAGATTTGATAGATATGCATAGATGGCACATTCTTAAAAAAAAAAAAAAAAAAAAAAAGAATTTAATATTGTGATGTGACATTTTAAAATATGTCACAGACTGAGTGGAAACCTACATCTAAACTTCAACTATGATAAAATATGACACTTTAAAACTTTTTTATTCGCCATAAAATGAAAAAATGTATAAATTTAATGAAAAAATATTATTTACAGTGTTTTTTATCCTTTATGTATCCCCCCGCCCCCTCTTCCTGTGTGTGTGAAGTTACAACTTACAAGTGCTTTCACATTTTTTTTTTCTTGCTAAATGTGTCACAAAAATTCCGTTGAATATCGTCTGCCTCTTTGTCTGATGCCATCCATAATAGCTGAATTTTTATAATTTGCTTGATAAATTATTTTGTTTACTGAATAAATTATAAACTGCATAGATATACCGGGTGTCCCAAAAAGGACTGACTGATTTTAAAATTCAATAACTTGCAAACGGTGACAGATATTTAAAAAATTCTTGCAGGAGGGTTATGCATAAGGTCAAAAGTTTTTTTACAGTGATTTTCAATTTTAGTTCGAATTACAAACAATAGATGGCGCTGCGATCAATAGACGCTGAGTTCAGGCTCGATTTTTGGTACTTCGTGGCCCGGATAATACATTTCCATCTCCTTTTTCAGCATGGAACAAGAGAAAGGACTAGAAATCGAGCCTGTATTTAGCGACTATCGCTTACAGCGCCATCTATTGTTTGTAATTCGAACTAAAATCGAAGATCACTGTAATAAAACTTTTGACCTTATGCATAAACCTCCTGCAAGAATTTTTTAAATATCTGTCACCGTTTGCAAGTTATTGAATTTTAAAATCAGTCAGTCCTTTTTGGGACACCCGGTAGCTTGATAATTATGCATTGTATGGTACATTCCTTTGATAATAATGATAGAACGAAATCGATGGGACATTTTAAAATATGAAATAAAATTACTTAGAACAAGACACTTTTAATTAAAATTTAAAATAGACATTTAAAAAACGCTAAACAACAACTATGTATAGGTTTCAGATGAAAATCCTCACTCATCTTCAGTACAACTTACGAAAAAAATCACTAAAGATGATAGAAACCAACTTATCCATTCGAAACTTACACCAAAACATGTATTATAATTAGCTATAAAGTTAGCAATTTTATAAAAGAATAGAATACTCAAATGGAATATTTCCGGCTTCATTAACTGGATTAAGAGCTGAATTCGTATGCCGAGGTTCTTAGAAAATTCGTCTTCTATAAACATTACAGTTCCGCTCAATAATCGTAGTTTTCGTAAAGTCAGGTGAATGGTCTGTTTCAAGTGCACGTGAAAGGAATTTTGAGTTTGGGTTCTTAGGTTTTTACAAATTCATTTTTTAACGGAAAGGTATAAAATTGGAAAGCCTGGCCATGGAAGCGATTTGGAATTGAACTGCTTTTCTCATTTTTTAATCAATCAATTACCTATCGAGTTATAGGCGATTTTGATCACGTGACACGGCATTTTTCTTCCCTTACTGACTGGATTTTCTTCTTTCGTTCGGAAGTTCGGTTCAAAATGCTAACTTTGACAGTATTTTCTGAAAGATCTATTGCGTTTACAAGAAAACGGAAAAAACAGTTCGATAACATAGTTTCTGAATAACAACACCTTCTAGTTTCATGCGTTTCCGAACAAAAATGAATTAAAACTTATGTCAGAAAGTTGATCCTTTAGATTTGAGAACAGCCTTAAATGCATGTTTATGTTCTCTGATTCTTGTTTCTAGGGTGCGACCCGTCGCGTCACACCTGCGTATGCTTACGCTTTCTCTAAACAATGTCCTTCTGTTGTTCAGTCGTATAGCCGTACTTTTACTGCCCGAGAGAGACTGCTGAAACAAAAGAACAAAGTCTGTGGAGCATAGATGTCCCTCCCGATCCTCTTATTGAAGTCTTAAAAAAAAATACAAAATACAATGAATTTGCATAGAAGATTTCGCAAATGGTAATTTAGAAAATACTATCAATCTGTGCGTTTTGAACCAATTTTTCGGTCGTAACAGCGCGGGAAAGGAAAAAAACATGTCGTCTCGTGACAAAAATTGCTTACAACGCGATAAGTAATTCATGTATCAGACAATGGAAAACACAGTTTGATTCCAAATTGCTTTCATAGTCAGTCCTGCAAGTGAAGTGTCATGCTTTGATTTTTTTTTATATAAAGAGTCCTTAAGGCTGTTCTCAACTGATCTGCTCAATAAGCGCAAAACGTTTTGACACATTTACAAATTCATTTTTTAATGGAAAGATATAAAATTGAAAGGCCTGACTGTGGCAACGATTTGGAATCGAACTGTGTTTTCCATTTTTAGATCCATCAATTACCTGTTGAGTTAGAAGCGATTTTGATCACGTGGAAAATACGTTTTTTACCCTTTCTTGTGTTGTTATTCTTCTTTCGTGAGTAAATTCGGTTCAAAATGCCCACTTTGACACTGTTTTTTGAAAAAATCTATTTCGTTTGCAGAAAATCGCAAACAACAGTTCGATGACATAGTTTCTGAACAACAGCACCTGTTATATTCATGCATTTCTGGAACAAAAATAAATGAAAACTTATGTCATAAAGTTGCTCTTTTGGATTGCATTATAGATCGGTGAAAAATATTTTTGGAGAACCGTTTTAAGGCTGTTCTCAAATTCAAAAGGGCAGTTTTCTGACATAAGTTTTAATTTATTTTTGTTCGAAAATGCATGAAACTAGATGGTGTTGTTGTTATGTCATCCAGCTGTTTTTTCCATTTTTTTTGCAAACGCAATAGATCATTTAGAAAATAGTGTCAAAGTGGACATTTTAAACCGAGTTTCCGCGCGAACGGAGAATAAGCACTCGAGTGCGGGCGAAGAACGTGTTTGTCACGTGATCAAAAGCACGGCAAAAACTGTTTAGTTGAAATTACTAAATTTTGGTTCATATAGCTCCCTCCAAATATTTTGGTTGGAATGATTAAATTTTGGTTAGGTTAACGAAATTATTTTGTTAATTCAACAAATCGTTTGGTTAGTCCACCCAAAATTTGGACATTCCAACCAAAATATTTGGATGGAGCTATATTAACCAAAATTTGGTAATTTCAACAAAACAGTTTTTTCCGTGAACGCTTATAACTCAATAGGTAATTGATAGATCAAAAAATGGAAAACACAGTTCAATTCCAAATCGCTTTCGTAGCCAGGCTTTTCAGTTTTATATCTTTCCGTTAAAAAATGAATTTGTAAATGTGTCAAAACGTTTTGCGCTTGTTGAGCAGAGCAATTAAGAACAGCCTTAAGAGGCTACTTCAGTCAAACGAAAAGACACGTTCGCCAATGCTAATCCTATGGAAGAAATTTATAAAGATATCTCGGTCGCATTTCAATATTTTTAAATGATTTCTTTTGCATTGAATAGTTGAGATCGATCTGTACAAATGCCGTTATTTACTTTTCGATTTCGTTTACAGGTATTTCTTATAAGGAAACATTCATTTTCGGAACCGGTTTCGAAAGTAAAATATCTGCTCATATATCCAAAATCATATATCTGCTCATATATGCAAAAATATCCTCATAAAAAATATCTGCATTCAAAATCGAAAAAGTGAAAAACGGCCTGCATACCGATCGATCTCAACTATTCAATGCAGAAGAAATCATTTAAAAATACTGAAATGCGACCGAGATATCTTTATAAATTTCTTCCATAGGATTAGCACTGACGAATGCGTTTTTTCATTTGACTGAAGTAGCCTCTTAAGGAATTACTTATGTTACTACACACCCGACATCATGGGTGCCTGTATCACAGACATAATAGTTTTTTATTTCCTTTGAGCAGTGGCGCAGCCACGGGAGGGGTTTGGGGGTTAAAACCCCTCCCAGAGCTAAGAAAAATTACTATAATTGCCTGTTATATGAATCAAAACCAAAATTAATATTTAAACGTTTTGACGTTTTTCGAAATCCGCCGCTTTGAGAAATCAAACTCTATTCAACAAAGTGATTCAATTAAACGGCGAAAATTCTACTTAAAACTATGAAAGCGCATATTACATGCATTGATTTTGTGAAAATTGGTTATTTGGACTAAGTCACTTTTTCGAGACGTCTTATGCTAAAAGAATGGTCATTTCCTGCCACACAGACGCTTTGAGTTTAAGTATTATACAATGGGCCATTTCTTAATTGCACTTCTTTGTTCCATGTTCGAAACACTAATAGACCATCGAATTCAGAAAAAACATGAAACCTACACTTTGCAGATCTCTCTCAGTTTCAAACGCCCTGTTTTACACTTTTTGCTCCCAATTATATCTAAGACCAAGCTTTTTACGTACCCAAGTAAAAATCTTTGTAAAATAAAAATTAAAAAAGTAGTAACTATAAAGTTGTAAAAAGCTGTTTTTGATTGTGATTGAACAAATTATCGCAATTAGTTCGTCATTCGAACCATTTGTTCCTTAGGAGATCTGTACACAAATTTAAAGAATATATTCCATTAGTTAGTAATGTAGAAACGAGTAATGGTGCTTGCTCTCGCAGAAGCATTGCCACCCTTCTCAGGTAGTAAAGAAGCATTTATTGTAATTTCATTGAGTTATAGATAATATGTCTGTCAGTAGGGATTTTGAAAAGAGAGGGGTTAAATGTAAAACATTTTGTTAGACTGTATAAAACATAATTATACACAATTTTATGCTAATCATGCATTAATTTAAATTAATAAGCACATTGTTAAAAATCTCAGTTTCAGCTTTATAGTCACTCGCTATTATAGAAAACGGTTACTTGAATATATTATGGAATATTCTCATTATTTTTTATCATTCTCATTCTCATTATACCTTAAAAGTAACCACCATGTCAAAAACCAAGTTTTTATACCAACTACACTATATGGCCGAAGGTGACCGGTCACTTGCAATTTTAGACGTTTTGTTAAATATCTAGAAAAATACATGAGGAATTAACCTGAAACTGCAGGTGCGTAAATAGTATAGTATAGGTCATATATTTCCGCGAAGATTTTTTTCCCAAAAGCCTGTAGGGGACCGTCAACAAATTGAAAAAGAACGAATATCTTTTGGATAACCCTGTAAAAACGAATGTAGCAAAAGCGTTCAAACTCGAGATTATTAATAAGTGACTTATTGTAATATACTGTGTTCGTTTTTATGAGGATAGCATGTATACTCGTAGAGAAATTAAGGTTTTTATAAAAACAGTCTCAAATTTCACCAAGTTTTTTGCTTATAATTTGCAGAGTTCTTATTATAAAATATGAATGTTATGAATGTTATATATATGTTCTTTTCAGAAAATATGACAAACAACATTGTACATAATACCCTGCAATCAGAATTAAAAAATAATAAAAATTGAATGAAAAACGAATAGGTTTACTAAAAAATGTTTCACTGCGCATGCGCGAATGCAATCAAAATATAATGTGCTTAATGTATTAGCTAATTATATAGAGCAAGTTTTGTGAAAGTCTCAAAATCATAGCTTGAAAACTCTGAAAATTATCGTCAGTAGAATAAGCTCGAAATCCGTTGTTCCCAAAAGGAAGCAAAAAGATGAGGGGTTGTATCCAAATATAGTAGTACATGCAAAATTGTGTACGCTGTCTTGGCACTAATTAACAGATATTTCATACAACCCCTCATCTTTTTGGGGACGACGGATTTCGAGCTTATTCTATCGACGATAATTTACAGAATTTTCATTCTATGATTTTGAGACTATCACAAAACTTGTTCTATATAATTAGCTAATACATTATACACATTATATTTTGATTGCATTCACGCATGCGCAGTGAAAAATTTTTTAATAAACCTCCTCATTTTTCATCCAATTTTTATTATTTTTCAATTCTGATTGCAGAGTATTATGTACAATGTTGTTTGTCATATTTTCTGAGAAGAACTTTTTTTTTATATTAAGAACCCTGCACATTATAAGCAAAAAACTTGGCGAAATATGGGACTGTTTTTATAAAAACCTTAATTTCTCTGCGAGTATACATACTATCCTCATAAAAAGGAACACAGTATATTACAATAAGCCAGTTATTAATAATCTCGAGTTTGAAGATTTTTGCTAGTTTTTACAGTGTTATCCAAAAGATATTAGTTCCTTTTCAATTTGTTGGCGGTCCCCTATGGGGTTTCGGGAAAAAAATCTTCGCGGAAATATATGACCTATACTATACTGTGTACACACTTGCAGTTTCAGGTTAATTTCTCACGCATTTTTTTAGATATTTAACAAAACGTCTAAAATCGCAAATGGCCGGTCACCTTTAGCCATATAGTGTATATCGCACGAACCGCAGTTTTAGAACGTTTTTTGCTCTTGCATCCTTTTAATTTCGAAATTTTGGAAAACTGTTCTTGGTGATCATTTACGTTTCTAGGGTAACAGCCATGCCAAACTTAACGTATCTGGCTCTAACAATTCCTAATAAATCATAATTAAGGCTATATAATGCTGCTAGCATTTTGTAGAGATAATACGTAAGTAAAGAAGCGTGCAAAAAGACGTCCGTCTGACATTAGCCTTAGATCGTTTTCAGACTGTTTTCCGCTCATTTCATCCTTTTTAAATTGAATTCTCTTTTTAGGAACCGTTCTTGAGCATTTATACATCCCAAAAGTTATCACCACGCCACATTCTAACCTTCTATACAAAATGTATCACACAAATTGCAATTTTAGAAAGTTTTTTTTTACTCTTGCACCCTTTAAAATTTCGAATTTTTAAAAAACTGTTCAGGGCATGCATTTAAGTCTCTAAATTAACAACCATGCCAAATTCCATGTTTCTAGCCGTTGTTTTACCGATGTAAAATACAGCTTATGTTGAAACGGAGATAGTCACCATTATTTTGCCATTATTATTAAGGTTCCACTCTACGCTTAAAAAGTAAAATCTGGATTATTATAAGTTCATTCGTGCGTCTTATTTTTCTGGCGGTCAGCGAGGGAGTTGAGGGCACTCGGTGTACCTAAGCGACGTAGAATCTTCCAAGGATTGTCGGTAATGATTATCGAAAAATTGTGTTCTGTAATTTGCCGAGATATTAATTAAAAACCTATGTAGAAAACGACAATACGGATCAAAAAAGTGTTGCTACTTTGTGACCTCCTTTCGAAGCGTGCTTGGCTCAGTGCCAAGTTTAAACTTTGTATAAGATCTTTTTTTAGGTAAGGTGAAACATAGTGATAACCACTTTTTATTCCAACTGAATTCAATTGTTGAAGGCAAATATTAAAAAGATAATTCATATAATAATTCCAAGACATTAAAAGTCAAGTAATTTTGAGACAAAAATTGCTTATAATTCAATAAATAATTCATTTATAAGAAAAAAAAAACTTTTCGATTAAAAATCATTTCAATAATTATGTCTGAATATGCTTTTATTTTTAAAAATGAATAGAAAAGTTTCACGTTATTAAGCGTACTTTTTTTTATTCCTTGAAAATTGTCCCCTATTACATGAAATATGATTTACAAGTGACTTTTCGTGAGAATCTCTGCGACCTCTTTCCGAAGCGTGGTTGGTTCTCTACCAAGTTTAAACTTTGTACAAAGTCTGTGTTTTAGAGTGAGAAATATTCAATGGTTTTCATTCCAGTAGAATTAAATTATGGCATGTGGTATTGTTACATGTACGCAAGTAAATATTATCTTTGAACAGTTCTGATATTTTGTATGGAACCCTTTGTATGAGAGTTAAGTTCGCACACGATCGATTATCTTTTTAAACCCCTACAAAAAAAAAGGTTACTTTATAATATTAGTACAGGCATGACTTCAATTTGAACCCGGATATTTTTAGAGAACTTTAACAATAATAAAGATGTTTTAATGAAATTTTCAATAGATTTATGTTACTTAATGGCAAATTCGATGTCATGTAAAGTATTGGAAGTGCACAATAAAAAAAAAAACAATAAAATACCATGTTTAATATCAACTACATTCCAAAATATGGATTACCTAATTGAGCACTAATTGGACGTAAATGATGGTAAATTCCACCAATTTTCGTGATGTTGTTACATTTGACAAAAGCATGGTAAGTATATTGAAAATTTTGTTAAAATGGCTTCATTATTATTAAAGTTAAAAACAAGAATTCGAGATTGTCTTGGAATGAAATCCTGTGTATTTTTGGTTGAACAAGTGGATTGGAATTCTGTTATTTTCTATGCAAAAATTATTTGTTGGACTGTACGCTTACAATTCTTAAAGTTTGCCTCATCATCTTTAAACACTTTTTATAAATCTAACCTAGTTTGGGGTTATTTCATTGGTGCATTTTATGTTTTCTAACTCTAATACTGTAAACGCTGTTTAAATGAAACACAACCAATGTAATTGCGGGTAAAAAGCATTATGATTTGATTCATTAAAAAGACAGATTATATTAACCGGTGATTCAAAAAACCGGCGAACACCTTTATCAAAAAACTCAAAACCCCCCCTAGAACCGAATTCTGGCTGCGCCACTGCCTTTGAGGTACAGAATCTTCTGGTGAAATCCCTGTTAAATAACTCGCTATACATCCGGGGTGTTGTCCTTTACCTTTCACAGTGTCGGCCTCGACCTTCCAGCCATAGGATGTTAAGAAAAATTATTAGGATGTCTGGAACGTTCTTCTTTCGACGCCCACCTCAAGAGAAAGGTTTTTTATGTCAGAATGGAGAGCGCGGGAAAGAATGTGTCTGGAAGCGTCAAAGAAAGCAGAAAATACTTCGAGTTAAAGTATAATTGGAGTTACGGCCGTTTTCAAGTTCCCTGTTCAACAAACACGAAACTTTCTGACACATTTTATGACGCACTTTTAAACGTAAAGACACAAAATGGAGCATGACTATGGAAGCGATTTGGAATCGAAATATCTGAATTCTTTTGTGTAGCCCTGTATAGAACCTACAGACTTTTATGTACTATACTACATAGTGTGCTAAAATTTAGATCTGGTAGGAAACGCATAACACAGTTGTAAATTTCCCTTCAGCAATTTCCTTTCGTAAAACAGAAATGGACTCGAGATCTTTTGTGCAGCCCTGTATATAGGATCTATAGAATTTATACACACACACAGTAATAGTCAAAATACTAGTTCAATTTGAAAACGCGTACCACAACTGAAAACGCACTTCTAGCCATTGTTGTTAATAATAGGCATTATTTTTAAAGAATTATTTTGTGTGTCTATATTAATTTCAATACGCTTGAAATTGTGTAACATCATTAATACACCGTCCTGTAACGGAATTCTTTTGAGTGTCCCTGTAAAGTAGTGGTTCCCAACCTTTTATTGATCACGCCCCACCAAAGCTTCTGTAAACTTAATATGCCACCCCTCTAATCTGTAAATTATGTCTCATATTATTTAAAATGTATCTCTATTCACAGGGTAGAAGCGTAATAGAGCCCCAACAGTAACTATTCATTTCATATTTTTAACTTATGAAAGAGATGAATCTTCTGTCACAAACGTGTTTTAACATAATTTTATAAATGCAACGTAGTTATACATCTTCGCCTTTGTGCCAAAAAGAGTTTTGTTGTACTTTTCCAACTTATCACAATGTTAAAGAAAAGAGTTATGCGATCTGGTTTTTATCTTCACATAATATCTTAAAGAGAGACTTCATTTAACGTTAAAATTGATAAATTCATGCATTTTATAATGCATTTTTGCTACTTATTAAGAGTTGGTGGAAAAGCTGTAGACACATAATTTTCTTTCTATGGCTAACACAATACACAAGAAGCAATTCAAGACTCATTTTTAGGTGCGTTTGTAATTATAGTCGAATTCGATTATAGTGAGCGCGAAGGGACCGTGATATTTGCTCGTTATAATCGGTTGCTCGTAAAAAACGGGTTCGTAAAGAAATACACAAATTTATGCATACTTACTTTATTATACATACTTTATTTATTTTTTATTTCTGTACAGTACAAAAAAAGTTGGTTATTTTGCTTTGAACTGTCTTATTGTCTCTTTCTTGTGTTATGGTTCTTCGAAGAGGACTTCTGCCCCAAAAAATATCGTCATTTGAACCCCTGACTTCGAAAAAAATTTAAAGTTTTTCTGCACACTCAATTTCTGTTAATTTCGGAATGTTAAGGGTGTATTCGAAAAAATGTTTTTCCACCTTCAACAGCTCGAAATTTTCTGAGACATTTTCAGACTCATTTTTAAAAGTAAAAACATGAAACTTGCTGGGGTGATTTCTGAAGACAGGTTTAACATGCCGCGTGATTTCATTTTCAGCTCAATTAATTAGAATTTGATTTTTAAACAATTATTTTCTCAGTATGACCATTTTTTTCATTCCCATATCGCCCGCTTCGGAAAATTCGGTTCAAAACGCCAACTTTGACAGCGTTTTTTACAGTATTTTCTGCATTTATCAAAATATTAAGAAGCACGGCACATTATATAGTTTCTAAATAAGATAATTTCTCAGTTTGATACGTTTGAGAGCAAAAATGAATTTTAAAATGAATCAGAAAATAAGCAGTTTGGATCGGAATACACCCTTAAAGGAATTTTTCCAAGAGACGTTATTTGAGCTGGAGAGGCGGAAGTCAATAGAAATTTTATGAATCTCAAAAATATGGCTCGCTATAACCGGGATTTGCTCGTTAAAAGCGAGTTATGCTACCATAGACTTAACATTGTACCAACCAAGTATTTATGATTTCCTCGTTAAATCCGGGCTCGTTATAAGCGAGTTCGACTGTATATAAATACGTAGCACCTATAGTCGTCGTTCAATCCGTCTGTCTGTCTGCATATAACAGAGCAAAAACTACCCAACCGAATGGTCTGAAAGTTTAAATACATAATTGTTGCAAAATTTTGTCGAGCATTTCAAATTTTTTTGAAAATCGGATATACAGTTAAAATTACAGGGTCAGTCAAAAGTTTTCCTTTACATTACGACCAATGGGAAAAAAATATTGCAAGTGCATTTAAGTGATGTTACAACCTTCCGAATGGTCTGAAATTTTAGATATATAATTGTTGCAAAATTTTGTCGAACCATTTCAAATTTTATGAAAATCGGATGTATGGTTTAATGACAGAGACAGTGAAAATTTTCCTTTGCATGACGGCCAATGGGAGAAAATTATTTCAAGTGCATTTTAAGAATGTGGCAGCCTTTCTAACAGAATGAAATTGATAGGCACTTATGAAATGTCCTAAAATAAACATTCAGTACACCAGTTCAAAATATTTATAAAACTAGTTATAGTACGAACGCATCTTATTTGCCACGTTTGACGAGCAATTTCCAACTTGTTATCAAATTTAAGTAGCCACAACACATTTTCTCTGTTTTTCCTTTCACAATATATCGCTAATTGTCTTCCATGTATTATATGTATTTAAAGTTTAAAATGTGTATGTCATTATGTAAATTTATTTATTGTGTAGGATGCCTGGACTAGAGCCATAGATATTTACTATCTGCTCATTTCCTTTCCTAATGATATTAAAATGTATAAGTTTTATAAAGTTAGTAGTACACCTCGTTCAGATTCTTCATACATTTTTTAAGTTAAATATGATCAAAACAGTCAAATTTATGCATATCTTTAAGTAGTTTTGACATTCAAAAGATGCTTCGTGTGACATATAGCAGAGCAAATAGAAGTAGAAAACTCATTCGATAAACAATCGAAAGTCTTATGAAAAATTGTAATTTTTTTATACCAAAAAAACTATAGTGAGTTTTATTATTACAAAAATATGTCAAAATATTTTAAGATTATTCGTCTAACTATTCTGATGTTATATATATTTTAAACTTTTGATAGGGAGCATTTAAAAAATTCATTGAAAAACTGATTTTTTTTAATTTTGCTTCTGTTACACTTATTTTCAGTCCACAAAATTACTCTTCCAAAAGGAAAAGGTCAAAAGAAACTGATAGCGAATGAGTGTGTAACAAATTTGGAATTGCTCCCTAGATAGCCAAATTGCCCCCCCCCCCCCCTGTGGGGAGTACGCCCCACGTTGGGAACCACGTATAGGAACTATCAATGCTACGCACTTCATGTTCAATACCGAAAAATGCTATAGTAAACCTCATAAAAGGCAATTCCATCGTAACTGACGTCACATTTTATCATCGAATTTTGTTTTCAAATCTGTGTAGAAAATTTACTAATAAAGCTGGAACAAATTTTTACAATTTAAAATATTTCTTACAGTCGTCCCCTTTTAAACGAATATTGGCGGTTCCAGAAATAATATTCGATTAAGCGGGGCATTTGATTAAACGGGGATTCAAAACTGTAATATTTAATGCGTAATAAAAAGGTAAAAGAACCATCTACGGTATATTTCATTAACAGCATAATAAATCGTTAATAGAATAACTTAAACTAAAATAAATACAAATGCTAATATAAAATAAATACCTATTAATTTAATGTCAGTACATACATTTATAGGGTTTACATCACAATGCAGCTCGTTTGAATTTGGTAAAACTTTGATACTTCTATTTCACGTTACATATACTGCCTTAATAAAATTGTTTAAAGTGGTTTGTTTAAGTGGAATCTTAAAGGAGTAAATATCGAGTTATTTTTCAAATGAGCGCAAAATATCACAATTACCATCTCGAATCTCGAAGTGACGGCGCATTGCCTGGTTAACAGCAAGAAATGATGTGAGGGGATCAAGGTGAGGAAATCATTTGACCTGTCCATTATACGCCTGCCGGCCGAAATCATTGTAGGAAAAACTGAAAATTTGTTTTCAGCGTAAAGGAACTAAAAATGACAAAATGTGAAAGGAAATTCCAGCTGAAACGTGCTTTCCGCGCCTATTTTCAAACATCGGTCACACAGTAGTTATTCGATTAAGCGGGACGTACGTAACAGGTATTTGGTTTAAGCGGGGGAAAATAGTATAGAACAAATAGGAATAAATTCGGTTCCGGATGATTCTATTCGAATAAGCGGGTATTCGATTATCCGTGAAACGATTAAGTGGGGAGGACTGTACTAAGGTCTTAATACCCAAATACCTGCAGATTATGGACGCAGATATGTGCACCTTATAGACAGGGGTGAGTCTGCACGGACCATTACCTCATCGAGTTGACGACTGAAATTTCAGGATTAGACAGAACTCGATTAGCATACTAAAATGCAACGGGTCTGCCAAGTCCTATCTCGGTGGAAACTACCTGCAGACCCTAATGGTGGATCGGTTGGCTCATCATTGTGTTTTCCTGCACCCAAAGGTATGAAAACAGAGAGGGCTGGGAGCAGGAAAATACAATGGTGAACCTACCCGTCAACCACTAAAATCGGTTCTATAGGTAATTTCCACCAATATACGACTTGAAAGACCAGTTGCATTTTAATATGCTAGTTCTGTTTGATTCTGAAATTTCAGCCGTCAACTCGATGAGGTGATGATTTGTGAAGTCAGTGTGAACGTTTTTCACCAGGAGGGATTTCTGCGGCTATCACATGGCAATCCGAAATCCGACTCCACTTACGCGCGTTACAGCTCAGACAGACGAACCGAATTCATAAATACTTCTCAACTATGTTGGAAAGTGTTAAAAATTATTCCCGAGCCCGTCTCATGTCTTGGTCATGTATATCCCCACGCCCACATATATGTGTTCGCACATATCGCTCACCCGCAAGAAGAGTGAAACACCTTGCAAAATTTCATTTTGCGTTTCATTCCACTAATAGGCCTGTCATAGGTGCGTTTTCCTACACAAACACTTTCATAAGTGTAGCTATGCGGAAAATCACTTTATTGCGCTATATGACCATTTATGGTCACAGGTAGGGGTGGGTCGCGTGGGGTTGTAAAATTTCCAAACCCTCCAAACCTGAACCTACGTCTTCATTTTTAAGGGTTTCACGCTTTTATGCACGTTTTTACTCCTGCGTTTACTAACAAGGAAGATCTCCATACGGGCATACTCAGAAAAATCTGAAAAAAATACAGAATGTTCTTCTCCCATGGATATATATGTTTATAAAATTTTTTTTGGCAGAACCTTGGTAGAACGTCCGTAAAAAAATAATGAAAATTTCACTTATTTGGCGACTTATCACCGTTTGGCGAAGAAATTAAGTTTTAAAAAAATACGCTTGTCGAATACTCTTTAAGGAAAAAACTTTTTATGTTGAATTTGTTTAAATAAGTTTAATTTAAATAACTTTAGCTTTGTCATTTTTAGTTTGTATTAAGTATAGTTTTGTCATATATATTTATATGTACTTATAACGAATGTTAACTATCCTATTTTACGATTTAAAACAAAATTTAAATTGATTAAAATTGTTCCAAACTCAAAAATATGCCCCATCGAGCACTGTCGATTCAACTTTGTTGCTATGGAAACAACTTCTTCGGTATGGAAATGTATTACGGCAGCATTATTCATCTGGCGTTAAAAGTTATTTTTATAACCGATAAAGCCGTTTAAATTTTTAAAAAATTGTGGATTGGAGAATAAAACAATGGCAAAATTTCGTTCAAATCGGCAACAAGCAACAAGTATAATACAAAATGTAATAATAATAAATTCTTTCATGGTTTACATTTAAATTCATTAAATACCGCATATTCTCAAAAGCAACTAACAAACAATTTTCAGATTCATTAAAATCGTTTGCTTTTGGCGAGGAAAAGTGCTGCTCGCCAAATTGCGTGCCGCTTTCGTCTTTTCACGCCAATTATTCGAAAGTATTTTATTTTTTTACAGATTTTCTACTGTAATTCCGCCGCTAATTTTAACTGATCCTTTATTACATACATGAGTACTTTCACTAGCATTTTTTTTCAACATATTCTAAGTATGCCCAGTATGGAGACCTTCATTGTAAGTGCTATCATTTCATGTTACAGTAAAATTATACAAATTTTCTTTTGCCTCTCCTTTGAAACTTACTTTTGTCGAGATGTGTCACTTTTCTTGCTTGTGAGCGATATGCTCTGCAATATCAAAAGTGTACAAATGTTAAAACGTGTAGACAGAACCCCGTTTTGACAAAAAACGAAAAAAAAATAATTATAAAATTATTTCGAAAAAAATAATTATAATAGTAAAAAAAAACTTTTTTCTCCCCCCCCCCCCCCCCCCCCTCAAAAAGAAATTGAAAGTTTAAGCAAACAATACTCTTCCGTTCTTAAATGTTGACCTGTTAATAGAGAAAAGAACCGACTGTTATTACGAACACTTTTTTTTATATTTTAATGTGAAAATGTTGTTGTCTAGAACGTGATCACTCACACAAGATAAATTGCAACAATCGAGTTCGCTGATGGTCTTCTTTATCTCTGCTTGAAATCCCAGTTTTTGATGATGGCCTTCTGAAAACCCTTTGCCATTATTTCTTCTTACATTCTTGCACGATATTTATTCTTCATGGTTGTACTATTTATCGTTATGCGTATAGTGAACGTGGTGCATGTTTTCCGAGTCGACATTCGCCCCGCTAATTTATATTGCGCTCTAAAAATTTTAAAATAAATCTACCCTATGTATATTATAAAGAACAAATGTGTGCGTCCGTAACGCAGAAATTATTCTGATGTTGGCAACAGAAAACTATTAAATCTAGTTTTGTCCGCAATTTTTAAAACTTATAAGGTAAATTTTCAAATTTGACACCGCCGAATACAGAAAAAAATGCACACAAATGCAATTTGTCTGTAAAATTATTGCAATTTGTTTGCAAACTGTATTGCGATTTATTTGAAAACTGTGTCGCAATTGACTTATTTTTTATAGTTTATAAAATAATTTTCAAGCATGATATTTTTTATTATTATTATTTACCTCTATCGCGTGCAGGTGATTGTAAAAGATAAATCCGCTTGCATTTAAGTTATAAATAGTTCAGAATTTGTTTTCGACTGATATTCCATAACGAAGTTAAAACTTCATCAATAAAATAATATGAGTAAAACAGAAATTTACAGACATGTAATCAGAATACGCTCTTAAATCACTGAAATAATCAGAATTAAAGAGGACGGTTGTGAGTTTTGAAATGTTTGGCGATTTCTTCGGCTCTATTAGCCCATACGAAATTATCACTGTTAATAAATTTCAAAATTTTATTTGAATGCAAATTTTATATTTTTCAAATAAAAATGCTTTTTAGTGTTGTTAGTGGGTAATCTAAAAAAATATATATAATAATATAAAAAAGATGGTATCACCTTATATTCTGTAACAAGAGAGGTCCGGGTTGGATACTCTAGTATATATAAAATTCTAAAGAAACTAATTTATAAAACGATTTTATGAAACGACTAATTCGGATATGTAAAACGAATATATGAAATAATGATCTCCCAACTTTTGAATGCAAAGAGGCTAAAATTTCCTCATTGATTTTCTTTTCCATTTCAATGAGTAAATGACATCAATAATGAGAAAATGACGTCATTAATATATTTCTCTCTGTCATCCACAGCAATGAAAAAAAGTTGTTGCCGCTATTATAGAAATGCCTTTACAATTTAAATCATATTAATATGTCAATAATATTTCTTTTTGATATTTTTAATTTAGAAATTTTAAGACTTATGAGACTTTTGGATGCATGAGAATACGACACCAGTAAGAGATAGGTGTAGAGGTGACGTCAGCTGAAGCTGATTTATTTCGCGGTATAAAATATATTTGAAGTGATACATGGAGACTGAATATTAATAAGCAAAAGAGTTATGAATATTGATAAATAAAAGAGTTCAGCGCAGGAGAAAATGGTGTAATATTTAGCAGCATTTTTTCATTTAGCAGCATTTTTGACATTTTTGAATCAAAAACTAAAATTGCGTTAAAGCAAGATTTTTTAGCCATTTGGGAAAATGGTTATTGTTCTCTGTCAGGGTAGGAAATCAAAAACATATCTGAGGCGTTTTATTGGTTGAATCCGCATTTTATTCGTTTTCTGATCGGTCTATACACTAACCTTTACTTTCAACAGAGATGGATACTTCTGTTGCCACTATGACAAAAAAGTAATAAAAACTAAAAAAAAAAAAATTATTAATAACTCAGAAACAAACTGAGATACAGCTTTCAAACAAATTGCATTTAAAAGTACATTTTTTTCTCTATACGACGGTGTAAAAAGTAATATTGTGGGATGTTTAGAAGTTTAAGAATGAAATTTCATTTAAAATTGGTCGTCAGATTTCCAAGAAATCTGACGATGGAAAAGCCAATGAAATGCTTGGATAATAAGTAAGTTTCAGGTGGATAATACGTAAGTTTCAGGAAATCTGACGTGTCGCAGGCGATTTTTGTCGCTTGCAATTTTTACGTGTCATAACACTATTAATGTTTAATTCATGGCGTACGTAATATATGATCAACTCTGTGCGATTTTTTATGTCTTAAATTTTAGTCTTTGAAAAAATCATTTTCTAAATGGTCGTTGTAATTTGTTAAATTGCTTTTATTTTATTTTATTTTTATTTTTTAACTGCCATTTTACTTTGTCTTAAAACGTGACTGCCATGTTTACCAGAAAAGGAGCGGGAAAGATAAAGGGATAAAAATTCAGTGCTTTGGGGCTATTACAAAAGTTGTTTATGGAAAGATGTGTTGTAAGTGCATATTTTAAAAAATAAATGAGTAATTATTTCAGTGCGTGTTGGTTTATTATCGAAAATTAAATGCAGTTACAGTAAAAAACTGAGCGAAACGTATGATTGCCATAAGACCTCGAAACGTTTATTGCGCCGGAGATTTGGGCGCAGTGGTCAAACCCCCCTAGTACAAATAAAAATGATTATTAATGTAAATTTTGCAAAGAAAAAACGCCTTACTTTTATGTTAGCCGGGTGCAAATCTTGCTAAAAGCATTCTCTTTTACTCTATAGCCAATAGCATGTTTTATTTTTCGCGTGTATTAATAAGAAACAATGCCTTGATTTTGAAATAAAATGTTTTGATTTATGGTAATATTTTTTATTTATTTATGTATTTTAAATGAAATGAAGGAAGGATGTGTATTTTAAATGTACGTACTTTAAGTGAAATGAGCGAAAGGTTTATATTTTAAAATGAAATGAATGTAATGCGAATGACGGTGATGGGAGCAATATTGGGCGATTTATCTCCTGCTCCCGGACAACATAAAAGTACCAAAAATGCCTCTGAGACATTCCTACGAATTCATTTTTACTTTTAAAGGCATACAGTTGTTAAGAGTTTTTACCCAGACGCTACGAAAACGAATAATCTTTTTCTTTTCTTTCTTTTTTTTCCATTTTTTGATGAAGATAAAGATTTTATCAAGAAAAAGACCCAAGATGTAATACATTTATCGGGAAATGTTAGACGCTGTTAGATTCCAATTAACTTCAATAGTCATGTCTGCGAATTGCATGCTTTTGCGTTTCAAAATAGGTTTATTATTATATCAGAAAGTTTTGCGTTGTTGAGCAAGGAAAAATAATTGTTTTGAGAACCGGCTTAAGGCTGTTCTCAAATCCAAAGGGTCAACTTTCTGACATAAGTTTTAGTTCATTTTTGTTCGTAAACGCATAAAACTAGAAGGTGTGTTATTCAGAAACTATGTCATCAAACTGTTTTTTTTTTTTTCGTTTTCTTGTAAACGCAATAGATCTTTCAGAAAATACTGTCAAAGTTGGCATTTTGAACCGAACTTCCGAACGAAAGAAGAAAATCCAGTCAGTAAGGGGAGAAAAATGCCGTGTCTCGTGATCCAAATCGCTTATAACTAGTAGGTAATTTGTTTATCAAAAAATGGAAAACACAGTTCGATTCCCAATCGCTTTCAGGGTCAGGTTTTCCAATTTTATATCTTTCCGTTAAAAAATGAATTTGTAAATGTGTCAAAACGTTTTGCGCTTGTTGAGCAGAGCAGTTGAGAACAGCCTTAAGGCTGCTCTGAAATCCAAAGGAGGAACTTTTTAACACCTTTCTGAAATCAGTTTTCTTCCGAAACGCATGAAATGGGCATATGTTCTTATTCACAAACTAGGTAATCGAATGATGTTTTCTATTTTTTGATAAAGTCAAAAGATCTTTCAGATAATACTGTCCAAGTGGATGTATACGAACTGGATTTCCGGACGTGATAGCGCAGGAAAGGAGAAAAACCTGTTGTCAAGGGACGATAACCTCTTTTAACTCGATAAGTAATTCATTTATCAAAAAAGGACAAGTGCCATGCTTTTGCGTTTCAAAATGAGTCCGTAACTGTGAACCGAACCATTGACCCAACCGTTGGGTCAATGATTGGATCATTTTTTCGCGTTACTGAGCAGGAAAAAATATTTTCTTTTTAGACCTGTCATAAAAAAAATACTAATAAATAATAAATCCTAAACTAATAATGCCCTCCCATTCTTAAAAGTCGATGCTGATGAAGTAGAGAAGAATAAGCTAAAGTTTTGAACACGGTGTTATTTATTTATATATTTGATGTGATACTGTTGTCCGAAAACGTGCTATCAAGCGAAAAAATTACAACAATCGAGTTCCCTGATCGTCGATAACAGCACCTTATCTCTATTTGGAATCCTAACTTTGATGATGGCTTTCTGAAAAACCTTTATTACTATCATTCCGTTTCAACTCCGGTATCTCTTATCAAATTCTTGCACGATTAAGCTTGCTACATAGTTGCATTTATCGTAAAGTATGGTTGAGCGTGCAGGTTTTCGAATTTGTTTTATTACCTATACAGAGTTTCCCCCAAAACAATTGAAAACTGTTTTACTTTCTTCTATCTTTATAAGAAAAAAATACGATTCGAGAAAAATTCCTACTTCTGGTTTTCGACGATTTGATACATTTGAGAAGGTTCTGAGTATGAGGTCTGCGCGGGCCGAAATTTCCAGGCCCGGGCCGGCCGGACTCATAGGAAAACAAATTCAGCCCGAGCCCGGCCCGTACAAAAAAACATTGGCCCGGGCCGGTAAAAAAGTTAAAAGTTCGGCCCGAGCCCGGCCCGTAGAAAGAAATTATTGGCCCGGTCCGGCCCGAGTGAATTTCAACAAAACATTGATTTTTACGTCGATTTGGTTAAAAATTTGTCTCGTACGAGGAGTTTTGACCAAAAATATTTATCTTAACTTTTTTTTTCATGCTTATAATCTTCATTTTTAGAGAAGTGCCGCAGGCTGCGACATTCATTTTTTTTTTTTTTTTTTATGAATCGCTATTTCTTGTATGTAAATGTTTCAGTTATCATTAATATTGTTTCCATGTATTGAAGTGTTAAAAATCTGAAAAATGCAATACAGAAAAATCTTCTAAGACTCAGTAACATAGAAAAGAAAAAAAAATGCGCTATAGAAAGTTCCCTTCTGAGTAAATGTATTATATATTCCTTTCTTACGTATATTATAGTATTAATATATTAATTTTGCATGGATCAACACGTTTTTAAGTTTAAAATAGGATTCCGTCATAGGCAAGTTCTTTTCACGCGTTTTACTATATTTTAATTTAGCTATATTTTAATTAGCGCAGAAATTTACTATTCTTTAAAAAGAATAAATGTTAATGTTTAATTGTAGATGAATGACGATTTAAAAATGTATGCATTTTTTGCAAAAACCTTTGGACCGGGCTTAATTTTACTGACCTTTGAACGGAGAGGCCACGCCGCGACAATGATTTTCATACGGTTTGGATCAAAACTAGGACGCGAAATTTTGGGCCGTGAAGACTAGGAAAGAAACCGGTCCCGGCTCTGCACCGAAAAAATAAGTTAGGGCCGGCCCGGCCAGTAAAAAGTAGTCACTAGGCCCGGTCCGAGCCTTCAAAAAAAAGTATGGCCCGAGTGCCATGAATGGAAATAGGCCCGAGCCTGGCCCGCGGGCCGGACTCGGGCTTCGGTCCGGCCCGTGCAGATCTCTAGTTCTGAACATGATTGGATTGTTTTTTTACAAAGGTCAAAGAAAACAAGCCCGGCACTGCCCGGCCCGTACAAAAATCAATTAAACCAGGCCCGGCCCAACTCAATTTCTACCAAAAATTCCATTTGTTTTTAAACATACAATTAAGATTATTTTATAAAATACTGCGTATATATTTATAAGAAAAGTTTACAGTATATTATAGATTACTTATGTATTCGCAAGGCAGAAAATACACAAAAGTAACATTAATGATTACTTATAGACTTTAGACTCTTAGACTTTTCAACATTCAAATACAGATTTATTAAAAGAATTAATGTAGTTTAGAATAAAAGAAAAAAAAGGGCGTTAAAAACATAACTTTTGAAATTGTTTAATAAAAAGTTGATTTTTGAAAATATTTCTCTCTAATTTAGTAAGGTGTGTTTCCAATGATTCCGTTAACAGAAGTGCATTGTCGCAATTACTATTTTTACTAAAAATATTGCCTGCCAGAGACATTCGGGGAACAATTAAGTCCAGTTCGACAATGTAAAAAAAAAAAAAAAAATGTAAGCTTGATGCCCCTCCCCGCCCGACCCAGTCTGTTGAAAAAAATAAGCCCGGGTTTCAGGCTCGATGTAACTGTCCGATGCCGATCTCTACGCTGTACATGTTATATATTCTGTATTAATGTTGTCAAACCAGCATCGGCTCGTACAGCACTTTAAACTTATTCTCGCGAAAGTCATATTCGTTGAAAATGGTTCATATTTTATCGGCTTCGTTTAAATTTTTATATCCGGCCGGTCGACCTGCTTAATTTTTTTTTGGCCCGGCCCGTTAGAAAAATTGTCTTTATTCTGTCGGCACGACCCGGTCCGTTTGATAACCTGTCTTCATTATGCTGGATATGGCCCTCGGGCCAAGACCAGGTCGTGCTGGCCTCTAGTTCATTTACAGGGACACACAAAATAATTCCATTACGTTATGGTTTATGGGGGGGGGGGGGTAATCGTTTGAGATGCATTGTAATCATGTTACAATTCTTCAAACACTACAACACGCTTTCTATAGATTATGGAGAGCGTAGCATTATCGTTCATTTACAAAGACACACAAAAGAATTCTTTTACAGCGCATACTATGGTCGTTTTCTGTGTAAGAAACATTATATTTCTTAATAATATGCGTTTAGTGTTTGAAAGTGTTTCATAATCTAGGCCTGGTGTAGGATTTTTCGTTCTTTTTATAAATATATGGGGCTATACTTATATAATGTTATCAGCATTTTCCCAATTTTGACACCCCCCCCCCCCTTGCGATATCACATATTATCATTCGTCGACCAACCCCCCTTATGATATCGCTATCAATATCTAAAAATTATTTTTATTTTTGCATTCTTATTTTTCCTAGTTATACATTTTCAGTATATGTACGTATGATTATATATTTATTAGTCGGATAGTTTACGGATTCAAGAGGTCAATAAAATATCAATACATGAAACAAATTTATATCAAATAACATGTAAAAGTGTTAGTTACTATTTAAAAGTATTTAAGAGGCTACTTCAGTCAGGTGAAAAAAACCGTTCGCTAATGCTAATCCTATGGAAGAAATTTATAAAGATATCTCGGTTGCATTTCAATATTTTTAAATGATTTCTTTTGTATTCGACAGCTGAGATCGATCTGTACAAAGGTTGTTTTTTACTTTTTCGATTTTGTTTACAGATATTTTTTATGGGGACACTTTCATTTTCGGAACCGGTTTCGAAAGTGAAAACATCCTCATAAAAAAAATCTAAAATGAAAATCGAAAAATTAAAAAACGGCCTGCATACAGGTCGATCTCAGCTATCGAATGCAAAAGAAATAATTTAAAAATATTGAAATGCAACCGAGATATCTTTATAAATTTCTTCCATAGGATTAGCATTAGCGAACGGGTCTTTTCGCCTGACTGAAGTAGCCTCTTAATAGTAGCTTATTGTTACATAATGCAATTCAACAGTAACATAGTCTTCTTGCAATTGCCCTCTGCCGGGAAGGGTAAAAGCAGATCTTATCAGCAAACAAGTGGATAACATTATTTTCTCTTTCTTTACTGGTAAACGCAAGTACCATTTTCAACATATTATGTTCCTGGTTTCGCTAATAACGAATTATACGCACACATGACAGAAGAACAGGAGTGTCAAACGTTGGGGTATTGCGAATTCTGGAATGAAATGATTTTATAAATATTTAATGACTTTGGTAATAGTGCATAAAAACATACAAAAATAATAATAAATAAATGGTAACAGACTATTTGGATGTGAAGAAAAAGTTACTCAAAAATGAAAAGTTTGATTGGACCAAAAATGATAACGATATCAAAAAGCAACCCCCCCCCCCTCCCCTAGAGATATCTAACGATATCAAGTGACAGACCCCCTCCCCCTCCCCCCTTAAGTGATAATGTTATATATGCACAGCCCCTATTAGGTAATGAATCATCACGTAATTAAATTTTCCCGTAGGTTAACGGATTTCGGACGAACCAGTATCGGTGAAGTTTCGCTTTATTGTCTAAAAGCAAGCATTATAACAGTTTCATTCTCATGGTCAACTGCCCCATTTAAACAGCATTTCCCCAATGAATCTCTTCTCAGTTCCGCTTTTTTCCTCTCCGAGTCGTGCGCTATTAGACCGTTGCCAAACGCCGAATCTCAAATTCTTCCTAAAGCGGTGTCGATACTAACGCAAAAGCGAGGGGTCATCGTTTTTGCAACCACTCAACCCTTTTGTTTTTGTTCCCACGCAAACTTCTCGTGGGAATGCGACCGAATTTCGCGGAAGAAGTTACCAAAAAGTTACTCGAGCAAGATGGGTGTCTTAAATGGTTTGCGGTGGGTTGAGTTGAGTTGTTAAGCTACGGCAGATTAAGTGAGAGAAGGGCGTTTTTTAAGCGGCGGCACCTGATTTTCGAACGGTGTACTGATCCGTTATGCCCCCAGGCGACGAGAGAAGTTGTAGTGTAGAGTCGTGAGAATCCATTGTGTGTTCTATTTTCATTCATTTCTCTTTTTACGTTAAAAGAAAGAATCGCGTGCGGTTTCGTCTCTGTTTGGATGAGTTAACATTCGTTGAAAAAGGTCAGCGAGTGATATAGGGAAGGGAAAGGTTAGCTTCACTGTATATAGTCTTTTATTTTATTTTATTTATTTATTTTTTTTTTTTAAGTAAACTTAAAACTAAGGATCAACCGAAACCGAATTTCGGTAATCTGCCTATTTTCGTCCGAAAACGAAAATGTCCAAAACTTATTTTTAAGTAATTAAAACACACATAAATGTACAGAATTAATTATTCACTAGCAAAAGCAGTGCTTTGTTTGGATTCGCGAAGCATTATTTAATAAGACAAATATTTGAAAGTAACAATATTTTTTATATTATTTTTGCATCTTTATTAAGCAAAAACGTTATTTTATGTTTTGTCGCATTTTAATTTTAGAAATGTAAATCCAGCCAAATAATTAAGAATTTCCTCGGAATTTTTTATTTATGATATAACGAATTTAACAAATAATTTTATTTGTTTACAATTCTTTTGTTGCCACTTCACACACAAAAAAAAATCATAATATAATTCTTTTAAAATGCGTAAGTATCGTCTGCGTAAATGATTTCACATAATAATAAATTGTATATTGGAATTCTTAACACTAAAAAATACTTTCATAATTGAATTTTCACAAATTTTAATTCATTAAAAATATGCTATAATTTTCATAGAAAGGGTATTTTAAAAATTTCATAAAAGAAATCGTGATTCTATCTATAATGACTAACTCCATGATTTATTTTTTCTTCTGAAAATATGCATGTTTCATTTTTTATTTGAACAAATGCGTCCGTAATGGAAAAACATGTAAAATAAATTAATTAAAATAATATTTTTTTAAAGGTTATTCTATAAAAAAAAATAATAATATTGTGCAAATCTAGAGATCATAATTTATTTTTATGTTTAATTTCAATTCAAAATACTGAATAGTTTTTTTTTTTTTTTTTTTTTTTTTGTAAAGTGTACGACAAAATGTTAATTTGTGTAGCCTAGTAGAGGAGTAGAGCTTCGCTCATCCTAATTAGCTTTTTATTTTCATGTAAAATAAAATGTCATTCATTGATCAAAGACACAAAAAGATTTCCTAATTGTACGAATTTAATCTCATGCAAAAATGTTTTAGGTATACATACCTCGATTCGATTTATCTTTTACATGCTAAAGTGCCCGGAATTTGAAGAATGTTGGTTCTGAAAAATTAATTTCAAAATTTAACATACAACATAAAAAAAAAATAATAAATAAATAAAACAGTCGAAGTGTTGTACACATGAATCAAATGAAAACCTAGTATAAAAATGTATAAATTTATGTAACAGATTCAAAATAATACAGTTATATATGAACTTATTTCTATTCATCATTGGAGCAATAATGTTAAAATACGACAATATTTCCATAATTGAGTTTTTATCATGCCTCAATACATTCTTTCCCACTTATAGAACGTTATATATTCACCACGTCCTTTATATTTCCAATAGGACGTAATATTCCCTTTTTTTTATTCGTAAAATTAATTAAATAATTATAATTTTTCACATGGAAATCATAAAACAGAAAAATTAGGACGTAACATTCACTTTTGTTTTTAATTCGTCAAACATTTTATTTTCATTTTGCACGTGGAAATCTTCGAGTAGAAAAGTTATGATGTAATATTCCCTTTTTTTAAATTCTTCAAACTATTTATTTCATTTTTTCACTTGGAAATCTTGCAATAGTAAAGTAATTGTTGTGGTAAGAATTTGATTGTGGATTTTTAATTGTTGGCAACAGCTATAACGAAAAATGTTTACATTTGATTGGAAATTGCTGTTAAATTTGTGTTTTTTTATTAATTAAAAATGAACTATAAGTTATTCCGATTCCGGATGACCTTAGTTGCCTCGGCCGTGTTTTAATACACATGTAACGTAACATTTCACAATTCTGCCTTTCAAACTGTGAATTTGTGTAGCATTACAGACAGACAAATTTTCATTTTTATATATTAGATAATGACATTTGTAAATGAACCTCTGTTATACTAGAACTTTCTCAAAGTATACTCTAAACACTTCTGCGGTTTCAAACTAAAAATTTCCTATTACCGCAAAGTCTGTAATTTTTAAAGAGCACGTGAAAAGCGTCTTCAAAGTTGAGTCCTATAGGCATCGCTTGCTTTATAATTTGCACTCACTCCCTGAGTCACTGATCATTATAAATATTGAAGTTCATAACAATCAATAAAGAGTGTCTCATTTGAGCCGATAAAGCTCAAATTAAGGCTGTTCTTAACTGCTTTGCTCAACAAGTGCAAAACGTTTTGACACATTTACAAATTCATTTTTTAACGGAAAGATATAAAATTGGAAAGCCTGGCCCTGGAAGCGATTTGGAATTGAACTGTGTTTTCCATTTTTTGATCCATCTATTACCTATTGAGTTAGAAGCGGTTTTGATCACGTGACAAACCCGTTTTTTTTTTGCCCGCTCTTGAGTGTTTTTTCTTCTTTAGCGTTGAAATTCGGTTCAAAATGTCCCCTTGGACACTCTTTTCTAAAAGATCTATTGCGTTTGCAAAAAAATGGAAAAAACAGCTCGATGACATAGTTTCTGAACAACAACACCAGCTAGTTTCATGCATTTTCGAATAAAAATAAATTAAAACTTATGTCAGAAAGTTGCCCTTTTGGATTTGAGAACACCCTTAATGAATCATGTTCAAAATTTCCTAAGGAAAAAAAATGAGATTTTTGGAATACAGATGGTTTCGGTCCGGTCAAATTTTTGGCAGCATTTTTTCCGAAATCGAATATTGGTGTAACTCAGATTTCGGGCCGAAAACGAAAACAAAACCGAATTTTCGCGTCGGGTTGACTTTGATTGTTTCGGGTTCGGGTTGCGTTTGATCCGTGCGGGCTAACCTGATTTTTCAAAAGACTGTTCAAAATATTTTTTCAGGTAAAAAATGTATATACAATAAGACCTCCATAATGGACACTCCGGAAAAGCGGATACCTGTATTTAGAGAATACTTTTTCAATTTCTAACAGTTTGTATATCTGTACGATTCTAATATAGCTCTATACATATATAGCTATATATTCATAGCACTTTATAGTTTGGAGCCTCTCAATCTACACACTGTAACATGTGGGACCCTGATGAGGACTCTTAAAAACATGATATACTTTCCTTTCATTTCGGGTTCGGGTCGGGTTGCATGTTGAAGTGAAATATGTCGAGTTCGATCGGTTCGCGGGTCTTCAAAAATTATTTGTCGGGTTCGGGTCGGGTTGGCTTCACATAGAATTTTCGGATTCTAGTGTTATCCCGATTTACGAGGGACGTCACATTTTTCAGGGACCGGCCTCAAGCATCATTCCGCCCCCCCCCCCCCTTTCAATCCATCCACAGAAATTTTTCATAAATTTTGATGACTTCTAAACTTCATACCTTTTGTATGTGTACATAAATTTCATACCATGTACCATACACATCTTTATACAGTGTATCACAAGCAGCGTTGAATTCAGACACTTTTCTCCGGGAGGGATTTCTGGGGCTCCGGGGGGGGGGACATTATAGAGTTCCGGGGGGGTGAATTGCACTTTTTGACCATTGAAAACACAAAATCTCAAATCTTCCGAGGGGGGACATCTCATTGCTCCGTGGGGGGGGGGGATGTCCCCTCCGTTTCACCCCCTGAAATCAACACTGATCACAAGAAAAAATGCTAGTAAGGAAAACTAGCAGAAAAAAAGTAGAAAAAATAATGGATTGTTTGATGGCAGTATTTGCTTGCAAACTTTTCTTTTTCTTATCTATACGTATATCCTAAGATGTCTATAAGAAAAATGCCTCCAATGGGCCATCACAGGATTTTATTTTCTTAAAAAATGAGTTGTTACAATAAAATAGTAACAATAATAACAATAAAATAGTAACAGCACTTAGTTACTAAGTTGTTATAATAAAATTGTAATAATTAGTTTTTTCAAATTTGAAAAAACAAAAAAGCTACAGTACTGCTTACCTTACATGTATTCTGACCATAGTAATTTTTAGACAGATTATTTTATTGTGCGTGCTAAAAAAGACAGTTGAATCTATTCCGTAAATGAGTTTGAAATACGCGTTATGGTGTCATTAGTTGAGAAAAAAAGATTATTTTTCTCTTTCGGATGAGAATCTTGTCTAAATTTCTCCATCAAACTATGTGTTTGTAGCGCCATCTATTTAATGAGAATTGAACCTTTTTTGCTAAATTATTCATAGAAAGTAATTCAAATCACTCTTAAAAATGAAATCGTTAAAAAGTAATAAAATAATAATAACCTATTTTTCCTTTTTCATCCTTATTAATAAATGCTTGGTTTAGAGTAACTGGATTTGGTCATTAGTTGATTTTTTTTTTCACAAATAAATAAATACATTTCACAAAACGAGAACCCCTCCCCCACAAATTGATAAATAAATAAAAATTAAAATAATAATAACTTATTTTTCCTTTCCTTTCCTTATTAATAAATACTTAATTTAGATTAAAGTAAGTGGATTCGATCATTCGTTGTAAAATTTTATTTTTCACAAATAAATAAATAAATTTCACAAAACGAGAACCCCTCTCCCACAAATTAATAAATAAATTAAAATTAAATTAAAGAAAATTAAGGAACCTTGAAAGAAAGAAAGAAAAAGAAACATAAAATAAAGAATCAACCTCTGAGTAATTAAATTTGTTGCAGCATTCTCTTGAGAAAAAGAAATCAGGAATATTAATTAAATAATAAGTAATAATTTTTATTTAATTAATATTTAAGTTATTATTTAATATTTTGAATAAAAATTAAAAGAATATTATATAAATAATAAGTAATAATTTATATAAAAAAATATTAATCAAAGGAGAAATTAAATAATTATAAGTATTAAAAATTATTACTAAGGTTTTTTTTAAGTAAGTATTAATCAAGGCTCAGTTTATATTCAATTAAATTAATTCGTTTCTTTATTTTAAAAGAAATGTATTTTGCACAAAAATATAATAAAAATGTAATCGAGTTGAAGCCCTGTAAATGATCTGATTGTTATTATTGGCTATTTATAAAGCTTACTACAACTATGCCTTATGGGGCACTTCGCTCACGCGAAAACATCTGCTTGCTAACGTTAATCCTATGGAAGAAAATTTTAAAATATTTCGTTTGCAATTCAGTGTTTTTAAGAGATTTTTCTTTTACATTAGATAGCTGAAGTCGATATCTACGAAGGCCATTTTTTATTTTTTAAATTATGTTTGCAGGGTGTTTTTTTTATTAAGATTCTTTCACTTTCGGAATATTTAAAAGTATTAAAATGCAGGCGAGATATATAAAAAATTTCTCCCATAGATCTAACGTTAGCGAGCGGGTGTTTTCGCGCCAACTGGTAGTCTGCGAGAAAATGTTGGTGGTTCGCAGAAAAAAAATTGAACGCCATTTGCATTATTTTATATTAGTGCAGTAGAAATAAGGGAAAAAACACCTTTAGGTGGAACTAATTGGAACAAAAATAATTCTTGTTGTAAATGGTAGTTAACGCTCTCCTAATGAGCATTATAAAAAATATACAGTCGTACTGTTGCGCAAAATGCGTTTTTTGGCGGCATTTTGCGCAAATTTCTTGGAAAAAACATGAAAAATTTAAAAAAAAAATCGCAGACAGCCATGTGGGGTATCAAATTACAGGAAATTCTGAGCTGAAAAAGAATATGATATCTGTTTTTAAAAGTAGAAGTAAATAAAAAAATAATGGCGAAAAAATGAAGAATTTTGGATTCTTGAAAAACATCATTTTATTAAAGAAATTCAAAAATTTGAAATAAATACACAAGAAAACGAATTTAATTACATCTATAAAATCATATTTATGTAACCAAATTCAAATATCCTCTTCATCATCATCTAACTCGAAGCTGTCTCCTTTGTTTGCACAGTCCTTTCCACAACAGTTTTTACAAACTATAGAACATGGAAGTCCATATCGGAAACATGTACATTTTCTAGTGTTACATAGATCTTCAACTGTAGTTCGGCAGGCACATTTAATCATAATTAAGAGTTTGTCTGGTGCTGGGTTTAAGCCTGTTAGTATCGGTTGAAATTTTCCATCAACCAACTGCCAACCCCACAGTGTAGGATCAGGAGTTGGCATATTTAGATGTTTTCATATAAAACACTGCAAATGCACTCGAAGTAGACGGTATTTCGATGCATTTTGTGTTGGAGGCAAACGAGCTACATCAAATTCTTTTTTAGCTAACGCTATTTTTCTCATGTGTTGTTTCATAACGAAGCACGTTTAGATCTCTTGTTTCAATGTTACCACCATAAAGTGACACAAGAACTTTACAGCCATTTTCAACCAATTCTTCCATAGAAACATCTTTGGATGATCCATAATGTGAAACCCATTCGCATAAAATTTTTGATTGAATGATTTTTTTGAAAGCAGAAGATTTTCTTTTCCCAAATAATGCACTGGTGGTGTCACATCCTGTTAATGCGTGAATAAAAAGTAATGTTTTGCAAGCCTTCTCTCCAATAGATGTTTGCATGGCTTGAATGTCACGAACATTATCAGATTGTGTCGCAGACTGCATGAAAATGTTCTTCCAAGTATGATATAATAGCAGGATTAACATAGTGTCATCAGCTACTACAATGACATTTTTTTCCTGGGCTATTTTTAAAGCATCTTTGACGATTACAGTGTCAGCATCAACTTCTGCATGAATGACGGAATCGCCCCTTTCTTGAAAATAATTCCCCAGCATATTGGTAAAACGTTGTTTGATTGTATAGTTAGAAAGAAATTTGTTTTTCTTGATGATTACGAGTGAATTTTCATCAAAGAATAGTACAACAGATGACTGCTTTATGCGTAATCTATGCTCCATCTCTTTTATATTTGGTTTTTCATACCCATCAAAAAGTATTGTCACTTTTCCATACCTTCTGTTGACATACGATTCGTGTTGCCTTATGACATCGCTAAATGCTGCAGAAGCTGACCATGGTACACTGTAAAAAATCTGCGTAATATTCCTGCCGTTTACTGTGTAACATTCCTGGGTTTTCTAGGATTATTTCTGCTGATTCGAGAATACTGAGAAATCTGGTGTAACATCTTCCACACTATTGTGTAACTTTTCGGAATACTTGAGAAAGTGGAATTTACTGATCAACTGTGAAACGTTTCAAATGTTTTCTGTGTAACATTCCTTAGTTTTCTCAGGTATACTTTTGAACTTTTGTGTAACTTCTCTGAATTATTGTAAAAGAAAAATTATCGGTGATCTGTGTAAAGTTCCATATGTTTTGTGTGTAACATTCCTTAGTTTGTGGTGGGTGTATTGAATACAGAAATATTTTTATTTTACGTGTGTGTCATTTTATTATCTCAATTGTGAAAAGACTATGGGATCTAGCGCTATCAAAATTGGCACAAAGGTGTATATACCCCTCAAATTGTGCATCTTGAAGTTCTTTTTCGAATTTCGGCCATGAACAGCTCCTGAGCTCTATTTTACATGTAAAAATCGATTTTTTGCGTTTGTGTATCATTTTGTTGGCTTAGTTGTGAACAGAGTATGGAATCTAGAGTCACCAAATTTGGCGGGACACGGAAATTTAATGAGTAATGTTACAGATTGTAGATTTCTAGACTTTTCAGAATGGTGGAACCTAACTGGGATTTCACGAATAACATCCCAGATTATAGGTTTCTGAACTTTCCTGACTTGTGTAAGTTTCCTGGCATTTCTTTGGTGAAATTCCTGGGAAAACCTGTGGCAGAATAGCTGCCACAGGTTTTCTCAGGAACTTTACACCAAATTTTTTACAGTGTAAGTGGGGAATTAATGCACACCATCAAGAAGGTAGTGAGAAGTTTGCTGGGAATGAGACCGGCGTATTTCATTGACATTCATGCTATCTAATATGTGTGCCAATGATGATTTATCCATTTTTCTCATTTGCTGGGTACCATGGTCAAATAATGGAGTTGGTAGAATGGATAACTCGTACTTGAAAAACTCTCTTGTATCGTGAGCTCTATTATTCAAACAAATACTAGCAACCATCCGGTGCGTTAAAAGACGAGAATCTACATGGTGAGTCTCACCAGCAATAATAATTCATTTTTTCAATACTTTCATAGTTGCCAGGCATGTGATTTCCGCGTTTTTGGACACCGGTATTTTGTTAGAGAAAATGTCATTTTATTTAATCGGAACATTTTTGCGATTTAAGAGAACAATATTTTCTCTAAGAATATATTGGTGTGCAAAAAAGCGGAAATGACATGCCTGGTTACTGCTTGGGCTGATTTCAATAAAGTTTCCCCTTTAAAAAGTTTACCGCTAAGTTTATCTTGAATGCTTCTTCCAATGATGTCAACATTTTCTGCAGTTACTTTGTTTTTACTATCTGTAATTCCATTAAAAATATTCCATAAATCAGTTGAAGTAGCAGCAAATGGATCGTGGTCTATAAAAAATTGCATTACCTTTTTCATATCTTCGAAATCTCTTTCCATCATTGCATCAATTAAATCAGTATGTTGTTCACTGCCAATACGTGAAGCATTGGCCAGCAAACTCATTGCACATGCTATTTCACTAAATCGAGAATGACTCAAAATCCAAGTTGAACGTTGACTTTTAGTCATACCTCCTCCATTAGTTATATCAGAACGACTTTTAGTGCATTTCATGAGCGTTTGCTCAATGTGCATATCGGTCCAAACACCAGACCACTCCCTGTCCTTTCTTCGTACAGTAAAGTGGCCTTCATTCAGTATTTTGTAGAATTCTGGTTTCGTTTTTTTCAGTTTCCGCATTTGTTGAACGTATATTCTTGCGCATTTAGCATAATTGTTATGACCTGAACTCGCAAAAGAAAAAAAAAAAAAAAAAGGCAGCATATGCTCAATTTCCTGTAAGTGCATTTAAAAATTTTCTGATCACTCAGCCGAAATAAACGTTTTTACAATATCCACCATGTTCAGATACAACAGCCAGAGTTTAGCAGTACGGCTTTGTGATTTAAGAAGATTCTTCCTTTCATGTATTAGTGTTGAAAGTTTGTGAAGACCAGGATTTGAAATAACAATTTCTGCTTTGATATCACCTTTGAGCACTTTTTGGAAAAAGGTGAATAAATTTTTCAAGATCATCATCATTTGACTCCACTTCCATTGCGTCACCGGTAGTGCATTGACTTTTTGATGCAATCTCGCTAAAATCTGAATTTGTAGTAACTTTAATTGGTAGCTTGCATTTCAATTAATCAGCTACAATTAAAGCAGCGAGAGATGAAGAAATTAGGAAATGTCCTCGAAGAGCACGTGAATGTGCTTTACCTTTTAACATATGCGGTACTGAATTTTCAGCATAAACTGTCTGTAGATCTTCTTCTATGACCGATTCAGCCATCAGTCCTCCGATAGCTCCAAGAAAGGACATCAGTGTATGAAACGCACCAACCGGATTACCACATTGTCAAACTCTCTCTTGTGATCAGCGCATTTAATTTCCAGTGCCTTTATCCAGAAGCATTGATCAAAGGCTACAATAGGAGTTTCTACATTTAGTCTTTTTGCTTCATTGCTGATTAACATAAGTGTATAGTGTATACACAGCTGTAAGAAATTGGATTTAGATCAATCATTGACAGAAACGAAGTTACTGTTGCAACACTTTGATCAACTTCTAAAGCAGTTTGCACCTATCCCAACCATCCTGGTTGAGGCGTTTTAAATAACTTGCTGGTGCTCCAAGGAACATCGAAGAGATTCATTTGAATTGGTTCATAGGATAATTTGATATCTTACCTTTCGTAATGAATAAATTATTTAGAAATTATAAAAGTTGATTAATATTTATGTGACAATATTGCTATAACAATTAATGTTGAGGTCGGAGTTGTCACATAACGGTATCACGTATAGGTGTAATGTAATGTAGCATAGTTACATTTAAGATTTACCTATACGGAGTCATGTAGGTATCATTTTTCTAAAATTCCCCTCTACACTGTAAAAAAAAATCTGTAGTTCTACAGATGTAAAGTTACATGCTTACTAAACTTTCACCTGTAACTGTACGAAAAAAGCTGCAAATCTACAAAACTAGTTTTTGTAAAGCTACAAAAATCTGTAGCTTTACAAATGAATCTGCTAAAATTTCAGTAATCTTACTTAACTTTTATTTGTAACCATGGCTGCAGTTACATGAAAAGTTCTCGGAATCCCAGTTTCCAAAAAAATTCTTAGTAACCTTACAGATTTTTTGATTTTCGGCGCAAAAGTGTGTCTGTTACATGAAATTTTGTTGTTGCCGTTATATGAAAAGTTCTAGGAATCCCAGTTTCCTAGAAAAACTTTAGTAACTTCACAGATTTTTTTTTACAGTGTAGTTGATCTTTATAAACATTTTACTTTTAAAAACCAATATCATACTCTTTTTAAGCATTAAATTTCATGTAATTTGATACCCCACATGATTTTTTACCATTTTTTTTTTTAATTTTTAGCATTTTTTCAAGATGATCGCCAAAAAGCATATTTTGCGCAACAGTACGAATGTATATTTTTAGGATGTTCATTAGGAGCGTGTTACCTACCATTTACAACAAGTATAATTTTTGTTCCAATTAGTTCCACCTCTAACGCTATTTCTATTGTACTATATTTTAACACGTTGAATGCCAAGTCTGTTTTGTCTGTCTCTCTGTTTGGGCCACGAAATAAGATTCCCGTCACACAATTTATAAGTGTCGGTCACCGGTGACTGACGCCGCCTAAACGGAAAGTTTATTGTCGATCACCGGTGAATGACGCCGCCTAAACGGAAAGGTTATTGTCGGTCACCGGTGACTGACACAGCCTAAAACGGAAAGTTCATTGTCGGACACTGGTGACTGACATATCATAAACGGAAAGTTCAGTGTCGGTCACCGGTGACTGACGCAGCATAAACGGAAAGTTCATTGTCGGTCACTGGTGATTGACGTATCATAAACGGAAAGTTCAGTGTCGGTCACCGGTGACTGACGCAGCCTAAACGGAAAGTTCAGTGTCGGTCACCAGTGACTGACGTGGCACTCAAAGTGTTAATAATATCAATTAAAAATAATAATATTCTAAGAAATTCTTTTACTTGTGAAAATTTGAGATTTAAATTGTAGCGGATATTGACCATTGCCACGTTGGTTGTTTTACAAATTAATAACATATATAAATATATAAATTTTAATTAAAACAAGTTGGAAATTGCTTGTCAAACGTGGCAAATGAGGTGCGTTCGTACTATAACTAGTTTTATAATAATTTTTTGCACCGCATATTGTACTGAATGTATATTTTAGTGCACTTCATAAATGCCTATCAATTTCATTCTGTTCGAAAGGCTGTAACATCATTAAAATGCCCTTGAAATATTTTTTTTCTTTTCCATTGACCTTAATGCAACGGAAAACTTTTGACTGTCCCTGTCATTAAACTATACATCCGATTTTCATAAAATTCGAAATGAGTCGACAAAATGTTGCGACAATTATATATTTAAAATTTCAGATCATTCGGAAAGCTGTAACATCAGTAAAATGCACTTGCAATAATTTTTTGCCATTGGCTGTAATGTAACGGAAAACTTTTGACTGTCCCTGTCATTAAGAGGCTACTTCAGTCAAGTGAAAAGATCCGTTCGCTAATGCTAATCCTATGGAATAAATTTATAAAGATATCTCGGTTGCATTTTAATATTTTTAAATGATTTTTTTTTAATTGGATAGCTGAGATCGGTCTGTACAAAGGTCGTTTTTTACTTTTTCGATTTTGTTTACAGATATTTTTAATGAGGACACTTTCATTTTCGGAACCGGTTTCGAAACTGAAAGCATTCACATAAAAAAAAATCTGCAATCGAAATCGAAAAAGTAAAAAACGGCCTGCATACGGACCGATCTCAGCTATCCAATGCAAAAAAAAAAAAAAAAATCATTTAAAAATATCGAAATGCAAACGAGATATCTTTATAAATTTCTTCCATAGGATTAGCATTAGCGAACGGAAATTTTCCCTTGACTGAAGTAGCCTCTTAAACTATACATCCGACTTTCATAAAATATGAAATGACTCGACGAAATTTTGCAACAATTATTTATTTAAAATTTCAGACCATTCGGCTGTGTAGTTTTTGTTTGTTATATGCGGATGGACAGACAGACAGACGGACGGACGGACTGAACGACGACTATAGGTGCTACGTATTTATATAATTACGAACGCACCTAAAAATCAAAGGACACATAAAAAATTCTCGAATAATAATCTCTGGTTTCTTGGCACTTTGTGAAATATTGGTTTCTTAGTATACTCTCACCATTTTTCTTCACGTAATGAACTAACATTGCTGTTGACGTGGGAAAAAAACTACATGTTAAATTTTGGGTAAATGTGTTAAATTTAATAAAATATGTTAAATTTGGGTAAATGTGTTAAATTTAATAAATGTGAGGAAAGTGTGTTAAATTTAATAAAATATGTTAAATGTGAGGAAAATGTGTTAAATTTTGGATAAATGTGTTAAATTTAATAAAATATGTTAAATTTGGGTAAATGTGTTAAAATTAATAAAATATGTTAAATGTGAGGAAAGTGTGTTAAATTTTGGATAAATGTGTCAAATTTAATAAAATATGTTAAATTTGGGTAAATGTGTTAAATTTAATAAAATATGTTAAATGTGAGGAAAATGTGTTACATTTTGGGAAAAGTGTTGAATTTGGGTAAATGTGTTAAATGTAATAAAATATGTTACATTTTGGTTAAATATGTTACATTTTGGGAAAAGTGTTAAATTCAGTGAAATGTGTTAAATTTAATGAAATGTGTTAAATTTGGGTAAATGTGTTAAAATTAATAAAATATGTTAAATGTGAGGAAATTGTGTTAAATTTTGGTTAAACCTGTTAAATTTAATTAAATGTGTTAAATTTTGGTTAAACGTGTTAAATTTAATTAAATATGTTAAAATTTTGGGTAAAAATGTCACATTTAATTGTGTTAAATTTGATAAAATGTGTTAAATTTGGGGTTGCGTCTAGTACACTGAAAATACGGGATGAATTGTATAACACCTCTTGGACTCACTGTCTCTCTTCTCTCCTTTTATCTTCTTTGATGGACCACCTGTTGAGCCCAAGCAGGTAAACTGCCGGATGAAAACCATCGTTATTCTTTAAATTTCTTTTTCCTCTTTTTTTTATTCCTTTAATCTCATTTCAATGAGCTCTTCAGATGTCTTTGAAAGAGCTGCATTGAAAAGATACAAAGTCATACATTGTATCTCTCTGGTTAAAGGAAAGATACAAAGTATATCTTCGCTTTGCATATCCAAACCCTTTTTTTTCTTTCTTTATTTGTTGAGTCCTTGGATACGGATGTAGCCTATGTTTTCGCGTCAAAGACTACTGTTTAAAATGGTTAGATAAAAAAAAATAAACGGTTAAGTGCGAGTGCTACTTGCGTTCACAGGGTTCCGTACAATAAATATATGAATTATTAACTGTATTAGTAAAAAAAAATCGTTGCTAAAAGAGTAAGACTTTGTAAAAAACTATACAACGTAGGGTTGCGTATAGCTGAATATACTAGAAAAATAGGAATGGGTATACCACAAAAGTCCAAAGATATATGAAGCATAAATAGTATTAAGGCTGTTCTCAAATCCAAAGGGTCAACTTTCTGACATAAGTTTTAATTCATTTTTGTTCGGAAACGCATGAAACTAGAAGGTGTTGTTATTCAGAAACTAGGTCATCGATCTGTTTTTTTCGTTTTCTTTTAAACGCAATAGATCTATCAGAAAATGCTGTCAAAGTGGGCATTTTAAACCGAACTTCCAAACGAAAGAAAAAAATCCAGTCAGTAAGGGAAGAAAAATGCCGTGTCACGTGATTAAAATCACTTCTAACTCAATAGGTAATGGATGGATCAAAAAATGGAAAAGACAGTTCGATTTCCAATCGCTTCCCGCGTCAGGCTTTCCCATTTGATATCTTTCCGTTAAAAAATGAATTTGTAAATGTGTCAAAACGTTTTGCGCTTGTTGAGTAGAGCAGTTAAGAACAGCATTGAGTATTGCTATTCTGTATAACTCTTTATTTAATCTTATCGTAATCTGTTTATGATGAACTGAATTCGGTACTGACAATAAAAGTAGTGCCTATTTAAACTTCATTTGGCATTTCATAAAACGAAATTCAGCGCAGTAATAATCTTTTCTTTTTACAGTGTAGCTAAAACAAAACCCTTGTTCAAACTTTAAACTTGTCATTGTGCTAAGCGCGCTTCGAAAGAAGATCGCAAAGTCGCAACGCCGTCTTGTTCCCTGCCGCGTTTTAACACATAGGTTTTATTTAACTTTTACAGACACGGGAGGTGTATTGAGAGATCCACTCAATGCAAACTAGTCTCGAATCCCATAGTATTTATGTAATTAAAATAGTCTGTTTTTAACAATTTTGCGTTTATTGCTTTTATACCGCCTGGACATTGCATTACACAAATATATCATTAAAAGTTGTTATGTGTACTTTAAAAGCGGATGGCCGCCTTTGACATTATGCATGTCCAAACCGTGTCTTTAAGAGCTAATATCTCGGCTAATTACCGACGAGTTTTTTCAAAAATCAATATCAACAATGCTTTTATACTTCTGTTACGGGATAGGTACCTCCAGCTCTCCTCAACACCTTTACTGAAGTGCCTGAAAATCGAAATTTGTTTTTAACGGAAAAATGCGCTTTTCTCAAAAACTAGGTGACCTAGGATAATCACTATAGTTTCCCTGCAAGGTTTAAATTAACGTCTACTACCTCTAATTTTTTCATAATTTTAGTTTCAGTAGATTCGGGAATAGATTCGATGGGGAGGGGGGGGGGGGGACCTATTTTTGCACTACATTTTCGACTATATCTCTGAAAATATAATACCTAAAATTAAAAGAAAAGTATTTTTGATTTATGCATTACGAAAGCTTTCATATGATACCCCCACACGATATAGGAAAAAAAAAAAAGATTTTTTTTTTCAAGTAACTTAATTAGCCCCTCTATATTTTTCCTACATATATTTGTGAATGTTGAATAATCTGTAAATACGTGGGTCGATAGTCTTTATTACTTCCCCCCATTTGAATTTTCCACGTTCCATAGTTTACGACTAAAATGGCTGTGCCAGACAGACACAGGAGAGATCTTATGATGGTTCCGTTTTTACTTTTTAAGTACGGAACCTTAAAAAAAAAAAATAAATAAAATGAATCTTCTACTAATATATAAAATGCAAATGGGAATTTCGTTCCGGCTGCTTATAACTAGAGCTCCCCTGAATAGATTTTGATGGCACTTGCTCTGTTAGTTAAATAATTTTTCAGGCAAAGTTTTAAGTCTTATTCATATCGTTCTTGCTTAGTTATAGAATTCTGGGGAAAAGTTCTTAAAAAGTTCTACCGGACGGATTTTGATGGAGACTTGCATTGTTAGTTACACAATTTTTCATGGATGTTTTTAGTATACTGTATATCATTCTATCGTACTGTAAATGATCAGTTAAATGGTATTTAACAACCCAAATTTTGTCTATCACATTACTATCATACATGCAATAGCGCAATGGCGTTCTTATCGTTTTCAACAATGCGGAAAGTCATTTTAAGGTAAAGGTTCATATTGCTTTAAAATACAATGTCAGGTATAAATAAAACCAGACGAAACGGAATTTTTCGCCTTGATTCAAACCTAAAATATATAATGTGAGCTTTAAAAAGTTCACTGTCTTACTTAAAAGGCGACTAAGACAATGAAAAAGATGTTACACGTTTAAAATATACATTTTATTTAGAACTTCTTAGTATTTCAAGCTTTTCCAAGCTCATCATCAGAGAACAGTTTTAAATAAAATGTATATTTTAAAACATGTGAAGTTTTAAATAAAATGTATATTTTTAACTTGTAAATTCTGTGATAATGAGCTTGGAAAAGCTTGCAAGTACTAAGAAGTTTTAAATAAAATGTATATTTTGAACTTATAACATCTTTTTCATTATCTTAGTCGTCTTTTAAGTAAGACAGTGAACTTTTTAAAGTTCACATTATATATTTTATACAGTGTCAGGTTTACCGATATATTTCGTTTCATTAAGGCTGTTCTCAAATCGAAAAGGGCAAACTTTCTGACACAAGTTTTAATTTATTTTTGTTCGATAATGCATGAAACTAGCTGGTGTTGTTGTTCAGAAACTATGTAATTGAGCTGTTTTTTCCTTTTTTTTTTTTTTTTTTTAAACGCAATAGATCTTTCAGAAAAGAGTGTCAAAGTGGCCGTTTTGTACCGAAGGAAGAAAGTGCACTCAAGAGCGGGCGAAAAACATGTTTGTCACATGATCAAAATGGCTTATAACTCAATAGGTAATGGATGGATCAAAATATGGAAAAAAAAACAGTTCCAATTCCAAATCGCTTCCATGGGCAGGCTTTCCAATTTTATACCTTTCCGTTAAAAAATGAATTTGTAAATGTGTCGAAACGTTCTGCGCTTGTTGAGCAGAGCAGTTGAGAACAAACAGCCTCAAAGTTTCGTTTGGAGACATTGACGAGTATAGCGGGCGAAACCTGCTACTATGGCAATAAGTAAGCTATTAATTGAAAATATAACGGTGTGAGCATAAAATTTCAAAAGTAACTTACATAAAAAAAATCATATATTTCTCTCATCTAAAACACTCGTATCTTTACTGTATTTGTTTTAACAGTTTTTGGGTAATTACATGAATACACTAGAAAGATAGCTCGTAAAAAATGACGGAAAATGTGATATATAGATATACTAGATATACTATATGCAACACATGTGCAAGAATATGAGTTTTCTCGCTTATTCCGCAGTGATAGATGAAAATAACACATCTTAAAACACCGTCTCATGGCGATTATGTTATTAGTAGCATCGGGATAAAGATGTAAAGACGTACATTTTCGTATATTACACTTTAAATTCTCACTCATAGATTTTGAAAAACAACCTTAATACCGCGGAGTTTAAATTAAATTGCGGTGTTCTGAAAGATTAATGGTTTTAAATGGGAATTTCGCCAAATTAGCCAGCTGTCGCCAAGTTGGCTTCCTATATGGCAACTTATTTCCGTCGCCAAGTTTGGCGATATTTCGCCAAGTTGGTCAACATTTGGCACTACTGTGGTATTAATATTTTTAAACAATTACTCATTACAATGAGGCGGTCCTACCGGAATTGTGAAGGACACACAGAGACTTGGATTTTATATAAACTAGGGGATCGTACCCTGGCTTCCCGGGTTAAAGAATATAGGTGAAAACATTTTTTTTTTTTTAATTGAAAACTAATAATTATTTTATATGCAATAAATATTTTAGATTGCCCACTTACATTAAAAAAGCATTTTTAATATGGAAAAGGCGAATTATACAATTAAATAAATTTTTGAAATGTATGAAAAGCGACATTTTCTTATTAGCAGTATGCTAAGAGTTATTTGACCAAGATTTTGCTACTTACAGCATCCTTTTATATTCTGATAATTTCAGAGCTTATACATGACTGTTAAACTTGTGTTTTATTTATATTATTTTATTTATTTATTCATAGGGAAGTTTTTTTAAATGGATATAAGCCGTAAGAAAATGATGAACTCTTTATTTTGTTTTAAGGGCAAACGGATTAATCTTTCGTAATCGAGCTCCGCGCAATATAGATAGATTAAAAATATTTCATGCTTTAAAATTGTTTTTAAAACCACAGATAATCAGTAAACTGAGATGAACTTTGCAAACAAATTCTATTTGAAAAAAAAAATCCTATTTGGTGATCTAAAAATTTAAATTGTATGACTACAAATATGTTAGATTTGTGTTTTTAGAATATTATTCTTTTATTTGTTTATAAAAGAAGTATTAATTTCGTTAATTTGTCTTTCACAAATATGTTAGATTGGTGGTTTTTTTAATATTATTCTTTTATTTGTTTATAAAGGAAGTATTTATTTCGTTATGCAAAAAATAGTCAGAAACAAATGCTTAAAAATGTTTGTTGCTTTATGTGCAAAATGTTTATTATTATTATGTATTAAAACCGGCACGTGATAAGATACACTTAAAAAATCATGCTTAAAATTTTTAGAAAATATAATACATCAGTCAATTAAGATACAGTTTTTAAACAAACTGCATTTGAAAGTATTTTTTTTTTCCTATGCGACGAAAATTGAAAATGTACGATGGTCAGAAGATTAAAAAAATTGCAGTAGCGAAAATTTCAAAACCGAAATTTGATCGTGAAGTGTTGCCATTCGTAAAATGACGTCAGAGTTACGCATAGATACGTTTGTTCTTTATAATATAGATACTTAATCAGTAAATTATAATAAAGATCAATTATTAGGATGCGTTTATCAACTGAGAATCTTATGCTTGGTATTCCGGAATGAAAAACAGCAATTTTCACCTTCTCAAAACTTGCATACGCACTTCTGATATCCATATTCATAATTTTTTTTTAATTTGTATTTTGTTTGATCATTTAAAAACCATTTTAACTCAAACCTTGAAATCACTATTGTCAGCAACACCTTTTTTGTGAACAGACGCACCCTTTACTTGAGATTCTAATCTCAATTCCGGAGAGTAAAAATTTCATTTGTGTTAAAATGTTTAGTTTTATCTAAAAAAAAAAAATGATCGTTTTCTTTTAAATATGACTTAATTTTCACTTAAATAAGCATTTCGCCTAGTGTCTGAAACTTAGCATGGAACACATGCAGAAAGAAAAGCAGTATAGAAAATTTATGAGGAAAAATGCGTGTTTTAAAAAGCAGTATGTTATTTTCCGTTATTATGCCCCTAATATAATATTCTGCTCCTAATGGGATTTTGTGACACTAAACCCTGTACAACAATTTTGAATTTTTATCAGAAGATAGCATGAATAAAGATAAAAATACCTCATTATTTCTCTCTTGTCTGCGATAATAAAAGCTATCTAATTTTCACCGTTTTGAAGAAATTTCATAAAATGCTTTTAAAATTAAAATATAAAAGTGGGGATGTTTAAAAAAAAAAACAGATAGTGCGATCACATCTACAAATGAAGAGCTTTCAGTTAAAAAAAATATTAGCAAAATTGGTTCAGCATAAAGATCAGGGCAGATGACTAAAAAACACACTTGTGTTTTAAATATATATATTCTATAAAATTAGGAATAATTAAATTAAGTAAATTATGTTATTTTGATAAAATTGTAGTAGATTGTCCTAAAGAATAGCATTAAAATTTTATTATTCGAGAGAATTTCGGACAAAACCTTCAGGAACATGATATTATTTTAAACCACGAATTATTTGTTTGCTTGTCTAACTCGTTTTCACCTGTGAAGAATTTCAAAGCAGCTGGGCTGTGAAAATGACGCACTTCTACAAAACATAATTCAGGTTTAAGAATTAAAGTACACGCTTTTTTATAAAATGACGTCATTTGCATCCACTAACGCAATCCCCTTTTACAATCCACTCTTAAACTTCGTCTATAGAAAAGTATGCATATGACATCAATATCACGGAATAACAGACAATGTTCTTGACATAGCCCCTATTTTAATTTCAACTTTCTTTCAGGTTTTATGAGAAATGGCAACAAAAAGATAACAGTATCTCCTATTTTCGACTATTTTCCGTTTACTTTCAATGACTTTCAATAGAAATGGGGCAGATTTGTTGCCACGATAAGAAAAATGGCATTTAAAACTACAAAAAAATTAATATCTCAAAAATAAATTGAGATACAGCTTTCAAACAAATTGCATTTAAAAGAGCAATTTTTTCCTTATACGACGGTGTAAAAATTTAAAATGTGCGATGTTTAGAATTTTAAAAATTTGCAGTAGAGAAAATTGCAAGACCACAATTTTATTTCAAATTTCAAAGTGTTGCCATTCGCAAAATGACGTATGCGTTACGCACAGATATGTTTGTCCTTTATAATATAGATAGATAGCCCCTATAGTCGTCGTCTGGTCCGTCTGTCCACATAGGATAACGCAAAAACTACCCAATCGAATGGTTTGAAATGTAATCTACAGAATCGTTGCGAAACTGTGTCGAGTCGTTTCAAATTTTATGAAAATCGAATCCAAACTTAAAAAGATATTAATAAAAGTTTTCTTCATTGTAGTAAATCCCACCCTACGTAATGAATTCCATGATAGATGGTTGCCATGGTGATGACATCCTGTTTAAGATGGAGTCTTATTATTTCCGTATCACTGAATTTAATGCATATTAAAATCGTAATCAATTTTGTATTCATGCATAAGAGTGCAACAGCTATGACACCAAGATCTGAATATTTGTAAAGTACGAACGCACACTCATTGGCCGCACGTTTGCATTTCGACATCTTTAAATAATTTTTTTGGCATTGGATAGCCGAGGTCCGTCTCTACAGCGCACCTTGGTTACTTTTTTGATTTTGGTCGCAGATATTTTTAATAAAGTTACTTTCATTTTCAAAACCGGTTCTGAAAATGAAAGTGTCATTCTAAAAAATATCTGCAACCAAAATCGAAAAAGTAACCAAGGTGCGCTGTAGAAACGGACCTCGGCTATCCAATGCAAAAAAAAAAAAATATTTAAAAATGTCGAAATGCAAACGAGATATTAGAAAAATCCCTCCCCATAGGATTAGCATTAGCTCGTGAGTGTCTTCGCCGGCAGGGACAGGACCCTTAAAGCTCTCAATTCTAAAGGAGCTACATCAGACACATTTTTTTTTATTCATTCAACGCGTGAAATGGCCATTTTTCTTATTCAGAAACTAGGTCGTCGATTGGCGTTTTCCTTTTTTTAGGTGCGTTCGTAATTATATAAATACGTAGCACCTAGTCGTCGTCGTTCGATCCGTCCGTTCGTCTGTCTGTCTGTCCGCATATAACAGAGCCAAAAGCTACTTAATAGAATGGTCAACAAAAATAGGGGGTCGTTTCAACAAAAGGAAGAGGCGGAGATAGGCATGTCAACGACGTTCACTGGTGACCTAGGCGTCCGATGAAAGTCTTAAAAAATGAAAGACACCGCGTGACCGCAACAAAGACGCCGCAGTCCGTAGGATCTGTCTGTTTGAAACTTAACGCATGAATTTTAAAACATTAATAGATGGCACTTCCGGCTCGACGGACCACAAATTTTGTATGTGAAATAATGCACTCTAAATTTGTCTGTCCGTTTGTCTGTTCGTCCCCATATAACAGAGCAAAAACTACTCAACCGAATGAAATTTTAAATATATAATTGTTTCAAAATTTTGTCGAGTCATTTAAAATTTTATGAAAATTTGGATGTTTAGTTGAATGACAGTGTCAGTTAAAAGTTTTCCGTTACATTAAGGCCAATGTGAAAAAATTATTTCAAGTGCATTTTAATGATGTTAGAGCTTTTCGAACAGAATTAAATTAATAGGCACTTATGAAGTGTACTAAAATATACATTCAGTGCACTATGCGGTGCAAAAAATATTTATAAAACTAATTATAGTACGAACGCACCTCATTTGCCACGTTTGACGAGCAATTTCCAACTTGTTGATAAAGACAGAAGAACTTTCAGAAAATATTGCCGAAGTTGTCGTTCCCGCGACAGCGCGGGAAAAGAGAAAAACGGGTCGTCACGTAACAGCAATCGCCATTCCAAATCGCTTCCATAGTAAAAGTCCCATGCTTTGGCATTTAAAAATGAGTCTGAAAATGTGTCAGAAATTTTCGCATTTTTGAGCGATGAAAAATATCTTTTTGAGAATCGCCTTAAGATGTGTGAAGACGTGAATTTCAAAAATCGCCTTATCCAGAAAATAATATTTTGGGAAATCGCGAAATACCTCTAACTTCCTCCATTGGTTTTCATTGTAAACCAAGTCATTACAATGGCACAAATACAGGATAAATCTACTTTTTTACTTTCTTCTATCTTCAATAGAAGAAAGTATTGTAATCGAAATTTTTTTCGACTTTCGGTTTTCGACGGATTTGCATGTTTTAGGGTCAGAGATTCCAAAAAACATGTTTATAGAAAATGTCTGTCTGTCTGTGTGTCCGTCTGTCCGTCTGTCCGTCGCCATTGTACCATCTAAAAGTGTATGAAGTTATGTATAGAATTAAACCAAAATTTTATTATAAGTTTTTGGCTGTGGCAAGCAGGTCCTCCCGGAATTTGGAAAAAATTCGCCGGTAGGGGGCGCTGATATAACAATTTTTGTGCGATTTTGAATATTGTACCATCCAAAAGTGTATGGAGTTATGCATAGAATTGAACCAAATTTTTAGTTTAAGTTTTTGGATAAGACAAGCAAGTCCTCCCTGAATTTGGAAGAAATTCGCTGGTAGGGGGCGCTGTAAATGCGTTTTTTGTGCGATTTTGAATATTGTACCATCGAAAAGTGTATGAAGTTATGCATAGAACTGAACCAAATTTTTATTTTAAGTTTTTGGCTATGGCAAGCAGGTCCTCCCTGAATTTGGAAAAAATTCGCCGGTAGGGGGCGCTGTAATAGCGATTTTTGTGCGATTTTGAATATTGTACCGTCCAAAAGTGTATGAAGTTATGCATAGAATTACACCAAATTTTTATTTTAAGTTTTTGGATATGGCAAGCAGGTCCTCCATGAATTTGCAAAAAATTCGCCGTTAGGGGGCACTGTAATAGCGATTTTTGCGTGATTTTGAAAATTGCACCATCGAAAAGTGTATGAAGTTATGCATAGAATTGAACCAAAAAAAAAAAATTTAAGTTCTTGGCTATGGCAAGGAGGTCCTACCTTAATTTGTAAAAAAATCGCTCGTAGAGGGCGCTGTAATAGCGATTTTTGTACAATTTTTGTGCCATTTTGAATATTGTACCGCCGAAAAGTGTATGAAGTTATTCATAGAATTGAACCAAATTTTATGCATTTATTTTTGGTCATGTCACGAAGGTCCTCCCTGAATTTGGAAAAATTCTGCCGGAAGGGGGCACTATAATTGCGATGTCTGTACCATTTTCATTATTGTACCATCGAAAAGTGTATGAAGTTATCCATATAATTGAACCAAATTTTTTGTGCATGTTTCTGGCTATGGCAAACAAGTCCTCCCTGAACTTGAAAAAATTCCGAAAGAAGGCGGCGCTATAATTCCGATCTATGTGCCATTTTCATTATTGTACCATCGAACAGCGTATAAAATTATGCATACAATTGAACCAAAATGTTTGTGCTTGTTTTTGGCTTTGGCCAACAGGTTCTCCTTGAATTTGGAAATATTGCGCGGTAAAGGGGCTCCGTGCTAGCGATTTTTGTATACTTTTCTTGATTTTTCGTAGTTCTATTGTGCATCGGCGGCTCATGCAGCGGCGGGAACTCGCTTCCTGGTATGCCGGCTATTCGCAAACAGCTGATAACGACAGAATAAGGAAAAATTAATAATTTTAACAAATATCATGATATAGATTAACTCGTTTTTAGTCCGTTTAATTGACGAGCAGAAATTTAAGATGAAAATCAAAGTTGGTATAGTATTGAACTAATAATATTGAAGTATTAGCATGTGTAACTATGTTTTGAAATATTAAGATGTATAAGATAGAAGAAAGTTTTGGGATTGGCACATCCAACTAGTTTTTTAACCATTTGGAAAAATGGTTATTGTTCTCGTCAGGATGGGAAATGAAAAGCATATCTGAAGGTTTTCATTGGTTTAATCCGCAATTTATTCGTTTTCTGATTGGTCTATACAGTAATCTGTATTTCCCTTTAATTTCAACAACGATGGATATTTTCTGTTGCCACTATGACAAAAAAGTAATAAAAACTACTAAAGAAATTAATAACTCAGATACAAATTGAGATACAGCTTTCAAACAAATTGCATTTAAAAGTACATTTTTTTCTCTATCCGACGTTGTAAAAAGTAATATTGTCAGATGTTTAGAAGTTTAAGAATGAAATTTCATTTAAAATTGGCCGTCAGATTTCTTGGAAATCTGACGATGGAAAAGCCTTTTCCCGAACAGCCAATGAAATGTTTGGATATTTACGTACGTTTCAGGTGGATAATACTTAAGTTTCATGAAATCTAACGGGTCGCAGGCGATATTTTTGGCTTGCAATTTTTACGTGTCATAACACTATTAATGTTTAATTCATGGCGTACGTAATGTAGGATCAACTCCGTGCGATTTTTTATGTCTTAAATTTTAGTCTCCAAAAAAATCGTTTCCCAAATGGTCTTTGTAATTTGATAAATTGCTTTTTTTTTTTTTTTGTTCTTTTTTTTTATAGATTGTAGAGTTTTTTCGGTCCAGGTTTATCAATAGAATAGATTGATAGTGAAAACATGATTTTTTAAAAATATTTTGGATAAGGCGAGTATTGAAGCTCATGTCCTCATATCGTCGCCTCAGAGCATACAGTAGGACGTCTAATAATAATCGAAAATGATATGTCAGAAATTGTGTTTGCATCGAGTGGAACGACTTTTGAAACACTAAGTTATGTTTAATACTCTATCTCAGATGTGCTTTATGATGTGTATTCGAGTGGAACAGTAGGGATATGCCCTACTGTTCCACTCGATGCAGACACAGTTTTTCATAGCAGTAGGCCAGACATCTCATTTTTAGATGCGTTCGTAATTATATAAATACAGTAGCCTCCCTCTTAATCGGCCTAAGCGGGACCGAAGGTTAGCCGGTTAAGAGAAAAACCGGTTAAAACGGAGAAGTAAAAAAAAAAAAAAATTAAATACGTATCTGCGTAATTTATTTAGCCCGTACGATGCATTTCGTTTTTCAATTTGTGCAGTTTAAAAAAAAAAAAAAAAAAAAAAAAAAAACAATTTAACAAATTTCAACGACCATATGGAAAATGATTTTTTCAGAGACTAAAATTTAAGACATAAAAAATCATACGGAGTTGATCATGCATTACGTAAGCCATGAATTAGCCATGAATTAACATTAATAGTGTTATTACACGTAAAACTTCGAAGCGACAAAAATTGTCTGCTACTCGTATTTGGTGTGAAACATTTATATGTATTCATTCCTGTCCTATTTATCTTTTTTATATTTTTAATTGGCTTATTCCATTTTTCTTTTGCACGTGAAAATCTTACAAATTAAAATTAACTCTTTGGCAGAAATTGTTATTCATTTTCTTTCATTTTCATTAGTTATTTTCCACCTGAAATTTACGTGTTATCCAAGCATTTCATTGGCTGTTCGAGAAAAGGCTTTTCCATCGTCAGATTTTAAAGAAATCTGACTACCAATTTTAAATGAAATTTCATTCTTAAACTTCTAAACATCCGACAATATTACTTTTTACACCGTCGGATAGAGAAAAAAATGTACTTTTAAATGCAATTTGTTTGAAAGCTGTATCCCAATTTGTTTCTGAGTTATTAATTTTTTTTGTAGTTTTTATTACTTTTTTGTCATTGTGGCAACATAAGGTATCCATCTCTGTTGAAATTAAAAGGAAATACAGATTACTGTATAGACCAATCAAAACTCGAATAAAATGCGGATTCAACCAATAAAAACGTTCAGATACGTTTTTGATTTCCTACCCTGACAAGAACAATAACCATTTTTCCAAATGGTTAAAAAGCACATATTTTCTATATTTTCTTAAATGAATACTACTTATAATTAATTAAATTGAAAAATATATATATATCACTGATAACAAATAATGAAAAATATTTAACGCATATTAAATTATTGAAAATCGTGTCACACACCTTTATAAGAAGTTGAAATGTTCTACATTATGTATATTTAAGTTGATCAACAATAAAGAAATCAGTGGCGTTCTTCTCTTAAAGGCAAGATGCACGACATTTTGCAGCATAATCTCTCCATCTCTTTAACATCATGTTTAACTGAGGAAGTTGTTAGCCGCTGCTCAAAATAGCGTAGCGCCAATTCTATTGCTTTTACTCCTTCCGTATGAGGAATTTTAGTAGTGTCAACTAAAACTGGATCGTCATCAGGATCGTCTTCGTATTGAACAACATCAGTTACAGTCCTAATTGTATCCTCAACAAATAACGTTTCATGCTTGAGATGTTTATCAGACTCAAACAACTCTTATACATCGTCTACGGTGATCTGTTGGCATCCCTCGGGCTTTTTAAATGTTTGTACAAAACAGTTTGCAGATAGATCAGACATTATAGAGTTCCGAGTAGGGGGAGATTGCACTTTTGACCATTAAAAACGCAAAATCTCAAATCTTCGGGGAGGGGGGGGGGAATGTCTATCCTCCCGAGCCACAACCTGGATTCAACACTGGTGAAGGTCAACGCGTATCCTTTTAGAATTGACGTTCTCTTTTCTGAATTTTGCCTCCATTCCCTCGGGATTGCACTTCAACTCGAAAGCGTAAGCTGAGTTCCCGAGGCCGTCGTCCTTGAATTTTGCCTGATATTGGGAAAAAATGTCGGCCGGTTAAAGCGGAGTTCCGGTTAAGAGGAGGCCGGTTAAGAGGGAGTCTACTGTACGTAGCACCTGTAGTCGTCGTTCGGTCCGTCCGTCTGTCTGTCCGCATATAACAGCGCAAACACTACCCAACCAAATGGTCTGACATTTTAAATATATAATGGCTCAAAATTTTGTCGTGTCATTTCAAATTTTATGAAAATCGGATGTATAGTTGAATGACAGGAACAGTCAAAAGTTTTGCGTTACAGGACGGCCCATGGGAAAAAAATCATTTCAAGTGTATTTTAAGACCTTACTTCAGTCAAACGAAAAGACGTGTTCGCTAATGCTAATCCTATGGAAGAAAGTTATAAAGATATCTCGGCCGCATTTCAATTTTTAAATGATTATTTTTGCATTGGATAACTGAGATCGATATGTAATGCAGGCCATTTTTTACTTTTTCGATTTTGATTGCAGATTTTTTTTTTTTATAGGGATGCTTTTACCTTCGAAATCGGTTTCGAAAATGAAAGTGTCCTCATTAAAAATACCTGTAAAGAAAATCGAAAAAGTAAACAACGGTCTTTGTACAGATCAATCTCCACTAGTCAATGCAAGAAAAAATCATTTAAAAATATTGAAATTCAAACGAGATATCTTTATAAATGTCTTCCATGGGATTAGCATTAGCGAACGGGTCTTTTCACTTGACTGAAGTATGCTCTTAATGATGTGACAGCCTTTCGAACAGAATGAAATGGATAGGCACTGACGAAGTGCACTAAAATAGACATTCAGTGCACTATGCGGTACAAAAAATGCTTATAAAACGAGTTATAGTACGAACGTACCTCATTTGCCACGTTTGACTCCAGTGTATTATATCATCAGTATTGGATTCAACCTACCATCTTTTCTTGAAATTAATACTTTGTAAAAAACAATCAACTTTAAGGGATTTTTAAAACTCTTCAACCTAGTTGAAAAGTGTTTATGAATTCGGTTCGTCTGTCTGTCCGTGCTCTACCTGTCGTAAACAGAATGATATTGCCATGAAATTTTTGTATTTTATTTTGAGGTTTGACTATAAAATGTTCGGTATTGAAAATAAAGCTTATAGCCTTTATAGGATTCCACAAAAGAACCTCATTACATGACGGTCTATGGGAAAAAAAATCGTTGATTATTATTATTATTATAAATGGAATATAAAACAGCACCAAACAAAGACATTTCTATCTTCTTGATAGTTATCAATCTACCTTCCATTATTATTAACACGAGTTGGAACCCGTCGAAATTCGACGAATTAAAATGTTTAGAATGGAACTGTTAGATCGAATTTATAATAAACCTACCAAAATAATTACAATAAAAAATTCATCTTACATTGGTTGTCTAACTCTTAAAACAAATGATGTTTTTAACCTAAAATTGCCAAAATATTATTTCCCCAAACTTCAACTGCTTACATTATTGAAAAATTAAACTATATTAGAATGCGTAATCAAGATGAGTAATTATGTTGAAGTTATCGATTGAGACTCTTATGTTTGTTTTTACGGGATGAAAAATAAGTAAAAAGGATTTCACTTTTTCACATCATAAAATTTCCCCCCATAAAATCTAAACTGCGCGTTATTTTCACATTCTCAATATTTACATACGCACCATTCAAATTCACAATTTAAAAGTATTTTAACGCACAATACATTATTAATAAATGTATTTCCAAACTTAAAGTCACGTTTGTCCGATAAAACTTTTCATGTGAACACTCGCACAAACTTTAAGTTCAAATCTCAATACCCGCGAAAATTTTCCGTTCAGAAATTTGCCTTTAGTTGCCATAGTATCGACCATTTAGAATTAGTCAAATATTTAGTTTTATGAAAGAAAATGATCCTTTTGTTTTAAATATGACATCATTTTTACTCACTGAATCATTATGCCTAGCGTCTCAAACTCAGTATCCAGCGTAATGTAAAAATATTGAAATATCTTCTTCAGTCTTTTGATTTATGAAGAAGAATGCGTGTTTTTTTTTTTTTTTTTTTTTTTTTTTTAATGTCTGACGTCATTTTCTGTTCAAAAATTAGAGAAAAGTTACTTTTATTTGTAATGTGAAAATGGCATCAATAAGGATATAATCAATAAAAATAAATAAACCATGATTATTTTTCCTTTACTTTTAATAGAAATGGAGTGCAGTTGCCACAATTACAAAATTGGTCCTAAAAACTATAAAAAAATTAATATCTCAAAAATAAATTGAGATAGAGCTTTCAAACAAATTGCATTTAAAAGTACATTTTTTTCCCTATACGACGATGTAAAAATTGAAACTGTGCGATGTTTAGAAGTTTAAAAATTTGCAGTAGCGAAAATTACAAAACCGAAATTTCATTTCAAATTTCAACGTCTTGCCATTCGCAGAATGACGTATGCGTTGCGCACAGATATGTTTGTCCTTTATAATATAGATACTATAGCACTCTTCATTATTCTCTTTTGCAGGTTGCTGGACATCTGCCACGGTCCCCGTCTGGAGCAAGAACAGCAACTGATCCTGTACCTGGTTTTCGAGCACATCGACCAGGATTTGGCCACCTACCTGGACAAGTGTCCCAAGCCGGGAATGGCGGCAGAAAAAATTAAGGTACATTCACTTTTTATAATGATCTAATGAGGCAAGTCTTTCAATGTCTAACATGAAACAAGGCTATTTCTTGGGATCAGGAGGAACATCCATGCTCTACAGATTTGCTTTCTTACTCTGAGCAGTCCCTCTCGGGCAGTAAAATCCCACTTTATAAAACAGAAAATCCAAACCACCAGAGCTTTTTGGAATGCAAATGGACCCCAAAGCATATTCTTTATAAATTGAGTTTGTGTATCTGTCTGTCTTTTCTTGTTCAAACTCGTATAAATATACTTGCATTGATACTGTGGATTTTAATGAAATAATTTTAAAAATTGCATTTTTTGAATTAAGTTTACAATTTTGGTTTTTTTTTCGGGTTCGTCAGACCTGAAAAATCCGAAATTCAAAAAGGTGAAAGATAACGAAATTTCACTATTTTATTGTTACTTTGGGTACCGCCAATTCAGAAAAAAAAATTGCAATTTCATCTTATTTTGAGTCCTGTGCACAAAAATAAATAAATAATGGAAGAGTATTTTAGAATTTTGACTTTCAGTCATACAGACTGGAAAAAATTGAGGGGGGGGGGACGAAAAAAGGCTTCTATTACAATGCTATAACGGGTTTTTAGTTCTTTTGCCTCCAAAAATAGCACAGAATTATAATTTTTGGCATTACTTCCGGTAAGAGATCTGCATGAACTGAAATTTTAAGGCCCGTCCTCTAAAAAGTAACGCCGTGCTTTTATATTTATTCTCACTCCAATCATACCTGTTGCGTTGCTTATCGTAAATTGCTCCTATTTTATCGACTTAGTTTTATTCTTTCAAATTTCTTATATTGGGCTTGTCAGCCTGCTCAATATTTTTATCAGTCCGATCCCGCCTATTAACATTTATTGTCTTAATTCTACTTACACTGCCTGTTTGAAAAATTGCCTTCATTTTCCGGGCCTTGGGTCTTTCCAGACCTTTGTACCTCGGGTTCTATCCGCAACCCCCCAAAATACGAGGGGAAGTACTTATATACTAAATGTAAAATATCTACTACAGTTATTAATTAAAACAGTTTCCATCTATCCTGCAGCTTCCATCTACACCGAAGTAAATCGGTCAACTTATTTAACTTGAGTAGTCTGATACAGTCATAAATAACAGTAATAATTATTTTTATAGATTTAAAATTGCATATAATTAATTTAATTTCACTTTAAAATGTCTAACAAAAAAATCTGGAGTTGGGGTCGGAGTCGGCTTGTTTTTTAGCGACTCCGATTCCGACTCCTTGCTCAAAAATGAGTCCGAGTCCGACTCCACGACTCCGACTCTGACTCCGCAGCCCTGATTTTCTGCCCCATTATCTATTCTATATTTATCTATATCGTCTACACATGTATCTGTGCACAATATATTGAATCAAAAATGAAATTGTACAAAAAAAAAAAGTTAACCCTTAACTGCTATTAGGGATCTCACAGACCACTGTTTTTTTTTTTTTTTTTTTTTTTTTTTTTCCCAATTTTCACAGTTTAAATTTGTTACTTTTAATTTAAGGGAACTCGGTGCCAAAAAAATGTATTACCTATATTATATTTTTAGGTTTATGTTTGAATAAAGCATAGTCATAATAGATCATAAAAAGTGTTAAATTCCCAATTTAGCAATAACTTAAAAAAAAAAAATTATCAATTTCAAAATTCCTTCTTCTTTTTCTTTTTTCGTATTTTGAAATAGATTTTTTTATCCTTTATTCAGAGTCCTTTTTTCTATAAATCTAAGTATCGGATTTTTGATCAGTCCGTTAGATCAGCAGAAAAAATGTATATGGAAAAAAACGTGGGAAAATAGCCTGTTTTTAAGTTCATAAATTTGTTTTAGTTATCACACACAGGCAGAGTTAGGCAAATTTGTAGTTCCAGTTATCTGCAATGTAATTACAGTTTAATTGCATGTAATTAATTATAGTTAAAATTGCATGCGGTAAAAAATTCTTGCAGCATTGTAACCGGAACCGCCCCCATCCCATTATTTGACAAAATTTCTGTGTTTGAATACGTGTAACTATAATCAATTGCATGCGATTAACCTGTAATTACACTGCGGATAATTGAGATTACAAATTTGCCGAACTCTGCACACAGGGTCTAAAGATACTTTTTTTAAAATTTCAAACAATTTGCTTCATTATTGTAGAAGCCTTAGCATTTCGATTAAAAGGAAAATATAAAAAAATTCTAACTGAGAAAAATGAGTTTAAACGTTTCCCTTAAGGTGACGTTGAACGTGAAGGCTTAGTGAAATTAAGTATACCTCCTTTATGATTTAGCGAATCGCGCCGAAATTTGGACAGAATGTTTTAAGAATGTTTACTACAAAAATTTCGGCGGAAACTCGATATAGTTTTCGTAAAAAAATAATGAAAATTCCGTTATTTGGCGATGGAATAAAATTTCAAAAAATACTCCTTTATGTCAAATACTCTGTAAGGTAAAAATGTTTCATGTTGAGCTTGTTTAAATAAATTTAATTTAAATAACTTTAATTTTGTCAGTTTTAGTTTTAACTATAATTTTGTCACATATATATTTGTAATGAAAGTTAACTATGAAATTTTATGAATTAAAACAAAATTTAAATTAATGAAAATTGTTTCCATCTCAAAATGAAATCCAATTGAGCACTGTTGTTTCAATATTGTTACTATGGAAACAAAAACTTCTCCGATATTGAAATATATAACTGCAGCGTTCTTCATCTGACCTTTATTTTGGAATACGCTTACATATATGAAAATATATTTTTCCATATGAAAATATTTTTTATTTATGAAATTATTTTACAGTGATAAAATTAAATAATTGCAGCAACAAGCTACATAAATATGTAATACAAAAAATATATGCATTAAACTCTCTGATTGTTTAAGTTTAAATTCGTTAAATACCATTTACCCTCATTCTAAAAATCAATTAACAAGCAATTTTCAGATGCATTAAAATCGTTTGCTTTTGGCGAGGAAAAGTACTGCTCGTCAAATCGCGTGACGCTTTCGTCTTTTCGCGCCAAATACTCGAAAGTATTTTATTTTTTTACAGACTTTTTAGTGTAATTCCGCCGCTAAATTTGACTGATCCTTTATTACATACATAAGTAGTTTAATTGGTATTTTTTTTTTCAAAATATTCTGAGTATGCCCAGTAAGGAGACCTTCCTTGTAAGTCCCCTTAACTCTAGATACGTATAGTTAAATTATTCGTTTGCAGCCCTAGTACTATTTTTAGATATTTCTGAATAGGTAAATTTTAATTACAGCATGACCTCGAAAATCCGGCAATTTCGACATTAAATTTACCTCCCCCTCCTCCCAACTTTTTTTACTTCTTTTTACACTTCCTATTTACGGGAGAAAGAAAAATAGCGATTGTTTACGAAATAAAAATTTAAAGCTCGAAAGCGATAGATTAGCAGACACCGAGATCGCTGACGCTGTGCTAAATACAACAACCGATAACGCCAGTAGTGCACTGTAAAAAGAAAAAATAACTGTAATTCTACAGATGTAAAGTTGGTGAAATCAGTATGCTTACTAAAATTTTATCTGTATACACTGTACAAAAAGAGATGTAAATCTACAAAACTAGTTTTTGTAAAGCTACAGATTTCTGTAGCTTTACAATTCTGCTAAAATTTTATCTGTAACCCGGGTTGCAGTTACATAAAAAGTTCTAGGCATCCCAGTTTCCTAAAAAATTCTAAGTAACCTTACAGATTTTTTGATTTACGGTGCAAAAGTGTATCTGTTACATGAATTTTTGTTGTTGCCGTTACACAAAAAGTTCTAGGAATCCCAGTTTCCTAGAAAAAATGTAGTAACTTTACAGATTTTTAGGTGCGTTCGTAGTTATATAAATACGTAGCACCTATAGTCGTCGTTCAGTCCGTCCGTCCGTCTGTCTGTCTGTCTGTCTGTCCGCATATAACAGAGCAAAAACTACCCAACCGAATGGTCTGAAATTTTAAATATATGATTGTTGCAAAATTTTGTCGAGCCATTTCAAATTTTATGAAAATCGGATGCATAGTTTAATTACAGGGACAGTCAAAAGTTTTTCTTTACATTACGGCCAAAGGGAAAAATTATTGCAAGTGCATTTTAATGATGTTACAACCTTCCGAATGGTCTGAAATTTTAAATATATAATTGTTGCAAAATTTTGTCGAGCCATTTCCAAATTTAGGAAAATCGGTTGTATAGTTTAATTACAGGGATAGTCAAAAGTGTTCCGTTACATTACGGGGAATGGGAAAAAAGTTATTGCTAGTGCATTTTAATAATGCTACAGACTATGCACTTTATGAAGTGCAAAAAATTATACATTCAGTACAATATGGGGTGTAAAAAATAATTATAAAACTAGTTATAGTACTAACGCACCTCATTTGCCACGTTTGACGAGCAATTTCCAACTTGTTTATTTACAATGTAGCTCAGAGGAACAGGCACGAGGAGCCGGTAGAAGAAAAGGTGTCACTGGAAAAATGCATAAATTTGACTGAAAATTTAACATCTGCTTTAGTGAAACAAGACTGTATTTCCGAAATCGATATTTTTCACATGTATAAATCCAAGAAAAACTTGTTAAAGAACGGCTGAGCCGAAAAAATTGAAGCCAATAAAATTGCATGTTTATTAGATTTTTTTTTTTTTTTTTGTAAGATATAAAATACTAATTAAAGTAAGATTTAAGAAGGTGGAAAATCCCTTATCATTCAGCTGCTTTTAGAGAACAACTAAAAATTTGCTAACTCTAATGCCGATATCTTTCTGAATTTTTACGATATTTGACTAGATTTTTTTTAATAAGTTGCTCCATAGAGTTGTCTATTAAGTTATGTAAAATGATCCTTGTTATCTTTCGTGCATGCGCAGATAAAAATGATTTCATACAACTGCTCATATTTCCTAAAATATTTAATATATTTATATTCCAATTGCACTATATTGTTTCTACAATGTTTTTTAAATTTTTCTGAAAACGGAGTTAAATTTGGTTGAAAACCCTGCATGTTATAAGCAAAAAACATGCAAGAATTTTTTTTATTTTTTTAAATAAATCGCTATATCTCTATTAATATACATGCTATTCTTACACAAAAGAATACACATATTGCACAATGTCTGTTTATTTATATTCGGTAGCGATAGATCATTTCGTGCATTTTATTTTACAGGGTGATCCCAAGTATTATTTTTTTCTTTGATTTTTTGTTGGCCCCCTAACCGCCCCACTTATCAAATCGACATTGCTAAATATGAGGTGATGCCTTCTCTTTTCAATCCTGAAATTCCAGAAGAATCTGTCAAGTATATTTCTAAATATTCGACAAAATGTCTAAAATTGAAAGTTGCCGGTCATTAATGGCAATATAGTGTACATATATATATATATATATATATATATATATATATATATATATATATATATATTATTTATTTATTTATAGAACTTGTTTTTCTATTTTAGGGTAATTTTATTGAAATTATATTTGATACTTCATAATTATGTACGGTATAATATGTCACCGTGTTTTTAATCCTTGATCTCGAATCATTATTTTTTTTAACTTTATCACTTTTAAGAAATATTGGAAACACAACTTGAACACAATTTGATTTTATTTTCTTTAATTACCAGAACGAATATGTTCCACTTCATCTTAGAACAAGCCATTTACCGTGTAGATGCGCAATAAGAAAGATGGCGATGTTTCATTTTCAGCCTCCTTCCTTACGTCATTTTGCTTTCGAAAATCATTATTTATTTAAAATTAAATATTTATTTTAAAATTAAATTCAGCACAAGAAACTTCATGACGAGGTAGCAATAACAATCAAAACGCCTATTTAAGCGCAATTACTATTTTATCAAAATCACCGAAACTGATTTTTCTCCACGCATGTACGCTCTTGGTTGAAAAACGGTTTTACAGGCTGAGGAGATTGAGAGTTTTTTTTTTTCCCTGGCTGTATTTTCAGATTTAATTAAGTTTTCTTTTTCTCTGATGATGATGATTATTATTTTTAATGTAGTAAGATTTATTCTTCTCAAGTTATTTAAGGGGACCTTCTACATTAGGAGACCAAAATAAAAGCACTTTTTTATGATTTTTTGTAAGAAAATTGCATGATGGATCTTTTTGAAATATTAACAGTTTATTGTACCTATCTTAAGGTATACACAAGAATTTTTTTATTAGATTTTGTTGCTTCTACTGTAAGTTATAAGCAAATAGGTTCAATTGCTTTGGAAAATTTCGTCAGGACGTAGGCATCATAGCGTCTTGTAAAATTATCTGAAACACAAAAATAAATTTTTTTCGTAAACTTCGTGAGTACAGCTTCCAGTTAAATTAAAGGAACCCATAAATTTATTTATTTTTTAAGTTATGTAATGGCTGATTTAAAAAAAACTTCTTTTTTGTTAAAAAATTTCTTTCTTCTTTGTTAATAACTTTTTTTTTAATAATTTTAGTAAAAGCTTTAATTCATATCGAAGATTTTTTTAAAAATCTTGCCCACCGTGCCAACCGCATTTTTTTACACCGCGGGCAAGATAAAAAAAAAAAAACAAAAAACTACTCAATGGATCATCTTGATTTTTTTTTTCAATTAAAGCTTATTTAATTGTCTTCGATATGAATTAAAGCTTTTACTAAAATTATTTTAAAAAAAAGTTATTAACAAAGAAGAACGAAATTTTTTAACAAAAAAAATTTTTTATCAGCCATCACATGACTTTTTAAAAATAAATTTATGATTAAAATTTTAATTGTGATGAAAGATATAAGTATGTTCTTTCATTTCATGTATTTAAAAAATAGCAAGATGCAGAATTAGCATTTACAGGGGGCTCCAAACTCTCAGATATTTGACGAGCTGAAAATGTGTATAACAGATTACGCGCACGATTACGAAATAAATTTTGCACCTAGAATGGCATTTTTTGTGTCTAATTATACTTCAGGTTGTAATAATTACACTGAATCTAAATGAATTTGTATTGAAAGCATTTTTTGATTTTTAATACAAAAGTTTATTGAGCTAATGCAAAATTTTGAAAATTTCAAAAGTGTAATCACCTAAAAAAAAAAAAAAAAATGTTATTCAATAAAAATAAAATGTTTGGTTCAGTTTATACGGACTAACATGAAACATATGTTCTGAAAATTTCATGAAAAAATATTCAGAAGGTTTTGAGATATCGTGCGCGTTTGGTCCAAAAACGTCATTTGTAGAAAAATGACTTCAAAATTTCAGAAACGCCTCTTCAGCTATTGAGCGGGTATAATTCTAAAAACCATAACTTCTGTTCTAATGGAAATTTCAAGGAAATAATTACAGTAGAGCGCCGATTATCCGAACTCCAATTAACCGAACTTCCAATTGTCCGAACAGCCAATTTCTCTCAAAAAATATCTTTTAACCGAACTTCCAATTATCCGAACAGCCTATTTCTCTCAAAAAAAATTTTTAAACGAACTTCCAATTATCCAAACACCCTATTAGACCTGGATATCAGATTTTAAATGATGATGAGATTGTGGATGATATTCAAGGCGAAAAAGAAATTGAAAACGAATGCTCTGAAAATTATCTAGGTCCATCCCATAACGAAGCCTTTGAATGTTTGGAAACAGCTATGAAATGGCTCGAACGGCAGAAGAATGCTGATCCTATCCAACTAACGTATTTAAGAAGTATTCGAGATATGGCAGCATGGATAAGAATATCTTCTTTGAAGCAAGCAACAATCGAAAGCTTTTTTGCTTAAATTATAATCTCTGGAGTTCAGAAAATGATAATAAAAAGTAAACAAAAAAAATGTAAAAGACAAATATCAATTTTTTAACATGCCAGCATTAACTAGTGCTGTCAGTCTATAGCGCGGATAAAGCGTCAAGATTTTAGTATAGTCAGGTACATCCGTTAAATTGTCTGTCCATTTATCCGAACTTTTGCTTATCCGAACTAGTGTCGGTCCCGACTAGTTCGGATAATAGGTGCTCTACTGTATATAGAAATGTTCTGAAAAGATAGGAGTTCAGCATCTAAAAAAAGTAAAATTTCGAAAATTTTAAAGCTTTAAGAGTCCTGAGACCCCTTAACCCCTTAACCTACAATGACGGGCATAGCCCGCGTACGATGATCGAGCCAAATGTAAATTCTTCTTACCACTAAAATTTCACAGTAAATATAGTTTAATTTTATCGTCGAAATTCATGATTAAACAAGGCGAAAATCTCTATTAAATTTTAGTGGTAGCTATGGATTTGCCAAACCGTGGAGCTGTTGATTTTAAATCGTGGGTTAAGGGGTTAAAAGATTAAGAAATTTAAATTTTTATAGGGTCCCCGGTCCTATAAATTATATTTAGTAAAGTTTCCTATTACACTAAGAAGTAAGACAAAAAAATTAAGTCCCATTGTTCTACGTCTTAAACTGACCGAGTAATAACTGTTTAAAATTGAAGCATCTTCTTTTCTGCTAAATAGAGGTCATTCACAAATTTACTTTGTGCTTAAATATAAATAAAGGGCTATGCCTATATAACGTTATCAACTTTTTGGCAATTTTGGCCCCCCTCCCCTCCTTACGATATCATACGTTATCATTCCCCGATCCCCCCGCCCACCCCCACCCTCACCCCCACCCTCACCCCCTCCGAATGATATCGTTATCAATGTCTAAAAATTCTTTTTATTTTTACATTTTTTCTTTCTTTTTCTTTTAATACGTTTGCAATAGCATACATTTATTATTCGCATATTTTACTGATTTCAATGAAGAGAAGTCAATAAAATATTACTTTTATACGTGAAATAATTTGACAGCAAATGATACTTTAAGGAAATGCTTACTATAATGAAGGGAACGAATATTTTTCCAACTGGATTAAATCATATTCAAGGCTGGAGTAAAGTTTATTCCAACTTAGAATATGAAATGCTTACTATTTAAATATATAGCTTTTTGTTACACCATGCACTCAACAATAATATTGTCTTCTTGCACTTGACAAGTAAACATAACAAGTAATCACTTCAAACATAGTTTCTCTAACAACGCATCATATCCACATATCGCAGAAGAATAAGAATGAAGATTGTTGGATAATCCATATTTTGGAATAAAATGATTTTATAATTATTTAATGGTTTTATACCTTTTTATTTTCATAAAAATCGATAACAGACTAAGAACTAGTATGTTGTGGCCATCACAAAACTTTCTTCTATATAAATCACGTCAATTAAATCATTTAAATAGTACAAGAAATTACATCCATTTAGCACTGAATTTGAAGTTGGATGAAAATTCGAGAATTAGTTCTTGAGATAGATCTATAGCGGAAATTCTGAAAAATGTAGCATAGCGGCGCCACCTGTTGAGCGATTTGCACCAAAACATAAACAGCACTAATTCATATCAAGGTATACCTGAATCTGAAGTTGGATAAAAATTTGTGCATTAGTTATTGAACTATAGCGGAAATTCTGAAAAATGTAGCATAGCAGCGCCACCTGTTGAGCGATTTACACCAAAAACTAATCCACCAATTTATATCAGGGGCCTACTGAATATAAATTTTTATTAAATTCCGTTCATTAGTTCTTGAGATGGAGCGCCCACAAAATTTGTGTCACACACAGACAGACATTTTGTAAAAACATGTTTTTCGGGTTCCCTGATCCCTAAAACGTATAAATCCGTCGAAACCCGAAATTCGAAAATTTTCATGAATCCAATACTTTCTTCTTGCAAAGGCTAGAAGAAAGTAAAAAGGTTCATAGACTATTTTAATGTAAAAAATAAAGTTAGCAAAAAATAAAATTTTTTGTTGGATTAAAAATTATAACTATATCAAAAGACAACACCCTCCCCCTAGAGATATCTTACGATATCAATTGCCAGACCCCCCCCCCTCCCCCTAAAATGATAAAACGTTATATATGTACAGCCCCTAATCGTCAGATATTAACAAAAACAATAGTTTAATGTAAGATTAACTTAACATTACAATATAAATTTGAAATATATTTTGATTCTGACATATTAAAGAAAAATATACAACTTGTACTAAAAATATAAGTTAAAAAATAATATAATATTTGATAAATGAAATGAAGAAAAGCAACAGTCGCAATTCTTAACAAAATAATACATGTTTTAAAATGATATTAGGATTATCTAATCTAAAATTTAATCAATAAAAATTAAATTTATCTTAAAACTTGCTCGAAGTGACCTCCTTCTGTTGCAATGCAGAAATGTACACACGAAATAAATCTTTCTAATACTTTAAGCACTTCGTGTACGATCCTTCGAAGGTGGGCCCAACTCATCTGTATTCAGATGCAGAAAATTTGCATAAGTCATGCAGTTCAAAATCTCATAACTCGGTCAATTTTAATGTTAAATGAATGGGACTTTTTCTGTCTTATTTTTTTAGTGTAATATGAAATTTTTACTCAATATAATTTATAGGACCGGAGGACCGTATAAAAATTTTAATTTTGTAACTTTTAAAGAAATGTTTTCATTGATCCAGACTTTTAAAATAATTTTTTATCTCATTTGAAACATTTTTGTAATTGGTGCTATATGTCTATGATTAACGATTTAAAAAAAAGCCATTGGAACCGTTGAGAGTGGACACCCTGTATAAATATAAATGTCCATGTATGCGAAATTTTTATTTTGATACAGCTTTTATTATTGGGCTACTTCACTTACGCGAAAACACCCTCTCGTTAATGTTAATCCTATGGGCAAAATTTTAAATATCTCGCTTAAATTTCCTTTTTTTTTTTTCATTGTGTAGCTGAGGTTGATCTCTAAAAAGTCCGTTTTTTATTTTTTTTATTTTGCTGGTAGGTTTTCTGTGAGGATACTTTCACTTTCGAAACCGATTCCGAAACTAAAAGTAGCCTAGAAAAAAAATCTGTAAACAAAATCGAAAAGGGAGAAAACGCTCTTTTTAGACCTCAGCTATCCAATGCCCCCCACCCCCACCCCACCCCCCCCCCAAAAAAAAAAAAAAAAAAAAAAAACCCTCATTTAAAAAAAAAAAAAATGAAAACGAGATATTTAAAAAAAAATTCTTCCGTAGGATTAACGCTAGCGAACAGGTATTTTCACGTGAGTGAAGTAGCCTCTTACGGCATAACATTACTTTGACGTCCTGAAATTGAGGGCCCCCTCGGGATTTTTTTTTTTTTTTTTTAGGAAAGGCGAAGAGTTTACAAAAAATAATTTATTATGCATGTATCAAAGTAGAAAACAGTATTTCTGTTATTCTTTAAAAAAAAGTCATCGAAATCGGTCAATTAACTGTGGAGTTATGACTTTTTTAACACAGTGGAGAAAAAACTTGCTTATAAACAAACAAACAGACAAAAACCTTCTCTTATTAATATAATCTTGTTTTTCTTTTTCAGGATATTTCCTACCAGATACTGAACGGTGTGGATTTCCTTCACTGCAACCGAATTGTACATAGAGACCTGAAACCTCAGAATATTTTAATCACAAACACGGGTCACGTGAAGGTGGCGGACTTCGGGCTGGCGAGGATAGTGGAGCGACAAATCCCTGTCACGTCTGTGGTAAGCTCTGTTTAATTATATTATTTACTCTTCTACTTCTTTTATTTTCTTCTATATGCAAGAAGAAAATATTGGATTCGTGAAAAATTTCGACTTCTGGTTTTCGACGGATACGTTTTAGAAAGTCCTGAATACGACTGAGCTATTTTTAGAAAATGCCTGTTTGTAAGTGCCTATCTGTCTGTATGTGGACAAATATTGTGGGAGCTCTAACTCAGGAACTACTGCACAGATTTAAAAAAAAAAAAACTTCAGATTCATTTAGACTTTGACGTAAATGGGGGCTGATTAGATTTCGGTGCATATTGCCCAACAGATGCCGCTGTTAGGCTGCACTCCTCGGAAAAAGCAACCGCGCACCCAACAGAAGTCGGAAGAACATGTTATTTTTTTTCACATCTGCATTAAACAGAAAATGGCATACTTCTCATAAATGGTGTCAATTTTCTAATTAAAAATTGTAAAGTACAGTAAAACCTTCCTGTGTGACCACCTCCATTAAACGACCACCTCCCTGAACGATCATTTGTTCATGGAACGAAATTTATTCCCATAGGCTCCATACTCATTTTACCTCCATTCAGAGACCATCCCAGTGGAACTCCGTCCATGACCGACCCATCTCTTTGAAGAAAATGAAACACATTCCATTTTTTCCTGGTCGCTTGAAGAAGGTTTTATTTAGGGATGCACCGAATATTCGGTATCTATTCGGTATTCGGCCATGTTACCGAATATTCGGTTTGCCGAATATCAAACTATTCGGTATGCCGAATATTCGGCCAACTTAAAAAAAAACTTTTAAAAATTATTTTTTTAAACCTTATACAACTTCTACGTTTAACAGTCAACTTATAAAGATATTCAGATTAATTACAAATAGAATCATATTTAAATAAAAGAGAATGTTTTTAAATTATTTATTTGCTGTTTGTTAAGTGTTACTTAAGAAAATTAAACAATCATGAGGATTTTCATAGGAATTATGTACAAATGCAAGTTCCTCAACATTGTCCAGTAAATAATCTGTTTCTTGCTAAGATTTTAAGAACAACGTTTACTACCTCTGAAAATGATTGCCCACTCCAGACACTGATCTAGGATGCATTTAAAAACTTACTTGCTTAATCAAAGGGAGTAGAACAGTTATTCTTGCTAAGTTGTCACCCTATAAAATTTGAATTGATTGTATTATTTATTAACTTTTACTTTAGTCTCTTCTTGACAAGCAAATATATGTACCTGTACAATCTTTCTTCCAATTTTTTCACAATTTCTCTTTGAATTTAAAATGTTTGTTTTAGAATGTAAGAAAATTTTATTCATTTGTTTTAATTCTCAGAAGAAGCCATGAAATTTAAAATTTTTTTTTTTATAACTATCTTCTTAAATAACCCAAAGCAGATTTTTTTCAGCATAAAGTTTACTTAAAAAAAGCTCTTGTTTATTAGAATAAAAGTTTCTGTTTTAAATACTAGGGGGCTCTACCCCCTACGAGCTACGCTCGTCAACCCCCGTTCAGACACCGCAGACTCTAACAGCACGCTAATTTGCTCGCCTTTAAAAAGATTTCGGAAGATTGAATTATAATTTGAATCTGACAATTATAATCTGACGTAATTTTCACCAAACTTTTCTTTCTCTTTTTAATATTCACGTCAAAATACTTTTGTTAGAAATGAAATATTATGATCATCATAAAATGTCAAGTAAATGTCTCGCGCAATTTTTAAATTAAAACTGTTTTGCAATATTATTTTTTGTTCATTTTACGTAATAAGTGTAATATGACGTAAATTCTCCTATTTAGGACTTCTAACGCATGTTACTGAATTTATTATTTTACAATATTCTTTTTCATTTAAAATTCACGTGTAGCTATAGTTTTTATGACGTAATTTTCAATGAGTTCCTGCTTTTTATATTTTTTGTTTATAATAGTCACGTGTAAAATAAATTTTTAATTTGAAGCAAACATTATTGTATGCGCTGTTTATACAGCTGGCAACAGTTTAAATTAATACAATTTTCTAAAATTTGTAAAAAATATCTCTCGAAATGCTGAAAATATAAATTTAAAATAGAAATAAAACCTCGAAAAATTATTCAAATTAAAAAACTAACTGCAATCTGCACACCGGGAATTTCTGACGCATAAAATGATCTAAAAATGATTAAATTCCTATGTACAGTTTTTGCTCCTATAAAACTTTTTTAATGGAACGATTTTGTCCAACTTTGGCATTAAATATCTCTTAAAATAATTCTTCTATTTGAAAACTGTCTGCATCAGCGTGTTTATCAAACATTTTTCTATAATACTACCGATTTTCATATTTTTGTATGCAACAGTTTTTTTAATATTAACGAAGAAAGACCTCCGGTCACAAAAAATTCAAAACCGGCGGCGGCGGCGGCGGCGGCGGCGGTGACAGCGGTAGTTACTTTTCTTTAGAATAGAGAGATTATGTAAAATTGTTTTAAAATTTAACATTTTAATGTCTTTAAACTTTGAAATATAAAAGTATTCGACAAGCCGAATATTCGGTATTCGGCCTAGCAGTTACTATTCAGCTAGCCGAATATTCGGTATTCGGTTCGCCTGTTGGCCGAATATTCGGTATTCGGTATTCGGCCAAAATCACTATTCGGTGCATCCCTAGTTTTATTAGAAAAATAATTCCGGAGGGTGCATTATTCATCAAACGTCTAAACTAAGTTTAGATTTTTTAAAATTATTATTTTGGTAACTTTTAAGTGTTTAAATTCCTTTGTGCCTTTTTAAGCAATGATTTTAACTCTGATGATGACGAATTAAGAATGAATGTTATGAATCCCTATTCCCCCCCCCCCCTCCCCTGCCCTATTCTGTCAGGAAATTCTCAAAGAAATAGATAAATTAATAAAATCGTCCTTATTTGTTCCCGTCCAAAAAAAAATTGCATTCCTTAACTGAACATCGAAAGGACTTAGAAATAAAAGTTATGAAAGATAAAACCGTAAAATCAAAGAAAACGTCAATATATTCATTTTTTTAAACTCTGCAGTCATTAACTTATGTAATTAACTTTTGTTTTGATACTTACTTTTTTATATTTTTTGCTAATGTAAAAAATAAATTTTAATAACATTAATTGTTACTTTTTTTCAACAATTAAAATCTAGATTGAAACATGACCTCCATTAAGAGACCACCTCTCGCAGCGACCCATTTTTATTGGAACGGAAAGTGGTCGCTTTAAGGAGGTTTCACTGTATACGAAATTACCTTCGTAAAAAAATCTATTTTTGGACTTTTTTTTTTTTCAATTTGACAAAATTTACAAAAAGTTCATTTTAGCAATAACGATGCGAAACTGCTCAAATTGCCCATAAAAATTTGGAATATGGACTCAGTATCGTCGTTTGTTGAGAATTCTATGAACAATTTATCTGACACAAATACTGAACTAATTACCTGAACAATTTATCTGTCATTATGAACAAATAATTCGTTTATATTAACTGCTGTTTTCTGAGATAGCAGAAATAAAAATAATCCTCTTTGAACGCTCACTGTGTAAGTAACGTTGACTTTTGGGTATGTTGCAGATGTGCAACGCGTTAATACAAAGGGTTAAGTTTGTAACTAGGGATGCACCGAATATTCGGTATCTATTCGGTATTCGGCTAGGCAAAATATCAAACTATTTGGAATGCCAAATATTCGGCCTGACTGAATACTTAAAAGACCTTTAAAAAAAATATTTTTAAAAACCTTAAAACAACTTGTATTTTTCAATTCCTACTATTAGCTCACACTCTCCCTATATTTATTTATTTATTTATATATTTATCTTGTTCAAATTTTCAATTGTTAATAAAATACTCATTATTCATCCTATCAAGTTGAAATACATTTTTTTAAACTTGTACTGGATGACAATTGATGTTAATGCAGTTTTTTCAAATATTAATTAATTAATTAAATTTTAATTAATTAATTTTAGCTTTGCATGGGTAACAAAATGGCGGCCATTGGTTGTTGAAGATCAATTAAAGTATTTTCAATAAGGGGTTACCATAGAGGACCCTGTTCTGTCGCCAAATACCGCCAAGTTTGTCGCCAACTTGGCGATATATCGCCAAATTTGGCGGCCAAAATGAGTCGCCAAAAGTGACGCCAACTTGGCGATATCTCTAATATTTCGCCAAATTCTCATAGAGTTCCATTGTAAACCTACTTGCTTATAGAAAATCAACAAATTGAGATATTTTAATGCAACAAAAACTAATATTAGCTTAAGGGATTATATTAAATTTTTCTTTGATGATCTAAGTAGGAATTGACTTTAAAAACAAAATTTTTATATTACTTGTTAACTGTCAATTAATAAAGATATTTAGAATAATTAGAAATAGAATTACATTTAAATAAAAGAGAATGCTTTTACATTTTTACTTTCGTCTATCTTTACAAGAAGGAAGTATTGGATTCGTGAAAAATTTCGACTTCCGGTTTTCGACGGATTTATACGTTTTAGAATGCCCAGAACACGATTTGATGGTTTTTAGAAAATGTCTGTCTGTGAGTCTGTCTGTCACTCTGTGAGTCTGTATGTGACAAAAATTTTGTGGGCTCTCTATCTCAAGAACTATTGCACGGAATTTCACAAAACTTCACATTTAGTTAGACCTTGATATAAACTGGACCTGATTAGTTTTTGGTGAAAATCGCCCAACAGGTGGCGCTGCTATGCGGCATTTTTCACGATCTCTGCAATAGCTATATCTCAAGAACTATTGCACGGATTTTCATAAAACTTCAGATTCAGTTAGTCCAGGATATAGTTTGGTGCTTATTACTTTTTTGTGAAAATCGCCCAACAGGTGCCGCTGCCAGGCTGCATTATTCATGATTATCGCAATAGCTCTAACTCAAGAAAAAATGCACGAATTTTCATCAAACTTCAGATTTAGTTAGTCCCTGATATAAATTAGTGCTGTTTAATTTTTGGTGTAAATCGCCTATCAGGTGGCGCTGCTGTGCTGCATTTTCACGATTTTCGCAAGAGCTGTATCTCAAGAACTATACTATTGCACGGATTTTCATCAAACTTCAGATTTAGTTAGTCCTTGACATAAATTGACGTATAAATTAGTGCTGTTTAATTTTTGGTGTAAATCGTTCCACAGGTGGCGCTGCTATGCTGTATTTTTTGCGATTTCCGCAATAGCTTTATCTCAAGAACTAACGCTTAGATTTTCAACAAACTTCAGATTCAGGTATACCTTGATATCATTTAGTGCTGTTTATTTTTGGTGTAAACCGCTCAACAGGTGGCGCTGCTATGCTACATTTTTCAGAATTTCCGCTATAGCTCTATCTCAAGAACTAATGTACGAACTTTCATCAAATTTCAAATTCAGATATATTTTGATATGAATTGGTGCTAAATGGATGTAATTTCTTGTACTATTTAAATGATTTAATGGATGTGATTTATATAGAAGAAAGTTTTGTGATGGCCACAACATACTAGTTTTATTTGCTTTTTAAAAAGTATAACGTAAGAAAATGAACCAATAATGGCGATTTTAGTCTCTTCTTGACAAATAAACAGTATATGACTGTAAAATTTTCCTTCCAATTCCTTCAAAATTTAACTTTGATTTTAAAATATTTCTTTTAGAATGTAAGAAAATTTTATTCATTTGTTTTAATTCAGTGAGGAATCCATGAAATTTAAAATTTATCAATTAAAGAAGCTTTAAAACTATCCGCTTCTTAAATAACAATTCAAAGGATAGATTTTTTTTAGTGTAAAATTTACTTGTAAAAAGATCTTGTTTATCAATATGGAAGTATGTGTGTTAAATATTATGTAAAATTGTTTCAAAATTCAACTTTTTATTGCTTTCAAACTCTGATATTTCGGCAATCCGAATATTCAGTAATAGGCCGAATATTCGGTATTCTGTTTGCCTGTTCGCCCAGTATTCGGTATTCGGCCAAAATCACTATACGATGCATCTTTATTTGTAACCTATTTAATTTCTATCAAAAACAGAATTAAATTTATTCAACGCAAGGGTATTTTACACTATTCAAATATTTACATCTTTTAATGCAGAATTCAGTTACTGCATACTAAAATAGGCCTCTTTCGGAAATCCACACTAACGGGAGTTCGTCTGTACTTACTATATTTTAAAAGCTTTATTTGGATTTATTTTGCAGGTGGTTACGTTATGGTACAGAGCGCCAGAGGTTTTACTACAATGTAGTTACGCCACTGCCGTCGACTTATGGAGCTGCGGTTGTATTATAGCTGAACTATACAGAATGAAGTAAGTTCTACTGACATGTATCATTTTTGGTATTTTCCTGTTATCGGGACCTTGTCGATTCTTTTAAAAAAAACTTTGCGTAATTCGAGCTTCAGAAAGTGGAATTACAGTCGAGTCTCTCTATAACGAAACTCCATACATCGAATTTCTCTATATAACGAATTTTTAGTAGGAACGGTCCCTTTTTCCCATGATCTCATTAAAAGCAGTCTCCATATAGCGAAATATCTATCTCCCTATAACGAATTTTTTCATAAAATGTTCTTTATTTATTGTTTTAAAAAAGCTTCCAAATCACATGGAATCAATTTTCCGTCACTGATTAGTGATTTATCGTTCAGTGCTGAGTTTTTTATCGTACTTTTCTACCTTGAATGTCCTTGTTTTTTATGCCCAACGAATTCATCTCCCCCCTCCCCCCCCCCCCCCCCTCCCACACACCTTCCAACATACTTCTTAAAACAGTGCCAATTGGATTGTTACACATATAAGAGCGGGTCAGAGAGGTAATTGAAGTTTAAGGTGAATGAGAATTCAAATGGAGGAAAATGTTCCCGATACAATTTTTCATTCCTTGCTAAAGTGTGAACATATTTTCGAGAGTGTAACAATTTTGAAATCAAAACAGCGAAAAATTACAGATGTCTTCGTCTAAAATTAATGTAAGTTTTCCTTATGTGATTTATATTATGCTTTCAAATAAATGCCTGTTCTTTTTTGAAACTGTTTAAATAATTCAGAAATACAATATTAGGTTAATATTTATAGCTAAATATTTGAAATTCTTAATTAAACACCTCAAAAGTAATTTTTGTTCAAAATTTACACATTAAATAGGAATTTTTACACATTATCTATATAACAAAGTTCTCTATATAACGAATTTTTTACTGGAACAATGGATTTCGTTATATAGAGGCTCGACTGTATTTGCAAAATGATATAAACAGTTATATAACATAACTGATTAATTATTATGCTTGATTATGTATACAAAGTTTCCCTGAACTCATAGGCCAAGCTGTAAGGGAAGGGAAGGTATATATCGCTCACCCGCAAAAAAAGTGACATATCTCCCAAAAATTCCTTTTGAGTTTTATTCCACTAATAGGGCTGTCATAGGTCCGTCTTGCTACACAAACAGTTTCATAAGTATAGCTATGCGGAAAATCACTTTATTACGCTATAGGTCCATTTGCAGACCTGCCAACTGCTACGAAAAAAATCGTAGTTTCTACGATTTGGAGTTAAAAACTACGATGCTACGAAAATCGTCTAAAACTACGATTTTTTTGCTAAAAACACACACGCCGAAAAAAAATCAATTTCGCCAATCACTCGCAGAAAAAAGTCAATTTCATCGTCAAAGGATCGCGGACATAAATGGACCTTGCGGACATAAATGGAAAAATTATTAAAAGGGTAAACGTCAGTTTTTCTGAAATTAATTACTAACTTGCCATAATTTTATCACGGGCACTTTTAATAATGTGGTAATTTACAGTACTCTAAAAAATCCATAATTAAAATTCTTAGAATTCCAATTAATCGAATTTAGAAAAAATCAGATCATCTAAAGTGTTTATATATTTTGTGCAATATCATTGTATACTGATTTAGAGTCACAAACAACACCGTGCCAAAATTATTTTTTCGAGTGTCACTTTTGGCACGCGTGCCATAGATTCGCCGTCCTTGCTTTAGGACATGCAAACGATCGCTGAATTTTTAAAGTATTAACCCCTTCGGGACGGGAGCCTTTTACGAAATTTTTAATCTTTTGTCACCGTTTTTTAAAAACAGAAATTTGTGTCTTCTTGAATCGAGAAAATTGCGCTGATTAAATAAGGCAAATTTTACAGTAAAATTTTACTGGTGAGGAAAAACAAGGATTCTGAGCGCTTCATGCGGCACGTATACGTGTCGCTCGTCCCCAAGGGGTTAACGAATTTATGGGAATCCTATAGGCTATAAAACGAAAAAATGCGGAAATTTCTTGAAATTTTTAAAAGAAACTTTTATGTGAAGTTTTAATGAAACTCTTACGTGCTATATATACACTTACACAAATGAATACAAATGTTGTATTAGATCCGCATGGTTGCAGCTACAGTTCATTTCGAGCATGCAAAAAATACATGCATTTATCTCTGTCTATTTTTTAATTTATCGGTCCAACTGGTGGGGCCGCGCATAGACTGCATAATAGGTTATTATTTTTTCATATTTTTAAAACATACAAATTATATCGCGCTTTTTTGTTGTTGTTATGCTATTGAATTTAAAATTTAAGTTCCGCTTAAAATTTACGTTAATATTTATTTTAAATTAAAGCTTGAATCCCGGAAACGTTACATTTTTTTTTCTATTGAGATTCGAGATATCGATCCTCAAATGTCATGAATAATGTATTGAATTTGTTTTTGTAAATATGTTTTTTATTTCTTTCTCCCTTTTTAGGCCACTTTTTCGTGGGCAGTCTGAGGTGGACCAGCTTCGGAAGATATTCGAGTAAGTTGTAGAAACATTCGAGTCACATTTTGATATATTTTACAATTCAATAAAGCGCCAAATAAATTGCATAGGAGAAGATGAAGGCGATTCTTAAAATCGAATTTTTTTGTTTTAAAGTAATGTATAAATTTTAGTCCTAAAAATTCTCCGTAGGGGCGCTATTCCTCTGGAGCAATTGGGGAGGATTAAAAACTCAAGGTAACCAGCTACAAACGTTTTATTTTCTACAATCTGCTAAGGGTCATTCCATGTCAGTTCAGGCAGGCATGTAACTCACCATCACAGATTTTGATGAAACTGCGTGTGTTTGTTCCTTTTATTAAGATATGATTCCCAGTATTTTTTTTTACTCCTTGGTCAAATAGTTTCTGAGAAAAAAATTGTCAAAATTTTGAAAACTGCCATCAGTTGGCATTCTTGACTGCTCGATTTTCAAATGTAGCATGACATAAATATGATCATATTTCAATATCTATTCCACAAATCATCTTCAAATAATTTATGCATAATATATAGGGTACGTATTTTATGAAAAAAATACTGTTACGCTTATATAACATTTTAAGTGTGTCTAAAAAAAATGTGTAATCTTTGAAGTCGTGATTTTTTTATGAAAAATAATGCATTACCTAAAATAGCATTATTAACAAAAGGCGGTATTTTTATTAAATTTATTTTTTGTGGGGGATATACTTAAAGGTGTCCTTTACCTGATTCTGAAATAAAAGTAGTGGGATTTTGGGTGTTTTTAGTAGTATTTCATATTTAAAAATATTTTGAGGCGTATTTCAAATCAAATCAAGCAGAGTCATTCCATGTCAGTTCGCCTAAGATATTTAATTCACTGTCACAAATTTCAATGAAACTGGGTATGTTTATAGCTCATTTAAAGACAGGATCAAGGAAATTAAAGGTGATTACAAGTAAAATATTTTTTAAGATAAAAAAAAAAATCTAAATTTTGAAATTTTTTTAAAAATGTTTTTAATGGCAGATCTATATTCAAAGACTGCATAAAAAAAATGTGATTTCAATATAAAATCACTAAATCAGTTTCAAATAATGTATATGTGACAAATAATGTAGGCAGATTATTATTTATTGTTGTTTGTCATGTTTAAATGCTAAGAGTGTGTTTAATCTTGTGAATTCTTAAAATCAAGAATTTTGTGAAAAATAATGTGTTAATCAAAAATGTATTATTAACCGAAGGCAGGCTGTTATTACTTTTTTTAATTGTACGTAAAAATACCTTTTCAATAGTTATAAAATAAAAATAGTGAAAATATGAGCAATTTTAACAAAATTTTCATAAAATGTGAATGTTTAATGATAAATATTGAAGCTTTTCATGCTAAGATGTACTAAAATGACTACGATATCGTGTATTTCTACTCTTGCTTAAATATAATACATACAATAATAAAATAACAAATATTATTTACAGCAATAAAAATTAAATTAAATAGTACCAGTTCCTTTACCAACACTACATTGCTCAACAGCCGACTTAAAATCAACAGCCCGCACTCTTATTGAAAAATACTTTCAACTGTTCAAATAATAAATAAACTGCATTTAAAAATTTTAATATCAACTTATTATCTTAAGACGATAATAATAACTAAACAACATCATGAATTTATAAATCAGCTTTTAATTCAAAAGTCATGAAATGGTCCCTTTAAATATTGTTGTTCATCGAGTCAATCAAAACAAATTATATATAAAAAAAAATAGTGAGCTTAATATGCTGACTGCAATGACACTTCTAACAAAACTAGTTAATTCATTACCATCTGAAATCAAAGCCGAAAGATCAAAAGAAAAAAAAATCATCTGTAGTGTGAATGTGACATACTCAGTGGTTGTTGAGGTATGTCTTTGTGACATTTTCACCTGTACTTCAATAAAATATAAACATGTAAGCTTTTTTCATTCATCCAAATTAAGTAAAACAATTATAAAATTTTGTTGTCATTACACCAGATGTTAAATTTTTCGTTACATACTATTAGATAAGTTCTTTACTTTTAGACATTATTGACATAATATCATAAAATTTGCTATATGTATTTTCTGTAAGTGTATAAACAATATATATATGCTTTATTAAACATAAATGAATAATTTTTAAATAATTTGTTTGAGAACAGGGATATATATACACACATATATATGTTGAAAATCCATCTTTCAGCAATATTGTGATGAAATAAATCAAATTACCGTAATTTCCGGTGTATAGACCGCGGATCATACAATCGTGTTTCGACCCAGAAATTTTTAAAAATAAAATGTAACTTTTTAGATCACAGTAAATATTGGTCTTCAAATACTGAATAAAATTTCTGGGTCCAAACTGAATTGTTTGATCTGCGGGCTATACACCCGAAATTACGGTACATATCATTAGAAACTGAATAAAGTTACAAAAGTGCAACTCATTAAGTTTTAAATATTTATTTAGATATAGTTATTTGAAAGATATAAATATAATGGATTATGCATTTTTTGCATATGTTTAAAGCACAATACGTCAAAATTTTCTTCAACAGAGTGAAATTTGGTTTTTTTTTTCAATATTAGCAACTCAATGCTAAATTTTCAATATTAACAGCCAAATATGAGTTTAAAGATTAGGACTGTCATTTTGAAAATTTCTATTGGGCGGTGAGGAGCTAGTGATTTTTCTCTTTTTTGGAAAGGGATAATTGCTCTTCGCCCTAGAAGTTTTACTAAAAAACAATATTGTTTATTTTTTTCCTTAAGAAACGAACATAAAAGATAATTTGAAAAATAAAATAAATGTATAAATAAAAATATTTCCAGGGATGATACATTGGATAGGTTTTACATTTGAAAATATTGATAATTTTAAATATGATTTAAATACTACTAAAACCAACCAAAATCCCACTATTTTTATTTCAGATCCAGTTATAATGTCGTATTATGTACAATTTAAAATTAAAAAATTAGTCATAGAAACTCCGCCTCTGATTGATAAAGATTTTTTAATAATTTCATTATTTTTTGTAAAATATTTTTGATTTCAAAGATTATACAATTTTTTAGACACATTTAAATATTTTTTAACATTACAGCAATATTTTTTTTCGTAATCTACATACTTTATTTACCTTGCTTAAATTATTCGAAGAAGATTTCTTTATTAGTTATTGAAATATGATTTTATATATAAAATGAGGCCTTTGAAAATTGAACAATCATTAATGGCAACTCGTGGCATTTTTCCAAAATTTTGATAATTTTTTCTCATATGTTCACTATTTTTATTTTATAACCATTTAAAAGATATTTTTACGTACAATTAAAAAAAAGCAATAACACCCTGCCTTCGGTTAATAATAAATTTTTGATTAACACATTATTTTTGACAAAATTCATAAGATAAAAGACACTCTTAGTGTTTAAACATGATAAAAAACAAGAAATAATAATCAGCCTACATTATTTGTCACATATACATTATTTGAAACCTATTTAGTGATTTTATATTGAAATGACTTTTTTTTTTTTTTTTTTTCTTTAATGTAGTCTTTGAATATCGAACTGTCATTAAAAAATTTTAAAACAATTTTTCAAAATTTTGATATTTTTTATCTTAAAAAATATTTTACTTAGGATCAAGAAAATTAAAGGTGATTACGTCTTAAAATAAGCTATAAACAAACCCAATTTCATTGAAATTTGTGACAGTGATTAAATGGCTTAGGGGAACTGACATGGAATGACTCTGCTTGATTTGATATGAAATACACCTCAAAATATTTTTAAATAGGAAATACTACCAAAAACACCCAAAATCCCACTATTTTTATTTCAGAATCAGGTAAAGGACACCTTTAAGTATATCTCCCATAAAAAATAAATTTAATAAAAATACCGCCTTTTGTTGATAATGCTTTTTTTGTTAATGCATTATTTTTCATAAAAAATTCACGACTTCAAAGTTTAAATATTTTTTTAGACACTCTTAAAATGTTATAAGCGTAACAATATATTTTTTTCATAAGCTGCGTACCCTATATATTGTGCATAAATTATTTGAAGATGATTTGTTGAGTAGATATTGAAATATGATTATATATATGACATGCTACATTTGAAAACCGAGCTATCAAGAATGCCAACTGACGGCAGTTTTTCAAAATTTTGACAATTTTTTTCTCAGAAACTATTTCACCAAGGAGCAAAAAAAATTACTGGTGATCATATCTTAATAGTAAGAACAAACACACGCAGTTTCATTGAAATCTGTGATGGTGGGTTACATATTGATATTTTACTGCCTGATTTGACGTGGAATGCCCCCTAATCTAATTCAATGTCTGCGCCCTTTGTTGGCCGAACCACATCTAAATTGTATTCAATTTCGTTTCACACGTTAAAATAGGGTACAAAATAAATCGCCTGTAGCTGCTTCAGTTTTTCACGCTTGTGTGTGTGTGTGTGAGACTGACTTTGAAATTAAAGCGCCGTCTTTTGGGGGAAAACTTCCTATTATAAGAAACATTTTCGTACGTAGCACGCTCTCGTATGACAATTACTTGATTTTTTTTTTCTATTTAAAAATGTGTCGAAGACTTTTCCCTCTCCCTCTATAAATGGCTGCGTAAAATGTTCATCAGATGGACCTAAAGTTTTTCATTGGATGCGTATAGCAGTAATTTTTCTCTTTGCTTGTATAAGTAAAGGGCATGTTTACAAACAAACACTTGCACCAACCCATCAACTTACTACGTATCTCCCTTATACTATGGCTACACTACGCGATTTAAGTTAATTCTGACCTCCATCCATACTATTTTCACACCTAAAATTTAAATTAAGTTAGCTCGAATTTTGAAGGTGGTACGTCCAGAATAAGGCATGTCCGTTCGCATTCCAAAACTCATCTAAGTTAACCTAGATCTGAGATCTGAACAGATGGTAAGCATCCGCATGCGCATAGTAAAAATAAACCTCAACTGCCAATCAGTTAAAGCGAACCTCTCTCCACAGCAAATCAGAATGAGTGGTAGTGGCTGTATCTAGCCATAGAATGTTAAATGAGTTTGTGGAACCAACTGAGTAAGTTGAAGGGAAACTTAAATTTTTGGTGTCAACATCAGTGAGTTCCACAAACTCACTATGCGAGTAGAAACAATCTTATGGCTAGATACATCACACATCACTACCACTCATTTTGATTAGCTATGAAGTTTCGCTTTAACTGGTTGACTGTTGAGACTCGTTTTCACTTATGTGCATACGCACACTTCCGGTTTGTTCATATCTCAGACACAGTGAGGTTCCATGAGTTAACTTAGATGAATTTTGCAATGTGAAATGGCATTTCTACTTCCGGACGTACCTCCTCCAAAATTTCGAGCTAACTCAACTTAAATTACGTACTGTGAACATAGTCACACAGTAAAGAAAAATAATATAAATGATGATAAAGTGTGGTGACTGATGAAATGATGATAAAGTGTGGTGGCTAGAGATGACGCCGAAATACAACCCTAAAATTCGTTACATTCGACCCAAACAAACACAACCACGTGCTTTGACGCGACTGTCTATTCAAACCTATATTTCTTTGCCTTTCTTTTTACCATTAGAAATTGTTATTCATTATTCGCGTGTTGACCATAGGTATGGTTGAAATTTAAATTAAAAATGACTAATATATCATTTCATAGGTAAGAATTGTTTGATTATTGTATCATATGTATTTTGGTATGAATATCAAGCGTCGTTTAAGATTTTGCTCGAAAGGAACAAAATTCTTTTGTTGGACTTCGTTATTCATTATTGTCCTAAAATCGTTGTTACCATTCTTCTTTGTTGTTGAAAGGGTTACACGTAACACGTAAGCATAAACAGATCACTTTCATTTAGAGAATTGCACAGGTGACGTCAAAGAATTCGGTCCTTGTTCCACGTGCTTGTTTTGTTTGGACCGAATGAGGGCATTTAAATTTGAGCGATAACCGGCATAATATTAAAAACCGTTTTTACGGCATATTGCATCCCCATTCTTTCTCTTTACTCTGTGGAACATAGTATTGGCGATTCTTGCTGGAATCGCATGGCGGCGTAAGCCCATCGTATCACAAACACATATATGATCGTAGATGACTTATTTGAAGACCCATCAGATTGTCTGAGTTCTTTTGTAAAATAGGTAGCATAAAGACGGACAATTTACTTTTTCCTTATATGTTTTGCTCATCACTTCGCCTATAAGGAAAGGGCAGCTGACGTCACTGTGAGAAACTGTGGTTGACAAAAAAAGACTGGTTGCCGCACTATTTTTTGTATTATACTGCTAGAGTCACGTGATGTTCTTTAAGTGCACCTGCATTCAAGCATCACGTGACTGAAGAGGTCTGAAAAAAGTTACATGCGTTACACGTGTAATACACTGCGGCAGCCTGTCCTTTTCGTTATTCTCGGGGAAAAATGACTGTGGAATACATGTCTGCCTTTATGATGCCTACTGTGCACGTGATCTGCTTGGTCTACGAATAAGTCACCTACGATCTGTTGGGCTTGCGACTCACTCGTCTGCGATACGATTAGTGTAAGACACCATGATGTTTCCTGCAACGATCGCTAAAGCAAAAATGTAGTAGATAGATGAGTTGACGGACGTGTTCATGTCTTTTCCCTACTTCGAGTAAACCGTGTTTTATTAATAATTTTTTTCCAGGATCATGGGTGCACCGGAGGAGAGGGAATGGCCCGACGTGCCCCTTCCGTGGACCTCTTTCAAGAATTACAAGAAGCAGCCTTTGGAGAGCGTCATTCCAGACATTGGACCTCAAGAGCTTGACCTTTTAGAAGTGAGCCAGCCCCTTTTATCAATGCATTTAAATATCGTATTCTTATACTTTAGGGGCGATCCATAAATGATGTCACACTTTTTTTCATTATTTTGCCCCCCCCCCCCCCCGTTGTCACAAAGTGTCACACTTCACCTTACCTCCCCTCCCCCCCCCCCTTGTCACATGTCACGCTATATTACATAAACATATACTTGCATTTCAGAAACAAAGCACTGCGTTATAGATCGTATTTAAAATTGTACTTTTTAAACTTTAACTATGTGCTTCAATGACATTTGAGAGCATAACTATAAAAATGATTCGTGTGCTTATTTTGTATGCAATAAGATTAAGTTTACGACAAGAAACATAATTAATATACAATAGTAATAAAATATTAATATGAAAGAGCAATTGAAAACAGTAGTATTTTGGAATTTGAAACAGAATTTAATATATTTGGCTTTAAATCTTATCCTTACTTTACGAATACAGAGTATTTTAATTTTAAAATAACTTCAAAATTTAATCTGCTGATTTTCAATGCTTTTATTTTACCCTAAATGTATGATGTCACATTTCTTCTTACTCCCTCCCACCCCCTTGTCACAAACTGTCACAATTTCACGAACACCCCCCCCCCGCCCCCCTTCAAGCGTGATATCATTTGTGGAAGCCCCCTTACGTAGACATGGTCGATTATCGATAGCAGCAGATTGAGATTATTCTGATATTAACCAGTTCTTAGCAATAGGTGCTTTCGTAATTATATAAATACGTAGCACCAATAGTCCTCTAATCCGTCCGTCTACCCGCATAGAACAGCGCAAAAAAGACCCAGCCGAAGGTTTTGAAATCAAATAGATAGAATCGTTCCAGAATTTCGTAGAGTCCTTTCGAATTTTATGAAAGTCGAATCAAAACTTAAAAAGATAGTCATAAAAGCTTTCTTCCTTCTATTCAATCATTTCATACGTCACGAATCCAATGATATCCCCTGATAGGTCATGATTCTAGTTTGCCATGGTGAGTACGTCCTATTGAAGAGGTCCTATTGAAGTCTATATTGAAGAAGCCCTATTGAAGAAGTACGTCCTATTATTTCCGTATGACTGAATTTAATAATAATCGTAACAAATTTTGTATTCATGCATAAGAGTGTAACAGGTATAAGCACCAATATCTGAATATTCATAAAACAAGTTAAAGGACGAACGTCCCTGATTGCCCACGTTCGACGCACTAGTTCCAACTTGTTTGTTACATTGTAGTATCATTTAACTCAACAGGATGTAACTTTTTAGCTCACAGACTATCAAAGCCTGAGAACTAATGTGCCCGCAGGTTCTGTATGTACGTATGTATGTATGTATGTACGTAACGCGATAACTCTTGATAAAAATATCCGATTTGCTTCAAATTTTGTAAATAGGTACATTCTGATAAGGCGCTTCCCTGATTAGTTTTGGGGGTTCATTCGTTAAGCATAAACGGGGGGCTAATCCCCCTTAACTCAGATAAATGGGTTTTTCATGCAGAATTATCCGATTCGCTTCAAATTTGGTATGCAAGTTTATTCTGATAAGGCGCTTCCCTGATTAGATTTGGAGGTTCATTGGTTAAGTATAAGGGGGGGGGGGGTACGGGGGCTAATACCCCTTAATTTAGATAAATAGGTTTTTCATGCAGAATTATCCGATTTGCTTCAATTTTGGTATACCGGTTTATTCTGATAAGGCGCTTTCCTGATTATTTACCGTTTTGCTCAAAAAGAGTTTGTTCTATTTTATGAACTAGGGGGCTCGGCCCCCTACGAGCTACGCTCGCCAACCCCCGTCCAGACACCGCAGACTCTAAATGCACGCTAATTTGATCGGCTTTAAAAAGATTTCGAAAGATTGAATTATAATTTAAAAAACAGTGGCGATCTCCCTATAAACGAATTTCTATTCATTTCTCTTTGATTGGGGAATTTTAACGCCAAATCCGCTGCGGTACTACTTGATTATCCTGTCGACCAATTTCGCCAAATTATATAAATCGCCAAACCACTCGCCAAATTATACAAATTGATATAATTTTTATTTTAAATAACGAAAGAGCAAATAAATTCGTACAACATTAATAAAAATACAAATCAAACGTCGAAATAAAAATAACTTGATGACGTATACACGTGTAACAACATTTCAAAATAAGCTAACATAAAAGGAATTAAGTAAAGAGAGTCTTTGTCTCCTGGTATTTTTTAACAAAGCGAAAAGAAAGTTCTTTTAAATGAGACATTTTAAATTAATTCTCAAAATATCAAATAAATGTCTAGCGCAATTTCTAAATTTAAACTTTTTTGCAATATTATTTTGTGTTCATTTTATGTAATAACTATAATGTGACGTAAATATGACTTAATTTCTCCTAAGACTTCTAACGCATGTTAATGAATTTATTATTTTACAATATCCTTTCGCTTTTAAAATTCACGTGCATACTTTTTATGACGTAATTTTTAATAAGTTCCTGCTTTTTATACGCAATTATTTAATTCTGATTTGAAAGTTTTTTCCTGTTTATAATAGTCACGTGTAAATAAATTTTTAATTTGAAGCAAACATTATTGCTTGCGCTTTTTATACAGTTGGCAACAGTTTAAATTAGTACAATTTTCTGAAATCTGTAAAAAATATCTCTAGAAATGCTGAAAATTTGAATTTAAAATAGAAATAAAACCTGAAAAAATGAGTCAAAATAAAAAAATTAATGCAATCTGCACTCCGGCAAATTCTAACGCATAAAATGATCTAAAAATGATTACACTGCCATGTATAGTTTTTGCTGCTATAAAACTTTTTTAGTGGAACGATTTTGTCCAAATTTAGCATTAAATAACTCTTAAAATAATTCTTCGATTTGAAAACTGTCTGCATCAGGGTGTTTATCAAACATTTCTGTATAAAACCACCGATTTTCATATTTTTGTATGCATTATTTTTGTTAATATTAACGAAGAAAGGCCTCCGGTCACAAAAAAATCAAAACCGGCGGCGGCGGTGACAGCGGTAGTTACTTTTTTTTAGAATAGAGAGATAATAGACATAAATAGGAGTATAATATACAATTTGTGTGAATTGTCTGTGAGCTCAATGTCATCAGTTTAACTGGGTGCTTTTCTTTTTATTTAACTATTATGTCTTTTCCTATCAGTTGATTTTATGTGTTATCTTTTTTTGTTTTTCAGAAAATGCTTGTGTTTGATCCTTTGAAAAGAATCAGTGCTAAGGATGCTATGAACCACAATTTTTTCAAAGACTGGGAAGTGCAAGCTTCCAAATACAAAGCCAAAAAACTTAAAAAATCTGCGGTTTCGGTGGGCACGGAACCTGGGATCAGCAGTGCAACCAAAAAGTGACCCATGTCCAAGTTAGGTACAAATTTAAAAACGTGAGCGCCGAAATACGGGGAAGGGCAAGATTTTTGGAACAGAATTGCCTGCGATTCGCTGCCAAGATTTACTCTTTAAAAATGGAGAATATGCACATGAAATAAGCTAATCTAACTTTTATTATTATTATTAAGAGGCTACTTCAGTCAAGTGAAAAGACCCGTTCACTACTACTAATCCTATGGAAGAAATTTATAAAGCTATCTCACAAGGAAGGTCTCCATACGGGCATACTCAGAAAAATCTGAAAAAATTACAGAATGTTCTTCTCATACGGATATATATGTTTATAAAAAAAATTTTGGCGGAACTCCGATACAGCGTCCGTAAAAAAATAACGGAATTTTCGTTTATTTGGCGATTTATCACCGGTTGGCGACGAAAAAAAAATACGGTTTTATGTAGGAAAAAAACTTTTTATGATGAATTTGTTTATACAAATTTAATTTAAATAACTTTAGTTTTGTCATTTTTAATTTGTTTTAACAATAGTTTTGTCATTTTTAATTTGTTTTGACTATTGTTTGTGATATATATTTATATGTATTTATAATAAAATTTAAATATCATATTTTACGATTTAAAACAAAATTTAAATTGATTTAAATTATTTCAAGCTCAAAAATAGGGCAGATAGAACACTGTCGATTTGATTCGCTGAGACTTCGTCTTCGATATGGAAATGTTAAATCAAATGTCAGCTGACTATAACTTAAAATAGATATTTGCAACTTGCAAAGCATAGAAAATATTTTTACAGTGATGAAATTAAATAACTACAGCAACAAGCAACATGTATATGTAATATAAAAAATATATAATAACCTCTTTAATTGATTAAGTTTGAATTCATTAAAAACCGTGCATTCTAAAGAACAATTAATAAATTTTCAGATGCATTAAAATCGTTTGCTTTTGGCGATGAAAAATCCTGCTCGCCAAATCGCGTGTTACTTTCGTATTTTCGCGCCAAATATTCGAAAGAATTTTATTTTTTTACAGTATTTCTACTGAAATTCCGCCGTTAAATTTGACTGATCCCTTATTACATACATGAGTAATTTCACTAGCATTTTTTTTTCAAAATATTCTGAGTATGCCCAGTAAGGAGACCTTCCTTGTCAGTTGCATTTTAATATTTTTAAATGATTTTTTTTTTTTTTTTTTTGCATTGGATAACTGAGATCGATCTGCACAAAGGCCGTTTTTTACTTTTTCTATTTATGTACAGATATTTTTAATGAGGACGCTTTCATTTTCGGAACCGGTTTCGAAAGTGAAAGCATCCTCATAAAGAAAAAAATCTGCAATCGAAATCGAAAAACTAAAAAACGGCCTTTATACAGATCGATCTCAGCTATCCAATGCAAAGAAAAAATTATTTAAAACTATTGAAATGCAACCGAGATAACTTTATAAATTTCTTCCATAGGATTAGCATTAGCGAACGGGTCTTTTCACTTGACTGAAGTAGCCTCTTAATCAGGACACCCCGTGGAAGACAGATTTTAAACATGTTAATGTAAAAGTAAGACAGAAATGCAACAATTAAGAAATATAAAGAATCCAAAAATGAACCTTATAAATTTTCTTTCATAATACAAAATTGAAAGTATTTTTTTCTCCTTTTCGTATGTGGAGTTCCGCCCCCTTGAACCCCCAGTTAACCCTTCCAATGTCAGTGATTCATTTTTGAAGCACTAAATTTTAATCCGTAGATGCTACGTTGGCACCAGAATTTTAGAATGAAATTTTTTTTCTTTTATGTGAAAGAAAAGCTTTTACTTATTTTCAAATAAATTTGTTTGCGAATTCTGGTGCCATTCCATCCTCTCAGCATTTTACGATTTGTTACAGCGGCGGGTAAATATATCATTTTACTCGCCACTGGCGGGTGAATTTTCTGACAGGGCGAGAGAATTTTTAAGTAGTCTTTGAAAACTGCAAACTATAGAGATATGCCGAAAACTTTATTTATTTATTTTTTTACTAGTCGGCTATATTTTGCAACTTTCCAAATTACTGCAATGTAAACATAGTACTAAGTTCTATTCTATATTAAACCTTCCTGTCTTAAAAAATTATGAAAATGCATTGTAGTAATCAACTATTTTTGTAGTTGCATAAATTTTGTCATAACAATTTTCAACTATACCTTCCACTTTGCTGGCTGGTAAGATTTTCTAGAAATTCCCCACCCCTACGAATTGAAGTACTTTGTCACTGAAAGGGTTAAGATAATTTTTAAAACGTAAATGTAAATAAAAAAATTAGAACTAAAAAGTGTCTTCCACAGGAGTTCAACGAAAATAACATTAGTTCCTTTTTATCTTATTGTATACTTATTTTCAGTCACTTGGAAATTATATGTATGTTTTTTCGAAAATCATGTGAGAGAAAGAAATTTTAATTAATTAAATTTTAAAATTCAGAGAAGGAAACAGAACTGTACCCCCTGCCCTTCCCGTTGCCGGCGCTCACATAGTAAAAACTCTTTCAACGTGCTAAAACAGTGAGCACAGACTTAAAAACTTGATTAGCCAACTGAAAGTAGCTAATTTTTGAACTGGAAGTTGTCTGATAACTTCGATTTTTGTACAGCAGATGTTAGTTTTCCTGTGTAAATTGTGGATGGACAGCAAAAGACTGATGTTCTTGAAGCTTTCACCGTATATTCCAGTCAGAGGAACAGAAGACTGAGATGAAAACATTCCCCGTGTGATTTTTTTTTTTTTTTTTTAACATAGTAGTGTTTCGACGAAATTTTTTACATTTATTAAATTTTCAATATATTTTAAATGAAACCGGTTGCCTTAGGGGGGTTGTTGATTAAAAATAAACTGAAAAGGCATTTTTTATTGTTACCTTTTTTTCTGGTGGAGAAGATTTGCAAAAAAATATTATTGTTATTCTAAAATAACTATTATTATCATCCTAATAAAAGAAGACAAAAATACTATTTCAGTTAGTTTATGTAAGCTTGTAATAATGTTTTAGTTCCAAATGTAACCGACAAAAAAGTTCTTCACTATCTCCAACTATAATAATGCTTTTTAAAAAATGTGCACTTTTAAAAACTCAAACATTTTTCATGGCCTTTTTACAGCTAAACAGAAAGAGGGTTAAACACTGAGTGAACTTTTATCAATCATTATATGCATTTATATTGAGCATTCGCATTACACATTCATTTTTGAGCATTCTAACAGTTGGACATAGCACAATTCCGTCTATCGACGGCATTTGGAACTACAACAAGAAAGCATACTAAGGAAATTCCCAACCTCACACATACTCTCCTGAGAGGATAACTTCAACAGCTGTCACAGTTTATTAATTATTAATTTTTTAAATGTCCAGACGATTTTAAGATTGCAATGTAGTTATTTTTATACTAAGTGTCCACAAACAGTTTGAAATAGTAATTTCTTTTTGTTATAAATCTTATTTTAACTATCGGTGAATAATAAATGTCATTAAGTAGTTTAGTATTTTAAATGTTCGCATAAATTTTAATATAACTGATAAAGTTTGAAAGAAATACTCATTTGTTATCAAAAATTCAAATGTAACATAACTCACACAGTTGTTTAGAGAGTTATATTAAATTTTCTTTTAAAAAAACTTTTTAAATTCACTTTTCATGGTAGTGTTACCACCATTAATGGTTAAAGATGAAGAAAGAAACTAATTATGAAAATTTTTAAATAATCACCTGAAGACTTTTTTATGTTGATTTTATAGAAATGGGTACCTGTGAAAAAAATTTATTATATTGTTAAAATGCACACTAATGTTCGATAAATATTAACTTCATACTTGTGCACTGTAAATGTATCTTCTATCTGAGATGATAAATATTTCTTATATTGTTGCAATTTTTTTTATGAAAAGTTTAAATATTATAGCACACTATAAATTTGTTTAGATTTTTAAATGTTAGCTTCATACTTGTACACTGTAAATTGATCTAGATTTTGAAACGTTAAATATTTCTTATATTGTTGCAGTTTTTTTTTTTTTAATGAAAAGTTTAAATTTTATCTTCATATTTGCTTATTATAAATATCTTTAAATTTTGAAATGTTAAATATTTTTAATATGTTTTTATATTCTTGAAAGTTAATTCTTATTAAACGTTTTTATATCAGTTATTTTTTTTAGAATATGGTAAATTAAAGTGGTGTTCGCAATTTATTATTGTTTCTACTTAATACCAAGACTGTCATAAAAAACATTCCATAAACTTTTCCCTGATTTAACAAATAATTCTTCCTCTGGCCTTACATTACAATTTACTTGCATGTAAGTATAATGCTAGAGAACTAATTTATTAGAGATTCTCCTAAAATACCGTAAAACTTCTGTTATCCGTTACTCTTTTAACTGTCAGTTTCTATTATCCGATAGTCACTAGAAATAGTATATAAAAAAAATTGCTTATTGTTAGCCCATGTTCGTAAACTAGAAAAATCCTGTAAATATTGTTTGCAATGCTGCCAGATTGGGGAATATTTATATTAAAAATATCTACCAGTTTTTTAGAATACAGATCATTGCTTTATTTAATGACATTCCGAGATGAGAGAAGATTCCTGGTCAGAAAAAGTAAGATATTTTGAATTAAAAAATTCCTCAATCTCGCAACGTTAGTTGTTCGGTCATTTAAAACAAATTACTTAATTAGAGAATTCAAACAAAGACAGATAAAAGATTTTTACAAATCGTATAATGCAATGTATTATTTCACTCATATGTTTTCACCTTTTTATGTGAATAAACGTTGAAAATTAAAGCACTTAAAAAGAAAATCTATTGTACGACGAATGCACTAGTCATAAATCAACGGCCAGCAGTATCAGTTAACCCTCTGACTGTCAATCTCAGTATTCACTGAGCTAAAAATTGAGCAGTAGTTAATACACTCAAGATATATCTTCATGTACAGTCGGTTTGAGGAGGGGGGGGGGGCTGTCTATACACTATCATTTTGCATCTCACTAACAGTCCCATGACTGACGGATAATCGAAGTTTTACTGCACTTTCGCTTTATTTATCTAGGGTGTAAAGATATAGTAAATGCTTTAGATTTTATCTTTCAGAAAAAAAAAAAAAAAAAAAAAACTTCAAATTCTTATACAATAAATCTGATTTTTTTTTTTTTTTTTTTTTTTTTTTTTTTAAGAACATCACTTTAATTTTTTTTATATATTTACTTGTTTGGATTGTAAATAGCATATTGCAGCAAAAGAAAAAAAAATCTGTGCGCGAGTTGAAGAAAAATGTTAAAAAAAGACTTTCTGCAGAATCGGTTGAAAATCGACACAACTAGTGAAGGTGCCTTATGTCTGGTCAACTTGATTAGTTTAAACATTCTACAAAGCTTTTATACCGTGATATAATGATGTGATGCAATTTTGTAAAAATATATTTTGTATACAAAATTTTACATCTTGTAATCTTTTTCTTTTACTAGAATGTGCAGGGATTTTTATTATTATCTTTCACGCATATTTGTTTTGGTGTTTTTTATATAAAAATTTTACCTTTTGTAATACATGTTCCTGTCGATAAGTCTGATTTTTATATAAAATTTTTTGAGCTCAAGACTGTTTTAAACACTGGGTGATTTTTGATAAGGGGTCATCCATCAATTATATCATGCTTTAAGAGGGTTATCAGCAAGGCTAACGAAAAAGACAGGCTGCTGCATGGAGCTATAAAGATTAAAAGGAGACGACATATCAATCAAACCCCGTGGTGAGTGTTGAAGCTAAAAAACGGGTTCTCCCCCCCCCCCCCCCCACCTCCAGCGTCCGCCATACTTGACTTTTCCGTAGTTGATTTGCGCAGCGAGAAGAACTGGTTTACAGCGCAGCTCACCGCCGTCAAATATGGCGAAAGCAGGGGGGGGGGGGGGGGCGTAGGAACAGCTTCAAGTGACGTCATTTATGTTGTCTCCTTTAATCTTCATTCCTCCATGGTTGCTGCAATACGTTTCACGTTCGTCTCCCTTTTGACCACAGAATCACGTAATGCTCTTTTCGTGCACCTGTGACACGAAAAGAGCGTCATGTGACTCAAGCAGTCCGAAAAGAGACGCGTGTGTAAAGCAACGTGGCGGTCTGTTTTTTTCTTAAGCTTCGGTTATCACCGAAGACAGGCTTCCGCGCTACTTTTTGCATTACAGCGCTAGAGTTACGTGATGCTATTTTCGTACCCCTGTATCCGCACATCACGTGATTCAAGCGGTCTGAAAAAAAAAAAAAGAGACACGCGTAAAGCACTGTCTTTTTCGTTAGTTTCGGATTGTGACGTCATGTAAAATACTGAGATTAACGAAAAAGGCTGGTTACCGCGGTTCGTTATACGTATCTGAATTTTAAGACTGCTTGAGTCACGTGAGTGTCGAATACACGAATACGGATGCGCGAAAGTCGCAAACGTGATATCACGTGACTAGCGATCTAATACGAAAGGTAGTGCAGCAGCCTATCTTTTTTGTTTGCATCGTAAAATACTGAGACTATAGCGCCTAGAATATATAGTGTGGAAATTGGCTATCCCTGTAATACTTAAAAAAGTGCTAAAATATTGTATCCCTTAAATGTGCAACGATGCTGCTGAAAAATTCGCAGTGACATTTGCAGGATATTTTCTACAACTGCAAGATATTGCTAGTCTATACAATGTAATGCGAAAATCCCGCAGATGTCGTTGCGATCGACACTTGGGATTTTAGCAGTATCGTCGCACATTTAAGGGACACAAATTTTTATGTTGTTTGGATAGCATATTTCCACACTAGGTATTCTAGACGCTGTACTGAGGCTAACGGAAAATACAGGCTGCTGCTACAGCGCCTAGAAGATACAGTGTGGAAAACGGCTACAAAATAGTGCTAAAAAATTGAATCCCATAAATGTACAACGATGCTGAATAACAAGATGTCGATCGTAGCGCCATCGTAGTGATTTAAAAAGATAGTCATTCTAAAAGAGACTCTTTAACCTATTTCACGTCATTCCTTAACTAAATTAGCTTATAACAGACCAAAATATCTTATATTTATAGTTTCCGATATTTAACATTCTATAATTTTTGAAAACACAGTGTTTATATTGAAAAGAGTTACGAGATGGCGCTCGTATCAGCATATTGCCGCTGAGTATTGTTGGAGATTTATGGGATACAAGTTTTTAGCACTTTTTAAAGCACTATAGGAATAGCCGTTTTCCACACTGTATCTTCTTGGCGCTGTACTGCTGCGGTGCTTTACGCCTGTCTCTTTTTTTCAGATCGCTTGAGAGAGACACGTGGTGCTCGGATGCACGAAAGCAGGTGCACGAAAAGTGCACCACGTGAATCTAGTGGTCTAACTTGAAAGGTAGTGCGACAGTCTGTCTTTTTTGTTAATAAGCCGCGTAAAATAGTGAGACAGACGTCTTGAATGTCTTATTTTCATCTTCTTGTCTTGTTTTCTTGGCCGTCTTATCTATTTTATCTTTATCATTTTACCTAAAAGAACATAAGATCTTATGGGATTATGGTATTTATATAGATAGCTAATAGACCCTATATAACTTTTTTTTTGGCATAAAATTATTTCTAAGTAAATTGTTGCAAAAAAATATGACGTCACAGCACTTTAGTGTGACAATCTGTGACATAAGGGGATTTTGTGGGAGGGGTCAAAAATTAAGAAATTTGTCTGACGTCATTATTGGATGACCCCCCTCCTAAGCTATTATGAATTCCATTTAACTGTTTATAGCATCACCACGATGTTGACTGTTCTCGTATATCTTGCATAAAAGATGTTAAATAGTAAAATTTTCCATCTGATCAGATTTTGCTTGCATTTAATAGGTCATTAAAATTGCATTTATAATTACATAACATAATTCCCAGTTGTAACTGTGAATTTAGATAGGGTAATTATGGTTATTTACTTTTCAGGCACTGAATTATTAATTAAAAAATGATAAATAGTTCATTATTTGTTTTAATATCATTTGGCGTTTAAAAACCATTATTATAATTCATTGACTTTTATATATATTTATATAACTAATTATTCCGAAAAAATAAACACAGAAATCAATTTATATTTATGTTCAAATTTGAAGATATTGAAAAAGGTTGCTTTTTGATTTACAATAAATTGCATTGTAAAATAGTTTGAGGACATCTCATGCATTACATCAGTAAGTCTTACATCTAAGCCATTGTGGTTGTATAGAATAATTAGATTTTACAAAAGACATAGGGATGAAAATTTATTAAAAAATTATCAATTATTTAAAGATATCTTATTGTTTAATTTTAATATTATTAGATTTTATTGACAGATATTAATGACAAAAATTACTAAAATTTGTCAACTGATTAAAGACAATTTTGGATATTTTTATTTTTATTAAAAAAGAATTATATTAGAACCAGTTTTGTTATTTTGTATGATAAGTCTTCTCAAAGAAATTACTCTGATAAACTTTAATAAATGATAATTTTATTGTTTTATTTACTTTATGAGAATTGTTAGAGATAAAAATTATTTATAGATGTTCGATTAGTTATAGGTAAATTTACAATTTTATTTTCATGAAAAAATGCATCATCAAAACTAATTATTGAATAACTAGGTTTTGATGAAGACACGGGTAATAAAAAATAATAATAACTGGCGACTATTTTTTTTATTGTTTTTTCTACCTCTATTTCTAAAGAAAAATAATCTACCTCGAATATTATTATTTTAAAATAATGATAGGCAAAATAATAATTAAAACAAATAATCGCCAGCGGCTATATACTCTTGTAGTTAGATAATTTGAATTTCTGATATTAGATTTGGTTTTCTGATACGTTCTAAAAATAAATTATCAGTGGATTTTTTTTTTTTTTTTTTTTTTTTTTTGTTAGCTGAATGTTTTGGTAACCTATATAGGGTGATATTACCTGTGAGTGGCTACCTCATGCGAATATAATATCCAAATGCGGTAGAAGAATTTGTATAATTTCCCTTTTTTTTTTTTTACTTGTCAATGTAGTCATATTGGTGAAATACTGGTGAGATAAATTGTAAATACTTTTCTCTGCTATTTAACGGTTATGATTGTGTGCTGTTTTCTTTATGTTCTTGTATAGTATAGTATGGCTTTATAACTGTGTATATTATTGTTTTGGTTATTTGACATTTGTCCCTATTTTTTTTTTAAACCTTTCCTTATCATGGACGCCGGCAGAATGAAGTCCAGTGTGGGGCAAGATTTTGGAATAGATGTGCCTGTGGTCTGCAGCCCTGGTAAAAATGAAGAATGTAAACATGAAATAAGTTAAACTAAGATTTTTATCAGATGTAAACATGAAATAAGTTAAACGAAGATTTTTGTCAGATGTAAACATGAAATAAGTTAAACTAAGAATTTTGTGACATGTAAAAATGAAATAAATTAAACTAAGAATTTTGTCAAATGTAAACATGAAATAAGTTAAACTATGAATTTTGTCAGGTATAAACATGGAATAAGTTAAACTAAGAATTTTGTCAAATGTAAACATGAAATAAATTAAACTAAGAATTTTGTCAGATGTAAACATGAAATAAGTTGAACTAAAAACCTTGCCTGAAACCCCTGTGCAAGGAAATATTTAATTATATCAACATAAAAGTATGACAGAAATTAAAGAATTAAGAAATATTTAATATTCGGATATAAGTTTTTAATATGATTTATTAAAAAGCAGAATTAAAACAGTAAAATCTCTTTCACCAGAGGAGGATGGGGGGGGGGGATTTTGCGACCCCTGAACCCTCCCCGTCTAAGAAGAATGTTAAACAGATGAATGTAAAAACTTTAGTAGGGCTAAAAATTGACTTTCACAAGGGTAATCAAAATTCTTTGTGGTTTTTTTTTTTCTTTCTTAGTGTTTCTTTTTCCTTTCCCTCTCTCTCTTAGTGTTTTTTTTTTCTCCCTATCTCTTAGTGGGTCAAATCACGTGGGGAGAAGAAATTTTACTATCCAACTGAAAATCTGGTGATTTTCAGGTTAAAAATAAAATAGCTAATTAAATTCTGAAACCTAAGGGTGGTGGGGGGCGTCAATGACGTTTTCCTGCCACCTTGCCGGCGTCTTACTATTTTAAATACAGTATATTCCAGTTAATTGAATTACGTCAGTTCACGCATGATTCATTTAAAAAAAAAAACTGCCTAAATAACAAAAAAATTTAATAAAATTTTACATTTGTGCAGGAGAATGCAGGAGAAAAGAACACTCATTTGTCATATTAGTTTTAGGTACAAAAGTTATCATAATACATTATAAAAATTGTTATTATTGTATTAAAATTTTTTTATCATCATATTATCTTGGTAGAAATTTAAAGACGTTTCATCTCTAAATCTGCTTTTCAACGCTCTGAAATGCAAGCTTAATTGAAGCATCGAAACTTACATTTACAAACAATTTTCTCAGAAATTCTGCTTTAAATGCTTTCCCATTTATATTTAAAACATGCAATCAACTATATGTAAGGTGCTGAGTACCAAAACTCGTTTGTCAAAAAATAAAATAAATAGTGTTTTATTTGTTTATTTATTCTGTTAGTGAATCTGCACACCAAAAAACCACTACAATCTTCAACAAAACTCGTTCTATCATGTGTTTCTGGCATTCTAAAATTTTAGGTACTTTTATCTTAGCCGGGCGCAAGTGATAAATTGCCAAATATTGCTCCCAATATCGTGTTATTCGTTTTACTTTAAATTTATTTACAATATCAAATCTTTCAATCGATTCATTAATAAATAAATAAATAAAAACAGGAAAGCAAGGATACTAATAGTAAGAAGAAATATTAACATAAAAGCTTATATTGGCGAGGGAAAAATTACTATTGTTATACTATTGGAAAAAGACTTTTACTTGTTGTATTCGTTATATTTTTTGCAACAGATACAGTTAATATTACATTTTGTAGAACATGTCGAGAATTGAACTGATTTTTCCGTCGATTATATTTCGTTAAAATATGAAATTTCCTTTCCGATTTACCCGTTTTCCTCAAATAAAAAACTAAACTAATTTAGCGTAAAAATTACCTGAAGTAATTCAATCTGAAGCCGCATTTTCGTCAAATCGCAGGGATGTTCCTCCAACTGTGCTGCCATGCCTAGTACTTTTTTCTTATTGAAAACGGGATTTTTACGTATGTCCCCTTTCTCTGAAACCTCGAAAAATGCGTTAACCAAAGCTCAAAATTTTCCTAAAATTCTCCAATCAAAAGAAGAAAATTTCTTCAAATAAGAGAAGATGTCTCTTCCAATCACAGGGGTCTTCCAGCAACTGTGCTGCCTAGTACTTTTTCGTATTAGAAACGTAATTTTCACGTATGTCCCTTCTTTCAAAACTCGTAAAATCCGCTAACCAAAGGCCAAAATTTCCTAATACAGTCGAACCTCGTTAAAGCGAACACGCTTAACGTGAATTACTTTTAACATGAACAGTTCCCACTATCCCCGTCAAAATAAATACGGATTCTAGTGTTTTTTCTCCTTTCAAGATGAACACTATTAACGTGAAACTTCGCTTAATATGAACAATTCTCGATGTCCCCATGAGAGATTTTGACGCTTAACGTAAACAAAAATTCCTAGAAAAGTCGGAAAGCTTCCTTTTTTCCAGAGAATAGGACTTTTTCTTACACAATTACTTCTAACAGTTTTCTATTAATGGATAAAAAATATAAATAACTAATAGTTTAATTATTAAAATAGAAATATGTCTGAAACAAAAATTTCTCCTATTAGTCCCTATGTGACATGCACAATTTTCCCTGAATCCTTTACCACTGCATTTAAGCTTATTGTAAATTAACTGTTTATCTCTGATACGAAATAATAATTAAAATAAACGATTAAAATTAAAACATTGTATAAAAGCTCCATAATAAAAGGTATTATTATTAAAAACTGATTTAATAGTTGACCAAAACAAATATTTATTAAATATAAAAAAACTCATCTTGATGCTTAAATATATCTTGCATCTTGCTTTGTAAATAGCTAATGAGAAAAAGTGGTTCAATGTATGTTCTTGTGTAACACTGGAAATGACATTTACTGATAAATTTTGACTGTTTTATTTTACGAGAAAACCCTATTGTTCCGTTAGCTCCTATGTCCCATTAGCTTCCAGTCTCCTCTATATGTATTTTTCTCAATATTTGTTATCTGGATTTTTTGTTATACTGATAGCATGAACCACGGATAACACGAACAAAAATTTAATTCCCCTTGAGGTTCATGTTAAGGAGGTTAGACTGTATTCGATTGTCAAAAGATGTAACTTTCTTTAAATAAGAGAAAAATCTCTTCCTTTTAACTTATTGCGCTTGTACTTGAACGTTTTTTGTAGAATTTTTTTCTGAGATTGCTGCGTGTTGTGTTGTGAGTTATAGTTTAGGAACCGATAGATTAAAGATACATTTGATTATGTGAATTAGGTATAATTATTTGTTTTGTTGTCTCAATGAATCAGATTCTACTGTATTTAAATAAGGAAAGGGAAAAACAGAATTGAAACAAAATAAACTGAGCTCAATAGTTCGGCCTTTTTTGTGTGTGAAAACGTGCCTTACTATTTGGATAATCTTCTGTTATGTGTAAGTTATTAAGGGTTCGAAATCATATGTCCAACCGCTGACATGAATGTCACTTTTTCTCGGAAACTGCTGGCAGCGATTTCAACACTTAAAAAAATAGTTTTGGCAATAGCTTTAAAAAATGTATAAAAAAATGCAATAATTGCATTAATAATAATAAAAAAAAAAAACTAGATAGATATATTTTTTTATTGTTGTTGATGTTGTTGTTATTGCAAAATCATGCAGCTTTTGTATTTTTTACACTTTTTATTTCACGCAACTTGGTTTTTGTATTTAAAGATAGAATTAGAGTGTCTTTATAGAAGAGCAGTGACCTTTAGGTTAAATTAATACTTGTTTGAGAGTTAGACTAACCTATGTAAGATGCATTTTTTATTGTAACTAATTTTGCAGGTTTATTGCGAATTGATAAAACAGTTCCTTCTTAAACATTTTTCTTTCATTAAAATTCGACAGGTTTCACCTCGTAATAATAACAATAATTTTTTTTTCAACCTCTGGGGCGACACTAAATTTTGAAAAAAGCAGAATTGCTGCGTGTTAACCCTTCACTGCACTATGTGCCATACTTGGCACATGCCTAAAAACATTATAATTTTCATTACGTGCCATTAATTTGGCTAATATGATCACTCTAACTGATCAAGATCAATCCAGAGAATAGAATAACACTTATTTTGCTCATGTCAGATGGATGCATTATACACAAAATTAGAGTTTGTTTATCGGAAACAAAAAAAAATTTCGACCAAGCTATTAAGGTAAAATTTACTTTCATTATTTTTACTGAATACTTAAAAATATTAATGTAATAAAAGTTGCAGAGTGTTAATCAGATAAATTTAATTAATTAAAACCCATTTAGTTGCAAAATATAGAAATACAATATTTTAAAACCCTGATTGTATACATATGGTGCACACCATAAAATATCAAATTTTAGCTGAAATTTTGAAATTAGAATTTTTTTTTACTATTTTTCCCATTATTAGACCGATATATAGATTAAAAAAAAAAAAAAAAAGAAAAAAGAAAAGAAAGAAATCATAAAAATAGAAAAATTCGTGCAGTGAAGGGTTAACTCTCTAAGTACGGAAATCGCTGTCAGTAGTCCACGAGGATACCCCTGAAACACGTGATTTCGCAACTGCTGTTTAACATGTCTTAAGTAAAATAAGTTATGTTAACAAAACCTGAAAGTGTTAAATGTTCATTACTGAACTCTGGCATACCATTGATGATTTAAATTTTACCTTATTTGTTGTATCCTGGTGAATGACAATTAAACGAAAATAAAGTACAATATATATATATATATATTTTTTTTTTAAGAAAATTATTATACATTTTTTTGGCTTTGTACATGTCTGTTGTGGTGATATTTTATGAAAAAATAAATAAAAGAATAATAATAAATGTTTTGTTGTCTTTTCTGATATTTTCTTTTAAATCACTAGTACCTTGTGGCCATCACAAAAATTTCTTCTATATCCTTCTAATACATTAATTTAAATAGCATACGCACACACAGCAACAATGGACCGTATTCTTCCTTTCGGTTCCTTTCAGAAAATACTCTCCAAATGGGGGATTTAAGAGGCTACTTCAGTCAGGCGAAAAGACTCGTTCGCTAATGCTAATCCTATGGAAGAAATTTATAAAGATATCTCGGTTGCATTTCAATATTTTAAAATGATTTCTTTTGCATTCGATAGCTGAGATCGATCTGTATGCAGGCCGTTTTTTACTTTTTCGATTTTCATTACAGATTATTTTTATGAGGATGTTTTCACTTTCGAAACCGGTTCCGAAAATGAAAGTGTCCCCATAAAAAATATCTGTAAACAAAATCGAAAAAGTAAAAAACAACCTTTGTTGTAAAAAACAACTTTTGTAAAAAACAACCGAATTCGCGATACGGCAGTTCGAGAAAGAGGGGAGGGAAACTTGCAGTCACGTGACAACATCCAGGGGCGTAGCTACAGATTTTTTTTCAGGGGGGAGAATTCGAAAATTTCCCAACTTGAAACAAATTCTTCCAACTTTCAACTAAAGTGTGTATAATACGTGTACCACAATGTGTATAATAATGATAATGAAACTTATGCATAAAAAATTCCTTTCCAAAGAAAAATTTTGAAACTGGAAACATAAAAATTCTAATTATTGGTTTGTTTAATAAAAAACAAACATGCAGGTCCTGAACACGATTTGACTGTTTTTAGAAAATGTCTGTCTGTGTGCATGTGACACAAACTTTGTGGTTGCTCTATCTCAAGAACTAATGCGAGGAATTTAGTAAAACTTTAGATTCAGTTACATCTTGATAAGAATTTATGCTGATTAGTTTTTGGTGTAAATCGCCCGAAAGGTGGCGCTGCTAAGCTGCATTTTTCACGATTTACATGATTTTAGCGATAGCTATCTCTCAAAAATTGTTGCACGGAATTTGATCAAACTTCATATTCTGTTAAACCTTGACATAATTTGGTGCTTATTAGGATTTTGTGTATATTATAAAACAGGTGGCACTGCTGTGCAGCATTTTTCACGATTTTCGCGTTAGCTATATCTGAAAAACTAATGCACGGAATTTAGTCAAACTTCATATTCGGTTGCACTTCCTTATTGGGCTTCGGTGTTTACTGGGTATCCCTTTTGTGTTCTTTGGGTTTGGAATTTTGGTTGCATCTAACAGGGTGTGTGCCGAAATTCAATGATTTGTTTGAAAAATGCGAGGCTTTTATCTCCTTTTTAAATGAACACAATTAAACGAATATATACCTTTAGAATTCATTATTATGGGCATAGAATTATTATTTAATTTTAGCATTGTGGTTGCAAATTTTGAGGTATTAACATATATGCAGGGCTCCCAAATGGTCCGCCAACTGAATACCAATATTATTTTAGAAAAATTTTCTTTTTAGATTTTTCTTTCAAACCGCCCCGGAAACACCTTTGAAAGTTAATTCTAGCGCAAACCTACCATAAAATTTTCTTTTAAAATTTATTGGTATTCAGTTGGCGGACCATTTGCGAGCCCTGTATAAGGGATAGAATAAAGTTTTGCGATTGGCACATCCGAATTGTTTTCATTTAACATTAATTCTTCTTGTCTTCGAAGAAGCCAACCTGATGATAACATCATCCAGTTTAATAAAATCCACTATTTGACTTTCACATTTTAAAAGCATTAGGCTGTCAAGCCTGTCATCCCTCATTGTAGTTTGTAATATATATATTTCTTAATTTTTATTTGACTAAAGATTCTTTCATTAGATGCAACGCCATAAAGATAAGCTTCTGTGAATGTTAAGATATGAGTATATAGTTTGACGGCATGACCCAAATAGTCTTTGAATTTCTTGGCATGAGTAAAAGGTTTGTTTAAAGCTGCTACCAGATTCACCAACTTTTCGAGCAATTTTTGAGCCAACTCTTGATTTCCTCCAACTTTTCGTGAAATATTGTCTCAACACCCAGTGTGATAGCAAACAGCAATATCAGGGTTCGCAAAAACCCGGGTTTTTCTGAAAAAACCCAACCCACATGGGTTTTTTTGGGTTTTTTCATGAAAAACCCAGTTTTCCCCGGGGAAAATCGGGTTTTTTCAAAAGTAGAATGTATGCGTAATTACATTATTGTATACTATATTTTCTATATATTATATACACTATACATAGAAAAATACATTGTTCCCTTATATACAATATAATTGTAATGCTATTTTAATATAAATATATTTTAGTTATAAATTGTATAAATTATATGAATTTAAATTAAATGTCAGTTTTTCTCACAAATTAGTTTTAAATAAGATAGAAGATATAAAATTGTTAATTTTCTTTAAATCAAATAATGAATAGAATATTAAAATTTAAAATATATAAGTAGAAAGAAAAAAAGGGGTAAACTAGTCGGATGTGCCAATCCCAAAAGTTTCTTCTATCTCATACATGTTAATAATTCAAAATTTGCTATCACAGTGCCAAAATTAAAAGACAATTTATGCCTATCATGAGGATTATAAAATATAGATTTGTTGAATTGGATGCATTTAACAAGGATATATAAGTATCACCTGTTGTGCAATTTACAACAAAACCTGATCAGTAATAGTTTACGTCAACATCTAACTGAATCTGAAGTTTGATGAAAATCCATGCATTATTAGTTCTTGAGATTAAGCTATTGCAAAAAGTGAGATAAATGCAGCGCTACTGTTGGGCGATATAGACCAAAAACTATTTAGCACCAGTGTATATGAAGGTTTAACTGAATCTAAATTTTTATTCAATTCCGTACATTAGTTCTTGAGATAAGAGTTATTGCTGAAATCGCGAAAAATGCAGCATAGCAGCACTACCTGTTGGGCGATATGCACCAAAATTCAATAAGCAACAACTTAACTTGCAACTGAATCTGAAGTTTTATGAAAGTCCGTGCATTAGTTCTTGAGATAAAGCAATTGCAAAAACTGAGGTAAATGCAGCATAGTAGCGCCACCTGTTGGGTAGTATATACCAAAAACTAATCAGCACCAGTTTACATCAAGCTCTAACTCAAGTTTTGTGAAATTCTATGCATTAGTTCTTGAGATAGAGCACCCACATTTTTTTCACATACAGACAGACATTTTCTAAAAACCATCAAATCGTCTTCAGGACCTTTTTAAAATGTACAAATCCATCATAAACTGGAAGTCAAAATTTCTGACGAATCCAATACTTTCTTCTTGTAAAGATAGAAGAAAGTAAAAATACATATCTTTTATTTTTCCATGAATATAGTTGATTTGAATTTTTTATATAAAGACATTCTTATGATATAACCTTTAACTATAATTATGTACTATGTATGTTGCCTACTAGGTTCTATGTTAGTAAAGTATTTCAATGTGCTGAAATACATTATTTTAGTAAATAAACAGATAGAAATGCTTAATTCATCCTTAAAAAGTTAAACTTACACTATGTGCAAAATTACTTAAAAGATGAGAAAATATTAAAAGATGCTATTTTAATACCTTAGTACTTTCAACTATAAAAAAACATAGTCTTCGTCAGAGAAATATAAGAAATACAATTGTTATTGACGTCTAATTTTCAAAAACCACGTAGATGGTGAAAACGTACGTGGTTTTTGAAAATTAGACGTCAATAACAATTGTATTTCTTATATTTCTCTGACGAAGACTATGTTTTTTTATAGTTGAAAGTACTAAGGTATTAAAATAGCATCTTTTAATATTTTCTCAAACCACGTACGTTTTCACCATCTACGTGGTTTTTGAAAATTAGACGTCAATAACAATTGTATTTCTTATATTTCTCTGATGAAGACTGTGTTTTTTATAGTTGAAAGTACTAAGGTATTAAAATAACATCTTTTAATATTTTCTCATCTTTTAAGTAATTTTGCACATAGTTTAAGTTTACATTATTTTACTTCAGATGTGTATGTAATGGCTTCTATATTATATTTGTATTAATATTTTTTCAAAATTAACTGAAATGACCTAAATTCATTAAATGTATATGTTGTTTAAATTTTTAAATTATTTCTGAAAATTGAAAAAACCCACATTATGGGTTTTTCAGTGGGCTTTTTCAAGTGGGCCCATTCTGAAAAAACCCACCGGGTTTTTTCGAACTGGGCCCAGCTTTGCGAACCCTGAGCAATATCCCCAACTTTTTATCCACAGCTCTAAAAAAGTATGCGCTAGCCGCGCCTTTTCCCCCCAACTTTCAACATTTCAGCCAATCAGAGATAAGCGATTGATACGAATAGGCAATAAATATTAACGGCTGGTACTAGTAATAGTGGTTTTCCTCCAACTTTAGCAACGACAGCCTTTTTCTCCCTTTGAACGGGAAAAAGTTGGGTTTAAAATCGGCTGAAAAGTTGGTGAATCGGATATCAGCTAGTCCGTTAGGATTTGGTTTATTTCTATTTGACTCTGCAAGTCGTGTACATCCGTTTCTCATATCCAGATGGAAACATTATTAACTTTTCTAAGTTAGTGATACTCAAATTTGCCTTGCACAATTGAAATTTAAATATGAAATGTATTGGTGCAATGTTCTCCTGATATAGGGAACATTGTCATTTAAGCTCATTACTAAATTGCCGAAATTTTCTTGTATTTCTTATAATTATTTCCTGTAAAACTTATGTGTATTAATGTTCATTGCTGTGCTATTATTTTTATCTATTCTCTTTGGTGAAATCGTTTTCCTACCGCGCTTTCGGAAGTCAGCTTCTTCAGTCATATCCTAATATTCATAATTGTTTGTGAACTTGTCTATAAAGAAATCTTTATTGCTTCAAAATTTTATTCAAGTGCAACGTGTCAGCGTTACCGTGCATGTCGATTTTTTTCTTCAGATGATGGACAGCTTTCATAGTCATATTTCTTTCCAAATTCAAATCGTTCTTTTTATACCTTTATCATCCTCGAATGGATTTTTAGATGCTCCAAAATCTTCCACTAAAACTCTTTTCCTATTATGAAGGGTTTTTTCGTTCTGATATTTATAGTCATTTTTTAGAACACCTTTAAACACACAACACTAGACTTTTGGTTTAAAATTTCACAATCACCCATAAATATAAACGAACAGGTCTAATATATTAGATTAATATTAACACAATTATTCTAATTGGTAAACAAATCATATTAGATGTAAATTTCCAACTGGGCGAAAAATGTCCGGACCAGAATTCGAACCCGGGACCTCCTGTCTGAAGCCGCCAGTGCTCTGCCATCTGAGCTATCCCGGACGATTCCGGTCGAACTTTTTCACCCACCTAACCTTGATGATTACAGCATCTGGTCTGAAACCTGGTTCAGCTCAACAGAATAAATCTCAGGTAATGGAACTCCAGAAATCGCTGGATACGAAATTACACTAGATTAATATTAACACAATTATTATAATTGGTAAACAAATCCAATTTTGTTTACCGATTTGTTTACCAATTAGAATAATTGTGTTAATATTAATCTCCTGCCCAATTGGAAATTTACATCTAATAGGACTAATATATATTTCGCACACACACATATAAAAGTAAAATGTGACAAATTTATCAGAACCAACGACTTCTTTTATTCACATTTGCTCATATAACGCCCTTTTCTTGACTGCGAAGGGTTAACTAATTTTTGTGGCAAAGAATCACGAGAATGAATAAGATATTGTCCAAAAATCGAGAAATTAGTTAAAAAATTATTGCAATTTGTGAAAACTCATCAAAACTTCTTGCTCAGCTGTGTTTCAAGTAGGTGACTACATTCCTTTCTGTTGTGCTACAAGTGATCTCCAATTTTCAAAAGAAGATGCAATCCCTTTGGATTAAAATAGCTGGATTCTGTTTTAGGAGGAGAAGGTGAGGTAGGTTGAAAATTTTGAGAAAGGAACAAAGTTTTGGAGGAAATAAAGGAACTGGATAGTCAGCTATTGATGGACAGGATTAGAGAAATTTAGGTCTGGTAGATGTATAATATTTTTGTATAACTGAAAAACACTAAATTGAGTGTGGCTGATTTCTTTTTGTATTTCTTTTGATAATTTAACTTGTTTACTGTTACAGTACTCAGAAACACAATCACCAAAACAATAAAAATTTCGTAATTTTTTACTATTGCTTTTAAAAAAGAAATTGTCACAAAAATCTAGAATTTCCCAACTCTAAGCTCAAATTTCCCAACTTCACATATATTGGGGGGGGGAGGCTCCCCCCCCATACCCCCCCCATGGCGACGCCCCTGACAACATCGCTTATAATTCGATATGTAATTTATTTATCCGAAAATGAAAAATACTATTCGATTTTAAATCGCTTGCACAGTCAGGTTTGCAAATTTTATACCTTTATGTATTAAAATGAGTCGGATAATTTCATACTGTCGAGCAGGGAATTTCATAATCACTGCAAGACATTTTCTGTGTTCGTAGGAGCAACCAAAATTCGTTTCGGTGCTGCCACCTTGCGACGAGAATCGGAATGAGAAATTGTCTCGCAAATGGGAATTGAGAAAATTCTTGTAATTCGTGAAATATTCTATTCGTATGTAAGAAAAAAAATCTACAAATTACGTACTTTATGCTCACTTTTGAAATATATCTGAAAAAAAAAAATACATATCCTGTGCTATTTGGCCAGAAAGAAAACAAAATGCTTAAAACCAACAGAGATTTCGCATATTTTGAGAATATTTAGAGTCCAGTAAATAAGGATGTTTCTAATATTAAAAAAGAAACAAGACCTAAATTTATTTCAACCTTTTCATATTTTTGTGAATAATTATTTACTTATCAATAATCATCAAATACTCTTTAAGTTATGGAATGAAAATCTCATAGCAACAAAAAATAATTCGAAAAATAAGTTTTGAAGCAATCAAATTTCGATTTGGTGCTGCCATCTAACGACGAAAACCGGAATGAGAAATTATCTCGCAAAGGCGAATAGAGAAAGGTCTTGTAATTCATGAAATATTGTACTCGAATGTAAGGGGAAAAAAAAATTACAAGTTACGTACTTTGCACTACTTTCTCAAATATACAGTAGAACCTCGATTATCCGAAGTATTTGGGACCGACCCTCTTTCGGAAAATCGAAATTTTCGGATAATCAAGAATGCTTCCATTTTCAGATGGAGAAATATATGCAATATTTCTTATTATGGGAATAAGTGCTTAATAAAAATAAAGCAATAGCAAAACAGAAACAAGAATTGATTACCTGAATTTAAATTTTGAAATTAAGTACCTTTTACATATATCACAAGGGTTTGAAAAAATGGTTTGTTTGTCGCAGTTTCGATTGTCTTTGGTTTAAAGCTTTATCACGAGTTTTTTAATGTTATTAGTTCAGCAGTATCACAGTCTTTCCGCTGCTCCAGCCATGCCAAATCTTTTGCAAAACGTTCAAAAGCTTCAAAACTGCTAATTTGTTCGTTTTCTTCGTTCCACTCCGCAGCTTACGGGAGCTCAAGTTAAATTCAAAGGAACTCTAAGAAAGAGGATCGAAAATATTTATAATATGTATACTTGTAGTTCGAAAAAGACCGCTGGCACACAGGGAATAAGCTTTTTAAATGGATTTTGCACACAAGGTATGTGATAACAAAAAAGAAAAAAACTTTAAAAATGGATTTCGGTTAACCAAGAGTTTCGGATAAAAGAGGTTCTACTGTGCCAAAAAAAAAAAAAAAAAAAAAAAAAAAAAAAAAATCATATCTGGCGCTATCTGGTTAAAAGAGAAAAAAAAATACTTAAAATCAACAGAGATTTCGCGTATTTTGATAATATTTAGCGTCCAGTAAATAAAGATATTTCCAATATTAACAAAGAAACAAAACCTAAATTTATTTCGACCTTTTAATATTTTTGTGAATAATTATTTACTTATCAGTAATCAAATACTCTTTAAGTTATTGAATGAAAAGCCCATAGCAACAGAAAATAAATCTAAAAATAGGTTTTGCGTTTTTAATTGTTTCCATAAATAATGTGACATTTACAATAAAAAGTATGGTCTAAAAGTAGGACTCTATTGCTAACCAAAATGATAGAACAACTCCTCAAATTAAATGAAAATTTATTCAAATTTTTTTGAATTGGTATGATGAAAGACTAGTCATTAGTCCAGTGGTTCCCAACGTATTTTTGCCCAGGCCCCACCTAAGCATCTTTAAAATCCCGATCCCCCCTTCCACCCCCGTTTGTTATATGTAGTTCTTATTGCATAAAAATTAACACTTATTCATATGGAGAAAGTCTAAAAGAGCTTTGAGAAGTCATTTCACATTCTTTAATTTATCAAAAGTATCACATTTTTTGTTTTAAACATATTTTTAATATTAATTCTATGAATCCAGTGATGTCATACATCTTTGCATTTACACCTAGAAAAGTGTTATTGTTCTTTGGCAACTTTTCTCAGACACAAAAGTGTTATGCAGTCTGAATTTTTATGAGGGACGTCCACATTTTGCATTACATTTGATAGAATTGATACATTTTATAATGGAATTTAGTACTTCATTAAGATTTATTTTTAATTCCGAGACTAAATAAAATAACATTATTCACAAGCAGCATTTCCGGATTAGCACCTTTATAATTTTACAGTAGCAATTTTTCCCCCTTATAGCATACTTCTCTGATTACGTCTTCTTTTTCCAATTATTCTTAGTTGACCCCCCATGTATCATCCGATGTAAAAATTTAAAATACACGAAGTGGGACCCGTCGAATTTCGACGAAAGAAAATGTTTACAAAGGAACTGTTGCATTAAATTTATAATACATCGACAACAATAATTACAATAAAAAATCCATCTTACACTTGTTAGTTTAACTTTCCAAAGATATATTTTAACCTAAGATTAAGAAAATATTTTTTTCATAAACTTCAACTGTTAAAATTATTGAAAAATTAAACTTCATTCATATACCTAATCAGTAACATATAATCAAGATAAGTAATTTTGATTAAGTTATCAATTGATGCTTGATATTACGGAATGAAAATTCAGCAAAAATGATTTCACTTTGACATAATCATAGAATTTTCCCCCCTTTTAAATCTAAACCGAATCCAGTCATTTTCCGCGTTTTACATCCATATTAAGCATTTAAAAACATTTTAACGCGCAATAGGTTATTAATAAACATAATTTGAAGTCACGTTTGTCAACTATTACAACTTTCCATGTTAAAATTTCCATTCGTGATTTGAGGTCTTAGTATAATCTCTGTACCTGCACGTAAAAATTCCAGAAATTTATAAATTTTAGACGTATTCAAGGGGAAATATCTCGCTTTATCAAATAAAATTATCGTTTTCTTTTAAATATGACGTCATTTTCAGTCGCTGAAAAATTTGCCTATTTTCTCAAACTCAATATCAGCGAAATGAAAAAATAGTAAAGTATAATAACATCATCAGGGAAATTGTGCCTTTTTTTAACGCGTAACGTCAAATTTTTCTGTTTCTCTGTTCAATCTGCGTTCTGTTCAAATTTTTTTAAAATATATTTTTAATTGTAATGAGAAAATGCCATCAGTAAGAATATAATCAATAAAGATAACTAAACCACTTTTAACAGAAATGAAGTATTTCAGTTGCCACGATTAGAAAATTGGTATTAAAAACTATTAAAAAAATTAATATCTCAAAAATAAATTGAGATACAGCTTTCAAACAAATTGATTTTAAAAGTGCATTTTGTTCTGCATACGACGGTGTAAACATTTAAAATGTGGTATGTTTAGAAGTTTAAAAATTTGTAGTAGCGAAAATTACAAAACCGAAATTTCATTTCAAATTTCAAAGTGTTGCCATTCGCAGAATGACGTATGCGTTACGCACAGATATGTTTGTCCTTTATAATATAGATAGGACATGATGTATGCTCATATATGTGGTTTGCACAACATCCTTAAAAAGTTAACTTTTTACCCATTTTCTTACTCATTTAGGAATTTATTAATATAATAAAAGCACTATCTTGTTTAGGTATTTCAAACATATTTTAGGTTAAATGAGTTCAACACAGTCAATTTAAGATATTCTTTAAGTAATTTCATGTGTAAAAGTTTTGTCGTAGGACATATTGCGCTGTTTCTTTCAATAAATAGAAAAAACAAGTGGGTAAGTGTGATTACAGATCGCACAAAGGGTTTCGTTTAATATTCCTTTCAAAACACTTTATCATTTTGCAAAATCTGTTAGTTCCGAATTTTGCAACCAGGGGGCGCACTCTATTCTAAACAAACCTCTACCCGAACGAAACTCCGTTTTACCACCCATCCGTAGATATATTAGTCTAGTGGATCGGGTCCATAGTAACCGAGATAGGTAGACGCCCCATGGCGGTAAAAAGTGGAACTGAAATATGTAAGGCTAAAAGAGTAGTCAAAGGGCTGTGCAATTATTCATCACGTGAGGGTTGTCGGCAAAAGTTAGAAAAGTGCACCCCGGGTGAAAAGAGGCTCAGTTAGGAAAAAGTGTTTAAAATACACAAGTTAGAGCTCGGAAAGGTGAATAATATAACACTTTTTGAAATTTTTAGGATTTGTCATGTGATCGCAAGTGTTTAGCTATAAGTATGCAAAATTTCAAATCTCCAACTTACTTAGGTCCCAATCGCGCCCGTCGGCCTAATCGTTCGGAGTTTTCGTGGTTTTCTTCGAGCCGTGGATCTTCCATGCGTTAATACGGATTAGGTTCCCTTAGAAAGACCCCAAACGGAGGGCACTCCCCCCGGGTCTATATCCCTCGTGTAGATAATTGGCCGTCAAAAATCAACCCAACCCAACCCAACTTACTTAGGGGCTGAGTTAGAAAAAAAAGCTTAAAATACACAAGTTAGAGACCAGAAAGGTAAATATAAGACTTTTTCAAAATTTTATGATTTGTCATTTGATGTGAGGTGTTCAGCTATAAGTATGCAAAATGTCAAGTCTCCAACATATGTAGTTTTTGAGAACGGGCTCCGTGACAGACAGACAGACAGAGGAGTGAGAAATATTTTGACAGTGAAAAAAAAAAAAATGCACTTCTTTATTACAGAAGCTTTAGCACGGGAGAGAAAATTAAGCCAAAAAAAAAAAAAAGCAACATTTTCAAAAGTATTTTCTGACATTCTCTATTTACATTTTATAAACGTCGTCAAATTGTTATATCTTCATGAAATAACTTTCAGTATATCGAACGCACAATTAATTTGTTTCATATTTACACGATTTAATACATACTTTGATAAGCAATTGTTTCATTTGTATCTAAAGTAGCTGACCTGCCCGCCGTTGCTCGGGCCCATGATAATATTCTTAAATAAACCTTAAATTTTTATCATTTTATATCTGCTGCGCACTCGCTGCTCAAATGATTTATCCAACAGCTGCCAGATAAAAAACGCTCGGAAAATTAAAACTGTTAATTAATGTATATTCATTCCTTGCGGTCGGATTTCAAAGAAAATTGGATATTTGGATTCATCGTTAAAACATACGTATAGGTGTGTTAATATTAAATCGATAAAAGCAATATTAAAAATAAATAATGTCTCTTAAAACTTCCTAGTGTACTTTGAAATATGGCAACCTGGCGAAATATAAATTCTGGTAAACGATTCCCTTCTTAAAGAAGAAATTGAGAAAGAATTTTCTTTACAGCCTGATTAAAATCTATGCTTTTTAGCTCACAGGCTATCAAAGCCTGAGAGCCAATGTGCCCGCAAGTTCTGTATGTATGTACAGTCGTGGAAAAAAAAAAGTAAACACCCCCTACTAACTCCTCAACAAATCATCGTAGAAGAAAGTTACTGGTACCGAACGATTGGAAATAAAGTCTACTTTTAAATGATGTATATAAAATTTTCTTAGGGGGTCATCTACATATTAAAATGAATCCAAACTTCATTTTTTTCAATGGCAATACCCAATTTTAACGAGATATTTCAAATCTTCGGTTCAAACTATTCCTAGACACCAAATTTCAAGTCATTTGAATGATAAGTTTTTGAATTATAAACATTCAAAATTGAGTGCTTCTAATGTTAAATTACATTTTCATATTTTTATTTATATCTCCCGAAATTATGCTCCTAATGTGCTAATTTTTTTTGTAGTAATAATACCAATATACCCAAACATAAATAAGCTGAATTTGCAATTTTTATAATTTTATGATATGAATTATGAAATTAATATTCGAAAAAATTATGAATTGCAACCTACAATTTTTTTGATGGATTTAGATTTATTAAGTCTTGCTTTAGGGAAATTCAAAAATTTCGCATTTTTCTTCCAAGTAGTTTTCAAATTATGCTTAAAAAACGGCAAAATGATGGTTTAAGGGGCCGTCTATGATGGAAGTGAGTAGACATTTTGAAATTTATTCTGCTGTACTGTAATCAAACAGGTTTCATTGACGCTTAAACGTGCCTTGATCAAGAAGGCGGCTCTCTCGGTTAACAATCCAGTACGGAACTTCAATTTGAATACAGCCCTTAAAATACGCTCGTTTTAAAATAATTAATTTCTCGGAAATTTATGGTACGAATTGCATAAAAATTTGTCTTTAAGTTAATTGAAGGGTGTAGAGTTCATTTATGCTGTCAGAATTGGGTACTGCTATTGAAAAAAATAAAATTATGGTTCGTTTTAATATGTAGATGGCCCCCTAAGCCAATTTTATATACATCATTTAAAAGTAGACTTTATTTCCAATCGTTCGGTACCAGTAACTTTCTTCTACGATATTTTGTTGAGGAGTTAGAAGGGGGTGTTTACTTTTTTTTTTCCCCACGACTGTACGTATCCCAGCAAAAAGGAAATTGCTGTCCAGCAGCAAGATAGGTGCTGGCAATGATGGAGAAGTGCTGGCTAATGGTCTACCACTGCATGACCAGTGCTGGACAGCTTCAGTCAACTATGCTGTTGGGAATCATCAGGTAAAATTCTGGTGGGCTTCCGTTTTATCTCATGCGCTGGCCTACCACCACATGGAAGTGCACAAACTTTTGCAGTATTATTGCTGGGAACCCTTATGCTAGGTGGCGTTGCGAATATCGAAGACATTGAGTATTTGAACACAATTTGAAATGAATATCTTAACACAATTTAACACTAGAACCGCCATAGAGGTCATTTTGACCAGAACAAATGAAAATATTTCGATTCGCACCAGAAATTTCTCTGTAAATTATGTTAAATATGTACCACGGAGAAATAAGTTAAATAAATTAGTTAAATACAGTTTTAAATAAAAATTATGGTGAAAAACATTTTTACAACACTTGAGTAAAATTTCCGGCGGTTCTAGTGTTAAGCTGTGAAGCTAATTTTTTTTTTTAACTAAATAATATAGCACCATACCATTGCCATCAACAAAATAAATAAGTAAATGAATAAATAAATAAATTCTTTATTTCAACGCACTTTTTTTTCTCCTTAAATCTGGTTTTACTAAGTTACAAACGATTTCGGTTTTCATAATGTACATAGTTGAGAATCAATAATAATAATAAAAAAAAGCGTATAAAATATATAGGATTTCTATACAATACTGTAATTTCTATGCCAGTTTAATGATTGGGAACGTAAATCACAAAAGAAACCGACTTGAAATAGTGTAATGGAGCTTGACAACTACGAGCGGCGTAGAATACGCTGAAAGTACTTGTTCATGTCTGATCACGAAAACCAAACAGCAACAAGGGCGGTTAGTACTTGATAGGGTGACCACATGGAAACCGCTACAAGTTAAAATATTTCTATAGACATTTCTACTATTATAGACACTTCTACAGATAATTTCTATAACTCTTGATGAAACTAGCTTATTGAAAAAAGGGCCATAATTCTATAATAGTTTGTTTTTTTTTATAGAATACTATAAGAAATTTTTGTAAGGGAAAGTGCTGGGCCAGCAAAGGAATAGCAGTGGGATAGGTGCTAGAGCACTGCAGGAAAAGTTCCGGATTGAAGTAATGTGATGGCATAACAATGCTGGCCTGCTGTTGGCCATCACTGATGGACCAGCTGCATTCTGCACGGACTCTTTTGTACTGGTTTAAGTAATGCTACCATTGCACTTTACCGCTGATGCCAGTGCTGGCTGCCATCTTTTTTACAGCTGATGGCCCACTGTTTCTTTCTTTGCTGGGATGTATGTATATGTACATATGTATGTACGTAACCCGATAACTCTTGATAGAATTAACCGATTTGCTTTAAAAAAATTTCTAGGTTCATTTTGATAAGACGCTTCCCTAATTAGTTTTGGGGAATCATTGGTTAAGTATAAAGGGGGGAGTCGGGACGGGTCTAATTCCCCTTAATTTAAATAAAAGGGTTTTTCATGCAGAATTATCCGATTTGCTTCAAATTTGGTATACAGGTTTATTCTGATAAGGCGCTTCCTTGATTAGATTTGGGGGTTCTTTGGTTAAGTGAAAAGGGGCGCCCCCGCACTTTAATTTAGATAAATGGGTTTTTCTATCCGATTTGCTTCAAATTTGGTATACCCGTTTATTCTGATAAGACGCTTCCCTGATTAGATTTGGAAGTTCATTGGTTAAGTATAAAGGGGGAGAAGTATTCTCCCTTTAATTTAGATAAATGGGTGTTTTATGCAGAATTATCCGATTTGTTTTAAATTCGATACACAGGTTTATGTTGATAAGGCTCTTGCCTGATTAGATTTGGAGGTTCATTGGCTAAGTAAAACTAGGGAAACGGGGGGGCTGATCCACCCCCTTAATTTATTTTTCGAGGAGCATTATTCTTTGACATAAGAGTATAATATACAATTAGTGTGAATAGCCTATGAGCCCAATGTCACCAGTTTAACAGGGCACTTTTCTTTTTATTCCTTCTGCAAACCGCTAGCTTCGATGCGATTTCAAGAGGAGCATGTTGATTGGGCAGTCGTGCGCAACCTTCGAATTGAACCGCTTGATGAGTTTTTAATTAATATCCCACCTAATTATTAGGGATTTAAAATTCTGAGTCTCAGGCGCATTAGGAGAGAGGCCTTGGACTATCTTCACAAAAATTTTCAGCGTCGTACGTGCTATAGATTTCGCTAGCCATCGCAGACACACAGAGCGAAACTTTCTTTTATTTGTATAGATAAGCCATAGAAGATGAGAATTTTTTTTCATGAGTCGCCGTTTCACTATTATAGTTGTTTATAGTATTTGACATAAAGTTATGCCAAGGCTTTTATAACGAAGAAGTACCAAAAAAAAAAAGCTTCTCTTTCTTTTTTCCATAAGTTCCAGCAAAGAAAGAAACAGTGGGCCATCAGCTGTAAAAAAGATGGCAGCCAGCAGTGCCATCAGAGGTAAAGTGCAAGGGTGCCATTACTTAAACCTGTCGAAAAGTGTCCAAGCCGAATGCAGCTGGTCCATCAGTGATGGCCAACAGCAGGCCAGCATTGGTATGCCATCACATTACTTCAATCCGGCCCTTTTCCTGCAGTGCTAGCACCTATCCCACTGCTATTCCTTTGCTGGCCCAGCACTTTCCCTTACAAAAAATTTCTCATAGAATTCTATAAAAAAACAAAGTATTATATAATTATGGCTCTTTTTTCTATAAGCTAGTATCACCAAGAGCTATAGAAACATCTGTAGAAGTGTCAATAATAGAGATGTCCATAGAAATATTTGAACTTTCATTGGTTTCCATGTTGTCACCCTCCCAAGTACTAACCGCGTTCGATGCTGCTTGGTTTTCGTGATCGGACATGAACAAGTGCTTTCAGCATACGCTACGACTTCCCGTAGTTTTCAAGTTCTGATTACACTATTTCAAGTTTGTTTCTTTTATGATTTACGTTCCCAATCATTCAACTGGTATAGAAATTATTCTATTGTATAGATATTCTGTGTATTTTATACGCTTTTTTTTTTATTATTGATTCTGAACTGCGTAAATTATGAAAACCGAAATCCTTTGTAACCTAGTAAAACCAGATTTAAGAGAGAAAAAATAGTGCATTGAAATAAAGAATTTATTTATTTATTCATTTACTTATTTATTTTGTTGGTGGCAGTGGTGCTATATTTTTTACAGTTTAAAAAAAATTAGCTTCATAGCTTAAATTGTGTTAAGATATTCATTTCAGATTTGTGTTCAAATACTCAATGTCTTCGATATTCGCAGCGCCACCTAGCGTAAGGGTTCCCAGCAGTAATACTGCAAAAGTTCGTTCACTTCCATGTAGTGGTGGGCCAGCGCATGAGATAAAACCACCAGAATTTTATCTGATGATTTCCAACAGCAAAGTTGACTGAAGCTGTCCAGCAGTGGTAGACTATCAGCCAGCACTTCTCCATCATTGCCAGCGCCTATCTTGCTGCTGGTCAGCAATTTCTTCTTTGTTGGGGTACTACGTTGTTGTATGGTTGTGTTATAAATAATGATTATTAAAGAATTCATTGACTCTAACTGGACTATAAAGTTTTATTTTCTGGAACCTGAGCTCGGCTTACATTTGAATATTCATTGACCTTGAAACCGAACACATAATGTAATTTTTATTCAGCAGATTCCAAACAGCAATTTAATTTACGTTGAACGGAATCCTTTTTTCTTAAAATAATTTGAGAAAGTATGGGGGAGGGTCGTTTCCTTATTATATACGCACACAAGAGATGCCTTGTTTTCCAGTGAAGCCGTAGTCACTTTGACGCAGGGGTACAGAATATGTCCGATCCGGCGATCTAGGATCGGGGGAAATTTTAACCACCTGGGAAATTTTGCAGAAACATATACAATTGATTTCGATTTTAACAATGAATTCCATAGTTCCCTGAGATAAAAAAAATTCACTAAAAATAAAAAAATCCGTATGGCGACCTTCACAAAATCGATCTCGGAATAATATGTACCGTATATAAGGGGTTCTGTTCCGAATTTTCCGAAAATTTAAGGCATTTGGTTCCGAAAATTAAAAAAAAAATCGGTCATCAATCTGAAAATTTATATAAAAATACCGCGAATTTTGTCCAAGAATTACGGAAAAAACGCTAATTTCGTCACAAGATCGCAAAATAACAGCAAATTTTTAAAGGAACGCGAAAAAAACCGCGAATTTTGTCAAAAGATTGTGAAAGAACAGCAAGTTTCGTCAAAAGATCGCGAAATGAACGCAAATTTCGTCAAAAGATCGCGAAACAACTGCAAATTTCGTCAAAAGATTGCGAAATGAACGCAAATTTCGTCAAAAGATCGCGAAACAACTGCAAATTTTGTCAAAGGAGCGCAAACATTGTTAAAAGATTGCAAATTTCGGTAAATGATCTCAAAACAACCGCGATCATCAAAAGGAAGCAAAAGGGATTTCATCAAAAGGAAGCAAAATAACCATAAAACTCGTCAATAAATCGCGAAATAACCGCAAATTTCGTCAAAAGATTGCAAATTTCCCCAAAGGGCCACGAAAAAAAACATAATTTCTGCTGGGAGTGTATTTCCCCCACTCTGCTGTAACCTTTCAGAAAATTAGCTGTGAATTTCAAGAATTTTTTTTTCACTCAGAATCACCCCTGCCATATATACTTCAGCATAAGTTGAGAAATATTGGAAAAATAAATTTTCTATACCTACGGTAATACAGAATTTACCTATAACATACTGTAAAATTTTGGGAAAATTGTCATGTGGATTGGGGGAAATGTTGGGTTGGTTGTATTTATGTCGGCCAATTATCAGCACGTGGGATACCGGCCCTAGGGGGGGGGTGCCTTCCGTGGAGGTCTTTCTAAGGGAACCTAACCCGTATTAACGTTTGGCAACCAAGGTTCGAAGAAAACCACCAAAACTCCGAACGATTAGGCCGACGGGGACGCTTGGGATCGCCCAGCACCTCCCGTCTACCAGCTTCGAGAGCCACTGGTGGGTCGGGAAATGCTGGGTTGTTGGTTGGTTGTATTTATGTCGGTCAATTATCAGCACGTGGGATATATGCCCTAAGGGGGGGGGGGTGCCTTCCGTGGAGGTCTTTCTAAGGGAAACCAAGGTTCGAAGAAAACCACGAAAACTCCGAACGACTAGGCCGACGGGCGCGATTGAGATCGAACCCAGCACCTCCCGTCTACCAGCTTCGAGAGCAGAACCTCTCGGCCACTGGTGGGACGGAAATGTTGGGTTGGGTTGATTTTTTGACGGCCAATTATCTACACGAGGGATATAGGCCCGAGGGGGAGTGCCTTCCGTGGAGGTCTTTCTAAGGGAACCTAATCCGTATTAACGCATGGAAATCCACGGTTCGAAGAAAACCACGAAAACTCCGAACGATTAGACCGACGGGCGCGATTGGGTTCGAACCCAGCACGTCCCGTCTACCAGCTTCGAGAGCAGAACTTCTCAGCCACTGGTGGGGCCGGAAATGTTGGGTTGGGTTGATTTTTGACGGCCAATTATCTGCACGAGGGATATAGGCCCTAGGGGGAGTGCCTTCCGTGGAGGTCTTTCTAAGGGAACCTAATCCGTATTAACGCATGGAAATCCACGGTTCGAAGAAAACCACGAAAACTCCGAACGATTAGGCCGACGGGCGCGATTGGGTTTGAACCCAGCACTTCCCGTCTACCAGCTTCGAGAGCAGAACCTCTCGGCCACTGGTGGGGCGGGAAATGTTGGGAGTAGAAACGTTTTCTGCACCCCTGCTTTGACGTTACGTTACACAAGAAAAATGGACACATATTTATATAGACAGAATTTATAATTTAAATTGAATGATTTTGTAATGATAATCAATGCTAATTCTAACTGATGCCTACTTTATACAGCTTTTTCTCAATCAATTAATTCTTTGGCAATTAATTTTTGGAAATTATTTAGTTTTGAAAAGAAATTCACAAAATAAATCGCTCCTACCTTCTTCTGTAGTGCTGCCATCTGGCTATATCAAGAAAAACTAAACGTTGTCTTGATGCACCTTGGATTGGACTATGGTGGCGACTTGGTGTATATCGCTGTCGATTAAAGAATGCTAATCTCTAATTGGGTCGCCTTGAATCGTGAATTAAAAGGCGGGTCGATGTACTATATTTTTATATTCTTATAAAGGTTTGATGTATGTTATGTTTGCCCTTTTAACCCGCAAAAAAATTTTGTTCGTAAAATGATGAAACGATTCACTGATATCAGAATTTGCAAACGAATTTCTTGGAAAATAAAAACTTGTAATTCTAAGCTGCCATTAAAAAGCAAAATTTTATTAAAATATTCTTGGTGCCGTTTATCAGTTTGGAATTAAAATTAGGTGGCCACGCCGTGTGACCACTGTCCTTGAAAGGGTTAATAAATTTTCTTTCAATAAGAGCAGTGGCGTATCTAGACTTATTATTTTGGAGAGGGCTGGGTTGCATTGCATTTATGTCGGCCAATTATCAGCACGTGGGATATAGGCCCTAAGGGGTGGGGTGCCTTCCGTGGAGGTCTTTCTAAGGGAACCTAACCCGTATTAACGCTTGGAAAACCAAGGTTCGAAGAAAACCACGAAAACTCCGAACGATTAGGCCGACGGGCGCGATTGGGATCGAACTCAGCACTTCCCGTCTACCAGCTTCGAGAGCAGAACCTCTCGGCCACTGGTGGGGCGGAGAGGGCTGGGATACAGTAAAAGTTTCTAAGAAGGAATAGCAAGAAATGGAAAAAAGCCTGCTTTAACCCTTTATCTACTGACGGTACTTATAAGTACCATTAAAATAACTTGTTATAAAATTCATTTAATACATTGATTAGTTGTAGTTTAGAATGAGTTATAGATACATTACTTTACCTTGTTCCAAAAGCATTATGGGTTACGCAAGACGAAAATATTTTTAAAAGGATCATTTATTTTGCTTTTGCATCTTTTCAGCTTTCTTGACGTTGGGAGGGGAGGGGGATTTTTCTATTCTGAAATATTTCTCTATTCCTATTGTAAGAACATTCTGTTTGTACATTTCCTAATTCTACAAAATACTAAGAAAAATATTTAAAATAAAAGATTTGAGTGGGGTTATAAATAGTGCACAAAATCCCTATCAGTTCAAATTGAATGAATCATTCTAAATCCTTCAATCCTTCTAAAATTTATTAAATGATTATATAAATCTTCTAAAACAATTCACGAAAAATGCTTTAGAAGATAAAATTTTCATGAATTCATAATTCAGTGCATAAAGGGTTAAACAGGTTTGTATCTTACTAGCAGGTAACACATCTATTATACAATCAAATCTGCTAAGATGAAATCACATGGGACAGGGGAAAATGTCGTTTTAAACAGGTTTTTGTCTTCACAAGTCGTTATAAAGCATTTTTTTAAATGGGATACAGAAAATTATCTACTAAAAGGTATAATAAATAGTAAATAAAACTGAAATAAACAGCGAATTTAAAATTATATAAGAGCATTCTCAATCTACCCCACCAAGAAAAGTTGTCTAAAATGGAATTTTTTTTTGGTTCATTTTGAATTTTATCTTAGCAAGTTTCATTACATTTTTCTAAAATTTCGTAATTAAACTTGATATTTTCTACAAATTTCGGAGGGGGCTGAAGCCCCATCAGCCCACCCCCTACATACGCCACTGAATAAGAGAAATAACAAGGAAAAAAAATCCCAAGCCGTTCCGATTGGCTCGCTCTGTTGAGATAGCCAGACCATACTGACTTTTAATGTCTTGGAAGGGGCGATCTACACAATATGGATATCTAAATCTCCGTACTCTGTGGGGCGATCGACTGCATCACTCAACAAGCAGTTTCGATCCACGTAATTTAATTACTAGCAAAAGCCATGCTTTGTTTGGATTCGCGAAGCATTATTTAATAAGATAAATATTTAAAAGTAACAATATTTTTTTACATTATTTTTGCATCTTTATTTTTGCATCAGCAAAAACGTTATTTTATGTTTTGGCGCATTTTAATTTTAGAAATGTAAATTCAGCCAAATAACTAAGAATTTTCTCGGAATTTTTTATTTATGATATAACAAATTTCACAATTAATTTTATTTGTTTACAATTCTTTTGTTGCCACTTTACAAAAAAAAAAAAAAAATCATGATATAATTATTTTAAAATGCGTCAGTATCGTCTGCGTAAATGATTTCACATATTAAGAATAAATTGTGTATTTGAATTCTTAACATTGAAAAATACTTTTATAATTGAATGTAAATAATTAAAGTTTCACACATTTTAATTCATTAAAAATAGGCTATAATTTTCACAAAAAAGTGTCTCTCTATTCTAAAAAAAAGTAACTACCGCTGTCACCGCCGCCGCCGCCGCCGGTTTTGAATTTTTTGTGACCGGAGGTCTTTCTTCGTTAATATTAAAAAAACTGTTGCATACAAAAATATGAAAATCGGTAGTATTATAGAATAATGTTTGATAAACACGCTGATGTAGACAGTTTTCAAATCGAAGAATTATTTTAAGAGATATTTAATGCCAAAGATGGACAAAATCGTTCCATTAAAAAAGTTTTATAGGAGCAAAAACTGTACATAGGAATTTAATCATTTTTAGATCATTTTATGCGTCAGAATTTCCCGGTGTGCAGATTGCAGTTAGTTTTTTAATTTGAATAATTTTTCGAGGTTTTATTTCTATTTTAAATTCAAATTTTCAGCATTTCGAGAGATATTTTTTACAAACTAGGGGGCTCTGCCCCCTACGAGCTACGCTCGTCAACCCCCGTTCAGACACCGCAGACTCTAAAAGTACGCTAATTTGATCGGCTTTAAAAAGATTTCGGAAGATTGAATTATAATTTAAAAAACAATGGCGATCTCCCTATAAACGGATTGCTATTGATTTCTCTTTGACTGGGGAATTTTAAGGCCAAATCCGCTGCGGTACTACTTGATTAACCCGTCGACCAATTTCGCCAAATTATATAAATCGCCAAAGCACTCGCCAAATTATACAAATTGACATAATTTTTATTTTAAATAACGAAAGAACAAATAAATTAGCGCAACATTAATAAAAATAGAAATAAAATGTTGAAATAAAAATAACTTGATGACGTAGACATGTGTAACTTGCTTAAAGTCAAGTTAATGTGACATTTACGATCAAACATTATTGGCATTTAATCTTATAGTTTGGCGAATGATAGATTTTTGGTCGACGGGATAACTAAGTAGTACCAAAAATAAATATGTCAATCGCTGTTTTCATCTTTGATTAAGTAAAATAAGTTAAACATTTCAAAATAAGCTAATATAAAAGGAATTAAGTAAACAGAATCTTTGTCTCCCAGTATTTTTTAACAAAGCGAAAAGAAAGTTCTTTTAAATAAGACATTTTAAATTAATCGTTTTTAATCTGACGTAATTTTGACCAAACTATTCTTTCTCTTTTTAATATTCACGTGAAAATACTTGTGTTAGAAATGAAATATTATTTGCGCTTTCCTAACAATAACAGTTGAAAAGTATCCTCTCAAAATATCAAATGAATGTCTAGCGCAATTTCTAAATTTAAACCGTTTTGCAATATTATTTTGTGTTCATTTTATTTAATAACTGTAATGTGACGTAAATATGACGTAATTTCTCCTATTTAAGACTTCTAACGCATGTTAATAAATTTATTATTTTAGAAAATCATTTCTCTCTTAAAATTCACGTGTAATTATAGTTTTTATGACGTAATTTTTAATAAGTTCCTGCTTTTTGTACATAATTATTTAATTCTAATTCCAAATGTTTTTTTCTGTTTATAATAGTCACGTGTAAATAAATTTTTAATTTATTTACACGTATAAATATTTTTTTTTGAAGCAAACATTATTGTTTCCGCTTTTTATACAGTTGGTAACAGTTTAAATTAATATTACTTTCTAAAATCTGTCAAAAATATCTCTAGAAATGCTGAAAATTTGAATTTAAAATAAAAATAAAACCTCAAAAAATTAGTCAAATTTAAAAAAGAAATATAGTCTGCACACCGGGAACTTCAAACGTATAAAATGATCTAAAAATGATTAAATTCCCATAAATAGTTTTTGCTCCTATAAAACTTTTTTAGTGGAACGATTTTGTCCAACTTTAGCATTAAATATCTCTTAAAATAATTCTTCGATTTGAAAACTGTCTGCATCAGCGTGTTTATCAAACATTTCTGTATAATACTACCGATTTTCATATTTTTGTATGCATTATTTTTCTTAATATTAACGAAGAAAGACCTCCGGTCACAAAAAATTCAAAACCGGCGGCGGCGGTGACAGCGGTAGTTACTTTTTTTTAGAATAGAGAGATTTTAGAAAATTGTATTAATTTAAACTGTTGCCAACTGTATAAAAAGCGCAACCAATAATGTTTGCTTCAAATTAAAAATTTATTTTACACGTAACTATTATAAACAAAAAATATAAAAAGCAGGAACTCATTGAAAATTACGTCATAAAAACTATAGTTACACGTGAATTTTAAATGAGAAAGAATATTGTAAAATAATAAATTCAGTAACATGCGTTAGAAGTCCTAAATAGGAGAATTTACGTCATATTACACTTATTACGTAAAATGAACAAAAAATAATATTGCAAAACAGTTTTAATTTAAAAATTGCGCGAGACATTTACTTGATATTTTAAGATGATCATAATATTTCATTTCTAACAAAAGTATTTTGACGTGAATATTAAAAAGAGAAAGAAAAGTTTGGTGAAAATTACGTCAGATTATAATTGTCAGATTCAAATTATAATTCAATCTTCCGAAATCTTTTTAAAGGCGGTCAAATTAGCGTGCTGTTAGAGTCTGCGGTGTCTGAACGGAAGTTGACGAGCGTAGCTCGTAGGGGGCAGAGCCCCCTAGTATTTTAAAATTTTCATAAAAGAAATCGTGAAACTATTTAATTAATTATGATTCTATCTATAACGACTAACTCCATGATTTATTTTTTCTTCTGAAAATAGACGTGTTTCATTTTTTATTTGCAAAAATGCGCCCGTAATGGAAGAACATGTAAAATAAATTAACTAAAATAATAATTTTTTAAGGTTATTCTGTCAAAAAAAATAATATTGTGCAAATCTACACATCATAATTTATTTTCAAGTTTAATTTCAAGTCAAAATGCTGAATAGCTTTTTTTAAAGTGTACGACAAAATGTAATTTGTGTAGCCTAGTGGAGGATTACACAATTCAATGATGATTCTGATTAATTAAAAAAATACTTACATAAATAATTTACGTATATTTATTTATCCAATATTTTTTTCACGTTTCTATAAACAATTGCGCGCTTTTAATAATGTCAGTATTGTTTATGCGAGGGTTTGTAAACTTTGTAATTTAGTATTTTTTTAATAATGTACCCTATCACTGACGCATGTATGAGCGCTTCACGACCCTGAAAGCAAAATTAACGAGTCGGAAATTGTACGTCAAACGTGGCTAGTGAGGTGCGTTCGTACTCTAAATAGTTCTTATAAATAGTCAGATCTTGGTGCCATAGCTGTTGCACTCTTATGCATGAATACAAAATTGATGACGGTTATATATATTAAATTCATTCATACGGAAATAAGAGGACTCCCTTTTCAGTTGGACATCATCACCATGGCAACCTGGAATTGTTACCTATCATTGGATATCGCCGAATTAATGACGTAGGATAGGATTTAATAGAATAATTCCCATCAAAACTCATTAGACAGATCTTTAAATAAAAGGTAATGCTTCATAATCGAATTCATCTAATTTTAGAACTTTCTCCTGCAGCTCTATAACTAAGCAATGTAGAATGATGCGTTTTGCATTAATCTCTCTATTCTAAAAAAAAGCAACTACCGCTGTCACCGCCGCCACCGCCGGTTTTGAATTTTTTGTGACCGGAGGTCTTTCTTCGTTAATATTAAGCAAAATATTGCATACAAAAATATGAAAATCGGTGGAATTATAGAGAAATGTTTGATAAACACGCTGAGGCAGACAGTTTTCAAATCGAAGAAATATTTAAAGAGATATTTAATGCTAAAGTTGGACAAAATCGTTCCCTTAAAAAAGTTCTATAGGAGCAAAAACTGTACATCGGAATTTAATCATTTTTAGATCATTTTATGCGTCAGAATTTCCCGGTGTGCAGACTGCACTCAGTTTATTAATTTAACTCATTTTTTGAGGTTTTATTTCTATTTTAAATTCAAATTTTCAGCATTTCGAAAGATATTTTTTACTTATTTTAGAAAATTGTACTAATTTAACCTGTTGCCAACTGTATAAAAAGCGCAACCAATAATGTTTGCTTCAAATTAAAAATTTCTTTTACACGTGACTATTATAAACAAGAAAATATAAAAAGCAGGAACTCATTGAAAATTATCATAAAAACCATATTACACGTGAATTTTAAAAGTGAAAGAATGTTGTAAAATAATAATTTCATTAACATGCGTTAGAAGTCTGAAATAGGAGAAATTACATCACATTTACGTCACATTACACATTACGTAAAATGAACAAAAAATAATATTGCAAAACAGTTTAAATTTAAAAATTGCGCGAGACATTTATGTAATATTTTAAGATGATATTTTCAACTATTTTTATTAGGATAGCGCAAATAATATTTCATTTCTAACAAAATTATTTTCACGTGAATAGTAAAAGGATAAAGAAAAGTTTAGTGAAAATTACGTCAGATTAAAAACGATACATTTAAAGTGTCATTAAAAAAAACTTTCTTTTCGCTTTGCTAAAAAATACCGGGAGGCAAAGACTCTGTTTATTTAATTCATTTTATGTTAGCTTATTTTGAAATGTCAACTGATTTTATTTAATCAAAGACGGAAACAGCCATTGTATTATTTAACAGCCGCTGATTTGGCTTTAAAATTCCCCAATCAAAGAGAAATGAATAGAAACCCGTTTATAGGGAGATCGCCACTGTTTTTTAAGGGTGTATTCGAAAAAATATTTTTCCACCCTCAACAACTCGAAATTTTCTGAGACATTTTCAGACTCATTTTTAAAAGTAAAAACATGAAACTTGCTGGGGTGATTTCTGAAGACATGTTTAACATGCCGTGTGATTTCATTTTCAGCTCAATTAATCAGAATTTGATTTTTAAACAATTATTTTCTCAGTATGACCATTTTTGTTCATTCCCAGATCGCCCGCTTCGGAAAATTCGGTTCAAAACGCCCAATTTGACAGCGTTTTTTACAGTATTTTCTGCATTTATCAAAAAATTAAGAAGCACCGCACATTATATAGTTTCTAAATAAGAGAATTTCCAAGTTTGATGCGTTTGAGAGCAAAAATGAATTTTAAAATGAATCAGAAAATAAGCAGTTTGGATCGGAATACACCCTTAACTTATAATCCAATCTTCCGAAATATTTTTTTAAGCCGATCAAGTTAGCGTGCTTTTAGAGTTTGCGGTGTCTCAACGGGGGTTGACGAGCGTAGCTCGTAGGGGGCAGCGCCCCCTAGTTACCTAAATAATAATTGTTAAGTTAAAGCGCAAAATCAGGAGTTTTGTGAATTCATAATGAAAAATTTAACTTAAACTTTTTTCAAAACGGTGTCTGAAACTTCTGAAAAATAAAAATTGAAAAATGATTGGTTCTGTTTACATGAATAACTCCAGCAAAATTTCCAATATTGCCAAAATTCCCTGCTTTATTCCCGTCCCTCAAAATGCGTGGAATTTTTGCAACTCTACCTAGAACAGAAGGTAGCCCGTCAGAATGATGTGTTTGCATTTTCAAAAGAGTGATATAGTATTGCATTGCAAAAGGAATTATGAAGTAATAAATTTTACCTTATCTGACTAATAGGGTTAGATGGGGTAAAATAGTTATAAAAACAGCTCATTTTTTATTCGAACGTAATTTGCAAGAAAATTATTAATTGAATAAATGAACTTCACTCACAAAATTTGAAGAACTATTTCACAAAAAGCATGCAAATTAGAACTAATAATGTTATTTTAAACTAATAATGTTATTTCAATTAACTGACTTTTTTTTTCGTTCATTGCATTTAAAAAAAAATCAATAACCTTCAGTTTCTTGTAAATAAAAAAAATAAAATAAAAAAATAAACTGCAAGACTGCAATTCCTAATAAATTTGATAGTTAATACTAAACTAGTATGTTGTGGCCATCACAAAACTTTCTTCTATATAAATCACGTCAATTAAATCATTTAAATAGTAAAAGAAATTACATCAATTTAGAACCAATTCGTATCAAAGTATACCTGAATTTGAAGTTTGATGAAAATTCGTCCATTAGTTATTGAGATAGAGCTGTAGGGGAAATTCTGAAAAATGCAGCATAGCAGCGCCACCTGTTGAGCGATTTGCACCAAAACACAAACAGCACTAATTCATATTAAGGTATACCGGAATCTGAAGTTTGATGAAAATCGGTGCATTAGTTCTGGAGCTAGAGCTATTGTGGAAATCACAAAAAATGCCGCACAGCAGCGCCACCTGTTGAGAGATTTACGCGAAAAGGTACAAAACATCAATTCATGTCAAGGACTAACTGAATCTGAAGTTTGATGAAAATCCGTGCATTAGTTCTGGACATTGAGCTATTGTGGAAATCGTGGAAAATGCTGCATAGCAGCGCCACCTGTTGAGCGATTTACACCAAAACATAAACAGCACTAATTCATATCCAGGTATACTTGAATCTGAAGTTTGTTGAAAACCCAAGCATTTAGTTCTTGAGATAGAGCTATTGCGGAAATCTCAAAAAATGCAGCATAGCAGCGCCACCTGTTGAGCGATTTACACCACAAGGGGCAAAACGTCAATTCATGTCAAGCACTAAATGAATCTGAAGTTTGATGAAAATCCGTGTATTATTTCTTGAGATTGAGCTATTACGAAAATTGTGTAAATGTTGCAGAATGCAGCATAGCAGCGCCATCTGTTAGGCGATTTTCACCAAAACGTTACGAGCACCAATTCATATCAAGGATTAACGGAATCTGAAGTTTTATAAAAATCCGCGCATTAGTTCTTGAGATAGAGCTTTTGCGGAAATCCTGCAAAATGCTACATAGCAGCGCCACCTGCAGGGCGATTTATACCAAAAACTAATCAGCACCAATCTATATTAGGGACTACCTTAATATAAATTTTTATTAAATTCCGTGCATTAGTTCTTGAGATAGAGCGCCCACAAAATTTGTGTCACATACAGACAGACAGACGGACAGACAAACAGACAGACTCACAGACAGACATTTTGTAAAAACATGTTTTTTGGAATCTCTGACACATAAAACGTGTAAATCCGTCGAAAACTGGAATTCGAACATTTTCATGAAACCAATACTTTCTTCTTGTCAAGATAGAAGAAAGTAAAAAGAACATTTTTATAAGATAGCAAAATCAAATCTAAACAGTAAACATTAAATTCGCATTTTTAAAGAAAGTTTTAAAGCATGGAGTTCGTTTAGATCGCTATATTGTCAATGAGCTCCATGGTCACAGCGCTATTATATATATAATGCAAACAAAGTTGATAACATGCAGAATAAAACACAATTTCAAAAGAAAGTTTATTTGTTTTTACTAATTGCCGATAGCTGGCGCCAAAATAATAATTATATAACTTAAATTTAAAAAGTTTATCTCAGATTAAATCCTGATCTTTTTAAAACATGCATAAAGAAACCTGTAATAAGTTTTGATAATTAAAAATCATCTTTTATCACATAAATAAATTGCAACTGCAACTATTAATTGCATTAACAGTTTTTCTGTCCTCAAATAATTCTTTTATTAAATTACAAATTTATTTTCCCTACAAAATACAAAATTTTATTTGAATTGATAATATATATATATACACGGTATTATATATTCCTGGTATTCTAATTACATTTTATTAGAAATATTCATTTTCCCCCAATGTCTTCAGAATTTAAAGAACTTTTTCAAAAGAAAATTTCTTTTTTTAATTTTAACTACCGATAAATGGCGCCATCAAAACTAAAACGTTTACAACGAATGTAATTTATTTTTTCGACACCAGGCTATATCGCTGATTCCCCTTGCGAACAATTACCTCCATGTTTTAATATTTTAAAAGATCAAGGTGAATGAATCGTTTGTTTACTTTCATGGAAAGAGAGATTGACAATCTAATTTCAACTGAAGTTATCTCAGAATATATACATAATTGAAAATCTGTCATCTCTCAAATGTTAATTGATTTTGAATATTCTTTCTAAAAATGTAACATTTATGAAGTGTTATTCGAAAAAATAATTTTGAAAAAAAAAATGGCCGAATGAAATATGAAAAAGCGAAATGTTTATCGGGATCCAGATGAGTTCACTCCGGAAGTGTTATACACTTAGTGCTATTATATATATAAACATTGCCTATCGTGGGATATCATTGAATTAATTAAGCACGATAGGATTTAATAGAATGAAGAAAATTTTAAAATATTTTTTAATTTTTGATTAGATTTTCATAAAATTTGAAGTGACTCGACCCAATTCTGCAACGATTATAAATATTGTGGTTTGAAATATTGATTTTCAAACCACTCGGTTGGGTAGTTTTTGCGCTGTTGTATGCTGGCAGGCAGACAGACGAACCAAACGACGACTATAGGTGCTAGTTGCTACGTATTTATATAATTACGAATGCACATAAAAAGAGCCTTTTGGCACCAACCTTAATACAGGAGGAGTGAAAAGTTAATGTAAATTATGCCATTTAGACTAGGGGTTTCCAAACTTTTAAATTTGTGTACTTCTAAATCATATTTTAAATTCATATTTTCACGGTACCACAGTTATAAAAAGTAATTCTAAGATTTAAAATTAGGTTATTATATATCTGAAAACTCAGATTAACTTCTTTTATTGAAATTTAAACAGCATGATTATTACAAGGTTATCCGTTCATCAAAATACCAGAAAAATTGTTCTATTTTTTTTTTTAAGACTCTAAAATACAAGATTAACCAGAAAATTGCACAAAATCAAATTATTTATAAATGTTAATATAACTTATATTTTTATAAAAATTCTACGGTACTTATTACAATGAATTCTGTAGTCTGTACTATGTATAATATTACATACAATATTATGAAGCGAAAATACAGTACTATATACAATATTATGAAGCGAAAATACAGTACTAAGTACTAATGATACAATAATCTACAGAGTTACCAATAGGGCTGCGGAGTCGGAGTCGGGCCTATTTTTGAGCGAAAGAGTCGGAGTCGGATCTGTTAAAATTCTGGAAGTCGGAGTCGTCCATTTTACAAGTAGGTTTGTATTGCCGGAGTCGGCCCATTTTTGAGCGAAAGTGTCGGATCTGCCAAGTCTCTGGCTTTTTGCACATCACTATTATCTTATAGAAAATGTTATTCTTTTAAGTCGCCCGAATGCTCCAATTAAATAAAACATTTTATGTATTAAAATGCTAGTACCCAAAAAGCCAGAGACTTGGCAGCTCTGGCTATAGAACATGCTAGTTGACAGAAGAGAAGACTGTCCTTTAAATATTTGGCAGTCCAGGGTCGAAACTACCCTTTTTTGCGCCCGGTGCAAACATGGATTTTGGCGCCCCCTCCCCTCCTCACGCACAATAAAAGTTATCGACCTCAGATACTTTATGCAAAAAAAAAAAAAAATCCTTAAAAAAAAGAAAAATTATTCAACAATAATTAAAATGGAGCAAGAAATATATAAACAACACTCCCATAGGATTAACATTAGCTTGAGCATTAAAAGCCTACAATAGTCACGCAGAGAAACTGGAACGCTAATGTTAAACCAATGGGAGCGTTCTTTTTAAAATTTCCCGCTTGCATATTAATAGTTTTAAATGACTTTTTTTATCTTAGAATAGTTGAGGGTGAATTCTAACCGGGTTAGTGTTTACTCTTTCGATTTTGGTTGCAGATTTTTTTTTTATAAAGTTACCTCCACTTTAAATACCGGTTCCAAAACCTAAAAGTATAGCAACGCTAAAGATCAATCTAAGCTGTCCTAAGAAAAAAAATCATTTTAAAATATTAAAATGCAAGCGAGAAATTTGAAAATAACGCTCCTATAGGTTTAACATTAGCTTGCGAGTTCCTTTGTATTTCATATATATATATATATATATATATATATATATAATAAATTTGAAATCACAAATATATGAAGAAATTGATAAAGTTCTAAACATGATATATATATATATATATATATATATATATATGAAATACAAATTTTTATACGAGGTTAATGAAACATTAAATAAGGATTTTTTAAGTTTTAGATATATTGATGATGTGTTGTTGGTAAGGATTAACGATTCCAATAGCGATTTAAATTTAGACTACTATCCCCAAGGTTTGACATTAAAGAAAACTTCATATGACGAAAAACATGGCAATTATTTAGATCTCACTATCGACATTGAGAGGGGTGGATTGAGTACTTGCATTTATGATAAGAGAAAGGATTACAACTCTGAAACAATAAAGATATTAAATTTTAATTCCAATGTACATATTTCCATTTTCAGAAATATCATTATCAATAGTTTAATAAGGATAGCAAAGTTAAATTCTAATCATAATAGTATAATAAATGACATTATAAATCTCTATCAGGATGCAATGGTTCAGAATTATCCTATTAGTTTGTTAAATAGTTTCACAAACAATTTCGTCAAAGATAAAGATTACCGCGATGCTTTACTTTAGGCGATTAAAAACATCACCAAATAATTGTAGGCTTTATAAGGAGCTCTTTGTCTGGATGCATCGTTCTTTTCGAATTGAGTTGCTGCTTTGTATGGCCTGTTTAAAGCTTTCTTTGGCCAGTTTGGTCTCGACAGACATGGAAGTTTCATGAGTAATTACCGGTATAACCCACCATGCAAGTCTTTAACCTTGCAGTCTGTCCCCATTGGATGTTTTCTTTTTGTTCATGGTTTTGTTAGTAAGATTTTTCCATGGGTATTTTGTTAATTTTTCTCTGTAGATCAGGAGTTTTGGGATTAGATGTATAGTATGTGTTTGCGCACCCTTCACCTTTTGTTCTGGCGCCCGAGGCACATGTCCCCCTCTGCACCCCCTAGTTTCGGCCCTGTGGCAGTTTGTACAGCATAATTTGAAATCAATGTTGCTTTCATTTTTAGCATTTGTCTTCGTGTACCAGTACAGGAAAGCTCACATACCAGAATGGATACCCATACCATAGTATGGGTTCTATTTAGCACTTAAAAAAAAATGTTTTCTCATTTGTTATTTATTTTCTTGTGCATTTATCAGTGAAAGAAAAGAAATACATTTCCAAGAAAGTGATTTGAAAACAGGGTGCATATAATGTTACTTACATTATTTGAGAAATATAAAAAATAAATATGACATTAAAATTAAAAACAAAACAAAAAACAGCAACTGTTTATCATAGTCGGTAAGACGCGGGAAGATCCCAATTGAGTTAGTCTATCACCTTAACCACTCGGCCACGCCCACGACTACACAGAAAGATGTTATATAAAAATATATACATTTTGAAAAAAGCGCGCTGCGAATAGTAATATTTTCAACCCAACGTTTTACAATTAAAAGGAAAAAAAAATAATTAATTTAGAATCGAAATCTTCATTAGATTGAGAGCTACTATAAAGTTTTCCGCGTTCAAATTGCTGAGACGAGAAGAACAAAAAGAACTTTCCCACACCGGGAATCGAACCCGGGCCGCCTGGGTGAAAGCCAGGAATCCTAACCACTAGACCATATGGGAATACAACCATAGTAGGTTTATACTTTAATAAAAAACAAATCTGATGAAATTCAGTTTAAAATTTTATTTGATTTCATCAATCTGACATTGACATCATATCGCAGTTTGCAGTTAATAAACGCATTCTTTTGCTTGTATATTATTTAAATCCTATATATTATAGATTTTTCCATCCCAAAAAATTTCGCCCGAACAGGGACTCGAACCCTGGACCGTTAGGTTAAAAGCCTAACGCTCTACCGACTGAGCTATCCGGGCTCTACAGAACATTGCATTCTATTTATGATACCCTGATTCAGGCGCAATCACAGTAAAACATTACAGTTTTCAAAATTAAAATGCATGTTTTCAATTAAATGTCTTTTAAAAGTGTCATTTTCACAGAAAACATTTATTTAACACGTTAAACGCGACACTAACTTTACTTTAATTTCCGCTTAAGCGACAGCATACACAGAAATTGTGTATATATATTTGTACAAAATTTCTGAATAAAATTTGAAATTCTTGTGAAGGAAAACCCTTTTTATGTTTGAAATGTTTTAATAAAATACATTAAAAAAGTGAAAAATGTTTTTATAGTCCAGGCAATAGAGACCGTATAGGGGCTCTACCTAGCAAAATTCATGGTAGTTCTGGAAAAAGGCTTACTATATGTTTTTTTGGGTCGCTGAATCCGAATTTTTAAATTTCCACCAAAATTTACACCGGCAACCCCCCCAAATTTTGGTAAAATGCCCCCCCCCCCCAAAAAAAAGGTTTTTATTAAAAAAATCATTTTTTTTATTGTTTTAGGGAAAAAGTATCTAGAAATTCAGAAAGTTGACAAAATTTGCAACAAATTAGATATATGACATTATGACTTAGGATGAAGGGGAAGGGGGGATCTGCCTCGGAACATGCGTGCGGTGCTGCGTGAACTAAGTTGCGCAATTCCACTTAACCACTCACACGTTTACATTCACCCCTCCCATCTCCCCTCCAAACTTTCTCTATAAGGTTTACTTTAAGTTTTTTGGGTCCCTGAATCCGAATTTTTAACTTCCCCCCCAAATAGTTGTTTTTAACTTAAATTTCTTATTGTTTTAGGAGAAAAGCATTACATAATTCAGAAACTAGACAAAATTTGCAACAAATAGGATATATGACATTATGCCGTAGGATGAACGGGGAGGGGGAGGGCTGCCTCTGAACATGCACTGCGGCACTACGTGCATTAAGTTATGAAGTGCAGGCAATACGGGATTTTACCTGGCAAAATTAATACTAGTTTTGGATTTCGACTCACTTTATGTTTTTTGGGTCGCTGAATAAGAATTTGTAACTTCCCACCAAAATTTCACCCGGAAACCCCCCCAAAAATTGAATTTTTGAAAAAATTTGGTTTTTGAGAAAAGCGCGCGGGGAATGTTCCGAGGCAGCCCCCTCTCTCCCCGTTTATCCTACGTCATAATGTCATATATCCTATTTGTTGCAAATTTTGTCTAGTTTCTGAATTTCATAATGCTTTTCCCCTAAAACAATAAGAAATTTAAGTTAATAACAACTATTTTGGGGGTTTTCGGGGGTGAAAATTTTGGGGGTAAGTTAAAAATTTGGATTCAGCGACCCAAAAAACTTAAAGTAAATTTTATAAGGAAAGTTTGACGGGGAGATGGGAGAGCGAATGCAAGCGTGTGAGTGGTTAAGTGGAATTGCGCAACTTAGTCCACGCAGCACCGGCCGCATGTTCCGTGGCAGATCCCCCCTTCCCCTTCATCCTAAGTCATAATGTCATCTATCTCATTTGTTGCAAATTTTGTCTACTTTCTGATACCTTTTCCCTAAAACAATAAAAAAAATGTTTTTTTTTTTTAATAAAAACCCTTTTTGGGGGGCTTTTTACCATTTTTTTTTTTTTTGGGGGGGGGGGTTGCCGGGGGAAATTTTGGTGGGAAGTTACAAATTCGGATTCAGCGACCCAAGAAACATAAAGTAAGCCGATTTCCAGAACTACCATTAATTTTGCTAGGTAAAATCCCTATTGCCTGGACTATTAATATTATTTTTATAATTTTATACCGTCGGTCCCTAGGGACCGGCGTCACCTAAACGGAAAGATCAATGCCGGTCCCCAGGGACCGACGTCGCGTTTAACGTATTAAGACTGTTCTTAACTGCTCTACTCAACAAGTGCAAAACGTTTCGACACATTTACAAATTCATTTTTAACGGCAAGATATAAAATTGGAAAGCCTGACCATGGAAGCTATTTGGAATTAAGCTGTGTTTTCCATTTTTGGATCCACAATTTACCTATTAAGTTATAAGCGATTTTGATCGCGTAACAAATACGTTTTTCACCCAATCTTAAGCGGTTATTCTTCTTTCGCGCGGAAATTCGGTTCAAAACGCCCACTTTGACACTCCTTTATGAAAAATCTATTGCGTTTGCAAAAAAAGAAAAAAAAAAAAAAAAAAAAAAAAAAAAACGTTAAAAGCAGCTTGATGACACAGTTTCTGAACAACAACACCTGCTCGTTTCATGCATTTCCGAACAAAAATAAATTTAAACTTATGCCACAAAGTTGTACTTTTGGATTTGAGAACAGCTTTAACACTGAAGATTTGCTTTCAAATTTCTGAGATGGTAGGAAGAGAATTCTCTAAAAACGATGTTATTTTGTTACAGGAAATTTTTACAATTTTATCAACATGGACTTTCTTTTAAAAATGTCATCTGTGAAAACAATTTTCTTTTAGTACCTTCGAATCCCTAATTCTCAAATTCCCTGCGCAACAAACACGAAACTCTCCGACACATTTTTCTATGTAAAGACACAAAATTGGCAGGCCTGGTTATGGAAGCGATTTAAAATCGAGTGACGTTTCCCATTTTTTAAATAAATAAATTACTTATCAAGTTCTAAGCGATTTGTGTCATATGACGATAGTTTTTTTCTCCTTTCTTGCAATGTCGCGTCCGGAAATTCGGTTCAAAACTACCTCTTTGACAATATATCTTTTCCCATTACCAAAGAATGGAAAACGTTATTCGATTACATAGTTTCTGAATCAGAATACCTCCCTATTTTATGCTTTTCCAAACAAAAATGTGTCAGAAAGTAGCTCCTTTGGATTTGAGAACAGCCTTAAATAGAAAATGAAACTATTTTTTTTTTTTTTTTGTAATGAGAGAATGGAACAAGAAAAATACAATTTCGTTATTATTTCCTCTTATGAGAAAATAGTCTCGATAAAAATATAATAATCTCTATTATTTCCTGTTCAACTCTTTTTCTCCCCCTCCCCTCCTCCTGAAACAATGTAACAAACCAATTGCTGTCATTTGAAGTCAAATTTCATTTTAAAAATTCAAAACAATATATGAATGTAAATTTTTTTTAACTGAGCAAGTGTTGAGCATATCTAAAAATGAACAGCTTTCATTTACAAAAATAATTATTAAAATTGTTATTAATTACTTAATACTTAATTATTAAAAAAGTCCAAACTAGATTTGGAGGGGGGGGGGAGGGGGAGCTTGTATTTTAAAATATATAAATTAAATTTCTTTGATTCACTTAACTCTTTTCATTCTGTGCAGATTAAATAGCTCCTTCTATATACTACAAAGAAACTGCAACAAATCAACTACCCCAGCAGCTTGATATTTATTATTCACATGTTAAAACTCGCAAAGTTGGCATCTGCTTAAGGCTGTTCTCAAATCCAAAAGGCCAACTTTATGACACAAGTTGTAATTTATTTTTGTTCGAAAATGCATAAACTATCAGGTGGTGGTGTTCAGAAACTATGCCATCAAACTGTGTTTTTCGTTTTTTTGCAAACACAATAAATCTTTCAGAAAATAGTGTCAAAGTGGGCATTTTGAATCTAATTTCCACGTGAAAGAAGGATGACCACTCAAGGAAGGGTGAAAAACGTCTCTGTCACGTGATCAAAATAGCTTATAACTCAATAGGTAATTTATTGATCAAAAAATGAAAAACACAGTTCGATTCCAAATCGCTTCCATGGCCAGGCTTTCCAATTTTATATCTTTCCGTTAAAAAATGAATTTGTAAATATGTTAAAACGTTTTGCGCTTGTTAACCCTTTATCTACGGCATAATGATTTACTGCAATTGTTTTCATGTAATATTTTTTTTCAGTTACTGCAATGAAAATTAAAGGATAAACATAAAAAAAAAAATACTCACCAGTGAGGAATTTAATTATTTAGAGGTAATTAATTAAAGTGGCAATTTAAAGTACCATCAGTACACTACGACCAAAATATCGTAACAGAAAACTCACAAGGTATTTCAACTGGCACCAGAAAATATTTTCGATTTAATAAGTATATTAAATATAGGCTTTTTCTTATTTACAAAGAAGTCGTGTGGCAAATTCCGGTGTCAATCATTTACTTCAACACTTTAGAATTGAAAATGCATTGCTCCTGAAAGGATTAAAAAAACTATTTTTTTTTAGGTTTCGATCATGTTAGCAGTCTTTTAGTTATACGTCGTAAATATTCCAGGGACAACGTGTACTCTCGCATCTCCACATCTGCAATATATGAATTTACTTATGCCATTTCTAGCATAGCAAAAAAGACCCGGTGCCATAACTTTTTCGATTTCCTATAAAAAATAACAATGAAACAGAAAAGAAATACCAGGGAAATCATTACTACACTACATTTTCGTAATTACATTTTAAAGTAGATGAAAACGATGGATAACTCACAGACGAAAAGTAAACAAGAAGTTTTTCACCAACACCCGATGTACTGACGGTACTTATAAGTACCACCGAGTAATTCAACTGTTAAATCAAATACATACACTTTTCACCTAAAATAGGTAGTCAAATTGCATCCTAAGATCATAATGAACACATAAAAAAAATCCAACACTTATCTTATAATCTTTATTGTGTTTGCAGCAATGAAAAGAAGGGCGTGACAACCAGTACAAAATGTCGGCATAAACATAGGCGTAGAGTTTTCAAAATTATTGGAGGGGCTCAGCCAGTGGCGCAGACAAGGAGGTGTCTACACCCCCCTTTAACAGGGATTTAATTTACGAAGTAATGGATACAAAAATAGTAAAATCTGCTAAAACAAAATTACAAATAACCGCTGAAAGTTTTCGTTTTATACAGGTTTCTGTCTGCCATAGCAGGTAAAAATTCGAAGTGTTCCTTTCGATGGGGTCATGAAATGTTTGCCATTAGACAAGATTTCTTTATAGACACGTTTTGATTACACAGTCTAACCTTATATCCATATCCATACAGTAATACCTTTGTACAAGCAATCGCAAGCGACCGAAACAATATTCCGTTTAAGACAGGTTTCTGGCTAATTAAGTAAAATTGCACGGTAATCTTTCCTTCTGGAGCATGAAAAGTTTCCATTTATGACTGGATTATGCCACAGACAGGTTCCGTTTTGACAAGTTTTACTCTACGTATATCATAAATATCTATATATCTAATAATAAAAGACAAAAACGCTGCTTGTGTGTGTTTATTGCCGATGGCTAGGAAAATCTACTGCCCGCAGAGGTCTGAAAATTTATATGAGAATAGTTCAATGAGGTATGGATGCCCCTGAGGCTCACACTTTTAATTTTTTGATAATTGGCCGAGATAGTAATTAAAAACTCATAAAAAAAAGAGATTTTATTTTTTTAATTGGCGGAGGCGCGCTGGTGCATGACCAGAACCTGCTTTTCGAGAGGAAAGGAAGGAAAAACTAAATACATCAGCCGTGCCGTTTAAAATACGGAAAAACGGACGACTTATTCTTATAGTTCGTACTTTTACGTCTCAAACGCCTCAATCAGTTAAAAAAATATGGTTCTTAACTCTTTGAAAAAAAAAATTCAAACAGGGATTTCTCAGTCGACTTTTTGTCCCTTTCGCCAACGCTTACTCAAATTTTAGGTGTACCGATTCACAAAATACACGTACACTGTTAAAAAAATTTCCGTTAAAATACGTAAATTGCACTGGCAATCGAGACGCCAGTACTATTTCCGTATTTTAACGGAATTTTTTTTCCGTAAATTCCACAAAAAAATTTCGTTTTTTTTTCCACAAAATTTACGGAAACAAAATTCCGTTAAAATGCGGAAATAGAACTGGCGTCTCGATTGCCAGTACAATTTCCGTATTTTAACGGTAATTTTCTTTTTAGATTGTTTTTAAAGCTAAGATCTTCTTCTCGTCGGTGGTGCAATCGGTTTTCTAAAAGGCTAATTTTAATTCTTTAAACAAATTTACGACCGTAGGTCACTTCGTGCCTCACTGTGACGAGACTATCTTTTTTCCACAATCTTTATAGAGTATTTCCACAGACTGGATTTTACATCTATTACAAAAATTTCGTACTGTTCAAACGAGTAGAAGTATTTAAAAATAAAAATAAAATCTTAGAAAATTAGACGAAAAGGCTCAAAAACGGTCTCGGCGCGGTTTCGCTTGGCTTCGGCACACGTTTTCACTATTAAAAATGCATGTTTTTCATGAAATTTTATAGAGTACTCGGGTACAGTTAAATTTATAAGCATATTAACATTTCGGACAACGAAAAGTATATTTTGTTTGTTATATTAAAGAACCCGACGCGAAAACAAGAAAACTAGTCTGATGTGACAATCCTAAAACTTTCTTCTATCTCATACATGTTAAAACTTTAAAAATCGTTATCACAGTGCCAAAATTAAATGACAATCTATGCTCATCTCCATCATAAGGATTCTAAAGATATAGGTTCATTAAATTGTGTGCATTTTAAAAGGAGAACTTTGAAACAAACAACTGAATTTTGGCATCCACCCTCTTAGATGTCTGCAAGCAAAATTCTCAGCTCAAAGATCATAAAAGCGACACCTGTCGCGCTGTATACACCCAAGCTAAAAAAAAGATCTATGTGAAAGTGTAACAGAACATGAAGTCTGATTAAATTCCGTGTATTAGTTTTTGAGACAGAACAATTGCGGGAATCGTGAAAAACGGAGCATAGCAGCGCCACCTGTTGAGCGATTTACACCAAAAGGTAAAAAGAACAACATATATCAACGTCTAACTGAATTTGAAGTTTGATGAAAATTTGTGTATTAGTTTTTAAGATAGAGCTATTACGAAAATCATGAAAAATTCTGTATTGCAGTGCCACCTGTTGGCCAATTTACACCAAAAAGTAATCAGCACCATTTAATATCATGGACTAACCTAATCTGAAGACTGATGAAAATACGTGTATTAGTTCTTGAGAATGAGCTATTGCGGAAATCGTGAAAAATGCAACTTAGCAGCGAAACCTGTTAGACGATTTACACGAAAACGCAATCAGCACGAAAAAATATCAAGATGTAACTGAATCTGAAGTGTAATGAAAATCTGATCATTAGTTTTTGAGATGTAGCTATTGCGAAAATCGTGAATAATGCATCATAGCAGCGCCACCTATTGAGCAATTTACAACAAAAATTAATCAGCACCAAACAATATCAAGAACTAACAGAATCTGATGTTTTATGAAAATCCGTGCATTACTTCTTGAGATATAGGGCAATTTGCACCAACAACTATTAAACACCACTTTATCCTCCTGAGACCTGGCATCCATTTAAATGGATGTTTTGCTTTCGCCTTCTATTTCGTTAAATTCCATTGTAGCAATCTAAAACCAGTTTGGCATGGTAATGTATGAATCAAAAATCAACATTCAGCTTTTGGATTTTGGCAACAGTAACTACTTTGTTTACAAAATGGCGTAAAATGAGTCAAATTGGAATTCTACGTTCTGCTGGTAAGTTTCGTTTTTATGTTATTTTAATTTGTTTAAACTTTTTTTTTTTTTTTTTTGAAGTGAAAACTTCTTTAGGCGCGTTGAGCTTTTTTTGAGATGGGGAAAAACCACTGATTTTGAGACACTGTAACGTAACGACATGCTAGCATTTTGACACATAGACACTAGCGCGCCAAGCGGTGAATGACAGGAACTTTTCCCTCTTCAGCTCAATCCCCAAAAGAAGAAGGAAGCTAAAACTCACTTTTTCTCCCGGCGTATTGCTAAAACAAATTATTATTTTGTTTTTCGTCAGTTAAAATGAATTATACCGTATTCGTGACCTACCTATTTCGTGTAACTAAAAACCGATAACGCTGTATTTTATCGTGTTGATGGTCTGGTGAATAACCAACAGTATTGGCGGGAATTTCGATTACGGAAGATAAAATACGGGGCACAGATGTCAGATACTTGGGTACCTAATTGACAGCAAAATGGCGTTACTTTATTTTACAAGGTAACCCGGCTACTGTTGCTTATTTATTAATAAATTGTTCGTTTACTTTTATTTTATTTTTTTTAATTGTACAATTGTTTTGTTCTATAGTTATTAATGAAATTACCGTTTATTTATTGTTGTTTACTTTTTAAAACAGTAGAAAATAATTTAAAAATATATATCGTAACTGGTATTGGAAAACGGGCTTTCGCCAAATTGACGTAAAAAAATCGCGCCAAACCTGGTTCGTATATCACATCTCTGCCAAATTCTCGGTTTTTTGATTTTTCGACTTTTTATCCAAATTTTTCGGATTTTTTAAATTTTCCCTTTCATTGTATCCCAAACATTACCTTCATACCAAATTTCAAGATTCTAGGGATACAGGACGTACCTCTGAGTTTTGATGATCGGTGAATCAGTGTCGAAAAGGCGAAAGTTTAAGTTCATATATCTTCTGAAATAAAAAAGATAGAAACGTGAAATTTCAACATTTAGTTCCATTTCCACATTACCTTAGATTTACGAAGTTTCAAGTTTCTGGGAATCACCAACACAAAGATATTGGGGGTCAAAAGTACCCTGAGTTGCTTCCAGAAAAAGATGCTTACGGCTGTGCTTTCAAGACTTGGCAGGGGCACTGCCGTGCCCAGGTGCTTTCATTAGTGCTGCTACACAATTCAACGCATAAAACATTTCCTGACGATTAAAAAAAACACACACGTAATTGTTGAAGTTTTTACTTCTATTGGCACTCCCGGAGTGCCACTGTTTTTTTTTTTTTCGTTGTTTTTTTTTTTTGCAATTTTAATAGCAGATGTTAATACTTGCCTTATGTTCTTTATAGTAAATTCTATTCTTTCTCATACTTTTAGCATTTTTTAAATTATTTTAAAGCGAGTTATGGCCTGAACATCCATTTAGATGGATGTGCTGTAAAACAAAATTAAAAAATCGAAATTTATTAATTTCTTAAAAAACATCATTTTTATGCCTATTTGTTGAAAAAAAAACTCATATTTAAAAAAATATATATGCATTATATTTTGCTTGGGTCTCAGGAGGATATATCAGGGACTAATCGAGCCTAAAGTTTTATTAAATTCCGTACAATAGATAGAGCGCCCAAAAAATTTATGTCACACATACAGGCAAACTCACAGACGATTCACAGATAGACATTTTGTAAAAACATATTTTTCGGGATGTGTGACCGCTAAAAAGTGTAAATCCGTCGAAAACTGGAATTCGAAAATTCTCCTGAATCCAATACTTTCTTCTTGCAAAGATAGAAAGTAAAAAGGAAGAAGAAAACACACGTTTTTTAGAATCAATATTTTTTTCACGAAACTTTTACAGGGGCTCAGAAACGGTTATATTTATAACGATAAAAATTTTAAAGAGTTCCAAAAAAAAACTATTTAAAAAAAAAAATTATGAAACGACCGTACGTGAAAAACAGAAAATAAATCCTTACGAGCGCTTTTACCATTAAGGCTAATGTCAGACGAACGTCTTTTTGCACTCTTTTTCCCCTACATATCATCCCTACACAATGCCGCTAGCATTTCGTCTGACATTAGCCTTAAAGTCAATATTTTTTGGAGAATTTTTCGTTTAAAAATATAAATTCGGCAAAATCGGATAAAAGGTATAAAATCATACAAATTTGTGCTTTATTAAAGGTTATTAACACGGGCCCGGGCAACACCGAGCGGGTCCGCTAGTCTATAATAATAAGGAAAGAAGTTTGTCTGTCTGTCGGCCATGTTCTGAAAAAATCGCTGCGCGCAGAGCTACAAAATTTGGTATGAAGGTACCTCTATGTATTTAGCCCGATTTCGGAGTTTTTGATTAGACTTTTTCAATATAATTTTTAATGCTATTTCTAACGCTTTTTCACGGTTCGAGGCGATTCTTTTTTTTTCTTATTATTAAAATAAATCCGATTTCAATCTTTTAGCGCATAATATAGTTAATTTTGTCCTCTTTTCAAAAAAGTTTATTCGGAATTCGTACAGCGATTTTTGAATTTTTCGCAAATATTTGCATGCGATTTCGTGTTTCGCAGCGATTTTTTTATATAAAAGAAATTTGGTTTCAATTTTTTAGCATTATACAGTAAATTTTGTCCTTTGAAATTTTTGAATTTTTAATTCTATTTTTAATGCGAGTTTTTGTGATTTTTCGCAACGAGTTTTGACACTCGTGAAAGAATTACGTTTAAAATGTTTTAGAACACTTGTAGTAATTTTTCGTCTTTGCGACTTTTGGAATTTTTAGCGTTTTTAATGCAATTTTCAGCGGTTTTTCGCGTTCCGCAGTGACAGTGATTTTTTGCATTCCGTGGAGATTTTTTGACATTCGTGAAAAAATTCCGGTTAATGCTTTTAGTCCACTATAGTGAATTGTGTTCTCAGCGATTTTTGAATTTTTAATGCTCCTTTTTGCGTTTGTTTGCGTTTTTTTCGTATTCCGTAGCGATTTTTTGGCATAATAATTTTTCAGTTTCAAACTTTTAGCCTAATATAACAAAGTTTCTTTTTCGCAAATTCTGAAAAAAAAATAAATAAATAAATCCGCATTTCAACACGATTTTTAGCGTTTTTACGCGTTCCGTGCCTTTTTTTTTACATTTATAAAAGAAATTCGTTTCAACCTTGTAACACACTGTAGTAAAATTTTTCCTCCGCGATTTTTGATTTTTTATCGATTTTTAATGCGATGTTTAGCGTTCCGCTGCTATCTTTTGACATCCGTAAAAGGAATTGGGTGTCAAACTTTTAGCCCAATATAATAAATTTTGTTACATTTTCAATAAAGTTTATCGAAATTCGTACAGCGATTTTTGAATTTTTTGCGAATATTTATGCATTGTTTAGAGATTTTTCGCATTCCCGGTGATTTTTCTGCATTCTTAAAAGGAATCATGCTTTAATATATCAAAAAAATCCCATAATAAGAAAATTTTGTCACCTGCGATTTTTGAATCTTTAGCGATTTTTAGAGTTTTTTCGCGATTCGCTACAATTTTTCCAAATTAGCAAAATGAATCCGCTTATCTTCTATCCCACAATAGTAAATTTTGTTTTCTTTTCATTTAAATTTATTTGGAATTCGTGCAGCCTTTTTTTTTTTTTTTAATTTTTCGCGATTTTTTATTACGATTTTTTGAATTTTCGTGTTTTGTACTATTTTTCAACTGACCGGACGACGCCGGGCATGTCAGCTAGTTAGTGTATAAATGCATAATATAAATAATACAGGTTTGCGCACGAAAAAGCGCCCCTGCTGTGTTTGCCATGAATGCGCATGTACAGCTATACTTTTATATGAACATCGAAAAGTTTGAAAATAACACGAAAATCATATAACAGGAAATAACACGACAGCACGGGGGAAAATGAAGTTTAGGACTGGCCCGGGTTTACTGAAAAAATTTAGACCCGGTCCCTACTCAGCCTGATAATAATGAAAGAAAATAGAAAATGGGCCTGAGAAAGGGTTTCTTGCTCGGCCCGAATAAGAACAACTGAATATGTATTGTTTATTGTTACCAGATCCTGGTGAATCGTCATTTACTATGGAGAGACCGCTTGATTGATTTGGACTATTTTAATAAATATGACCTTTATGCATGATTTAGAGACAAATAATTTCTTCCTTTATATTCTATGCTTTGGAGCAGTGGTGTAGTCGTAAAACAAACAGAAGGTATACGTTCTAAGCAGAGGGTATACCCTAGTGTATATATACTATAGCTTTCTTGAGAAACAGAGGGTATACGGTGTTCCTTAAAAAAATCCAGAGGGTATACGGCGTATACCTCCGTATACCCTCCACTACATCCCTGCTTTGGAGACACTGGTGATTCTTCCTGGCTTCTGGTTTCATCATTTGCAGCAAAACTTAAAGCCTCATCCCCTTCCCTCCCGAGTTCTTCAAAGCTTGTAAATTGGAGTCCCTTTCTTTGTAGCTTCGGAAAATAGCGAATCACCTGTGCTCTAATCAGATCATATCGGACACAATATGTTGTCCGTTAAAAACGTGAATTTATTGCTCTATGTCTATGACGCCGAATTAGAAAAAGAATTTCTTCCCAGAAAGTGTGCCCAGTGTCCAAAGAAGGAAGAAAAACCCACCATGGAGAGTGGTTTGTTTTTTCTCATATCCCACAATAAAATTCTCCAGTTGTTATACTTGTTTACAAAGAATAAAAGAAAATAACGAATTTAGAGAAAGAACAATTATCCATCGAAAACATACGCTAAAAACTTTTGTAAATTATATGAAATTCCGAAATCTGAGTTTTTTCTATGTCAGTTGGCGTGAAAAAATTTAGCCCATCTGAAAAATTATTGGAGGGGCCCGAGCCCCACGGGCCCATATAACTCTACGCCTATGGGCATAAAACACATCGACATCTTCAAAGATAGCCTCATTCCTCTCTAAAATAACAAACCTAGAACTACTGCTGCCATGTACTCGTATAAAGTGGAGTGAAAAGAGTGTTTTTGCAAAGTACCATTAGAATATTAGTAATATTCACTGTGGTATAAAAGTTTAAAGTGAGTGGTACTTATAAGTACCGTCAGTAGATATACTTATCTCACCCAGTGGACTTGTTCTTCTGAGGAGGTTTCCTTGTCTTGGTATTTGGTCACTGTCGTGGTGGTTGTCTTTTTAATATTTTGACATATTCTTGTGGGTCTTTTCTTTATCCTTGATTAGATATATGCTTCTCACATACCGTGAGATGCTTGTCTCTATCGTAGGTTGTTTTCCTTTATGAGTCTATTAATGGTGGATGTCTAAATTTGAGGTTTTGTCACTTTGCGAAATCAAACCATCAGCGGCAAGTTCGCAAAGTGACAAAACCTCAAATTTAGACATCCACCATTAATAGTCATAAAGGAAAACAACCTACGATAGAGACAAGCATCTCACGGTATGTGAGAAGCATATATCTAATCAAGGATAAAGAAAAGACCCACAAGAATATGTCAAAATATTCAAAAGACAACCACCACAACAGTGACCAAATACCAAGACAAGGAAACCTCCTCAGAAGAACAAGTCCACTGGGTGAGATAAGTATATTATACTAGACAAATATAATGAATTATTAAATTAAATGTTAATTTAGGTCAAACCCAACACCCATAGCTTATGTCTAAGTTACAACCTCAAGCAGCTAGTTCAATTAGAAATTAGTATATTAATCTCACTAGGCCAGCTCGTTAGTCTCTTATCAATTCCCTCCTAGCTAAGTAATAGTATGCCAATTCATAGTTAACTTGTCATAAGATAATATAAAAATAATAATAATAATTAATAAATAAAATCCCGATTCTAATATTAGAAATGATTAAAATATAAATTCATTTTAAATAGCCAGGCAATATTTAAATAATCTAAAGTAAATTACTCTAGTTCGTTTAGTATCACCTAGTGCTATAGGATAATATTAAAACAATATATGTAATAAATGATAGTTAAGTAAATAGCTATAAGTAAGTTTTAAGTGTAAAAACATGTACAAGCTAACCCCTTTCCCTTTCAGGTTTTTTTTTTTTTTTTTTCTTTTTGACTACCGCCTCTTTATTATTCTTAGTTGCACATAGGCTATAGCCTGCACAAGCTACCGGACCCTCTCCAGTGGGAAGTGGGAAGTCTACGGAGTCAGTTTCTACGCGGTGGGGTACGGTAGATAGGCGGAGTCCCATTCCCCTGCATCGTTATGTTTGTCTAGCATTTCAGCCCAAAATTAACTTTTGGTGCAACTTATCTATCTGCGGCGCTCCATTTTTTTTTTTTAATTCTTTTTTATTTATTTATTTTTTTGCTTCCTCACCCCCTCCAATCCTTTTTCTTATGACAAGTCTGCACCAACAATTCGGCTTCTAAACCCCAGGTCATTCAGAAGTAGTTCGGGCAGCGGTGGCCCAGTTGGCAGAGCATCGAATCAGCAGCTAAGGCCGCGGGATCGAGGCATACTGCTGGCTATAATCCGCCATGTACGCTAATGGCGCCTGGTGCCAGGGACGTAGCTACAGGGGGGGTGTGGGGGGGTGCGACACCCCCCCACTTCGGTAAACTCATATGCATTCGGTAATTTCACTTTCGTTCAAAAATTGCATCATTTGGCTCTGATTTTTTTTCTTTTTTTTTAAAGAATTTTTAAAAACATATTACAAAATGTATTGCAAAACAGAAAACAATGTCAAACCATATTTGAAATTATTAAATATTTTAAATATATAGATTTTCTAATTAGAAACTTCCTTTCTCTTTGCACTATGTATTTTTTTTTTTTTTTTTTTCGCTGGGAGTCGATTGCAATTTCACCTTTTAACTATTCCATGGGTGTAAGAAGGGGAGGGAGAGGGGTCCAGGTTACAGTATCCCTTAGAAGATTAAGTATAGCTTCTTCCTATTTCTATGCAGTGTCCCTGTAAGCTAGAAGATAAGGGTAGAAAATATCTTCGCTTCATTCAAGAAAGGAATCTGGAGAAGAGTGCCTTGAGGGTAAATGCGTACACTCCTTGACCAATGCAAATGAAATTAGAAGGCCAGACTTCTTGTTCGTTAAAATTCGTTTTGCTTGACTCTGAAAGCTATCGGGCGTTGATATTTCGCGGTTTTTTCGGTGGACAGGATGTCGCCAGATTTTTTTCTGTTGTATTGTCTGTTTTTCAAAGCAAAAAATAAGGGAGAACAGGGAATCTTTTCTTATCAAAGAAAATTAAAACGGTGTAATAAAATTACTCAGCTACTAAGGATGTACCGAATAGTGATTTTGACCGAATACCGAATATTCGGCCTACAGGCGAACCGGATACCGAATATTCAGCTAGCCGAGTAGTAACTATTCGGCCAAATACCAAATATTCGGCTGGTCGAATATTTAAAAATTTTATTAATTAAAAAAGTTTCATATTTCATGGCTTAGAGGTCTGCACGGGCCGGAATTTCCGGGCCCGGGCCCGGCCCGGTGTAAAAATTGAAAGTTCGGCCCGAGCCCGGCCCGTTTGCATTTTTACAGCTCCCGGCCCGGCCCGTGCAAAAATTAGTGAAAACAGGCCCGGCCCGGCCCGATTCAATTTCTACAAAAAAAATCAGTTTTTTCTCGACATACAATTAAGATTCTTTTAATGAATACTACGTACATATTTATGGGAAAATTTTACAGTATATTTTAGATTACTATGTGTTCGCAAAGCAGAAAACACACAATAGTAAACATTAACGATTACACAGAGTTTTAGTAATCGTCTCTACAGACATTTCGAAATTCCAATAAGGATTCATTAAAAAGTTAATGCAGTTCAGAATAAAGGATTAAAAACATGATACCTTTTGAAGCTGTATGATAAAAAGTAGATTTGCGAAAATATTTCTCTCATTTTTAAGGCTTTTCTCAAATCGAAAGAAGTTACATTTCGACACATTTGAGAATTCATTTCTTTTCGGAAACGCGTAAGATTGGCAAGTATTCTTATTCAGAAACTATGTAAATGCCGTCTTTTTCATAGATAAAAGCAATATATCTTTCTCTGAAAATACTGCCAAAGTTAGCGTTATGAATCGAATTTCCGGAAGCGATAGCACAGGAAAGGAGAAAAACGTACAGTCACATGACAAGAATCTCTGTTATTTTTAAGTAATTTATCAAATATGGAGAAAGCTATTCGTTTCCAAATGCCTTCAATAATCAGGCCTGTGAATTTTATGCCTTTATAGTTAAAAATGAGTCAGAAAATGTGTTTGAAAGTTTCGCATTGTTGAGCAGTGAATATGAGAACCCTTAAGGTATATTTCCAAAGGTACTGTTAACAGAAGTTCATTATCACTATTAATACTTTTACAAAACACAATGCCTGTCCTACACATCCTGAGATCGATTAAGACCAGTTCCGTCTCGGCACGAGTCTGCTGAAGAAAAATTAAACCCGTAATCAGACATCTTGTAACTGTACGATGCCGATCTCTACGATGGACATGCTACATATCTGTATTGATGTTGTTAAACTCGCATCGGCTCGTGACGCACATTTATATTACTTCTCGAGAAAATCATATTCATTGAAAATGGCCTATAAATAAATTTCATTGAAAATGGCCTAAAATAATTTTACCTACTTCGCTTGAATTCTTATATCGGGCCGATAGGCCCGATTAATTTTTTTTATCGGCCCGGCCCGGCCCTGCAGGCCCGTTCAATTTTTTTGCCGGCCCGGCCCGTTTATTTTGTCTGTCGGCCCGGCCCGTTGGAAAATTCGCCTTCATTCCGCCGGCCCGGCCCCCGGGCCGGGTACGGGCCTCGGGCCAAGCCCGGGCCCGTGCAGACCTCTATACATGGTTTCTTATGGTGAATTAAACCACCAAGGGAATATATATTTTTTAATTCTAAAACAAACAACTCAGCAAAAATAGCTTTTCTACCGAATATTCGGCCTACAAGCGAACCGTATACCGAATATTCGGTTAGCCGAATTAACTGTTAGGCCGAGTACCGAATATTCGGCCAGCTGAGTAGTAACTATTCGGCCAAATACCAAGTACTCGGCTTGTCGAATACTTTTATATTTCAAAGATTAAAGGCATTAAAATGTTAAATTTTAAAATAATTTTACACAATATTTAATGCAGAAATTTACATATTGATAAACAAGAACTTTTTACAAGTAAACTTTATACATGAAAAAAATCTTTGTGTTATTTAAGAAGAGAATTTTAAAATTTTATTAATTAAAAAAGTTTGATATTTCATTGCTTCTTCTGGTGAATTAAACCAAGTGAATATATATATATTTAAATTCTAAAACAATCAACTCAGCAAAAATAACTTTTCTATTGTCTTTGATTTAGCAAGGAAGTTTTTAAATGCATCTTAGATCAGTGTTTCGAATGGGCGATTATTTTCAGAGATTGTAAACATACACATTGTTCCTCGAAAAATGTAAAAAAAAACAGATAATATGGTCAAGACAAAAAAATTTTGAACAAAAAACAACACCTCACTCCATTTATTTCATTAAAATTACAATATATTTAGTCAAAAATTCTGGGTGTGCAACTACAAGCCGAAACTGAATTTTCGTTCACAACTTTATCAGTAAATGAAGATATTTTAGCAAGATTTGTTTCATATTAATTTAGTTTGTATTAAATATGATGATATCATTGAAAATGATTGAATTTTGGCCAGTGACACAGTATAAATACTATAAATTGCATTCTGAATAAAGGAATGTCTACCTCATAGTTGTTTAAATATGAAAAATGGCAATTTCCAGCACTCCTCATCATGATATTATATTTCACAGAAATCAAAGCAAGTTTGTTAAAAAATATAGCTATGATATCTTCGTTAGGGTTAACAAATGAAAATCCAAGTTTGACCTCGAATGAGATGAGATACACTTTATTTATAACTGAATAAGTGGATTTCGATTGTGGTTTTCTGAGCAAAAATTGTCTTTCTTGATGTGTATTATCAACCCTGAAAGTTTTTCTGTTTCGATTAGAAGCGCACTTTTGTGTGAAAAAGCAAGAAACCGATTATTTACTAGAAAAGGTTCAGGAAGTTGCATTTTTACATTGTTAATTCCTATGAAAATCTCCATTATGGTTAATTTTCTTAAGTAATACTTTACAAAAAGCAAATAATGTAAAAATATTCTCTTTTACTTAAATATGATTCTGTTTCTAATTTTTATGAACATCTTTATAATTTGACAGCTAAAAGTAGAAACTGTGTAAGATTTTTAAAAATGTTTTAAAAGTTTTTTTTAAGTATTCAGTTTGGCCGAATATCTTGATATTCGGCCTAACAGAATATTCGGTAATATGGCCGAAAAGGCTGAATACAGAATAGATACCGAATATTCGTTACATCCCTATTAGCTACTATATATAATGGTATATTGTATCTTCGAAAAACTAAAAGTTTCTTGAAAAACTTATTTAAAAAAAAAATGCGGGAAAAAATCCTTAAGGGTATTCTCAAATCAGAAGAGCTACTTTCTGAGACATTTCTGAATTCATTTTTGTTCGGAAATTGGCAGGTGTTGTTATTCAGAAACTATGTAGTCGAAAGACGTTTTCCATTTTTTGGTAAACGCAAAAGATTTTTCAGAAAATATTTTCAAAGTTAACGTTTTGAACCTAAATTCAGACACGGCATCTCGAGAAAGGCAAAAAACTTGTCGTCATGTGACAACATTTGCTTATAACGTGATAAGTAATTTTATCAAAAAAATGTAAAACTAGTTTCCATTGTATTCCGCTTCAACAGTCAAGCCTGCCAATATGCTTAAAATGAGACAGAAAATGTGTCAGAAAAATTTTTGCGTTGTTCAGTAGGAAGCTCGAGAACCGCTTTAAAGAAAAATAATATAAGACAGAGAACTATAAAATATTGGATTTTTTCCTTTGTAACTTAATATAAACCGACGATATGTTTTAAGATCTGGATCTGTTTTTGTCACGTAGTAGTGGGGGGTATACGGAGATATACGCCGTATACCCTCACTCTGGATTTTTTTAAGGAGCTCCGCATACCCTCTGCTTCTCAAATAAAGCATTGGCGTATACTGTATCCATGAATGTTCATGACTTTAGCGTATACCCTTTGTTTTTTTACGACTGCAACACTGGTTCTTGTCATTCAGTTCGAAAAGATATTTTTTATTTATGTTTTTGAACTTGTTTTAAAATCATCAGTTGTATTGATATATAAAGCAAGTGCATTGATGATAAAACATTAATTTTTCTTCTAATTGGCGTATTGAGACATACATTTACATTCTGCTGCAAAAACTGAAAGCCATTTTTTTCTTTGTTTTCTGAAATGAAGGGATCTCAAAGTTAATTTAAATTGATTTAAAAAAATCCTTTGACTTCAATCAGGCTAATTCGTGTAATAGAATCAACGCTACAGCTCACAAAAAAATGCAAGCAAAGTAATTTTGCAGAACACAAAATAATTTTCCACACTGTCTACTCTCTCTCCCCTTCCCCTTCTCCATCTAAAAAAATTCTTTTTGTGTTCAAGACTCTTTTTCTATTATTGCAAATTAAAATAATATTTAATTTTTGTATACTTATGCTCAATTGCTCAACATGATATTTGACTATTTCAATTCTGATAACTTTCTATATTACGAGTTCCAGCTTAAAAATTCAACAAAAAAAATATCCTACAAATAAAGTGCAGGTTTGATTAGCCACATTTTGTGGTTTTTAAAAACTATTTAAAGCTGATCTGAAATCGTAACTTGTATCTTTTTTTACACTTTCGTGAAGAAATTTTCATTTTTAAATGCACGAAATTTGCAAATATTCTTTCTTATTCGTAAACGAATAGCGTTTCTCTTTTTTCCTATAAAGGTAACTGGTCTTTCAGAAAATGGTGCCAAAGTTGACGTTTGGAACAGATTTTTTTAAACATGACAATAGGCAAAAGATCATTATGAAATAGCGATTGATTATAACTTAATATGTAATACATTTATTAGAAAATTTAAAAGTGCTATTTGATTTCAAAGCACTTCATACCTCATGCGGTCATGCCTGCTGATTACATACTTCTGGATAAAAAAATGTCTACTTAAATGTGTCAGAAAATTTAACATTCTTGAGAGAAGTAAAACTATTTTTTAAGAACAAGTGTTTTTTTTTTTCATAAACGTGGCTTTTAATACGAAGTTAGAAAACTGTTTAGTTATTTCAAATCTGAATCCGTGTATGGTGTGTATTTAATAATTTTGATCATATGTGAAAGAAAAATGCACAATATAAGAATAGGAGGGTTTGAATTTTTTTTTCTTTTATTTCTTTCTCTTTTTTCTATAAATCCAAGTAAAAGCGTTCTGTAAAAAAGTTCCAAGTAAAAAAATTCTTCTGTCCGGTTTTATGCAACATTGTCTACTAAATGTTTCCGTCGTTCTCTGTAGTTTGTTTTGGTCCTTTGATCTGCTTTGGGGGGGAGACAGTTGAAATTTTCTCATTGAAGTAATCTGCAACAATTATCCTTATTCTAATTACCAGAGAAAATAAAAACTACTAATCAACCAATTCTCTCATATATTTTTATTTAATTTTTATTAATTTTCTTATTTTATCTTACGTTTTTACTTGGATAAATATTTATGGAAAAAGAGAAATAAAAAAAAGAAAAGAAAAAATAAAATCCAAAAATCCTCCTATTCTTATATTGTGCATTTTTCTGTCACATATCATCAAAATTATCAAATATACCATACACGGATTAAAATGTGAAATAACTAAATAATTTTCTAACTTCGAATTAAATGCCACGTTTATGAAAAAAAAAAAAAAAAAAAAACAACAACAAAAAAAAAAAACACTTGTTCTTAAAAACTATTTTTACTCCTCTTACGAATGGTAAAATTTCTGACACATTTAAGTAGACATTTTTTTAATCCAGAAGCATGAAATCAGCAGGCATAAGGCATGAAGTGCTTTGAAATCCAATAGACTTTTTTAATTTTCTGATAAATGTATCACATATAAAATTATAATCAATTGCTACCTCATAATGATCTTTTGCCACGTTTTAAAAAAATCTGTTACAAACGTCAGCTTTGGCAAAACATGAATAAGGCCTGACTAGGCCTAATTAATGTTTTCTGTACAGAGCCGAGACTGGTTTCATTCTTCCAAATCTTCATGGGCCAAAATTTTCAGTTCCGGTTTTCACCCAACCCGTATGAAAATCATTGTCTGAGCGTGGCCTGGTAGCAAAATAAAGCTAAATTAAAATATAGCAACGCGTGTGAAAAAGAACCTGCCTATGCGTAATCCTGTTTTAAACTGAAAAAGGTGTTGATCCATGCAAAATTAATATAATAATATGTGAGAAAAGGATATATAATACATTTACACCTATTAAGAAGGGAACTTGTCTGTAATGCATTTTTTTACTTTACAGTGCGATTCCGTCTTAGAAGATTTCACTGTATAGCATTTTCTAGATTTTTAAGTCTCCAATACATGGAATATGGATTAACAAAAATAATGATAGTCGATGCATTTGCATATAACAAATAGAGATTTATTTAAAAAAAAATATCGCAACCTACGGCATTTCTATAAAAGAAAAAAAAAAAAAAAAAAAAAAAGGCTAAGATTAAGTATTTTTGATCAAGATTCCTCGTACAGACAAATTTTTAACCAAATCGACGTAAAAATCAATGTTTTGTAAAAATTCACTCGGGCCGTGCCAGGCTCGGGTCGAGATTTTCATTTTTTTTTTCGGGCCAGAATGGTCTCAGGCTGAACTTTTAGCTGCTATAACGCCGGGCCAGGCCAATAATTTTTTTGACAGGTCTGGCCGAGTTCAGGCCTATCTTTTATAATTATATTGACTTTTTTTCTATGGGTCGGCCTGGCCCGGGCCTGAAAATTTCTACCCGTACAGACTTCTAACTTAAAATTTAAAAAGTATTGCAAATTTCAAACTTTGAGTTATAAATAAAAGAAAAAAATAATTATTTTTAAAATATTTTCTGTTAAACTTATTTTTATTGTAATAATAAATAATCAATCTAAATCTGTCTTTTTACACCTCACCCCAAATTACTCCTTTTACCTTTGCCCCCTCCCCCCTCACTGAAGTATCGAGCACGAAAAGCTTAAACCTTAAGTGATGAGGTGATTTATATATATATATATATATATATATAACGTGGTGAGGTGGTGTGTATACAACCCCAAAATTTGATTTCTTGCCTTGTGCACTCAACAAAATTTACGAATTAAAGTAAGAAAATCTCATGTGAATTTTGCATTATTTACTTGAATAAAAACAACTGAAAAAGTACTGTAAGTGTACATACATATACATATAAATACACGTATCTAAATACCACAAAAAAAATTTCTTCATAAATGAAATTTCTCTGGGGTGGAAAACACCTTACCTGATCAGTTAAGGGTTAAAGTCTTTAAAATTACTTTTTTCCTCTGCTTTATTTGTAATTGTGCAATACGATAAATAAATCAGCAGTTATCTATTTCACTCCCTCCATTCATAATTTCTACTACCCTCGCTCCTCCAGTTTGTAAAATTTTAAATGGTTGAAATTATTTAGTTTTTTGTTAAAATTTTTTGGTCTGCTTATTTATATATTACTGAAATAATAAATAAATGTCTAATCCCCCCCCCCCCCTCGCCCAAAAGAAAACAATGTGAAAAAATACAAAATACAAATACAGTATAGGACCCATTATCCGGAATTCCAAAATCCGGAAAGACCCGAAATCCGAAAAAAATAATTATTTGAAAATTTTCTAAATTTGTAAATTTGTACTAAAATTTTGAAATTTTTTGAAAATTTTACCGATTCCTAATTTTTTTTCAATCCATTGTGTTACGACGTGTAACCACTAAAATATGTTATTTCAGCCGCCAGATAACACGAAGCCGTCCTCCCCTCCCCCCGACATTAGGAAAAAATCATTTTTTCTCTCCAATTTTAGTATAAAATTAATTTATACTAAGATTCGTTAAAAAAAGAAAATCGTCAGATATTTCACCGGGGGTGATTGATTCTGTTCTGAATTTTCCGAAAATTAAAAAAAAATTGGTCTTCAGTCCGAAAATTCAGACATAAAAAAAAAATCGCGATTTTCGACAAATGGGCGCCGAAAAAAAATCAATTACGTCAATCGTTCGCAGAAGAAATCGCCAATTTCTCCAAAGAATTGCAGAAAAAATGCGAATTTTGTCAAGGAATCGCGAAAAAAAACACAACTTCCGCCAAAGAATCGCAAAAAACCCGCAAATTTCATCACAGGATTCTGAAAAAAATGCAAATTTCGTCAAAGAGTCGCGAAAAAATGCGAATTTTGACAAAGGATCGCGAAAAAAAACGATAATTTCGTCAAAGGATCTTTAAAAAATGCTAATGTCGTCAAAAAATTGCAGAGAAACGTGAATTTCGTCAAAGAATCACAGAAAAAACGCGAATTTCGTAAAAGAATGCGAACTAGTGATGCAACGAATAGTGGTTTGGCCGAATAACCAAATATTCGGCCAAGTTATAGCCGAATATTCGGCATAGTCGGCCACCGAATAATGAACTTATTTTTGCCTAAAAACAAATATAGTATGCACTATGTGCACAATTCTTGTATATTTCACAATTAAAATGTATTGTTTTCGTTTAAAAAATTATTTATATACAAATTTTTAATTTTTTAAAGCCTTATTTTACTTTGAAAAAAATATTCGGCTATGTTCGGCCTAAAAATTGCCTCAATAATATAATTCAGCCCCCCCCCCCCCAAAAAAAAAAAAAATTCTTAGCAAAAGTTCCTCATCAGGTACTGTCTAGTTACATTTTAATAGATATGTGTGTTGTTGTTACATTTTAAAATAATGACAAAATTTTAAAAGTACTAGGAAACATAAGTTTCAGCTTTCAGATAAAATAAAAAATAAGAAATCTTAATATCTTAAGAAAAACCACTGATAGAAAGGGTGAAAGGAATATCCTCTAAAATAGTGGAAAGAAATCATTTTAGACTTTATAAAGCTCACAATTAACACATTTTTTTTTCATCTTTGTTATTTTTTTTCTTTGCTGTCAGCAGTGAAGCCTCTATAGAAAGTGCCCCTCAATGTGAAGAAGGAAAAAAATTAGTAATTTTCTTTCCCAGCCACTGCTAGAAAGACAACAGTGTCCTTTGGAGTGGTGGGCGAAAAATTCGGAAGACTTTCCAAACCTTTCATGATTAGCCAAAAAGTACCTTTCTGCACCAGAAAGTACCATTATATAGTAAGAGATTATTTTCAAAAGCAGGTAACATTTACGGAAAAAAAAAAAAAAAGGCAATCACCTGAGAATGCTGAATTATTATTTCTGCATCACAATCTACGTTTATTGAAAACATTTTAACTGTTTTTTAAGGCAAATATAAACATTACAATGCTATTCTTGAAAAAAATATCTAAAACGTAAATGCATATGCATACTAATTAAGAATTTAGTATTTACATTTCTTTCATTATTTAATAAGAAATAGTAACACACTTAAAAAAATCACTTAAATTATATTTAACATTTAAGCGTATTTTACTAAAAAAAAAAAAAAAAAAAAACCCTTAAGTATTGCAACGTATGACTTAAATATCTTAAACATCTGTATCTAATCAATCATATATTTATGTTCTTTATAGGTATAATTCAAAATATTATTGAAAGAAATATATTTTTATGTAACAAGGGATAAATGTTAAACTTCCCATTATGATAAAAAAAAAAAAAAAAAAAAAAAGAATTAGCTTGTATAGCTGTGTTAAAACAATTTTGAATAGATTTAATGTTAGCTTATTACAGATACTTTTTGTGCTTACTGATACCGCATAAAATTTTTTTAACATGATTCCTAAATTAGCCTCTTATATAAAAATGGGTAGATAAAATCCATTCGCAGTATGAAAGTTAATGGGGAAAAAAAAGTGTTAGTTAATTTCAAATAAAATTTTCATTATACATGATGAATATAAATTGTCAACTTAAAAAGTTATACTGTGTAAATATAAAAACATTTATTACAGTACTATTCGGCCAAGGCCGAATAATGGGCTTGATATTCGGCCGAAGCCGAATATTCGGCAGTCAGGCCGAATATTCGGCTTCGGCAGAATATTCGTTGCATCTCTAATGCGAACGTCTTTCAAAGAATCGCGAATATCGTCAAAGGATCGCGATAAAACACAAACTTTGTCAAAGAATCGCGAAAAAAACAAGAATTTCGTCAAATGATCGCGAAAAAACGCGAACTTCGTCAAATGATCGTAGAAAAAATACGCAAATTTTGTCAAAGAGTCGCGGAAAGAACGCGAATTTTGTCAAAGGATCCTGAAATAAAACGCAAATTTTGTCAAAGAATCGCAGAAAAATCGCTAATTTTGTCAAAGGATCGCGAAAAAACGCTAATTTCGTCAAATGATCGTGAAAAAACGGTAAATTCGTCAAATCATCGTAGAAAAAATATGCTAATTTTGTCAAAGAATTGCGGAAAAAACGCTAATTTCGTCAAATGATCATATAAAATATGCAAATTTTGTCAAGGAATCGCAGAAAAAACGCGAATTTTTCAAAGGTTCCCGAAAAAAACGCAAATTTTGTCAAAGAATCGCGGAAAAAACGCTAATTTCGTCACATAATCGCGAAAAAACGCTAATTTTGTCAAATGATCGTAAAAAAAATCTGAAAGTTTGTCAAAGAATCGCGGGAAAAAAACGCTAATTTCGTCAAATGATCGCGAAAAAACGCTAATTTCGTCAAAGGATCGTAGAAAAAATACGCAAATTTTGTCAAAGAATCGCGAAAAAACTCAAATTTTGTCAAATGATCACGAAAAAACCCCCACAAATTTCGTCAAAGGATCGTGAAAAAAAAAAACGCAAATTTCGTCAAAGGATCGCGAAAAGAACGTGAAATTTGAGAGGACCCGAAATCTGGAAAATTCCAAAATCCAGAAAGCCTTCGGATCCGAGGATTCTGGGTAATAGGTCCTGTACTGTAAATACAAAAAAAAAAAAAAAAAAAAAAATTACTATGAACATTCGGTAAATTCGATCTTCACCCCCCCCCCCCCCCAAACGAAATGCTCTAGCTACGCCACTGCCTGGTGCATGTAAAATCCGTCGTGGGTGCAAAGTCCTCCAAGTTACCTGTGAATTATACCTCTGGAGGTGCCTGGCCAGGTGAAGGTCTCGTCATCTGATCAAGGTTCTAAATTACGAGACCAATATGAGTAGCAATGTGCAGGTGCCGAACAACAGGTTATAACGTTAAGTACCCGGCAAAACATAGTATACACAAACGAGCAGTAGGCACTGCAAATAGGATGACGATCGAGGCAATGATGTCAGGTTTATTGCCGCTTCGCGGCGGTTAGGCGATCTTTCGTCCCGATGCCAGGTACTAAACCCGTTAAGCTGGGGCATCCCGGCAGGTAGGGGCCTGGTCATCGGTTAGAAAGAAAGAAAAAGGGTTAAGCAGAGCAGTTAAGAACAGCCTTAATTCGTAAATGCATGATTGTTTACTTTGTTTCAAGAAAATTAGATATGATTCTAAGTAAGGTTTATTAGACAGGAAAAAAAAAATAAATAAATAAAAAAATCAGAGATATATTTTTCGTGAACTTTTTTTTTATATTGCATATCTGCAATGCAAGCAAAAAATTAGCGTCATAACTAAAATAGCGAAAACTTAGTAATTATATTTTGAATCTAATCACCTTATATTATTATTTTAACACAAACTGATTGGTAAAGTTATCATACAAATTGAATATTTCCAATTGAGACAAAAATTGCCCAAGCGGGGAATAGAACCCAGATCCTTGTCTTACATTGCCAATGCTCTACTGCTTAAGCTACCTGGGCTGACAACCGGCGAGCCTATTTCGTTCAGATAACCTTATCAGTACAGTAGGCTCCCTCAAATCCGCAAATGCCTAATTCCACACATCATCACAGATGTAGGGTCAAAATTAGACTGTTTTATTTATGTATGAATTCCGTATGTACTTTAATATGTAATTCTCATTAATATTACTGAACTCATCCATTTTCATGAATGAAGAATAAATTTATTTGTGAAAAAAAATCAAGATATTGCTGGTAATTCCAATCTTTTTACCAAATATATTTATGTACTAACGTACATTTATAAATTAATGTATTATATACATTTTTTGGTTATTAAGTCTGGTTAAACCTGAAATAAAACTTTCTCGTGTTATGGTTTTGATGTGAATTAGCAGGGTACCTTTATGAGGCAAATTTCATTGAATAATTTAGGAGAAATGCATCTCATCTTTATTATGGATATTTAATTAACCATTATTATTTACTTGACCTTTACTTTTAGTATTTTAATCATTTTTAAAATTATCTAATTTTTTATTATTTTAGTATATTACTTTACTTAGTTATTTTACTATATATTAAGTATTCATTAGGGATGCACCGAATAGTGATTTTGGCCGAATACCGAATATTCGGCTAGCCGAATAGTAACTGCTAGGCCGAATACCGAATATTCGGCCTGCCGAATAGTAACTATTCGGCCGAATACCGAATATTCGGCTTGTCGAATACTTTTATATTTCAAAGTTTAAAGGCATTAAAATGTTAAATTTTAAAACAATTTCACATAATATTTAAAACAGAAACTTTTATTCTAATAAACAAGAGCTTTTTTCAAGTAAACTTATGCTGAAAAAAAAATCTGCTTTGAGTTATTTAAGAAGAGGATAGTTATAAAAATTTTTAAATTAATAAAATTTTAAATTTCATGGCTTCTTCTGAGAATTAAAACAAAGGAATAAAATTTTCTTAAATTCTAAAAGAAACATTTTAAAATCAAAGAGAAATTGTGAAAAAATTGTACAAGATCCTATATTTATTTGTTTGTCAGGAAGAGACTAAAGTAAAAATAAATAAATAATACTATCTATTCAAATTTTATATGATGGCAGCTCAGCAAGAATAACTGCTCTACTCCCTTTAATTAAGCAAGGAAATTTTTAAATGCATCCTAGATCAGTGTCTGGAGTGGGCAATTATTTTGAGAAGTTGTAAACGTTGTTCTTAAAATCTTAGCAAGAAACAGATTATTTACTGGACAATGTTCAGGAACTTTCATTTTCTCATAATTAATTCCTATGAAAATCCTCGTGATTGATTAATTTTCTTAAATAATACTTAACAAACAGCAAATAAATAATGTAAAAACATTATACTTTATGTAAATATGATTCCGTTTCTAATTATTCTGAATATCTTTATAAGTTGACTATTAAACGTAGAAGTTGTATAAGGTTTTTAAAAATATGTTTTAAAAGTTTTTTTAAGCATTCGGTTCGGCCGAATATTTTGATATTCGGCCAAACCGAATATTCGGCATGCCGAATAGTTTGCTATTTGGCCAAGCCGAATATTCGGCATACTGAATAGTTTGATATTCGGCCAAGCCGAATATTAGGTAACATGGCCGAATACCGAATATTCGGTACATCCCTTAGTATTCATTATAATTTCGATTCCATTATTACATTCAAATTACTGTTTCAAAAATGTAAACAAAGCAATGACCAGAAATCCACAAAATTCTAAAATCCACACAACCTCTGGTCCCAAGCTGTGTGGATTTGAGTACAGGATTGGTCTACAGTACTAACATCTGGTCTGTCATGTATACAGCTCAACAGAATAAACTGCAAGTAAAGGAACTCCATATAAACAATGGGTACGTAGATATTATTTTAACACAATCATACTGATTGGTAAAGTTATCGTACAAATGGAATATTTCCATCTGAGCGAAAACACTTTCGCTCAGGAAGAAAGGAAACTATCAAAAGGAAAGAGCGGCAAAATTCGAAAGGAATTTCGCTCAGTTGAAAATATTCAATTCGTATAACTTTACCGATCAGTTTGATTGAGTTAAAATAATAGTATACCTACGTACTCACAGGGGTGTAGAAAATGTTTCTAATCCCAACATTTCCCCCAATCCACACGAAAATTTCCCCAAAATTTTACGGTATGTTATAGGTAAGTGCTGCATTACCGTAGGTATAGAAAATTTATTTTTCAAATATTTCTCAACTTATGCGCGAGTATATATGGCAGGGGTGATTCTGAGTGAAAAAAAAATTCCTAAAATTCACAGCAAATGTTCTGAAAGGTTACAGCAGAGTGGGGGAAATCCTTTCCCAACACTATGTATTTTTCATGGATCTTTTGACGCAATTCGCGTTTTTTCGCGATCTTTTGACGAAATTTGCGGTTATTTCGCGATCTTTCGACGAAATTTGCGGTTATTTCTCCTTCCTTTTGGCGAAATTAGCAGTTGTTTTGTCATTATTTGATGAAATTCGCGGTTGTTTTGCGATCGTTTGGCGAAATTTGCGGTTCTTTCGTGATCGTTTGACGAAATTTGCAGTTTTTTGCGATCTTTTAAAGAAATTTGCGGTTAATTTGCTCCTTTTGACGAAATGCGCGGTTGTTTCGCAATCTTTTGACAAAATTTGCGTTTATTTCGCGATCTTTTGAGTAAATTTACGTTCATTTCGCGATCTTTTGAGTAAATTTACGTTCATTTCGCGATCTTTTGAGTAAATTTACGTTCATTTCGCGATCTTTTGACGAAATTTGCGGTTTTTTTCGCTTTTCTTTGACGAAATAGAAGGTTATTCGCCCTGTTTTGACGAAAATCGCGGTCATTTCGCCACGTTTTGAAGAAAATCGCGGTTGTTTTGCGATCTTTTGACGAAATTCGAGATTGTTTTGTGATCTTTTGACGAAATTTGCGATCTTTTGATGAAATTTGCGATTGTTTCCGCGAAATGTGCATTTATTTTGCGATCTTTTGACAAAATTTGCGTTCATTTCACGATCTTTGCGGTTCTTTCGCGATCTTCTGACGAAATGTACGGTTATTTTGCGATCTTGTGACGAAATTCACGTTTTTTCCGTCATTCTTCGCCAAAATTCGCGGTATTTTTATGTTCGAATTTTCAGATGACCGATTTTTTTTTCCTTTTTTTTTCCCGAAACAATGTCTTAAACTTTCGGAAAATTCAGAACATAATCACCCCTGATATACGGTACATATTACTCTGAGATCGATTTTGTGAAGGTCGCCATAGGGATATTTTTATTTTTACTGAAATTGTTCTATCTCAGGGAATTATGAAATTCGTTGTTAAAATCGAAATCAATTGTATATGTTTCTGAAAAATTTCCCCAGGGAGTTAAAATTTCCCCCGAGCCTAGATCGCCGGATCGGACATATTCTGCACCCCTGCGTACTCATTGTTTATATGGAGTTCCTTTACCTGTGGTTTATTCTGTGGAGCTGTCTACATGACAGACCAGATGTTATTATCAATAAGGTTATCTGAGCGAAATTGGCTTGCCAGTTGTCAGCCCAGGTGGCTTAACATTTGCAATGTAAGACAAGGATCTGGGTTTGATTCACGGCTTAGGCATTTTTTTTTTTTTTTTTTTGCTCAGTTGGAAATATGCAATTCATAGATACCTTATTTTATGTGAAATTTTATTTTGTAAAACTCAACTCTAAGTACGAATTAAACTATGCAAAACATAAGCGAAATTTGAATATCTGATGTTTTTTGTTACTTCCCACCAAATTAAATATCAGCCCCACGGCAATCCATTGGAGAAAATGTGCAATGATCCTTTTGAAAATATAATGTAGTAGATATGAAATATAGATTAATTAAAGAAAGCTCCACCAGATGTCATTAAAACAAAATTTTTTTACATGTTGCAGATATGCTACACGATGCATTTAAAAGTTAAGGGGCTACTTCAGCCATCTGGAAAGACTCGCTCGCTAATGCTAATCCTATGGAAGAAAATTTTTAAGATATCTCGTTTGCCTTTTAATATTTTTAAATGATTGTTTTTTGCATTAGATAGATGAGGTGGATCTCTACATCTGCCCTTTTTTACTTTTCCAATTTTGTTTGCAGATTTTTTTCAAGAGGATGCTTTCACTTTCGAAACCAGTTCCGAAGATGAAAGTGTTCTTATTAAAAATATCAGCAAACAAAATCGACAAAGTAAAAAACGCCCTTTATACAGATCGATCTCAGCTAGCCAATGCAAAAAGAATTGTTTAAAAAGGCTGAAATGCCAATGAGATATCTTTAAAAATTTCTTTCATAGGGTTAGCATTAGTGAGCGAGTCTTTTCAGATGATTGAAGTATCCTCTTAAATATAACTACAAAGTATAAAGTTATGAAGGCATCTATAATAATATACTGGTCCAATTATAACTCAATATTCCTTAACTTCTCAATGCAGAGAGGATGACTTTTTGCTACACTTGTATCGAAAAGAAAGAACTAAAATAAATATTGGATAATAAGTCTATGTTAATACAGTATCCTCTCACTATATCCTGCCCATGAAGAAAAAAAAGTGCAATATAACGGATGGCATTAAAAAGTTAAGAGAGATGACAACCTACAAGTATGTATTTTAATTTTGTTTAAAAAATGTTGGTTTATACACATATTTAATTTAAAATTTGCAGAAGACAATGGAGACACTTATTGTAATCAAAATTCATATGAAGTTATTTAAGTAAAGATGGAGCTTTTTTTACAGGAGGAGTGGGGGTGGGAGCATGAAAAAAAAAAAAAAAGAGAGCAGTATATTCAAATGAGCAATATATGACATAGTAATAATGGCTATTGTATCAGATGGTCCATCTGTTGGTTCATTTTTTATTATGAAAGAAAATGCATTTTTCATGAGTGAAAAGCGAAATTCTTTATTGGACATGGAAGGCGGGTCTATGCCATTTATGTATGGAATACAATATCGCACATGTGGTCACTGTGACTCTGCTTACATGCCATCATCTGAACATCAAAATTTTTTATCACTTTTCCCAGAATGAGCAGATCCATGGCCAAAATTTCAGCCGAATGTTACGCTTGAGGTCTTGGATTGTGCGAGGGCATTGGCGTACACTTTACTTTTCAGAAACCCCTAAAGAAAATAATCCATTGGGGTTAAATCGTATGATCTTGGCGGCCAATTCACATAAGAATTTCTTGAAATGACGCATTCTGGAAATTTCTCGTTCAATAAGTTGATGGCTTGGCAAGCAGTATGTGCCGTTACTACGTCTTGTCATACAAATGGCATATATTTGATAGTTCATACATGCATGGCATATGACAGCGGACACAAATAACCAGTGAAATATTCATATTTAGAAAAAGAACAAACAGATGGACCACCCTATATTAAGTGGGTGAAAACAGGGGTTTAGTGCAGGTATAGGATGTTGTCTTCCAGAATTTTCAAGTAACATCATGTACATTCTGTTTCTCAAATAAAGCTATAGTGTAATACTTTCTGCCTACAGCTTCCTGGGTTTTTACAACTACATCACTGTTGACAAACTATTGCGAAATCACATGCAAAACATTTTTCACAGGAACTACTGAAAGCGATTTTGGTACAAAAAATAGTTTTGTCAGCAGATAAACTTTCAATAGACCATTCAGAAATAAATAAAAATACGAAAAAGGCAATAGTTATGTTAGATTAATTTTTAACACAGTTATTCTAATTGGTAAACAAATCATATTAGATGTAAATTTCCAACTGGGCGAAAAATGTCCGGACCAGGATTCGAACCCGGGACCTCCTGGCTCTATCCCGGACGATTCTGGTCGAACTTTTTCACCCATAATCATTAGCTGGGTGAAAAAGTTTGACCAGAATCGTCCGGGATAGAGCCAGGAGGTCCCGGGTTTGAATCCTGGTCCAGACATTTTTCGCCCAGTTGGAAATTTACATCTAATAGTTATGTTACTTGATTTATTAAAAAAAAAAAAAAAATCCCTGGACTTCTTTTATTTGTGAAATTGTGAATTCTTTTATATACTTCTTGCCGAACAATCCATTTTGTAGTTTAACTACTGGCAAAATGATTTTTTTTTTTTTTTTTAATTGAAATTACCCCAGCAATATCCAAGAAAAAGGTACAACAGTTAATGCAAAATATCTACAATGTAATGATTTCTAAATGTCAATATCTCCACAGACGATTTTTATTTTTGTTGAATAAATTTATTCTTGAAGATTAAATATGTAGATATATGAGTATGCGTCGATCGCAACTCTGGGACTCCTGAGTTCGAGCACAATGCACCTGACTAGAAAATTGCCATTCGCAATTAATTGGCACAATTCTAATATTCTCACAGTGATCAGTGACCTTCATTAGGATGTAAAAAGAGAAACTATTTCAAATTTGAATTAAAAAATCTTGTTAATCATACTGAAAGTAAGTAACACTGTGTACTCTAGTGGCGGAGAGAAGAACGGAAATAATTGTGCTATGCCAGTCAAGCCCATTATGACCGATGGAGGGTTAAAAGAAAAATCAATACATCCCGATTCTCCTTCTTTAATCTTGTAGAAGGAAAAAAATAAAACAAAATTACACAAGTTGTAAAACTTTATTTAAATTAATAAAATAAATTAAATAACTATATAGCGTTATATCATCGCTTCTTTTTAGACTTGGATTTTCCCTGAACGGGCTGGTCAGGATTTTCCCCTTTAGCAACGGCCAAACGCCTTTTCAGTTCAAGTAAAGTAGCCACTTCTTTGTCTATCTCAGATTTATCAGCTTTGTTTGTTTTTAATTCACGCACTTTGTTACCCTGAAAAGAAAAGAAAAGAAAAGAAAATCAATTTCTATAGCAATAAAAAGTCACAGATTGAGATTGTAAAATTTACAGACACTTTGATGGAAATATCAAAAGTTTCCCCTCCCACACCTTTAGTGAATTGCCATGGATATCAAAAGAACATTGAAATTACTGAAACATTAAGAAAGGAGAAAGTGAGGGGGTTGATGATACCATGTAGAGGTCTGCACGGGCCGAAATTTCCAGACCCGGGCCTGACTCATAGAAAAAAGTTTGGCCCGGCCCAGTGACAAGGTTGAAAGTTCAACCGGGAAAAAAGTTAAAATCTCGGCCCGAGTGTGAATGTCTACAGAACATTGATTTTTACATGGATTTTGTTAAAAATTTGTCGTATCAGGAGTTCTGATCAAAAATAATGTTTATAATCTTCATTTTTATAGAACCGCAGGTTGCGATATATATATATTTTAATAAATCAGTATTTCTTGTATGTAAATGTTTCAGTTATCATTAATATTGTTAATCCATATTCCATGTATTGAAGTGTTAAAAATCTGAAAAATGCTTACAATAAAATCTTCCAAGACAGAATTGCATAGAAAAGAAAAAGAAAAAATGTGTTATAGACAAGTTCTTTTCTTAGCAAGTATTATATATTCTTTTCTTCCGTATTAGTATATTAATTTTGCATGGATCAACATGTTTTTCAGTTTAAAACACAATTCTGTCATAGGCAGGTCCTTTTTCGCAAGTTTTACTATATTTTAATAAGTGTAGCTATTCTTTAAAAAGAATAAATTTTAATGTTTAAGAGTAGAATAATGCAATAATGACAATTTAAAAATGTATGTATCTTTTACAAAAATTTTTGGGCAAGGCCTAATTTTACTGACATTTGAATGGACCAGGCCATACTGAGACAATGATTTTCATATGGGCTGGGTCAAAACTAGGACTGAAAATTTTGGGCCGTGAAGACTAGGAATGAAACCAGTCCCAGCTCTGTACAAAAAAAAAGTTAGGCCTAGCCTGATCCTTCAGGAAAAAGTAAGGCCCAAACCCGGCCTGCTCCAAGCCTTCAGAAAAAAGTATGGCCCGAGTGCCATGAATGAAAATAGGCCCATGCAGATCTTTGCCATGAATACTAAGTCACCTTACTAAAGATGCAAAATTGTAAATAAATACAATTTAATAAACATTATATTTATTTATATTTTTATAAAAGACTAAGAACCCACTGTGTTACATTTAAATTTCTGAGATCTAATGATTGTTTTGTGGGGGGGTGGGAGGGGGGGTAATCTAGTTTTATTATACATTTCAAGTTTCTATCCCTAACAATTCCAAATAAATCATAATATAAAATGTTTTAGAAGGTTTTCAGCTCATTTCACCTTTTTAAATTTCGAATTTTTTAGATACCGTTCTTAGAGAGGATTTAGATTTACATCTTAAAAGTAACAAGCATGCAAAATTTCAACTTTTTAGCCACAGCAATATCACCAAAATCACAATTTTAGAATGTGTTTTTATTTGTGCACACTTTTACATTTTGATTTTTTTAGAAATTGTTCTGCTTTGAGTATGTACGTCTTAATAATAACAATCGTTTCAAGTTTCTAGTTTTAACAGTTCCAAATTAATCGTAATTTAGAAAGTTTTTCACTCATTTTAACCTTTCAAATTTCAATATTTTTACAAACCGTTCATAGTGATTATTTACATCTTCAGGCATGAAAGTCGGAAAAGGGAAAAAAGGTGGAAAATTCTTTCCACCTATACAATAAGGCCAAACTCGTATAATTTAGATACATTTTAACAGTTATTCATACAATAAAATGAATTATAACTGTACATATGATTGTTATTTTCTTTTTGTAACTTAGAAAGTATTAAAAGAAAAAAAAAATAAACAACAATAAATGTACAAATTCATTAAATCAAAAAAGAAAATTCGAAACAGTTTGCTAAAAGTATAAATTCATCCAAATGTATCTGATGAACTTATGTGAAGCACAGAGATTAATTTTTCAAAATAAATGTATTATTTTGAATAATTTGACTGTTTAAGACTTAAAAAAAAAATAAAAAATAAAATAAAATAAATCTATGCTACATATATGCACGCCAAATTGATCTTTACTCCAGAAATACATTTCCAAAAATGCATCGCTGAAATGACCCAGAAGTGTTTAATAAATAGAATAAAATAGTCTATTCCAAAAAGAACCTTATGAAAACTTCCTTGTCCTAGTTAAAGAACTTAATTTACATGATTTTCAGGTGCTTATAATAAAAGCTTGTCTTTGATTTGATAGTACAGCAATTCAAAAACAAACTCTGAGAATTTGAGTAGACAAAATGTCTAATTATTAAGTTTTCTAGACACCCCCCCCCCCCCCCTCTCTCCCAATATGCTTCTAATATTTTCTTTGCATTTTTGCATCAATCCAGAGAATGCCCAAATTTGCTTTTAAAAAGGTGGAATTTCTGGTGGAGGAACTCTTTCATGCCTGCATCTTAAAAGTAACCATCACACCTAATTTCAAGTTTCTAGCCCCAACAGTATCACAGAAATTGCAATTTTAGAACATTTTTGCTTCTGCACCTCCTTGAGGATTGTTCTACTAACATAAAATATACCCTATGTTGGAACAGAGAGGGTCGTCAGCATTTTGCCACCATTATTTTTAAAGTCGGCCTGGTTGTTCCAGAGATTACCCCCTACAGAAATGTTACTTCTTTATAATATGAGTACAGGTATGCCTTGACTTCCCATCTGTTGCTAGGAGACACACTTACTACAGAAGTTTCTAGCTCAATCTTGCATTTTCATTCATAGGCACGCTGATTTCATATATAAATAAATATTTATATACAGCAGACTACCTCAAATCCACAACCATAAAATCTGCAAACACCTAAAAATATGCATATCGTTCCAAATGTAAACAGTAAAACTTACAAGTGAGATACAGGAGAAAAATTCAAATATTTTTGAATAATTTTTATATCATTTGGTACACATTTTAATAATATAATTGGGGTTAATATGATTGAACTCGTGATTTTTCATGAAGGAAGTATAAATTTACATTAAAAAAAAATTAATATAGCACTGATATGAGTGGCGATTGTTATCTTTTTAACAAATACATGTATGTATTAATCAAGCTTCTTTGGTTAATAAGACTGGCTAAACATGAAATAAAACTTCATCATTTTAAGATTTTAATGTAAATTATTAGTGTACTTTTTATGAGGGTGAGTTTTATTGAATAATTGATGAAAAAATTATCTCATTATTATCATGCATTGCATATTTAGTTATGCATTATTTTTTATTTGGACTTTACTTTTAATATTTTAGGCTGTTTCCATGAGTACCTGTACTAAAAAACAATTTTTGGCTACCAGTATTTTAAAACAGAAAAATGTGACTTGTTTTATGGGAGATATCTCATTAATTGAATAAGGCCAAACAAACATTTCAAAAATAACGGTAGCCAACAAGCATAGTAGTTATCAGCTATGTGACTTACACTACAAAAACCCATGAAACTAGCCTTTAATCATTTTATAAATTTTCCTAATTTTTATTCTTTTATTTTATTACTTAATTATTTTAATATTTCACTTTATTGTAAGCATTCATTATAATTTCAAGTGCATTATTATATTCAAATTACTGTTTACAAAGTTTAAACAAAACAGTGACCAGAAATCTACAAAATTCTAAAATCTACACAATCTCTGGTCCATAGCACTGCGGATTTGACGGAGTGTACTGTATAATCCTAGCAATATAATTTTACTGCACATCACAATATCATAAATACAGTAGAACACCAAAAATACGCCGTCTGAAATCCATATAGTGTCTTACTAAGGAGTGTTCCCAACACACACACACACATAAAAAAAAAGGGAGGGGGACTGCAAGGATACATAGGATTCATGGAGGTATGTTATTAGCAATAATTTTTATTTCACAAATTCATTTTAACCTTTTGAAGGGTGGTGGGAAGGTGAAATATAATTTATACCACTTAATTTTAGTCAAGATTTAAACAAGAATTTCCGAGTAAAATTTTACTTTTATAACTTCGGTGAAAAAAATCTGTAAAATTGCATTTCCTAATTTTAAATAAAAATTTTCAAAAATTTAACATTACAGAAACACAAATTCTTGATTCTGAAAGCATTAAGGGGATGATTTTTATTCTGTAATATTTTTCGATCTTATGTCACGACTGATTAATGATAAAAAATTTCAAGTTAAAAATTGTTTAGTTTTATTAGATATGTTTAAAATTAACAAAATATCAATTGCTAATAACATACAAAAATTTTTTGAATTGAAGTTTACAGAATTATAATATGATTTTGGTAGATCATCAGGCAATTTTCTTTTTAATGTTAGGGAAAATACAACCTATAGTGTATTGTTTAATAATTACAGTTTTACCTAAAAAGTATGGATATTACTGGGAGTTATTACATGAAATGAAAAGGATTGAAAACAAAAATATTAAGGGCCTACAAATTGAATAATGCATGCATTTTTGAACACAGGTTTTTATTTTTGTAAATACAACTTTTAAATAATTCAAAATGGAGAAAGGGAATTTCGGCATGTGGTAGCAGAAATTTAGAAGACCAATTATTTATAGTTACTTACTTTAAGTTAACAAATACCACAGAAAAATACATAAAAAGGAATTTTAGGGGTTGCTCCCCCCAGGGGGTCAATTTTCTAACTAAGCTCCTAATTAAGCTACATCAGGATTCAACCTCATTTGAAGGCTTAATGGAAGATTAAACTCCTCACTGGCCTTCAATTGGTGGGGTCTATTTTTGATCCCAGATTATTAAGGGACATTCCTCCCACGGAGGGAGGGGGAAATGGATATTTTCATGTAATATATCATTTTAAAGCTTTCGGCCTGTACATTACTAAGCACCCCCCCCCCCCCCCCCCAACACCTCTTAACTCATTTTTTCATGAGTAGAGGGTGTTTTAAAGTTTTAATTTGTTCATTACTATCCTATACAATTTTCCAAAAATTATGAAAAAATTTACATAGCAATTCTCAACAATTAGCAGCTTTCCCCCCATTTTTAGGTGCGTTCGTAATTATATAAATACGTAGCACCTATAGTCGTCGGTTAGTCAGTTTGTCTGTCCGTCCGTCCGCATATAACAGTGCAAAAACTACCCAACCGAATCGTTTGAAATTAAAAACATATAATTGTTGCATAATTCTGTCAAGTCATTTCAAATTTTATGAAAATTGGATGTATAGTTTAATGACAGGGACAGTCAAAAATTTTTTGTTACATTACGGCCAATGGGAGAAAATTATTTCAAGTGCATTTTAATGATGTCATAGCCTTTCGAACAGAATGAAATGGATAGGCACTTATGAAGTGCGCTAAAATAGATATTCAGTACACTATACGGTGCAAAAAAATATTTATAAAACTAGTTATAGTATGAAAGCACCTCATTTGCCATGTTTGATGAGCAATTTTCAACTTGTTACATAATGAGCAGGTTTGTATTTCAGACAAAACTGAGTTAAAGATAATTATTAAATGTCTCAAAAGGGTTTTTATTTAAAAATTATTATAATATTTTAGGTAATAGATAAGAAAACTTACTGATGCCATCAAGATTGAAAAGCCTACATCACATTGAACAAAAGAAATATTAAAAGAAACAGACATGATTAATTGATTGCATTCTGGGCCAAAAAAAAAGTTTAATTCTAGAAGAATACAAAATAATCACAATTAGAGATGCACCGAATATTCGGTATCTATTCGGCCATGTTACCGAATATTCGGTTTGGCCGAATATTAAACTATTCGGTATACCGAATATTCGGCTTGGCCGAATACCAAACTATTCGACCTGTCGAATATTCGGTTTGGCCGAATATCGAAATATTCGGCCAACCGAATACTTTAAAAAAACTTTTAAAACATATTTTTAAAAACATTATACAACTTATACGTTTAACAGTCAACTTATAAAGATATTTAGAATAATTAGAAACAGAGTCATATATTTAAATAAAAGAGAATGTTTCAACATTATTTATTTGCTGTTTGTTAAGCATTATTTAAGAAAATTAACCCATCACGAGGATTTTCATAGGACTTAATTATGTACATATGCAAGTTCCTGAACAATGTCTAGTAAATAATATGTTTCTTGTTAAGATTTTAAGAACAACATTTACAATCTCTGAAAATGATTGCCCACTCCAGACACCGATCTAGGATGCATTTAAAAACTTCCTTGCTTAATCAAAGGAGTAAAACAGTTCTTGCTGAGTTACCACCCTATAAAATTTGAATAGATTGTATTATTTATTTACTTTTACTTTAGTCTCTTCCTGACAAACAAATAATATAGGATCCTGTGCAATTTTTCTTCCAATTTTTTCACAATTTCTCTTTGATTTTAAAATGTTTGTTTTAGAATTTAAGAAAATTTTATTCATTTGTTTTAATTCATAGAAGAAGCCATGAAATTTAAAATTTTATTAATTAAAAAAGTTTTATAACTATCCTCTAATTCAAAGCAGATTTTTTTCAGCATAAAGTTTACTTGAAAAAAAGCTCTTGATTATCAAAATGGAAGTTTCTGTTTTAAATATTATGTAAAACTTTTTAAATTTAACGTTTTAATGCCTTTAAACTTTGAAATATAAAATTATTCAGTATTCGGCCGAATATTCAGTATTCCGCCTAGCAGTTACTATTCGGCTAGCCGAATATTCGGTATTCGGTTCACCTGTAGGTCGAATATTCGGTATTCGGCATTCGGCCAAAATCATTATTCGGTGCATCCCTAATCACAATATAAATGTGTGCACATATATGCACAGCATAAGTTGTTAAGTTACAATTTCTCATTGGTTTTGCATCAATGAAAAAGAAAAAAGCAAAAAAGGCCTTGAAATAAGCAGATAACTGCAAAAACATGGATAACTTTCATGCATGATTTTGTGACTTTAAAAAAAAAATTCTTTGTTTTATTTAATTTTTAATCATTTATTAATTTTCAAATTCAGTCATTGTATTAAGTGATGAAAAAAAAGTAAAAACTAAAAAAATAAATGAAGCTTTAAAAAATGCTAAAAAAAGGGGGGGGGGGAAATATGAGTCGATTTTGAAAGTGGGACAAGTGCATTTTATGTTATTTTTAAATATTAAATGATTTGCATTTAATTGCATTTAAAAATATTCATAAAGTTATTTTAATTTTTTGTTGCATTTGGAAAAAACAACTCCGTTCAAGGTACAAATTATAAAATTAATAAATCAGCGTTCGAAATCCTTAGTGGTCCGCTGGTCCGAGACCACCAAAAATTCAATCAGACCACTAATTTGAAAAATTTAATGGCCTGCAGGACCAGTAACTTTCTCTCTCTCCCCCCCCCCCCCCTCTCTGAAAGGTAAACATAAACTTTCCTGTCCCTGAGAAAACTGCAATCAAACACAAATCGCATAATTTTATTTAAAACAATAAATTTTAAAAAATAGCATTAAACTTTAGTCAGTTGAAATAATCTGAAATGAAATATTTAATTAATAATTTTATAGTTTTTCTTTATGTACTGTTTAATTTTTAAAAAATTATTATTTTATATTTTATTATGATGAAAATTTTGGATAACTGCAAAGGAAGTTTCACCCTAGGAAGGGAGAGGGTCACTCAAAGGGTTAAAGGGACTTAATAGAATTTTATGTAGCAGGCTAGTGATGATTACTGCGGACCAGTAAATTCTTATGCTTACTGGTCCTTGGGACCAGTGACTTTTTTATATGAATTCTACCGCTGTAAATGCATATTACTTTGGACTGTCTAGCAACCACAACATTTTAAACTAAATTTCATGTTTTTTTTTTTTTGTATAAATTTAATATGTAATAATGGTACATGTGTTAATTGACAAAAAAAAAAAAAAAAAAAATCATGGTTTTGGTAAGTGCCCATAGCCACACTTTCAAAAGCAATGATGTGTTGCAAATGTCAATTTTCTTTGAATAAAATATAGTTATAATTACAAAAAATGGAAATTTTCTATTTCATTTACTTATTTATTTTATTTTAATATTTCATTCTCTTTAAGAAAAGTTACAATTAAATTAAAAAAAATAATTTTATAGGGAAAAAAACCCCACTCACTTGATTTTTAAAAAATAGTAGTAAAAAATCAAGAATTATATTTTAAAGCATGCAAGCAGAAGTTAGACTCAAAATCAGGAATCTCTTGCCAAATAGGCAGCTTTAGAGTGTGTTTCCACCATTCCATTTTAATGATAAAATTTGTCAAAAATGTTCTTAAGTTTTTTTTTTTTTTTTTTTTTTTTTTTTTTTTTAAAGAAAAGAAAGAAAAAAAACCAACAAAAAATCATGGCTCCACAGGAGATTTTCACTCTTGTTGTACCAGACTTTTCACACAGGCACCTGTTTTTGTGAAATTGTGAGCAACTTTTTATATTTGCGAAATATCTAGTCATAATTTTGTGAATTCGAAATAATCATTATATTCAAGTTCTTGTTTATACATTGTTAAGAAGATATATCCATGTAAAATACGCATATTTTCATTATATATATAAAAGTCACAGATAAGATTTTACTTTTAAATGCTTAAATTTGTAAGTTCAGTTTGGAGATGGAAAAATTTTGCGAAATGTCTATTTTTAAGACAAAGAATTTTGTGAAGGGTCCTGTTTGAAAGTGAAAAGTTTTGTGAAGGGTCCAGTTTGAAGGCAAAAAATTTTATGAAGGGTTCTTTAAAGGACCCCATTTTCTATCTAAACAGATCCCTGGTATTAATGAAAAATTTAAATTATTAAATTTTTAGTGTTACATGCACACATTTCTAAAAAGCAAACATTTCATACCTGTGTTGTCACTAAGGCATTCAAACTTTCAATTTCTTCAGGGTCAACGCCATTGACTGCACGCACTGCATTTGTGTCACCTACAGCATTTTTCACCTTCGCTTTTTCAGGGTTGACAGTCTGAAATGAAAAGTGAAGCACATTTTATACACCTGTATGGATAGACTGTGAATCAATTAAACAAATAAACATAAAATAATTTTTTATTTTAATTAATTGTTAAAGAAAGTAATGGCATCAATTTTGTTCTCTCAGAGAGAAAAAAGTTAAAGTGTAGCTTTCTGAAGTAATCCTCTTTATCTAACTTTTTATTAATTTATTTTTCAGCACAGGGAAAAAGATAATGCTTTTTTGAAGGAAAACTGAATAGCATAGACAGATATGTAAGGTAATTATAGGCAGTACTGAATTCAGGGGGTGCCCATGGTATGGGGAGGGACATCCTCCTGGAGTATCAAAATCTCCCTTTGGAATATTTGAATTTAAAAAAGAAATTAAATTATTTTACATTATGAGTGATTAATTTCTCACATTTTTCCTAAAGAATTGAGATAATTCTACAATTTTTGCAAATTATTTGGCATACATACTGCAATTAGATGAAAGCTTTTACAAAAGATCTTTTGACATGAAAGTAGGAAGAAGTAAATAAGTCTCGTTATGTAATAAGTCCCACTCTCGGTATGCAATTAATCAAGAAATTTCTAAATCTTCTGTTGCCAAGCACTCTTGGGATTCTAGCCATAGTTTTAATTTTCAAAATGCTAAAATTATCTTTAATGCCAATAGAATTGGACTTTCTTGGAAATTTAGCTATTTATCTTAATCATGCAGTTACTGTTAATGATAAATCTGATTTTACAATGCTCTATGCAGCTTAGAAAAACTTTTTCAGTATTACCAAATAATTCATTTTTTGTATTAATTAATATTAGTCTGATTTTTATATTTTATTTAATTATTTATTTTTTTATTTCATACGTTCCAATATTTTAATATATGTGTGTGTTTTCATTTTATTTTATTTTCATGTATACATATTATTTTCCAATTTGCTTCCTTATTCCCCTTCAACCCTGTGTTCTTTTGTTTTGATTATACTCCTTTGTGATTGGCTGTTGTCTTCTGCTTTCCTACTGACTGTTGATTTTTATTTTCCTATTGGCTGTTTCTTCAGCTTGTTTCCACTCCCTTATCTGTCATTTCAGTCTTGCTGCTGCTTTTATAGTAGAAGCATGTCTTCTTTTCGCCTGACGAAGAAAGACTCAGATCTTTCGAAAGGCCTAGCGCATTTAAAAGTTTTTGATGGTGTTTTAAAAAAATCTTTTAGTTCTTAGTACGAAGAAGTATTAGAAATATTTTGTAGCTGTCTACTTCTTTTTAAATAAAAAGGCAAGGTGCATTTTGCCGATTTAAAAAAGGGCAAGATATTGCAGCCTTAAATAATGGACTAGCAGGAATACTCTAGTCCTGTCTTTGAAATTTCCAGATTTTTTGATATAACTCTTCACTGAATAGGTTACTCACTACAGTGGCTGCCATAGGTAAAATTTAACCAGCCTTTACTCAATATTTGGTGAGAAGAAATAATCATACACAAAGCCTAGTAGGGATGTCAGTTAACCAAATGTGCTGAATAATTTAGCAGTGACCCGGAGCTGAACAATTTTTGATGCTCCAGCTCTGCTCCTAGATAAATTACTGTGGCTCCTGCTCCAGCAACCACTCCAACTCGGCTCTGACTTTGCGCTTTTGAGTTGCAGATTTTAATTTACGCATTTAATTTTATGCTCACAAATTCTTTCTTCCTTTACCTTCATTAAAGATCTGACAAAATGTATTTTTCTTCTCATCAAACTTGAAGTGCTTGTTTGAGAAAATATGACAATCTTTTAGCTTTTACTTTTAAAATTGAAAGTTTGGTGGAATTTTAAACACAAAAATCTTAAATTTCTTCTACACTTCAAACAACCAACATTGTACAACTACACATGTAAACAACAGGCGGCCATATTTGTTTTCAAATAGTGTTGTCACTTAGCTCAAGTAGAAAGTAGAAGTGAAGTAGTGTTAGCATGTTTTTGTGAGAAGTTTTCCATCTCAAATAATATATATATATATATATATAAACCCCTAAAAAATGATATTATTAGAATACTCAATAATGATGTAATTAAAATATTTTAAGCCTGGAAATTTAAAAGACTGGAAAAAAAAGATTAAAAAGAATATTAAAAACTAAAGGAGTACTGGAGCAGGGGAAAATTTAGAGCTCCAGCTCAGACTCTATCGCCAGGGAAAACACAGCTCTGGAGAGCTCCAGGTCTCTGTAATTAAGTGTCAGATAATTGAGTCTACTATGTTTGGTTTTAGCTGTTCTACTATCAAAATAGAATTAAGCCTAAATTTTAAATTTCAAAAAGGAATTTCAGTCTGAATATTGCATTACAAAGATTGTTTTAAACCACTTACTCTTTCTGGTGACTGCTTCCCAGCATATTTTGCCTTGAGTTCATTTATTACATCTTGTTCTAATTTCTTAAACAAAGGAGCAGGCTAAAAAAAGAAATATATTCTAAGATAATATAGCTATAAAGAATTCTTTATAATTCTAAATAATTACACAACAAACATTAGAAATATTTTTTATGTAATGGAATGAAAGATGAAAATTAAAAAAGATATTTAACAACAAACATTTCATAAACTAAAAAAAACATTAACACTACAAAATAAAATAAAAAAAATCCCTGCCGGCTCGGGCCTACAGGCGGAGGTAGATTTCGAAGTTAAGTACTAAATTCACCAACAAAACTTAAATCAAGATTAAAGATAAACCCAGTTCCTTCGCTAAGAATGAGCTCTAGGGAGCTAAACATTTTGTGAAAACTCTAATATAGACAAATACACACACGCATGTATATGGAATAGGTTTAAAAATGGCTAAATCAAATTCAGAGAACCTCAAAGTGTTAAAACATGTTAATATTTCCATACTCGTGTTTTTATCATGTTTTAATACGTTTCTTCAAACTCACATGACGTTACATATTCACCTGCTGTGGTCCATTATATTTTCAATATGACGCAATATATATTTTTTTTGTTGTTGTTTTAATTCGTCAAACTATTTATTTCATTTCGAATTTTCATGCAGAAATCTTGCTCTAGAAAACTTATGACGTAATATTCAATTTGTTTTCAATTCGTCAAACTATTTATTTCATTTTGAATTTTCATGCAGAAATCTTGCTCTAGAAAACTTATGACGTAATATTCAGTTTGTTTTCAATTCGTCAAACTATTTATTTCATTTTGAATTTTCATGCAGAAATCCTGCTCTAGAAAACTTATGACGTAATATTCAATTTGTTTTCAATTCGTCAAACTGTTTATTTAATTTAATTTTTCACGTGAAAACATTGCATTAGAAAAGCAATTGTTGTGGTGAGAATTTTATTGCTTTTTTTTAATTGTTGGCAACAGCTATAACGAAAAATATTTATTTTTTCCTGCCATTGTTGTGTAAAAGCTGGTTTTATCAGAATCATATTAAGACGGTATTCAAAATTTTTAACCTTCCCAATTCCCATTCCTTTGGACCGATTTTGCTCATTTTCAATCCCTGGCGAGAAATTAGCCATCTTAAAGTTGTTGGCGAGTTTGAAGACGTTCTGTGCATAATTGCGACTTTTATCGTGCGGACAAAATTTAGTACATACATACATACATATATATATATATATAAACTTTTTAGGTGGGGGTGGTTTTGGGTTCCTGGGGTCCTGTAATGAAAAGTTGTGAAGGAATTTTTAAAAAGTCGCACCATGGTAACGACTGCAATAGGTAGTATTTCTTACGAAATCTACCTAAAATTACTGTGGACGCTTTAAGTTTTAAACAAGCTCCTGAGAATCAGCACAAGCGTCTACTGTAAACCAAAGCTATTGTTTACACATGTTCACGTTCAAAACATGCATTTGAAATAATAAATCACCATGGGATATATGTCATGGTGGGACCATATGTTCCAATGGAACCGTACAGAATATAAGGAATGTTGAGAATAGGTCCTATTATGGTATACTCTATGGTGAATTATTATTTCAAATGCATGTTTTGAATGTGAAGATGTGTAAACAGCAGCTTTGGTTTTTGATTGACATTTGTACTGATCAAGAGTTTGTTTAAAACTTGAAATGCCCACAGTATTTTATTTTGTAATATTAATGTGCTTTTTAGTTTATTAAATGTCTCATTTAATTTGAAATTCTAATTCAGGTATAATATGTTCAGATATTTAAAAAAGAAATATCAAAGTTTCAATTTTAATACATAATATTTTACAGAAGTTATCAGAATATGTACTAACACAATCAATTTTTAATGGGTGCAACTAATTCTTTTCCACTTTTGAATAATCAATCTATTTTATAGATCATTCTCGTTGAACCTCTTTTAAATCGACTCCTACAAAGCTATACCAAAATAGATTAAAATAAATTACTTTAAAACATCTTAGCTTTAAGTATTAATTATAACCTAATATGCAAACTTTAGATGAGATAGTTTTGGTCCTCTATTCAAAAAATTCATAACAATTTTTAAAGCCATTTCTAATACAACCTAAAAAATGATAAACACATTTTGTTCCACATGTGCAAGAGTAATACAGCAATCATTAAAATTCTAATTTCATTCACTCTTCAGTTCCCAATGTACCCACCAGGATGTGCATCTTTTTTTGTCTGTAAAAGGAAAAAAAAAATCATGACAGGTCCATCTACTGGCTTCTTGGAGAAACAATGAAGGTGTTGATACCTAATCAACCACTTGCTGTTATAACGAAATGCTTTTTAACTTTCCAAACTTCCTCATGCCTTTCTGATTCTCAAAATTTCGACATTACCTAACTTTTGTGCGTACCACAATTTGTAAAAAGTGAGTATGCATTTTTTCAGAATTTATTGTCTATAATAGATACAGCAGAAAGTGAACCACGAGTTAGCTCTCCATTCTATAAGGATGTTATAATACAGGGTGTCCGAGAAAGATCCGTACAACTTCAAAAATTTATCGAAAAAGAAACAGTAGGGTAACAGCGAAACTAATTAGGACATTAGATAGAATAACTCAAAAAGTTTTTTTCTGCAGTATGTTTCTGAGCATAGATGGCGCTACATGTCATGCAAAGGAATATTAAAGCATTTTAGTTATTTCAATGGCGGATCGCGTGAAGAAAGCTCAATGTGTTGCGTGGTTTATCGAAACAAAATCCGATACGCAAACACAATGGAATTATCGAACGACGTATGGGGAATCGCCACCATCTCGGTCACTGAATAATTCTTTTCCACAGCGTTGGATTGGCAGGGATGGTCCCCTTGCATGGCCACCCCGGTCTCCTGACTTAACACCACTGGATTTTTTCTTTTGGGATTATGTTAAAGATACTGTATACCGAACGCAAGTTAACAGTCTCGAAGAATTAAAGCAAAACATCCAAACAGCTGTAGCTACTGTTGATGTTAGCATGCTGAAACGATCGTGGATGGAATTGGAATATCGTCTTGATATTGTTCGTGCTACGAAAGGGTCTCATGTAGAAATTTCCTAAGGTAATAACTTAAGTTATAGGAAAAAAAACTTTTTGAGTTATTCTATCTAATGTACTAATTAGTTGCGCTGTAACCCTATTGTTTCTTTTTCAATAAATTTTTGAAGTTGTACGGATCTTTCTCGGACACCCTGTATATCACACGGTTAAAATTGTCAAGGAATTAACTGCTAAAATAACCAATGCCCACAGCAGTTGTATAACAACCAAATAAGCACACACACACACACACACACAAAAAATTAAAATTGCATATGTATGTTTTATTGAGAGCCTAAGCTAAAAACAATTGAAAAATAAAAATGGCTTCCAATAGATCCCATGGAGTCTCCATATTAGCAACACCAACATAAAGCCACAGGATATATAACCTCCATACAGAATGGAGAGCTAACTTGCAGTTTACTTTCTGCTGTGATGTAGTCATAAAACAGACAATGGGTGTACACTGGAAATGAGAAAGGCTCAACCCGAGCTCGACACAGACTCGATTTGTATACCAGCCTTTGGACTCGGGTTCATTCTTTCCGAAATTGACAATTTTATTTATTCTCGTACTCGTACAGAAAAAAAAAAATTATTTTCCCGTAAAAATTACTTATTCCATTGCAAGTCATTTTAATGCTACCGTAATTTCGCACGTACACGCCGCACCCACCATAAGCGCCGCACCTCTGAAAATACATTAAATTAAAAAAAAATTCGTCAGAAGCACCGCACCTACCGTAAGCGCCGCACTGTAAAAAAATTGTTTTAAAAAACAAAATAGCTGAGTAAGCGGCAAGGCACAAAAGTATTAGCAAAATCTGATTAAAATTAACAAAAAATATTGATAAAATCTTAGAAGAAATATGATTCATGTAATGTTTGCAATTCCTAAATATCGACACATTTTAATTTATCTCCTAATTTTTGTCCTAGATTCCCATGCTACGTTTTTTTTCACCCGCTTACTTTTTTCAACATGCAAATCACCGATTCTGCATTTGTTTTGATTTGCTAGTTGCTCAGTTGAGTTGTTTGATTGTAGCGCTATTTATCTTTGACATTCGGCAATAAATTCATTGCGATCGCACCTGTGATTAATGCGATTTACTTCATACCAAAATTTATTTTAAGTCAATTAAGCTTAAACTCCTTTTTAAGACATACTTTGCATTTTTATAGGTCTTTTAAAGTTTTTGTAAGATTTTATAAAACTTAATTTTTTTTAAATTCAAAAGTAAGTTATCATCTGGGTGATGCAAATCGCATACTGCTTCCTGTATGCATAAGTTTAGTTGGTTGAATTTGACAACAGCCAATGATTGTTTACTTCTGTGTAAATGCGCGACGCTGTGTAGCAAGAAATAAGATATTCAAAATATTACATTCGTCTTTTAACGTTTATAAATCTTATATTGAATGTTTATAAATGCTTTTCCAAAAAAATCCCTGCCGGCTCGGGCCTACAGGCAGAGGTAGATTTCGATGTTAAGTACTAAATTCTCCAACAAAACTTAAATCAAGATTAGAGATAAAACGCAGTTTCTTCACAAAGAGCGAGCTGTAGGGAGCTAAAGTTTTTGTGAAAATTGTAATATACACGAATACACACACACATATATATGGAATAGGTTTAAAAAATGGCTACAAAAAATTCAGAGAACCTTAAAGTGTTAAAATATGTTAATATTTCCATAGTCGAGTTTTTATCATGTTTTAATACGTTTCTTCAAAGTTACATGGCGTTACATATTCACCTTCTGAGGTCCATTATATTTCCAATATGACGTAATATACATATTTTTTTAATTCGTCAAACTATTTATTTTGAGTTTTCATGCTGAAATCTTGCTTTAGGAAACTTATGACGTAATTTTCAATTTGTGAAATTATTTAATTTTACACGTGAAAATTTTGCAAAAGAAAAGTAATTGTTGTGGTGAGAATTTTATTATTTGTTTTTTTATAATTGTTTGCAACTGCTATAACGAAAAACTTTTATTTTTTTCCTGCCATTGTTGTGTAAGAGCTGGTTTTATCAGAATCATGTTAAGACAGTATTCAAAATTTTGAACCCTCCCCATTTCCACCCTCTTGGGCCGATTTCGCCCATTTTCAATCCCCGCCGAGATATTAGCCATCTCAAAGTTGTTGGCGAGTTTGAAGACGATTCGTGCATCATTGCGACTTTTATCGTGCGGACAAAATTTAGTACATACATACATACATATATATATATATATAAACTTTTTAGGTGGGGGTGGTTTTGGGTTCCTGGGGTCCTATAATGAAAAGTTATGAAGAAATTTTTCAAAAGTCGCACCATGGTAACGACTGCAATAGGTAGTAATTCTTACAAAATCTACCTAAATAGTCGAAAGCTTGGCGTAAGATAAAAAGAAGATTTTAAAATGTGAAATAGGCATATACGCCGCATCAGCGTAAGCGTTGCTCCCAGCATTTTAAAAACTTTTTTTTACGTATGCGCCGCGGTGCTTACGCGCGAAATTACAGTATTTTGATCAGCATGAAACAGAAATAGTTTTTTTTTTCTTTTAGAGTAGTAGTAGAACACTAATTTAAAAGAAAACTTGTGATATCTGATGATTTATGTCTGGTGTTGACGGCTATTAACGACTTGTTTATCTGGTGTCCATCAGAATATGGAGTCATTAAAATATTTTTTAATCAGAGTGTTTATTTATTATCACCTTTTTTTTAGAGCATTATAAGCATTATAATAGCTTAATGTTTGCAAATTTTTAGTCCTTTATTGTCTGCTAGTGCAAAATTGCTTTTTATGGGAAAATAGCGTGATTCTATCCATTTTTCTTCTTGAACTTTGCTCATTCTGTGTTTCTGCTCTTCATACTCACTCAGTCACTTTCTTACATAAGTAGATAAAATTGGCATGTGTTGTTATTCCTGATAGAAAGCAATCAAGCAGTGTTTCCTCTTTTCCTAAAAAAAGCATCAGATCTTTCATGTAACAGTGTCAAATTTTTCTTTTAAGCTGATTTTCAAGGACATGAGAATTACGAAAGATGTACACCTTTTTTAGGAAATGGAAAAACATTGTTCGATTCTTCATCATATAAATCATAATTTCTGCAAATTTCATTCATTTATTCATAAAATGCTCTTTGTTAATCTGTCCATCAAATTTACTTGTTGCGGGAGAAAAATATAAGAATATTTTTTAGGGAAGTATATTTTTATTTGATACTAAGCAATCTCTTTTGATAAGACGATGTAAATTTCAAAAAATTAATTATATGATAAAGATTAACAGTTATTTTCATGTAAGAAGTCATTAAAAATGAGATATTACATTTAGAACAATTTTTAAATATTATACAATTTTTTTTTTTTTTGTATACTTTCAGTATTGGGCTCTCATGACATGAAATGTTTTGGACTCAAGCTGACCCGGGCTCAGAAAACTGAGCCCAAACTCATCTCTATCGTACACTATAGGTAGAAGATATACACAAGAGAGTATACACTACAGTTACAGAAAATATTATACATCCTATACTACCATATACTCCCCACTACACCTGTTGCCATTACTGCATACACAAGTAATGAAGTCTGCACATTTCTTAATACTGAGGCATTTTTTCAAGCTTTTCAGCATACTTTTAACCACTAATGGCTATTTCAACACATTTTTCAAATTTTTATGAGCAATCCTTTAAAAAAATTTCATGTTTCTTGTTGAGCTTACATAAAATTTTATTTAAAAAAAATAAAAATATATAATTCAGGCAAAATTGTAGCATCTCTTTAAAAAAGAAAATCGGATTTGAAAACATCTACCCCCATTACTACTCTGTAAGAGTAAGAGTAAATCGGTAAGATCTTATCGGTAAGATCTTTTCGGTAAGATAAGGTAAATCTGTAAGAGTAAATCGGCATTGTGGTCATAATTTTTCTTCCAAAATGTAAGACATTTTGTAATCATGGGTGGACTGCTTGATTCAATTTCCAAGAATAGCTCTCTGTTATATTGTGCTATTAAAAAAAGCCAGAAGATGATTTCAGTTAAAAAAGATAAAAGACCAACTACTGAAAAATTCAATTAGCTAAAACTTTTCTGTTTAATATGCATATCAACCCAAACTTCATACTCTTAAAAAAAAAATATATATATATAGGTAGGGCTTTTAAAACATCAAAATATGAAAAAAAACCACTTTACTAACTCTCCTTATAAGATAAAAATTTTTCATTCTAAATTAAATAAGAGGGTTCCTTCTTTGTTATAATGGCCTCTTAGGGGTGAATCGCTAAGTGACAGGGATATATCACCCTATTTCACTGTAAAATCTCATTAAATGATTTGTAATCCTAAAGAAACAGCACATGTTTATCTTAAGAAAAAGAAACAACGTATAAGGGCACAAATAAAATGTGTTTAAAAGCATACAGCTGTTTCAAAACCTCTAAGGTTTCCTCATCAGTGCTTAAAATAAAAGTTAAATTAAAACTAAAACATTGTGTAAAAAAAAAAAAGGGGGGGGGGGGGGGAGGTGGACAAAGAGTCAGAAAAGCGTACCTTTCAGCTCTACTGCCAACGGTGAAATGCCCATTTCACCGTTGGCCGCATTTCACCGTTGGCAGTAGAGCTGAAAGGTACGCTTTTCTGACTCTCTGTCCACCTCCCCCCCCCCCCTTTTAGACAATGTTTTAGTTTTAATTTAACTTTTATTTTAAGCACTGATGAGGAAACCTTAGAGGTTTTGAAACAGCTGTATGCTTTTAAACACATTTTATTTGTGCCCTTATACGTTGCTTCTTTTTCTTAATATATTGGCACAAAGTACAATCCTTCCCCACTTTTTATGTACATATTTATCTAACTGTCCTATTGCCTTTTCACTGATGTACAAGAACACATTTCATTTCATGTTATATTGTTTTATCTTTAATCACCTGCATTTATTTTTATAAATATGGAAACACTTTTAATTTACATAGTACTAAAGATAGGCACTTTTTTTTTCTTTTTTAAATTGTTGTATCGTACCTAAAACATTTCTAGGTAGACACAAACACGTGGTAGATAAATTCTACCAAGAGAAAATAAAAAAACTGATCGTATAGATTATTCATTACATAAAAAAAACCCACCTAAAAAGGAAAAATGCTGCTGTGGGAAGGAAAAATTAATACAGAGATATTTTTACTGATTTAAATTAATGTTTATTTAAGGAATAGGATATAAGCAATTAATATTAAAATCTAGTTCATCTTTAAAAAAATTACACATACAATATTAACAAGTATCATTATTTATCTAATCTTTTAGTTTAAAACTAACAAAGATAAATTGCAAATTTGTTCATGATTGAAAATGATTTATAATTTCTTCGGATAAAATAAATAAGAGGTACCTCTATTAATGTTTACAGTATTTTCATAATTTAAACAACATCTCCAGGCAATTCGTCGGTGTCATTTAGTCTTCTCTCTGAAGACTCTCCACAATCTTGATACTCCATTTCAGCATCATTGCAGCCAATTGGTTTTCCTAGCTCCGGACTCCGCGATCTCTCTCGCTCTTCTAAACCTTCCAGCCGACTCACGGTCGCTCCTTCCACCTTGCAGCCGAGCCTGCCACCTCCGAACTCCGATCTTCCGAAGAGAAAAAAGCCCCGTTTTTAGCGAAGATCTCTCCTTTTATCCTCTTGCTTCTTTCCCTCTTTCGTCCAGCGCAACGGTACAAAGTTCCGTTCCGCGCCGAAAAACACAGAGATATGCGCTATTATTTATTTTTTGGTCTTTTTGAAATGAATTAATCATCATTTAAATAACACATAATATCTATTTTTACACAGTATTTTCCGATTTTTAAAAGGAGTCTTAGTTGCATGTAAAACGTGGTCCGATCGTACGCGGATGAATACTCAAAACATCGCCGATTCGGAACCACGTGCGATTAAAAATGAAATAATAAATTAAGCTTAATTATTTACAAATAGAATAACTCTAAAAACTTCTAAAATAATATTATTTTGTCATTTGAACACATATTTTCAATATTAAATTGCGATTTAGTTGTAACTTTAAATATTTTTTTTTTCTACATTTTTAAACATTATAAGCTTATATTTTACACATAAAATATTCATAATTACTGAGGAAAAAGTCTTTACATTGGCGGGCGCCAAGCCAACATAAAAAAAACTTCCTCAAAATATTATTTGACATTACAATAAACCATTAAGTATAATATGGAGTAATTTGAACTATTGACTGACAAAAAAGGAAGTTATTCTAAAGTAAAAAAAACCAACTATTATCTATATAAAACATCTTAAAAATTAGCATTACTTTTTTTTTTTTTTTTTTTTTTTTTTTTTTTTTTAATATTTAATTATTTAAGGAAAACTCAAATTATCAACATAACACATTACATCTCCGTCCCCTCAAAAAAAATTTTTTCTGAAAAAAATTTTTTTGTAAGCAAAAGAATAAGAATCAGGTCCTCGCCAAAAAAAAAATAAAAAAAATACATGTTGCATGTGAATACCCCTCTAACTACCCAGATAGAAATTCAAGTAATTGGCTAAACTCCGAACACCCAGTCACCAAAACCAACCAAATCAGGATTCAGACAACTTTACCAAACATTAATGAAATCTTGCTTCATCAAATTTTGACATGCATCCATAACCATAATGTTTAGATTATACATAATAAACAATTCAAGGTGATTTCCATTAGTTGACTGGTGTGTTAAGATTTATACGTATACTTTATCACATTCATACAATAAATAGCAAGTTTGTTCAAAAATTTAAAACTAAAATTTGATCCTGATTATACAATATATTACACAAATTATACAATACGTTACATAAATTATATTACACAAATTATACAATACAATACAATAGAAAAAAAATTATATACAACACTATTCAATGGTGAAAATGTATTCACCACAAAATCTTATTTTTTCACAACAAAACCATGTGTGTCTCTGGTGCGCAAATTGTAATCACTAACGACTGCAGGTCTCGTATGCTGTCTACAATTTTGCCTAGATCCTGAATGTGACTGACCAGGTAAGCCTGTATTTATGTCAACATTATCAGTGTTAATTTTATTATTGTGTGCATGAGCTTGATTGTTACTACTATCACTATAACCTATCAAATCAAAAACTGGATACTGATCAACAATCTCTTCTACCTGAGAATCCTTAACATCCATGTCAATTTGATTGTTTTGATCTGTATCCCGTTCCCCATTATTAATCTCTTCCTCAAAAAGTGCAGGAAAAATAATTCTTTCAGTGATTTTAGTCAATCTATCAACATGTACTAATTGCTCGTCCTTGGGGTTTTGTATGTGAACAATTTTAAAATTTACTGTATTAGTTTGTTGAGTGATACGGTAAGGTCCTTTATTGAACTGTGTAAGTTTTTTACTAGCCCCTGGCTTAACTACTGGTGTGTACAATAGCACCAAGTCCCCCACTTGTAAATTTTTGTCTGTGGCAAACTTTAACCTATACTCTTCCTGCTTTTCTGCAGCTGTAGTTAAATTTTGTTTGACCAAGCGAAAAATTTTGCTTAACCTTAAATGTAAATCTTCACTTAACTCTCGAGTATCTGCGTAAGATCTTTGAATAGGTTTGGTTATGAGGTCAACAGGTAAAAGTAGATCCCTACCGTACACTAAATGTGCTGGGGTATCCCCTATAGCAGCGTGATAAGCTGTTCTGTAAGCCAATAGAGCAAAATGTAAAACTTTGTCCCAATCTTCATTTGAAGAGTCCACTAAGTGTTTTAACATATTAACTATCGTGCCATTGGCCCGTTCCACAACCCCGTTTGCACTCGGGTGATAACTGGTCGTAGTATGTTTTTTAATGTGAAGTTTCTCATATACTTTTAAGATTGCCTCTGATATGAAAGATTTGCCCTTGTCTGTAGTGAGGTGTTCAGGAATCCCATGAGTAGAAATAAATTTTTCTAACACTGATATTATAACCTCAGATTGTAAATTCGGTACAGGATATGCCTCAGCCCATCTTGTAAAATAATCTGTAATTACAATAATGTGTCTGTTTCCCACTGCTGTAGTACTTAACGGACCCACTGCATCGACTGCAATCTTTTCAAAAGGACGTGAAGTAATTTCGACTCTCTGCAATGGAGCTTTCTGTTTGGATTTATATCCTTTACGAATGGCACACTGTACACAAGATTTAACGTGATTGAGTGTGTGTTTATATTGTCCCCACCAAAAGTAATTTTTCTTAGTTTTAATTAGTGTTCTTTTAAATCCTGGATGTGCTGAGGTTACAGAGTCATGAGCTAAATTTAAGATATGTGAAATTAAAGTTTTAGGAATAACTAATTTAGTTTGATTGTCATTATGTGCATCTTTTTTGTTTATGCAATATAATAAATCATCTTTTAAAAAGAAGGTTAATTCATTTAATTGTATTTCATTTATATTATTTAATTGTTCAATTATGTTTTTACATTTTGCATCTTGATTTTGTGATGATTTAATAAATTCTTTTGAAAAATTTGTGTTGATATTTATTTCTTGTATCACATTGACATTTCTCGATAGTACATCAGCTGGTACATTACATTTACCTGGGGTATGACAATATTTTATATTATAATTTTGCAGTGCAAGAGCCCAACGAGAAACTCTACTACTGTCTTGGATTCTCAACACCTGCGAAATTGCCTGCTGATCACAAAAAAGAGTAAATTCCCTCCCGTAAAGATAATGTCTAAAATTACTAATTCCCCAAACTACACCGAGAAGTTCTCTCTCAAACGTACTATATCTTGTTTCGGCATCCTTTAAAGTTCTGCTAGCATAAGCGACTGGATGCAGATCACCTGATTCATCTTTTTGGCTAAGTACAGCACCTAATGCGAAACCAGACGCATCGGTATGTAAAAAGAAAGGTTGCTCAACATTAGGCAACATTAAACAAGGGTAAGAAGTCAAACACTGTTTCAATTTGTTAAACGCTGAATCTGCTTCCTGACTCCATTTGAAAGGGGTTTTCAATTTAGTTAATTCTGTTAAGGGCTTTGCGATGTCGGCAAAATGATCAATAAATTTTCTATAAAAATTACATATTCCAATAAAACTACGGACAGCTTTTTTGTTTTTTGGTATGGGGAAGTTTTCTACAGCTTTTACGTTTCTTTCATCTGGAGAGACTGCACCATTTTTAATTTGGAATCCAAGGTAAGTTATTGAATTTTTTGCTATTTGACATTTTTCAGGGTTAATTTTCAGGTTATGAGAATTGAGTCTTTTAAAAACCTGATCTAATTTTTGAATGTGTTCTTCAAAAGTTGCAGAACCAATAATTATGTCATCAATGTAAGTATTAGTATCTAAACCTAATAAAATTGTAGCAACTAGCCTTTGAAAAGAAGCTGCAGCATTGATTAGGCCCTGTGGCAATCTTGTCCACTCAAACAAACCAAATTCTGTACAAAAGGCAGTTTTGTATCTGTCATCAGGATGCAACTCCATTTGCCAATATCCTGAGCATAAATCTAAAGATGTATAGTAATGAGCACCATTTAATTTATCTAATAAATCTGAAATATGGGGGAGGGGAAATGGCAAGGGTTTAGTTTTTAAATTAAGCTTTCGGTAATCGCAAACTAATCTGTAAGAACCATTTTTCTTTTTAACCAATATTACTGGGGATGCATAAGGAGAATCAGAAGGGGTAATTATATCAGCTTCAAGTAGGTCATCAATTTGTTGTTTCAGCTCTGTTCTTAAAGCATATGGTGTCCTATAGGGTTTAGAACGGACTGGAATATCATCTGTTAAGTAAATCCGATGACTGGTTGTGTTACAACCTGTTAAGTCTTTAACCGACTGTGCGAAAATAGCTTTATTTTTATTTATGACTTCCATGACTGCCTGTTTTTGTGATTCAGTTAAATGATCTAATTCGAACTTCTCCCCATAAGGATTAAAATCAGTTATCTCATTTTCCACTTCTAAATTATTTACAGTTGTATTTTGGACATTAACTGCTTCAACAAATTCAATTTTTGCTATCTGACAATTTTTATTTATATGAATTTTCCTTTCTGTTACGTTAGCTACTTTAATCCATAAATCTTTGTTGCCTTCATAATTATAAATTCCGTTCGCTACTAACCAAGAATTATTTAGAGATTTATTTGATGGCTGAACAAAAATTAGGTTTTGAGTTTGTGGTAACCCATGAATTTTAATTTTGATGAATTGTTCAGATCGAGGTTCAATAACATTTTTATTTACCGTACTCCCTATACCTTCAAATTTATGTAAATTTATCGAGTTAACTTCTATATTTTTTATATTGTTCCATAAAATCGTATGGTTTATATATTTTAACGTTTCAGTTTTATAATCAATGATAATGTTATGAGATTTTAAAAATTCCGATCCAAGAATTGCGTTATAGTTTGTTTTTAGACTATTACTAATAAAGAAGGTTACATCAAATTTAACGTCTTGGTCAGTTAAGGAAAGTTTAATTTTCTTATCTAAGCCCATGATGTCATTGTTGACGCCAATGACTTGCATTGTGCAAGACTCAGCTATATCAACCCAACTTGGTAAGAGTTTATTCAAAATTTCGGATGAAATTAAGTTTATTGCTGCTCCTGAATCGATAAGACAATCTATTTTTTGTTTATTTAATTTAAGGGAAATTATAGGTAATTGTCCTACTTCAGCACTAACCGTATCTATGCGTACCAAATTAGGGGGAGAATCCAAAGACAGTGGTACGTTCCCGTTTTGCCCCACTACTGGTTTAAAGAATCTGAATTAGAATTTTGTGATTGTGTGTGTAATGAGGGACAATTCCTTTTTAAGTGGCCTGGTTGGTTGCATTGGTAACAAACAATATTTCGTCTGGGACGGTACTGCCTACCCCCGTATTGTGATGGACCTGCCCCATACCCTTGTGACTGACCTTGGGTGACACGTAATAATGTTTGTACTTGGTTACTAAGTTCTGCGATTTTTCGATCACTCTCGCTGACTACATTTTGAATGAGACTTTTAATTTCTTGCATTTCATTTGAGTAATTATTAGTAGTTTGAGCAATGTTAATTGGTGCTTGTGTTTGGTCATAGTCTGCACATTTCTCCTGACAAATTGCCAAGTCCCAAATATGTTTATAAGTGCTAGGAGAATGTGGCATGACAAATTTTCGCACCTCAGGTAACATACCTTGCAGACATTTTTGTACGAGTAATTTTTCTCGGATGGCCTCTTGATCTGCAAAGCATTTGTAAGATAAACCCAAAACTCTGGACAGGAAAGCTCTATTTGACTCCCTAATATTTTGGCGGGCTGTTGTAAACTCTTGTAAATGGTATGTCTCATCTACAGTTTTACTGAATCGGCTAAATAAGGCTTCTTTTAGAGTTTGTAGGCTGTGTGTATTTTTTAAGTGAGGCTGGGACTTAATAAATTTTTGGGCTTCTCCTATGCATTTCATCTTTATGGCAAAGACGCATTGTTCCTCCTGCCAACCTGCAAAGTCTCTAACTTCTATTATTTTGTCTAGAAAATCAGCTACTGTTATATCGGGATTTTCTCCTGAATAATTTGGGATATTTGAAATGAACTGATTGAAGTTAAAAGTTAGGTTTGGTACCAGAGACACTGGTCCATGTGTGTTCCTCCCATAGCTGTCTGAACTCCTGACTGGTGATAATGTTGGTGGTGAACTGCTACTACCAAAAGAAGTATTTGCTGGGTTATTTTCTTTACTCTCTTTTTTGGATTTCTCATTTTCTACACTATTATTTAAATCAGTTAAAGTAGTATTCTGTTCATTCCCTTTCCCAGCCTGTCCAGCCACCTCCTCAGGCGTATTTGTCTCAGTGCTCATTATTATCAATTACTGCAAGTTTCCCCCAAAATAATACTAATTGTAATTATAAATTACTATAAAAATATATAAAAATTGTGAAAATAAAAATTTCATGCAACATGTGGAAAATCAAAAATGAAAACTAAGTTAAAGTTAATATTCTCTACAGCCACTTAAATCATGTTAAAAAAATGAATTTCTTAAGAAATTACTCCATTTACAAATATTTTCCATTATCCACAGCAGCAAAAGGTAAAAGAAAACAACAGGTGACGGCGCCGAATTTTGGCCGAGGAAAAAAAAAACGCGGACCCGAACCGTGCCGCGACGCCAAAATGGCAAAGGTCACTAGGCACCAAAAATGTGTTGTATCGTACCTAAAACATTTCTAGGTAGACACAAACACGTGGTAGATAAATTCTACCAAGAGAAAATAAAAAAACTGATCGTATAGATTATTCATTACATAAAAAAAACCCACCTAAAAAGGAAAAATGCTGCTGTGGGAAGGAAAAATTAATACAGAGATATTTTTACTGATTTAAATTAATGTTTATTTAAGGAATAGGATATAAGCAATTAATATTAAAATCTAGTTCATCTTTAAAAAAATTACACATACAATATTAACAAGTATCATTATTTATCTAATCTTTTAGTTTAAAACTAACAAAGATAAATTGCAAATTTGTTCATGATTGAAAATGATTTATAATTTCTTCGGATAAAATAAATAAGAGGTACCTCTATTAATGTTTACAGTATTTTCATAATTTAAACAACATCTCCAGGCAATTCGTCGGTGTCATTTAGTCTTCTCTCTGAAGACTCTCCACAATCTTGATACTCCATTTCAGCATCATTGCAGCCAATTGGTTTTCCTAGCTCCGGACTCCGCGATCTCTCTCGCTCTTCTAAACCTTCCAGCCGACTCACGGTCGCTCCTTCCACCTTGCAGCCGAGCCTGCCACCTCCGAACTCCGATCTTCCGAAGAGAAAAAAGCCCCGTTTTTAGCGAAGATCTCTCCTTTTATCCTCTTGCTTCTTTCCCTCTTTCGTCCAGCGCAACGGTACAAAGTTCCGTTCCGCGCCGAAAAACACAGAGATATGCGCTATTATTTATTTTTTGGTCTTTTTGAAATGAATTAATCATCATTTAAATAACACATAATATCTATTTTTACACAGTATTTTCCGATTTTTAAAAGGAGTCTTAGTTGCATGTAAAACGTGGTCCGATCGTACGCGGATGAATACTCAAAACATCGCCGATTCGGAACCACGTGCGATTAAAAATGAAATAATAAATTAAGCTTAATTATTTACAAATAGAATAACTCTAAAAACTTCTAAAATAATATTATTTTGTCATTTGAACACATATTTTCAATATTAAATTGCGATTTAGTTGTAACTTTAAATATTTTTTTTTTCTACATTTTTAAACATTATAAGCTTATATTTTACACATAAAATATTCATAATTACTGAGGAAAAAGTCTTTACATTGGCGGGCGCCAAGCCAACATAAAAAAAACTTCCTCAAAATATTATTTGACATTACAATAAACCATTAAGTATAATATGGAGTAATTTGAACTATTGACTGACAAAAAAGGAAGTTATTCTAAAGTAAAAAAAACCAACTATTATCTATATAAAACATCTTAAAAATTAGCATTACTTTTTTTTTTTTTTTTTTTTTTTTTTTTTTAATATTTAATTATTTAAGGAAAACTCAAATTATCAACATAACAAAATGAGGGAATAAATGGCCATGATATGAAACTATATATTATTAACCTTCTGACTGCCATGAACTGATATATCCTGGGCTTAATTAGTGCCGGAGTCCAGCTCTGGTACTTCTCAGTTTTTAGTAAATATTTAAATATTGGTTGTAATTCACCACAGTTAACAAACATAGGGCTCTGGAGCCCAGTACAATAGCATTTCCAAAAAACCGAAGCCCAAATTACCCTTCCCTTCCCATCTCCAAGCTTTTGCATTCTTTTTTATCAAAACACTTATATGTGATGTAATGTGTAGCACATGTAGAAGATGGCTTTCAGTTAAAGTTTCTTTTGTGACAGCAGAATAATTTTTAATTGGCTTTTTTATTCAGATGTCTAACCTGAAAAGAATATTTTCTACTTTTAACCAATGAGCATCAGCTTGAGTTTTTGTTTCTTTGAGGTTTTGTGTCTTCTGTCAAGTACAAGTATAAAAATCACATTAGTGATTTTCCTATTTATTTTGTATCATGAATGCTGCCCATGCTAGGGCTCTGCTCTGCACATTTTCAAAGTAACTTTCATTTGTAAGTAGATATAATTACTATGTATTGTTATTCTGATAAAAAGCAATTGAACAATGTTTTCTCTTTTTCTAAAAATACCTCTAATCTTTCTGATAACGGTGTCAACTTTTTAATTTAATCTGATTTTCAGGGACTCACCACAAAAGATTGTTATGCGAAAGGAATCGATTATAGTTTAAGATATGCACCTTTTATAGGAAATTGCAAAACATTGTTCTTCAGCATATAAATATTAATTTCTATAAATTTCATTCTTTTTTTTCATAAAAAATGCACAGCTGCCAACTATCCCTTTTTTGTGCTAACTCTATTTCCGAATCATAATCTTTACTTTTTATCGCAGAATTCTGCAATTAATGAACATTAAAATTAGGCAAAGATTACTGTTCAAAAGGAGTAATATCTAAAAAAGCAGCATACTTGACAGCTAAAGGTATGCTGATAGATACATTTAAAATTTTTGTTTTGCTAAAGAAAAAAAAAAATGCTTTAAATTTTGCAAGTAATGTAGGAAATATAAATATACAGATTGGAGAGACAGAGGATAGGGGGATCGGTACAGTTGTTAGTACCGCAGTACATTAGGGCTCTGGTACTGTTTTTTGTTAGAAATTAAGTACTGGATATATCTGTTCATTAAGCTGTAGGTTTCACTGTAACAGAAGCATTATTTAAATTAATATAACTCTACAGAAAAAAAACCAGTTTTGGAAAATTAAGTTATGATTAATACTCTCAAGGCTTATATGCCTACACATAATTTTAAAAAATTATGTCATGTTCGAAAAAACGATCTTTTTAAAACATTTTAAAAAAATTACAGAGGAAAGAAAAAAACAAGTTGGAAATTGCTCGTCAAACGTGGCAAATGAGGTGCGTTCGTACTATAACTAGTTTTATAATTATTTTTTGCACCCCATATTGTACTGAATGTGTATTTATTTGCAATTCATAAGTGCATAGTCTGTAACATCATTAAAATGCACTTGCAATAATTTTTTCCCATTCCCCTTACAGGGTTCATATTCATTTTCCAAGAAAAAATCCCCTGAGAATCCCCTGATGTATTTTCAGGGATGCATAACTTTTCCATGTCAACAATTAATGACATTTTTTAAACCAGTATCACGACCCCTCACCCCCTTCTCCTTTAAAAAAAAATACAAACTAGATAATCTATACATACATAAAAATACAGTTTATATATCACCTATATAAACAATATGAATAGAACTTTAAAGGAAAAACATTAATTTGTGTATAACAGAGATGAAGGTCTGCAAGCCTTGTGGGGCTTTAGTGGGCTTTGTGGGGCCTCCTTAAAAAACTTGGTAGATTGCAGTAAGAATTTAATTTCCACTTAGAGATTTTATTACCTTTTTGAAAAGCATTATGAATAATGTGAAGGCTCAAGTGTCAGTATTAATTTTAAAATGTCCTTTATTTTTCTTAAGTTCTTCTTTAACAGTTTTCAAACCTCACGATGTTAGAAGGCATGTCTAGTGACTGAATGGATGTCGCCAGACGTTAGTAGTACAGATTAAATATAACATATGTTATATCTAATCTGTAAAAAGGGTGGCTAATTTGACGTGATGTTAGAAAAAACGTCTTAGTTTGATTTCATTAAGACTACACAAAACACGCAAACAGCAGCAATTGCCCTCAATTTCCCAGAGTAACCAATCATTTAGCCAGGTTTTCCCAGGTTTGAAGAATCTTTTGCAATATCCCCTGAGATTCTCCTGATTTTTTAGGGCCAAAATTTATCCCCTGATTATCCCAGGAATCCCATAATCCCCTGATGAGTATGAACCCTGCCTTAATGTAACAGAAAACTTTTGACTGTCCCTGTAATTAAGCTATACATCCGATTTTCATGAAATTTGAAATGGCTCGACAAAATTTTGCAGCAATTATATATTTAAAATTTCAGCCCATTCGGAAAGCTGTAACATCATTAAAATGCACTTGCAATAATTTTTCCCATTGGCTTTAATGTAAAGAAAAACTTTTGACTGTCCCTGTAATTAAACTATACATCCGATTTTCATAAAATTTGAAATGGCTCGACAAAATGTCGCAATAATTATATGTTTAAAATTTGAGACCATTCGGAAAGCTTTAACATCATTAAAATGCACGTGCAATAATTTTTCCCATTGGCCGTAATGCAAAGAAAAACTTTTGACTGTCCCTGTCATTAAACTATACATCCGATTTTCATAAAATTTGAAATGGCTCGACAAAATTTTACAACAATCATATATTTAAAATTTCAGACCATTCGGTTGGGTAGTTTTTGCTCTATTATATGCGGACGGACGGACAGACAGACGGACTGAACGACGACTATAGGTGCTACGTATTTATATAATTACGAACGCACCTAAAAATTACAATTTTGCCCTTTTGCTCAGCGGTCAGTGTGTTAATGAAGAAACTACAAGGATATATAGTGTAAAAAAGTGTTAAAATGAGGCTTCTGTGATGGAAAATGGTTTAGTGCTTAATTTAAGCGAAAAGTGTTTATATATTACTAGTTTAATGATAATTTAGGTAGAAAAAACACCTATGGGATTTTTTTTTTTTTAAATGAATTACTGAAAGCAATACAGTAGACTCCCTTAAATCCGCGACCCTAAAATCCGCGAATGCCTAAAATCTGCATATTTTTTCAGATGTAAACAATGAAATTTACAGTTAAGTTGCAAGAACAAAATTCAAGATGGCGCCGAAATCAGCAACTATCGCAATGTTTTTTTTTTTTTACTAAATTTTTTGTTAATCATTATCTTTTGGCTATTACAGCTGATTTATTACTAAATAAATTTACATTACGTTTGATTTTGATATAAATTAGCATATCTATAGCAAAAATTCCAGAGTTCGAAATGGAAAAATCCATGAACGGGAACGCTACTTTTAAATTATTGTTTGCGGTATTTTTTTTTTTTTTTTTTTTTTAATTATAGACAAATTTATTTCTAAACATACAAAGCAGTATAAGAAAAGCATTCAAGACTCTAAATAACAATGAAAAAAGTTACAGTGGGCGCAATAAGCTATACATACTGATAATAGTATTAACACTGTTCTCCTTGCTACCACTAGATGGCAGCATAGGACTTTTGGAATCGAATTGAATCGATTTCATTCATAATAATTTAATATTTTTCTAATTTTTTATTTTACATAATTATTTTAATAATTACTTACTTTTAAACTAATAAATTATTTTAATATTTTACTTATTTTAATGTTTCACTTTATTGTAAGCATTCATTATAATTTCCCTTTCTTAACTACCAATCAAATTAATGTTTCAAAAATGTAAACAAATCAATGACCAGAAATCCACAAAATTCTAAAATCTGCACAACCTCTGGTCCCAAGCTGTGCGGATTTGAGGGAGTCTACTGTATCAGAAATAAGAGTCTATAATGCAAGGCTTAATAACAAAAAGTATGTTATTCTTGTGAAGCATTGTAAGAAATTGCTATGAATCAATGCTATGAATTGTTTGATATGAAGTAATGTAATATATTCTTATTAGCATACACAATTATGTTATTTAATACAGTAGACTCCCTCAAATTCGCAAATGCCTAAAATCCAAACATCTTTACAGATCTAAATATTGAAACTTTCATTTCAGATGAAGCTGCAAAATTAGTTTTATTTCATCCCGTATGTATTTTAATAAATATGTAATTCTTAATAATATGACTGAACTCATAGTTTTCCATGAAAAGAGTATAAATTTATTAAAAAAAAAAAAAAAAAAAGAAAATCAAGATATTGCTGATATCACTGGCAATCACAATCTTTTAACCAAATATATTTAAGTATCAATGAAGCTTTTTTGGTTATTATTACGATGATTTTGATGTGAATTAATAGAGAGTACTTTCCATAAGGGAAGTTTTACTGAATAATTCAAGGAAAATGTATCTTATCTTTTTAATGCAAATTCAAATATACGTTAATTATTTATTTGACCTTTACTTTTAATATTTTAATCAGTTTTAAATTATCTTACTTTTTATCCTTTTAGTTTATTACATTACTTAATTATTTTACTATATTACAATCATTCATTATAATTTTGATTGCATTATTGCAAAGGTAATAATCAGAAATCCACAAAATTCTAAAATCCGCACAACCTCTGGTCCCAAGCTGTGCGGATTTGAGGGAGTCTATTGTACTATAGTATATTTTTATGTATTGTAAGAAATTGCTATGGATTTTTTGATATGAAATAATGTAACATATTCTTATTAACATACAATATTATATCATTTAATGCTATCATATTTATTTTTATATCTCATACTTCACAATCTTGGCTACGACGTTGACAAAATTGATTGCAACCTTGGCATAATTGTAATGGCGGGGGCTACTATAACAAAAAAGTACCCATAAGAGTAATAGAGCAATGTTAAAAATTTGAATTTGATTACTAAAAAAGAAATACACACTTTTCCAATTTTATGTCCAGCAGGCAACAGACATACGAAATTTTCAGTTAATACATGATGGGAGGCAGCTGTGTTCAACTGTGATTTCAGAGTTGCAGCTGTATCAGGCATGAAAGGTTCCATCAAGGTACAAAGTAAACAAGAGACATTCACACTCAGGCCTATCACTGTACCAGCAATTTCTCTAGAAACAATTTAGAAGTTCCATTAGGTTAACACCAAAAATTAAAGGAATATATTTATGTAATACACACATACAGAGTGCATCTTCTAAGCATTGACAAATATTTCCTAAACTGCTAGTTTTAAAAGTACATTTCCGACTGAAAGAATTCATTTGAGTCAAAATAGTTTTTTTTTTTAATCACAAAATATACAATATGAAACATTTAAGAAGTGAATTATCGCATTGTTAGCTAAGCGTAAACCAACAGAGTGAAAAATGTCAAGCGTAATTTTACTGCTTCAAAATAGTTGAAAGATTAATTAAAATTGCATATGTATTCACCGATGCTGGGCTTTATTTGTCTCGTGTTACACCGCAGGATTGTGCGCTCATGAAGGCTATTCCATTTAATATCTACAGATGCATCCTTATCAACATATATGCATGAGAAATGTCAAGCTGACTATCGTCCTCATAGCTTAGAAGCTAGAGCACTGGAGCGCTATATCCCAGAGGCCCGGGTTCGATTCCTGGCATGAACATTTTTCACTCTGTTGGTTTACGCTTAGCTAGCAATGTGATAATTCACTTCTTAAATATTCCACAATTTCAAGCATATTTTCACTGCTTCAGAGGAGTTGAAAAATTAATTAAAATTGCATACACAATATGAACTTTTAAAAGCTCACTGTTTTACTTAAAAGGTGGCAGAATAGTAATAATATCGATCTCACTAGTTTAAATAATATACAATTTATTTAAAATTTCTTAGTACTTTTGGCCTGCAATTCCCATAGCCTTCGTCAGAAAACATTTTTATTATTAATTGCTGTTCCAGTTATATAAATATGTCACTTTGTTTGAAATGGACCGAAAGTATCACTGCCTTGGATTGAATTTATGTAAAGAAAAATATATTTAACATAAGTATTCTATATGCATAGTAGTATGAATTAGTATCATGTTTACATCGCAGTAATTTGAAAAATTGCAAAACATAGCTAACTAGTTTAAAAAAATACAGTTTTTGGCATAACTCTATAGTTTGCAGTTTTTGAAGACTACCAAAATATTCACTCGCCTGTGGCATGTAAAATTATGTATTTCCCCACCCCTTTTATTAATTATTTTACTTTTATAAGAAAGATTCACTTTTACATAACCAAATGGTTTAGAAATTTCACCAACTGTATTTTTCAACTGAACAATTGGCAGATAATTTTTGTAATTAGGAAATATTTTGCAAAAACGTATTAAAACATTGAGTGTCACGGTGACTGACACTGAAGTGCTGAAAAATTTACAATATTTTAAGTACTTTTTAAGAAAGTATAATCCTGTAATAAATAAAAGGTACGTAAATTTTAAATAAATTTTCAGTAATTATTTAAAACAATATATATTTTTACTTTCTTCTGTCTTTACAAGAAGAAAGTATTGGATTCATGAAAATTTTCGAATTCCGGTTTTCGACAGATTTACACGTTTTAGGGGTCAGAGATTCCAAAAAACATGTTTTTACAAAATGTCTGTCTGTGACTCTGTGAGTCTGTGTGTATGTGACACAAATTTTGTGGGCGCTCTATCTCAAGAACTAATGCACGGAATTTAATAAAAATTGATATTCAGTTAGTGCCTAATACAAATTGATGCTGATTAGTTTTTGGTGTAAATCACTCAACAAGTGGCGCTGCTATGCTGCATTTTTCACGATTTTTGCAATAGCTCTATCTCAAGAACTAATCCACGGATTTTGATCAAACTTCAGATTTAGTTAGTCCTTGATATGAATTGATGATGATTACGTTTTGGTGTAAATCGCCCAACAGGTGGCGCTGTTATGATGAATTTTGCAGGATTTACACGATTTCCCCAATAGCTCTATCTCCAGAACTAACGCACGGATTTTCATCAAACTTCAGATTAAGTTAGTCCTTGATATGACTTGCTACTGATTAGGTGTTGGTGTAAATTGCCCAACAGGTGGCGCTTCTCTGCTGCCTTTTCCACGATTGCCTCAATAGCTCTATCAATAGAACTAATGGACCAATTTTCATCTAACTTCAGATTTAGTTGTATGTTGACACAAGTTGTTGTTAATTAGGTTTTGGTGTTAATCACCCAATAGGTGGCGCTGCTATGCAGAAATTTTCGCGATTTTCGCTATTGCTCTATCTCAAAAACTAATGCACGGATTTTCTCCAAACTTCAGATTCAGTCAGATGTTGACATAAATTGTTGCTGATTAGGATTTGGTATAAATCACCCAATAGGTGGCGCTGCTAGGCAGCATTTTGCTGAATTTAGACGATTTCAGCGATAGTCATATCTCAAGAACTAATGCACGGAATTTCATATCGTTAGAATCCTCATGAGATGCATAGATTGCCTTTTAATTTTGGCAGTGTGATAGCGAATTTTGAAGTATTAACATGTATGAGATAGAAGAAAGTTTTGGGATTGGTACATCCGACTAGTTTTAGTTTTATATCATATTTCAGACGTCAGTCATCGGTGAATAACACGTTTTAAACGGAAAGTTCAGTGTCAGTCACTGGTGACTGACATGGCACTTCATGTGTTAAAGATACTGCAGAAATTCTGAAACCAGTATCTTATCTAACTCCATGTCAGCTCTTGCTTTATTTTCAATTAAAACAGACAATTTTATGAGGGTTGAACACAGATAAAAATTCTACTTTAATACATTTACTTGTTTCTGGGAAATCTAACAACTTTTACAAACTTTACTTAAATGCCACAGACATTGCAGACTGTATTGATATATCTGCATACATTAGCTATATGTGATTTATTTTGACATCTATAACATTCAATATACCTTTATTTACTTCAGAATGTACATTATTTACATGGTTGTCGATATTCGGTTTTTGAGAACAATTTTGAAATTTCTTTACATTTAAATTAATTGTACATTTTTAGTACATGCAACTTTATTAACATTCAAATTTTTATGTTTCAATTCTGAAATTACCAACAAATTTTAAATGTTATTAGCTCTCACTAAAATAAATATTAGTATAAATATTTAAAATAAAAAATTGCCAAAACATAAAACCTCTCTATTAAAAAAAAGTAACTAATGCTATAACCTGTTCAGGACCATGGGTGCATATGTGCACCCTCAAAAAGGGCTTAAAACGCTTGAGTAAGTAAAATACCAGTAAGAAGAAAAGTAAAATTGATTTTATTTAATCATAACATTTTCATGATTTACAAAGTTAATTCAAATAATTAACAAAAAGTGGTGCCAAACGAATAAAATTAGTGTAAAAGATACCGGTCCTGAATGGGATAACCGCTGCCATAAATGATTTTTTCTTTTTTTGTGTGTGTATGTGTTTGGGGGTCTTTCTTCGATAATATTAAGAAAACTACAGCATACAAAAATCTGCAAATGGGTAGTATTATAGAGAAATGTTTGATAAATACACTGAAGCAGACAGATTTTAGATCAAAGAACTACTTTAAAAGATATTTAATGTTAAAGTTAATCAAAATCGTTCCATTAAAAAAATTTTATATGAACAAAATCTATACATAAGAATTTAAACATTTCTTTCTAAGAGTATACATAAGAAGCTCACGATGGTGTGCAGACTGTATTTTTTTTAACTTGGCTAACTTTTTGATGGTTTTTTTTATTTCAATTTTCAATTCAAATTTTCAGTATTTCAAGAGATTTTGTTTCATATTTCAGAAAAAAATTATTATTTTAAATTGTTGTCAATTGTAAAAACAGCACAAAGAATAATATTTCCTGAGCTATTTTTAATTATTTAATTAATAAATAATCACATTACACAAAAAGATGAAGTAGCCTGGAATTTCAATGCATAATTTAGCTTTAATTAGAAACATCAACAAACGAGCACAAGTTACATATGACTATCACATTCTAGAACTGTGTTCTATTTACATTGTTAAATTATTTTCATGAATTCGGGCGAGTATTGTGTAGTACTGCCCTCTATACATTTTAAATGGAAATACAAGTATAACATTTCCTTTAAATAAAAAATTTATTTACACGTGATTATTATAAACAGAAAAAAAACCCTTTCAAATTAAACAATTACGTGTTAAAAGCAGAAAAATATTAAAAACTACGTCACAAAAACTATATTTACGAATGAATATAAAAAAAGAAAGAAAACATAAAAATAATGAATTCATTAATATGTGTTAAAAGCAGTAAAATTCATTAAAATAGCCCAATAATAATATTGCCAAACAGTTTTAAAATATATTTACATGAGATATTTATTTCATATTTTGAGAACTATTGTTGCTAATTCTAGGAAAATGCAAATAATATTTCCTTTCTAACAAAAAAAGTATTTTATCGTGAATATTAAAAAGAGAAAGAAAACTTTAAAATAATAAATTTAAGATAAGATTACTCAGGTTTAAAATGATACATTTAAATGCCTTATTTAAAACAATTTTCTTATAGCGATATTAAAAAATAACGGGAAGCAAAGACTCTGTTGATTACGTTAATTTTGTATTAGCTGATTTTCAAATGTTTAACTAATCTTATTTAATCAAACACAAAAACAGCTATTTGTGCAGCAGCTGATTCAGCCTTAAAATGCCTCAGCAAAAGGAAATGAATGGAAACACATTTACAATGAGATCGACTCTGGTTTTTAAATTATAATTTAATCTTCCGTAATCTTTTTAAAGCCGATCAAAGTGCATTTTTAGAGTCAGAACGGGGGGTGACGAGCATAGGTTGTAGGGGGCAGAGCTCCGTAGTTAAAAAAAAAAAAAAAAAAAGTAAGTTTTAGAACTAATTTTAAACTCAAACAATTAACACAATGTGAAAACATGCTTTTGCCTATGCGTGAACATCCAGTTAAAAATCTTCAACAAAAAATGCAAAAACTGCATATACTTTAAAACAGTAATTAGCAATAGAATAATAAACAATTTAAATGTCACGATCAATGAATAGATGTCAAACTATAAAATACCAGATACAAGATTTTCAAAGACATGCATAAATAAGTTCAGTGATACTTACTTTTGGAAGGATGACCCTTTGACTAATTCCCAAGGTTTGTTAGACTGGATGTACTGATTACCAATTCTACTTATGTTAAGGATGTGTTTTATAGCATCACGGAATCTGAAATCGAAATATTCAACACTTAAAAAAGAGCAGTCAAATACAAAATTAGTTCACTAAAAATATGCTGAGTAATAATAATAATAAACAGACTTAAACCAGGCTGGATCAAAAATTCATAACTGAAGCATAGCAGGTTCACTGTGTCAGTAAAATTATTATGTCTGAGAATATATTATATCACAGCTTAAAGTACCTCTTAAGAGAATACTGAATTCAAAATAAAATTCCATTACTAAATTATTCTTCTCATTGCAAATAATTACCAATGTCTAGATTGGAAATCTGCACAGGCCGAAATTTCAAGGACCGGGCCCAGCCCGACTCATTATTGAATTCAAAATAAAATTCCATTACTAAATTATTCTTCTCATTGCAAATAATTACCAATGTCTAGATTGGAAATCTGCACAGGCCGAAATTTCAAGGACCGGGCCCAGCCTGACTCATAGAAAAGAAAATTCAGCCCGGCCTGATACAAAAATTAAAAGTTTGGCCTGAGCCCGACCCAGCACGTAGAAAAAAAATATTGGCCCGGCCTGGAAAAAAGTTAAAATCTCGGCACGAGTTAATTTCTACAAAACATTGATTTTTATGTCGATTTGATTAAAAATTTGTCTTGTACGAGGAGTTCTGACCAAAAATATTTATTTCAACTTTTTTTTCATGTTTAAAATCTTTATTTTTATAAAAGTGCAGCAGGCTGTGATATTAATTTTTTTAATGAATCTTTATTTTTTGTATGTAAATGTTTCAGTTATCATTAATATTATTAGTCGATATTCCATGTATTGAAGAGTTAAAAATCTGAAAAATGCTGTATAGTAATATCTTCTAAGATGGAATTGCATAGAAAAGGGAAAAAATGCGTTATAGACAAGTTCCTTGCTTAGCAAGTGTAAATGTATTATATATTCTCTTCTTACGTATTAGTATATTAATTTTGCATGGATCAACACATTTTTCAGCTTAAAACAGGGATCCGTCATACACAGGTTCTTTTTCACATGTTTTACTAGATTTTAACTCCGCTATATTTTAATAAGCGGAGAAATCTACTACTCTTTAAAAAGAATAAATTTTAATGTTTAAGTGTAGAATAATGGCGATTTAAAAATGTATGCATTTTTTGAAAAAATTTTTGAGCCAAGTCTAGTTTTATTGACCTTTGAATGGACCAGACAATGATTTTCATACGGACTGGGTCAAAACTCGAAAGGAATATTTTGTGCCGTGAATACTAGGAATGAAACCAATCCGGGCTCTGTATGGAAAAAATAAGTCAGGCCCAGTCCGAAGAGAGTGGAGACCAGGCGTGGCCTGGCCCAAGTGCCACTTGTGAAAATCGGCCCATGCAGATCTCTAGTCTAGATACACTGCTGCAATGCCTAGTCCGATTACTGTATGGAAAATAGTCCAACTATAGAACAGCCCATCATTAGAAAAAAAATAAATAAATAAAATAAAGCAGTTTTTGTAAAAGGTATCAAAGAGCAATTTAGGGAAGATTGGGACATTTAATAATGGATGCTGAAGGTAGCTTCAAGCTTATTCATTGCTCACAATGCTAGACAGAGGAGATAGAGGGAGGGCCGACAGACACTTATATACACTGTGACAATATCAACCTGATTACTCAAGACTGTTACACATAGGTAATGTTGCCAGGTCAGATCCATCTCACTAAAAAAGGTACAGGGAGACACAAGAAGCAGAACAGCAGCTTTTAAATTAGAGCATAAAAATAAACTCTAAACATGGCTGCAAGAAATTCACCCAAGCCATGAAAACTTTTCTGAGTGTTTGAAATAACCAAATGGATAGGAGCAAGAAGATTTCGATGTCTTGCATTATGGCTAAAAAATCAGCGTTCGAAATACTTGGTGGTCTGTTGGTCCAAGACCACCAAAAAAATTCATCCGGACCACTAATTTAAAAAATTTAGTGGCCTGCAGGGCCAGTAACTTTTTTCCCCCTCTCTGACAGGTAAGCGTAAATTTTCCCGTCCCTGAGAAAACTGCAACTAAACACAAACCACAGAATTTTATTTTATTAAAAAATAAATAAAAATTTCATGAAACCTTACAGTCAGTTGAAATAAATAATCGCAAATAAAATACATAATTGTTAATTGTATAGTTTTGTTTAATGATCTATCTATTTAATTTTTAGCAAATTATAATTTTACATTTTACTATGCTGAAAATTAATTTCGGGCAACTGCAAAGTAAGTTTGGTTTATATTCTAAGAGAAAAAGGGAGGTGGGGGGGGGGGGGGGCACACAAAGGGTTAAGGGACTTAATAGAATTTTATGTAGCGGACCAGTGATGATGACTGCGGACCAGTAAACTCTCATGCTTACTGGTCTTTGGGACCAGCGACTTTTTTTGCCAAAGAAATACTGAAAATGATCTCTTACAATAAAAGAAAATGATTAAAAGTTTTTGATAGTAAAATTGATATTATTTAAATACATAGAGTAGAATTTCCTATCCCTTAATAATCTTCTCAAGACTGAAGTCAGTCCTGAGACTGAAGATCAAACACACACGACCCTAGATAACAGAATTTGTCTGTACCATGTTTTAAATGTAAAAATGTCATTGTTCCTAAGGTTGGAATACCATTCAATTATACCTGCTAAGACGAAATTTTCCCCTACTTCTTGCAATTTTGTGTTAGTAGGTTTCATTGTACTAAATAAACACGAGAATCTTATACAGTAAAATTTGAGAAAGCAGAATCGCTAGGACCTGAAACAAAATTCCAATCTAGCAGTTATATTTTGCACAGTATTTCTATTCTAAAATTTCATAGGGGCAATGAAATTTTTACTTTTAAAACATAGTTCCATTATAGACAGCCTATGGGCAGGAAGGCAGGGTTGACTGAACAAAGTACAGAAAAACTAGTGAAAACAGAACTGCAAAAAATTCAATTTTAGATAGGTTTTTGTCTATTTGTAAGATATTCCTTTGGGATTGACCATAAAAAATTTCCATTATACATGGTTCATACACTCAAGAACAAATAAAATTCAAGCACTTTTCAAGGACTATTCCAGCACTATTCAAGGACTGTTTAGATATATGCATTAAAAATGCATAGAATAACACATAAGAAAAATAGCCACCCCATTGATTATCTGTTTCAAAGAAATCTTATTAAATCTTTTAATTTTTATAACAGGAATTTTCAAGACATTATTAGAGAATTTTTAAAGAATAATGTGTTTTAACTTAGTAAGTTACCGTGGGAAGAAATTTCATATATAATAAAAAGTTAAGAAAACAGAGCTTGAGTTTTTTTCTTTAAGTGCAAAAAAAAAAAAAAAAAAAAAAAAAAAAAGAAAGGTATGGTATGACTACAAGAATAGAAAACAGGAGTAAACCAGTTAAATTTTAGGAATTCTGAACACTCATCATGAGTCAAATATTAGCATTTCTGACGTTGTGAACAATTTTTTACAAATTATACTTTTTAGCTCACAGGCTATCAAAAGCCTGAGAGCTAATGTGCCCACCCGTTCTGTATGTATGTACGTACGTATGCTTGTATGTACGTAACGTGATAACTCTTGATAGAAACATCCGATTTGCTTCAAATTGTTTTTCTAGGTTCATTCTGATAAGGCACTTCCCTGATTAGTTTTGGGGGTTCATTGGTTAAGTATAAAGGGAGGAAAGAGGGGGTAGTCCCCCCCCCCTTAATTTAGATAAATGCATTTTTCATGCAGAGTTATTCAATTTGCTCCAAATTTGGTATACCGGTTTATTATGTTAAGGAGATCACCTGATTAAATTTTGTTAAGTTAAGAATTAGTTAAGTTAACATTAGTTAAGAATAAAGGGGGGCTACCTCCCCTTCATTTAGATAAATGGGTTTTTCATGCAGAATTATTCAACTTGCTCCAAATTTGGTATACTGGTTTATTATGTTAAGAAGCTGCCTTGATTAGATTTGGAGGTTCACTAGTTAAGTATAAAGAGGGAAAAGGGGGGCTAGACCCCCCTGCCCCCTTAATTTAGATAAATGGGTTTTTCATACAGAATTATTCGATTTGCTTCAAATTTGTTATACCGGTTTACTCCGGTATGGCGCTTCCTTCATTAGATTTGGTTAAGTATAAAAGGGGGGAAATGGGACAAGTCCCCTCCTCTTAATTTAGATAAAGGATTTTCATGCAGAATTATCCAATTTAATTTAATTTTTTTTTCTATGTTCATTCTGATAAGGAGCTTTCTTGATTAGATTTGGAGGTTCGTTAGTTAAGTCTAAAGGGGGGAAAGGGGGGTTAGCCCCCCCCCCCTAATTTAGCAATATGGTTTTTCCATGCAGAATTATCTGATTTGTTTCAAATTTGGTATACAGGTTTATTATGTTAAGGAGCTTCCCTTATTAGATTTGGAGGTTCATTGGCTAAGTATAAAGGGGAGAAACGGGGTCTAAGCCACTTTCATTTGTTTTTTGAGGGGCATTATTCTTTGAAATAAGAATATAATATACAATCAGTGGGAATAGCCTGTGAGCTCAATGCTATCAGTTTAACTGGGCACTTTTCTTTTTTATTAATAAATATTCTCTGAATTCTCAAACCTTACAGCGTTTGCAATTATCCATATGGAAATAATTGAAAAAAAGGTTAGATAATTTGCTTTTACTTTTTAAATACAAAAGATTTTTTTTAAAAATGGATTTATAAAAAGGAAATTTTTTTTTTTTTTTTTTAATCAGTTACACAGTGAAAAAATTGGAATTAATATAATTCGGTGAAGTTTTAACTGATTGACAACATTCGTGATTTTTATGAATGACATAAATTTTTTTTCTTCATGACCGATTGACTACGTTAGGAGGGGAGGGGGGGGGGGGGGTGGTTAAATAACAGATTGAACAAATTCGTCATTTTTTTTCACCATATACTTGACGAAATTTTCAAGGGTGAATGTGACTTTAAAAAAAAATTTCTAAAATTCACAGCAAATTTTCTGAAAGATTACAGCAGAGAGGGGAAGGGGTAAATCCCCTCCCGGCACTGGCTATGCAATTTTTTCGAGGCCTTTTCGCGATCTTTCGACGAAATTTGCCATTTTTTCGCGATCTTTCGACGAAATATGTCGTTTTCTCGCGATCTTTCGACGAAATATGTCGTTTTTTCGCGATCTTTTGACGAAATTTGCCTTTTTTCGCGATCTGTAGACGAAATTTGCCGTTTTCTCGCGATCTTTAGACGAAATTTGCCGTTTTCTCGCGATCTTTAGACGAAATTTGCCGTTTTCTCGCGATCATTTGACAAAATTTTCGGTTTTATTTGCGATCTTTCAACGAAATTTACGTTTTTTTCGCATTTCTTTGACGAAATTTGCGTTTTTTCCGCGATTCTTTGACGAAATTTGCGTTTTTTTTCGCGATCCTTTGGCGAAATTTACAATTTTTCTGAAAACGATTAGCAAAATTAATTTTTTTTTGACGACCATTTGTCGAAATTCGCGATTTTTTATGGCCGAATTTTCGGATTGGTGACCGATTTTTTTAAATTTTCCGAAATGAATACCTTAAATTTTCGGAAAATTCGGAACAGAATCACCCCTACGCGAACTTTTGGAGAAATTCGCAATTTTCTGCAATCGTTTGTCGAAATTTGTGTTTTTTTTTCACGATCCTTTGTCGAAATTTGGCGGGTTTTTTTGCGCGATCCTTTGGTGAACACGCGTATTTTAGCGATCTTTTAATGCAATTTGCGTTTTTTCCGCGATCCTCTGACGTAATTTGCGCTTTATTCGAGATCTTTTGTCAAAATTCGGGTTATTTTTCTAGTCTTTGACGAAATACACGCTTTTTTCCGAGACCTTTCGACGAAATTCGCGTTTTTCCGCGCTCTTTTGACGAAATTCGCATTTTTTAAGCGACCCTTTGGCGAAATTACCGATTTTTTCATGCGAACGATTGTTGAAATTGATATTTTTCGGCAACCATTTTTCGAAGTTCGCGATATTTTCAAGCACTTTTCATTCCTTGAAAATGACTACTTTTTTTTCCAGCACTTTTCATTCCTTGAAAATGAATACTTTTTTTTCCAGCACTTTTTCTATTTTTTCCAAAGCGTACGAACCATGTTATAGATGGGTTCTGACTTCCCAGGTTTTATTATGTTACATTGCACTTGATGCAGACTAACAAATAGCATAACACTTAAGGAAATTAAAAAGAAAACTATGCATCTCAATTATGCGGAGGTGGCAAACACGATTTTGCTTAGGTATTGCCAAGCTTACAAATACATCATATATATATGCATAATATTTATATTTTATGAGTCATACATATCATGTCATATACATCTTATACACCGTCACATATATATACGTCATATAAGACTATAAACTTATACATATACATCATGGAATGGTAAATTTCCCTGACTTTTCCAGGTGGCTAGATACCCTGATATATGCAGTTATTTTTTCTTTTAGATCAGTGGTTCCCAAACTTTTGGGCTCGCGGGGCCCTTTTTGGGAAGAATTTCTAAGGCAGAGCCCCTTAACCCCACGGTACTCTATTGTTTACAAAGTAATGCGTTTTTTTTAAAGCCTGTGGAGCAAAGAAAGATCTGCTAGATAAGAGTCCGAATCAGTAGTTTCCAGTATGGAGTCAAAGTTCTCAGTTTGGCCCTTTTCTTGATACAGAAATTCTGAATTCATACTAGAAATTTTGGAAATCAAATTTTCTATTATTTAACCGATTTACAGTTTTATTTATTACTATTACTATTATTGGACACAATAAATTAAAAATAAGGTCTAAAAACCTCTCATTTTGTATTAAAATATCTGCCTTGTATAATTGAGATATGTCCGCCAAATACAGCAAAAATTATAGTTAAAAATTTGTGATTTCTGAAAGCTTTTAGTAACGAAGAAAACAAATTTTTCTCACCCGAGCGACGTTCGGGCAATTCTGTTAAGGGGGTAATCTAATAACATCCATTTTTAAAATGAAAAATATTCTTTCGGGATTTCCTGTATGAACTCGGAATTAAAGATCAAAATGGTCACCCTGTCTGGGTCATGCATTGCATTGGGCCTTACGCAGGCATGCAAGTGCAATAATGCTTCCAAAAAAGTGAGAAAAGTGACAAAAAGACAAAAAAAAGTGACTGAAAAGTGACTAAAGCGAAAAAAAAAAGTGACATGAATAATACAAGACAGATTTTTTTTTCAATCAATTTGTAAGTTAAACTATGTAAATAAAACACCTTTTTGCTTTTAAATGGAAATCCTCTAACAAAAGGCTGAATAAGATCAAATCTCAGTTTTATTTAATCATATAAAACAAAAAGTGCAATGATAACATAATACAATTTTAAAATGAAATTATAATAAGTAAAGTCGTTTGTCACAAAAAATGGCAAGAGTCCTACCTATCACCTTTTAATTACCACTATTTCTAAAAAACAATCTCCATATTATTTTTACAACATTTGCAATAGAAATCTACTGTTTGCAAATAGTGATATTAAAATAGGTCACTGGTAGGATCCTTGCAATATTTTCTGCGACAAACTCTAATTATAACTGCAACTAACTATATAAAAAAGAAACTAGATGTCTAAGAAAAATGGAAATAAAGAAAAGTTAAAATTCTAGTGCTAAATTAGATGAGTAAATAATTAAAACTCTTAGAAAAAAAACGCAAATAAAATGTATTAAATTGCATACAGTGCATACATATCATATAAAAGTATTTAAAATATATTAAAAATCCATAAAACTCCAAAACGTTTTCAGCCGATGCACTAGGCCATCATCATTGGAAAACTAAATGCCATGTCTGCTTGTGCCTACTTGAGAATCGTCCGGGAGACACCATTCTAGATTGAAGGTGATACAAAAGATAAGGGGACAGAAAAAGGTATTCAAATGTCCATCCAAAACATGCTTTCATCTATTATCTAACAATTCTTTCCTAATTCCATAGATGTCATATGACAATACATCATTACAAACATCTTTTTAAAAAAAATATTTCAAGAGATTACCTTATAATGGCTTCTTTGGTAATTACTTGTACAAAAAATAATTTTGGATTTATTAAATTTTACTTTTGTAGGTTGAGTTTATCTTGCTAACACAGTATGGGGGTCGATTTACCTAAGATCCGCTTCATGTTCTTTTATAGACTTTATTCCTCAAATCTATCCTATATATGCGTCAGCATGATTAGCTCAAACTCAGCCTATAAAAGTAGAATTCCGTCTACTTTTGACGACCATAGAGTTTGGTAGGAATTGTTAGGTAATAGATGAAAGCATGTTTTTGATGAACATTTGAATACTTTTTTTCTGTCATCTTATCTTCCGTATCACTAGAATGGTATCTTCTGGACTAATAGATTTTTAATATATTTTTATATGATATGTATGCACTTGTTGGCAATTTGGTACATTTACTTGTGCTTTTTCGAAGAATTTTAATGGTGGAAATAAAAATGAATACCCAGAAAGGTAATAAAAATCTGTTATTAATTACTCTAATTATTTAAATGTTAAAATTTATATCACAAAGCTTTGTGCTACTTTAAACATATTAAATAGTTTCTACTAAAGATACACAAACATTTTAATGTCTGAATTAAAATCTCTAAACTAATATACATACATTAGACAGATGTGGATTTGCAGTTTGAGTGTTCATTTTCCCAAATTAATCATATCAGTTTAGATATATTTAGTTGCAAATCACACTTTCCTTTCTGTAGCAGAGCATTTAATGGTGGTGAGTTGGTATTATCTTCTCGTGATAAAGAAAACAGAAAAGAGTACTTACAGAAACTGGTGTTGTTTAAAAAACTTGAAGACAAAGAGGTATCCATGAATAAAGTTTATTGTTTTCCAAATGACAGAACAAAACCATCTCGGTTTCTTTGCACTTAAATTATTTACATCTGAAGAAAACACTGGATTCCCATATTTCAAGCACCGATTTTTCCTTCTAATACTTGACATTAGGTGAATACACTTCATACCGAATCATTTGCTAACTTTTGGAGATTCGTCCATTTTTAACTTTATAACTAACGAAAAACATGCTTTTAAACTTTGTTAAAACGTATCCAAAATTTAAATAATTCACCACGATATTTCATCAAAATACATTAGGATAAGAAGTGGCTGACATCTCTGGTTAAGCAGCATACAGAACAACACACACTAACACCAACAAAACAAGACAACCTACTCGCAGAATCGCGGACCTTTAAATGCGAGCGGCGTGGCAGCAGCCAATAAAAATGAAGCATGTACTTTGCATACTTCGGCGGCTTCTTATATTAACTTAAAACATTTTAAATTACATGGAAAAATTACTACCTTGCTAATATATCCTAGAAAATAACTGAGATGCAATTTAAAAATGAAATGAACCTAAAAAGAACTTTAAAGAAGTAATGAAATAAAATGAGATTGCGAATGCGATCGCAATTCAAAATGGCTGCATGCCAGAAAGAGGAAGACGCCCGCTCAACTCCGTCGATCCGCGACGGCCAAACATAAACAAATGCTCAACGAGCGAGCAGAAAAGCAAAGTAAAATAAAGAAAAGATATGGGAATCCAGTTTACAGTAAGTAAACATTTGATAAGGTGGAAAGGGATGGGAAAAAAAGAATTGTAGACTCTACAACAGACTTGACTACACTTAAATTAAAAAAATATAAAAAAACATTTAATTAAAAACTAAAAATATCTACAAAAGACATTTCGCTGTGCAAACAAACGCACAGCCTCATCAGTAAACGATCAGCTACAGCAGAAATCGAAACATGTCCTGGACACAGTCAAAAACACAGTTAAAGTTAATCATTTAAAAACAAAAAATATTCCATCGGGATCGCTCCGGATTCGTTGAGTGTATAAGGGTATAATTTTGTAAACCAGCTCTCCATGAACAATCTATAATGATAAGTATTGCAATTTCTCTTCAAAATTAAAGAATTTTCGAAGGATGGGGTGTAGTCCGTTCCAAATGCATGTTGTACTAATTTAGATTTAAATCTTCCATTTTTAAAGGCGCCGACATGTTCTTTAAGTCTAATATCAAACGATCTGCTAGTTTCACCTATATATACGTTATCACATTTACTGCATGGAATCATGTAAACCACACCGGTTGATTTTTTTATGGTCATAATTACTGTATTTACCCGCGTATAAGTCGAGAAATTTTGGACAAAAAAATACATTAAATTTGGGAGGGTCGACTTATACGAGGGTCCTTAATTTTTTTTTTTTTTCCCCAGAAGTCAAAAATGCCCTCGTTTACTCCCGATTTCCATACCAGGAGGGAAAAAAGGAGACTTGAGTGACAGGTTTGGTGCTGGCGATGAATGTACGCCTACTACCCCCTCCCCTCCTTCTGAGAGATCAGTAGATAAAATTCCGCAAATGTATCGCCCCTATGTGCAATTAAATCGTTCGCGAGTGGCTAGAAACACGTGACTCTCTAAAAAACACGTGAAAAGCGTTATACAAGTATCTTGCTTGTTCTTGATAGTACACTTATTCATTATTTTTTCGTTTTTCTAACTGCACTTTTTCTTTTTGTTTCTACTGATATGGCTGATTTAGTTATTAGAAAGCAGAAACGCGATTCATATGCAGCTGGATTTAAACTTAAAGTTATTTCTTTTGCGGAAGAGTCTAACAACTGTGCTGCTTCTCGTCAGTTTGGGGTTCACGAAAAATTGACTCGTGATTGGCCCAAGACTAAGGCAAAGGTAGAAAACATCTCAAAATCAAAAAAGGATTTGCGCATGGAAAATCACCCTTTCCAGGACTCGAAAACGTATTCCATGATTGGGTTGTAGAATGCAGGCGGAATGGTTTTCTTATCACTAGAACTGCAATACGTTTATGAGCAATGAAGTTTGCAAAAGAAGACAAGTATGGTATTCCAAACACGTTTCATGCATCAGAACATTGATGCACTAGATTTATGAATTGTCATGGTTTGACTTTACGCCAGCGCACTAAACTAGCACAAAAATTACCAGCTGACTTGGAAGCAAAGATTATGAAATTTCAAAAATATGTCATCAATCAAAGAAGAATGAAATATTTTGAACTTTGCCATATAGGAAATATGAACGAAACACCCACGTGTTTCGACCTACCAGAAAATAAAATCGTGAACTGCAAGGGGGAAAAAGCATTTTGGTAAAAACGACTGGGCACGAAAACACCCGTTTCACGGTCGTTCTTTTTTGTTTGGCCGATGGTAGTAAGCTTCATCTGTTGATTATTTTTAAAAGAAAAATGTTGCCGAAAAACGTTACATTTCCATCTGGTTTGCTGATTCAAGCCCATGAAAAGAGGTGGACGGATGTTGACGGAACAGTCGACTGGCTTAAAAATGTGTTGGGTAAATAACTGGGAACTGTTTTAAAAAAAAACCTTCCCTTTTAGTTTAAGACTCGTTTCGTGGCCACTTTTATGAAAACATGAATAATGTGACGAAAGAACTAAAAACGACTGTAGCTGTAATCCTGAGAGGGTTAACATTCGTCCTTCGACCCCCTAGACGTTTGCCTCAAAGCAAATGTTAGAAAATATCGGGCTAAGTGGATTTCATCCGGTTGTCCAACATTTACAAAGGACAGTAATGTTAGAAAGCTCGACATTGCATTGATTGCCCAGTGGGTTAATGATGCGTGGAATCAAATTCCTTCCGAAATGATTATAAAATCTTTCAAGAAATGCTGCATAAGCAACGAATTAGACAGCACAGAAGATTATGTCATTTTCGAAAGAGATAACGATGAGGAAGAATGTAGCGATACAGAGATTGAAAACATGTATCATGATGAGCCGATAACGACGGAGGATTTTTGTGAATTGTTTGGCGAGTCCGATACTGAATCGGACCTTGAATCAGTTTAACTTTGTATATTACTTTAGTAGATTATTATCTTCATTATTGTATATTTTGTACTATTTTTTCATATGATTTCGAATAAATGAAAAAGAAATTAAAGTTTCTTTGTTATTGTATATTTAGTACTTTCTTTTTCCAGGTGATTTTAAATAATGTATTTAAAAAAAAAAAAAAAATTTGGATCGCAAAAGTGGGAGGTCGACTTATACGCGGGATTTAAAAAAATTCAAATTTCTTGATCGGGAAATTAGGGGGCCGACTTATACGCAGGTAAATATGGTATGTTTATGGCTATTCAAAAAAGAACTTTATTCATTTACTGGTTTAAAAGAAACCCCAATATCAAAAGATTAGTACAACATGCCTATGAAATGGACCATACCCCAGCCTTCGAAAATTCTTTAATTTTGAAGAGAAATTGCAATACTTATCATTATAGATTGTTCATGGAGAGCTGGTTTACAAAATTATACCCTTATACACTCAACGAATCCGGAGCGATCCCGATGGAATATTTTTTTGTTTTTAAATGATTAACTTTAACTGTGTTTTTGACTATGTCCAGGACATGTTTCGATTTCTGCTGTAGCTGATTGTGTACTGATGAGGCTGCGCGTTTGCACAGCGAAACGCCTTTTGTAGATATTTTTAGTTTTTAATTAAATGTTTTTTTTATATATATTTTTAATTTAAGTGTAGTCAAGTCTGTCTAATGTATGTATATTAATTTAGTTTCTACTACTTTAAACATATTAAACAGTTTCTACTACACTGTTCAGAAAGAAATAGAATAACATCAACATGATGCAAAAAAGTGTCTTTTTTGGGAACTTTCTATTTTCATTCTTGCAATAAAAAACAAAGACAGAATTGTGACTGGAACTGAAATTCAATGAAGAGTGTAATGCACTATGGATCTTATGATCATGTGATGGGATTCCTTTATTAATTCTACCATACTTTTCGCTGAAACTCAAACTGAAGCTACAATGTTTTGCTCGTATTAGCCGTGATTTGACTTTTGTAGTTCATAATAAGCGAGAAAATCATAATACAGTTTAAACAATGAACTTTTCTTAATGTGCACATTGCTTGTTTTAACTGTGTCCTCATATTAGCCGGGCTCGTACTAACAGAGTTCGACTGCATTTACACATGGCTTTTTTGTACGAGAATATCAACAATTATTGATGTTGAGGATATCGACAAAAATGTTGATTTTAATTACACTTTTACAGACATCATCTCTTTTCAGTCAAAAAAAGTGACCAAAAGTGACTTTTTTTAAAAAATAGTGACAAGTTTTAAAAAAAGTGATTAAAAGTGAGAAAAGTGACTAACTTGCATCTCTGCTTACGTGAAACTATTATTATTTATGGCGAAAACCACTAGCACACAGAAATAAAAGTAAGTTGTACAGTTTTCGTTTACAAAGAGCGACTTCTGTATAATCTCAATAGGCTACTCGCGAAAAGAAAGAAAATGCTGAGGCCCAGTCGCCCATGAGTAATTATATAACACATTTTTAGAAGCAGATCATCGTTTTAGCATTTAAGTGGGTGGGGCAAAATCTATACCCTGTATTGCAGCATCATTCACTTTTTTTGGATGTGTTATTTGAAATATTTAGCTATTAAAGTTTTGAAAGAAACTTTCTGTCTCCATTGTTTTTTGCCTCAAAATAGGTATACGGTTAAAACTAAACATGTTAAAAAATGTGCAATAAGCAGAGACATTGCGATGGAGGGTTATGGGGGAAGCCTCCCCCCCCCCCCCCCCAATATATGTGAACTTGGGAAATTTGAGCTTAGAGTTGGGAAATTATAGATTTTTGAAACGCTTTTTTTTTTAAAGTAAGAAAAAAGAATTTTCTATTGTTTTGCTGATTACTTTTCTGAATTCTGTAATAGTAAAATAGTTAAACTTTCAAAAGAAATACAAAAAGCAGCCAGATTCAATTTCTCATTATGTTTCTCTGTGCTACGAAAATATCACGGAAATATCATACATCTACCAGACCTGAATTTCTCTACTTTTGTCCATCAACAATGTCTCTAAATACATTGCCTCCAAAACTTTGTTCCTTTCTCAAAAATCTAAAAATATGAGGCTATTTTCATATGAAGTACGATTATGATTCGTACGCAATTGAAGACAAAAGCTTTCATTAAATGAACCAATAATATTTTTTATGTTTTTAGTTTCAGCATTTTCCTTTAAAGTTTTTTTTTTTTTTTTTTTTTTTTTTTTTTGCGTATAAGTATCATTATTATTAAACACACATTGAACTTATCATTTTAGTTGGAAAATAGAGCAATTTATTTCACGTTGGGAATTTTTGAATTACAAGTTGGAAAAATTTTGAACTCTCCCCATTCCCCGAAAATTTTCTTGTAGCTACGCACTTGGCAATAAGTGGAAAAACTTACTAACAAAACGGTATATGGCTGGTGTTAAATTTATATCAGAGCGGGTACTCATCGACGAAAAATCTAACAAATGGTGGAGCTGAGCCAAAGTTTAGATTGCTAGTGTGATGACAAATGTAAAGAACCAATATATATATTTTAATGGCTACAGCCTGGTTTCCGATAGGAAAATGTGGCATCATAGCATAAGTATCTTAGCCAATGCCGAGACCAATTAAAACAAAATTTTAAAGAGGGGTTTGTTAAGTGATACAAGATGTTAAAAGGCGTTTTCAGCAACATACATTGCTTTAAAAATTAAATGCAATTATGTAAATCAGCATAGAAAATTTAAATAACTAAGAATTAATAAAAAATAAAACAGATTAAAGGCATTAAGGTTACAAAAAGAAAACTATATACACAACGTATACAAATATTAAATGAATCTAATGAGGAGTTTATTAAATAATACAAGATGTTACAAAAAAGAGGTGTTTAAACCCTTTCAGGAGCAAGTAATTGCCTTTCTATAATGTCGAATTCACACCGGGATCTTCCAAGAATTTTATTGTAAAATAAGGAAAAGCCATTTTACGACTTTTTTCGATCAAAGTTAGAAAAGTAAAATTTTTTAAAAACACGTATAAAAACCAACAACAACAACAATAATAATAATAATAATAAAAACCAATAAATTCAGAATTACTTAATCTAAAGTAAAATTTTATTAAATTTTTCTGGTGCAAACCTTCATTAAACGTACCCCTCAAGGGGTTAATCAACAAACATTGTTTTACTATGAAAAACAGTATAGAAAATTTAAATATACAAATAACACAAACGGATGAAAGAAATTAAAGTTATATAAAAAAAGAAATATACATACAGTGTATACATTTGCTCTTTCGATTCACGTTGTGCATTCGATTCATTATACTATTTCTTGTAGCTTATTTTGAATCGAATTTTTAAAACGCATTAAATGCAGAAACATAAACTAAACTCAGTTCAAACCAAAAATATTATATAGAAAATGGATAGATGCATAATGCAAATTTTTATATGATTCTTAAAAATATATTATTTTTTAACCAAGTGATAGATGTATTTATTTTTGACACATACAGACACGAATTCTTACATACTTTCGAAAAATTTTCCCTTGCAATATGCTAATTTCTTTCATGTTTCGTTTATTTTCCTGGAACGCCACGGAGCCCCTGAAAAGTATAGGCGGAGCCCCAAGGGCTCTGCGGAGCACACTTTGGGAACCTCTGTTTTAGATTATAGATTTTAATAAAATGCATTTAACATAAATGCTAACATTCATATTGCGCATGGAAATATTTCCATTATAGATAGGTTCTAACTTCGCAGGTTTTATTGTGTTACATTTCACAGCACTTAAGGAAGCTAAAAATATATATATATGCTTCATGAAAAAGGCAGGACTTTTGACATCCCTTGCATTGGTTACATGGGACAGGCCTTGGAGGCCAAAATCAAGACACCTGGTAACATTACACATAGAGCAAGTATTAAAATTTTGACATTTAATTCTCAGGCAACAGATCGCATTTCAAGTCCTTGTTTTTAATTTTTTTGAACTATGATCTATGTTTGTGGCAAGTTACACTGTAATTGATCAAACCATTTCCAAGAAATTATGTTCATTTCCAGATAGATAGGAAACTTTTCTTGTCTTCAGTTTAGTGTACTTCAACTATGAGTGCGAAAATATTAAAATCACTAAAAAGACATGCAATAATTTAGAGCCAGAAATACAGAATATGAAGATTTTTTTTTTTAATTACATATTTAAGGTAGAAAAAATGAAACAAGTATAAATTGTAATAATAATTATTGTAATAATAAAGTAATAATTAACATTACAAAAAAACACTATGAATTATTATCAAATTATACAGTAAATGTTTAAAAAAACAGACAGACATGAATTATTAAAAAGGCAGCATAACAAGTAAAAATTAAATTTAAAAAATCAAAAAACTCGGCAGCGTAAAAAGAGAACTAATTAATTATTTCTCATCAATGTGAAACTATTTTTTATATTACTTGCCTATTTTTTTTTATTTTTTTTTTACTTATTTTGGTGACTTTAAAGTTGTGTTTAGTTGTTAGTTCTTATCTATAAACACTATTTTGATGAGGCCTATAAGCCAGAATGTCTATGAAGGTTAGAATTGCAGTAAAGCTAGAGATCCTACCTACACAACTTCCAGGTTGTGCAATATTTAAACGGAGCTTCTGACTGTAAAATAGTCAAAGAAACATCGTCTTCTTTTTGAAAGACCTATCCAATGATAGGCCACTCAATAAGGTGCATTAAAAAGAAATCGTCTTTACCGCCATTTTGAATTTATAAAAACAAAATCTAGCCTATAATCATCGGACGGTTATGACGAATCGATAAAGACCTCATTCATTAAAACCCATCCAGCCATTGGGATGTTTCGAGGTTATAAAGAAATCCACATACCCAGATATGCGTCAGATATATAACCTTTCTTGACAATTTGGGTAAAAAAAAGCAGCTCATTCCAATGATCTAAAAACAAATGTTTACTCACAAATAATGGCGTTCTTTTCAAAATTACAAACATTAAACAGATAGTTATCACTACCACCAACAATAAAAACACAAGCTTTTTAGAACTATACATGTAAAATTCAAACAAGAGTAACTTTTTTTTATCCCTTTCTTTCAAATGAATGTACATTTTTGGAGAATGTGATGAAAATATGATTTTCATTGTAACACAAATCCTGCTGAAATTCAAACTAATTATAAAAGAATAAAATTCAATTCTATTTCCAGTACACTAATTTTTTTAATTATAATTACAATCTAATCTAAATAAAACCAAAAATCATGCAAAAAAATAAAAATGCTAATTTTTCAGCGTGCAACTTCTTGAAATGATTTTCTCTTCAACAACCTTATCCTCAAAGCTGATTGTTGACAAAATTTGGCAATATTTTTTAGCTGATAAAAAGATAAATAAATTTCAGGGAGTAATGTTACCTCATCCAAAAATTCTATCGGTATTTCTCTTAAAAATGAATCACATATAAAGCATTGCATATATATACATTATATTTACATTTTATATGTTACATAACACCATGACATACATATATGTCATATAAGACTTATAAATCATGGAATGGTAAATTTCTATGACTTTTCCACGTGGCTAGACACCCTGATATATGCAGTTATTATTATTTTTTTTTTAGGTTATAAATTTTAATAAAATGTATTTAATATAAATGCTGACATTCATATTGTAGATGGAAAAGGCTTAAACTACTGAAAGACATGTCATTAGTGGAGACATTTTCGCCATTGTGAAGTGAAGAATTTGTGAATAATCGACAGAATTCATAACTTTTTCATGAAAATATTCCCCCTTCAACCCCCCCCCCCCCCTTACACACACCTCGTATCTGTTCCGATTGAAGATTTTAATGATGATGGATAACTTTTCATGAGTATAATAATTAAATTTTAAGGATAGTTTCTTAATTTTCTAAAATTCATGAGAGTCTCGCAAAATATGGAGCTCTTTCAAATTTTTTGAAAAGAGTTGACAGCTCTGCACATTGATTGTCTTTTTTCCTGCATACGTAAGGCACCATATTATTAAAAAAAAAATGCTTATCACAAAATAAAATATCAGTCACAAAATGCAAATAAATTCACGAATGAAAAGATTTTAAATAACAGTAATAATAATCCTTACCTAGTTTTTTCCATAAAAGAAATGTAAGCTTTTAATTCCTGATTAATTTGAGCAATCAGGAGTTTTTCTTTTTCTTCAAGTGCCATTTCAGGAATGGAACCACCAAAATTGTTGCTAATAAATGACAGGCCTCTGGGAAAAAATGAATGATAACAATTTTAAAGTCTCACAAATGAAAATAAATGGATAATACAGGGGGGAAATATGTACACAAAAACAGAAAATAAAGAGTTTTATCTTTGTTCATTTTTATCACACCCTTTTATTTAACTTAATTTTGTCCATAATTTTTAATTTACTAATAATTTAATAAAATTTCAATATTAACCCTTAAATGCCTGATTTTTCAAAAATCATTTTAAAAATGTTTTTCGACTTTCATTTTTCAACTAAATTATGGGAAAAATACTTTTAAAAATCACATTTTATTTTAAGTACGGTTTACGGCTGAAAAACAATTTATTACTAATTGGCAATACTGGTCTTTAATTGAAAAAATAATTTCCCTTCATAAAATTCTATAATATTAAACACACAAGAATTTTAAGAACTATGATAAGAAATAAATTTTACTTGCCCATTGCAGAACAAAATAGGATATTTCGCTAACTACCATAAAAAAAAGAACATTCAGCAACAATTAAAAAAATAAATCTATCTTTATTCTTAAACAGCACAAGTGTTGCCATCTACATGTTGAAAATCAATTTAACAATATTTTCAGAATGTATTTTATTGACAACATTAGGCATTATAGCTTCAATATTATTCTAATAGTATTTTAGTATTTTAGAATCCTAAATTGGGTATGTTGCTGAAAAGCAACACACGGCATTCAAGGGTTAATTTTTCAGAAGTGCTAAAGCTCTAGAAAGTATGTACAGTGGTTTCTTAACGACATTACAATATTTTCTAAATTTAATTTTCATTTAAAATATTAATATTAATTAAATTATGATTATATATTGAAAAAACAATTTAGAAATCGTAAAATTTTTTTTTAAATCCTGTTACTATATCTTAGTTTTTATTTTTATTAACCTATTTCTAGCTGAGTAAAAAATAAATATTTGTTTGTTTCAATAGTGTAACAGTTGTAGCAATACAAAAATGTTTTTTTCCCCTGTTACCATATCTTAAAACAAAAATAATTTTTTAATCCAAGTATAAATAAAAACTATGAATTTTCCATAATCGGGGAACACGCAGATTCCTAAGTTGTAATGGACATGCTTTGGAAACATGGTTTTTAAAGATAAGTATTGAATGCTTATAAAAACATGCTTTTTAAAGAACTTTTATTTTTATATTTGTTTGCTTGCATTTTTATTTATTCTAATATTAAAAAAATAGCATTGAAAGGATAACAACATTTGTCTTCATTTTCCCATTTTTAAATCAGATTGCAGATAAACACTCATATTCTAAATTTCATTCAACTGAATTTTCTTTTTTGTCCACTTATTTCTCATTTGCCCCCCACCCCCACCCTTTTCTTTCCTTTTTTCTTAAAAAAAAAAAAAAAAAAAAAAAAAAAAGCACTGAAAGGCAATAAGTTTTGTCTACATCTTTTAACTTTTGAAGCCTTTTGCAAAAACAATATTTGCATTTCAATTTATTTTTAATGCAAATGCACATTTTAATTCATTACATTACAAATGGTGGATGATGTTGATGATATTTATTAGAGTTGCCACCAGAAAAACGCAATAAAAATAGTTACCTTAGCAGCCTAAAATCATTAAAACAATAGTTTAAATTGAAAAAATACAAAAAAGTATAATAGGGAATAGGGTCATCTCCACATTATTCCTATAGAATTCAACTAGGTCACAAATAGAAAATTACAGTGTGAAATATTCAGAAATAACATGTACAGTGAAACCTCCTTGAATGGCCACCTCTAAACAACAAAAACCTCCGAATACCGGCCACATGTTGATGAAACCAAACACATTCCATAGCATTAACATGAGTACGAACCTCTAAAAAAGGAATTCTGAACATCGGCCACTAGGACTGGGCGATATTAGGATTTCTACATCGCGATGCATCACTGAGGCTAAACCACGATGTTGCGATGCATCACGATGTTAGACTAGGTGTGGACCTCGTGATTAAACTATTGTTTTATTACAAGAAAAAAAATTATGGCAAATCATAATAGTTTTCTTTTAATACCTAAACTTCAAAATCCAACTGGGGAATACATATGTATATTTTAACCAAGAAAGTTTTAAAAAGTAGTAGTGAAGGGGGATGCACTTCTCACTGTATGTGTCCATGATTCAACTGATAACATGAAAAGAAACCACCCCCCCCCCTTATTTTTTTCAAATAATTATTCTTCAAAACTCCAGATTTCTAAGTGATGGTGAATTTCGGGAGTGGCCTGGGTGGAAAATTTTCTCCTTAGAGCATTAAATTGTCTTTGATTTGCGAATTGATGCTTGGTAATATATTAAAACTGAAAATTGCTCCCCCCCCATATTTAAGATTTAAAAGCTACCACCCCCCCTTATTTTTTTCAAATAATTATTCTTCAAAACTCCAGATTTCTAAGTGATGGTGAATTTCGGGAGTGGCCTGGGTGGAAAATTTTCTCCTTAGAGCATTAAATTGTCTTTGATTTGCGAATTGATGCTTGGTAATATATTAAAACTGAAAATTGCTCACCCCACCCCCCCCATATTTAAGATTTAAAAGCTTTAATTGTATATAAAAAAAATAATCATAAATGTAAAGGATGTAAAAGGATTATCATATAACAACTTTAAATGGGATTTTGTTCAGAAAGCAAAAATGTAGATAAGAATATTATGTGTTTGATTTACAAAAACATTCAAACTAAATCCATAAAAAAGCAGCATTCCTTTATAATTAAAAAATAATAGAAATTAATATAAACTTCAAATTAATTACAAAATAAAAATTCAGAAGAGAAGTTCTCTTACTCCTACCAGCACCTAAGAATTAAAAAATTTGCAAGTTGATACTCCTTCCTTTTTATACAAGAAAATTTCCTGCAAAATACTCAATATTGAGGCATTGAGGTATTCAATATTGAATACTCAATACTGAGGTAAGTCTGCTAATAATTCATTTCATAATATTTAAAAAAATCACAAAATTATAGTAAAATTTATAGATCTATACGTTTTGGTTTGAGAAAACATATATGTATGTAAAATAATAATTAATCTGATGGATGTAAAAGGATTATCACATAGTTACTTTTTTACAAATTACAAATAAATAAAATTAAAGTAAAATGTATACACTGAGATGTTTAGGATAGAAAAAATATATTTGTACATAAAGAATAATCAATACTTTAAAGGATGCAAAAAGATTGCCATATAGTCACATCTTGAAAAAAAGATCTTGTTTAAAAAGAAAACACAACAATCAAGCATAAAATTACTTATCACTTATCCTAGCACTCTCAGCCCTCTTTAAACTCAAATGCCAAATACTTTGCATACTGATCCCCTTCTCCCTCCTCATCAGAATTTTTTTTCAAAATACCATGTACAAAAGTAATGAAATTTAGTGGAGTCTTAAAGAAGGGATGGGTTGTAAAGGGGGAAGGGAAACTATAAAATTAGAGTGCACTTTATATCTTTAGATATTTAAGATTTAAAATATTAAATGTACAAAAAGAAATATTCACTAATTTAAAGGATGTAAAAAGATTATAAATACTTCCAGTTTCTTAAATTAAAATATAAAGTTCAATAAAATTAGAATAAAATTTATATACTTTGATTTTAAAGATTGAAAAAATATATATGTACATTAGAAATAATCATTAATGTAAAGGATGTAAAATGATTGTCATATGATCTGATTACACCTAAATAAGATTTTGTAATGTGTTTATAAAGCAAATACTCAAATAATATTGAAGGGTTGTAAATTACAAAAACATTAAATCTTAAACATCAAAATTAACATCAAGGATTAAGTTACATTCTAAAACAGATTTACAAATCTAAGAATATTTATTTCAAATTAATTAAAAATACAATAGATCCTACAGTTTAAGAAAAAAGTTTTAAAGAAGTAATTTTAAATATTTAATAGAAAGACATTCTCAATCTTTATGATATTAATAAAATACTTTGTAGTTAATTAATAAAACTAAATTCAGTCTTAATTGATTTAAAACTAATATGAAGTGGTTTTGAATAAATAATTAAGAATAACACAATAATTCTGATTTTCTTAAAATGTGTTAAAATATCATTAAAAAATAAACTAAAATAAAAGTTCCTTATTAAAGATAAATTGATTTAAAAAAATTAAAATGGATCATCATACCAAAATAAACAAAAGAAAGAATCAACCGTTCTTTTCTTGTAAACACAAGAAAAATCAGCTGTCACTAGGCCATCACAGGCCATATTTTCTTTTCAAATAAACATCAACATCGTTAAGTTATACCTTGCGTTATACTACTCACTGTTCATCATACAGCTGGTATCGATGTCTCTGCCTGCTATTGTTCATTCACTTCTTGAATGGGGAGAGAAACCGATGCATGTTTATTCAGGATGGGAAGAGAAACGAAACGGATGTGTGGTTATTCACGAAACCGATGTGTGTTCATTCACCAAACCGATGTGTGTTTATTCACGATGGGAAAAGAAAGGGATGGGGAGGAAAAATCCGGTTTTATGCTGAGGAAGGAACTCGTCACCGATGTAATTTGATGCATCGGTACGGCTGTAAAAGGATTATAACATGGTTACCTTCTTTCTACAAATTACCAGATACAAAGGACTAAAATGTAATGTACTACTTGCCTTTAGGAAATATTTCCCTTTTATGAAGTTAAAAAAAAAAAAAAAAATCAATAAAATTAGGTTAAAAAATTTATACTGATAATAATCATTTTTTTAAAGGATGTAAAAAGATTTTCACATCTTAAAAAAGGACTTCATGGAAAAAAAATATGTGGATTAACTCTTAACAATCAAGTATTAAATTTTATAAAAGATTATTCTTAGATTTATAACTAGTTTCTTATTCATTCCAGATCAATACAAAAATTGAAAATTCAAGGAAGGGACCCCCCCCCCCCATTTTGGGGGGAGGGGAGGGGTGAAACCAATAAAATTGCAATGCATTTTATATCTTAAGCTATTTAAGATATAAATTTTTAAATGTGCAATATGAAATAATCATTAGTTTAAAGGATGTAAAAGGATTATAAACACTTCCATTTTATTTTAGTTCAAAAATAAAACTCAACTAATACAAAAATTGAAGACTTAAGGAGAGGGTAGGCAAATTTCTCCCCTCCTGGCACTCTCTCTCTCCTTAATTTAAATCAGTGAACCTGTTTCATTCCAAACGATCGCCGATTTTCTGCGTATGCACATTTACTTCCCATGAATGTGGAAGTTGATTTTCGTGAACCGGCAATCATGGGTTTCAGTTATGTCTCCACATCGGTCAGAACCGATGTCTGGAGATCGGCGAGATGCATTGCAAAACTGAAGCACCGATGACGACTTAAATCATTTGTAAATTGCCCCTGCCTTTTTTATAAGAGAGAGTCTGCAAAATAACCAATATTAAGGCACAGAAATGTTGTGAAAAATTCCAAGTACTCCATTTCATAAAATTATAATAAAATTTATAGATCAACATTTTTAAGATTGTGAAAACATAAATGTATTTAGAAAATAATAATTAAAATAAAGGATGTAAAAGGATTATAACATGGTCACCTTCTTTCTACAAATTGCCAAATACTAAGGCACTGAAATGTAATATGCTTGCCTTTAGGAAATATTTCCCTTTTATGAAGTAAAAATAAAAGAAAATCAATAAAATTAGATTAAAATTTATATACTGGTATGTTTAAGATTGTGAAAATGTAAGTGTATTTAGAAAATAATAATTGAAATAAAGGATGTAAAAGGATTATAACATGATTACCTTCTTTCTACAAATTGCCAAATACTAAGGCACTGAAATGTAATGTGCTTGCCTTTAGGAAATATTTCCCTTTTATGAAGTAAAAATAAAAGAAAATCAATAAAATTAGATTAAAATTTATATACTGGTATGTTGATTGAAAAAATATACATGTTTATAGAAAATAATCATTTTTTTAAAGGATGTAAAAAAGATTTTCACATCTTAAAAAAGGACTCAGTTTAGAAAAGAAATACTGGGATTAATTCTTAGCAATCAAGTATTAAATTTTAAAAAAGATTAAGAAACTAGTTACAAATCCAATAATATTCATTTCAGATTAATAAAAAATTGAAAATTCTAGGAAGGGGAGCCCCCCCCCCCCCCCCCACCAAAAAAAAAAATCCCCCTCTTAAATTAAATGTTAAATAATTTGCAAACTGGTTTTTCCCTGAATTGGTTCTGCAAAATAAAGGATGACATGAAATGTCGTAGACATTTGTAATTTTTTCCATTTACAGGGGGGGGGGGGGGGGGGGGGATGAAACCAATAAAATTGCTATAGATTGTACATCTTTAGCTGTTTAAGATATAAAATATTAAACGTGCAATAAGAAATAATCATTAATTTAAAGGATGTAAAAGGATTATAAATACCTCCATTTTATTTTAATTAAAAAATAAAAATCAATAAAATAAGAGTAAAATTTCTATATTTACATTTTTAAGATTGAAAAAATATATAAGTACCTAATAAATAAAAATTAATTAAAAGGATGTAAAAGGATTGTCATATGGTCACACCATATGGGAATTAACACGAAATTTGATTTCAATTGATTAAAAGTAATGAGGAATATTTTTAAAATAAATAACTAGAAATATAATAATTAAGATGTTATCAAAATATAGTGCAACATCATTGAAAAATAAACTGAAATAACAGTTCCTTAATAAAGATAAAGTAATTAAAAAAAAAACATATGGATGCAAATGGATTATAACACTAAGAAGCATTTCTTACTAATACTTACTGCATCAATTGTTGCTATTTGTTATATTAATTGATTGACTACAATAGTTTTGCTATAATACATATTAAATAAAAAAACACAGAAAATGACTCATCTTATCAAAGTAAACAAATAAACCAATCCTCTTTTCCTGTCAGTACAAGACGAAAAATCAGCTGACTCTAAATGTTATAGTACATGTTCAGAGTCAGAGTAATGGTGGCCTAGGGAAAATGTATCTTTGGCATCATAGTATTTTCTCAAATGAACTTCATGGTACTATTCATACAGCTAGAAAAACAGGATTGAAAATATGAAACATGCAGCGATTTGTAATTGGTATCAATTTTGGAATACATTGCTTATCTGCTTCGATGATTGAAGGAAAAACCAGTCATCTCCTTACTCTGCCATCGGTTTTGCACATAATCGATATCTAGCTATGCACGAGTTGTTTATTCACATCGGATGCGAAACCAGATTTCCCTGTACTGTCCCATTCATTTGTGATCCCGGTGTGATGCATCGTATGACTGCGATGCATCGTATGTATGCGATGCATCGCTAATTCAAAGATCAGGAAATCGGTTTGACGATTTATGATTTACATCGATATCTCGCGATGTATCGATGCATCGCCCAGTACTATCGGCCACTCACAAATCACAAGAAAAGCAAATTTACAGCTCCTGGTACAAGTTCATATTTATTTGCAAACGAAAATGTGAAGCAGATCAAACAAAATTTACTTGATATGTCGACAAACAGAAGATAAAGACATTAATAATTATGGGGAAATTTGGTTAATATTCTCAGAACGGCTGGCATAACTAACATAAAGACCAGTGAGTTTATATGTCTGGACAAAGATTTGGCAGTTACTGCCACTTTGATTCCGTACAGGAAATGGTGCAAGATAGGAGAAAAGAAGAGGAAATGAATTATAGAATCTCCCAAAATTTCCAGTATAGAGAAGATTTGATGAACGAACCTTTGTGAAATCCAAAATTTCACATTAAATCATAATGATGATGAGTTGTATAGCAAAACAATTTTTATTGTTATTTCTCTGGAGAAAGATATTTACAACAACAATGGAAAAAAAAAAAAAAAAGCAACTTTAAATCACTGATTTTTTTTGTTTATTAAAACAATGAGGATTTATTTAAATGACTGTGTATATTTATATTTATGTAATTTTGATTTTTTGAAAATGAAACCTCTGAATAACACCCACCTCTGAAGAGCAGTCACTTTGCACTGGTCCCACGGGTAACCATTATTCGGAGGTTTCACTGTATTTAATTTTCTTCGACAACGGATTAAATATAATCTGAACTTACAGCATACCACAAAATTATGTTACAGTCACCTAGTTACAACAAAAGAATAACAGTGAGTGTAAAAATACCCAAAAAGTATTTTTATACCTGTTAATGAAATTTCCTAAATTGTTTAAAAGCTCAGAGTTATTCTTCAGCATCAAATCACTCCAGCTGAAGTATGTGTCCTACAGGGAAAAAAAAAACATCACAATTGACAGTTAAGAGATAAAAGAAAATAAAAAATATTTACAAAATAAATATAGACACAAAAATGATTTTATATAAACCAATAATCAGTTAAAATAACTATCAATATACACTAACTTCAATATCAACTGAATGTTGTGAATTTAAGTAAGGATCTTAAATAGGATAAAAAATCCTTCTGACACACTGGCTGGGAGGAAGAGATGAAACCATGTCTCAGAATTTATCAAAGCTGCAGATCTGGAATTTTGAACAATAGGGAATCTTGGATGTCATCTCCCTCAGCCATCAATCCCATCACAATGTTGGGGCCAAAACCATTTCTAAGACTGTAACCTACACATAGACTGCATGATGGCAAATTCTAAACCTTCAAGGTTATTCTAAGCAATATCAAGCAGATCCTGCTAGTCATTATTGTAATAATTTCAATGAAGGACCTCATACATATTTTTATCATTCTTTGACCAATATAACAGATAATATTTCAAAAATAAATAAGTAACATAACAGCATTAGAGGTCTGCACGGGCCAGAATTTCCAGGACCGGGCCCAGCTAGTTTGTATTTTTGCAGTTCATGGCCCAGCCCGTGCAAAAATTACTGAAAATAGATCCAACTCAATTTCCCCATAAAATACTGACTTTTCTTAACATACAATTAAGAATTTTTTCTAGAATGCTGCGTATACACATTCATGGGATAATTTAACGCAGAGGTGCCAAGTTTCAATGAAAGTTATCAGTAACCAGAGTCGGGGCTGATTCTGCATACGAAAATGGGGGCGAAATTAGCCTTTTTTCAGCAACCCATTGACGAAATTCGCACTTTTTCCGTGATCTTTTAACATAAATCGCGCTTTGTCCGCAATCTTTTGACGAAATTTGCGTTTTTACGCGACTCTTTGACGAAAATCGCGCTTTTTTTCGCGATCTTTTGACGAAATTCGCGCTTTTTCTGCGATCTTTTGACGAAATTTGCGTTTTTTACGCGACCCTTTGACGAAATTCGCATTTTCCCGCGATCTTTTGACTAAAATTGCGCTTTTTTCGTGATTTTTTTCAATATAAATCTCACTTTGTCCGCGACCTTTTGACGAAATTCGCGCTTTGTCCGCAATCTTTTGACGAAATTCGCGTTTTTCACGCGACCCTTTGACGAAATTCCCGTTTTTTCGGCGACTCTTTGACGAAATTCGTGCTTTTTCCGCGATCTTTTGCCTAAAATCGCGCTTTAAATATAAATCGCGGTTTGTTCGCGATCTTTTGACGAAATTCGCACTTTTTCGCGATCTTTTGACTAAAGTCGCGCTTTTCCCGCGATCTTTTGACTAAAGGCGCGCTTTTCCCGCGATCGCTTGACTGAAGTCGCGCTTTTTCCATCACCCTTCGACGAAATTCGCACTTTTTCGGCCAAACTTCGACGAAATTCGCGCTTTTTCTGCAACCCTTTGACGAAATTAGCTTTTTTTACGCGATCCTTTGACGAAATTAGCTTTTTTGCACGACCCTTTGACTAGAATCGTGCTTTGTCCACGATCTTTTGACGAAAATCGCGCTTTTTACGCAACCTTCCTTTGACGAAATTAGTGTTTTTTCCGCGATCCTCTGTCGAAATTCGCTTTTTTATCGCGATACTGTGTTCGAAATTTTCGTTTTTTGAAGCAATCTTTCACAAAATTTGCGTTTTTTCAAGCGATCCTATGACGAAATTCGCGTTTTTTTCGCCGTAATTTTTGTTGCGTATCCGTAATAATTACGGACAAACCGTAATACTTGGCACCTCTGTTAACGTCATAGATTACTATATGTTCGCAAGCCATAGAATGCAGAATAGCATCAGTATTGGCCCGCCATGTAGGCCCAGTATGGATGCTGAAATAATTAAGCCCTGGTTCACACACGATGCAACTTCTGCTGCATGGTGGACATGTTATATTTCTGCACTGATGTCAATGTAGCATTGGTTCGTGCAGCATATTTATATTTATCCTCGTCTCAGTCACGTCCATTGAAAATTGTTCACATTTTATTGGTTTAGTTTGAACCTTTTAAATTTTATATTGGGCCGAATTTTTTCATCAGCTCGGCCCTTTAAAAAAATTGTCTTTAATACACAGACCCACTGGAAATTTTCTCTTCATTTTGCCTGACTGCACAACCTCTAAACAGCATAAGATTATTAAAATAACCTGTTAAGAATTCAGAAAAATATCAAGCAATATGTAAGTAGTAAGGTAAAGAAAAAATATTTCGGAATGCTGTTTTATTCCATCTATTTTAAAACTCTGAATTTCATGTACATTTTTAAGTTAAAAAAAAAAGAAGCAACAGCAGTGCAGCTGATTAATATGAGTAATAATCCTATTTCACCAATATCAAATTTTCACCTTCTCTGAGTAAAAATCATCTTCCTTGGTCCTTTTCTGCTTAATACCGTTCCACTGAGTGGGGGACTGTATTATCCACAACAAACTTGATTTAGAAACTCCCTATTTATTATGAACTTAAGAGAAAAGTGAAATTTAATTTAATAACTCTCTTTATATACAGATTATTAATTTATTCACAATAAGCAATTGAGAACTTTAATTCACATGGCTGAAAATTTTCCGAATTTACATATCAGAGTTTTTTTTTAGAAATCCACCTAATAATTCAAAATTTTTTAATTTTTGAAAGAGTCAGAAAAAAGATTAAACAATATTAAAAAGAAATTTAATAAAACTAAAAAATAACACATTAATATCACATATTAAAATCAATTACAGTAGAATTAGCTCTATACAAGTTCCTCATCAGTACATCAAAATTTAAGCTTTTGTTTATACAAGTTCACATTTAAAAATATGCCATGTAAGGTAATAAATCATCATGGAATATAATCACAGTTAATTATAATTAATATGACTATGTAATGCCAGTCATAATAAATAATGTAACACACATGAATTTTATAACAGGAAGAAAGAAAGCCGATATCTCAAACACAGTATCCAACATATAATTGCTCTGAATGCATATCAACAGATGTTGTGGCTTTGTTGCCATGAACAGTGACATCACAAGACCGGCCTAGGAAAATTATCGCTTTTAAAATATGCTAAATAGTGCAATATAAAAATTGTTAGAAATCAATAATTATAGCTCAAAATTAAAAAATATATATGAAAGGATAAGTCTAACCCTTTTTAAAAACTTTATTTCAAAATTTTGGAATTTAAAGTCTCAAGTAATATTCTTTTTAACTCTAATTCTGATGCTTAAAGCTTTCTTTTCCAGCAGTACATCTTATTACTTTCAGATATCATTTTCAGACAATCTTTAACATTAAAAGAGCTGAACTTTCAAGATTTCCAGCTGTTTGCAGTTAGCGTGCACCCGGGTTAACCAAGCCTAATTCTGGCATTCTGAGCCCGGACAATCAATCAAGAGCTCAACTTCCAATAAAATTGAAGTCCCTCCTATAAGAATAACAGTGCCCTCTGTTAGAAATAATTTTAACTAGTAAATCTGCAGATCAAGAGCCTCAACGTCATCTCTGCAACTTATTGTTTTTAGCAAACTTTGTGTAATATTAATCTTTCTGCAAAAAGAAAATTTAAACTTTTTAAATTACACAAACATTTATAAAAGGAAAAAAAATATTTCGATGGTTTCAGACATTAGAAGCGTTAAATTAAACACGTTGTTATGTAATGATATTCTGAAATTCTCACGAGCTACTTATTCTAGTAATTTTTATATAATAAAGCAAATTTCTTGAGGGGCGAGCCCCCCTGAAACCCCCGTTGCATAATTTATTTTGCATTTGTAATTTTCTATTGATTGAGTTAATGATTATCCTATATCTTAGATTCCTTTTTACGCTGCGATTTATAAGGATAAGCAACAATTTGGCCAAGCATTTTACGTTATTCAAATATCCACACAGCAGTATTTACTTGCCTGCTAACCACAAACACCTGTATCTAATGGATAAAGAACTTTTGGAAATGTAAACTGAGACATCTAATTTAGAAATCTAATACCTTTATAATTTTTGTTTCCAAAAAATAATTTTGATTACCATTCTGCAATATTTATATCTAAGATCTAATCTAAATATCTAAAAATGTATTCGATAGCATTAACTTACTAAAATCACCCTAAAGTAAGGGGACTTCTAAACCTAACGGTTAATAATTCATCATCGTGTCCACTTCCAATTGACTAAATAGATAAACGTGATTTGGCGCTGTTAAGTATTTTTTGTGATAGCTTTTTAATAGTATCCACATTTAATTTAAAATCGTGATGTTACAAACACCGTTGAAATTTGACGCACACCTGTGTTCAGATCAAATTACGAAAGGTTAACTAACCTTTTATTTCCCTTAGCCGGGCATTTTGTTTCATTTTTCGTAATAGGGATTATTTTAATAATTTAATTTATTTTACACTCTACAAGCTGTTACACGGGACATTGTTCATGTAGCATTAAAATAGAGATAAATGCATTAAATAAAACATTTCACTCCCCACCAGACATGACAAGTCTCAGGCTTTTTGCACAACGCTATTATCTTACAGAAAATAATCTTTTAAATCGCGTATATGTTTCAGTTAAATAAAGTAACATTTTTTGTATTAAAATACTGGTATCCAGAACGCCGGAGGCTTGGCAGCTCTGCTCCTCTTAATAGAAACATATATAGTTAACCAACACTTTATCACATTTTATAGGAGACAATACGGAATTTCTTATTTGTATGGCCTTACATATACCTCAGTCATAAAAATGTAAAATTTTGTGCCAATTAATATACACAATTGCGAAAATGAAATCGCAACTAATGAGAAAAGGAAGGCCAAGTAAAATCGTGTAAATCGAGGAATCTTTCTTCGTAGTGTTGGGAAAATACCACTACAAAAATTATTTTAGGTGGTATTTGGTGTGAAATGTTTATATGTATTCATTCCTGTCCTATTTAACTTTTTTATTATTTGTAATTTGCTTATTCCATTTTCCTTTTGCACGTGAAAATCTTACAAATTAAAATTAACTCTTTGGGAGAAATTGTTATTCTTTTTTTTTTTTTTTGGCAACAATACAGTTTAATAGAATAATGTCAGTTTATTCTGTATGAAAATAACGAACTTTTTCATTTATAATCAAAATAGTTGAATACATAAATAAAAATATTATTCTATATAGTATATAAATACTATTTTCATTTCTGCGTTTAAATCAATCTATATGCAAATATCTATACAAAGGCATTCATTAATTCATTCCTTTTAACTTTGATTTGACTTAAAAAACCATACATACTTTCACATTTATATTTTTAGATTAGATGAAGTTGGTACGCAACGGTTAAAAGAAAAAAAAATGAAATATAAGTAAATTCATAAAATAAAATGTTTTATATTATTCGAACACATGTATAAAATTCTATCATAAGTTATACACCTAATTTAAAAGCTCTGACAAATGTTTTGACAAAATTGAAAACTAAAAGGAATAATTTAATACTCTTATTAAAAAATTTCAGCATCCAAAATTTACCATTTAAATCTATTATTCATATGAGCGATTTCTTTCAACAAATGAAAATTTGAAAATCGTCTGACTTCCCATAGAAAAGCATTATGTCACAAAATAAAATGTTCTACATATTCCGAACGAATGAACCAAATTTAACCCAAAACTATACAGCTAAATCCGGGGAGCTCACCAATATACATCATTAATTTCAAGCTAATCGGATGCTTTTTACGGTAGTTATCGCAGGACAGACAGACTAACTAACAAACAAACAAACAGATGGAAACCAAAAAATTTTGGGTCTCCACAGTAAGCCTTCACTGACGTTTCGGCAATTATTCATACCTGCAACGCTTGAAAATAGCAAAGTGTAAAATGACGTGTGAAGGGTATTACACACAATTTTTTTTACTTTTTTTTAGATTACATAATAGATGAATATTGTTAAATATTACTGGTGACCATTACAAAGGTAGTTTGATGAGAATAACATGAAAACCATTATCAGACTCATTAAGAAACTAATTTTAAAGCCATATACATAGTTTTTTTTTTTTTTTTCCAATGTTTGCTGTTCTCTTAAGCAAATATATTAAGAACATTTTTTTTTCTCCATACAATGAAAATGAAAAGATTATTTCTGGTGATTTTTGACAGTGAAACTTGAATTCATTCATCTGACAATATTAAATACTCTCTTTGCAATTCAGAATTTATTGTTATTAAAAACAACTATAGAAAGCAAATCATAATTTGAGGGGAGAAAAATGAAACAAAATAGAAATGTTGCAAAAAAGTGTAAAAATAAGTATCCTAAGTGTAAAAGTGTACAATATGGTCAAAAAATATAAATTTTACACCTAAAGTGTAAAAGTGTGCAAGTATGATTATACCATTTAAATAGTCAGCAACAATGGTTTTGTGTGGCTTTTCCTACCATGCTTCACTAGCCAAATCCACGTCACTGGACTGAACACTCTAATCAACACAGCTCGGGCCTGGTTTTAAAGAAGTCTTGTATATCAAAGGAAATAAACCAGATCCCAAGAACTTTAAGTGTATTTTCTGCATCTATAAACAACACGACTACTGCCTGTAAATGGTCATTAACATTCCAAGAGGTGAGCTGCAAAGAAATGGCTGGTCATGAACGTTTCACTGAGTGAATTGTGCCAGATTTCACGCAATGCCATGCCAGGAAGTGAGTAGGTCATGCGATTTCTTACACATATATTGTACTTCTTATCTTTTCATTTACTATTGTATAAAGATAAAATCAGAAAACGAGCAAATTCTCCATTCTGAGCATTTTTTTATAAAATTATTTTAATTTTAATGTTTATTTTATGTATACTGTTCTTAAATAATATTTCTTTTATGTTGGACTAGTAAAATATTTCTAAAACATACATTTAGAAAACTTCTTAAAACATTAAAATCTTAGAGAAACTGGTCAGCTGTGAATGAAACTATATTACTGCAAATCTACTTTTGGTTTTCAAAATTTAATGTTTAGACAAAAAAAAAAAAAAACATTATTTAAGAAAAGTATCTCTCTATTCTTAAAAAAAAAAAAAGTAATTGTTATAATTGAATTTATTATAAACTTATCATTTTTCAGCTTATACTGCACAAACTATTGCATATAAAAACAAAAGCAGGTAGTTTTATAGAGAAATGTTTGATAAACATGATAGCTGAAGCCGACAACTTTTAAATTAAAGAATTATTTTTAGATTATTTCATACTGAAATCGGTTAAAGATAGCTCAGTTAAATTAAGTTTTGTAACATTAAAAAATATGCATAGCCATTTAACCAACTTTTGAAGGTACATACTTGACTAGATTGTGGTGAGCAGTGTCCAATAATTTTTGAATTGCATATAATTTTTTTTTTTTTAACCAATTTTTATTCAAAATTTCATTGACAATTTGATATAGCATTTGAATTGTTTTTTACCTATGGTTACCAATTTTTAAAAAGTCCAAATAATAATAATAATAATAATATTTACAAACACTTTTCAATTGAAAAGTATATTTACACTTTAATGCTAAAAAAAACCACTTCTAACTACCGTAATTTACGGCCTATAATCCACGGCAGCACATAATCCGCATATACAATTTTTCTTTTCACTGGAAAAAAGTTAGCAGAAAATCCACACTGTCCTATAAACTGTAAAAGTATTGGTGAATCGAATATTGGATTCATCAATATTAAATTCACGACCTGCTGCTCTATTTTCCATCTTTTCTGCATTTTCTACAACTTTTAGTTTGAATTTGGTGGTATAATTCATACTTTTTTTGCAAGGCTTATGTGCATGTATGTAAACTGATTATGGGCTGTAACTAGTTCAAATATAAATGCGAAGATAGTCAAATAATACGAAGAGAGTCTAATAACATAACAGTTCTTTATATATATATATATACAGGAACTTGTATCAGGACTGACACCATAGTCAGTTACGAAACATACTGCGATGTTGTTTTCGTGGACAATACCACTCGAATTCAAGACATAATCTGTATAATTATGCTACACCAATACTATAATAGATATTACTAGAGGGCACTGCCCCCTACGAGCTATGCTCGTCAACCCCCATTCAGACGCCACAGACTCTAAAAGCACGCTAATTTGATCGGCTTAAAAAATATTTCGGAAGATTGAATTATAAGTTTAAAAACAGTGGCGATCTCCCTATAAACGGGTTTCTATTCATTTCTCTTTGATTGGGGAATTTTAAAGCCAAATCAGCAGCTGTTAAATGATACAATGGCTGTTTCCATCTTTGATTAAATAAAATCAGTTGACATTTCAAAATAAGCTAATATAAAATGAATTAAATAAACAGAGTCTTTGCCTCCCGGTATTTTTTTAGCAAAGCGAAAAGAAAGTTTTTTTTTAATGACACTTTTAATGTATCGTTTTTAATCTGACGTAATTTTCACTAAACTTTTCTTTCTCCTTTTACTATTCACGTGAAAATAATTTTGTTAGAAATGAAATATTATTTGCGCTATCCTAATAAAAATAGTTGAAAATATCATCTTAAAATATTACATAAATGTCTCGCGCAATTTTTAAATTTAAACTGTTTTGCAATATTATTTTTTGTTCATTTTACGTAATGTGTAATGTGACGTAATTTCTCCTACTTAAGATTTCTAACACATGTTAATGAATTTATTATTTTAAACATTATTTCACTTTTAAAATTCACGTGTAATATGGTTTCAATGATAATTTTCAATGAGTTCCTGCTTTTTATATTTTCTTGTTTATAATAGTCACGTGTAAAATAAATTTTTAATTTGAAGCAAATATTATTATTTGCGCTGTTTATACAGTTGGCAACAGTTTAAATTAATACCAATTTCTAAAACCTCTCTATTCTAAAAAAAAGTAACTACCACTGTCACCGCCGCCACCGGTTTTGATTTTTTTGTGACCGGAGGCCTTTCTTCGTTATTATTAACAAAAATAATGCATACAAATATATGAAAATCGGTGGTTTTATACAGAAATGTTTGATAAACACACTGATGCAGACAGTTTTCAAATCGAAGAATTATTTTAAGAGTTATTTAATGCTAAAGTTGGACAAAATCGTTCCACTAAAAAAGTTTTATAGCAGCAAAAACTATACATGGCAGTGTAATCATTTTTAGATCATTATATGCGTTAGAATTTGCCGGAGTGCAGATTGCATTAATTTTTTTATTTTGACTCATTTTTTCAGGTTTTATTTCTATTTTAAATTCAAATTTTCAGCATTTCTAGAGATATTTTTTACAGATTTCAGAAAATTGTACTAATTTAAACTGTTGCCAACTGTATAAAAAGCGCAAGCAATAATGTTTGCTTCAAATTAAAAATTTATTTACACGTGACTATTATAAACAGGAAAAAAACTTTCAAATTAGAATTAAATAATTACGTATAAAAAGCAGAAACTTATTAAAAATTACGTCATAAAAAGTATACACGTGAATTTTAAAAGAGAAAGGATGTTGTAAAATAATAAATTCATTAACATGCGTTAGAAGTCTTAGGAGAAATTACGTCACATTATAATTATTACATAAAATGAACACAAAATAATATTGCAAAAAAGTTTAAATTTAGAAATTGCGCTAGACATTTATTTGATAGTTTGAGAATTAATTTAAAATGTCTCATTTAAAAGAACTTTCTTTTCGCTTTGTTAAAAAATACCAGGAGACAAAGACTCTCTTTACTTAATTCCTTTAATATTAGCTTATTTTGAAATGTTGTTACACGTGTATACGTCATCAAGTTATTTTTATTTCGACGTTTTATTTGTGTTTTTATTAATGTTGTACGAATTTATTTGTTCTTTCGTTATTTAAAATAAAAATTATATCAATTTGTATAATTTGGCGAGTAGTTTGGCGATTTATATAATTTGGCGAAATGGGTCGACAGGATAATCAAGTAGTACCGCAGCGGATTTGGCGTTAAAATTCCCCAATCAAAGAGAAATGAATAGAAATTCGTTTATAGGGAGATCGCCACTGTTTTTTAAATTATAATTCAATCTTTCGAAATCTTTTTAAAGCCGATCAAATTAGCGTGCATTTAGAGTCTGCGGTGTCTGGACGGGGGTTGGCGAGCGTAGCTCGTAGGGGGCCGAGCCCCCTAGAGTGTAAAAAAATATCTCTCGAAATGCTGAAAATTTGAATTTAAAATAAAAATAAAACCTCAAAAAATTAATGTGCTTTAATCATAACACTTTAAAATATATGATGATTATGCACGTTAAAAATGTAATTAAATGAAGCAGATAGCGCGTGTGGAAACTTTTGGCTGGGAAAAGGGTTATCCTGAAAGTGAATATGTAGAAATTGTATTGTGATCTTCATGAAGGCAAAGCAAAACGTATGCAGATTAAACAAAATAAAGACAGTTTATTTTTCCTTGATTCCAAACACAGACTTGACATCAATAGTAAAAGGCAGCATTCATTTTAAACAGACATTTTTGTAGGCCTTGATGACAACGTTTCACATATCAGAACCAACATTGTTATTTGTAAATATCACAGACTTTGAACTTTAAGATAAAACATAATTAAACAGATAAAAGCTAATATATAACATCCAGAACGTGGTCCAGCCACGTTCAGTAACTTGAAATATTTCTTCCATTAGAGGAAGATAAAAGTGCACTTTATTAAGATTGGAATCGCGTATTTATATAAAAATGGTCGGATTGAAAACGTCGTTTCAGATGAACGAACCAATCAGAGAACGGCATCGAATCGATGCAAAGCAAGATTCGATGAAAAGATTCGATTTGAAAACGATATTCTAAGTCGCCATCTGGCGGGAGAAATATCGTCACGGAAGTTGAAACGTAGTCGAAAGAAAGTTTTTGCCGGTGAAGTACGGTAATGAAATGAAATTAAAAACGGCAAAATGGTATGAATTACTATGGATGTTAAAAGAGTCAGGAAACTTTTATTACAGCTGGATATTGTCTAGAATCAATAGAGAGGGTAAGTAAAAGTTTAAGAAATATTTATTACTGTCTTTATTTAAGAAATAAATAAATGTAAATAAAGTAAATAAATGACAATGAACTTAAAAATAAAATGAAGTTTGTGAAATGAGGTTCTATGACAGGAGATGATAAGAGGCAATGAGAAATACAGTGTTTGTATCTCTATCAAAAATGAGTCAAATTAATAAACTGAGTGCAGTCTGCACACCGGGAAATTCTGATGCATAAAATGATCTAAAAATGATTAAATTCCGATGTACAGTTTTTGCTCCTATAAAACTTTTTTAATGGAACGATTTTGTCCAACTTTGGCATTAAATATCTCTTTAAATATTTCTTCGATTTGAAAAGTGTCTGCATCAGCGTGTTTATCAAACATTTCTCTATAATTCCACCGATTTTCATATTTTTGTATGCAATATTTTGCTTAATATTAGCGAAGAAAGACCTCCGGTCACAAAAAATTCAAAACCGGCGGCGGCGGTGACAGCGGTAGTTACTTTTTTTTAGAATAGAGAGATTACTAACAATAATGACTGCATGGTCATTTTAGCTAACGAAATAGCTCACTAAATGTGGTTTTATTCCATAAGAACATTCAACGTGCGAACAACAACAGACGATAAAGACTGCCATTGGCCAAACACAAAATTCTTGTGGAACGCATAAGGAGGTGTGTTCAAAGCAGTGTCAAGGCAAGCCGTAACAGCATGTTTTCAAAGATGCAATGATGCTATCACTAAAGAAATGGCAATGGCAGCAAAAAGTACTTACTGTTCAAAAATCCTGTTATTTCTTTCTTGCATAAGCTTACTTGCTACAGAGCATGTGTGTAATGAGTATCAAGTGCACGTAGGCAAATAGCCAGATTAAGCGATTGTATGGTACTACCATCTATTAGAAAAGTAGCAAACTAAACTAAGAATATGATGATTTTTTTTTTCAAAATTGAAAAAAAAAAAAAAAAAAAACATTCAGACAATCCGCAACAGCTGATTATTTGCATCACAAAAATTTGCAGTTTTTTGGCAGATTATCCAGATTATAGGCTGGAAATTACAGTAATTAAATTATTACAAGCAAAAACATTTTGAAAGCTTTAAAGAGATTAAGGCTTGGTAACGAATGATAATGACTCTCAAGGGATTATTGTACAGTAGAAGATAAATATATAGCAATATTATTATATATACATATACCGGGTGTCCCAAAAAGGACTGACTGATTTTAAAATTCAATAACTTCCAAACGATGACAGATATTAAAAAAATTCTTGCAGGAGGGTTATGCATAAAGTCAAAAGTTTTATTACAGTGATTTTCGATTTTAGTTCGAATTACAAACAATAGATGGCGCTGTAAGCAATAGTCGCTAAATACAGGCTCGATTTTTGGTACTTCGTGACCCGGATAATACATTTCCATCTCCTTTTTCTGCATGGAGCCACAGAAAGGACCAAAAATCGAGCCTGTATTTAGCGACTATTGCTTACAGCGCCATCTATTGTTTGTAATTCGAACTAAAATCGAAAATCACTGTAATAAAACTTTTGACTTTATGCATAACCCTCCTGCAAGAATTTTTTTAATATCTGTCACCGCTTGGAAGTTATTGAATTTTAAAATCAGTCAGTCCTTTTTGGGACACCCGGTATGTATGTACTGTGTATGCATTATTTGCTTACCTGTCCTTCTGGCCTCAAATACAATAAATAAAACCTCCAAATGTCAGATGGTATTCCAGTTTTCTTAGCATCATCTCCAAATACACCTACACCACGACTTTTGGAGAACTTCACATCTTCATAATTTAAATATTCTGTGAAATAAGGAAAAATTAAATTACTAAATGATGAGAAAATTACAATACAACTTATTATCCAATAAAGTTATTTAAACACAGTACCGCTAACATCTTACACATTTTTAAATGCTAATCATACATTAGCCATAACTACTGTTATTATTACTAAGTGAAGTAACCGTATAGAATTTCTGGTGTAAAAAATAAATAGTGCAAGTAAATATAAATGTTTCCTTATGAATCAAGAAAAAAATGAGAATGCAGTAGTTTTGAAGCCCTATAAAGAAGCTTCAAGGTCTTGAAACTTAGGCATGTATACATTTCTTGCGTATGCAAGTTAATTAAATTGTGGGTGGCCCATCAGATTGAAAGATTGAAGACCCTTACTCTAAAGAAGGAAGGGTCTTCATTGGGCTACCCCCAGAATTCATGACTGATATTAGCCAACACATAATCAGGTTCATAGTAAACATGCTTTCGGCTCACTTTTCAGAGTCCGAGACCGATGATTTTAAATCTGAGCCCGAAACATTTTGTGTCATCAGAGCCCAAGACCTAAAATATAGCAAAAAAAGAAAAAGTACAAAAAAAAATAATAATAAAATAAAAAAAAATTGGATAATATTCAAAAGTAGTTCTAAATGTAATATCTCATTTTTTAACAACTTCTTACATGAAAATAACAGTTAATTATCAGCACATAATTAATTTTATGGAACTTGCATTCAATCTTATCAAAAGAGAAGTTTAATATGAAATAAAAATATATTTCCCTATAAAGATTCTCATATTTTTTTCCTGCAACAAGCAAATTCGATGGACACATTAACAAAGTGCATTTTATGAATAAATGAATGAAATTTGCAGAAATTACTACTTATATAAGGAAGAATCGAACAATGTTTTCCATTTCTTATAAAAAGTGTACATCTTTTGTAATTCTCGTGTCCTTGCAAATCAGCTTCAATTAAAAATTTGACAATGTTACCTGAAAGATCCGATGCTTTTATAGAAAATGAAGAAAACACTACTTTATTGTTTTTTATCCTGAATAACAATACATGCCAATTTTATCTATTTATAAATGAAAGTGACTTTGTGATTGTGAAGAGCAGAGCCGCAGCATGAGCAAAGTTCAAGAAGAAAAATGGATAGAATCACTAACGTTATTTTCATATAGAAAAAGATTAGCACTCGCAGACAATAGAAGACTAAAAATTTGCAAACCTTAAGCTAATGCTGATTGACTTAAAAAAAAAAAAAACATTCATTTCGCGTTAGATATCTAAAAAAGTAATAATAAATAATCATTGCACTAAAAAATATCCTAATGGCACCATGCCAACAGGTCGTCGCTTGGCGTCAATATCAGGCATAAATCTGCAAATATCACAAGTTTTTTTTAGAAAAAACATTCTGCTACTACTACAAAAGAAAAAAAAAATTCTTTTAGGTAGCTTTCATTACAAAAAGCTACCTATTGCAGCCGTTCGGAGGAAAGCGATTTCAAAAAATTTTGGTATATTTTCATCGATCATGACCCCCAGACCCCGAAACCACCCTCCGTTGTCGAAAATGTGAAATAAAAGGCAGGTGTCGCTGCTAATTCGATAACCCCCACTTTGAAGTGAAATGAAGAGAACACTTCAGTTTTTGTTGTATGATTGAACCACCGAACCGATGTAACGATATTGTGTAATAATGTTCGCTTCGAGAAGAAGCTATGAAGGAGAGATCCTAATAATATCTTGGAATATGCTCATGAAGATTGCGAATAAATATTTGTTAAGTTTTAAGAAGTCACAATATCATTTTAGAAGTAACACATCTTACGTAAAAATATCTACACCCGGTATAAATTTGGAACGAAGCCAAGTGAGTTTCTAAATGGTGCATCGGCCGGGAAGGAAGTAAGGTCATTTAATTATTTTGATTGAAAACATTTTATTCGCAATAAATAACAAAAGAAAAAAAAGTAACTTTGTTAAGTAGTAGAAAAAAAAATATGCTGTTTGTTTTGAATATAAATTCTTGCTCTGATTCGTTTTTATTTGAAAACGAAAGTTGTTGTTCGAATTTAATAATGTGATATAAGAAAAAAAAACTGTATAATTTAATGATTAGAAACTTGATTACTTATGCTGATTGATATACAATGTAAGTAAACAAAAATGAATGATTTACTGAAATTTAAGAAAGAAAGGGCTGTTTTGAGAACAGCGGTAACTAAATATATAAATAAATTGGAAAGTGATGATTTGGAAAAATGTACAGAGAGCTCGCTAGAAGAATATGTTGGTTATTTAGATCAAATGAGTAAAGAATTAAAAACCTTTGATAATGAAATTAAAAATTTAATTAATGAAGATAAAGAATTTGAGAGTGAAGTGCAGAGTGCCATCGAATATAATCAAAAAATAACGACTTGGATAAGCAGAATTAATGCGAGGATAAAAATTATTAAAGAATCGAAACAAATTACGCTCTCCAGTCCTGATAGTACACCGCAAAGGGTTATATCTAATAAACCTAGCGAATCACCTGAAAATGCAGGAAATAATAGTTTAAACTTTAATAATGTAACAGTGAAATTACCTAAAATCGCGATTGCAAAATATTATGGTGATCCATGTTTATGGATGGAATTTTGGAATCAGTTTCAAAGCTCTATTGATAAAAACGAAAATTTGTCAAAAATAGATAAATTTTCATAGTTAAAAACTCTTTTAGGAGGGGTCGCGTTCAATGTTGTAAACGGATTTGCTTTGTCAGAGGAAAATTATGAAAAAGCAATAAAATTACTAAAACAAAGATTTGGTAGACAGGAATTAGTTGTTAACGGGCATATGTCAAAATTGTTAAACCTTAATCCCGTCAAGGACTCGACTAATATATTTGAGTTAAGAAAATTATATGACATTGTTGAAATTCAAATTCGAAGTTTAGAGTCGTTAAATGTAACGACTGAAATGTACGGTCATCTTTTGTATCCCATTCTGATTAGATTAATCCCAGATGATCTCGCTCTAAATTTTAATAGAAAACGTTTAGAAAAATCAGATGAAAATGAGTTTAATGTTTTAGAACTATTGAGATATTTAAAAATCGAAATTGAGTGTCGGGAATCTTCTCTTATGCTAAATTATTTTAAAGATACTAAACGAAAGTATACAGGTCCACCCGAAAAGCAAGGTAGTAAAAATTATTTTAAGGGTTCGAGTTCTGCTAGCGCTCTTAATGCACAAATTCTATCATGCATATTTTGTTCTTCTCCCCATGATTCATTCAAATGTAGCTTGCCCCCGCAAGATAAGATATTGAAAAATTCTAATCGCTGTTTTAAATGCTTTAAACTTTTTCACAACAGCAAAAAATGTAGAAGTAAATTGTCTTGCTTTAAATGTAAAAATCAATATCATCATGGCTCTATTTGCACAAAAGATAACAGAGGGTTAAATACCACTCGGGATGATAAAATAAGCAATACGCGGCAAAATTCTGAATCTCCCAATTATGGATTTGAGGCGACAGTAAATGTAAACAATTCTAGTTCCGAAATTGTTAGTTCTGTTTCGTATTGTAATAATAATGTGACGCATTCTAAAAATGTATATTTGCAGACATGTAAAGTAGTTGCGAGTTCTGATTTCAATTCAAAATTAACTAGAATACTTTTAGATAATGGGAGTCAGCGGTCATTTGTCAGTGAAGCTTTAGTGGATGCTTTGAATTTAAAGCCAGTAGGTCAGGAGATTTTATCAGTGTATTCTTTCGGAATGCAAAGTGCGGTAGAGAAAGTATATCCAATAGTAGAGGTAGAAATTAAAAGCTTAGATCAATCTTTCAAGGCGAAAATCCGAGCGCTTGTTGTTCCTCAGATATCTGGTGCCGAGATGTACGAACCATCTGCACAAATTAGGGAATTTATGAGGGATAATAAAATGGAAATGGCTGATGCTTGTGTAGGAAAAGATTTGATGAATGTTGAAATGCTAATTGGATCAGACTTGTTTTGGGAATTCATTTTAAACGAACGAATATCCATTAATAATGACTCAGGAGCTATAAAAACGGTTTTTGGATGGGTAATTACGGGACAGGAATTGAGAAAAGGAAATAGTTGTTCTCAAAATATTGCAGTAATGAAAAATGCGGTTGAATTAAATGATTTAAGAATATTTTGGGAAATTGATTCTATCGGAATTTCGGATGAGAGTGATGAATTATCTCGAAAGGATAAATTATTAATGGAAGATTTTGAGAGGAAATTACAATACAAAAATAATAGGTACACAACTAATCTTATTTGGGATTCAGGTTCACATGAAATTAATAATAATTTTTGCATTGCTAAAAAGCGGTTCGATAATTTGAAAGAAAAATTGAATAAAAATAAAGTAGTATGCGCTGAGTATAAGAAAGTTATCGATGAACAGTTTCGTGAGGGAATTGTAGAAGAATCTAAAAATGATGCGTTATTGTCTGGATACTATATGCCTCATAAGGCTGTTTTGAGACCAGATAAAGAAACTACGCGCGTGAGGATAGTTTTTGATGCGTCATCAAAGGAAAATCATTCGAAATCTTTAAATGATGTTTTGGTATCAGGTCCAAATTTAAATCCTAATTTATTAGACGTGATACTTAAATTTCGAACATATGAAGTTGCTTTTTCTTCCGACATTGAGAAAGCATACTTAATGATAGAAATAGCAAAAGAAGATAGAAAATACTTAAAATTTCTTTGGTTTAACAATGGTGACTCTAACTCCTTTAGGGTAATGAATATGACACGTTTACCCTTTGGAATTAGGTGTAGCGCTTTTGTCTTAGCGGCCACAATTAAGGCACACATTAAAAGATATAAGGAATTTTATCCTGAGGTTTTTGAAATGTTAAATAACTCCATGTACATTGATGATCTTTATTCTGGGGCAGATACAGCTGAAAATGCTTTTAACCTTTCATCCAGTGCTAACACTATACTTAAGGACGCTAGCATGAACTTACGTAAATTTAATTCAAATTCGACTGAGTTAAAAGAATTGTGGCAACAAAACGGTATGTTAGATAACCCATCTGAGCGGTCTATGTTATTGGGACTGGAATGGGACACTAATAAAGACATTATAAAAATTGATTCATTGGAATTTCAGAATGTTACAGCTAACACTAGTTTGGCCACTAAAAGATCAGTCCTGCGTGCTGCAGCAAAAATCTATGATCCCGCTGGATATATAGCCCCCTTTGTAATCAGAATTAAGCTGTTAATGCAGAAAATATGGCAAAAAGGGCTAGGATGGGACGAAGAACTTCCCGAAGACCTAGATATTGAATTTAGAAACTGGTTAGTGGACGTTCAAGATTTAAAAAACATATCATTCGATAGAAAATATTTTCTGGAAGGAGCCTATCCAACAGAAGTAACTATACATATTTTTTGTGATGCTAGTGACAAAGCATATGGAGCTGTAGCGTACTTCAGATACATAAACAAAGGTGGAAAAGTGAAAACGTCTCTTATAAAGTCAAAATCACGTGTTGCTCCTCTTAAGAATCTAACACTGCCTCGTTTGGAGTTGATGGGAGCAGTTATAGCAGTGAGAATCTATAAATACTTGAATAAAATATTCAATGACTATTGCTCGAATGCGTTTTTTTGGACCGATTCTCAAATCGCTTTGAGCTGGATCAAGAGTTCAGCTAAAGAGTGGAAACCATTCGTTTCTAACCGAGTGACAGAAATCCAAAACATATCGGATCCCAAAAATTGGAACCATTGCTCAGGTAAAGAAAACCCTGCAGATTTGTTGACGAGAGGATTGCAACTGAGGTCTTTAAAGGAAAATTCATTATGGTGGCTGGGTCCGCCTTGGTTAACCAGTTCCACAGATTGGCCTGCACAATCGAAAAAAAATTCGGCTAATGACAACATGTTAGAACGTCGGAAAAATATTCTCGTTAATGAATGCACTATTGAAAACAATGAGCTGGTAAAACTTTTAGAAAACTTTAGCAGTATGCTAAAATTACTTAGAACAATTGCATGGATTAAACGCTTTATAAGGAAAGTTAGAAAATTACCTGGAAACGATGGTCCCTTATCTGCCGATGAAATTCAAGATGCGGAAATATTCTTCATTAAGTCAGTCCAAAAACAATTTTATAAACCAGAAATTGATTTGCTTAAATCGAAGAGTGAGCTTACAAAACAATCGAGCTTACTATCATTAGCACCGTTTCTTGATGAAAACGATTTATTAAGAATAAAAGGAAGACTGGACGAGAGTAAATATACTTATGCAGAAAAGCATCCAATCCTCATGCCGAAGGACTCTCGATTTACAGAACTGCTAATATTACGAGAGCACAACAAAATGCTTCATAGTGGTGTTGCAGCTACACTATGTAAATTGCGTGAGAACTACTGGATTCCCAAGGGGAGGCAAGCAGTTAAAAAGGCCATCAACAAATGCCTCATATGTCGAAAATATGCAGTGAAGCCAGCAAAACAAATGACGGCGCAACTTCCCAGAGATCGAATCTCAGAAACCCCGGTATTTTCCGTCTCTGGAGTAGACTTCACCGGTCCAGGTTTATATAAAAAATGGTGACAACACCGAAAAGGCTTACATAGCTCTATTCACGTGTGCTGTGACTCGTGCTGTTCACCTTGAACTAGTTTCAGACTTATCAACTAAAAAGTTCATATTGGCACTTAGACGTTTTCTTAGCCGAAGAGGAAACTGTCGTATATTCTATTCCGACAATGCCAAAACCTTCAAATGTGCAAATAAAGAAATTCAATATTTCTTTGACATACTTAAGCACCAGGATTTCCAAAATTTTATCTCTTCAGAAGGAATAACATGGAAATTCATCGTTGAACTTGCCCCATGGTGGGGAGGTTTCTATGAGAGGCTGATGAAAAGTGTTAAAGACCCCCTAAGAAAAATTTTAGGAAAAGCTTTGCTTACTTTTGAAGAGCTTATGACTGTCCTTGTAGAGGTGGAAAATGTTCTCAACCACAGACCACTAACATACATTTATGATGACTCCTCTGAGCCTGAGCCGCTAACACCGGCCCATTTCCTGCTTGCTGGACACAAGGTAGGATACCCCTTTAACTTTAACGAACTGTTTAACGCCTCTATAACTAGGACTAGCCTAACTAAAAGAAAAACGTATCAAACAAAACTTTTGAGCCAGATTTGGGAGAAATGGAAGACAGAGTATTTACTAGCAACTAAAAGCTTGCATTCTTTCGGAACTCCTAATGCTCAAAAAGACTTGAAAGTCAATGACATTGTTTTAATTGAAGGTGTAAGTAAATCAAAGTTCCTATGGAACTTAGGACGAATTATCGAGGTCAATAGAGGTCGTGATGGACTAGTCAGGTCTTGTGTCGTCAAGACCAAAAAGGGAAATTTAAGACGACCTACTCAACTTATATATCCTTTTGAAATTGCTGATTAATAAAATAATTTTGTAAATAAATTTTCTGTAAATATAACAATATTTAATTTTAGCATTGTGTTTATGTAAATAACATTAATAACTTATTCTTTTACTGTATTATAACTGTAATATATTTAGCTATGCTGTAAATACTGATATTATTTAATTTTGCATTTATTGTGTTATTTTATGAAAGTTTCTTGCAAAAATCCTGGCCAGGTATATTTATGTTGTACATATTGGTAAGAAACATATGTTTTGTAATTATATTATGATTGTTTATTTAGTGCTTTATTTCAGATTTTCTAAAAGGTAAAACTTTTAAAATCTATTGTTTTGAATAATTCCATATAGTATAATTTTGACATGAATATTGGTTTCAATAATTATTGGTAAAATTAGATTAAAAATGTAGTGTGATAATTTTGGCAATTATCAGGTGGGGAGTGTCGAAAATGTGAAATAAAAGGCAGGTGTCGCTGCTAATTCGATAACCCCCACTTTGAAGTGAAATGAAGAGAACACTTCAGTTTTTGTTGTATGATTGAACCACCGAACCGATGTAACGATATTGTGTAATAATGTTCGCTTCGAGAAGAAGCTATGAAGGAGAGATCCTAATAATATCTTGGAATATGCTCATGAAGATTGCGAATAAATATTTGTTCAGTTTTAAGAAGTCACAATATCATTTTAGAAGTAACACATCTTACGTAAAAATATCTACACCCGGTATAAATTTGGAACGAAGCCAAGTGAGTTTCTAAATCCGTTCAAAATTGATATATATATACATATATATATATCCATATATATATATATATATATATATATATATATATATATATATATCTGACCTATGTCACACTGTAACTCTCGTATTTATGAACCGATTTGGATGTAATTCGGTGTGTACATAGTACACACCAATGTCTCAACCGAGTTCGTTGGCCAGCTTCATCCGCCATTTTGTTTCAAAATGGCGGCCTTTTAAAAATTTACAATTTGAAATGTGGTACCAAAAAATTGAAAATGGAAAAATATTTCTTTCTTATGTATTTGACTTTTATACAAAAACTCCGGAGCAATTTTTATTTCGTCTATATCTTAAAAAATGGCTGAGTTATAGCATTTTGAATTTCTAGCGTGGCTGACATTTTGAAACGTCCTGAATTTTGTCACGCGATAAAAGGCGTATTTATGAAACGATTTGGATGTAACTTCGTTTATACATAGTGCATACCAATGTTTCGACCGAGCTCGTTGGCCAGCATCATCCGCCATCTTGTTTAAAAATGGCGGCCATTTAAATTTTTAAGAAAAATTTAATTTTGAAATGTGGTACCAAAAAATTGAAAATTGAAAAAATATTTTTTTCTTATGTGTTTGACCGTGATAAAAAGATTCGGGAGCAGTTTTTGTTTCGTCTATATCTTAAAAAATGGCTGAGTTATAGCATTTTGAATTTCTAGCATGGCTGACATTTTGAAGTGTCCTGATTTTTGTCACGTGATAACAAATGTATTTAAGAACCGATTTCGATGTAATTCGGTGTGTACATAGTACACACCAATGTCTCGACCGAGTTCGTTGGCCAGCTTCATCCGCCATCTTGTTTCAAAATGGCGGTCATTTAAAAAAATTTTAAAAATTTTAAATTTAAAATGAGATACCAAAAAATTGGAAAATGAAAAAGATTTTCTTCGTATGTGTTTGACCTTAATACAGAGATTCCGGAACAGGTTTTGTTTCGTCTATATCTAAAAAAATGGCTGAGTTATAGCATTTTGAATTTCTATTGTGGCTGACATTTTAAAACGACCTGATATTTGTCACGCGATAACAGGCGTATTTATGAACCGATTTGGATGTAACTTGATCTGTACATAGTACATAGCAATGTCTCGACCGAGTTCGTTGGCCAGCTTCATTCGCCATATTGTTTCAAAAGGGTTGCCATTTAAAAAAAAGTAATTTAAAATTTAAAATAAAGTATTAAAAAATTGGAAAATGAAAAAAAAAAAATTTTGTGTGTTTGGCCTTGATACAAAGATTCTGGAGCAGTTTTTGTTTCTGAAAATTTGTTCTTTTGTTTATATCTTAAAAAATATTGAATTATAGCACTTTAAATTTCTAGCATGGCTAACACTTTGAAACGATCTTGTATTTGTCACGCGATAACACACGTATTCGCCTATTTCGATGTTAGAAGGCATGTGGATAGTATACATCAATATCTCAACCAAGTTCGCTGGCCAGCTTCATCAGCCATCTTGTTTCAAAATGGCGGCCATTAAATTAAAAAAAATTATATTTAAAATAAGGTGCAAAAAAAAAAAAAAAAAAAAAAAAAAAAAAAAAAAAAAAAATAGAAATTAGGTTTTTTTCATAAGTATTTGACCTTGATATAAGCATTCACGAGCATTTTTTGTTTGTCTTTATCTTAAAAAATGGCTCAGATATAGCAGTTTCAATTTCTAATGTGGGTGACATTTTGAAAAACTTATTTTTTGCCTGCGACAGCACTCGTATATATCAACCGATTCCGATGTGAGTGAGCATGTGCACAGCCATTACTAAGGTCTCGACCAAGTTCACTGATTAGCCTCATCCACCATGTTATCTTAAAATGGCAGGAATTTTAAGAAATCGCCGAGTTTGGCAGCCAAATATAAGGTAGTTTAAATAAAAGCAGCTTGGATAAAGCTGACTAATTTCGCGAAATTCTCATTCATAATGATTTAGTATTGATAAAAATTAATATTGAATCTCCTATATTCGGTTTCCACCAAATTGAGCTTCGTGTGTTTGAATAATATAAGTTGGCTTTTTAAAATAAGGAAAATGAAAGCTACCTCTTCCTCCTGGCACTGGCCGGAAGGACTTTTTTCTTTCATTCTCATCAAAATAGCATTAAGAGGACTTGAAATGGAATAAGTAATTTTTAAGGAGAAAAAAATGCTACTTTTTGTTTCTTTACGAGAATGAATAAAATTGTCAATTTCAGAAAGAATGAGCCTGAGCCTGCTATAAAAATTGAGCCTAAGCATGTACCGGGCTGGGCTCGCACCAAGCCCGTCTCATTTCTAGTACATAGGTCAATCAAGTATTATTTGCACCAATTTCTGTCCCTCATCAAAAGATAAATAAATCTATTTAAAATCTATTAACTGTAGTTTTTTTTATTCCCAGAATAGCTAATCTATGCTTTAACACGGCAAAATTTTGAAATAATTGGTATATTTCTATTTCTATATATATTGGTATTTTTTTTATAATAATATAGGGTACTTGTTAGTTATCCCGTTGACCAAATTCGCCAAATTATATAAATCGCCAAACCACTTGCCAAATTAGACAAATCAACATAATTTTTATTTTAAATAATGAAAAAATAAGTAAATTAGTATAACATTAATAAAAATACAAATAAAACATTGAAATAAAAATCACTGGATGACGTAAACACGTGTAAGTCAAGTGAATGTGACATTTACAATGAACCATTATTGGCATTTAATCTTATGATTTGGTGACAGTAATTTGGTCGACAGGATAACTAACAAGTACCTAATATAGGAAACATAACAAAAAATTTTGAACTCTGTAACATAGGAGACAAATGTATAAATGAATGAAGTGAAAAAAATGGATTTGACCCCAAAAATTAATTGCAATGCTGGTTAGCATATCTAAGATTTCATTTATTAATCTAGCAAACATGTTAGGTTAGTAAATATTATTGTTTTTCCGAAAAAAAAAAACTAATATTTTGATGACTGAATATATCTGATATTTTTTATATATATCCAATATTTTCAATGATTATAAAGGCCTCATCCAAAGGAAAAAAAAAATCTTGTTTTTTCTATCAATCTATTCTATTCTATGATAAACCTGCACAAAAAAATAAAATAAAAAAAAATGCTGCAATCTGCAAAAAAACTAGTTTTGTCCTGTATTTCTGGCATTATAAAATCTTGGTTTGAAATGAAAATCAAGGGATGTAGTTAAAGGTCTTTCGCAATTACCCAAAATTTGATTTTCTGGATAAAGCAAGTTTTGAAACTCACGTCCTCAAATGTTTTCACTTAATATAAATTAGAAACAAAAACATATTACATGAAAACTTATTAAAACAATATTCTAAATGTCTTTTTTTTTTTTTTTTTTTTTGGGGGGGGGGGGGGGGGGTAAAAGATTCCCTGACAGATGCAAAAGTTCTTTATGTAAAGAATAACATGATTAATGTCATTCTGCAGTTGACAGTTCTGTAGTCTGATAGTTGAAGAATTAATTTACATTTTTTTTGACTGAAAATGTCAAAATATCATGCATAAACATATTTTGAAAATAAATACTGAATACAATCAACTCTGTGAAATCTGCCGATGTATAATCCACAAACTTCTATTATCTGCACTACATGTTGGAACGTAAACAGTGAAAATTGTCATAAACTGTTAAGCTCATAGATACAGTTAAATGTGCTATTTTTCATGAATCAGTTTTCTAATGAAATAAAATGTGATTTAAGAAAATTTATGTCTTTTGAAACCTACATTCGAAAATGAAAATTTGTACATAATAAAAGAGACAATCCAATCAAAATTGAAATTTTTATTTTAAATAGGCATCAATGTTTGCTTGGTTGGTTGTTTAATTTTTCTTTAAATTTACTTAGTTATTAAATATATTAAACCAATGTTGCATTATCTTTTTCTTTCCATTGTAATTTTTGTGCAGTTGTTCCTAATTTATAGTCAGACTTTAAAAAATAAAATGTAAACAAAGGGATGATCTATAATCTACAAAAATCTATAATCCGCAAAACCCTCAATCCCTAAGTGTGCGAATTTCACAGAGTCGACTGTATATGAAAATATCAAACGCATGATATTTAGATAATAAATATTGAATATATATTGTAACATATATCATAATATACAGGGTATTTCAAAGCTATATGTCAGAAATGTAAAGGCAGGTAGAGGGGACCTAAATAAGCAGATTTCATATAGGAATGTGGGTGCAGAAATGAATGCTCTTTGCTGGCTTCAATCTTCATTTCCTGTTCGGATTTCGAGCAAGATGCATCGTTACACCAATATGACAACATGCTTTTCATGTATGAGGTTGCACAAGGAAATGGATTGGCTTTTTAAAAGATTCACATGAACTGGGTAGGATTCTGCCAGATCCCCAAACATTTGAGTGTCTTCAATGGGAGTTGTGTGTGAGTGGGTTGTTTTATGCTTCTAGGCATGATGCAGGCACAGTAAAATATTGTAGGATTCCTTTAATAGAAGAAGCAGTATTACACACAGTAGAGAATACTCCTTAGACAAGCTCAAGAGCTGTTGGACGTGTGCTGAGTGTGAGCCATTCCCTTATAGCATTAGCTCCATACATGAGCATCCATACCTACTTAGCTCCATACATGAAATTCATGTCGGCAAGCTCCGCATTGGTGTAACTATGCATCTTGCTCAAAATCCCTGAGGGAATATGTTTTAATGCAGTGAAGCACTTTCATCTGCCAAACTTAACAGCGCCCTCTACTGCCTCAAAGCTGCATTTCTGCACCCACATTCCTATACGAAATCTGCTTATTTAGGTCCCCTCTACCTGCCTTTACATTTGTGACATATAATTTAAAAACACCCTGTATATCCACTGATCCCTGTAAAATATGTCAAATAAAAATTTTTAATTATTTAAATATTAAAAAACTTGTTTTTGACGCACAAAGAATATTTGATTCACCCACATGTCTAAAGGAATATTTACTAATTCATGAAAAATAACATATTTAAAAACACTCAACACTATGTAAAACTAAATTACCTGTGGCCGATAAATGATTGACAACTGTAAAGTTGTCCTTGGTTCCAATCTGTGTGGCAGGGAAGATGATGGCATGGAAAGGCACATTGTCTTTAGCCATGAACTGGTACAATTGTACCTGGTCTGGTTCATACCACCATTTCTTCCACTCTTTAGTGTAATTTGCTGTTATGGATAAGTAGCCTATAGGTGCATCAAACCACACATAGAAAACCTACAATTGCATAAGAACGATGACTTAAAATTTCATGAAACTTTAATTAAAAGTTGATAATTTTTTTTAAAGGGAGAGGGGGGTGGGGGGGGGGGGATTGTAGAAGTCCAGTAGCAGAATTTTCTAAGACAATCAGCAGTAAACCAAATTTATCTGCAACTCAACAGTGCTGGACCACACTTATTATCATTATATTATTAACATTTACTGAGGCGGCAAATGCTTGATGTGTGTGGTCTCTGCTACTGTAATTAAGATATCTAAAACAGAAAATAAATGGATGAATGGAATAAAATGCACAACAAATAATTATGTTTAGAAATGTACAAACAAACGTAAAATTAACTTGAAGCCAAAAATGTTGTTAATTTATACATCTGCTGATTACTGTATTACTGGACTGGGGGGGGGGGGGGGGATTCATGAGCCAAAGCACTGCGACCAGGGGTCTATTGTGCTATCCCCCCAAAGATGAAAGAAGAAAAACCATCCCCACTCAGTCCCTAAACAGACCAGCAGCTGACATAAAATTCAGCAGACATTTGATAGGAATATCCTGAATTTCCCATGGCACAACCAAATGTCGACCCAGGTATTTGAAACGATAAGCAGGATATGCTTCACAGCTACAGAGTACATGTAAAGCAGTCCTCCTCCTCGTACTTACAATCAGTACAAAGAGGGTCATTGACCACCTTCATAATACTAAGGTGTCCATTAAGTCTACAGTGTCCTGTTAGCAGTTCTACCATATTTCATAGACTATTCCTTCTGATCCCAATGAGTTCCTTTGCCGTTTTTATATATGCTGATAGAATATATATAGTGTGACTTCAAAAATCCAACATCAAAACCATGTTTTCCCTTCCTTTTTCTTTTACACTTTCAAGTTATGGTAGACGAAAAATAGAAATTGTTTATCAATTAAAAACTTCAAGATCTAAAGTAAAAATGAAAAAAAAAATAATAATAACATTCGACATTTTAATTTGTCAGAGGTATTTATTTTCTGAACAAATTTTCTGGGAGCTGCACTGTCTAGTACACAAGTTCTTTGGAGTCTTTCTTCTGACGTTGTGCTAAATAGAACAGTTGATAATGCTATTAACAGCTCCAAAGACAAGGAGGAACAATAGGCAAAAGAAAAGGTGTCACTAGAAAAATGCATAAATTTGACTAGAGAATTAACATCTGCTTTAGAGAACTTGACCGTATTTCCAAAATAGAGATTCTTCATTTGTATAAAATCCAAGAAAAACTTGTTAAAGAACGGCCAAAAAAATTGACATCGATGTTTCAGAAATCACAAGCGAAGAAATAATTTCATTCTTTATTAGATTTTTTTTCTATAACATAGAAAATATCAATTAAAGTAAGTTTTTTTTCATTATTTAATTTTCTCTTTTTCTTACATAATTATCACTTAATAATGAATTAAACTATGGCTAAAGGCACCATTAACAGTATAGTACTACTTTTGATATTCCTAGTTACTACTTTTGACATTCCTTCAAAAATACAGCATAGTCTCGGTCACGATGATGTCGGATTGTTGAAGTTATACTGTATATTGTAACAAATGCTAATGTTGACTAGATGATACAAGAAAGTAAAGATGTGAATGATTTGAGATTTTTCTTAATCATCTACACAGTTAAACAGGGTAATTTAAAAACTTTATACAGGTGAGTGACGGATTAGGATAGGCAACCTTGAACATAAGTGAAGCTGTTTCACTTGCTTAGCAATGTATATAGAGACTGGTGTCATAAATTTATTTGAAATTCGCTTTAAGATATTTTTACATTAGCTGTGTGGAGGTGATAAATTGTCTAATATTCTTTGTGATTACAATTGAATATGTTACAACAACAATAATTATATGTGCCAAATCAGGCCAAAAGGATGTGAAACTGCAACAATGAAATATTTTAAACACTAAAAGCAGAAAATAAATATAAATAAAAAATAAAGATTGTAATAGTTTAAAAAATAAATGTTTTTTTAAAGATATTGAAACCTTTTAAAAAATTATTAATTCCTTAGTTAATTTGGCTTTTGATCCAAAGAATATAAATAAATACATTACTTTTTAAAAAAGGAAAAGAAAGAAGCCTTGTATGTTGCTTGTTACCCTAATTTAAGGTACATGAAATAGTTTTTAAAAAAATCATGAAAGAAAAAAGCAGTAAATACACTTCGTTTTGTTATATTTAAAAGATATAAGCATATTTTCAAATAAATGCTTTTTGTAAGATATTGAAACCTTTAAAAAAATTACTTCTTTAGTTAATCTGGCTTGTAATCCAAAGAATATAAACCAAAGAATATATAGATAATAAATACATTAATTTTTAAAAAAAGAAACCTTGTATGTTGCTTGTTACCCTAATTTTAGGTGCATGAAATAGTTTAAAAAAAAAATCATGAAAGAAAAAAGCAGTAAATACACTTTGTTTTGTTATAATTAAAAGATATAAGCATATTTTCAAATAAATGCTTTTTGTAAGATATTGAAACCTTTAAAAAAATTATTACTTCTTTAGTTAATCTGGCTTGTAATCCAAAGAATATAAATAAATACATTAATTTTTAAAAAAGGAAAAGAAAAAAACCTTGTATGTTACTTGTTACCCTAATTTTAGGTGCATGAAATAGTTTTTAAAAAAAATCATGAAAGAAAAAAGCAGTAAATACACTTTGTTTTGTTATAATTAAAAGATATAAGCATACTTTCAAATAAATGATTTTTGTAAGATATTGAAACCTTTAAAAATATTATTACTTCTTTAGTTAATCTGGCTTGTATTCCAAAGAATATAAATAAATACATTAATTTTTAAAAAAGGAAAAGAAAAAAACCTTGTATGTTACTTGTTACCCTAATTTTAGGTGTATGATATAGTTAAAAAAAAAAAAAATCATGAAAGAAAAAAGCAGTAAATACACTTTGTTTGGTTATATTTTAAAGATATAAGCATATTTTCAAATTAAAACTTTCTGAAGTTATCAAATTATGGCTTATAAAACAAACTTTTCTTCAAAATTATCCTTAAATGCACAAACAATAAACGATACTTGCAAATATGGGGCATTCTCACAATCTTTTGACTTTCGGGAATAAAAATCTGGTGAAATTTAAACTTGCTAAAATAACATTTTAATCTGATAAACCAGGGTCGGCGAACCTTTTCACATCCGCATGCCAATTTTCCCCAAAAAATATTTTACATGATCATGGCGTGCCAACAAATTTAGTGGATCAAAGTAGCAAAATTAATTAAAATACTGATTTTAGTTTTTAAAATATATGGGTAACATTTTGTAATATACTTAAATATTTAAAAAAATCCTATTTCTCTTGTTGCATCTTAGATGCCAAATAATTCAGACCAGCTTCGTATTTCAGTTTTTCCTTAACCCTTAAATGCCGGATGTTGCTTTTCGGCAACATACCCAATTTAGGCTCTAAAATACTATTAGAATAATATTGAATCTATAATGCCCGATGTTGTCAATAAAATACATTCTGAAAATATTATTAAATCGATTTTCAACATGTAGATAGCAACAGTTGTGCTGTTTAAGAATAAAGACAGATTTATTTTTTCAATTGTTGCTTACTTGTTCGTTTTGTTTTGTTTGGAAGCTTGCGAAATACCCTATTTTGTTCTGCAGTGAGCAAGTAAAATTTATTTCTTATTATAGTTCCTAAAATTCTTGTTTGTTTAATATTATAGAATTGTATCAAGGAAAATTATTTTTTCAATTAAAGACCAGTATTGCCGATTAGTAACAAACTGTTTTTTAGCCGTAAACCATACTTAAAACAAAATATGATTTTTTTAAAGTATTTTTCCCATGAATTATTTAAAAAATGAAAGCCGAAAAACATTATTACAATAATTTTTGAAAAATCAGGCATTTAAGGGTTAAGAAAAGGCCAGCTGAATTGGAAACACATAACAACAGGTTTCTACTTGAGTTTTTCATACTTTTAATGCCCCCCCCCCCCTCCCCATAGATAAATAAATAAAAATAACTACCAGAAAAAAAAATATCGAAATGGCTTCTTTAAAAAAACTTCTGTTGAATTTAATTCGAGATTTTAACTTATAATTTCACCATCGGAATTTTTACTTATGATCGTTATTTCCTGATAATCTCCTACTTCCGTTGATATCAAAATTTTTTTTTTATCCAATATTGAGCTAGATTGGGATTTATAAAGTTGCATATCAGTTTATTCAATCTGTATGACAGCGACAAACAATCTAATTTAGAAAAACTCAGCAAGTCTAAATTCAAAATAGTGCAATTTGTGCATTTTCATTATATGAAAGGCTGGGGTGTAAAGCATGGCAACTGACGTATTTTAATTTTTTTTTTTTTTTTTTTTTTGTAAAATTGTTTAACTGCATCGTAACAACTTTCTAGAAGTACAGAGATTTTACACAATATATATTATATTTATTCAATAATTTTTGCATCTGAATTTAGAAAATGAAAACTATTTGCACATAAGTCCTAAAATAAAGTCTATCAGGGAAAAAATATTGCATTTAAGTTAACAGAAGTTCCATTCTTAACAAAACAGCTGTTTTGCAGGAAGCAATAATAATAGATTTGTGTGTATTTTTTTTTTTACAAAATTTGAAAAGTGAATCTATCAAAAACCGCATTTTGTTAATTACCTTGCTTTACATGCGAGCCCTGCAATATTTTAATTTAGAACATGAGTCTATGCCGTGCCGAAAATAATCTCCTGCATGCCACCTACGGCATGTGTGCCATAGGTTCACCTTTACTGTGATAGACGAATGCCTTAATGATTCAAAATAAAGAAAAAATGGTCAGCAGCAAATTTTTTTTTTTTTTTTTTTTTTTAACTGAGGCTTAAGTTAAACTTGCGAGTTTAATTTACCTTATCGTTTTACCACTATAACTTTCTATTTTCTTCTAAATTTTTACTTATAATGAATTTGCATAGTACCCACAGGACATTCAAATAAGAAATAATAACAATGTAGTATTTTTAGTACAAAATTTTAGTATAACATTGTCTTAAAGGGGTGTTAAAGAAGGGACGGAAGAAAAAAAAGGGGATGGTATAGGAAAAAGGGACGGTAAGGGGAAAAAAAAGGGATGGTAAGGATGGGACGGTACGGTAAGGAAAATTATCACAATTTTTAGGAAAATCATGTTAAGACTAAGTGATAGCCACAATGCTCATTGAATTTTAGAAACAGTTATTTACATTGGATTAAATTTAATTTACCTCGAAAAGTGCAGGAATAAACCTTGGGGACGGTAAGACTACCCATAAAGCCACGATACTTGAAATTGATATTTAAATGCTGCAGTAAATTTCCTGTCAAAGAATTTTAGACATACTTTTTCTAGCATACTTCTGCATGAGAAAAAACTTGAAAAAAATTCTGTGGCTGCATCTGAAGTGATTTTCTGTATAAGTTCAGAAGGGCGACAGTAAGGAATCTAAAACCCAGGAACAGAGTTCAAAAAATAATACCAACCGCAAAAATATGTGCAGGTTAATTTTTTGCTACATATTTATATAAAACAATTGTCCCAGTTTCAGAAAAAAATTACATTGAATTACTTTTATTGAAACAATTTTATACAGACAGCGCTTCAAACTTAAAAATCAGCATCAGGGACACGGGACGATATAGTTTTCCTGGTATTTGGACCCCCAACATCGTCAAAAACTTATTTATTTTGTTAATATTGTTATGCAATCATGCAATGGGATGTTCCCCAGTATATGAAAAAAAAAAAAAAAAAAAAAAACAAGAATATGTACTAAAATAAAAATTATTATTCAGGGACATAAAAGTCAAAAGATTGTGAGAATGTCCCATAACCTGTGCCAGGAAAATACATAGCACCTAGCAAGGTGGCCAATAACATTCATTACAGCAACCTTTTTTTAACTATTTGGAAAAATGGTTATTGTTCTCTGTCAGGGTAGGAAATCAAAAACATATATGAAGCGTTTTATTGGTTGAATCCGCATTTTATTCGTTTTCTGATTGGTCTATACAGTAATCTGTATTTTCCCTTTACTTTCAACAGAGATGGATACTTCTGTTGCCACTATGACAAAAAAGTAATAAAAACTACAAAAAAAAAAAAAATAATAATAATAATAACTCAGAAACAAATTGAGATACACCTTTCAAACAAATTGCATCTAAAAGTACATTTTTTTCTCTATACCATGGTGTATAAAGTAATATTGTGGGATGTTTAGAAGTTTAAGAATGAAATTTCATTTAAAACTGTTCATCAGATCAGCCAATGAAATGCTTGGATAATACGTAAGTTTCAGGAAATCTGATGAGTCTCAGGCGATTTTTGTCGCTTGCAATTTTTACGTGTAATAACACTATTAATGTTTAATTCATGGCGTACGTACTGTATGATCAACTTCATGCGATTTTTTATGTCTTAAATTTTAGTCTTTGAAAAAATCATTTTCCAAATGGTTGTTGTAATTTGTTAAATTGCTTTTTTTTTTTCTTAATTAATTTATTTTTTTAAACTTTTTTTAGTCTTTCTTCATTGAATTAGAACTATATAGCTGCCATATTAACACAATTCCAGAAGTATTAATATATTAGATGATCTGCCAGTATTGCCCGGACCCGTGATAATAAATCTAAATATACCTGAAATCCAAAATCTGTTAGTTTCTTTTCACTGCCAGGGTGTGAATTCTGTTCTAAACAAACCTCTATCCAAATGAAACTATTTTAGTCAACGTATCTGGAAACATGTTAGTTGACGGAGTAGGGACTCAAATAAGAAAAAAAATCTGGGGTACAAATAGGAGAGAAGGAGGGGGAGGGACATGCAAGTGCTTTTTGACAAATTATATATATAATTGCACTAAGTGTATAATGCTTCCGGGAGTGAACTCATCTGTTTCCTGATAATCTTTCGTTAAAATCAGCCAAACGCGGCCATGTTAGGCTTAAGCATTCTGATGCGTATTTGCCGACTGCCTTATTTAATCTGTCTATCTATTCATTGTGTAACATATATATTCTTCTTAAATTTTTCTAAAACCTTCAAAAAGTATACAATTATAACACTTTAAGATCTAATTTAAAAATAACCAGATACCAACAACAGGCTTCCGATGTATACAAGCGATTACCGTTGCCATTCATAAGCACAAATTATAAATCCAAAAACAAATGAATGACTCTTTCAGCTATTAAATGCTCTTGAAATATTTTGCAAATGCATATTAATATTTTGAAATACGTTTTTCACTTTTGTTTACATTTATTTACAGTTTAAATTCAGTATACACTGTTACAAAAACCTCGTCTATTTTCTGACCAATGAGAATGCTTCATAGTGTTCAGTGAATATAGCTGTATTCTGTGATTCATTCCTGTGAATTATTTTGTAACGGATTAAAATTTCCTTTCTAAAAATAAACGTATTTCAAATTATTTAAAGGCTTTCTTATGCTTTTACAAATATTTTAAGAGTAAAATCGAATGTCAACCATATTTTTTTAGTGATTCGTTCAAAGAGTCATTAATTTGTTTCTGGATTTGGAATTTGTGCTGTACAAGTGGCATCACGAGTGAATGTTTACTGTTTAGATTTGATTTTTTAGTCTTAAAACGTGCTTTCTTTTTCACTATTAGCAAACAAATTTATTAGAAATAACAGAAACAGATATTTTAAAGATATTTCATTTGTGAATAAAATTTAAATACTTTAAATGTAATAATCGAATTTATTGAGGGACATAAAAAATATCAATCCTAATGGAAGATTGTAAGGAGCTTATTGTTCATTATTTAGTGAAAAAACGTAGACGGATATAACTATAATAAACCATATATCTATTTTTTTTTTTTTTTTTTTTTTTACAATATCATGTAGTAATCGTTTATTGACAAAAATTTCATTTTAAATTACGAAGGAACAAAAAAATTAATAAAACACCTTCATAAAAATAAAACGTCGAATTAAATAAACTTATGACATAACAAACATGAGTAACATGTTTAATGTCAAGTGAATGCAACATTTACGATCATCCATTATTGTCATTTAATCTTATGCACTTTGACGGCAGTTTTGATCAATGGGATAATCAAATAGTACCCAATTTTCTTGCAAATTAGGTTTGAATGAAAAAGGGGCTGTTTTTATAACTATTTTATCCCACCTGATTCCTGACTCTATTAGTCAGATCAGGATAAAATTTATTATTCCATCATTCTTTTTATAGTGCAATTCTATATCATTCTTTTAAAAATGCAAACACATCATTCTGACGGGCTATTGTCTAGTAATTAATTAAGTTACTGTAGTCATTGGTCAAAAATTTGCAGATATTACTGTTCAGAAATAGTGGTAACCACTACTCACAAATTAACTTTAAGACTGTGGGAGGTGATAATTAAGATATTAATGGAATTTGGAATTAGTTTCGAAGAGATATGAGTAATAGGAGTTGAGTTATTAAGACAGGGCTTAGTTAAGCAAAATTCGATGAAGGGGACAGGGGAAATACAAGTGCTCTTCGACAAATGTCTAATTAAGACTACTAGAGTCCTTGGTCAAAAATTTGGTCTGGTACCCGAGCCAGGAATCTAATTTGAAAAATTTGCTGAAATTACTATTCGGAAAGTGGTAACCACTACTCATAACATCATAACTTAACTTTAAAAGACCGTGAGAAATGATAATTAAGATATTAATGTAATTAGGAATTAGTTTCGAAGAGATATGAGTAATAGGACTTAGTAGGTTAGTTAAGGGTGAATTACAGGAGTTGAGTTATTAAGATAGGGATCAGCAAAAATCGATTGGAAACCAAGTTGAATGAGACAAACCTTGTTGAAATCAGACCTACACACCCCAAGAGAAGGATATGCTCCCTGGCGCTGGGAGATGGTACTAAAAACTGCAAGAGAATTGTAAGCTACTTTCAACGAAATAATTTTCGTTGAAATCAGACCCATAGAACCAGAGAAAAGATTGTGCTATTAATGTTTGAAATTGGTCGTAACTGAAATCTATATTTAGGAAAACATATTTTAAAATTTAAATAAAGAAGAAGAAACTATTATATACAAACTCTTATCTCATATTAAGGGAACGGTGGAGTTTAAAATCCTTAAAAATATATTTTTTTATTTTTGTAAATTTCAACTTAAATATTATTCAAGGGTACATTATATACATTATAACATGCATTTATCCCAAAAAAATTTAAAAGAAAAATTTGTTTTTGAGAAAAAAATGGAATTTTACACGTTGTGTTAGAAATCTTCGAAATGCCCCATGCGCCTTCCATATCAATGAAAATCCCCAATATTTTTTTTTATAAAAGTTTGGTTTATATATAGAAATAAAATAGAGCATCGAATTTTACATATTTGAATTTAAAGGTTAAAAAAAAAAAATTGAAAAAATTTGAAATTTTTTCGAAAAATTTTCAAAATTTCAAATTTTTTCAATTTTTTTTTTATTTTTTGTAAATTTTATCTTAAATATTATTCAAGGGTACATTATATGCATTATGGCATGCATTTTACGCGTTGTCTTAGAAATCTTCGAAGTGCCCCCTGCGCGTTCCATATCAATGAAAATCACCAATATTTTTTATAAAAGTTTGATTTATATATGTAAATAAAATAGAGCATCGAATTTTATATATTTGAATTTAAAGGTTAAAAAAAAATTTTTTTGAAAAATTTTGAAATTTTGAATTTTTTTTTTTTTTTTTTTTTTTTTTACCTTTAAATTCAAATATATAAAATTCGATGCTCTATTTTATTTATATATATAAATCAAACTTTTATAAAAAATATTGGGGATTTTCATTGATATTGAAGACGCATGGGGCACTTCGAAGATTTCTAAGACGCCGCGTAAAATTCCATTTTTTTCTCAAAAATAATTTTTTTTTTTAAAATTTTTTTGTGATAAATGCATGCCATAATGTATATAATGTACCCTTGAATAATATTTAAGTTGAAATTTACAAAAATAAAAAAAATTATTTTTAAGGATTTTAAGCTCCACCGTCCCCTTAAGAGACTCTTGCCACAGAACGCACTGTGGAAAATTAAGAACGCAATTGCAGAAATTAAGAAAAATTACAGACCTTTTTTTCTACTGTTAAAAGCAGCCATTCTGATGTTATATAGGTAGTTAATAAATATGTACTAAATTACTGTTTTGTACTATTTTAGGTTGCTTTTATATTATTTATCCTTTTTAACAACATTACGTATTTGATAACTGTACATTAAATTGCTGTTTTGAACATCGTTGGTTACCTACCTGGCACAGACAATATATAAGTGCCATACAAACAAAATAACAAAAATAAAATAACCTAATAAACAAATGTACCTTATCAGTAAATCCTTCCAGTGGTACAGGCGTTCCCCATTTCAAGTCTCTGGTTATACACCTGGGTTTCAAGCCTTCTTTGAGCCAAGAGTTAGAAATCACTTTGGCTGTGTTGGTCCACTGCCCACAGGACATGTGCTTGCTTAATCTTTCTTTCAGAGCTGGTTCTAGCTGATAACAATAGAAATAAATAAATAACAATAGAAATAAATAAATAAACAACAGAAATAAATGAGTAGTAATATAAATTGATGACTGAATAACATTATTATGAAAATTGTTGTTTCAATTGAACATATTCTTACTGGTTCTGCCCATATGTATGGGAGTGTGAAGGAGTTTTTTTTTTTTTTTTTTTTTTTTTTTTTTTTTTTTTTTTTTTTTTCAGTAGTTCGCTCGCAAGCATATCAGACTCTAAAAAAGTTCAGGCTTTTTTGCTCTTGATTGGCACAAACAAAGATCCAAGCTAAACCAGATGTATTGCATGCATTGTTAGAGAGTATTATAGTCCAAGATGACACATCTTTTGGCAATCAACTTTAGCATTGATGATTTTGGTATGTATGATAAGATGGTAGGAAATTGTCAGTCAGTTGGTGCAACAGTGGAAGATGGTTCTATAACAATATCGCACACCCTGCAGTAATATGAAATGGATGGCAACCCAATTACTGATGATGTCCCCGAGTCGGGATAACATCAGTAATAGGGTTGCCATTCATTTCATATTGTAGCAAGCTATTGTTATGGCACACAAGCTAGATGAGTGGCAGTTTTGTTATCTGTATCATCTATATAGCAAAATCATCTATACTAAAATTGGTTGCCAAAATAGGCCTCCTCGAATATAAATAGAAGTTTGGAGACTCAATTGTGACTTTTCAAAGTCTCTTTTGGAGTAATTTTTATTCCTGCTTCTTTTGTTGCTGCCTTAGTTGTATTTTGAGATACATTGAGATCTCAGTATAGTTTTCATATGCTGGGGTTTGTCCAGGTTTTTTTTTTTTGTTTTTTTTTTTTCATGGTCCCATTTTTGTGAATTTAATTATTATTTTCATGAATTATTTTTATTTTTGTGAATTATTATTATTATTATTTTTTTTTTTTTTTTTTGTGAAAAAAGTAAATTCAGAAAATATTAGTTAACACATTTGTATCACAGCAATTGGCATCTTAACAATCATATTTTTTTAACATAATAATCTGAATTTTGAGAATTTTCTCCTGTGAAGGGACATCTACACTTCATATTTTAGGAAATGTAAAAGAAGAATTGCACATGAAGATGAAACAACAAAAGATTAAAATGAACGTGTTGCGAAATCACAAAAAACTTTAATTACCACACGCACGGTGGACATACGAAGAAAAGGCAGCAAAATAAAAACAAGTGTTGCATAATTAAGAAGTGAAAGAAATCACCAAACCTACTATTACTATGAAGTCATTCATCTGCCATTCGACGTTCACTCCAAATGGGGATAGAAGGGAGAAAGAGAGGAAAGTCAGCTAGCAATAAACGAAAGAGGCTTTAGTTCAGCCATTTGTATCACCTGTGGCCCATGGGCTGTATGTGACTCGGCGACCTTTTATATGCAGCCAGAGACACATTACAAGATTAACACAATTAATTGAGATGCACATAAAAAAGTATTTAAGATCTGCAGTGTTGTTTGATATATTTTCATGAGAAGATAAAATATGTCTTATTATTTATAATTAACTTAAAAGCCGTTTCCTTAGACAAAAGTTCTTTTTGCATATAGTCCTATTTGTTCTGCAGTGATGTATACATTTCTTTACATTCAATTTTAGTCAAACATCACTCCAAATTAAATTTGCATTATATATTTCTACAATTAATTTTTTTTACCATCGAGCAAAAGATTGATTTATTAGACAAAATCTCCTTTTTTCTTTTCTTTAGAACTTGGGAATTCTGCATTGTTATATTATTACGTTTTATACTTCATATAAAGCTGATACTGTTTTTTAGTGTTGACTATTTGTCGCAAAAAAAATTGCCACCAAAAGCAATTTACAGCACTATTGAAAAACCAGCAAACTTTGCGGCATATTTCTACAGCATTTGCAACAGAAATATACTACGAAGTTTATTATTTGTAATGAGTTATGTTACATTTTTTGCTAATATTTCTTCTGCGACAAATATTCAATCCTAGTGATAATATTAACTCTATTATATTGTATTGTTATACTACTTATGTTAATTTAATTACTGCTTTTTTTTACCCCTTTAAAGGTGTTTTATGGCCCGCCTAAATTTGGAAACTTATGTTTGTGGCTCGCAAGAAAAAAAGGTTGAGTATAGCTTTGAAGTTTTCTCCATCTTCTTTCCCAAACCAAAATTGATAATAGATAATATTGCTTGTTAGGAATATGGTAAATTAATAGACTTTCTTTTTATGGGGCTTTGATTTTTTTTTAAATATTGAATTGCAGCGGGCACAGTTCGGACTTAAGAAAACGGGATTTACTGCCAAATGGAATATTGGTTGAACTAATATACTTATTTACATAAATTGCTTTTGATGACACATCTACACTATATATAAAATACAAATTAAAATATTTTTCCTGCTGCTTATAACTTGAGTTCTACTGAATGGATTTTAATGGGATTTGCACTGCTAGTTCTAGATAATTTTTCAGGAAAGGTTTTGGTATATTGCATACCGCTCTCGGTTTCTTAGTTATGGAGGTATATCTATAATCAGATGAACCTAATCATGAAAGATTAGCCTTTTTAAAAGATTCAGCTGAATGGATTTTGATGAAACTTGCCCTATTAGTTAGATAATTTTTCAGGAAAGGTTTTAGTACACAATATATTGTATTGTATTGTATTGCTTAGTTATGAAATTATGGGGGAATTTCAATAATCAGGTGAACCTGTTTATGAAAGATCAGGGGTCAATACAGGCAAAATTTGGGGCATATTTAGGGCTCCTTCACAAAAGCAAATTTAACAAAATGGGTCCCTTCACAAAAATGAATTTAATAAAATGGGCCGGGCCCCTTCACAAAATTCTTTTTAATAAAATAAGCCCCTTCATAAAATTCCTTTTCATAAAAACTTACTACTGTTTATTATTTTTATCTTGTTAGGTTTAAAAGTGTGTCATTTGTAAATAAAGCCATTGCATCAGAAACGAAAACTTCAGCAAAAGTGTTTAAATAAGTTTTTATTAATAAATGCTTGGTTCGAATTTAAGTACCTGGATTTCAACTTTCATTAAAAATGTTATTTTCACAAAAATATAATAAAATTCTTTTACAAAATAATAAAATAACTTTTACTTTTCACAAAATGGGCCCCAAGAAAAAAAAAAAAACTGCATTGACCCCTGAAGATTCACCTTTTTAAATATTCTACTGGAAGAAATTTTGATGCAACTTGCATTATTAGATAATTATTCATGTATGGTTTTAATACATTGCACATCATTCTATGTTTCTCAGTTATCGAATTATAGGGAGAAGTTTTATAGTCAGATGAATGAAACATTATGAAACATTAGCCTTTTTAAAAAGTTCCACTGGAGGGATTTTGATGAGACTTTCATTGTTATTTAGATATTTTTTCAGGGGTATTTTTAGTACAATGCATATAATTCTACTAGAACTGCCCGTTAGAATGATGTGTTTGCATTTTCAAAAGAATGATAAAGCATTGCATTATAAAAAGAATTATGAAGTAATAAATTATATCTCATCTGACTAATAGGGTCAGGTGAGGTAAAATAGTTATACAAACAGCCCATTTTTCATTGAAATTTAATTTGAAAGAAAAATATTAATTGAATTGGTAAAATAATGACATAGAATATGCAAATGAACTTCACTCACAAAATTTCAAGAACTATTTCACAAAAAACGTGCAAATTAGTAATAATAAGGCTATTTTAAAGCATATAGTCAATTAACTTTCGTCTTCGTTCATTGCATTTAAAAAATGACTAACCTTCGATTTCTTATAAATCAGAAAAAATAATAATAAAAATAAATAAGTCATTTATGGCTGTGAAGAAAAAATTAAAACAGCCCGAATATAAAAATTCTAACAATATTGCATTTAATGAACACTTCGTTTGCCTTAAATTGCCATTTAAAAAAAAAGTTTTTATGCATGGAGTTCGTTCAGATCGCTATATTGCCAATGAGCTCGATGGTCTGTATTTTAATGAATCTCAAAGGAATGAATAGGAAACATTCATAATTAAACATTGTTTTTGAATACAGCTTTATCAGGGTTCATACTCATTTTCCCCCAAAAAATCCCCTGAGAATCCCCTGATGTATTTTCCAGGATGAATAATTTTTCCATGTCGACAATTAACGACATTTTTAAAAATCAGTATCGAGCCCCAACCTATCCCCAAAAATAATAAATAAAGAGGCAATCAGTAAAAGTAAAGATTATGCTTCAGATATAAAATACAATTTATATATATTTTCTACCTAAGTTGTATCTGTAAAAATTAATCCAAAAATCTGCTGAATCACAAGCACACTAACATGTCTGCTTTTTTCCCGTTTTAATAAAGCACTACAAAGTTAAATAAAGCAAACTGCATATTTCTGATGATTAGATTAACAGATTACACATAATGATTTTTATGTTTTACTGACTTTCCTAGCCCTTAACTAAAACTTTAAGCTTAATCAATTAAAAATCCTTCTCAAAAATTTTCTTTTTTATACTCTTAAACCTTTTCTGCACCCAATAGGGAAAAAAGAAATAAAATCTGGCAAGCCAAGCGTTTTAAGTTTTTACTTTAAAAATTAAATAAGTTTATTATTTTTAAATTTCAAAGTTTTCAATACCTTTTTAATCTGAAAAATAATCTTTACAGGAAAAAAAAATCATAAAAAAAAATTGACTCCTAGACCCTATGAGATTAAAGAAAACCTTCTCTGAACTTTCCTTTCTGGCAGAAACGACAGCAAAACTTGTAAGTATCAGGTTTAACACATTCAACCCAAACTGCAAATTCTGGATTCACATTTTTATCTGTCCAGTCTAAATTAAAAACAGTTTTGGCAGAGCTCATTTTGACATGAAAAAAAATATTTTCAGAATTTCAAAATAGAAATATCAAAAATCCAATACTGACGAATTCATAAATGAACATTTATCCTTTTACAATCCATTAAATAATGCATTTGAGTTAATTGATATTTGACTTTCTGTCTACTTCAAGATATATTTCATCTATTTTAAACTATATTTCTACAAACAATCACGCGATAATACACATATTGTCTATTTACATCTATGATCTGCTCGCTTGACGATCATATCATTTTCAAAACAAATTTGAAGCTGTTGTCAAATTCAGACTTCATGAATGAAGAATAGTTAACCATGTAGAAAAAAATCTTTCTCCTGCAGTGCTTGGTGGTGTTTGAAGGCGTGTCTGGTTTTTGAGTGGATGTTGCCAGACGTTAGAAGGCATGGCTAGTTTCCAATTCGATGTCTCACGAGGTTTGAAGGTGGGTCTTAGTTCGATTGCATTATGACATCACAAAGCATGTGAATAGCAGAGAGTACCCTTATTTCCCAGAGTAGACGATCATTTCGCCAAGTTTCCCCAGGTTTTTGGTATTTTTTAGATTTTCCCCTGAGATTCCCCTTATTTTTAAGACCCAAATTTCATCCCCTGACTTTCCCAGGAATCCCATATTCCCCTGATGAGTATGAACCCTGTTTATTAAAAAAATTAAATCTCTGAAAATTAAAATAAAATGACTGATTTTAATGAAAGATTATCGGGACCAGGATGAGTTCACTTCAGAAGTGTTATAACACCTAGCGCTATTATATATATATAAAGCAAACAAAGTTCATAACATGCAGAATAAAACACGATTTCAACAGAAAAATTATTTGCTTTTATTAATTGCCGATAGCTGGCACCAAAATAATAATTATATAACTTAAAATTTTAAAAAGTTTATCTCAGATTAAATACTGATTTTTTTTTTTTTTTTAAATATGCATAAAGAAACCTGTAATAAATTTTGATCATTAAAACTCATCTTTTATCACATAAGTAAATTGCAACTATTAATTACATTAACAGATTTTTTTTCTCTCAAATTCTTTTATTAAATTACAAATTTATTTTCCCTACAAAATACAAAATTTTACTTGCATTGATATATATATTATGTATATAAAACCATTGCAAAATACCAACAAAAAGCGTGAAATTAATTCTAATTACATTTTATAAGAAATATACATTTTTTTCCCTAATGTCTTTAGAATTCAAAGAATTTCAAAACAAAATTTCTTTTTTTTTTTAAACTACCGATAGATGGTGCCAACAAAGCCTACATGTTCACATCAAATGCAATACGAACAAATGTTTGCTTTTATGCAGGGAGAAATTGAGCTGTCAATCGAATTTCAACTGAAGTTATCTCAGAATATATACATAATTGAATGCAAGTCATCTCTCAAATGTTAATTTATTTTAAATAATCTTTCTAAAAATGCAACTTTTATGAAGTTTTATTAGAAAAAATAATTTTGCATAAAAATGGCCGAATGGAATTCGATAAAGCGAAGTGGTGTATCGGGATCGAGATGAGTTCACTCCGGAAGTGTTATACACTTAGTGTTATTATATACAGGGTGTCTGGTCTCAACGGTGTCCAATGGCTAATTCCAAAACCGTTAGTCATACACATGTAGTTCCAATTACAAAAATGTTTTAAATAATGTAAAGAAATATTTTAAAAGCGATTTGGGTCAATAAAAACATTTCTTTAAAAATTACGAAATTTAAATTTTTATAGGACCAGGGGACCGTATAAGTTATATTTAGTGAAATTTTCCTTTTACACTGAAAAGTAATACAAAAAAAGTCCCGTTATTCTACGATTAAAATTGACCAAGTAATAGTTGTTTAAAGTTGGAGCACATTTTTTGCTGCAAATTGGAAGTCATTCACAAATTTAGTCGAAATATAATTTCGTCATATATAAAAAATGTTTGGGAGTAAAATTAACATTGCAATATAAATTTGAAATCTTTAATCATTCTGGCATATTAATGGGAAATATACAATTTGTAATAAACATTTAAGAAGAAAGGAAAAACAGAATTTTTGTTAAATAAAATGATTCTAAATTAACAGCCTTAATTCTTTACAAAATGATACGTATTTTAAAATATTATTAGATTGCACAAGCCTGCAAAAGTTGGATTATGTCACATTTTTTAGCTTTTGATAATTGATTTTTATATATTCTGTACCGCTGAATCCGAAATTGACCTTTATTTTTAACTATCATATCAGGATTTTTCGCAAATTGCAAATTTTAAAGTTAAGAAGTTCAATGTTAAAATTGAATTTCCTCTCCCATCTCATCGGACCACTCAGCTGTTTAGCTGTAAAAATCCCAGGATAAGCAAAAATATCGAATAAATTTTTTAATAAAATAAAATATGTTTTACATATGTTTTATAGTATGAGATTTTCGCTATATTTTAACTTACACATTTGCGATTCGCAAAAAAATTCTAACGTGATGGTTAAAAATGAATGTCATTTTCAGATTCAGTGCTAAAAAGTGCGTAAAAATCAATTATCAAACGTTAAAAAACACAACCATCTTCTCTACTTTATAGTATTCGATTTTTGTTATTCTTTAAATTTGAAAATTTATGATTTGCGAAATATCCTGACATGATGGTTAAAAATTAAGGTAAGTTTCGGATTCAGTGCTAAAAAATGCATAAAAGTTAAAAAACCCAACAATCGCAGTCTTGTATTATCTAATCTAAAACTTTTTCTTAAACTCCTTGGCAGAAATCTATCCGAAAGTTTTTGTGTTATCCTGTAAAATAAGTATAAATGGTAACCACCGAAAATCTTAATAATATTAGATTTTTATCGGATTTGCGCCAGTATGTAAAATGCAATCTCGATCGGATATTTAAAAGTGGGTTAAAGTTCGAGTACAAATTTTGAACTGGAAAAACATACATACGATTGTTGAAGTAACATAACAACTTATAAAAAAAAACATAATTTTTATTAAAAGAAATCATATGGGAAACAGTCTCATATCCTGACAAAATAAAACATATGTTATGTTAGCCAGTTTGAGACTTAATCATAATACTTGTAGGATTTTTTTTCAAAGCGCAGATACACATGAAGTAAGATCTTCGAATACTTTAAACACTTGGTATATGATCCCTCAAAGCCAAGCCGAATTCATTTGTTTTCAGAGCAGAAAAGTGGCATAATTCATGCATTTTTTAAAGTTTCATAACTCACTCAATTTTAGCGTTATATGAATGGGACTTTTTTTTGTCTTACTTGTCAGTGTAATAGGAAAAAATTACTAAATATAACTTATAGGACGGGGGACCGTATAAAAATTTAAATTTCATAATTTTTTAAGAAATGTTTTTATTGACCAAAATCGCTTTTAAAATGTTTCTTTACCTGATTTAAAACATTTTTGTAATTGGAACTATATGTCTATGACTAACGGTTTAGGAATTAGCCATTGGACACCGTTGAGACCGGACACCCTGTATATAATACCAAATCCTACTGTAAATGACTCTAGGTATATATATTGAATGTATATTGTTGACTCTAGGCCAATTTGGCAGGGCACAGTGCTTGGGGGCCCTTTTTAACTAGTTTATGTACCTGACAGCCCTTTTTAACTAGTTTATGTACCTGACAGCCCTTTTTTACTAGTTTATGCGCTGGCAGTCCTTTTTAACTATTTTAAGCACTCTGAGTCTCATGCTGCCATTTTTGAAATACCCTTTTGATTCATTTATTTTTTTGGTTAAGGATAAAACAACTCACAAAATATCTCCATTGATCATGGGAAATAAATGTAAATTTTGTCATTTGGTCGCAGGTAGTATCGTAAAATTTGTCAATCAATCATGTGAAAAAAGAAGAAGAAATTTACTAGTCAGTTACAGAGGTTAAAAATTGCTTAACTCATCTAATGATCGTACAAAAAAAACTTGCAAGTTTCGCCAGTAAGTCACAGGGAAAAAATCCAGAAATTCACCAGCTGTTTATAGAGAAAAATAATGAAATTCACCAGCTGTTTACAGGGAAAAATAATGAAATTCATCAATCTGCCATGGGGTAAATCTGCAAAATTCATCCATTGACTGTACGTAAAAACCTCCATGAGTCTTCCCAATCAGTTGCAAAAATAAAAATGCAAAATTCACCAATTGATAGAAATAAAACACTGCAAAATTCATCAATAGATATCGGGAAAAAATTTGTGAAAATTGTCTTTCAGTCATCAAAAAAAAAAAAAAAAATCTGAAATTCACCAGTAGGTCATCTAATAAAAAAGAGAAATTCCTCAGTCAGTTGCTTTAAAATATTGTGCAATTCTTTAATCGGCTGCAGGAAATAATCATGAAATTCAGCTGTTAATTGTGAATTAAAAAAAAAAAAATTCAAATTTCTTAAATTGATTGAAAAAAAAGGAAATTGTCAATTGGTTGTAGGGGAGGAAAAAAAAAAAAATCGCGAAATTCGTCTGTCAATAGGGGGAAAATCGTGAAATTTAATCTGTTGTATGAAAATACAGTAAACCCTCTATTTAATGGACCTCGGTTCAACGGACTTCGGATTCAACGGACTAATTAAAAAAAAAAAAAAAAAGAAAGAAAAAGAAAAAAATTAAACAAAAATTAAAGTAAAACAAGTGGGTAAGTGTGACCGCAGATCGCACAGGGGGTTTCGTTTAATATCCCTTTTAAAAAACACTTTATCCTTAAATTAACAAATCAAAATCGTTAATTTAAAATTATTCCCCTCTCCCTAACCTGAAATTCAATGCCCGTATTTCAAATTTTTATATTTGACAAATGTCAAATATTTATTTATCACTATTATTTACTGGAAGCCTCCATGATAAAACAGCTTCTAAAACAATGAAGGTATCCACACTGGCTAACGGCTGGTCAAAACTACTCAACGACGCAGATCCTGAATATGATTTTACAGGGTTTGAGATTTCGGATTTTAGGAGTACAATAATGGAGGCTTGTGATGATATCCCTGAGAAAGATATAGAACAGTGGCTCGAGAATGACGAAGCAGATCCAGGCTACCAGATTCTAAATGAGGAGGAGATTGCAGAAAGTATTCTGCATGATGATAATGAAGATGAGGTCGAGGACGACAAGAAAGAAGAATTAAGCGAATTTCGACCGAAATTATCTACAGTACGAGAGCATATGGATGACATCATTACTTACATAGGGGCATCTTCAGATCCTGAAGAGTTTGCATATTATGAACACTTCAGACATTTTCGAGCTCTTATAATAAAAAAACAGTATTCAAGTGGGAAACAACTAAAATTAGATGCCTTTTTTCAATCCAGCAGTATGGAGCAACCTTAATGTGATGAAAATAACATAAAATGATGCCTGTTGTTTTGGGGGCATTGTAATTTTTTTTTTCATTTGTTTATTGCTTGTTTATTAATTATTATTTCTGTGTAAAAAGTGTTTCATTCCCATAAAAGTTGCATATGTGTTAATTCATTTGTTTTCATTACCAATATTGTATTATTAAAAGTAATGTATTGTGTTTATATATATATATATATATATATATATACACAGTAGTATATATGTACATACAATATATATTTATGTATATACATATATTGTATATATACAATATATGTATATACACTGTATATATTGTATATATATATATTATATATATATATATATATATATATATGTAATTTGGACTGTAATAATATATGTAATTACAAGTACGTAATAATATATATATGTACTATAATTATAACAAAATATATATTATAAATAGTACTTTGCGATTTAACGGACTTTCGATTTAATGGACACATCTTAGTCCCAATTAGTCCGTTAAATCGAGGGTTTACTGTATTGCAAAATTCTACTGATAGAAAAGGATTCTAAACAAACCAATTCAAAATACTTTTTGTGAACAAGGTACATGGGTGCCCTTTTTAAAAAAATTCCTCCCGGGTGCACTTTTTTTTTTTTTTTTTTTTTGAGTCAACACTAATCAACTAAAGTGTTGGTCCTTAACAGCTCAAATTTTGCCTGACACATTAGAAAATATTATAACGCAATGATGGTTGTATCGTTTTTAACAATACAGATAAAAATTCCAGGCAAAGGTCATATTGCTTCAAAACACAAAGCCAAATTCCCCAATATATTTCATTTGATTCAAAGTTTACCAGGAACACCGACCAGCATATGGGCGAAGCCTGCTAATATTATATAAATTACTTTTGTTTGCATAGATTAAATACATATATTCTACATAAAAATGTATATATTAACAGTGTAAATATTGAACAAACTGTTTGTGTATATGAAACAGAGATTACATAGCAAAAAATATGTATGAAAATTTCTCTTTTCTTGCGAAGGCAATTTCACCAATCTCACAAAACCCTAATAAAAGGAAAGTACCTGCTTTACTGAACAAAAATTTTACTATTGGAATTTATCAATAAGAAATTATTGTATATTTAATTGCATATTTTGAGCAATTCTTTTTGCCATGTTCTCGGTTTTAAAATTAAAGGGTGCAAAAAAAATACAAGAGTTTATATATATATATTATATATATATATTATATATATATAATATATATATATATATATATATATATATTTTTTTTTTTTTGTAGTATTAATTTTTCTTATAGGGCAACTTAATATAAGAAGAGAAATGACCTTCTTTAAGAAGAATATAACATCCTAATAAATGAATAGTTTTGATTAAACAAAATGTAAAACAATTTTAAATGTTCATAGATAATTTTTGAACTGAGACAATCTTTCTTTCTTTTTTTTTTTTTTTCTAGTTTTCTCACAATAAAATATTAGAAAAAACCTTTTTATAATTTTGAAGCATGAAAACACTGCAGCATCTTTTATGAGATGTATTTCCCAGATACACAGCCACAAAATTAAATTTTAATTACCTTTCTTAGAGGATATTACTGTTTACGCTAATATCAAATAAATTTTTCATTCATTCTGAATTCTCCTTCATCTCCACTTTTACTGTTTTTTATTCAATAAAACACTCTACCATGAATAAAATTTTTTCAGTGTAAACGAATCAGTATTTGCATGATCACAGTATTAGTGATACTGATTTATTAGTTATAATACCATTGCACACAGTTGTGACATAGCTGAAAGAATGAGATTGCGGTGAAAAAAAAAAAAGTATATATTTTAAATAACTAAACTGAAATATTGAAAAAAATTTAAATTATGAGGATACATGCAGTTTTATTATCTTATATATACCTTGATTAAGAAATTATGCAAATATTTGTTTTTTACTTAAATTTTCTTTTAAAAGTGTGAGACATAACTTTCCTAAAAGGAGAGAGTACAATTTTCTTGCATTCCATCAAAGATTCTACTTTTTCTAATTGCAATCTACTTATATAAAATTCAAATGTGGGAAAGTGTTGGTAACCATTCTAGGGCGAACTATGCCATCTCTATATTTAAAACACAAGGCTTTTTTTTTCAGTCATCTGCCCACTTAACCAATTTTGCTCATTATTTTTTTTAAATGAAAGCTGTTCCTTTGTAGATAGCTATTTTTAAAATATTCCGAATTTTATATTTTAATTAAAAAAGTTTTTTATGAAATTTCTTCAAAATGGTAGCAATCGGAATACTCCCATTGTTTCAGATAAAAGAAAAACAATGAAAACTATTCAGACACATGGGCGTATTTTTTCATCTGCAAGTTATTTTCGGTCAAAAATATGATGTATGTATACTTTATTTTTAAAAGCAGATAAAAATTCGTATTTATTGCGACATCACGAGAATAGTGTCTATTAGGTTTATCTTATCTTTATGCATTATGACTTTATTAACTTTTTGCATTACAATTAAACAGAAAGTATATAATTATTTTAATATACTGTGGTTAAGCATAAAAGTATGTATATAAAGTATGTTTGAAAAGTGTGCACCAGTGACATTATGTCTGAATTGTGACAGTTAGAGATGTATCCTTGCATTAATACAACTAAGAAGAAAAATTGATAGGATTGTGTCAATATGACGTAATTTTCACTGATTTTTCACTCTTAATTCTAAAGATTACAATCAGAGCCTTTGTCAATCATTGAACTATTTTAGAAATTGTATATTAAGTAAAATACAGTAAACTCCCAACTATCCGGCTCGCGACTATCCGGCCTAGTAAAAAGTTGAAAGTACTACTAGCAATTGTATGTGGCCGAGACAGGCAGGTTACTGTCGTGGGAAAGTGCTGACTCACGACAGGAAGGAGCAAGAAGGGATTGCAAAATGCAATAGCAGAGAATTCGAAACATAGCAATTCTAAGGTCTTGGAACATTGTTTTTGACCATAAATGTGGACATAAACCCGTATGGGAAATTGAAGTGGAAGATGAGAACGATAAGCTTCTTTTGTTGCAGAAAAATATACCGGGCTCTGATGATGCCAATGCAGAGGACATTACAGAACGGAGGACAAACGATGAAGTTAATGAATCAACTGACAACGAAACTGTAGAAATGGTAACAGAGGGAGGAGTAACATAAGAAAGACAGGAGCAGGATTGCAGGACAAATCTCATCCCACATTCATAAGGGTTCAAGACAATTGAGGCAGCACTGCAATACATTAGTCAGCAGGTCGAAGCGACGCCAGCTGATATCATCTGCTTGTGTAAATGGAGGGAGATTGCCTCGCGGAAGAGAGCTAACAGGAAGAAGCAAAAAAACTAAACGCTTTTTGAAAAAACTAAAAACTGTAAGTTTTGATCTTTTTATCTTATGCATAACTTTTCATGTTTGTGCAATCATTAGTAATAAACAGTAAAATAAGATTTACTCATTTTTTACGAATTAGGCTTATGTTTTACGTTAATGTTTAGCTTATTCTGAAACTGTATGTACTGTATATATGAAATTTATCTTAAAATGTAACACGTGTTTCTAATATCATAACAGAGGGAGGGCAGGGAAGGAGTAAACATTTATAGAACTCCGGCATATCCGGCCTACCCTTCTGCACATTAGGCCGGATAGTCAGGAGTTTACTGTATATATATGTAATGAATCAGCGCTACTCCCGTTGTTTCAGTGTAGATCGGGCCGACGTATGATCGCTCCCTCTGAGCTTCTAGCAACAATAGGTAGTCGCCGTGAGTGGTATCCGAGAATTAATGAAAGTTTATGTGAGTCTCTGCTTTAAGAAAGACACAGTGTTTTCGGGGACCTGATTTATTAATCCTTTGGAGAAATCAGGCCCCTTTTGGCTTGAGAGCTGTTCAGTTACTTCTTTATGGACATCTGACTCGGGAGTTAAGGGTATCGCCAAGCGATACTTGGAAAGCAAAGTTGCATGGACTTAAGGCATTCTTTAGTTGGTCAAACGCTCTGTCCTGTGACCCGTGCAGCGGTATAAATATGCTGTATTTTGCATTATTCCTGCTAGGGGCCGTTGAAGTCAAAGGAGGCGTCTTTAAAACTAGTTAGCTGAATGATTGACTGCCCGGGATAAAGGCGGTGGCTCGAGTTCGGCCGATTGAATGCAGCAAGACTTGTAAATTGCACTTATTCAGCAAAAGTATTCTTATGAGATGTGCCAAAATGATCTTTGAAAGTTATAAGCTGCGATGCTGAAAAACTAATTTACCAGGGGCAAAGGCGTTCAATCAACTGAGACACAGTTACTAAAGCATTTTTAAAGTTTTAATTTTAATTTCTAAATTTAAATTTCGGTTTCTTAAAACGGGGATTTCAAATTTTAAAAGGGGCAAAAAGGGGATTTTAAATTTTAAAAAGGGGCTTAGCTTTTATCGTTTCATATATACATATCTTCATAATTTGTATTTGTAGAAATCATTTGTCATTTTTAAAATGTACTTTTCTACAATACAAACCTTTCATTAATAAAATCTTCATGCTGTTTGTTTGTACTGAAGTCTTATGAAAATGAAACGCAGATCAACATTCCGTCACTTTTGACGGGGGTTACATATACTAGTATGTTTATATTAACATATTTATTTGGGTTATTTATATTATACTAATAGAAATTTTAACAAAAGTTTATTGTTTAATACTTTAAAAAAAAAAAGTGGCCACTTATAAAACTGGTATTACTAGCCATTGGCAACTAATGAAATTTCCTAATTTTGAAAATTATGCAGGTAAATATGACATTACATGAGATAATATACATATATAACTCATGACAACATTTTGAAGACAATTTTGTACAGGCAGATTGAAATGAAAGAAAAATAAACTCACTTTAGGTAAATCTAGGAACAAATGTCTTGAAGATCGCATGTGAGGTGTCGTCTTACACAACTTGCACTGGGGATTCTTTAAATCAGGGGCATTAATTAATTTTCCACATTTGTCACACTGGTCCCCTCTGGCATCTTCGTAGCCACAGAAGTTGCAAGTGCCTTCCACAAATCGATCTGCAAGAAATCTAAGAAATTATACTATTAGTGGTAAAATAGACAAATTAATATTTGTAAATTATCTGATATACTTGATGCATTATCAATGTTGAACAAGAAATGTTTAAACAAAAAAGGAAAGCAATTTCAAGCAACTGTTTGTTAATAAATCGACAACTTGATTACAGGTGTGGGAAAAAAAAAAAACACTTATATCAACAACATTGTCTATTTTTTTGTTTGTTTTTTTCATTTTTACTTATTGCATGCCCATTGATATGTTATAATCAGTGGAGTTAGGTACAAAAGCATGTTTTTTGTGATAACCAAATAGCAGACTATGTGCATTTAAAAACTGCCAAAATATACACACAAAGAGGCTGGTAAAATCCAAAATATGCACTTATATCTTATTAATGAATAAATATTTACTTGCATTTCTACCTTACTACACATTTCAGTTTTTACTTTAACTTTATTACATGTATGGTAATCTCCAGAGGGCTTAGTGTCTTTTGAATAGATCCAGCACCAGAGCACTTCAGAGGTGCTTGCTTATGTTTTGCTATGACACCATACACATACATGAAGAGGTAGTTTAGAAGATGAGTCAGAGACAAGGGATGAGGTTACAGAGTAAAAATGTGTGATGGATGACCAGACAATGATTGCTTATTTATCATTAAAGATGTTTCATTTTACTGCACGGTTCTAGCCAAAAAAATGGTAATTTTTTTTAACCTGCACATTCGCCTACTTTTGTTCATTTTAAGATAATTTTAGTAATTGCATGAATTTTTTGCATTTATGTATCAGATGACAATGATTTCCCTGAATGTCAATGCACTGTTTTTTGCAGTATCCCCCCCCCCCCCAAATACTAGGTCTGAACGCCGACACAAACATGGTGGCTGCCAAAGGCAGATTTTTTTCAGCGTGTGTATGGCCCCTTAAAGTTTGGTACAAATAATTTTTTTATGTTTTTTTCACTTCATTTTTCTGAGATTAAACTTGTCACAGAAATCTTTTATAAAATACTGGTGTTTAAATTTTAGGGACCGTACTTACATTTAAAAAAAAAAATCCGCCTTTGGCAGACGCCAATTAGAAATAATCTTCAAATACCTTGCATATGCAAATACGGAGTTGTATCTGTCTAGTGATAACCCTTTGTTGTAATTCTCATTCAATTTATGTTATTGTTATAAGAATGCCATTATAAATAAAAGAGCATCAACATACACAGAGGATGTATGCTCAGATTGGAAGTTTCTGTCCAAACAATGATAATCTATATTCTAGTACTTGGCAATATTTGCCCAGACTAGGGATGCACTGAATATTTGGTATCTATCCTGTATTTGGCCACTTTACCGAACATTCAGCTTGGCCAAATATAAAACTATTCGGCCAACCAAATATCAAACTATTCAGTCTGCTGAATATTCAGTTTGGCTGAATATCAAAATATTAACCGATCCAAATACTTGAATTTTTTGAAACCTTACACATACTTTTAACTGTTAACTTATAAAGATATTCACAATAGTCAGAAACAGAATCCTATTTAAATAAAAGAGAATGTTTTTACATTATTTATTTGCTATTTATAAAGTATGACCCATTAATAAGGATTTTCATAGGAATTAATGATCTACAAATGCAAGTTCCTGAACATTGTCTAGTAAATAATCTGCTTCTTGCTGTTTTTTTAAGTGTGCTTCTAAACATAATAGAAAAACTTTCAGTGTTTTAATAATAGGCATCAAGAAAAACAATTTTTACACAGGAAACTGTAATCGCAATCCACTTATTCAGTCATAAATACAATTTATCAAATCTCACTCCAACATGGATTTTCGTTAGTTATTTTAACACCAATGATGATATCATAGCTATATTTTCAAGACTTGCTTTGATTCCTGTGAAATAGGATATCATAATGAGAAGTGCTAGAAATTGCTACCATTCATATCTAAACAACTATGAGCTAGACATTCATTTATTCAGAATGCACTTGACAGCATTTATACAGTGTCACTTATCAAAACTCAGTCATTTTCAATGATATCTAAGCAAAATTAATATGAAACAGATCTCACTAAAATATCTTTATTTTTTATAAAGTTGTGAACAAAAATTCAGTTGTAGCTTGTTTTACACATCCAGTATTTTTTATTTAATGTATTGTAATTTTGATGGAATAAATGGATTGAGATGTTTCTTGTTCAAAAAATATTTTTCTTGACCATATTATCTCCACTGAAAGTTTGTTGCAATATTTTAAGAACAACATGTAGGTTTACAATCTGTGAAAAGGATCGCCCACTCCTGACACAGGTCTAGGATGCATTTAAAAACTTCTCTGTTAAATCAAAGGGAGTATAAAAGTTCTTCTTGATGAGAAGTCGCCATTTGAATAGATTTTATTATTTATTTACTTTTATTTTAATCTCTTCCTGTGAAAAATACAGAACATGATCCCGAAAAGTCTTTCTTTCATTTTTTCACAATTTCCTCTTGATTAATATATATATATATTTTAGAATTTAAGAAAATTTTATTCAATTGCCGTGAAATTAAAAATTTTATTAAATAGATTTTTTCCAGCATAAAGTTTATTTGTAAATCTCTTGTTTATGAAAATGTAAGTTTTTGTATTAAATATCATGTAAAATTGTTTTAAAATTTAATGTTTTAATGCCTTTAAACGTTGAATATAACAGTATTATACAATAGTAATAGTTACTATTTGGCTGGCCGAATATTCGGTATTTGGCCAAAATCACTATTCGGTGCATCCCTAGCCCAGACAATATTGGATTAGACGCTTGAGACAAGTGAAAATTCATTTCCCTGGCATTAAAGGTAAACACGCCAAATGCTTGTAAAATATCCTCTCAGCCCATGAAATTTTAAAGCCATATGTCAGCACTCTCTTATTTTTTGAATCACTTTAATTTCCAGCAATACTCACATTTGACTACAATCGCAAAAATCACGGTTTATAACAGTTCTGGCATTTTTTTTTTTTTTTCCCCCCACACTCATTGTTTAGTGTGTGTTCAGTTTTCATTTGACTGCCCCTTATAATTAAGACAGACAAACAAAAATGTTGTTTAGCTTTTAGTTTAGTTTTGATTTGGAGTCTTCAACCCACATCCTGCAGGATACAAGTAGTCTGTGAAAATTATTTTAGTGGCCCAATATGTCATTTTGAATACTAAGAAACAACAGTTTTCTACATCAAAACAGACTTTTCAATAATCTTATTAATAAAACCTTCCTTTAGACTAAGGAAAAAAAAATATGTACAGACAATTTTCTTCCTTATCAACACAAATGCCGGCAAAGTGAATTCACTTCTTTTGTGCCATAAAAAACTAGAAGTTTGTGAGGTGGAGAGTGCTCATTTATGCTAATAGCTCCCAATAGCATATGAGTATGTTTTCCCATGTATCAATAAGATACTGTAGTAAACACAATGTTGGTAGCGTCTTTCGCTTTCTTGAGTGATAGTAATACTACTAATATCCACCGGTGCAATAAGACCATCAAAGCAAAAGCTGAAATTTTTTTTCAGAAAAAATTAGGTACAATATTTCTATTTGTCTTGCATTATAGCTAAAAATTTATCATTTACAATTAAAAAAAAAATATATATATATATATATTTGTTCCCTTCATTATGAATAAAAGTTTTTGCTTCAAAAATGGCTGTTATTTAAATTAGTGCTGTCTGTAAAAATTTCTCCACAATAAATCAGTCCTGAGATTAAAGATCTGCTAGAAGTAGTTATTACTAAGATAATTGTACTGAATTTCTGATGATAAAATTAAATATTACATGCAAACATAAGATGTTTATGAATGAAGAAGAAAATGGGAATTCTGCAACACTGAAGCAACAATATACAACCTGGCTCAGGTCTTATAACCAAGGCAACCCGCCTCACGTATACATTTATTGGTTATGTTATTTAACTGACTTATTAATAACACACACAACTTTAAGAATTTATTGATGTGGCCCTACAGCAACCATTACTAACATGAAGGCTAAAGTCTCCTAGTATTATACAAATTGAATTTTTACAACTGACCGAAAAGCCCAAGCCGGAACACGAACCCAGATACTTGGCTTACATTGCCAATGTTCTACCATTTAAGCTACTTGGGCTGACAACTGGCAAGCCTATTTCATTCAGATAACCTTTTTGATAATAACATCTGATCTGTCATGTAGACTGCTCAACAAAAACTGCAGGTAAAAGAACTCCATATAAACGATGGGTATGTAGATATATTATTAACTTATTAATAATATTTAGATTTATTTATTTTTATTTAAAATTAATAGTATATCTATGTACTCATCATTTATATGGAGTTCTTTTAGTAGATACAGTTGAAAAATATTCTTTTAGTAGATTCTTAGTAGTAGATATACTATTAACTTATTATTAATATTTAGATTTATTTATTTTTATTTAAAATTAATAGTATATCTACGTACTCATCATTTATATGGAGTTCTTTTAGTAGATACAGTTGAAAAATATTCTTTTAGTAGATTCTTAGTAGTAGATATACTATTAACTTATTATTAATATTTAGATTTATTTATTTTTATTTAAAATTAATAGTATATCTACGTACTCATCATTTATATGGAGATCTTTTAGTAGATACAGTTGAAAAATATTCTTTTAGTAGATTCTTAGTAGTAGATATACTATTAACTTATTATTAATATTTAGATTTATTTATTTTTATTTAAAATTAATAGTATATCTACGTACTCATCATTTATATGGAGTTCTTTTAGTAGATACAGTTGAAAAACATTCTTTTAGTAGATTCTTAGTAGTAGATATACTATTAACTTATTATTAATATTTAGATTTATTTAGTTTTATTTAAAATTAATAGTATATCTACGTACTCATCATTTATATGGAGTTCTTTTAGTAGATACAGTTGAAAAATATTCTTTTAGTAGATTCTTAGTAGTAGATATACTATTAACTTATTATTAATATTTAGATTTATTTATTTTTATTTAAAATTAATAGTATATCTACGTACTCATCATTTATATGGAGTTTTTTTAGTAGATACAGTTGAAAAATATTCTTTTAGTAGATTCTTAGTAGTAGATATACTATTAACTTATTATTAATATTTAGATTTATTTATTTTTATTTAAAATTAATAGTATATCTACGTACTCATCATTTATATGGAGTTTTTTTAGTAGATACAGTTGAAAAATATTCTTTTAGTAGATTCTTAGTAGTAGATATACTATTAACTTATTATTAATATTTAGATTTATTTATTTTTATTTAAAATTAATAGTATATCTACGTACTCATCATTTATATGGAGTTCTTTTAGTAGATACAGTTGAAAAATATTCTTTTAGTAGATTCTTAGTAGTAGATATACTATTAACTTATTATTAATATTTAGATTTATTTATTTTTATTTAAAATTAATAGTATATCTACGTACTCATCATTTATATGGAGTTCTTTTAGTAGATACAGTTGAAAAATATTCTTTTAGTAGATTCTTAGTAGTAGATATACTATTAACTTATTATTAATATTTAGATTTATTTATTTTTATTTAAAATTAATAGTATATCTACGTACTCATCATTTATATGGAGTTTTTTTAGTAGATACAGTTGAAAAATATTCTTTTAGTAGATTCTTAGTAGTAGATATACTATTAACTTATTATTAATATTTAGATTTATTTATTTTTATTTAAAATTAATAGTATATCTACGTACTCATCATTTATATGGAGTTCTTTTAGTAGATACAGTTGAAAAATATTCTTTTAGTAGATTCTTAGTAGTAGATATACTATTAACTTATTATTAATATTTAGATTTATTTATTTTTATTTAAAATTAATAGTATATCTACGTACTCATCATTTATATGGAGATCTTTTAGTAGATACAGTTGAAAAATATTCTTTTAGTAGATTCTTAGTAGTAGATATACTATTAACTTATTATTAATATTTAGATTTATTTATTTTTATTTAAAATTAATAGTATATCTACGTACTCATCATTTATATGGAGTTCTTTTAGTAGATACAGTTGAAAAACATTCTTTTAGTAGATTCTTAGTAGTAGATATACTATTAACTTATTATTAATATTTAGATTTATTTAGTTTTATTTAAAATTAATAGTATATCTACGTACTCATCATTTATATGGAGTTCTTTTAGTAGATACAGTTGAAAAATATTCTTTTAGTAGATTCTTAGTAGTAGATATACTATTAACTTATTATTAATATTTAGATTTATTTATTTTTATTTAAAATTAATAGTATATCTACGTACTCATCATTTATATGGAGTTTTTTTAGTAGATACAGTTGAAAAATATTCTTTTAGTAGATTCTTAGTAGTAGATATACTATTAACTTATTATTAATATTTAGATTTATTTATTTTTATTTAAAATTAATAGTATATCTACGTACTCATCATTTATATGGAGTTTTTTTAGTAGATACAGTTGAAAAATATTCTTTTAGTAGATTCTTAGTAGTAGATATACTATTAACTTATTATTAATATTTAGATTTATTTATTTTTATTTAAAATTAATAGTATATCTACGTACTCATCATTTATATGGAGTTCTTTTAGTAGATACAGTTGAAAAATATTCTTTTAGTAGATTCTTAGTAGTAGATATACTATTAACTTATTATTAATATTTAGATTTATTTATTTTTATTTAAAATTAATAGTATATCTACGTACTCATCATTTATATGGAGTTTTTTTAGTAGATACAGTTGAAAAATATTCTTTTAGTAGATTCTTAGTAGTAGATATACTATTAACTTATTATTAATATTTAGATTTATTTATTTTTATTTAAAATTAATAGTATATCTATGTACTCATCATTTATATGGAGTTCTTTTACCTGAGGTTTTTCTGTTGAGCTGTCTACATGTTATTACCAATAATGTAACCTGAGCGAAATATGTTTGCTGGTTGTCTGCCTAGGTAGCTTAAATGGCAGAACATTGGCAATGTAAGTCAAGGATCTGGGTTTGAATCCTGTCTTGGGCATATTTTCGCCAAGTTGGAAAAATATAATTTGTATGATAACATTACCAAAGTATGATTGTGTTAAAAAAAAAAAAATAATAATAATAGTATCTCCTAGTATTGACACAAAAAAATTATTAGTATGCACATTTTTTTCTAAATTATGCCTTTTGTTTGTTTTTGATTAAACAGACTAGAAGCAGCTTTTTAACATATGAAATATATCAACTTGGAACATTTTGATTTGCAATATTATCATTGATCCTTCAGCAGTCTTACATAAACCTTACTTAGATTGAAAATATGTTAAAGATAGCAAGAATTTTTAGAAAGAAATCCATAAACCTTCTAAAAGAAAAATCATACAGCATAGTTCAAAAGCTCTGCAATAGCTTTGGAAATTGTTTCTAAAGAGGGCATAATCCTATTTTCAAAAATAACTCCATTGCGAAATTTCATAAATTACACAATTTTATACAAAATTTCACCTTTCTAACCCTTAAATGCCGGGTGTTGCTTTTCAACAACATACCCAATTTAGGCTCTAAAATACTATTAGAATAATATTGAAGCTATAATGCCTAATGTTGCCAATAAAGTACATTCTGAAAATATTATTAAATCGATCTTCAACATGTAGATAGCAACATTTGTGCTGTTTAAGAATAAAGATAAATTTATTTTTTCAATTGCTGCTACTTGTTCTTTTTGTTTTGTTTGGAAGCTTGCGAAATACCCTATTTTGACCTGCAGTGAGAAAGTAAATTTTATTTCTTATTATAGTTTCTAAAATTCTTATGTGTTTAATATTATAGAATTTTATCAAGGGAAATTATTTTTTCAATTAAACACCAGTATTGCCGATTAGTAACAAACTGATTTTTAGCCGTAAACTATACTTAAAACAAAATATGATTTTTTAAAGTATTTTTCCATGATTTATTTAAAAAATGAAAGCCAAAAAACATTATTACAATGATTTTTGAAAAATCCGGCATTTAAGGGTTAAAAATAACAGCATCATTTGAAAAGCTATCAAAAGAAGTATAACTCTTATAAAGCATAATTAGCCAATATATATATATATATATATATATATATATATATATATATAACCATTAAATAAACATTACCAACCACCAACAAAAACTGTGAAATTATGAATAAAATAACATAAACAAATACATTCCCCCCAACACACTTAACATAGATTCCAAAAACATAGTAAAATACAGCAGAAATTGAATAACAGAAATAGAATGATGGAAATTTGTAGAACTTAGACAGAAGCTTCGGGTCCCAAATGCCTTAAGTTCCACAAATAAAATGTGTGGTTTCATCTTTATATTAGCCATAAATTAGCTAAAGAATATGAATTTATGACTATCACACACAGAAAACCGAGAAATAAACCATTGAACACCAATTAAGTTCAAAATGAAACAAGATTAAAAAGGATAGAGGAAAAATAAAAAACAAATTACCAAATTAAAATTCATACTGCCATAGGTATGACAAATACACTCATTATGCATTTTATTCTCATTTAAGATAGTTATACTATTAGAAATTAATAGGATATTGTCCTGAGTAGGCTAAAATTTAACTACATGTTAATTGTTAACTTTATTAAATATTAATGAATCTGAATTAATATAATATGAATTGATAAATATATAAATATAACTACGCCATTATACATACAAAAGTATCAGTTCCACAATAACTTGACACTCAAATACTGCCAATATATATATATATATATATATATATATATATATATATATAAGATACCATAAGGAAAAAATACATCAAAATGAATTGTTGACATTCAAAATGAAAAGATATTTAAAAATATCATAAAAAACATACATTCATAATGGTTATATATATATATATTGCAGTATATTTCAAGGGTTTCAATGTAGAGAGTTATGTACTGCAATTTTGAATTTCTTTTAAGTTAGTTTAGAGAAAATAGTTTGCAAACTTGTACTTTGATAACTCAAGAATACACAGGGATTGAAAACACATGCAAGCAAATCTATATAACTTCATTCTTAAAAATATATTTTGGAGATCATTCATGTACTATGGTTTTAAAATCATAAAATGTTATAAATAAGGATGCACTCTTAAAAAATTATTAAATGTTAAAATTATTAAATGGTTTAACGACTCTATTTAATAATTTCTATATCAGGGACTTATAATAACTGATAAAGAAATAAGATGGAAAAAATATATCAATAATAATACAGCAGAATATATTTTGAGTAAAATAAGTATAAAAGGAAAAATATTTTTTTTAAATCCACTTTTTATAAGCATTCAATATATATCTTGAAAATCATCTCTTATTTCATGAGTGCAATTGATAAGTTTTCCCAAATTGTTGCAATACAATAATTTGATTTGGGCACCGGACGCGATTATGAAAAGTTCACAGCTTTTTTTAAACTTTAAAGAAAGCACAACAGCAAAGAAAAAAAGCATTAATTAAATTATCATTTTAGGATTTTTATATTGATTTCTCATGGCATAATCATAATTTAATTAACATGAAACTATTAATTGATTAAAGTGTATTTTTATAAAAATATATTACACTATTTTTTATTTATGTTTTCTACTTTATAGTGTTTAAAATATTTTGTAGTTGCAGCCTTACCAATGCAGCTTTACCTTGGCCTCTTTTGGTGAGTATGTTTCTAGCATATAATTAACTCCATTGTTGTTCTCATTTGTTTACAATTGTAAACCTGAAGAATATAGGGGAATAGATTCCTCTATGAAAGGTTAACAGAAAAATGCCTTAAAATTAAGTTATTAATTTCTAAAAATATTAGAATATTTTATATAATGAGAAGTATGCTTTTGTACAGCATTTTTATAACTACAGTATGGAACCATTTATCCGGAAACCAGTTAACCGGAAAACCAGTTATCCGGAATGGTATTTCTAATAGACCAGTGATGTCGCTGTACTTGAAAAAACCTGGGTCCGCGGGACCCAGGATTTTCAAAAATCTGGGTCCCTTTTTTACAAAAGCGGGTCCCCATCAATAATAATTTATATTTTAAAGGAATAAATTAAACTTGTTTATTTGGAAAAGATAAATGAAATGCATTAATTATTGTTTTAATAATAATTAAATAATGAATTAAAACCAGTATTATTTGCACTCAAATAAGATATTTTTAAAAAATATTAAGAGAAATTTTCTTTACTTTTTTAAAATAAAAAATGCAAGATACAACTTTAATTGTAAAATAATGTTTATTTGAGAGTAGAAGATACCAAGTTCCACTAACAAGTATAATGTTCGCATTTCTTTTAAAAAGCGGCAAGCTATTTTTTCGAGATCTTTTGACGAAATACACTATTTTGTCTCTGCCCTTTTACGGAAATAGCATTTTTTTTCGCGATATTTTGATGAAATTTGTGTTTTTTTCGAGATCCTTTGACGAAAATCGGCTTTTCTATGCTATTTTTTGATGACATTCGCTATTTTTGGGGGATCCTTTGACGAAATACGCTATTTTTTCGCGATCCTTTGACGAAAAACGGCTTTTTCCGCGATATTTTAATGAAATTTGCGATTTTTTCGCGATCTTTTGACAAAATTCGGCTTTTTTCTTCGATTTTTTGACGAAATTCGCTATTTTTTCGCGATCTTCTAACGAAATACGCTGATTTGTCGTGGCCCTTTTACGAAAATCGCGTTTTTTCGCAATATTGTGATGAAATTCGCGCTTATATCCGCGATATTTTGATGAAATTTGCGCTTATTTCCGCGATATTTTGACGAAATTTGCTTTTTTTTCGCGATCTTTCGACGAAATACGCTATTTTTTCGCGACCTTTTGACGAAAATTGCTGTTTTTGCGCAATATTTTGATCAGATTTGTGCTTTTTTCGCGATCCTTTGACAAAATTCGGCTTTTCCCGCGATTTTTTGCGATTTTTTTTACGAAATACGCTAATTTGTCGCACCCCTTTTACGAAAATCACGTTTCTTCGCAATATTTTGACGAAATTCGCTTTTTTTCGCGATTCTTTGACGAAATATGCTATTTTTTTTGCGGCCCTTTTACGAAAACCGCTGTTTTTGCGTGATATTTTGATGAGATTTGTGCTTTTTTCGCGATTCTTTGACGAAAATCGACTTTTTTCCGCGATTTTTTGACGAAATTACGCGTTTCACGGGACGCGTAAGAGCTATTTTTTTGCGTCCCGTCTCCGATTTTTCGCGTAATTTACGCGCTATAGCGCGTCCGCGGCATCCATGTAGACTGATTTCAGAATCTTTGCAGAAAAAAGTGTTTGACTGTAAAAGACACTGCCAGTTTGACATATGCACTGCTTGAAACATATGTATAATTTGATGTCAACATCTAGTACTTAAGATGGAAACATATTTAATTGTATTTTAGATGTTTTAATTTTTATGCAGAGGAAACAGAAAAATTTTTGTGCCCAAGAGATTCCCATAAATTACCTCCTTTCAAACTCTGGGTAACTTTTGATCTTTCTTACATCTGATTTTTAATCCATGTAATCTAATAATTTAAAATCAGAAATAATGCTACAACCAGATATATTCCATAAAACTTATCAAATGGATGCTGCTTTAATGCCCAACCAGTTAACCAGGAAAACCAGTTATCCGGAATACATCTGACCCCAACCATTCCAGATAAATGGTTCTCTACTGTATTTGAAGATGCTGGAAGGCGGGGGGGGGGGGGGGGGGGGGGGGGGAGGTTTTAAAGAGTTGTCTGTGACTAAAGTAAGAAGAATTTGGTTTTAGGTTTTATAAGGGTAAGTCAGTTAAATCTCAGTTAATCCCCTATCTGGGAGTCAGTTAAAAAGTGATTTCAAAATTAAATCTTTACATATGAAATCAGAGTTTAAAAAAATAAAAAAAAATAAAAAAAAAATAAACATGTTTTCATCAAAATTCACAAAAATGTTTAAAATGTATGTTTTTTAAATGCACTAAAAGGTAGAAAAGTTTTGAAAAAAAAAAAAAAAAAAACTAGCTTGTAAGCTCATGGAAGATTAATGGATTTAAATGGGAATTTTGTCAAATTAGCCAGCCATCGACAAGTTGGCCTCCTATATGACAACTTGTTTTTATCACCAAATTTGACGATATTTAGTCAAGTTGGCTAAAATGTGGCGCTATTGTGGTAATCCTGTCATTAGTACTTTTCAACAAATACTCATTGTTGAAGCAGATGCTGCTTTCTCCATAGGAAATCAAACATAACCATTAAGTAAATTTGACCCCCTTAGCAGACTTGTATAAAGACAAAAACTTCCTGCGCACATAAATATTGGGTCAAAAATTTTCTGCAAATTAATTTAATGTTTAATAAAATTATGTGTTATATTATTTTGACGATATGAATTAAAAACCATAGTTTAAAATAATTGCTATTTAAATTCAAAATTAATTAATATTAATTAATGAATAATTATTTTAATTACAAAATAATAAAGCATCATGATAGGAAGGGGTGAATTCTTTTCAATTATTTTGTCAATGCATATAGAAACTGTAAGTAAAGTCACATGACAATATTTAAATTATTTTTTCATAAGATAAACTCTTGAACAATAGACATTTTTTCCTGACTCCATGTATTTAATTTTTTTTTTTTTGGGGGGTTCAGACGAAAAACGTGAGATGTTCGACGATAATATTGATGTTGTTATTATGGTTTTGAGATGTGTATTCGTAGTTGCTGTAATGTGATTGTCTAAATAAATGTTTTGTGTGTTTTTTAAAGAAGTTATGTTTATAGTAAAATAATTATCATTATTTTAACTAAAATGTTAGAAAATAAATAACAAATTGGTAGCAGAGCGTGGTTCCGATCGAATTTTATATTTTGAGTGTACAAGTAAGAAGAGTAAATAAATATGAATTGTATGAACTAGGCCTAATACAAGTTAAGAATTTGTTCCATTGGACTAACCGCCAATAGAAAAAATTTAAGAGGTAAGAATTTTATATGCATTTAAAAATAGTTTGGAAGATAAAGTATTTTAATTATGTGTGAATCCAATATGTTTGGAATTCCTAGAATAGAGCCGTTAACAAGTAAAAATTATACATTATGGAGTATGCGAGTTGAAGCTTTGATTAAATCAAAACATTTATTTGATGTTATCGAAAATGATGAACCGGTAAAAAATGAAGGGGATCCCGATAGTTTGAAAGCGCATAAAACATGATTAGAAAAGAATGATGAAGTTTACGGTATAATTATATTGACGTTGTCCGCAGAACAAATAATGGCTGTTAGAGGGATTAAAAAAGCTAAGGATTTATGGCAATTACTGAAAAAGCGTTATTTCGGGAATTGAAAATCAGAGAAGAATTCAGTTAAAAATTAATCTTGCGAGAATAGAGAAAAACCAAAGAGAAACAATAGAAGAATATTTGATAAGAGCTCAAGGGATAGTTAATGAAATATTAGAATTGGGTACAGAAATTGATGAATGCGAATTAATAGGATTTATTATAGAAGGGTTCCCAAAGAAATATAGCGAAGTAACAACTGCGATATCATCAAACCCAAATATAACTTATGAAGTAATGCGAGAAACTTTGTTGAGATATGAAAGAAAATATGATAAATTTCGAGAAAACGAGTCTAAAGCATTTAGGGCTAATGAAAAGAAAAAGGTTTTATGTTTTGCTTGCGGAAAGCCAAATCATATAGCGCGGAATTGTTATAGTAAATCGAATATGACACACTCGCGAAATGATAGGGAGTATTCACCTAAGAAAAATTTTCAAAATTATTATAGTAATAAAGTTCAAGATGTAAGAGAATACTCACGCAATAATAAGAATTATAATAAGAATAATAATGTTTCAAACAAGAAGGCAAAAGAATATACATGTTTTACAAATGAACATGCATTGCAGTCAAATGAATTCAATAGAAATGAGTGTAAAGAATCTGAAAATAATAGGGAAATAACCTGGATGTTAGATTCAGCTTGCACTTCGCATATGACGCATAAAGAAGATATTGTTGTAGAAAGAAAACCTGAAGATGTAGAAATTGCAACTGCTGACAGCGAGCGATCAATACAAGCGAAATATCGTGGAAATGTTCATGTTACGGCTTACGATAAGAAAAGTGGCGAAACAAAAATAAAACTTACAGAAGTTCTTTGCGTACCTAATTTAAGAGAAAATTTAATGTCAGCTCCAAGTTTAGTCAGAAAAGGAAAATATGTGATATTTGATAATGAAGGAGCAGCCATTTATGAAAAGAATACAGGCGAATTAATAGCTAAAGGAACATTCGAAGATAATACATTTAAAATAAACTTAGCTGTACGAGAAACAGATGAAGACAGAAATGAATCTTGTTTACAGACAAATGAATCAAAGAAAGGATTATGGCATAGAAGACTTGGGCATATAAATTATGTATACTTACAAAGAATGTCGAGAGAAAATCTTGTAAGGGGATTAGAAAAGATGAATGGTGAAGAAACAAAATGTGAAATATGTATTCAAGGGAAATTAACAAGAACACCATTTAATCATGTGATAGAAAGAACAACACGCATTTTAGAAAGATTACATGTTGATTTATGTGGACCAATGAAAGTACACTCATTGGGAGGGAGTAAGTACATGCTAATGGTAGTAGATGAATATAGTAGAAGATATTATGTAGATTTTTTAAGAAGTAAAGATGAAGCAAAAGAAAGAATTATAAATATAATAGAGAGAAGAGAAAATGAAACCGGCAAGAAAGTAAAAGCGGTTAGATCAGATAATGGTGGTGAATTTACTAATGAAGAGCTCGTGAATTATTACAAAAGGAAGGGCATAAAGAATGAAAGAACCACAATTCATAGTCCACAAAGTAACGGGATTGCAGAAAGGGCTAATCGGACTGTTATTAATACTGCAAGAACATTGCTGATAGAAGCAAAACTACCTTTATCCTTTTGGGCCGAAGCAGTATCAACAGCTGCTTATATACATAATGTTACTCCAACAGCTACGAGAAAGAAAACGCCATTAGAATTATGGTCAAATAATAAACCAACAGTAAAGCATATGAGAGTATTTGGATGTAAAGTTTTTTATCGCAACGATGATATCAATAAAAAGAAATTTGATGTAAGAGCAAAACCAGCAGTGTTTATCGGATATTCAAGAGATCGGCGAGCATACAGATTGTATGATTTAAAAGAAAAGAGAATACGTGAAAGCAGAGATGTAGTATTTATAGAAGAAAAAATGGGATATGAAGATATAGCTAACAAGGAAGAAATGACTGATGAATTTGAATACATCAACATTACCAATAATAAAAATGTAATAGATGAACAAGAAGATAATAATTCCGATGAAAATGAAGAAGAGTTAAATCAGAAAAAGGAAGCAATTGCGTTGTCAGATGATTTGAATGATTCTGCGACAGAAGAATCTGAAGTAAATCATATAATTGATGAAAACAAGGAACAGCAAGAAAAAGAAACTAATGAGAATAAGTTGTTTGAAGAACCTAGAAGATCATCACGAATTAGGAAACCCAATCCAAAGTATTTAGCTAATCTAGTGTACGAGGAAGTTCCAAAGAATTACAAAGATGCATTAAATTCTAGAGATAAGGATAAATGGATAGAAGCAATCAAAAAGGAATTACACTCATTAGAAGAACACAAAACGTGGAAAATCGTTGACAAACCAAAAGATGTGAAGGCACTGAGAAGCACATGGATTTTTACTGTAAAAGAAGACGGTGAAGATGTAAAATATAAAGCAAGATTAGTAGCCGACGGATCAAGACTTAAATTTGGAACAAATTATCAAGAATCGTATAGTCCTGTAATGAAAACTGAATCATTTAGAACTTTATTGGCAGTCGCAGTGATGAAAGGTTACAAAACTAGATTTTTCGACGTAGAAACAGCATATCTGAATGCAGATCTAGAAACTGCAATTTATATGAATCCGCCTGAAGGTCTACAAATTGAAGGAGGGAAAATATTATTGGTAACAGGAAATTTATATGGGTTGCCAGAAGCAGGAAGATGCTGGTATGAAAAATTAGTTAATATATTTGATAAAATTGGGTTACAGCCCTGCAAAGCAGATCCATGTGTGTTTTTTAATAAAAATGATAATAAATTTATTGCAGTTGGAATATATGTCGATGATGGAATAATCATTAGTGAATCCGAAGAATTAATAAATAAATTGATACAAAAATTGAATAAAGAAGCAAAAATTAAAGAGCTGAAGAAAAACATTAAATTCCTTGGTATTGATATTGAAGAAAATAATGGAGAATTTTTGCTAGGGCAAGCTAAGTATGCAGAAAAAATCTTAGAAAGATTTGATATGGAAAATTGTAAAAGTGTGAAAACCTCTGGTGTTTCTGGAATAAAATTAGATGAATATGAAAATGAAAATAAAATTGATGAAACACTATATCTAGAAATGCTTGGAAGTATAGGATATCTAGTAAGAGGAACAAGGCCAGATTTAGCTTTCACTTTAAGTAATTTGTCTCAATATGCAAAAGATCCTAGAGAAATTCATTTACAGGCAGTGAAGAGAGTTTTGCGGTACATTCAAGGCACTAAAAACTACAAACTTCGAATTAAAAATTAAAACGGCCAATTATCACTTTGTTCTGATGCTAGCTGGTGTACTACACGGGATTCAAAATCATTTGGTGGATATATCGTAAAGATAGGAGAATCACTGATTGAATGGAAAAGTAATAAACAGAAACTGGTTGTGCTTTCTACAATGGAATCTGAACTTTTAAGTTAATGTGAAGGAAAATGGTTATTGGGTCTCTTGGAAGAGTTAAGCCAGGAAGAAATGGTGAAGCGTCCAATAGAAATCAATACTGATAGTCAATCTGTAATTGATTGGATTAAAAACCCAAGAGTGAATAATCGCAACAAACATATAGGTAGAAAATATCATTTTGTAAAAGATGAAAGAGCGAAAGGAGAAATTGAAACAAAATATGTAAATTCGTCTGAACTGGAAGCAGATATAATGACTAAGAATTTGAGTTATGATGTCATGAAAAAACATATTACAAGTCTCGGAATTACTGAGGATTATTGACATGCGAAAGGAGGGATTTGTAAGTAAAGTCACATGACAATATTTAAATTATTTTTTCATAAGATAAACTCTTGAACAATAGACATTTTTTCCTGACTCCATGTATTTAATTTTTTTTTTGGGTTCAGACGAAAAACGTGAAATGTTCGACGATAATATTGATGTTGTTATTATGGTTTTGCGATGTGTATTCGTAGTTGCTGTAATGTGATTGTCTAAATAAATGTTTTGTGTGTTTTTTAAAGAAGTTATGTTTATAGTAAAATAATTATCATTATTTTAACTAAAATGTTAGAAAATAAATAACAGAAACAGCCCACTCCTTAATATTGTGATCTCTTCACACAAAATGCAAGTGACTCTTATAACACTATGAAATTATTCGATTTAACCGCCGTCGCCGGGCTAAAAAGTCACTGCAGACGCCGATGGAAAACCAATCTGGTTGTGTGGGAAATAGAAATAAAAGGGTCTGTTATGTCACAACAATATGTTTTGAGTCTTTAAACTTTGAATTGTGGGCAAACAATATATAAATCGTGCATAAAATTGCGGAATATTTTAAATTTTCGATATTAAAAAAAGTTACAAAAACAAAAAATACGTTTTTCTTTTCTTAACTTTTTTTCCGCAAAGGTCCGGATTTTTTGGAAAATTTTCTGTGTACGGCATTCGCGCGCACGTCTATATTATACAACTCTGCCTCTTAGGGATCGAATTTTTAAAAAATCAATGTGTCCAATTCATGTATTGTCCTCAAGAATACATACAAATTCCAAATTTTAAAGCTTTATGTCAACAGAAGATGAGTGAAAAATGAGTCACAAGATTTGACTGACACACATGCACATAACTGTAAGTTAAAATAAAGCATGTAATAAAAGATTGTATTTTTACCCCCCCCCCCCATTCAATTATGTAAAAAATTGAAGTTATGCAATGGTTAGAAATAATGTACAAGTGATTAAAAAAACAACCTGTTTTTAGGCATGCATCCAAAAGTGGATTACACATTTCAGAAGTCTGTTATGAATTAAATAAGATTTTGTTACTAAAATAAAAATGACACAAATAATTCAAATAGATTACCTTTGACATGCTTCACAATAAAGCTGCTCCACTGTTTCAGTCAACAGTAAATTCTGTGCGTAGAGTTTATTGAATATGTCTTGAGCAATTCTAAAAACACAAAGTTAAAATACAGATTAATAATAATACAAATACTGTCAAGTACATTGGTAAAGAAGTACTTGTTAAACACACTGACAAATGTATTAAACATATACAGGGTGTCCATAACTAAACGACCCTATTTTAAAGTTGCCTACAGACAAAAGTATTGTTCAGAATGTTGTGAAATTTTATGGGGCAACGTAACAAAGGTGTTGAAATTTGAGCAAAGCAAAAAATCCGTTCAAAATTTCACTGCCAGAAGGCATATTTCAACGAATTGCACATTTAGCATACATTTACTATAGTTAAAACATTTTATTACAACCAAACATGTTCTGCCTGATGGTCATCATTTTTAGATACTATCTCAGGTAGCACATTCCACAGTTGACCGCAGTGCATTCAGCAAAATGCTAAGAACATGTCATGAAATGTTGTCTTTAAGATCATGTAAAGTTAATAAATAAAATTTCTAAATTATCATAAATGTATGCTAAATGTGCAATTCAATAAAAAACGCCCTCTGGTGGCGAATTTAACTAATTTTTTTTTTTTCCACTTAAACAAATTCTCATCTCTTTATTATGTATTTCACAAAATTTCACAACTTTATGAGCAATAGTCTGTAGATAACTTTAAAGTTGGGTTGTTTAATTATGGACACCCTGTATTTGACATCATGGAGGAATGAGATAGATGGAGATGGCTGGGTAAGGTGGCTGGGGGTGCACCAAAAAAGTAACCCTAAAATCTGCTACAGAAGGCCCAAACAAAACCACGTGCTTTGACACGCCTATCAGTTCTAACAAACCGGTTTAAACCTGTATAGAGCTGTGGTGTGCTGTAAACTGCTCAGAAATTGTTATTCAAGATATGATTAAAATTTCGATAAAAAATGACCATATGCACTGTTACAGGATGTAATAGTAGATAAAAATGTATCAAAGATACTAATATATCACTTCACAGAATTATTTGATTATTTTATCATACATATTTTAAGTATCAATATCAGATGCGTCTTTTAAGATTTTTCTTGAAAGGGAAACATTCTTTTGTCATTGTGCTAAAATCGTTTGCACTCGAAAATCTAGATTTTCGATTAACATTTGTAATTAGTTTTCATACATAATTTTAAAAGAATGCTTTCATCATTATGTTTTATCTATTTACATGCAATTATTAATATGTTGTTAAAAACAAATAAAGACGTTTAACTAAATTAGCAGCGATTGATTTAGGCAAAAATGGAGGCCAATTAGAAGTGCAATCACAAAATTTCATTCCATCAAAGAAACTCTTCATTAATTAGTTTGAATTAGTTGAGTTTTGAAAAGTATTATTATATGGAAAAAATAAGTTCACCTGATAGGAAAACTTTAGCTGCAAGAATGAAATTATTATCAATAAATGCTTCGCTCGCAATTGAGTAATTGGACTTTACGTTTATCGATACAAAATTTTATTTTTCACAAAATTATTATACATTTCACAAGAATAACTTTTTCCTTTCAGAAAACTGACACCAAAAGAAAAAGAAAACTTGCATCTATTGTCTATTCTACATAGTAATAATAATAATAAACACTAGTTGGATGCACCAATCCTAAAACTTTCTTCTTTTTCATACATGTTAATTCTTCAAAATTCGCTATGACACTGTCAAATTAAATGGCAATATATGCCCCTCATGAGGATTCTAAAGATATGAAATTCTGTACATTAGTTCTTGAGATATGACTATCACTGAAATCATGTAAATCCAGCAAAATACAGCCTAGCAGCACCACCTATTCGGTGCTTTATACCAAAACCTAATCAGCAACAACTTAGGTCACTGTCTGACTGAATCAGAAGTTTGGAGAAAATCCGTGCATTAGTTTTTGAGATAGAGTTATTGTGATAATCGTGAAAATTGCAGCATAGTAGCGCCACCTATTGGGAGATTAACACCAAAATTTAATCAGCAGCAACTTGTGTCAACGTCTAAGTAAATCTGAAGTTAGATGAAAATTCGTGCATTAATTTTGAGATTGAGCTATTACAGGAATTGTAAAAAGTGCAGCACAGCAGCGCCAACTGTTGTGCGATTTACACCAACACGTGATCAGCACTAATTCATATCACGGACTAACAGAATCTGAAGCTTGATGAAAATCCGTGCATTATTTCTTGAGATAGAGCTATTGCATAAATCACAAAAAATGCAGCATAGTAGCGCCACCTGTTGGGCGATATACACCAAAAACTAATCAGCACCAATTTAATTTTTGATTATATTTGGTTCATTCATTCAGTATGTCTTAGCAGCAGACTTTGTTATATTTTTAGGATTGAGGGGGCATAATAATGTATTTAACAAGGAAGAAAAATCATGCATCAAGCACAGAATATGAAACACTTCCAGAATTCTTTAAAGCTGTTCTTAACTGCTCTGCTCAACAAGTGCAAAACATTTTGATACATTTACAAATTCATTTTTTAACGGAATGATATAAAATTGGAAAGCCTGACACCATGGAAACGATTTAGAATCGAACTGCGTTTCCCATTTTTTGATCAATAAATTACCTATTGAGTTCTAGGCGATTTTGATCACGTGACAAACACGTTTTTCAACCTTTCTTGAGTACTTATTTTTCTTTTGCATGAAAATTCGGTTTAAAATGCCCACTTTGACACTATTTTCTAAAAGATCTATTGCGTTTGTAAAAAAAAAAATGGAAAAAACAGCTCGATTAGGGTAGATCGGGGCTAGTTGGCCCAGCCGCAATATTTTTTAAACTTTGCGTTAAATAACATTGTTAGTCCAGCCAGGTATGCGTTTCTTCGCTTTCCTCCTCCAACATAAGCACCATTGAAGTCGGAGCTTTTGTTAAAGAATTATTGAGAATTTTCAAAATTTTGCAAAGGTGAGTAAATTTCCTCTCATATAAATAATCGGTTTTTATTTGTTTGTAAATTACATTCTAGATTTTGAAATATAATAATTCAGAAAAATAATTGTTCGCAGTTATTGTAGGGCATGTTTTTTTATTGAAATACTTTCAGAATAATTCGTTACAGTCATGAAAAACAAAAATGGCGATACGGGGTTAGTTGGCCCATTTTGCACGGGGCATGTTGGCCCGCAACAGATTAAGGAAAATGTGATTTTTTTCTTATACAACCTACCCCCCCCCCCCCCCCCACACACACACACTTTTTTTGTTTTTAATTTCTTTTTGCTGTAAGAATTGCTCCTATCAAAAGCTTGTCAATACAAAAATTATGGATAATATTAAGAGCATTTATGATAAACTTAAGTGAATTTGATATCTTGTGAATTGACGAAATTTTTTATTTTAATTTAGGAGGCTATATTGTGGTTTTGTTCGAAAGAAATAAAAATTAAGATTTGGTAAAATTTTGATCATTTCTTAAACTTTTATACTATCAGAACATTAAAAAGTGACGTGGGCCAACTTACCCCGCAATCGGGGCAGGTTGGCCCAAGCGACTTGGTGTCAATTTGAGCTTCTAAACTATAAGTTAATATTTTCAAACTTTACTATTGTTACTTCTTCCTGAAAGTACAGTAATAGTGGTAACGTAAAAAGAAATTTAAAATGTTGAATTGTAATTTTTTTTAAATTATTAGAAGAAAAAGCGGGCCAACTAGCCCTGGTCTACCCTACATAGTTTCTGAACAACAACACTTGCTAATTTCAGACATTTCCGAACAAAAATAAATTAAAACTTATGTCAGAAAGTTGCCCTTTTAGATTGGAGAACAGCCTTAACAAAATTTCTCTGTTTAATAAGCTAAAAAAATATCTAAATAAATATTTCAGAAAAGCGTGACACATTTGAAAGCCAAATTTTAGCAGTTACCGTCCATAGCCGAAAAAGTAGTTCAATTCTATTGTGCATTTCAACATCGGCCTACCTAACGGGTCCAAATGAGCCTGACAGGAAAATCTGAATTAGTTCAAATACAGTAAAATCCAGCTGAATGTTATAAAATTAGAAATTGGTTTGTAAACTGCTATTTTTCGATCTAAACTCATAAAAACTTAGAAAACATATGACTTGACGCAGTACAATATAAGCAGATAAAAAAGCAACGTTTACAGTACCAAAAAGCTTTCACTTGTTTCAAAACTAATAGTTTCAGTAGTCATAGCGCGCCATCGTCAGTGCAAAGAATCATTCTTTGCACAGATGACGATATGCTACAGCTATCGAAACTAGTTTGCAACAAGTGAAAGTGTTTTGGTGCTATAAACGTTGTTCCCTTATCTGCTTATAGAATCCGATGGTTAATCTCTCGATTTGAATTCTATATTGTATGCTAAAACTTAATTTAGTAAGAAAATCCATAATAGGTATTCACCTTCAGAAATTTCTATTAATATGTGGAAAATACTGGAATTTTTTGTATAGTCCAGTATATTACCAACAGATTTTCCAGAAATTTCTACCAATATGCGGAAAAGCCTTGAATTTTTTGTACAGTCCTGTATATTACCAACAGATTTTTATAAGCACCCCATATTAAGCTAAAATTTAATCCAGACTATTGTTAAGGCATTGTTAAAACTACTCAAAGTAGACTTTCAGATAATATTATCCTTAGTTACTGGAAATTAAGTATCCAATTTTTTGCATGGCCGTGTATATGATTTTATTTATATTATGCAAATATCTTTTAGCATACTAAATATAGTTCAACTAGAAAGCGCATAACTCTATTAAAAACTGCCCTGCCATTCACGCAGATACTTCTCCATGCTTACTATTTTTTGGTGTAGCCCTGTAAATTATCTATTGCATTTATACACATAACATAGCAAGTAAAAATTTAGCTAAGCTTAAACACGTATACCATAAATAATATAGCATTTTCAGCAATTATCAATAATATGGAGTACTTTAGATACGGTACTGTATCCGAATATTTTGTGTGCCCTTGTAAATGAACGATAAATGCTATGCACGCCATATTTCACAGCAAGTACATTGTAGTAAATCTGAGTAATTTATGTCTATTTCATTATATTTGGGTAACATAATTTCGCTGCAAACTGCCCCCCCCCCCCCCCCCCCCCCGCCGACATATATAACGGAATTATTTTGTGTGACCCTGTAATCAATGAATAATACATTCTTTGCAAACCCCATATTCTACAGAATGCATGTTTTACTGCACTTTATAAATGCATATTAATTCCTTTATGTTTTAAATGGTCTAACAATATTAAAATGAACTTGAAACGATTTTTTCCATTGATTGTAATGTAACAGAATACCTTTGACCGTCCATGCAAATGAACTATAAGTGCTACACTTTTTTTTTTTTTCAATAGTGATCATGCTATAGTAAACGTCAATAACATATAAAAAATGAGTGTGATCCGAGTATATTTACAAGAGTTAGAGCTCAGCCAGAAGGCCAGACAAACCAAAGTCATAAACATTTTTCATCTATGTTGGAAAGTATTAAAAATTACTGTAAAGAAGAAAACTTTTAATAATACAATTTTTAGTTCATATCAAATGTTTTCAATACTTTATTTTATTTTATTTTGACATTTTATTATTGCTAATTTTCAAATTCCAATTATTTTAAAAGTAAACATTTATTTTAATAAATAACAATACAACAAAGACCGTTTAAAAAATGTATCATTTTTTCTTAAAATATACTTCAGCTGTAATTCATCTCCTTGAATTCGTCTTATTAATACAAAATCCCTTCCACATGCTTGTTTTGTTTGGGCCTTCTTGGACGTTTAAATTTGAGCGATAAATGGTTTCATATTGCAAACCCTTTTTATGGCATACTGCATCTCCATCTCTTTCCTCCATGATTTGACACAATATCATAATAAAACTATCTACATACAAATAATATAGAGTGGTGGTATTTACTATGCAGTCCTTGAGTTCATTTTATGAGGTCTCACAAATGAACACAGACTTTTGGATTTTATATTATACAGCCTTTAGAATTTAGCTGCTCCAAATTTAGTATCTTGTACTAAAAAGATTTTCAGCCTCTTAAGTTTAACATATTTATCTGGAATGGCATTTAATCAACTGAATAATAAAAAATAAATACAGCTTGCTAGACAAATTTTTTTTTTTTTTTTTTAATTGCTGTTGGAAAAAGTTTTAAATTCAAAAATACAGTCGAACCCCGATTTAATGAATCGCGATTTAACAGATTTCTCGATTTAGTGAATTTTTTTATAGTCCTGACAAAAATGAACAATAATACTTTGATTTAACGAATTTATAATCTCGATTTAACAAATAATTTTCGTTGGCAAAAAAAAAGGAAAAATTGAAGATATTTTCTAATGTTTGTTATAAATTTTAAATGTCCCTGATTGTTAATTTTCTAAATAAGAAGATCTTTATAACGCAATTCTATATAATGCAATTCTCCATATAACGCACAACTTCTCAGATGTAAACAATGATTTTTGCAGTTAAAAAGCACCTGCACTTTCACATTGTAAAATAATTCTACTCTCTAGAGGACTAAATTTGATACATTAGTTCAACTTTATCTTCTAATTTAAGACCTTTTTACTGAAAAAATGCTATTATTACAATAAACATTTTTGAAAATGTCTAATATAAGGGATGGTTGTGTCAGTTATATTTGGATCATGTTTATGAAGTAAAATTAACAATGTCTGGCCTATATTATGCAAAAATTTATAATTTGGATAACTCTTGGTAACAAGGAATGGAGTATAAAGATATTCTAATGTATTTTGATGTGTTTCAGACATATTTGGCCATGTTTACAAGGTGGAATTTAATGATATGATCCATATAATGCAAAATTCTATATAACGCACAACCTTGCGTTTTTAGGTTTGCGTTATAAAGATCTTCTACTGTATGTATCTTATGATGCAGAAATATCTACATGCGAAAATGCACATTACACCGAGGTCATTAATGGCAGTTAGTAGTGGATCGGACGAAGAAGATGAAATAGAAATGAAGTATGTAACGTTCAAAAAAGCAGTTAGCAGTTTGGATACTTTGAAACGGTAGTTGATTGCTTATGATGTTGGTGACACTGTTTTCACAGCTTCAGAAAAAATCAATACAGAAGTTTGGAATGCAAAATCGAAACAAAGGAAAGAAACATCTATAAAAGATGACTTATAATTTATTGATAAAATTTAAATAAATGAGATTTTTTCTGAATTACAATATTTTTCAATTTATAGTAGTACATAAAAAAAAGAATCAATTTTTATATAGAGTATTTTTTAAAAGCAACAAATGTTTAATATCATTATTCAGGTAAGTGACCATTGTTTTTCCTTATTTATTGCCACTTTTTAAACTTGTTCTGTTGTATAAAACTATTCCTTTTATTATCCTGATTTAGCGAATAATCTCGATTTAACGAACAAAGTAACTGGTTCTGACTGTATGTGAAATCATGTAAGTCAAACAGGATCTTGTACTGACAGTTGAACATAAGTTTGGATATATGGGTCTTACAAAATTCCCTTTAAAATGGAGACCAGAAAGGAGATGAAGAGTCAGACAAAGAATGACTCAAAATTATTGAAGAGTCACTCAAGGATTAAAAGTTAAGTGATATTATTGCCCTGGATAAGGAGAAATGAAGAACTCTCAAAAATATTTTTATGGATCAAAGAAACCCACTGCTTAGTGGAAATTCCTAAAGATGATGGTGGTAGTTACATTTAACATTAAACTGTTAACATTGGCTAAAATTAATAATTACATATTAATAATTATATATTAGTAACTCACAACAATTCTAGCTGACCTCCTCTCCCACACGCATTGCCCATGCCTGCAATAATAACCTTAAATACACTTAAAACCAGTGTTGAATGATTTTATATATTTTAATGAAAATCTTTCCAAATGAACCTCGCCCCACTGCCTTCTACAGCATGTACTCTTGAATTTGTATAATTTATATTTTTAAATGAAAATCTATCCAAATAAAAGAGATTTCTGTTTATATTGTGGAAAAATCACCACAAAATGCTAGAAAACCCCCAAAATCATTAAAAAGTCAAAAATTGCAGAAAACAAATTTTACTGTAGTGGGCAAAAACATTGCAACAAATATTCTTTCATAAATATAAAAAAATCTCCACAGAATGTAAAAAAAAAGCTAAAAATTCAAAAACGACAGAAGACAAAATTTACTATAGCTATCTAAATCATTATAGCCATAATTCTTTCACAAATGTCAAAAATTCTCTGTAGAATGTGAAAACACTTTAAAAATTGCATAAAATATCACGAAAAATTCAAAAATCATTGTAAAAATTCTAAATACACTTTATTGAAAGGAAGAAAACATTTACTATAATGGCTTAAATTAATAAAAGTGGATTCTTTTAACTAATGTAGAAAAATCGCCACAAAGTGCTAAAAGTCACATTAAAAAATGCATAAAAACTCAAAAATAGAGGACACAATTTTTTACACTGGGCTAAAACATTGTAAAAGTAATTCTTTCATGAATGTTAAAAATCACCTAGAATGGAGGGAAAGAAAAAAAAAACCTGCAAATTGCATAAAATATTTTGAAAAATTCAAAAATCACTGCATAAATTCTGAAAAAATGTTATTAAAAAGGGAGGACAAAATTTATTATATTGGCTTGCTTAAAAAGATTGAAAGTGGATTCCTTTAAGTACTGTTGAAAAATCGCTGCAAAATGCAAAAAATTGCATTGAAAAAATGACAAAAACTCAAACATCACAGAGGAAAAAATTTACTATATCGAATTAAAACAGTGTAATCAGAATTCTTTCACGAATGTCAAAAAAATGCTGTGAAATGCGAAAAAATGATAAAAATTGCATTAAAAATCATTGGAAAAGAAAAAGGTGAGAAGGAGAGTGAGGATGTAAAAAATGATTTTTGACATTTATATACTGTAGACTCCCTCAAATCCACAGATGCCTAAAATCCGCACATCATCGCAGATGTAAACAATGAAATTTTCAGCTGAGATGTAGGGGCAAAATTGCAGATTTTTTTTTTTATATATATATATCATTTTGTATGTATTTTAATATGCAATTCTCGATAATATCACTGAATTCACAACTTTTTCAAGAAGGAAGTATACATTTATTTTTGAAAAAAAAAAAATCAAGATATTGCTGAATTGCTGAAATTATACAGCAATCACTGGTAATCAAATCTTTTTACCAAACATATTTATGTATTAATCAAGCATTTTTGTTTATTAACGACTGGCTAAACCTGAAATAAAACTTCCTTACTTTATGATTTTGATGTGAATTAATAGGGCACCTTTATGAGGAAAATTTCATTGAATAATTCTAGGAAAATGTATCTCATCTTTATTATGCATTAATTATTTAGTTGACATTTACTTTTAATAATTTAAAATTATCTTACTTTTATCATTTTAGTTTATTACTTTACTTAATTATTTTAATGTTTTACTATATTGCAAGCATTCATTATAATTTTGATTGCACTATTACATTAAAATTACTGTTTAAAAAATGTACATAAAAGCATGACCAGAAATCCACAAAATTCGAAAATCTGCAAAACCTCTGGTCCCAAGCTGTGCAGATTTGAGGGAGTCTACTGTATAAATTTTCAATTCTGACCAATACTTGCCGCAGAAAAATAAATACAGTCGAACCTCGTTATCCCAACACTCTAATGACCAGAAAAAAGTGTCGTTCAGAGTGTTGCGGTAACTGGAGTTGGACAAAAATATGTTTATAAAAAGCAGTATTTTTAATTAATTTAAGACAAGTTTAAATTCATAACTGTTCTTGAAGTTTTAAACAATAAATCATTATTATTAAACAAAATAATAAAAAAAATTGAAAAGAATAAAAATCAGATTTTTTATGACTTTTTCTTTTATTGTTAGATGAAATATTGATAAATTAAGGTTTGCTTATCCATAGATGTGCTTCTTACAATTCTTTTTTCAATATTATACAATGAATTGTAGTCAATATTCGTTGTTTCAGAAATGGATGTTAGAAAATTTCTGATCGTTTCAATGCAATGCAATGCTTCGGTTTTAGTCGGATGAAAAACGGCATGTAACCACAAGAATGCGCCGCCTGACCAGAACAAAAAGACCGTGAGTAGATTAATACGTCTATCCGGAGCTTAAGTGGGTCATTCATAGTGTGTTGGTTTATTTATTCAGATAACAGATTGATGTAAAATTTCTCATTTATCTCAATGGGTATTTTAGGCACTTTTGTGAAAAGTTTGGCTAAGACATTTCTTACCACTTAATTTCCATGCTTATAAGATGGATTATAAAAAAATGGACCATTTTCCTAAACCATCGGGATATCCGGAGTTGCAAATTATTCAACGACGTAAAATCCAGAGTTTATTTACATTAAAATCATATACAGAAAATGGAGACTTTGAAAAACTGACGTAATAAGCGGAGCGACGTGAAAAACCGGGTGTCAGGATAACGAGGTCCGACTGTATACCCCTACACCTCTCTTATTTAATTATAAAACAGAGTTTTCCATAATTTGGGCAGAAACCTCTTTTCAATTCTGATCAATATTCTGCCTCTTATTTATTAAGGTGTCCTACTCTGAATAGCAGGTTTATTTCTTCTGTCTGTGACTCAAAGAGCAACTCAGCTCAACTCAACCTATTGTTTATTTTCTTTGAAGATCGGAAAAAAATTTTTGGATTGAATTTCACCATATCTATATTTTGTAGCAGTAAGCTGTAAGCAAATAAAACTGATAAATTTAAAAGCTTTATTTGATTTTGAAAATTTCATTTCATTAAAATTGCAACAGGGGGGGGGGGGGAAAGGGGGGGTTGACTCATTTCAAACACTTTCTGAATTTGTATATTGCACCATCTATCAGCACAGATTGTAATGCCAAATCAATAAAAATTTATTTAATTAACTTTTTTAAAAAACAAATTGAAAATCCAAAAAATGGCTTAGAGATGCATAAATAAAGACACAAACCAAGGTTGGTTGTTGGTTGTATTTATGATGGCCAATTATCTGCACGAGGGATATAGGCCCAGGGGGAGAGTGCCCTTCGTGGGGGTCTTTCTAAGGGAACCTAACTCGTATTAACACTTGGAAATCCAAGGTTCGAAGAAAACCACGAAAACTCCGAACGATTAGGCCGATGGGTGCGATTGGGATTGAACCCAGCACCTCCCGTCTACCAGCTTCGAGAGCAGAACCTCTCAGCCACCACAAACCAAGGATCAGCAACAAATTTCCCTGAATTTTCCACATTAGGGTAAAAAATCTCCAGATATCAAGATTTTGTGATGTTACACACAAAAACTCTTAAAAGTTGTGAATTTGAGAGTGGAACTTTCATAACTGATTCTAAAGTAACGACTACTGAATTGTTAAAACAAATTTTTGCAAAATTTACAAATTCTTGAACATTTTACAGATACACTTTCAGCCTCAGGTTTTATCCAATCAGGATTTCTGCATCACATTGGTCACAGTTAAATACAAATTGCTTCGACATATTTAAATACAAATAATAAATAATCAATATAAATTAAGCTAACAAATGTTCCCAAACAAAAATAAGTAAACAGACTGAAACATCTAATCAATTCTACAACATTCAGTACTAACAAGGGAACCACTTTTGGTGCTGCTAACACCTAGCATCGAGACCTGGTGCATTTTGCAGCCCTATACATAAAAGTTAGGGAACCGATAAAATTTCTTTGTTAAAATAATATTTTATATAGTTTTTTATGCTTTTAATTTTTTATTATTGCATTTTTAGTTGTTTATTTCACGCCAAAAGTGAGTTAAGTCGCCACATATGGAGCAACAATTTTTCCGCCCGCTTTATCCTGGGAGTAAGTACAGTACATTTTAGAATTATATCAGATTGCGATTTGTTTGATAATTGATAGTAGAAGAAACATGAAGTAGGTCTTTTCTTTTTTCTCTATTTTTCTTTTTTTGATAAATATATAAATAGTAAATATATTTCTGTAAAAGCTTTCAAGATCGTTGAAAACTATTTTTTAGTGAAATACGAAATAAGCAAACCATTTTCTTTTGAAATCGAATGGAATAAAGTTTCGAATGTTTAAAATGAAATGTTGCTGTATTAAATGGTCCTTTGGTAAAAGTAATCATAAAGTAAATTAATATTTTTACACAATTTAGAAAAATTACTGTGGCTGATTAGGTTGGACTTACAATTTCTACTGAAGTCCAAAAACCAATCCTCAAGCAATACAAACAGCTATGACATTTGGCTAGGGTTGCCAGAAAGCTCTACTTTTGGGGAAAAAAAAAAAAAAAAAAAAAAAAAAAAAACGCCAACGTTTTTCCCTGCCAAAAGATATGAACATAATGTTGCAATTTTTCAAAATCAAATTCATGGATTCTTGAAGAAATTTGTAAACTTTTTTCTATATTTTATACTTATTATTAACTAATTTTTATTTTTAAGTGCTCTTCTTTAAAAAACTTCAATGTTAACAGTCCGTTAAGTGGTCTCGAAAATTGAATTTTCAGAGAGTTATGCTGCTGTAAAATCAAGAAATATTATTTTAACAGAAAAATTTTATGTATTCTCAAACTTCATAACATAGGGCTTTAAAATGCACCAGGTCTCAATGCTAGGTGCTAGCAACACCAAAAGTGGTTTCCTTATAAGTTTCAGTGAAACTGGAGTTGAAAATCTTGCGTTAGAAGGAAGGATTGAAAAGGGGCAGACAAAATTATTTGCAAGACAGGTTGAAATACTCTTTACAGTACTTATAAAGAGCAAAATTTGATTTTCCTGGTGCTGCAATTTCAAATCCTTAGTTTTATAAGGAATTTTTACTTGGAAGTTTAATTTTTTTTTAACTCTTTCTCAGAGTTTTCAAATTTCTCCGATTTTCCTGTCCATATAAGTTTCCCTGACTTATTTAGGTTTCCCAGTTAACTAGACACCCTGACAGACAGTTCTTTCCACTCAGTATGTGTTTCGATTAGCATGATAATACTGCTGAATTGATTAACCACACTCACTGAAGGAAATCTGTACTACCCATATTTCATCATTTTTAAATTATTTAAATTTCAGACACAATAAAATGAAACAAAATAAAATAATGCTTAATAAAATAAAAATTACCATATGTTTTTGTGTATAAGTTGAAGAATTTTAGACAAAATTTGGGAGTTGAAAATGGGTGGGGGGGGGGGGGGGGGATGTCAACTTATACACTAGTTAAAAAAAAAAAAAAAAAAAAAAATTGCAGATAATCGGCAAATGGACAAGTCTTTTAAGTAATTACATATGGGTCTACGTTGGAGAGAGAAATAAAAGAGGACAATGGTCATTTCCCTGTGATTGACAAAAAAGCTTAACAATAATGTCCCTGTAATTGTTCTGCATCCATTTTCTTCTGGGACAGAATTCCTTTCAATACAGGAGCATTCCTTTCAACATTTTAATCTCCTTTTTAAAAAGAGTTCAACTTGAGAATGCTTCTAGATGGCTCTCCTAAAAGTCTTACAATACAAAGAAGTACTGTATTTTAGCAGTCTAAGAGGTTGTTTACCCTTCTAAATAATGTTTGAATAAATTTTTGTAAGATTTTTTAATTTTTAAGTATCATTAAATTGATATGAATAGGTTTTAAAATAGTTTAAGTTTCTTCGGTTTTACATAATTATACAGTTTTAAATGTTGATTTTTTTTTTTTTTTTTTTTTTTTTTAAGTCTGATTAGAAAGTTAAAAATGTTTACTAATTTAATGAAAATGTATTATTATTTTTTTTTTTATCCACAATTACAAATCATTTTTCAACATACTACCAGAAATGTGGTTTGATTTATACACGAAAATTTAATTTTTTTTCAAAATTTTGACTTATACAAAAGTATATACGGTAAATAAAAAAACTTAAAACAATGACCTTAAGTGCAAAATTTTCATATTCATACATACTCAGTTTGCTGAGAAGTGGTTGTTCTTCCAAAGTAATCGAAAGAAATATTGAACCACTCATAAATCTCCGTGTGCAATTTGTTGAACTTGTCACATATTTCTTTGGGGGTCATTCCTAATTCAATGGCTTTTGTTTCGGTGGCAGTGCCATACTCGTCAGTACCACATACATAGAATGTGTTGTAACCTCTTGAACGACAATACCTGAAATATAAAAATGCATGCAATAAATAAAGGTATAAAATTGAAATTAAGGAATTTATAAAAAGAAAAAAAAATTTTTTTTAAAGGCATTTTGGAACAGAATTATATAAACATGAAAAGATTTGTTACAATAAAGTTAGTGCATCAAAAATGTAAACAGTTTTAACGATTTTAAACTTTTTGTACAAGGAGGGAACCTTAAGAAGTGCAGAAAAAAGATCATCTGAGAAATTTTTTTAATTTATTTATTTTATTTATTTTTTATTTTTTTATAAAGGGTGTTTTTTATTCTATTCTTCTATTAATATGAAAACAGTCTTAAGGGGTCTCAGGACTCTTAAAATTGGAAAAAATGAAAAAATAAGACCATTTTCAACATTTAATATCTTAAAATGTATTTGATTTTAAGACACAATTTTAATTGGAATAAAATATATAAGTATGTTCTTTCATTTCATGTATTTAAAAAATTATAAGATGCAGAATTAGCATTTACAGGGGGCTCCAAACTGTTAGACATTTTTCGAGCAAAAAATCGGCATAACAGCTTACGCGCACGATTACAAAATAAGTTTTGCAACTGGAATGAAAATTTTGGTACCTACTTATACTTCAGATTATAATAATTACTCTGAACCTAAATAAATTTGTATTTAAAGCTTTTTTATATTTTTAATACAAAGTTGTATTTAGATAATGCAATATTAAGAAAATTTCAACAGTATAATCAGCTAAAAAAATATTATTTTGAACAATAAAACGAAAATTTTTGGTTCAGTTTATACAGACTAACATGAAACATATGTTTTGAAAATTTCATGAAAAAATATTCATAAGTTTTTGAGATATCGTGCGCATTATGCCCAAAAACGTCATTTGGAGAAAAATGGCTTCAAAGTTTCCGAAACGACGCTTCAGCTATTGAGCGTGTATAAATGTAAAAGCCATAACTTCAGTTCTAATAGGAATTTCAAGGAAACAATTATATCAAAATGTTCAAAAAAGATAGGAGTTTAACATCTAAAAAAATTAAAATTTCGAAAATTTTAAAGCTTTAAGAGTCCTGAGACCCCTTAAGGGGGCTGGTCACTCAGCTTCCAATTTCCCCTCACTCATGTAAAGTCTTTGGGCATTGGATGCATTCATATACAGTAGAAGATCTTTATAACGCAATTCTATATAACGCAATTCTCCATATAACGCACAACTTCTCAGATGTAAACAATGATTTTTGCAGTTAAAAAGCACCTGCACTTTCACATTGTAAAATATTGCTACTCTCTAGAGGACTAAATTTGATGCATTAGTTCAACTTTATCTTCTAATTCAAGACCTTTTTACTGAAAAAATGCTATTATTAGAATAAACATTTTTGAAAATGTCTAATATAAGGGACGGTTGTGTCAGTTATATTTGGATCATGTTTATAAAGTAAATTTAACAATGTCTGACCTATATTATGCAAAAATTTATAATTTGGATAACTCTTGTTAACAAGGAATGCAGTATAAAGATATTCTAATGTATTTTGATGTGTTTCAGACATATTTGACCATATTTATAAGGTGAATTTAATGATATGATTTATATAACGCAAAATTCTACATAACGCACAACCTTGCAATTTTAGGTTTGCGTTATAAAGATCTTCTACTGTATTTAAAATATCGCCTCGGGAAATTCATATTTTTAATTTCTATTTTTTGTGTACGCTTCCTAAAAGATGTCTTTTTTTTCTTAGTTCTCAAACTATTTCTAAAGTGTAGACTTAACTTCATAGGAGTGTTCAAATCTTACTCACAGTTCGCCCGCTTTTAACACATAAAATATTAAATTAAGCCTAGATTTTAGGAATATTTTGAAAACTAAGAAAAAAAAAAAAAAAGAACATCCTTTAAGAAGAGTACACAGAGAAAATATGAATTTCCCGAGAAGGTATTTTAAATATACGAATTAGGGATGCACCGAATAGTGATTTTGGCCGAATACCAAGTATTCGGCCTACAAGCGAACCGAATACCGAATATTCGGCTAGCCGAATAGTAACTATTTGGCCAAATACCGAATATTCGGCTTGTCGAATACTTTTAAATTTCAAAGTTTAAAGGCATTAAAATGTTAAATTTTGAAACTATTTTACATAATATTTAAAATAGAAACTTTTATTCTAATAAACAAGAGCTTTTTTTCAAGTAAACTTTATGCTGAAAAAAATCTGCTTTGAGTTATTTAAGAAGAGGATAGTTATAAAACTTTTTTAATTAATAAAATTTTAAATTTCATGGCTTCTTCTGTGAATTAAAACAAATGAATGAAATTTTCTTAAATTCTAAAAGAAACACATGTTAAAATCAAAAAGAAATTCTGATAGAATTGGAAGAAAAATTGTACAGGATCCTATATTATTTGTTTGTCAGACGAGAATAAAATAACAGTAAATAAATAATACAACCTATTCAAATTTTATATGGCAGCAACTTAGCAAGAATAACTGTTCTACTCCCTTTGATTAAGTTAGGAAGTTTTTAAATGCATCTAAATCGTTGTCTGGAGTGGACAATCATTTTCAGAGATTGTAAACGTTGTTCTCAAAATCTCAGCAAGAAACAGATTATTTACTGGACAATCTTCAGGAACTTGCATTTGTACATAATTAATTCCTATGAAAATCCTCATAATTGGTTAATTTTCTTAAATAATACTTAACAAACAGCAAATAAATAATGTAAAAACATTCTCTTTTTTTGAAATATGATTCTGAATATCTTTATAAGTTAACTGTTAAACATAGAAAGTTGTATGAGGTTTTTAAAAATATATTTAAAAAGTTTTTTTTAAGTATTCGGTTTGGCCGAATATTTCGATATTCGGCCAAACCGAATATTCGCCAGACCAAATAGTTTGCTATTTGGCCAAGCCGAATATTCGGCATACCGAATAGTTTGATATTCGGCCAAACTGAATATTCGGTAACATGGCTGAATAACAAATAGATACCGGATATTCGGTGCATCCCTAATACGAATACATCAAAAGTCCATAGACTTAACATTATGGAGGAGAATTCCGAAGCTGAGTGACCAGCCCCCTTAAGAAATCTAATCATGGACAAAAAATAGGGAGACATTTTTTATAAGCCAAGGTTTTCAACAGTCATTCCAAATCTAGATTCCCACTGATCTACAACTGATTTTCCTGATTATCCTCAACCTAAACTCATCTAAATCTAATATATAACAGATGAAATGTGATTTTGATTATTTCATTCTGGATAATTTAGAAAAGGAGAAAAAAGTCTTTTCATTTTAATGCTGGAGAAAATGAACAAAGCTAACATTCCATACCTAGAATGTTATATTCAGTTATATTAATCATCATGAAAAGCCATAAATTAATATACTTACAGTAGAATTCTGCTAACCCACAATTCCTATTAGTAGGAGAGCTGTTGAACATTTTTGAGTAGGTATTTGAGGCACCCTGAAAATTTGTGCAACACTTCTTTTGTAATGCCTGAATACAAAATCGAATGTCTGGCTGAAGGATCGTGGCCCAAAAACTGTGCCAGACAAAAAATAGCACTTGACACGTGTCTGGCACAGTTTTTGTGCCGACTAAAGTGTCTGTCATTTTCAAAATATTTTTTTCTAAGCATAAATATTATTCTGTCTCAATCTCAGCGTGCCTCAAATACTTTTTTGGGGTAGTCAAAAAATGGCACTTGACACGTGTCTGGCACAGTTTTTGGGCCGACTAAAGTGTCTGTCGTTTTCAAAATATTTTTTTCTAAGTATAAATATTATTCTGTCTCAATCTCAGCGTGCCTCAAATACCTTTTTTGGATAGTCAAAAAAAAAAATGGCACTTGACACGTGTCTGGCACACTTTTTGGGCCACGATCCTTCAGCCAGACATTCGATTTTGTAATCAGCCATTACAAAAGAAGTGTTGCACAAATTTTCAGGGTGCCTCAAATACCTTCCCTAAAATGCTTAACAGCTCTTGGTCTATATATAATCAGAACAGAAATTTATTTTAAGTAAAACAAATAAAATGTATCATGTTGTGGGGAAAAAAAATTGTATTAAAAGCTAAAAGTATTCTTTTAGCATTTGTATTAATGTATTAATTAAAAAAAAAAAAAAAAAAAAAAAAGAGAGAATAAAAAGAAGCATTGTTAACTCATAATTTCCAATTTATTTTTTATTTTTGATAATCCAAACTTTTGCTAATCTGAACAGGTGTTTCTAATTAACTCACATTAGATTCAGATTAGCAGCATTTTACAGCACATAAAAATAAAAATGGCCTGAAAATATACATACAGCTAATAAAATATGTGATATTAAAATTCTGATAAAATTTAGTTAAAAGGTGCTAAAATATACATGTAAAGGTCTTTATAGCATAAAAACTGTCAAAGATGTTAAAACCCCAAGCGCTTTCAACTGCACTATAACAGCTATCATCAGGGGGGAAAAAAATCAGGAGTAAAAATTCGTGAAAGTTCTGTGCTTAAGTAGCAAAGAACTTTCACTCCTCTGATTTTTTTTCCCCTGATGACGGCTGTTATAGTGCAGTTGAAAGTGCTTGGGGTTTTAACATCTTTGACAGTTTTTATGCTATAAAGACCTTTCTATGTATATTTTAGCACCTTTTAAGTAAATTTTATCAGAATTTTAATATCACATATTTTATTTGTTAATCAAGGTGAACATGACATTCAATAATTATAGTTTGAACTATATTTTATACAAACAGCTTGTTATCATGCAAAACACTATCGCTCACCCGCAAGAAAAGAGTGAGCTTTACAACGCAGCAAAAGTAAATTTTGCAGGCGAGGCAAATGAAAATTTGCATGATTTTACTGTAACATGAAATTGTAGCACTTAGCTCTGCACACAGGAAAAAAAAGACATGCATAAAAGTGTAAAACCCTTAAGAATGAAGACGTAGGATGAGGTTCGGAGGGTTGGGTACTTTTACCTCCCCACACAATCCATCCCCTCTTCTGTAGTCACAAATGGACATACAGCATAATAAAAGGATTTTCCATATAACTACACTTATGAAACTCTTTGTGTAAGCAAGTCACACTTATGACAGACCTATTAATGGAACAAAACACAAAATGAATTTTTGCAAGATGTATCATTTTTCTTGCAGGTGAGTAATATGTTCTACAAAAGATAAAAAGAAAAGCGATTCAGTGTGATGCATTGCAAATCTCATGACAGAACCTCACCTACCGAGCAAAGACGTCAGCACTGAGGACAGATCCTATGATATTTCCCAAATGAGGTATGTTGTTTACATACGGAAGAGCACTCGTTATAAGAATGTTCTTTTCGCCCTTCTTTGGCAAACTGAAACAGAAAAAAACCTCCTGTTAGTTCATACTAAAATTTCTCTACACATTTAATTACAAGACATAAAATAGAAAAGTACTTTTGAATCAATCATTTTTACCCATTCAGGACAATCATTTCAGTGATAATTGTTAAGAAGTCATAAAATAGAAAAGTACTTCTGAATCAATCATTTTTAGCCATTCAGGACAATCATTTCAGTGATTATTGTTAAGAAGTCATAAAATAGAAAAGTACTTCTGAATCAATCATTTTTAGCCATTCAGGACAATCATTTCAGTGACTATTGTTAAGTTGTATTAGGGATACACCGAATATCTGGCTCCTTCCATATATCCTGCTTATTCGGCGCTGAAACTGAATATCCGGTCCAACCAAATACTTTATTATCTGGTTGTCAGATAGTGACTCATTTTTTAAAATATATTATGAACATTAAGTGAGTGTAAAATTAATTTGCTCCTTACCAACATTATGCCAATTAAAAGCAATGCTAACAAAAACAAATACAGCCGAGTCTCTCTATAACGAAACTCCATACATCAAATTTCTCTGTATAACGAAGTTTTAGTAGGAACGGTCCCTTTTTCCCATGATCTCATTAATAACAGTCTCCATATAGCGAAATATCTATCTCCATATAATGAATTTTTTTCATGAAATGTTCTTTATTTATTGTTTTAAAAAAGCTTCCAAATCACATGGAATCAATTTTCCATCACTGATTAGTGATTTATCATTCAGCGCCGAGTTTTTTATCTTACTTTTCTACCTTGAATCTCCTTGTTTTTTATGCCGACGAATTCATCTCTCCTCCCCACCTCCCACACACCTTCCAACATACTTCTTAAAACAGTGTCAATTGGATTGTTACACATATAAGAGCGGGATCAGAGAGGTAATTGAAGTTTAAGGTGAATGAGAATTCAAATGGAGGAAAATGTTTCCGATACAATTTTTCATTCCTTGCTAAAGTGTGAACATTTTTTCGAGAGTGTAACAATTTTGAAATTAAAATAGCGAAAAATTACAGATTTCTTCGTCTAGTGTAAGTTTTCCTGATGTGATTTTTATTATGCTTAAAAATAAATGTCTGTTCTCTTTTTTGAAATTGTTTGAATAATTCAGAAATACAATATTAAGTTAATATTTATAGTAAAACATTTCAATTTCTTAATTAAACACCTCAAAATTAATTTTTGTTCAAAATTTACACATTAAATAGGAATTTTTACACATTCCCTATATAACGAATTTCTCTATATAACGAATTTTTTACTGGAACAATGAATTTCGCTATATAGAGACACGACTGTATATATTTTCACAAAAACGAAATTATAGGGTTATATAAAAAACCCTACATATAAATGGAAATATAATAGTTAAACTATAATAACTAATTATTTATAATTAAATTTTATCAAAGGCAAGCTATGATGTAGCAGCACTAGGCGTTCAATATCATCAGGCTATAATATTTTATGACAAATATTTCCAGCTTTTGAGAATAAGCTTCGACTCCTCTGTTTGTCTATTTTTCTTGTGTTTTTCAACATTTGTAAAATAAAAATGATTTTATTGAATCTTTTCTCACTATTTTGTTTATGGATGGAAGACCAGCTGTGTTAAAATAATACTGATAGTGATTATGAAAAGAATTGTGCCACTTTTTTGCACCTTTTGTTCTACAAAACAAGATACTTGCAATGCGGAACTTCTCTATTTAAATTCTGTTAGAAAATATTTGTCATAGGAAAATTAAGTATTAATATGTATGTAGGAAAAGGAAAAGCTATTTCATTAAGATGTTTAGTAATTAGTAAATGAGCTAGCATTATCAGTAAGAAAATCAGAGAAATAAGTGTTTATCTTTTTACCTACAATGACCCTAAATAAAAGAAAAAAACTACTATGTATAATAGATTAGGCTAAAGACAAAACATCATTAAATTTCAATATTAAATTACTGCAAAACGTTTGTTTTTAAGTAACTTAATAAATGAATTTAAATCTATTACTAATATATGAATGACATAAAATTATAATAATTAAAAGTTTTTCTCCATAAAGGAAGTATAAAATAGAAATATTACCACTGAATTTAAAAATGAGTATTCGGCCGGATATCAAATATTTGGCAAAATTGTGCGGTGCCAGATATTCAGTATCCAGTAAAAATCCACATCCAGTGCATCCCTAAGTAGTATGTGTTTACAATTACCACTAGCACTTGATTTATGCTTCAGAATTTAGTAAAAAAAAAACACAAAAAATGTTTAAATCTCTATACACTGTTGTCGAGATTTTTATTTCAAACAATGTGTTTAATTCATTAAATTTAATAAGTATAAAGCTAAAAAGTTTTTTTTTTAAAGGTTTTATAACCATTCAATGTTTATCTTTAAAATCATGCCTTATTTCATGACTGCATTTCCATGTTGTTTACAAAAAATTCCATAACATGTTACTTCGGCATGGGGCCCTGATGCTAGAAAATTTACAGCTTTGGTTGATGCTTGGTAGAAAGCACAAACTAGTGAATTTATTAAAAGATACAGTACAGTACCGATTATACATCTTTCAGGGGACCATTCTAAAATGACGTATAACTGAGAAAAACATACAATTGAAATTGTAGTCGCCTAAGGTGTGAAATCTTTGACTGTAGAAATATGATGCAGCAATCATACAAATTTAATTTTGCTACCATTTTTGGTTGCAAATATATTGAAAAAAAAAGTTAAACCATTGAAAAAAAATCATTAAATATACATTTCTAAAATGAAAAAATAAAAGTGAGAAGTATCTAACCTTATATCAGTTGCACAGCATGAATTACACCTTTTTATTCAATTATCGAACATATAAACAGATTTTAATCAAACTAATCTTAACGGTCATCTGACATGCTGATTTACTTTGAGACTTAAGAACACATTATGTAAGGAGTTAGCTCCTGGAAAGTTTTCTCATTAGTATTGTGAGAAACAAAATAGGTTCTAAGTATGTCAATGCCCATTCTTTTCGTCTCAACCCTTCCCAGGTTCCACAAAGTTGAAATAAACTTTGTAGCAGTCACATCTTCTTTGTCCTTCATCTTTCCCAATTATTGCTAGCAAAAAAGAAAAAAAAACGAAACTGGGAGAAAAAATCTGAGGAAATCGGTTACGGCATGAAATAAACGATGTATAACTGACGTTATGCATTATATAAATGAAACATTAAAACATTAAGATACACAGGGATGAATCGGGACGTCACTGAAAAAACGTATAAATGAGAAACACATAAACTGTGCATTACTGTATAGATTATTTGCTCTTTGTTCCATTTTTAAGATAGTACAGCAGAAAGGAGGAGAAAGTTATATTTAAACTATCTGCTCAGGATTTCCAATTAGTTTTCTCAACAAACTGTAAAACAATTTTGAAAGTTCATATACAATTTTGATTGAAACACCAAAGAAACCAAAATTCATCTCTGAGCCATACCTGCACCAGAAATCACGTCTGAGCTTTGTAACATTCAGTGATTCTATAATTGGCGATGGCCAATTAGGTCACAGAATACAACCCCAATCAATGAAAAGGGTTGGGTTGGGTTGGGTTGATTTTTGACGGCCAATTATCTACACGAGGGATATAGGCCCGGGGGGAGTGCCCTCCGTGGGGGTCTTTCTAAGGGAACCTAATCCGTATTAACGCATGGAAGATCCACGGCTCGAAGAAAACCACGAAAACTCCGAACGATTAGGCCGACGGGCGCGATTGGGATCGAACCCAGCACCTCCTGTCTACCAGCTTCGAGAGCAGAACCTCTCGGCCACATCAATGAAAAGGGGAAGAAGTGTTTAAAACACCAAGTTAAGGTTTAAAAATAAAAGAACTTCGGAATCAGAAAATAATTATTATAGATTTTTTACAGGAGAAATTCCTTCTGATGGGGTCCTGAAAGTCTTGGTATCATGATTATTCTTATGAATTGTTATAGAGTTTTGCATTTTGCTTTAGCATGATCTTCTTGCAGTTTTGCTAAACATTGAGTCTCAGAAACTCTGTTGATGTCCGACTTAATAATACAGCAGCGTTAAGTTCTATAATGAATTATAACTAAGTTTGGATCATGATGGTCTCTAATTTATTATCGAGTATAATATAGTAGACTCCCTCAAATCCACACAGCTTGGGACCACAGGTTGTGCAGATTTCTGGTCATTGCTTTGTTTACGTTTTTTAAACAGTCATTTGAATTTAATAATGCAATCAAATGTATAATGAATCAGGGGTGATTATGAATTCATGAAAAAATACCTGAAATTTTAACGAGAAGTTGTTTTAGTATGGAGAGAGAACATATAATTTATTGCAGGGAGGTCCATTTCTCTCATTATGAAATATATTACTTTTAATTATGTGTAACAATCACATGAAATTGATAGTTTAGTGTTATTTTATGAATTTAACTATTAGAAAAACTGGAATTCCAGTATTGGAAATGAAATAAATACCTGAATTCAGGTATATTACCTGAACACAATCACCCCTGATGAATACTTACAATATAGTAAAATATTAAAATAAGTAAAGTAACAACTAAAACAATAAAAATTAAGATAGTTTTAATTAAAAATGATTAAATTACTAAAAGTAAAGGTCAAGTAAATAATTAATAGTGTATAATTAAATATGCATAACAAAGATGTGATATATTTTTCTTGAATTTCTGAATGAAACTTGCCTTTTAAAGATACCCTACTAATTCACATCAAAATCAAAAAGTAAGAAAGTTTTATTTCAGGTTTAGCCAGACTTAACTAAAAAAGCTTGATTAATGCACAAATATATAATCGAGGACGTGAATTTTAAACTCGTCTTATACAGAAAATCAAACTTGAGGAAAACGTGAAAAACCTCAAACTGCACCCACTGGTTTTCATAGTAAACCAAGATTTAATAATGCCAGAAACACAGATTTTTTTTTTTTTTTTTTTTTTTTTTCCAAGATTGTAGTGTTTTTTTACTTACAGGTTAACTAATAGAATAGATCGATAGAGAAAACATGATTTTTTAATTTTGGATAAGGCGAGTTTTGTAGCTTGCATCCACATTTGGTAAAAAGATTGCAATTACTGGTGATATCAGCAATATTTTGATTTTTTTTTTTTCTTTTTTCAGAAATAAGTTTATACTTCCTTCATGAAAAAGCGTGAGTTCAGTCATATTAGCTAAAATTACATATTAAAATACACGAGGAATGATATAAAAAGTAATAAAGTCTAACTCTGTCTCTATATCTGAAATATCTACAATGATGTGCGGATTTTAGGGAGTGTACTGTATTAGTATAAGTGCTGCAAATTGTTCTGCAAAGCATCCTGATAGAGATGCCCTATGAATGTTATTTCGACACTGATGCCCTGCCTTCCACAGTACACCAGGTCTTCTTCTATACATTATGTTCAAATGTGAAAATATCGACAGATTATATTTTAATGAACAGTACTTGAGTGAGTACTAGTTAGTGGTATCGATTAGCTATTTTACATAAGTTAAATTTATGTTTATTTTAAGGCAAATATTCGCAGAGTATAAATTAATTATAAGCAGTTAAAAGCTGGATAATACTTTAATGATATTTACAAGGCCAATATTGAATAATAATTAATCTGAAAATGATTTGCCTAATTGAAAGAATATTAATTTATGTAAAAGTAGAAATTGAAGGTAAGCAAATTAATATTGAAAGATTTAATCAATGAGATCTAAAAAAACATGGGAGTAATGCTTTTCCTTTCAATGTTTCTTATTAATTTTAAACTGGTATATATTTAAACTAAATAAATGTATACATTTAGGGTTTAAACTGGTTCTATTCAGCTGCATCATGCATCATAGTGTCTTTATTTAATTTAATATTTAGTACTATTATTACCCAACTGTTTCAGATTAATATTTATTGATGATAGGATTTATTGTGATTAACAGCTTCTCATATAAGCTGAAGTTTCTTTGAGAAAAAAAAAAGCAATTAATTTATTTTAAATTTAATTAAGTTAGGTTAATTTTAATGTTTGTTAACTATATAAACCATGACCAATGTGTATAACAATCACTTACTATTTTATGCAATAACTGGCCAAAATACAGTAAAGTTGGATGTCTGGAAGATTTTTGATTTACATAATCGGAGTTTTAATTCATAACAAGTCAATTTTCATAACAGATATGAATTTTAACTATGTTACTTTATTTCAAATAGAATGAAACTGATATATATGTTGCTGATATTCATTGTGGAAAATTATGCTTAAGAGCCAACTTCAGTCACGGAAAGAAAGGAAAACACCAACATAAAGTCTAAGAGGGCGTTATTTTCAAATTTCTCGCTTTGATTTTAATATTTTTGGATGATTTCTTTTGCACAGGATAGCTGAGGACGATCTACAACTGGGCTAGTTTTTACTTTTTCGATTTCAGATTCTTTTTAAAAAATTACTATTATTTTCGGAACTGGTTGGAGCTGGTTCCGAAATTGAAACTATCCTATTATGAAAGAAAAACTATAACCAAAATTAAAAAAGTAAAAACTAGCTCGGTTGTAGATCGTCCTCAGCTATCCTATACAAAAAAAAAAAAAAAAAAAAAAAAAAATAATAATAATAATAATAATAATCACCCAAAAATATTAAAATCAAAGCGAGAAATTTGAAAATAATGCCCCCATAACTTTACATTAGAGTTTGAGTTCATTCGTGTGACTAGTGTGGCCTCTTAAGGGGGAAGAACAACGGCTGTGAAATGACATCAGAGTTCAAAATCAGCAGCCATTAGCTGTATAATACAACAATAATTTTCTATTTGATGATTATGGCTTGACACCCAGTCCTCATTTTTGACACCTAACTTATTAAATTTTCTTTTCCTTGTAAGATACCAATTTGCTTTCTTCAATCCAACATTGGGCCCATTTCCTAATATACACACATTGGTTCACTCAAGTCTTTCTTATTACTCTATTTAAGCAAAATATTTCATTTCACAATTATTTTTCCTCTAAGTACAGCTAAATGTGAAAGGTGGTAAAAATATTCAGATTTAATTAAAAGATAATCAAGACTGCCACATCCTTTAGTCACTGATTTGTTATTGGTGATCTGTATAGACCAGGCTTGGCTAATCATAATAAAAAGGCTTGAAATTGATATAAAGTGGGAAAATGTAAGATGCAATAGAACAGCAGTGCTCGACTAGTGTGCTGTGACACAGTGATGTGTCATGAGATAATCTTAGGCGTGTCGCGAAATTTTTATATCAAGTTCTATCAAGATTTTAAGAATTAACAGATATTTTTAAATGTTAACTTCCAACATTTCATATTAAGTGATTTACTTTGAAATGAGATTCGGTATCTTAACGTTTCATTATTTGAAAGTTAATTTCTCTGTTTGTATACTCTTTATGCTACGAAATTACGAAAATTGTCTTAAATATTCAATAAATTAAATTGTTTCAGAGAAAATCTTTGTTACTATATAAAGCGCTATAAAAATTATCTTTCAGAAATGAAAAAGGATTTAAGAGTAATTACTATCCAAAGATTTTGTCTTCCAAAAAATATTCTAATTTAAAAAGTTAAAAGTCAACCTCAGATATCTCTTTAAAAGTTAATGCACATGTTTATAAAAATTTTATCACTCTTTTAAATGTATACAAACTAAATGAAATAAACTAAATTAAAAAGCTAAAGTAAAATAAGCTTATAAGATTTTTAACATTCCATTGAACGCAAATTTTATAAATATTTAGCCTAGCCTTTGTTTTATCTCTGATAAATTCTTTTTTTTTCTTGCAAGAAAATAAATTGATGTTTTCTCAATCATCAGAAGTTTAGTATGGAGTGGAAGTTTAACCATGAGTTTAAGTGTACCGTGTAATGAAAAAGGTTGAGAATCATTGCATTAGAACAAGCCACACTAAAATTCTTCAAATTTATTTGAATTTTAAGGTGCCTTTATCTATAACTTGTTGCACTAACTGTTTATATGCATAAAACATAAGCAAAATAAGTAATTTCAAAATGATTATGCAGAATATTTTGGTAGCTAAGAAAGTATTAGGTGCAATTGGTGCCTGATTATTTCCGAGTAATTTCTAACCCTGGATGACATGTAAAACAGCTGACATTGATGGAGAAATTACTGAAGAGATCTTAATATTCAGCTGAAAGGTTAACTGAAACTTTCATCAAACAGTAATGAACAAGCTTCGATTGTTCTCAGTTTTTGTGTGTCAAGATTGCTTCCACTCATGTCCAGGAAAAAAGCATGCAGAAAGAAAACAAAATTATCTGTTTTCTTCTAACGCTTAAAATTGCATTCCTGCAGTCCAGAATAGACTTTTTAAAAATAAATAAACAAAAATAAAGACACCTACATGGTTGTTATGATGATAACTTTTATTTAAAAAAATTATCACTATTTACTATTTCAAGAAAATGTGTTTCTAAAGTACTTAAAAGTTTTTTCTTCAGTCCAATGGTGTGATCAAAATTAATTGTAATGAATGCTTTTGGTTCCTATATTAACCCCTTATTTGCCAAAGGCTGTTACAATGACAACAACATTTTGTCTCAAGTGATAAGTATTTTACATCATGGCAGCCTTTTTTAGATAGATTTCGTAAGAAATACTACGTATTACATTCTCCCCTATGTTGGAATTTCTGAAATTTTTTTGCAGATCTATGCAAACCATACCTTTAGAACCCAAAACCACCCCTAGTTCAAAACTTTAGTAGAATACCAGTTGCGAATTCCATAGTAATTATGTGATTAATTCTAATTAGTCTGTTTTTAATAATTTGGTGTTTATTGCTTTTTACTACTACTGGGCACTACATTGCAAAAATATATCATTAAAAGTTGCTATCTAGGCTTTAAAAGCCAATGCAGACCTGCCAACTGCTACGAAAAAATCGTAGTTGCTACGATTTGGATCTTTAAACTACGATGCTACGAAAATCGGTCTCAAACTGCGATTTAAAAAAAAAAAAAAAAAAAAACGCATTTTTTTTTTTTTTCAGTTGAGATTTTTAGTTAGCATTCGTCAAAAAATTGTGAATTTCGATAAATTATTGAGGGAAAATATTTCAAATTTCTTCAAAAAGTCGCGGAAACAAGTAGTGAATTTTGTTAATTGGCCGCGAAAAAATATCAAAAATTTTACCAATTGGTCACGAAAAACTGTTGCGAATTTTGCTGATCTGTTGCACAAAACTGTTGCGAAATTTGCCACTCTGATGCTATAAACTATCGCAAATTTCGACAAGTGACCGCTTAAAAAATCAATTTCGTCGAAGTATTGCGGTAAGAATGTGAATTTATTCAAAATATCGCAGAAAGAAAATGAGAAGTTCATCAAAAGATCACGGAAATAAAGCGCAAATTTAATCAAAAGATCAGTAAGAAAACACAAATTTCATCGATAAGTCAGTCAGAAATCGCAAATTTCATCGAAAGATCGCGGAACGAAAAACGAATTTCGCCAAAGGATCGTGTAAAAAACGCAAAATTCATCAAAAGATCAAGATAAAAAATGCGAATTTCGTCAAAAGTTCGGGGTAAAAAGTGCGGATTTCAACAAAGAATCGTGATCGAAAAACTTGAATTACGATTGTGGGGAAAAGAATTGTGAATATCGTGAAATGATCACGAAAAAAAACAAATTTTGTCGAAATTTACTGGATTGAGCTAAAAAATTGGAACTGGGCTCCTTTTATAAATGCTAAAAAAAAAAAAGCTGCGAAATGAGAAGCAGCTCAAAAAATCATATAAAAATTTTCAGAGGAAAAAATTTACTATATTGAGTTGAAAGACTGAAACCTTATTCCTTTTACGAGCGTCAAAAATGGCTGCAAAACACAAAAAACCAACCAACCAACCTCAGGATTAATTTTAATTTTGAGTACTATGATTTCTCATTTTCAAAAGTTGGCAGGTCTGCCAATGGCGCATAGAGTACGCCGTTTCTGTCTTTATGTGTGTCGAAACAGTCTGTGTCTTTAAGGATTAATATGTCAGTTAATTACTGACATTTATTTTTCGAAAATTATTACCAACAATCCTTTTATACTTCTGCGATGATAGGTCTCTCCAATGCTCCTCAACTCCCTTGCTGAATGCATGCAAAAATTAAATTTGTGCGTAACGAAAAAATGCGATTTTCTCCAAAACTATGTGACTTAGGGTAATAGCTATAGTTTTCCTGCAATGCTTAAATTAACTTCTACTAACCCTAATTTTTTCATAACTTTAGTTTCAGTAGATTCAGAAATGAAGGGAGGGGGGGGGGGGGGGGAGGCATATTTCTTCATTATATTTTCGATAATATCTCTGAAAATATAATACCTAAAATTAAAAGGTATTTTTGAGTTTGGCGTTATGAAAACATTAACATATCCTATACAATAGACAAAGAAAAGATTTTATCAAATAGCGCTTTTTGACTCTTCAATAAATGTTTTACATCTTGAGCTATAAGATAAGGTGTTTTTATCGCCTATCAGATTGGTTAAATTTGGTTCAAAACACCCATTTTAACATTTAATCAAAAATCCTCTATTTTTATCGAAAAATAAAAAAAGCTATTCAATTTTTAATTTGAAACATCTTGACTTTTTTTTTTTTTTTTTTTTTTTTACAACTTATAAACCTAATTCTTATTTGCAACTTTAGTTGGAAAATGAATTGTACCTTTTCATTACTTACATAGGTATTTCTTTTTTGAGTGGGGGTGGCAAAACCTTTTTTCCTTTGACCCAATATTCATAGGCTGCTTTTATTTCTTCATAACTAATGTCAGGCTCCTTTGGGGAAAGAAAACAATAGGCCACATAAATAAAAGGTAGTAGTAAAAAGCATAATCAAATTTCATTAATAGAGTTAACAAAAGAATAAGAACAGTAATAAGAATAATTTTTTACTAAAACAAAACTGTTCAATTTTAGAACTACATTCTAAAATCAACATATGGTTAGTGCAAATCTACTTAATTAGCATCAGAAGAATATCAGGATGCTTTTTAAAATGACTGTTAATTAAAACTATTGCATAAAGGATTGGTCAGAATTTTGGTTCAGGGTTTGCATGATTGGTCCGAATTTTGATTATAGGTTGCAGCGTCTTCTGGTGATTCACTTCATACATTATAAGCAAATGAGTATGCCTTCTTTATACCATGTCTTGGTTAAACTTTCAAGATGAATGGATTGCATGAAGTAACTCTACTACTCTAGCTCTTAATCTCTGAATTCATATTTCACATAAAATAGGAATCTTTGATACTGTACAATGCATGTCAAAATGTTGGTGTAGAGTTAATATAATGTATTTGTTAAAGTATTTATAGGTTGTAGTTTATATCTGACTAGAAAGATACCCTGTCAAAAATGACAGAAAATGAATTATAAAGCTATACACAACTCACGAGCAATAATGTGTATTTTTCGCTTGTTTTGCAGTGATAGATGAAAATAACACATTTTTAAAAAGAAACACATTTATGAAAAACTATTTATGTAATGAATACATTAAAAATGAAATTTAAAAGGATAAATTAAAATTTGACCACCACAAAACTTTAGGATATGCGATGTTTTTTTTTTTTTTTTTGGATTGAAATTGACAATCCAAATATTTTTGAAAAATTATCTCTGTAAAACACATTTAAACAATCTTCAACACTTTTCTGTTAGGCGCTATGAATATATAACGTTATCAATGTAGGGGGGAGGGGGGTTTGTGTTTTGATATCGTTATCATTTTTGATCCAACCAAAATTTTCTCTTTCTATTTGTAACTTGGTCTTTACATCAAAATAGTATGTTATTTTTCTTAGTATGTTATCTATTTTCCTGAAAATATAAGAGTTATTATTTAAATCCTTAAATGAGTATAAAATTATTCAGTTCCAAAATATGGAATACCCCAACGTGTATGCATATATAATTCGCTGTTCAACAAAGTATAATGCAAAGCATGTTTTAAAGAGTAAATAAAAGAGAATGTTGTCCGCCTATTTTGTTGATAAGAAGTTCTGTCTACCTCACCCGTGAGGGGGCAAGTTAAAAAAGATATTACAGTAGACTCCCTCAAATCCGCACAGCTTGGGACCAGAGGTTGTGCGGATTTTAGAATTTTGCGGATTTCTGGTCATTTATTTGTTTACATTTTTGAACATTAATTTGATTGGTAGTTGAGCAATGGAAATTATAATGAATGGTTACAATAAAGTGAAACATTAAAATAATTAAGTAAAATATTAAAATAATTTATTAGTTTAAAAGTAAGTAATTATTAAATAAAATAATTATGCAAAATAAAAAATTTAGAAAACTATTAAAAATTAAGTCATGTAAATAATAATTAAGATACAATACTAAATGCACATATAAATAAACAATATAATATAAATATAAAATAATATATAAATATACATAAAATAACACTAAATACAAACATACAATACTAAATATATACATAATAATGAGGAAAAATAAATTTTTCTTATTTTTTTTTACAAACTCTACTTATTTTTTTATTTTATATTTTTGAAACATGGATAAAATGGTTGTTTGCTTTAATTTTTTGTTTCGTTCTTTTGTTATTGCATCCTGAAGCTGCTGATGATTCATTATCTGTTGCTCAGATATAACGCTGTGCTGCTTCAGGAAGCTCAAATATTTTTCTCCTATGGCTAGACCTTCTTCAAGATTAATTTTTTCAAGTTCTTCATCAGATTCAGTTTCTGATGAAGAATCTGCATCAATATGCAGGGCACTGGAAATTATTTCTTGGTCAGATTTTGTTTCTACTGTTGGGATGTCATCGTCACAAGAAATCCAGTCTAGAACTTCACTGTCATCTAAATTATCAATGACGTTACTCAAAGACTGCTTTGCAAAAACCAGTAAATCATTAGTTTTAGTTTGGTCAGCACTGGGATGAAACCCATCAAATGTTAAATCATCACTCTCAGATTCTATGAATAACGATGGTGGCCATAAATTATGCCATGCATGTATCAAGGTGTCTTGCGACATAGCATTCCAAGCATCTGCCAAGAGAAAAAGACATTCTTTTAGAGTGAAAACTTTTTAAAATCTTTCAAGCATATCAGCCGATGGATCTAAGCTTAGCAACTTTTGCAGAACCTTTTTTTTATAATTGCACATCATTGCACGTATGATCCCTTGATCCATCGGCTGAATGAGAGAAGTTGTGTTTGGCAGAAGAAACTGTGCTGTTACATTTTCTTTGCTTAATGAAACAGGATGCGCTGAGCAGTGATCGAATAATAACAGAATTTTACTATCTTTGTTCAATCCTAATTTCTTACTATGTTCAAGTGCTTCAGGAACAAAATTGTTCTCAAACCATTCATTTATTATATCTTTAGTAACCCAAGCTTTCTTGTTAGCTTTATATATAACGGGAAGTTTGATATTTTTTAATGCACGAGGTTTTGCACTTTTCCCCACTACCAATAACTGACACTTGTGGGTGCCAGCAGCATTGCTGCAAACAAGAACGGTGATTCGTTGCTTATCTTCTTTAATGCTTGACAAATTCTTCTCATCAGCAGTTGCTAAAGCTTTTCGTGGTAAGCTGCGCCAAAAAAGTCCCGTTTCGTCCATGTTGTAGATCTGCTCTGGACTCAATTGTTCTTCTTTGACAAGATTGATAAAATCATCAATAAATTCTTCTGCAGATAATGAATCTGCAGATAATTTTTCTCCACATGTCTTTAGATATTTTATTCCATGCCTCTGTTTAAAACGAGTTAACCACCCTGAAGAAAAAGTATATGGAACTTACATATTCAACTTTTTATGAAGGTCTTTGACTTTTTCACAGAGAAGAGGCCCTGTTATAGGAACACCTTCACTTCTACGTTGTTTGAACCATTCATAAAGCACCTTGTCTAGATCACCAGATTTGGCTGCATGCATTGTTTTTCTTTCTGCAATACCAGCATTGCTGTCACTATTCATATAAAAATTCAAAATTTTTTCTTTTTGTTTCTTAATGTCATATACTGTTCTAGGGCTTATTCCATAAGATTTAGCCAAAAAACGAACAGAAGAACCAGAATTCAGTTTTTTAATAATTTCAACTTTGTGCATTATAGTCAAAGTGACATGTTTTCTTTTACTGAATTTTTCATCAGGAAAATCTGGATAATCCATATTGGTAGAATTTCGCAAGAAACAATAGATTCAAAACCGAAACTAAAACAAGAGGGTTTCAACAGTTACACTTATTATGCAAAAGCTACTGTTGCACTGTATTTTTATTTTGGATAAGCAAATAATTTACACCAGAATTTTAAAATAACGAAATTTTATGCCATGTTTATCCAGATTTAATAAACGAAAAAGCTTGATTAATTAAAAAATATTTTGGAAAACGATCGCGATCGCTGATGATATTAGCGTCATCTTTATTTATTTCGGAAATAAATGCGTATTTTCTTTATGAAAAAACTTGAGTTCAGTCATATTAATCAGAATTACATATTAAAATACGTACGTAAAATTAAAAATAAATAAATAAAAATCATTAGATTAAAACCAGTGTTGAATTCAGGAGGTGGCAAAACTGACGTAGATACCTCTTTCACGCTGCGATCTCAAAACGAAACTAAAACTTATTTGCCTCTTCCGTTGCTTCGCGCATTTCCTCTTTCTCAAGATTTTTCTCAGTCGCCTATACGCACAGATAAGCGCTTTACTGTATTTACAAAACAGGGTCATTAGATTTTTTTCGGAAGTAAATTCATATTTTTCTTCATAAAAAAGCTTGCATTTAGTCGTATTAATCAGAATTACATATTAAAACGCGTACGTAATATTGAAAAAATAATAAATATTGAAACACGAGGAAACGCACGGAAGAAAAGTAAACAATTCCACTACAGTTTACACTTGCTAATATTCTACAGAAAATACAATAAAGGGGAATTTTTCAAGGCTCAAAATGTACTGAAACAAATTGGAGCGATATTCCGGTTCTTGAAATTATGATAAATAAAGTTCTGATTCATAAAATTATGGTAAATATCGTTCCGTTTCATACTTTTATTAAAACATTGTTACTGTTTAATATAGCTTATTGCGCTCTCTGTTACTGTTTTCATTGTTATTTAGAGTCTTGAATGTTTGTTTTTATATTGCTTTGTATTGCTTTAGAAAAAAATTTGTCTATACTTAAAAAAAAAAAAAAAAAAAAAAAAAAATCAGCAACAATAATTTTTAAATAGCGTTCTGTTTCGTAGATTTTTTCATTTCGAGCCCTGGAATTTTTGATATAAAATGATAATTTATATAAAAATCAAAAGTAATATAAATTTATTTAGTAATAAATCAGCTGTAATAGCCAAAAGAGAATAATTAACAAAAAATTGAGTAAAAAAAACATGGCGGTAGTCGCTGATTTCGGCGCCATCTTGAATTTTGTGCCTGCACTTTAACTGTAAATTTCATTGTTTACATCTGAAAAAATACGCGGATTTTAGGCGTTCGCAGACTGGAGGGAGTCTACTGTATTACTGTTGAATGCATTATACAACGAAAAAGCTATTATTCTTTCTTTTAAGTGTTATTTGAGATTAAGTTGTTTCATATATAAACTGATATTTTATTGACTTCTCATCATTTGAATCAATAAAGTATAAGAAAAATATAAAATATTTGTATATCACTCCAAGCAAAAGAAAAGAATTCGAAAAATCTAAAGAATTTATACATTTTTATTATTTATTATGATGATAACGATATCATTACTGGGGGGGGAGGGGGGTCCAAAAATACCAAAAAGTTGATAACGTTATATATGCACAGCCCCTTATATCAATGCCATTGTTACCAAGTGCAATAGTTGGCACAAAATGAAACATTTGAAAAAAAAATTAACATTGTTGAGCAAAACTGATCTTTTCAAAAATAATATTTCAAAATTACAAACTTTCACAAACTATTTTATTATATCAATACGAATATATACTTAAAAGAATAAATAAATATTGGTATTTTCCCACTATAAGGGCCTTGGCTAGAAAATAAAAAATTCCTGGGTAAGAGAAGGAATTTTTTTCTGCATATTTAACCTTATCTGACCTCTTTTTAAATTTTATAAAGGGCCTTGGCTAGAAAATAAAAAATTCCTGGCTAAGAGAAGGAATTTTTTTCTGCATATTTAACCTTATCTGAGCTCTTTTCAAATTTTTTTTTTTACATCACAAAAAACAAAAAAAAATTCTATGAATTGCCTTTAAAAGTTGAAACAGATCTCAATTATCAGGTGGTTTAATACATATCTAACTGTAAATAACTCTTGTACAACAGAGATTTTCTCTAACATATTTCGTGGTGATTTTTGATAGGTATCAGTAAAAATTTTGATCAGTTGGATTTCCCTTTTAATGTTTTTTTTTTTTTTTTTTTTTTAAAGGATTTTATATACAACATAATATCAACAAGTTTGTGAGGGGAATTAAATTTTTTTAACAGAAACAAAACGAGTAAATGTGATGTTAAACATAACAGCATAAATCAGAATGTCAAGAGAAAGCAAGAAATTAGCAATCCAAGAATTAGTTTTAAAAATTAGAAGAAAATTTATCACTGATAAAATAACACGCTAATAAGTCATTGCATTACTTTTGAACTGGCAGTTTTATTATTGTTTCTATCTTCTACATTATTTCTGCTTAAGTTTCTTACATCAAAAAATTGAAAAAATCTTCTCAGATACCCTTATTGGTATAAGTACATTTTGCCTCATCTGATGAAAAAAGCTACTGATTAATGACTCATGGAATTATATTTATATTTTCTTTTGTAGAGACAAAAAGATTTCTTCATAACACTAATTAGAATGTTTTTATTAAATTCAAAAGTATTAACATTTTTTTATTTTAATGTAGGTAGTACCATTTAAATAAAATAAGAAAGTAATATATCAAAAGTTTAAGTTTAAAAATCTTTTAAACACAATTGAATACTGCAAATATTTGAGTTCTGAGATACACTGTTAACAGAGATAAGAATAACCAAACTTGAAAGGGAAAAAAAATTCCATATTTATTAATCCCTTCTTACTAAAAGGGCAAAAGGGGGAAACAGATTTTTTCTTTTTTGAGAGGTGGCATATATATCTATTCATTGTGGCTATGAAATAAGGCAAAAAAAAAAAAAAAAAAGTAACAAATTAGACTTTTAAAGAAATTGAGATTTGCATGCGGAGAGAATGAGGGGCACAAAGGGAGGAAGTAGAAAATTTGAAAAGAGATTTATACAAGAAGCTCAGGGGCATAGTGGTCAGAATATCTTGCTACCACGCAATATGTCCAGAGTTCGGCTCTGGGTTGGGCAAGGTGCACCCAGCCTTTTACCCCTTCAAGGTTGATAAAAAATCACTGGTTGGGCATGGGGCTGGGTACCGTAGGCCCTGATCCTTAATGGATCATAACACTGCAGGTTTAATTTTTTAGATAAAAATTTTTAAAAAGCAAAAAATTTTCTGAAAGGCAGAACACTGCCAATCTTATTAATTTGGAAAGCTATGTCATATTTTTGTAACTAATTTTAATATAGTTGATTTTGGGATACATGAAAAAGATTTGATGGTACATATATATAACAAATCTCACAGTCAGCTGGCTCAGCAAGAGTGTTTCACAGCAACATTGCACAGTTCTCTGTAATGTAAAACAAATGGAAATCTGATCACGGATGCTATCCTGACTCAACAGTAGTCATCCATAATCAGGTTGCTATTTATTTTACTTTAGAACAAGGTGTGTATTGTTACTATGGCAACATCCTCTGCTGGTATGCCAGTTGACTGTTCATTTCATTATCTATATTACCTAATCTATCCTACATGCCAAAATCAGTGATGCTAAAATTCATTGCAAAAATGTGATGCTGCCACCTCTAGATTACGTCAGACATTGTGCATGCTCACCAAAAAAAGTTGAACTTTCACAGTCTCGTGCAAAACCAAACCCAAGCGCTAATATTCAAAGACTTCGCACCAAAATGTCAGTTAATTTTTTCTGGTTTCAGACGTTTTTTCCAGAAATAAATCTCCAGACTGGAAATAGGACAGGCACAAGAAATAACTAAACGACACCTCAGCCCATGATAGTGACTGGAGCGAGAATTAAGGGATTAATATCGGAAACCATATTTGCCATTCTAACTGTCACACAATAATTTAGTTGAAAAAGACAACGTCTAAAACAAAAAAGTTAAGTTGAAGTTATGATGCAAGCGATTTCCATGCGTTTGTATCGGTTTGTTGTTTGGGATAATGCTAGTCATTGTTACCAATGTGCAAAAGTGAATTTCCCTTACTCAAAGTTTCACACAGATTAAATTTTTTCTCCAGCAGTTCATTAATATGTGTTGAACAAATACGCAGTCGACCAGAGAAATGAAGAATATGACGTTCCGATCTGAGCACTGGGAGATAAGAAGTTTGCACATGTCTGGACCCATTTCCATTCTTTTCACTTTTATGTGCAGACTAAATGCACGGTAGGTCACAGGAAATAGAAAGTTGAATGACGAAGGAGAAAATAAACTCAATTTGGCACTGTTCATACTCGTGCTTTTGTTGTATTCTGTCTGTTACCCCCCAATGCCCCATAAAAATCTCGACAAATGTTAATGCAGATTTGCATCGGAGTGATAAAATTTAATGCCGAAAAAGCAGAATTCTGTGTTTCAGCAGAAAAGTGGAATGATTGTTATGTGCTGTGAAAGAACTTAAAAATCTATTTTAATTTGAAATAGTACAAAAACTCTTCACTCTTCCCTCACTTGAAAACACCTGCTCGGTAATGTTAAACCTACGGACAGGTTGTTTTCGAATTTCTCATTTAAATTTGAATATTTTTAAGCGATTTTTTTTTTTGCATAGGATAGCTGAGCTAGATCTCTAATATAGCTATTTTTTACTTTTTTGATTTTAGTTGCAGATTTCTTGGTAGCACTTAGTTATCCTGCCAACCAATTTTGCCAAATTACAGCCGGGCCTCGTTATCCCAACACCCGGTTTTCATGTCACTCCACTTATTGCGTCAGTTTTCAAAGTCCCAATTTTCTGTATATGATTGTAATGTAAGCAAACTCCGGATTTTACGTCGTTGAATAATTTTCAACTCCGGATATCCCGACAGTTTAGGAAAATTGACCATTTTTCATAATCCATTTTATAAGCACAGAAATTAAGCGGTAAGATATGTGTTGGCCAAACTTTTCACAAAAGTGTCTAAAATACTTATTCAGATAAATGAGAAATTTTACTTCAATCCTTTATCTGAATAAATAAACCCACACATTATGAATGACCCACTTAAACTCCAGATAGATATTTCAGCCTTCTCGCAGTCTTTTTGTTCTGGTCAGGCGGCGCTTTCTTGTGGTTATACAGCGTTTTTCATCTGACTAAAACCGAAGCATTGTGTTGCATTGAAACAATCAGAAATTATCTAATATCCATTTTTGAAACAACGAATATTGATTACAATTCATTGTATAATAATGAAAAAATAATTGTAGGAAGCACATGTAGGGGCATAAATCATCAATATTTCATGTAACAAAAAAATGTCATAATAAATCTGATTTTTATTATTTTCAATCTTGTTTTTGTGTTCATTTTGTTTAACAATAATGTTTTATTGCTTAAAACTGCAAGAACAGTTATGAATTTAAAATTGTCATTAATTAATTAAAAATACAGCTTACTATAAACATATTTTTCTTCAACTCCGGTTACCGCGACACTCCGCTTATGACAACATTTTTTTCTGGTCATTAGAGTGTCTGGATAACGAGGTTTAACTGTATATAAATCGCCAAATTATACAAATTGACATAATTTTTATTTTAAATAACGAAAAAACAAATAAATTAGTATAACATTAATAAAATTACAAATAAAATGTTGAAGTAAAAATCACTTGTTGACGTAAAAGGGTGTAACTTGCTTAAAGTCAAGGGAATGTGACATTTATGATCAACCATTATTGGCATTTAATCTTATAGTTTGGCGATAAATTTTTGGTCGACGGGATAACTAAGTAGTGCCCATTTTTTCAAAATAAAAGTAATTTCATTTTCAATCCTATGAAAAAAAAAATGTTTACAAATATTCAAATTTAAATGAGAAATTCGAAAACAACCTGCCCATAGGTTTAACATTACCGAACGTGTGTTTTCAAGGGAATGAAGAGTCCCCTTAACACAATTCAGTGGACTTACATCAACCTTTTCGCCGTCTCCTGGTTCAGACTGCTTAGTTTCTAAAGTAAAATCAGGAACTGTAACTGGCATGAAAAATTTACAAGCTTCCACAAACACAGGAATGCTATTATACAGGATTTTCTGGAAAAGAAAGAAAAATTAACCTATATAATAATTTAAGTTCTTTTTAATAATTCACAAGGAGAAAAACATTTTATTCTTCCTTTACAGAAATCAAACAGCAACATAAGTTTATCCTAACAAGTTTTAAAAAAGAATTTTTATCCATCTTAATGCTTCAGGGGTGACAATCCTCACATGTAAAACAGCTGACAGATTTCCTGCTTTTAAAATGATGGGAAAAAAGTAAAGCTAAAAATTGCATTTAAAAAGAGGGAGGGGTAATTATGTGCATAAATTCTAAATCGTAATAAATTTTACAAAAATTGTGACTAATTCAGACAGATAAATAGTAAGGATCATGGTGATAAACATATAAATAAACATAACTATGTTAGAAAAACATTAACTGTAACATAGCTTACATTATTTTATACACAAAACTTTAATTTAAAAAGCATCTAATTATTTATTCGGGAAATACAGCCTTGTAATCTTCTTTACACATCAATGGGAGGGGGGGGGGGGGGGAGGGAGGGAAACTCCAAAGGTAATAAATACATACTGCACCATAATCCAAAACAATGAATTGTAATTCCATAATACTAGTCAAATTCTCGTTAGAAATTTTTTTTTATTACAGATATCTCGTTGAACTTTAAAGAACTGAAGTCTCGGAAGTTAAGAGGGCATTAAGTTGTTGAATTCGATGATTCTCAAGAAATGATACTTTTTGGGGGACCTATTTAAAATAACCAGCATCTTTTAATATTTTATCAACAGTTTAACAAAAGGCCACAGCATTAGATTGGCATTTACAATCTTTTTCAAGCTTTATATTTGATGAAAAGTTACATATTACTTTGGATCAGGCATATCAAACACATGGCCTGCCAACCGACAACTTATCTGTGGCCCGCCAAGCCTAGGCATTTTATCTGGATTTAATTAATTGTTAGAATATGCATGCTAGAAAATATACTTTGCATGAATACACTTGCACCAATTGTCTTAGAGATGGCAAACATCTGAAAGATATGTTGAAATTATTTTTCAGAATTTATTACAGCAGTTAATCAAAATTCAGCATAATTCCATATTATCATGAAAAAACAGTTAAACCTCCCTAAAGCGACCACATTCCGTTCCAATAAAAATGGGTTGCTCCAAGAGGTGGTCTCTTAATGGAGGTCATGTTTAAATCTAGATTTTAATTGTTGAAAAAGGAAACAATGTTACTAAAAATTATTTTTCACATTAGGAAAAAATATGAAAATTTAAGTATCAAAACAAAAGTTAATTACATAAGTTAATGACTGCAGAGTTTAAAAAATGAATACATTGATGCTTGCTTTGATTTTACGGTTTTACCTTTTATAACTTTTATTTCGAAGTTCAGTAAATAAATGCAATTTTTTTCTGGACAGGAACAAAAAACGACGATTATTTATGTATTTCTTTGAGAGTTTCCTGACAGAATAGGGCAGGGGAGTTTATGGATCACCATTCTTAATTTGTCATCAGAGTTCAATTCATTGCCTAAAAAGGCATAAAGTTGTTTGAACACTTAAAAGTTACCGAAAAAAAAATAATTCTAAACTTAGTTTAGAAGTTTGAAGAATAATGTGCTCTCCGGAATTATTTTTCTAATAAAACCTTAGCGACCCGGAAAAAACAGAATTTGTTTCATTTTCTTCAAAGAAATGGGTCACTCATGGAGGGACTTCAACTACGATGGACTCTGAATGGATGTAAAATTAGTATTGAGCCTACGGGAATAAATTTCATTCCATGAAAAAATTGTCGTTCAGGGAGGTGGTCGCTTAATGGAGATGGTCGCACAGGGAGGTTTCACTATATATGGATATGGGGTTTCCATATTTCTGTAAATATTCATCAATTGACCAATTTTTCGAAGTGTGCTATCTTTTGCTATTTTTGAAGTCAAATAAACATAATTTGAAAATGCATTTAATAAATGAAATCAAATAAGTAGCGCATCTATACAAGACACATTTTATTAAATAGATTTACTTATTCATTATATGTTTATTTTTATTTTTTACTTGGCGAAAACATGGTAGATTGACAACTATGCCTTTTGCTAGATCAAGATTAACGTGTAAAAATAATCTAATTGCAATTTCTTAGAAACCAGAATCCGTTATGGATTGCTATTTTCTTAACATTTTCAGTGTAATTACATTGTTATAACAAATATCCTACCTTTATGAAAATAAAATTACTGTACACTGTCATTATAATTGCTTATGTTGTATAGGTCAATATTAAAAGCAAAGTATTAAACTGGAATATTTTATAAAAAATTTCATTTTTTGTTCTCTACAATTCAACAATATATTTTGTTTCATTTCTATTCAAAGAGCAAAATGTTGAAACAGAAAACTTGGTTGCCCTTACAACATTATGATTCTCATTTGTGTGTAGTGAAACACAGAAAACATGCATGCAGTGTATGCTGCCATCGTTATTCACATACCTTCAACCACATTTGCATCGTACGTTGGATTAAGTTAAATAAAAGAGTGTAAAAATAGCTAATCAATGTTCTGTGTTTGTGAAAAGTGACAAATGGCAAACACAAGTCAGTTTTCACAAAATACAAAACATATGTATACATATACATCCAGTAGCAGAAAATTCTCCAAGTGTCTGCGACAGATATTTCATGGACAAGAAATAATCTGCAGGTAAAATATTTTTACAATTGAAGCATAATTAATCAAACAATCACTTACCTGTAGCGTTTTTATGCATTTTATAAATTTTTATTAATAATAATCTTAAGTTTTTGTATTAAGTAATAAAAAACCAAACTTAATATAAAGCAAAATAAAGGTTCAAAGAAAAAGAATCTGCAAAAGAGAAAAGAAAATCTGCGATGCCTGTCGCCAGTCTCGAACTTTCTGCTACCGGGCATATACATGTGATTTCAATAATCCAGTCATAGTTACCTTCATTGCTTCCATTTTAGCATTTCCACAAGCTTTTGTAAAGCCCTTATTGAGAGCTGCCTCATCTTTTAAACGTGTCATCCATTTCTGAATATGTGGATAGCTTGTAACTAAAAATAAAGGTTTGTTTTGAAATAAATTTAAATAATCAAATAACTGTTTCATACAAAATAACTTCTATCCTTTGAAACTATTATATGCTATTACAGTCAACTCCCTTTGAATCTGATTAAATTAGTAGTAGCAGTAACTTAATCAGATTTTCAGTTTAATCCTTGCTTAACTCTGATCCATAAATTAAAAAATAGTTAAATAAATAATTTAAAAAATCTACATTATTATTTTTTTTATCAAAACAATCTTCTATTTCTGAACAGGAAATTATATTTTTCAGGCATAAAAGTGGGAAATGGGAAAAAAAAGGTGGAAAATTTTTTCCATCTATATAATAAGGTCAAACTCTTATAATTTAGACACATTTTAACAGTTATTAATACAATAAAATGAATTATAACTGTACTACGTATGATTGTTATTTTCATTTTGTAACTTAGAAAGTATTAAAAGAAAATACATAAATAACAATGTACAAATTCATTAAATCAAAAAAGAAAATTGGAAACAGTTTGTTAAAAGTATAAATCCCTCCAAATGTATCTGATGAACGTATGTGAAGCATAGAGATTAATTTTTCAAAATAAATGCATTATTCTGAATGATTTGACAGTTTAAGACTTTACTTTAAAAAAAAAAAAAATCTATGCTAAATATATGCACGTCAAATTGATATTTACGCCAGAAATACATTTCCAAAAATGCATCACTGAAATTACCCAGAAGTGACTAATTCATATAATAATAAAATATTCTATTCCAAAAAGAACCTTATGGAAACTTCCTCTTCCTAATTAAAGAACTTAATTTGCATGACTTTCAGATGCTTATAATAAAAGCTGGCCTGATTTGATAGTACAGCAATTCAGAAACAAATTCCAAGGATTTGAGTAGACAAAATGTCTAATTATTAAGTTTTCTAAAGCCCCACCTCCCTTTCCCATATGCTTCTAATATTTTATTTGCATTTTTGCATCAATTCAGAGAATGTTCAAATTTGCCTTTAAAAAGGTGGAATTCTCCCTTTAGGAGGAAATCTTTCATGCCTGATTTTTATATAACCAGAATTTCCCCATACAGTTTGAGAAGGGTGCTGCACCCTGCCTGCCCTTTGGTTTAAAAATTACTACCCTTTATGCTGTTCATCCAAAAAATAGCCCCTTTTTGATATCTTACTCAAAAAAATGTGTGCCTATACGGCCTTTTGTATTTAAAAATTCACTTGCATAGTAAAAACGGATTCATTCATGTGCCTTGAGGAAAGTGTTCGGATTTTTAAATTGTATTATAAGTGAGCATAAGCAGGGATCTGTCCAGACTTTCCTCCTAAGATTCTTATTCTGAGAAATTGTGAAGAGATTTTTTTTACGTTTGTGAAAAAATCTAGTCATTATTTTGTGAATTTGAAATTATCATGATATTTAGGTTCCTTTTTATCTATTTTTAATATGAACCTTTATGAATGAAATAGGTAGATAATAGGTTGTTTGGTGACTAACTGTTTTATGACAAGTCAGATTTTGTTTAAATATTATTAAATTTGTGTAAGATTTGGTTTTGAGATGAAAAAGTTTGGTGAAATGTCTATTTTTAAGACAAAGAATTGTGTGAAGGGCAAAATCTCACTAAAAACAAACCGACTCTGACTCCAACTTCAGATTTTTTCGTTAGACATTTAAAAGTCAAATGAAACAAATTATATGTAATTCTAAATCTATAAAATAAATTATTATTGTTATTTATGCACTATATCAGGCTACTCAATTTAAAGACGACCAATTTACTGTGGTGTACAAAGTAGATACAGGGGTAGGTACAGAAAAAAGTCCAGAATAACTCCAGGGTACTACCCATATACAGGGTAGATGAAAACTGTTTTAATTAATAACTGTAGTAGATATTTTACATTTAGTATGTAAGTACTTCCCCTTGTATTTTTGGGGTTTGTGGATAGAACCTGAGGTACAAAGGTCCGCAAGGACCCAAGGCCCGGAAAATGAAGGCATTTTTTCAAACAGGCCATGTAAGTAGAATTAAGACAATTTATATTAATGGGATGGATCAGACTGATGAAAAAAAAAAAAATGAGCAGGCTGACAAACCCAATAACAAATCTGAAAGAATCAAACTACGCCGATAAAATAGGAAATAGGTACTCCAGTCCGGGTACTAGTGTCGCCAGCCCAGAGTCTGAGTCGTTAAAATATCCCAGAATCAGAGTCGGAGCTACCCATTTTTCACACCTACTCCACAGCCCTGCTTTAAAGGACTCAAATGTTTCCTGATAAGAATCTAAAAAATATCCTTCATAATTTAAAATGTGCTGTTAAAAATCAAAAAACTGCTTTTATAAATCTAAAAAATGTCCTTAAAAATCTAAAAAGTTTCCCTTTACCTACCAATCACATCCTGCACTTCTTTAAACTTGGGAGAATCTGTGATATAACTTATAAGATAAAATTTCTAAAAATACACCCTAAAGTATTAAAACAAACAATTTCACCAGTGTTTCAGAAAATTAAAGCTAATCAGTGAATGTGCATTTAGATAACAGTATCTAAATACATATATGCTTATTTTAATACTATGTATCATTTGATAATGCTTACATTATTTACTTTTGTAAAAAATCTTGTAATCCATATAACCATTTGTCTAAGGTTTTGCAGATTAAAGGGAGTTGACTGCATATAAATTAGTAAATATAAAAGAAACAACCCCAAATCATTCCAATATAAATAAATAAACTTTTGATATAGATTATACACCTGCATTTTAATTTGTAGGTGAACTAGTTTCCCAAATATGTTATATGCAAGTTGAAATTTTGGAATTCAAAGTCATATTTTATACAGAAAATAAATACATGTGTAACAAATCCATACAAAACAATACTGTATATATTTTTAAAAAGGAAAATTAGACGTTTAAAATAAAAATTCAATAATCCAGAACTAGAAAAGTAAAAACAATTAAATGTTTTTATTCTATTTTGCATTCTATTGTTAATAATGCAATCGCTTCTTTTAATGATATATAAATCAAAAGTTTATTTAATGTACTATTTTAAAAAGTTGCTTGAAAACAGTAGAAATGTATTTTTAACTCTCCAATTACTTTCTTCGGCTCAGAAGCACAGTGGTTCTTGAACACAATTTGTTCCAAAGAATCGTTTGTGAACCAAATCAAATTTTCTTATAAGTAGTAATGAAAATACGATTAATTGGTTCTCACCTCCTACTTTACTCTCTGTATTCACCTATTTTAAATAATATACTGTGTAATACAATACATGAGTTGATATGGGAAAAAATTGGAGCCTCTTTAGGGTCCTTCACAAAAATCCATTTATTAAAATAGGTCATCCGCACAAAAAACAAAAGAAAAACTACTTCACAAACCTCTTTCTTTCAATAAAACAGGCTTCTTCACAAAACTCTTTTTAATAAAAGAGGCGCCATTATAAAATTCCATTCCATTCAATGTTTTAAATTTTAAAATGCAGGAAACTCACTGGAAATAGGATCACTATAGAGCATGTATACGTGCTTCACACTCTGTTGCCCTCCCCTCCCCCCCCCCCCCCACACACACACACAGAAAAAATAAAGAAAACTAGTGGATTCAGAAAGTTTGCTGTACAAATGTCTCAAAGTGCATGAATAATGTGATCACTGTACAGTCCTTGAAAGAAAAAAAAGAAAAATAAACACCCCAGACATTTTTATCACCAAATTACTTCAGAAGAACAACACCTAATTTTCTCAAATCCAAAGGGGTTACATTCTGACACATTTTTAAATTCATTTTTATTCGGAAAGAGCAGGTACTCTTATTCAGAAACCGTGTAAAACATTTTCCATTTTTTGGTAAATGCAAAAGATCTTTCAGAAAATACTGTCAAAGTGGACGTTTTGAAATGAATTTCCAGATCAAAGGAGAAAAAACAGCCAGAGATGTGAGAAAAAAGCGTCATCACATGATCAAAATTGCTTATAACTCAATAAGTAATTGACTATTCCTCAAAAAATCGAAAACTCGATTGAAACAATTCCAAATCACTTCACTAGTCAATACAATACTTTTGTGCCTTTACGTTTAAAAATGAGTCAGAAAGTTTTGCATTTGTTGATCAGGGAACTTGAGAACTGCCTTAAGAAATTATGAAGTTTTAAAGTTTGAAACTCATAATGTTAAATTCCGTTTTAATTACCACAAAACAGATGACAATGCAGGAAGTTTTCTTAAATGTAACTTAAAAAATACTTGACGAATGATGTGCAATTTTCAGATTCGTGTATTTGTAGCTTCTTGAAATCAATGTCTGTTTAATATTTCATAGGTTTCAATCCATATTGTTTTCGGAAATCCATTTCAAAATATGTATATATGCAAAACTAATTTTTTTTTTAAAATATTATATACAATGAAACCTCTCTGTGCGACCACCTCCCTGAATAACCATTTTTTCATGGTACGAAATTTATTCCCATAGGCTCAATGCTAATTTTACCTCCATTCAGAGACCATCCCAGATGAACTCCCTCCATGACTGACCCATTTCTTTGAAGAAAATTCCGTTTTTTCCTGGTTGCTTGAAGAAGTTTTTATTAGAAAAATAATTCCGGAGAGCACATTAAATGGGGAACACACATTTTGTTGACTTAGATCTGGCACTTGTTTTTGTCTAATTATTGGCATCTAAATCCAAAAATGACTTCAGTTCTTTTCTATCATGTCAACTTTTTAAGTTACAGGATACCCCAAAAATCAGACTTAATGTGGATACAAAGGAAAATAAAGAAAAAATACCAAATATGTTATTCCTACAACGACTGTATATACTTACTATACACTGCATTGTGTTCATACAAGTAGTAAAATCCTTTTATAAAACGAAAAAAGTACATATTAAAGACATTTTTTTCACTTGTAGCTTTTCCTGGAGTATTCAATTTGTAGACAATCTCGCATGATGCTTCAACAATAGTCAGCCATCATATATTCATCCCATTTACCTTGATACCGTTCTGCCATGAGCTTCAAATCTTAGCTCACCATGTGTTCATCACTGACTGAACCAAGATTTTACGGGAAGTCAATCAAGATGGCTATGCACAAAATGCAGTTTGATGCTCCTGTTGCAACCAAATCTTTTGAAGCTTTCTAAAAATTGCTGGACAATTTTGGTGTAATTTTTCTACTCGCATTTTTTCAAGAAAGTCTTTGACAAGGTTTTTGAAAGCTAACTAAGCATTCTTTTAGAGTTCTGTCATTGTTCTGATGAAATGTTCATCTCTAATAAGCTGCCGAATCTGTGAACCGTCAAATGCATCTGCCTTTATTTTTTCAAAAGACAGGTTTGAAAATTTCGAAATGAGATACTTGAAACAGTCTCCTTCAATTGACAAAGCTTTCACGAACTGCTTTAATGGATCCAGTTTTATATGCAGAGGTGTAAATATGATGTTCTTTCTTTCGACAAGTGGCTGATGGGTCATTCCATGTCAAATCAACGAGAAAAATGCAATTTTTGGACCTTGACATCTCAGATTTCTATAATTTTTGGTTTATAGTTTGTATCCATGGAGTATATGAAAAATCTAATTTTTAAATTTTTTTTTCTTAGCGGTTTATTTTTTACGGAATTTTAAAAATGGTCAAAAGTACCAAATTTAACCAAATTCTCAACCACAAAATCTTCTATAATTCTTTAACAAATTGGGCTAGAGAGTTAAGTTATATCTCATTTGAAAGCTCTTTTTATGGGCTTTAATATGATATGCAACACTAACAATTTTGTGTATAATAAATTTTTTGAAAGATTTTCAAAATTTTTGAATTTAAATTTTTCAAAAACACCATCTTTAATTTTTTTCAAAAAAATATATGTTAATCTTTGACTTTTTGGCTACAAGTATGCCAAATTTCAAGATGGAGAAATGATGGGGTTTTGAACTATTAATTTTTAAATATGAGTTATACATGAAAAATTTCAAGTATCAGGGCAAAATTAACAATTGTACAATTTCTTTCCATATATAATTCACACTTCTTTTTCATTAAAAATTCCAGAGTTTGATGCTAAGCAAATTTATTTCTAAGGCATGAAAATTTTCTAAAGCATATTTCTCAAAATATAATTATATAATTTGCCCGTAAGGGGACTCTTCATTCACTTGAAAGCACCTGATCGGTAAAGTTAATCCTATGGGCAGGTTGTTTTCGAATTTTCCGTTTAAATTTGAATATTTTTAAATGATTTTTTTTACATAGGATAGTTGATGTCGTTCTCTCATATGTCTATTTTTTACTTTTTCGATTTTGGTTGCAGATTTTTTAATAAAGATACTTTCACTTTCGGACTGGTTTCGAAAGTTACAGTACCTTTATTAAAAAAATCTGCAACCAAAATCGAAAAATTACAAAAATTCCCTATTAAAGATTGACCTCAGCTATCCTATGAAAAAAAAAAATCGTTTAAAAATATTCAAATTTAAATGAGAAATTTGAAAACAGCCTACCCATAGGTTTAGCATTACCAAGCACATATTTCAAGTAAGTGAAGAGTGTTTTGACCTGGCACTTCTATCTTTTGATAGTTTAATTCTACAGCCATCACATATTTTCATGCCCTTTTGAATATTAAATCTTAAACTGCACTACCAAGTTGTTACATTCCTAAGTTTTCCTGATTTTGAATGAATTGTTTCTTTATAGGGATTGATCTGGATGAGTTACCTCATCTATATAGCTTTTCTATTTCCATTTTAACTCATTTAATTATGTCTTTTTCTTAAACTCACTTTTGTTTTATTCTTTGTTTGGCACGGCATGTCCCTAAAGGGATTTTGTGCAATAAAACTCAATACAACCAACCTTTATAGGGATTGCAGCATTTAACAGAAAATAATGCCCAGTCTTTCTTATCTTCTGACATCATTAATAGTAGTAATTCAAGACTTCTTTGTTAAAGCATTTGGTTAAAGTAAAATGAAGCTTGTTTATTAAATAGTTATCCTTCTATATGTAAAAAAAAAAAAAAAAAAAAATTATAATGATTTGGGAATGTGCCAAACGATTTTGAAATGAACCAATGAAAATCTGCTTAGGTATCTCAAAATGCATCTGATTATTCAGAGCTTTCTGACTTTTCTTAGCAGGAATCGTGCTTGGTGAAAACCATGAAAGTAGAGAGGATGGGTGCGGAAAGGGAAGAATCTTCTGCATTTCGATAGACTTATTTAAGGGGTCGATGGCAAACTTACTTGAAATATGTGCTTGGTAATGCTAAACCTATGGGCAGGCTGTTTTCGAATTTTTCATTTAAATTTGAATATTTTTAAACGATTTTTTTTTTTCATAGGATAGCTGAGGTCAATCTTTAATAGGGAATTTTTGTAATTTTTCGATTTTGGTTGCAGATTTTTTTAATAAAGGTACTGTAACTTTCGAAACTGGTCCGAATGTGAAAGTACCTTTATTAAAAAATCTGCAACCAAAATCGAAAAAGTAAAAAATAGACATATGAGATATCGAAATCAACTATCCCTATGTAAAAAAAATCATTTAAAAATATTCAAATTTAAACGGAAAATTCGAAAACAACCTGCCCATAGGATTAACTTTACCGATCAGGTGCTTTAAAGTGAATGAAGAGTCCCCTTACGGGCAAATTATATAATTATATTTTAAGAAATATGCTTTAGAAAATTTTCATGCCTTCTTAGAAATAAATTTGCTTAGCATCAAACTCTGAAATTTTTAATGAAAAAGAAGTGTGAATTATATATGGAAAGAAATTGTACAATTGTTAATTTTGCCCTGATACTTGAAATTTTTCATGTATAACTCATATTTAAAAATTAATAGTTCAAAACCCCATCATTTCTCCATCTTGAAATTTGGCATACTTGTAGCCAAAAAGTCAAAGATTAACATATATTTTTTTGAAAAAAAATAAAGATGGTGTTTTTGAAAAATTTAAATTAAAAAATTTTGAAAATTTGTCAAAAAATTTATTATACACAGAATTGTTATTGTTGCATATCATATTAAAGCCCATAAAAAGAGCTTTCAAATGAGATATAACTTAACTCTCTAGCCCAATTTGTTAAAGAATTGTAAAGGATTTTGTGATTGAGAGTTTGGTTAAATTTGGTACTTTTGGCAATTTTTAAAATTCCGTAAAAACAAATCCGCTAGGGAAAAAAAAAAAAAAAAAATTAGATTTTTCATATACTTCATGGATACAAACTATAAACCAAAAATTATGGAAATCTGAGATGTTGAGGTCCAGACCCCACGTTGATTTGACATGGAATGACCCTGATGCAAAATGTTTGAATCACCAGTTTTGAGGTTAGATCTTGGAGGCCAATTCGACTGGAACCAATGCTTCTCATGAGTTCTGTTGTCCCACATACACAAGAAACAGGGATACTTGGTACCTACACGTTGCTGGCCAAGAAGGAAGCATAACATTTTAAGGTCAACACAGATGATCCATTCGTGAACGTGATATTGCAATAAATCAATGGCTCTCTTTATGTTCTCATATTCTTTGCACAAATAAACTGAATGGCTTATTGGGGCTGTTTATAATAAATAGCTCCTAAACAGGGTTGGGTTTTTGACATGACAGTGCCAAAAACAGTGTTTTTACTGGTTTATTCCATCAAAAACCTATCATTTTCGATTTTCCTCCAATTTATAGTGTAAGTGTAGCATGCAATACATTTCTAGATTGATTTTTCCTTGTAGTTCTTGTTATTATTATTCACAATTACTTTGTTAAATTTATTTAAAAGAAGAGCATTTCCTAAATGGAAAAAATTTAAAAATATTAGAGTAAAAGGAAAAAATAATATTTGTCATAATCTCCACTAATATAGATTCTACTAACTGCAATGAACATTAATGTTAAATGATAACAAAAGGTTATTATAATTATTAAATAACATTGAATATACATTTTTAATAAAATACATTAAAATTATTTTAAAGATGCAAAAATATTGTTATATGGTATGACAATAGATATGCCAAGCATGGACTGTGGTCATTGAATAAATTTGAATATTCTTAGATATAATATTTTAAAATGCAAATCTTATGTATTTCATAAATGCAATTATGGTCATTTTAACTTCAATAAGCAGAATCTTAAAATTTTAAATTAATAAATTTTTTATACAAACCTGTAGGACCTGATTTTAGAGGAAAGCTTTTAGACTTAAAATTTAACACAACGAAACAATAAAGAAAATAGAAAATAGAATTTACATGTATATATACACTATAGTTTCTCTCTCTCTCTCTTTTTTTTTTTTTTTTTTTTTTTGTTAACTTTAGTGCAAATATATATGAACCTTATAAACAGACCATTTCAGCTTATATATTTTTAGATATAAATTTATACCTGAATAGTCATGAAATATTTTTAACCCCTTAGGGACTAGATTCATATATACGCTCATGATTACTCCTACCAGTTATTTTTTATTGTAAGTTTTGCCTTATTTAATCAAGGCATTTTCTCGATTCATCTAGTCAAAAATTTCTGTTTTAAAATACCAGTGATAAAAGATTAAAAATTCTGTAAAAGATATTCGCCGTGAAGGGGATTACATTGAAATTTATTAAAGCTACCATAAAGACAAACTATTTATGTGCTGTATACATTTTACTTAAAATTATTTAGGCATTATTTAAAGTGAATTGAAAGAAATAACACATTGCATATTTTTATTACATACATATGACTGTATGAGTAAAAATCTTTTACCTTTAAAATTATTCTTAAATTTAGAAAGATTCTTAAATGTTTTATTTATTTTTTAATGCAGTTAACTTTTTAATTGATGGATCTTTAGGGATTTACATTTCTGCTTAAAAATAATATTTATTTATTTAATTTAAGGAAATAATTAGACTAAAATAAACTACTTAACAAATATATAGTTAAAAATTGAGTTTTCACATTAAACAGTGTACTACATTCTGCTGAAATTATACATATTTTTTAATCTTATACTTATGGGTTATAGGATTTCTTCTAAAAATATAATTTTTGTAGAATATGCCAAATAGTTTAAAATTATTGTAGAGATCTTCTAACAGAAATATATATGTATTATTCTAATGCAATTCTTTTTTGTTTTTCTCGGATGGATAAATATACTTTAGAGCCTTTTCGATATTGAATATTTCATGTGAAACAACTTAATACTAAAGATAGAATGAAAAAAAAAAAAAAAATGTAAAAACAAGCTACTACTAAAAAATGGGTTTTTGACATTTTTGACGTGACGGTAAAAACCATGGTAAAATCCGGTAAAAGCCGTCATGCGTCAAAAACTTGCCAACCCTGCTCCTAAAAAATTTCCGTTGTGAAGGAGCACGCACTTCAAGCTCCTCTTTGAGCTATAGATGAACAGTCGCCATTCAGTTGCGGTATAGGATGGAATTTCCAATTCCTCTATTAAACCATGTACGTTATGACAAAAAAACAAATTCATCGTTACTTCGAAAGCAATGAAAAAATTCACTTTATTTTGATCGAAAGTAGGATACATCAGCTCCCTTTTCAAGCAAATTTTTCTTGTGCAGTCTTGATGCTAAGAGTTCTGAAGTTTTTTCTTCTTATGACTCATGCCTGAATCAGCGTAGAGTGGTCACATTAATGTAAGCTGTAGAGAAAAATCTGGACGTGATAGGAGAAAACTAACTGCAGTTTTGAAATCAGCACTCTTTTTTGACTTAAAAACAGCTGAAAAATCGAAGTCAACAGTTGTTTCCCAGTGATCAAACTTCTAAACTAAGTTTAGATTTTTTTTAAATTTTGGTAATTTTTAAGTGTTTAAACCCTTAAAACCCTTTTGAGACGAATGAATTCAACTCTGATGACACATTAAGAATGATGGTCCATAAACTCCTCTGCCCTATTCTGTCGGGGAACTCTCAAAGAAATAGATAAATGAATGAAATCGTCATTATTTGACCCGTCCAAAAAAAATTGCATTTATTGACTGAACTTCGAAAGATTTTGGAAATAAGAGTTATACAAGATAAAACCGTAAAATCAAAGCAAACATCAATGTACTGCAATTTCCCCGTGTATACGTCGCGGCTTAGTTAAGTCTTTTTCACACCGAAAATTTTATTTAAAAAATAAAATCAAATAATTGCTAAGGAAAAGCAAGTCACATTTTATTTAAAGCAAATTCTGGTAGGAAATCGAAATATCTGAGCTGCAGCGTATACACGGGAAATTACTGTATTCATTTTTTAAACTTTGCAGTCATTAACTTTTGTTTTGAAACTCAAATTTTTATATTTTTTCCTAATGTGAAAAATAAATTTTAGTAACATTAAGTGTTACCTTTTTTCAACAATTAAAATCTAGATTGAAACATGACCTCCATTGAGAGACCACCTCTCGGAGCGACCCATTTTTATTGGAATGGAGCGTGGTCGTTTTAGGGAGGTTTTACTGTATATGAATTGTGACATATGATTAGTTTAATGCAGATTGATTTCTAGAATCTTCGAATCTAAAATTTTAGCTCATTCTGCCAAGTAGTTTTTGAGTTCTGCTTTAAAAACTGCCCACATTTCAATCTGCTTTGAAATCATTAGTAAGGAATTTAACATCAGTAGTTCTACAATTCCTAAACTATTTCACCAAATCACTTGCATTGGACTCTGGAGATAAAATTTAAAAGGAAAAACAAATAGGCTGTCAGAATTAGGTGTTAGCATTAACATTTGCAGAGTGAAGATGGCCCTAAGCTTATTTTTAAATATAAATTCAAACAAGACACAATTTCCAGTCAAATGGTTATTTCTGTTTTTGTTTTTCCTGAGATAATTTGGTGGTATTAAAATGTATGGAGTGTTGTTCTCTCTTTTCTTTCTTTTTTCAAGTATTTTCTTTTAAATTTGGTATTTTCTTAAGGTTGTCAGTCAGTCAACTTCCAAATTCCCCTCATTAAAACCAGGTTTATTAAGAAAATAATGAATTTCAAATATATGAATTTGACTCGCACATAAATCCGACAGCAGTTTTTAACATTTCCCAGCATAGTTGAAATGTATTTATGAATTTGATTTGTCTGCATTCTAATTCATGTAAATACAGTCAGATTGCAATATAATTGATACATGTTATTGAGGTTCAAAAACGCAGGGTTGGCACGGTTTAAACCAAGTGGTTTTAACCATGGTTTAAACCAATTGTTTTTTTTTTTTTGTCAAAAAAACCATTTGGTTTTTTTAGAAAAAATCTAATGTAATATTTTCTCTTTTTTGTAATTTATTTGTTTTAAATTATTGATAGAAGTAATTTCTACTTTTAACACTTCATCTCAGCAGTCAACACGAGACATAATGAGCTTAGGTCATGTTTCTATGCATGTAGAATGAAAATTAGCATGTGCTGATGAACATATCTGGTACCCTAAAGATTTTTCTTAAAACATGTGAAATTAGAAAAGATAAAATACATAAATAATATTCAATATTTAGCATAAAATATTTTCATTTAAAAAATGCAGATTATTTACAGCAGTTAATAACAAAATACAATGATCTTTAAGATTTTGGTTAAGTTGTAAAAGAAAATTTTCTGGATTTCGATTGGGGAAGATTATCCTTAAAGAATTTAAAAGAGTAACTTTAGATATCAAATTGAATAACACAGCTTGCAAAAATTGAGTGCTAGTTATAGCATTTCAATAATACCAATCAATCTTTTCTGTTAGTTGCTGAATCTAATGGCCAAAAATGTTGACTTGGACACTTGGAATTATCACTCAGAAAACAAAATAACCAGAAGTATTTGGATATTAAAAAAATAATAACAACCACAGAATAATATTATATTCATGAAACTGCATCAAATGTTTGATTGATTGATTATTATATTATTAAGCAAAGGATTCTTCATACGATTTTCAAGGTATCAATGTTCACTGTGTAGAACAGTTTACTGTGAACATAAGACATAGCTGTTACTAATAATGTTTAAATTAGAAATGACGATTTCAATTTTCTACATAATTGACTGTAATTATTTAATTTAAATATTTTCAAAAGTTATATTACTTATATAATATCCAAAAATGTTTATTTTATCAACAGATATGCATCTGTATGCAATAGGAAATTATATTTAAAAAACCTGGTTTAAACCAAATAAACCGGTTTTTTTGGTTTTTTTCCAACCCTGTCAAAAAGGTGAGTTTCGTATTCAGAAACCCTTACATTATTGTCTATGTGGGAAAAAATCACATGCAGTAGCGAAGAGTGGCTCTCCTTGGGACACTTTTTTCTTTCTTTTTCCATTTTTTTGTTTATATTGATCAGCTGTCAAAATTTTACCTGGTATTCATTCTTTTAACCTTTGCCTACATAATTAAATAGCTTTTAATCTTATATCCATTATAGATTTTTTTTTATTTTTTTATTTATTAAACTTGTGCTTTGTCCCAAGGTGTAACACCTGGTGGGGAACCTTGGGACAGTTAAAAATAGATCTGAAAAGTTCAATAATTGAAGTAGAATATACATGGAATTGTTTGTTCTGGAAACGAAATTTATTTAAACTAAAAAGCCATTTCAGCTGATAAATTTTTTGCAGCAGCTTTCTGAATAGTGTCAACATAAATTGCTGAATTTTTTTTTTTTTTTTTTGTATTCTAAATTTCTAATCATTACCATTGATAAGCCTAATGACTTCTTAAAAGAAGAAATAATAACTATTAATAAATACGTGTTATGTAGATTAAATAAAAAATGTTTTAAACACAATTTCTTTTTGTTAAAATATTTCGAATAAAAGTTAGCGAGGCATATCTTGTTTCACTAGGTGCACCACCTCCACCTGTCCGAAGGTGCACCCTATACCCACTATGAAATTTTAGAATGTCATGCTGTTAAGCTTAGCGCTACAACTATTATTATACATCAGTTTTATAGAAAAAGCTTTAAATTTCATTATATTAATTTTTATTTCAAAATATTTCCAATCAAATTCGACTTTGCAACTTATCAAACTTTTACATGAAAGTTAATGAGACATGTTTGCAAAATAAAAATCTTAATAAATTCTTGCCTGCTTCATCAATGGAATCAAAACATGTCTGAAAGTTACATTGTGCTGCTATCTATCTGCATCTGCAAGAGTTAATTTAAAATTTAGGGCAAAAAATAAAGCTGTCCCGAAGTGTATCATGTCCCAAGCTGAGCCACTCTCCCCTATATTTTATTAATAATGATACATTATTTCAAATATATTGAAATTGATGTACATTACTGAAGTGCACTACAAGACACTTATTATGGAATAAGATATGCACAATTTTTATTGTTCATTTACAGTGATGCATAAGAAAAATTTTTTTTTTTTTAAATTGTCCACAGTACTGTCTATGAGCAACAATTACTGGAAGTACATTTTCAAATGTGGTATGCATTTTTAAATACCACTAATTTTTTGCCCATTACTTGGTGTATATAAATCCCATAATGGGATGCCAATAGAAATTGTAAAAAAAAAATTCCCTGATTTCCCTGACTTTCTTTATCAGGCTTCTCTGATTTCTATTATTAACAATACACAAACGGTATTTTTTCATGTATGCTGCTTCTTCGTATAATGCACTTATTGGGCTAGCTAATATCTCATTTGGAAGAAAAAACAAGGGAAAAACATAAAAATTGTCTATTATTCAAAAAGTATTGGTTGACAGTTTCTTAAATGCGAACTCAAAGTTCAGCCCAACAATTTCATACAGTGGCCAATGGATATAGGGTGATCAGAAAATTTCTTCCTTTTCTGAAGAATGCTCATTTCTAAGACATATGTATATCTGACGGGATAGCTATTGGACTAAGCTGGCTACCTGGTCAGGTTATGCTAATGTATCAATTAAAATTTTCAAAAATGGGTAAACTGCCTTCAATATAAACACTATCCACAGAAAATGAGGACATCAGATCACCTTAATTTGTATTAAATATCAAAAATTCATGCCACATGCATCTTGTTAAAAATATTCGGTAAGACGAATCAGCATTTGAAAATATGTGGTATATAAAATAAATGAATCAGTGTCGTTGGTAACGTAAAAATGCAAATATTTTTTGCATACAGACAAATTTCCCTGATTTTTGAGAATTTTTACAAAGTTTGCTGACTTTTCCCTGATTTTTCCAGATTGATAAACCTCCCTGATTTCCAGATTCTGTAGACACCCTGCATAATTCCTATACAGAATTGCGCAAAACAATTTGAGTACATTTAAGATCATTATAACTGGAATCGCTAAAGGGAAATTCTTAACTGTGTTATGCATCAAATTTGGACGTAATATAATGTTGCACATATAAAAATCTGTCAATTCTAAGCACAGATACATCAAAGATAGGCAAAAATGCAGGCAGTGATTGAATAATAGGAATAATAATGATGATTTAAGAACAACGCAAAAGTTTCCAACAAAATTATGTATACCAAAAATGATACATTTTGCTTAAACAAAAAATTGCAAAAAGAAAAATAATAAGTGGCTAAAAGTTTATGAAAAAAAAAAAAAAAAAAAAAAACTTACTATCAGGCAACAAAGATGCTTTAGATAATGAATATAAATTGGCCCATATCAGTACATCTGGGAGATCTACAGCTGTCTAAAATTATCAAACAGGAAAAAAAATAAGGAAAAAAATATATATATTTACAAACAATTGCTTCATTAACACTTTTTTAATAATACAGTGAACTCAAGTTACTGTTTAATAAGTGACGACAGATTATCTTTATAGAAAGCAAACAATAAACATTATACAGAGTGTCCTTTCTTATCACTGACCAAAAGCTAATTCTTAAATACAGTGGAACTTCACTTATACATTACCTGAATTGTACGTTTCTCTCGGTTATATGTTTCAACTTAGCGGTCCCAGTCATTTGCCATTGAAAATTAGCTGAGTTATACGTTTTTGAGTTATGCGTTTCCCTCAGTTATACGTTCCTTTTTTGCATTTCTGGATGAAATTTTGTCTCACTTTTACTTTTTGCTGAAAATAATTTCAGAATTTTTACTACACTTTGTCTCCCAGCCAACTGACAACATCGTCTGATTATGATGATCTCACTCAGAACGATTAATCGATGCCAAAATTTGGAGCTGTTCTGAGGACTTTTGGCATAGTAAAGCGGTTCGTCAGGAGCAGACTTAGATAAAATGTAAAACTGTCTGCAAACTCAAATAATTTCTTAAAAATTTTCTGCAGAAAAACACCACGCCCCTCCTAAGTCCTATATCGCTGCTAACAGCAAAAGTGAAAAAGTCCTCTTTCCAATCCCTCGCATTACGTTACATGTTCTCACCCCCCCCCCCCCCCTCCAGTTTTCTGAATTAGACTTTATTGAAAAGAGGATAATGTTTACTAAGATATTAAAACCGAATTCCCCTTTCGAATGTAAAAAAGTCACTGCAAATCGCAGAGAAATGCTAAACAAGCGCATAAACATTCGCTAAAATTTCCAACCAAATAAACTTTATTTAAAAGAGATCAACATTTAACATTTACTTTTCAACACAAAATTTATTTTTAATCTGTTAAATTAATCTGCAAAGCCTAAAATAATCTGCAGCACCTGCTTCAGTGCTGCACTGTTTCTGCTACCTGCCCCCTGGCAAAAAAAAAAAGCATTGTACCTGCCGTTCCGGCATAAGCTCCGCACTTCCAATATTTTTAAGTTTTAATAATATATATGCCACGGCGCTTCTTCCATGGTACATGGCAAATAATTTCTAGATAGCTTTTTTTATCTGCAGACCTTCTCACAAGTCTGTGATGGGCCTCGCACAGATTCTCCGCCTGGGGTCTTAATAATTTTTTTAATGAAAAATTTATAAAAAAAAACCCATCAGAACTGTTTGCAAACTTTGAAAATTTTCTGCGAACGGCGTTCGCGTGTTCATCTATATTATCTGACTCTGGTCAGGAGTACAAGCAATAACTATAAAGCGACTGCATTACAGGGAAGTAGTGGAGGGTATCAGGTGGTATACGTCTTATACCTTCTGGATTTTTTAAAGGAACACCGCATACCCTCTGTTTCTCAAAAAAGCTATAGTATATACACTGTAGGCAGTGGTGGGATTCAGCCAGTTCGCACAGGTTCGGTAGAACCGGTTGTTAATTTGTGTTGAGTTTGGCGAACCGATTGTTAAAATGATACTTCAAATGTGAAAATCGCAGTTACATTAAATTAACTCTCTTTAAATACTTATCTGCCCAACAGCATTTTGTATATATAACACTGTGACATGTTTGTTTCATTTAATAAAATAATATTTCATTTGAAAAAAAAAAAAAAAAAAAAGAAATCCAGTTATATTTTCGAGTGCATATTATAGTTACTACAAAAAAAATTTAGAGTCAATTTGTGACTAATTATAAAAGAGGACATTGACGAATGTCTCTGTAAAAATTGTGACTTTAGTCACAACACCTAACATAAAACATGCATTAAAAAATCAAGAAATCAAGCAGTTACCACTGACAAGAGTCGATTTATCGAGATTAACTTTGAAGAAATTACAAGCATTTACCACCAAAGCAAGGATATAATTCTTGACATTCAGTGAGTTGGTTTCTCACGAGATAGACTTCTTACTCGAGCTTCCTATAATTAATGTTTTTAACTTCTAGTTAATGTTGTTAACTCATTGCAACTTTAGACCATGGACATGGCTTAGTTCTTCAGCTTCCATTTCTGCTATTTTTGTATTATCTGTATTGTATTATATTGCTTTGATGCATTTTCTGATAGAAAGTTTGATCAGAGTTTCATGATTTTCAAATATTATTTAATAAATTATGTCCTTTTATAGGAAAACATGTTTCAGGAAATTTTTTTCACTATACCAAAAGATCAAAGTTTTTAATCAATGTTCTTATAACTATGGTAAGTTTTTCATAATGTATGTGTGATGCTTCATTTTCCCTCTGTGTTAATACATCAAAACTCATTCGGGTAGCGAACCGGTTGTTATATTATTTTAATCACACCACTGACTGTAGGGTATACAGACCTGCCAACCTTTGAAAATGAAAAATCGTAGCACACAAAATTTAAATCAATCTGGTGATTGGTTGGTTGGTTTTTCGTGTTTCACAGCCATCTTTTGACATTCATAAAAGGAATAAGGTTTCCGTCTTTCAACTCAATATAGTAAATTTTTTCCTCTGATAATTTTTATACGATTTTTAGTTTATTTTCGTTTCGCAGCGTTTTTTTTTTTTTTTTTCTACATTTGTAAAAGGAGCCTGGTTCTAATTTTTTAGCTCAGTGCAGTAAATTTTGACGGAATTCGCGATTTTTTCCCCACTATCATTACAGAATATTCACAATTTTTTTTCCCACAATCGTAATTTACATTTTCCTATCACGATTATTTGCTGAAATCTGCACTTTTTACCATGAACTTTTGACAAAATTCACATTTTTGCCACGATCCTTTAAGGAAATTTATTTTCTTCTGCGACCAATTGACGAAATTGATTTTTTTTTTTTTAAACGGTCATTTGTCGAAATTTGCGATAGTTTATTGCAAATCGTGCGATTTTGCACACTATTTCAAATCTTGCTCCTCAAGGAACCCCCTCCAGAATTCTTAAAATGGCCCAGAATTTTTTTTTTTCTCATGAGCATTTTTTAATGTCTGAATTTTCAGACTACTGGCCAATTTTTTAAAACTTTCGGTAATGAATACTTGGAAATTTCGGAACAGAATCACTCCTGAAAAATATGGTGCGCTGGATAAAAATCGCAACTAGAAACAAAAAATGCTTTTGCGTTTTTTGTAAAAAATCGTAGTTTAAGACCGATTTTCATAGCATCGTAGTTTATACGTCCAAATCGTAGCAACTACGATTTTTTCGTAGCAGTTGGCAGGTATGGGTATACCTGCCAACAGAGAAAGTTTTTTAGATGCAGCTTACAGGATTTAAAGACTGTATAAAATATTTGAATTTCATAACTTTTTAAAAAATATCTCTTTTGACATAAATGGTTTTTAACCCCTTCGCAACGAGGGCACTTTGCTTAGTTTTTAATCTTTTACCACCGTTTTTGCAAAATAGAAAATTTTCTGTAGCTGAATCACGAAAATGCTCTGATTAAATAAGGTAAACTTTACAATAAAAAAATAACTGGCGGGAATAATGAAGGATTCTGAGCATCTTAAGTGGCATGTATACTGATGCTCGTCCCCAAAGGGTTAATAGGATAGAAAACAACACTGGAAACATTTTAAAAAGTGGAACTATACCTTTAAAATGAATTGTTTAGGAATTAATTACTGGGCTATGATAAGAAAGGACACACTGTATACAAATTTAAATCTGAAGTCTCTAAACTCGGAGTTGATTGAGGCAAAATTTGAGATTGATTTAGGACGCCTTGACAAAAATGCATATAATAACCTCCTGAGACCTGGCATCCATTTAAATGGATGTTTCGCTTTCTCCTTCTATTGCATTAAATTTCATTGTAACAATCTAAAACCGTTTGACATGGTAATGTATGAATCAAAAATCAACATTCAGCTTTTGAATTTTGGAAATGAAAACTACTTTGTTTACAAAATGGCATAATAAATGAGTCAAGTTGGAATTCTATGTTCTGCTGGTAAGTTTCATTTTTATGTTATTTTAATTTGTTTAAACTTTTTTTTTTTTTTTTTTTTTTTTGCAATTTTAATAGCAGATGTTAATACTTGCCTTATGTTCTTTATAATAAATTCCATTCTTTCCCATACTTTTAGCATTTTTAAAATTACTTTAAAGCGAGTTATGGCCTGAACATCCATTTAGATGGATGTGCTGTAAAACAAAATTAAAAAATCAAAATTTATTAATTTCTTTAAAAGCATAATTTTTTATGCCTATTTGTTGAAAAAAAAAAACTCGTATTAAAAAAAATATATGCATTATATTTTGCTTGGGTCTCAGGAGGATAAAACAGGCCTTGTTCACAAAATAGTCCTCTTCACAAAATCCCATTCCATAAAAACATTTTTGACATTCATTCTTTTTATTTTTTAATGTGTTGCAAACAAAACAAGTTCACCAGAAAGGAAAACTTTAGCAGAAGAACTACCTCTTCACACCCTTGGCTACATATGTGAACATTTAGTTTTTTATAATTATAATTACTGTCCATAATAAAAAGAACAATAATTTGATAATAACTTATTCACCACAGCATCCCTCAAGAAGAGAAGTAAAAATTTTATGCTTTGGCTGCTATGAAAAAAGCGTGATGTCATTTTTCAGCAGTTAGTGTTGCTGGATTATTTGAAATCGTTAATATTGGATAAAAACAATATCAAATATATTAAGTTTTAATAATTTGTAGAAATCTAAATTAATTTTGTATTTTATAAGAAATTATTTCACTCATAAATGATCATTAACGTTTAGCAGCCACAAATGTGGACATTATATTTTTTTTGTGAATTTTTATTGTTTTTCCCATTCTTTTTTTTTTTTTTTTTTTTTTTTTTGCTTTTTGAGTTGTTATTAATATAAAAAGAATCCCTGCCGGCTCTGGCCTACAGGCGGAGGTAGATTTCGATGTTAAGTACTAAATTCACCAACAAAACTTAAATCAAGATTAGAGATAAACCCAGTTCCTTCACTAAGACTCAACTTTAGGGAGCTAAACATTTTATGAAAATTCTAATGTACACGAATACACACACACATTTATATGGGATAAGTTTTAAAATGGCTAAAACAAATTCACAGAACCTCAAAGTGTTAAAATATGTTAATATTTCCATAGTCGGGTTTTTTTTTATCATGTTTTAAAACGTTTCTTCAAACTCACATGACGTTACATATTCACCTGCTGAGGTCCATTATATTTCCAATATGACGCGATATTTTTTTTTTTTTTTAATTCGTGAAACTATTTATTTCATTTTGAGTTTCTATGCTGAAATCTTTCTTGCTCTAGCAAACTTATGACGTAATATTCAATTTGTTTTCAATTCTTCAAAATATTTATTTAATTTATTTTTTCACGTGAATTTCTTGCAGTAGAAAAGCAATTGTTGTGGTGAAAATTTTATTGTTTTTGTTTTAATTGTTGGCAACTACTATAACGAAAAATATTTATTTTTTTCTGTCATTGTTGTGTAAGAGCTGGTTTTATCAGAATCTTGTTAAGACGGTATTCAAAATTTTGAACCCTCCCCATTTCCATTCCCTTGGGCCGATTTTGCCCATTTTCAATCCCCGCCGAGATATTAGCCATCTCAAAGTTGTTGGCGAGTTTGAAAACGATCCGTGCATAATTGCGACTTTTATCGTGCAGACAAAATTTAGTACATACATACATATATATATATATATATATATATATATATATATATATATATATATATATAAACTTTTTAAGTGGGGGTGGTTTTGGGTTCCTAGTGTCCTATAATGAAAAGTTATGAAGGAATTTTTCAAAAGTCGCACCATGCTAACGACTGCAATAGGTAGTATTTCTTACGAAACTACCTAATTAATAAATCACTAAAAAAATTGTTCCTGAAGAGGTTAAAGAAATGATTTTTAATAAATACTTGGTTCAAATTGGAGCCAATGGATTTCATCTTTTGTTACAAAATGTTAGTTTTCACAAACATATAATACATTTGACAAAAATAATTTTTACTTTTCACAAAATTAGCCCCAAGAAAAAAAACCCTGCATCGACCCTTCCTTACTAAACAAAAAATACATGAAACAAAATATAAAATAAAAGATGGGAGAACATACATACTTTATGACCAAGATAATCTTGAGTATTTAAAAGAGCATCCAAATAGCGCAAGTTATTTCTGAAAGACGAGGGTACTTCATCTGCCTTGGCACATTTCAGAAGAAGCGACACAGATGGCTAGAATTAAACGTAGAAAACGTTTTTTTATTGAAAAAAAAAAAATTATTTATTTACAGTCGAACCTCTATTTAACGAAGTCGCTAAATCCCGGAAAAAAGTTCGTTATATGGAAAATTCGTTAAATAGAGATTCACCTTTTAAAATACTTTAAACTACATAAAACAGATTTTAAATTCATAAACACTAAATATTTTAACTAAAAGTAATTAATCACATTTTTTTTTTTATAAATTATATTGATTTCTTTTATTTATTTTAACCGCACCAATATCCACCATCAATTCATTTTTTCTATGTGTTTAAGTCTTTAAAATCGGCAAGGAAAACAAAACATTGTCCGGGAATACACTGTACTTTCTGTTTAAAGTAAATAGTTTTATATTAAATTAACGAATTTTAATGACATTATCGTATTTCACACAATTATTGTAATTGGTAAACAAATCATATTAGATGTAAATTTCCAACTGGGCGAAAAATGTCCGGACCAGGATTCGAACCCGGGATCTCCTGGCTGAAGCCGCCAGTGCTCTGCCATCTGAGCTTGTAATCTTCAAGGTTAGCTCAGATGGCAGAGCACTGGCGGCTTCAGCCAGGAGATCCCGGGTTCGAATCCTGGTCCGGACATTCCCAGTTGGAAATTTACATCTAATTATCGTATTTATTATTATTATAACAAATAATTTTAACCATACATTAACCTATAAGTCCTTAAATTTAATTTCTGAAAAACTCTGTTAATTTTGCCTGATTTTTTTAGTTAAAAAAGTGCTTTCTCTCATAATACGTCTTGCATCTTTGCAATGCACCAAAAACCCCTTCATGCGTATTTTCTTCTAACTATAATTCACATCGGATTGTTTCAAATGATTTTAGCATTTCATCATACGAAGTTTTGTTAATTCCTGCATCATGACCATTTCCATCACCATCATATTCGTCTTCATTGCAATTCATTGCTGTATTGTTTTTATTTTTCATACTGTCGAAAATATCCAATTCGGATAGTGTTTCCGAGGTCTCAATTTCAGAATTAAGTGAAATAGAATCATCAATCAGCACATCATGGTTAATTTCTTCTTTTTTTCTCGCTGTATCCACATTTTTTAAAGTTACTCTAAGGGATTATCGTCTTCGTCCTCCGTACTTACTGAATTCTCACTGCTGACAAAGAAGGCACATGGTAAAACCAGTTCAAGGCCATTGAACATCATAAAATGTGTTTAAAGAAAGAATAAGTTTGAAATGTCCAGAAATATTTTGAGAAATGGGAAGAAAAAAAATTTTGTATCACAAGAAAAAGTTCGTTAAATAGAGAATGCACTTCGCTATTTGGAGGTTATTTTATGAAGAAATTCGCAAAATATTCTTGATTCCAAGGAAACGTTCGCAAAACAGAGGTTCGTTAAATAGAGGTTCGACTGTATATGCAAATTTATCTGGACAGAATTTGTAATCTTGCATGACTAAAAGTTTCCCTACAAATTAGCAATTTAAATGTATCTATGTTGATAGTGCAAATGGGTTTAGCTTTTTCTTTCTTTCTTTTTTTTTTCCTAAATTGAAACCCATTCCCAGTCTGACAATTTGAAATCCAAGCCTGAAACTTTTTCTGTTGTCAGAAACAGGGTCCAATTTTAAATGTTTTATTTTATTTTTTATTTATTTATTTTATTTTATTTTTTTTTTTTTGGTGTGGGGGGGGGGGGGGGGGGGGACATTGGATAGCTGAGGTCAATCTCTACAAAAGCCTTTATTTATTTTTATTATTATTATTATTATTATTTTTTGGCAGGTTTTGTTTAAGAAGGATAGTTTTACTTTTGAAACCGGTTCCAAAAGTAAAAATATCCTAATTAAAAAAAAAAAAAAAAAAAAAAAAAAAAAATCGAAAAAGTGAAAAATGGCTTTTCTAGAGACTGACCTCAGTCAGGCATTGGCTATCAAATGCAGAAAAACATTTAAAAATAGGACGGCTACAGAAATAGTGAAAAAAAGTTCCCTGATTTTTCCCTGACTATCTTTATCAGATTTCCCCGATTTCCTTTATTAATGATACACATATGGTATTTTTTAATGTATGCTGCTTCCTCATATAACATAGCTTGCTAATATCTGATTTGGGAGAAAAAATAAAATTGCACAGTCTGGTCCTGTTATTGGCTTAAATATCGTCTGTTCGATGATGAATCAGTTCCACTGGCAAGGCGAAAATGCAAATATTTTCGCATATAGGTAAATTTCCTTGATTTTTAAGAAATTCCCTGATTTTTTTCAGATTGATAAACATTCCTGATGTCCATAATCTGTAGCCACTCTGAAAAATATTGAAAAAAGGCAAATGAGATATTTTTAAAAATTTCTCCCATGATATTAACATTAGTGAGCAGATGTTTTTACATGAGCGTAGTAACCTCTTAATAACATTTTAAATTTTTTAAAATTAATTTTCTCATTTAAAATCTCTCCTTGTACAGAAATAATTATTAATCCTAAATACTCTCCCTTGAAGTTGTTTCAGAATTTTCCTGACTTTGAAAATATTAAATTTGTTATTCATACTCAACTACTGGGAGAAATATGCAAAAACTCACAATTCTTATTCATTGTACAACTATGGCAAAAAAACATATAAGTTACATTTTCTAGTAATTCTGAACAAATAAAAAGAGAAATTAGGGAAGGGATATTCTGTTGATTTCTTTATGTCACTAAGGGGCTTTGCATATATAACGTTATCATTTTAGAGGAGAGGGGGCATCTGGTGCATGATATCGTAAAATATCTCTGGGGGGAGGGGGGGATGCTTTTTGATATCGTTATCATTTTTGATGTAACCAGATTTTTCTTTTTTCAGTAACCTTTTCTTTACATCCAAATAATCTAGTACATTTATTATTATTATTTTATATGTTTTTATGAAAATATAAAGCTATTGAAAGCCATTAATAACAGTTTATAAAATCATTTCATTCCAAAATTTGGAATACCTCAACATTTGGCATTCCTGTTCTTCTGCCATATGTGCATATAATTCGCTGTTAGAGAAATCAGGAGCATAATATGTAGCAAATGATATTTTAGTTACTACCAGTATAGGAAGACACAGACTGATGTCCACTATTTTGTTAAGTTTTGCGTTTGATCTCCCCAGGTAGGGAGTGAGTGCATGAACACAATATTACTTTTGAATGCATTATGTAACAATAAGCTATTATTAAATACTTTTATATAATAAGTTTGTTATACATTTATTTCATGTATTGATTTCTTGAAGCTGTAAAGTATGCAACTAATAAATGTATAATCATACGTGTATATCACTGCAAGTGTATAGAAAGAAAGAAAAATAATCTAAAAATAAAACAATTCTTAGACATTGATAACGATATTGGCGGGGGAGGGAGTCGACGAATGATATCATAAGGGGGGAGGGGATCCAAACTTAGCAAAATGTTGATAATACCGTAAAATCCCGTTAATCCGCCCTTCCCGATTAAGCGCCCCCCTACCACTTTGTAAACAAATTGGAAAATTCAAGAAATCCCAAGAAAGCGCCCTCCCGCAAAAAAATTTCGGTGCGCACGTCAAGATCAATTTCAATCATTTCTTTACTTTTTCTTTTTACTAAGTCTATTATTCTACTTACCTTTGATTTCATTTATTTCTTTCAGTTTATTCAAATCTCCTTTCGGCATTTGCCTTTGTCTTTGAAAACCTTTTGTTTTCTTATCGTCGTAAACCTAAGAGGAAGTCACAAACGCAGTTCAGTTATTCGTTTTACGATTCGATTAAGAATCGATTCACGTCATTGAACTATCGATCCGTACTTTCATCCTGTACAGCTACGTAACTTCATATTTATTAGTACAATTAATATTTTTCATAATACTATTAGCCTTGTGTATTATTTTTACTACATATATAAAATAATAGTGATAATAACAATATACAGCCTTTTTTTTAGTAACTTTCGGATTTTTATAACATGTTGGTTTCTTGTAAGTTATGGTAGATGGCGCCAAAATAACGCGAAATAGGATTTATTGGTATTATTTATTTTATTATTATTATTATTATTATTAAGTATTGACTTGGTGATTTAATTTGATATTTGAATGTGATATACATAACATTTACTTTATATATCACTAAAGTTATGTTTTTAAATTAATTCTATGTCAGTCTGATTTAAATTTCCCATTATAACACATTTCTTCTTCTTTTTTTTAAATTAATTTCATTTGCAATATTTTTATGTTATTATTGTGATTTGTATTATTTATTTAGCCTTTATAGATAAGAAATGATGATTTAAAAAAAAAAATACAGTTATTTAATGTCCATAATTTACAACAGATGGCAACACCGCATAAAATGTCACTAGTTTTAGAAAGAATTCCAGGACATTTTCAAACGCAATTTCTTAGTGTTTTTTAATTATTTTAAATTATTAAGTTCCTTTTATTATTCTGTTACCATATTAATGACAAATATTAGTGTTGTTATTTATCTTATGACAGATATTAGTGTTATTATTTATCTAAATGCATTCCAGTTTCAAAGCTTTTGAAATCCAGAATTTTCTATAATTTGAAATCGCCGTTAATTGCGAAGTTATACTGTTTTTCTATTTTGTATATAATTTTTTTTTCAAAAGGTTTTTCTTTTTTCACTTTATTAAAATAATGCATATTTTGCGTCGATTGGCCATTACCATCCCCCATTCCACCACCCATAGATATCATTACTAAAATTTTAATACCGTGTAAGCGCCCCCTCCGATTTTTTTACGATTTTCCGTTGTGCTTGGGGGGGGGGGGGGGGGGGCGGATTAACGGTATTTTACGGTATTGTATAGCCCTTAACAATGACTGCACCAAGGCTTGAGAATCAGATTGTTTCTGATTGGATATAAAGAGAAATATTCAAATTGATTTTTAGAGAATTGTAAAACACTTTTAGAAACATTACATTCTTATTTCTCAAACAGCCTAAAAAAAGTTCGTTTTTTGCTTTTATTAAAAATTTATTTAACCCTTTCAATGACAGTAGTTAATCGGCATGACAACCTAATTTTAATTTGAAAACTGACAAACAGCACCAAGAATATTTTAATAAAATTCTGCTTTTATAATGAAAGTGCAGGGTTCCCGCAAATCATGACAGGCGATATTCCCTGACCAAATCTCTAAAAATTCCCTGTCTTTTCCTGACTAAATCTCAAAAAATTTCCTGACCAAACAAGCATACAACAAAATTTGCTACTTATTTTCGCAATCCTTTGTTAAAATTAGCAATTTTTTTTCTGCGATCGTTCTTCAAATTTCTTGATTTTTTTTTTTTTTTTTTTGTGATAGTTTGATGAATTTTGTGATTTTTTTCCAGGGACTATTTGATGAATTTCGCGTCATTTTTCATTTTTTCACCAAGACTTTTAGAAAATATTTGTAAATTCCCTGACTTTTCCTATATATTTTGAAATTGGGAACCCTGAAGTGTAAAAGAGCAGGTTTTTATTTTCTAAGAAATTAGTTTGAAAATTCTGGTGTGAGTCAATTACTTTCTATGAAAACAGATACTGCATATTTATTTAGTGAAATTCTAAATTTGTCAGATAAATAGATTTCTTATTATCAGTTATACTTTTTTATAAAAGAAAGTACACAAAAAATCTTTTAATTATTTTTATTTTTAAATTAACATACAGAAATGTAATTTTAGTAACGGTTTTCTACTATCTTTCGATTATCCGTCTATTTTGTTTATCCGCTACACTGTCAGCTTCGTGAGTGACGGATAATCGGAAGTTTACTGTACTTGTATTAAAAACTTCCTAAAGTATTGTGTTTTGTCATTTGACACTTCTCCTCTGAAACTGCCAAGTTTGAAAAAAAAAAAAAAAAAAAAAAAAAAAAAAGGTGACAGTAAAATAAACAGAAATACCTATTTACCAGCTTTTTAGACTACTGAAAACACTGATCTTAAAATGGAAAGTAGATTTATAAAAGTTGTCATCTACTATATCATTTAAATAGCCATCAGATTTAATACACAGGCTTATTTTCTAAGCTATGTTATAATACATATTACTTTTAACTGTCTAAACTAAAAATTAATAACATATCTTTTTAGGCATTTTTATGAGACTTTTTTCTATTATGTCTCAAGCGAACCTTATCTCGATTTCCTACTTATGTTCTTGTCAGATCTAAATAGTGAGTTCGATTAGGCCATAGAGGATCTAAATATATCTTATTACATATTTTAGTTAAAAGTAAACAGGCTCACTAGCATCCAATTTTTAAATGTCCTCTTATTCGACTTCATATCTTGAGTTTCTTTTTTATTTTTAAAAGATATTCTCCCCATTCAAGAAAATTTTCTTTTACATCTTGACTGAAATCTTAAAGCTCATTTTATATTATTAATTGTAAATAATCTGCATTTTGTCAAAGGAAAATACTTTATTCTAAATACTGAATATTTTTAATCTATTTTATCATTGCTAAATTCACATGTTTTAAATTTTCTCTTTAGAGCTTCAGATATGTTCATCAACACATGCAATTTGCATTCTACATATATAGTACAAACATGACCTCGACTCACTATGTCTCATGGTGACTGCTGGGATAAGACTTAAAAGTAGAAATTATTTATATCCAATAATTTGAAATCCTTAAATTACAAAAATGACAAAATATATTAGATTTGTTCTAAAAAAACAACAATAACAACAAAAAAAAAAAAAAACAATTGGTTTAAACAAGGGCGTAGGAACCGGAGGAGCTGTGGCTCCTCCTGGAATATTTGAGACGGGCTCAGCTTCCCCAGGAGAAATTCTCGCACCACATCTGTTTATGATACATTGCTAAATTAAAAGATAAAGTATACTTTTTCTAGGAAATTCACACAATAAACAACAAGGAGAAAAGAGATGGGAGTGGTGAGCACACTTGTTTGCGCCTTCACCCTTTTTCTCATTGTTTATAACCCTACCGATTTCCAGAAAAAAAGGGGGTCTTATACAGGTCTACTACAAATTACCTGCACCGATAACATATTTATAAAGAGAACACTTTAAAAATTGATTTGTAAAGAATTTGTAAGCAAAACAACAGAAAGCACTTTAATTTTTGGTCAATGGAAGTGGGAGAAGCCTTAAATTTAAATATCGTATTCCGGATCGCACACGTTTCTATGTATCAAGTATATCTATTAAAAATTATTTTAACTGGACTAAAGAGTTGATCTTTTGATATGCTTCTATTTTATACTTCTATTTGTGAAACGTGCAACACTATGAAGGAACCCTCCAAAATGAACGAAATGATCCACGCCACTAGCTTTCCGCATTATGCCCCGGCTCCCCCTGTTTGTACAAAGTTCCTACGCCACTGGGTTTAAACCATGCCAACCCTGCTGGTAACAGGATAAAATCATAATGCAGAAACAAAAAACCCCAAACCCAATCTAGGAATGTAAGAAAAACAAAGGCTTACCAAATCCAATACCCATAGAGCAAAGAAAATTCACAGCCAATCATTCATTAGCATACAGAACAAAGAGTAACCAATGGAGAGCATTACTTATGACTATGTCATCATTAAGGCATTATTTAATCCTTAGTAAATCTTCACTAATCAAGCAATCTATGTAGTAAAAGTGCATTTTTAGCTCGAATCTGCCATCTTGGCTATTTTTAAAAATAAAAAGCTTAAATAAAAAGTAAGAAGAAAAAACTTAACTACTTGTTTTTTTTCTTTCAGCTAATTTTAGACAAATTAGTTAGTCTGCCATGTAGATTTAAAGCTTATAAGAAAAGTTGGATTGATTAAAAATGTTTATCACTTTACAAATTTATTAATTCATCATTTTTCTAAAGCTTTGCTTGTAGCTTCTGCATAACTTGGATTTTGCAATAATGTGTAAAATAAATGAAAACATTAAGGAAAATGGGAAAAAAAAAAAAGATGAAAAAAACCCAGCATGGTTTAAAAAAAAAAAAAAAAGTTTAAACAACGGTTTAAACCAGTGTTTTTTTAAACAAACAGCTCTGATTGTAAACATGGTCAAATACATCTTAAACATATCAAAATACAGTAGAGTACATTTCTTTATATTGCATTCCTTGGGACAAAAGTTGTGCAGATTACAAATTTCATTGTTAACTTAGCAACTTACTATACACTATGCACGGTCCAAATATGCCTGGACTTAAAGCATTCATTATATTACTCATTTTACAAAACGTTTATTGTAATAATAGCAGGTTTTTTATTAAAAAACACTGAATTAAGGAGATAAAGTTGAAATAACATATCAGATTTAGTCTTCTATAGAATAGCAATTTTTTACATTGTGAGAATGCAGGTGCTTTTTAACTGCAAAAATAACTGTTTATGCCTGAGAAGATAAGTGTTATATAGAGAAATGTATTATTACATTATAAAGATATTTTACTGTATTACATTATACATATATGGGTTATTCTCTGCAATAGTGCAAAAAGTGCTTCCCAGCCATATAAATGCTCTTAATTTTATTACATTTTTATTTATTTTTATTTTTATTAGAAGATCTGAACATAGTTTATTAGGGGCAGAAAGTAAAATTTAAAAATAAATAAATTTAGTATTTAAAAATATAATATATATCATGCAAACATCATTCCCTCACCTTTCCCCCACCTGTACTACCCTATTTTATTGCCTATTTCTTTCCATCCAGAAATAAAAATAATTAAAAATACCCTAAGCAAAATAAAGTTCTTATTTGATACATTACAAAAAATAATAAAAATATTAATTTTTACTATTATTATATAGTCTACTCAATCAATTATATGTTTCCCCATGTTAGACCATCATTCCCTCACACATTGCTATTATCTCAAATATCTACCACTAATGAGCAGTAGCAGTCTAGCATCCTTCACAGAGAAGAAGCTATTTTGAGCACTTGTCAATCCAGCAACATAAATTGGTGGTGTAAGATTTTGTTAATTTTACAGAATTTTTTTTTAGCCAGTATATCCGGAAGCGTTTTTATTAGCAGTCATTCCCTCACACAGAATATTCATTTTTTTGTAAATATCAAAAATTTTAATTTTATCATACATTATATATTAAGTGTTTCTCTTAAAGGAAACAGTTTGGATTTCTTCACAATTTTGCATTTTTCCCCTACAACTAGTAAAAATGTCTTATTTCATCATTCCCTCACATTTTTTATTTTATTTTTTCCACAAATTTTTATTTTATTTTTTTTGTTAAGTCAAATTTTTAAAACAATTTCTGTTGCTATTAAAATCTTCAATAATTGTCTGATTTCTTACCATTTATCTAATTTTTATGAAAATTTACATATGCATCATTCAAGTCAGACTGTTGGCCAAATTTGCAAGTATTGTAGAGAACAACCCCTATTAATACATAATAATATATTATATGTAGGGATGCATCGAATAGTGATTTTGGCCGAATACCGAATATTCGGCCAACAGGTGAACCGAATACCGAATATTCGGCTAGCCGAATAGTAACTGCTAGGCCGAATACCGAATATTCGGCTTGTTGAATACTTTTATATTTCAAAGTTTAAAGGCATTAAAATGTTAAATTTTAAAACAATTTTGTATAATATTTAAAACAGAAACTTTTATTCTAATAAACAAGAGCTTTTTTCAAGCAAACTTTATGCTGAAAAAAATCTGCTTTGAGTTATTTAAGAACAGGATAGTTATAAAAAGGTATAAAAGGTATCAAAGAGATAACAATGACTGTGAAAGTATACCATCAACGTTAACAGAATGTGTTAGGCACCTATTTCATACCTGCAGCACAGTAGCCTCCCATTCTAACCAGGATTCAGTCGAGTAATCAATGTCTTCTCCTTTTAATGTTTTCAAATACCTAGATAGGAAAGTAAAAATACATATATCATTTTTTAGGTGCGTTCGTAATTATATAAATACGTAGCACCTATAGTCGTCGTTCAGTCTTTCTGTCCGTCTGCATATAACAGAGCAAAAACTACCCAACCGAATGGTCTGAAATTTTAAATATATGATTGTTGCAAAATTTTGTCGAGCCATTTCAAATTTTAGGAAAATCGGATGTATAGTTTAATGACAGGGACATTCAAAAGTTTTTCTTTACATTACGGCCAATGGGAAAAAATTATTGCAAATGCATTTTAATGATGTTACAGTCTTCCGAATGGTCTGAAATTTTAAATATATAATTGTTGCAAAATTTTGTCGAGCCATTTCAGATTTTATGAAAATTGGATGTATAGTTTAATTACAGGACAGTCAAAAGTTTTCCGTTACATTACGGGCAATGGGAAAAAAATTATTGCAAGTGCATTTTAATGATGTTACAGACTTTGCACTTATGAAGTGCAAAAAAATATACATTCAGTACAATATGGGGTGCAACAAATATTAATAAAACTAGTTATAGTTATAGATTAAAATTGGCGGTCGCCACTCGCCATGTGGCGATTAAAGTTGTAAAAATGGTGATTAAAAAATCGGTTGTTGTTAAAAAATCGGTGTCCACAAAAATCCCTTGTTGCCACTCGCCAAGTGGCGAAAAATCTGTTATTGATCGGCAAGTGAAATATAGCTTTTTTCATAGAAATATGCATCTCTACTTTGATTACATCTAATTAGCAAATTAATTAGATGGTTAATTCTTTTTTCTACCAGATGCAAGTAAATTACAGTGATTTAGCTGTATTTTCAATATTTCGGCTTTTTGCCATTGCCCTTCAGTTGGATTATTTTTTCAAGAAATACAGTTTTATTCTGCAAAATATATTCATCAGCTTTGATTCCACATGCATTTCAAATAATTTATTCCTTTTTTTTTTTTTTTTTTTTTTTCTCACCAGATGCAAGCGTGTTTTAGGAACATTGCAGTATTTTCAATATTTTGACTCCTGCCACATGCTCACCATTTAGATTATTTTTCTTCAAGAGATATTGTTTAATCCTGCGAAATACACTCACCAGCTTAGATTTCAGCTGTATGTAATTAATGTGTGTAGTATGTTAATAACACATTTACTTATTAAATAAAATACAAGTAACATTTTATTGTGTTTTGATTATTTTTTTATTATATACACCTAACTGTTGGAATTTTGATTTAGTTATTTTTATATAAAGAAATTAATAGTAATTTGATTGATAATAGTGGTTATGAACATATACAAAGATTTTTTTTAAAAAAACAATATGATAATAGATTTTGTGGTTTTAAAGTGTAATTTTCTTGAATTTCGACTGCTTCCCTATTCTTATCACGAATAGTTGACTGGTATAAAACTCTGATTTATAGAAAAATGCGTATATATACAACGATTATAGTTTATCTAGATGTCAAGAAAGTTTGAAACATTATAGTGGCCACTAATGAGACTGAGTCTACCGGCCACTGGCTACTAACTCAATTTCCCAGTTTTCACCTATAGTTATAGTACGAACGCACCTCATTTGCCACGTTTGACGAGCAATTTCCTACTTGTTAATTCTGCGATCCTATCAAGGTTATATAGTTATTTGAACTACAAAACAAGTGAATTGAGTTGCTAAAAAGCTTTTCTTTCTAGCAGGAGCAGATTTAGCCTTCCATTTAGGGAAGGAGGGTAGCGTCTTTTTTTTTCGGGAGAGAGGGGGGGAAGGGTATCCCATCCATTTTAGTTAGCTTCCATCACAAAAAGTGAAAAGCTACTTATTCATTGATCATGACCCCCACGTCCCAAAACGATTCTCCATTCACATATTGATTTATACATACACAGCACAGTACAGGACAAAATTAGCACTCACCGAGTAACACTGAAAAATTGGCGATTAACTTTACTGCCACCACTGGCCGAACTTAATTGTAACCACTCGCCAATTGCGATGATTGAATGAGAAATGTACGAAAGGGGGGTGGGTTAATTTCCTTTGTGAACGCACTTCACACTAATCATGGTATCCAGATCGGCGATTCTTCAAGCCAGTAGTATGCCACACAATGTACCCATGTCCTCTCTTCTTCTCCTAGGCGGAGTTAGTTTTCATGTAGCTAGCCGTGACATTTGCCCAAGTACGGTGATATTACTACACGCAATTTTTTCCTTCGTTTTCTGTCATCATGGAAAAGAAAAGAAAAGCAATTGCTGAAGAAACATCGAAAATAACATCTTTTTACGAAAAACAGTAAGTTCATTTTGCATTCTTTTTAAAACTTTCGTTTATGCCATTAAATTAGAAAAATGAATAAAATATTTCATAATTATTTTACATTATAACTATGGAACTACGCCCACGTGTCTTAATAAATACAGTACTTTCGATTTTTCCGCATAGTTTCTGATTTTCGCCGTTTTTTTACAAGATTATCAGAAATATCAAACAGAATTTCACAGTGTTTATCATAATCAGAAAAACAAAATTATTCTATTGTCAGGAATCTTTGACAGTATTTTCTGAAAGATCAGCCCAAACCAAAAAATGGAAAACGTCTTTCGATTACATAGTTTCTCATTAAGAACACCTATCAAGTTCAGGCGTTTCTGAACAAAAATAAATGCATAAATATGTCAGAAAGTAACTCTTTTTGATTTGAGAACAGCCTTAATATGCTTTATGATTTGATATTTTAAACTTTTTCTCATACATCTCAAGGTACTGTAAAATCCCGTTTATACCCCTTCCTGCAAACGCAATGAAAAATTGTAGAATAATCAGAGGGGATCTAGTTGCGACGTTTCTGCAGAAGACAAGCATTGAATGAACGCAACTATCAGACACATGTTCTTTTTTGTATCATTTTTATAATTTTGCTTCTGCGAAATTGTTAGAAATATGGAATAACTAACTTACATATTCTTAAATTTCACACTTTTCTGTTTTGAATGCCGAAATACATTAAAAATTTTTTGAATTTTAAACACTTTGAAAAAAAATATTTCGTGTAATGTCGCCATGTGTTTTATTTCTCCCTTCTTTCTTAGAATTTAGAAGACTTTTCAAAGATCGAAAATCTGATTTTCATGATATTGGATATCCTCGGACGTCGTATAAAAGGCACACCCACAATTTGGCCAATCCGAGATTAAATCAGGAGAATGAACAAAGGAAGAAAGAATTGTTTCTTACTGATTCAGATGGGCATGCAAATAAGAAAGAAATGTGATAGGATTCATTTGCTATTTTAAAGCCGTTCTAAGAATATGGTACTTAGCACTTTTTTTGTTGTTGTTGTTTTTTTTTGGGGGGGGGGGGGGGGGGGAGACTTAGGATTTGGTACTGGCGAGTGCTTAAAAAAAAACTGGCCAGTGGTGAGTGAGTAAAAAAGTTAATTTTGACGTATATAGTACAGAACCATTTATCCAGAATGGTTGAGGTCAAATATATTCCAGATAACTGGTTGGGCATTAAAGCAACATCTATTTGATCAGATTTGTAGAATATATGTGGCTAGGTTATGACAGAGTTTTGATCTCAAATTAATTATTAGACTACTCAGAAAGAATCAGGTCCAAATAAAATCAGACATTAACCAAAGGTTTAAAAGAAGGCAATTTATAGAAATACCTTGGACACAAAAACTCCCCTGTTTCCTCTGCATAAAAATCAAAATGTCTAATATAACTAAATATGCTTCCATTTCAAAACCTTAGTTGGAATCAAGTTATATCATGCATGTTGTAATGTTTAAAGCAATCTACATATCAAACTGGGACTGCATGGCTCATTTTTCTGAAATAAGTCAATTGGGAATATCATTCTGGATAAATGGTTCTATACTGTATTTACTTCAAGAAAATATAACATTTAATTTAATTTAGCTTTTATCATATCAAGTTCACTTAACTTTTCATATTCATTAATGCTACCAACCAATTTTTCAGTTACAATTAGAAAAAAATGTTTACACTTGTTACATGAACTTTTATTTAATAAGATGTAAAACATTTAAATTCTAGTACTTGTGAAAATAAGAACATGATGAAAAAAAAACCTCACCGGCATGTTGCATTTGCAGAGAAGAATAGAGAACCATCATCTGTTTCAAACACAGGAGACTTGTGCAATTTCTCCTTATCTAAAATTTATTTAAAAATAATATTAAATATCAAGAAGATAGTATTAAATAACTATAAGAGTAAAAATGGTTAAAAAAAAAAAAAAACACTCTGGACTTTTCTGTTAAACACCATGCCAAAATATATCCTAAAGCACCCTGACCATGCAAGGGATTTTTATTGCCAACTGTGCCAAACATTGTGATTTCCTGTTTAATGAATTTGCCTGTGCCTGTGTGTCCATCAGTCACACAGCTCATCCTCAGAAACTGTATAAATTAGGCTTCAAATTTTGCATACATATAGCTGAATACCTGTGATATCATGACAAATCATAACAATTTAAAAAAGTCTTAATTAATGCACATTATTAATTAAAAAAACAAATGAAAAGAACGGAAAATGTTCATAATTCAAACAAAGAATTGATTTTTAATTAAGTACCAGTTTTATAATTAGTTAAGTAATAAGTTTTAATTAAACCACAACGATTTTCTTTCAAAAATGTATAAAAAGGGGGAGGGTTTGTCAGAATATGCTGAGTTACTAGGGCGATAAAATACTGAGCATTTTTAAAGAATTCTTCTTTAGAAGTACAGTAAAACCTCCCTAAAGCAACCATGTTCTGTTCCAATAAAAATGGGTCACTCCAAGGGGTGGTCTCTTAATGGAGGTCTTGTTTAAATCTAAATTTTAATTGTTGAAAAAAAAGAATCAATGTTATTAAAATTTATTTTTCACATTAGGAAAAAATATGAAAATTAAAGTATCAGAGCAAAAGTTAATTACATAAGTTAATAACTATAGATTTTTAAAAATTGAAGACGTTTGCTTTGATATTACGGTTTTATCTTTCATAACTTTTATTTCAAAGTCCTTTCGAATTCACTAAATAAATGTAATTTTTTTTTTTCCGGACGGGAACAAATAATGACAAGTTCATTCATTTATCTATTTCTTTGACAGTTTCCTGACAGAATAGGGCAGGGGAGTTTACTGAACGTCATTCTTAATTTGTCATCAGAGTTAAATCCATTGTCTAAAAAGGTACAAAGGGGTTTAAATACACTTAAAAGTTACTGGAATAAAAAAAATTCTGAACTTAGTTTAGAAGTTTAATGAATAATGCACTTTCCGGAATTATTTTTCTAATAAAACATCCTTCAAGCGACGCGGAAAAAACGGAATTTGTTTCATTTTCTTCAAAGAAATGGATCGCTCATGAAGGGAGTTCAACTGAGATAGTCTCTGAATGGAGGTAAAATGAGTATTGAGCCTATGGGAATAAATTCCGTTCCATGAAAAAACAAAAAAAAGGATCATTCAGGGAGGTGGTCGCTTAATGGAGGTAGTCGCACAGGGAGGTTTCACTGTATCTTAAAAAGTAATGGACCTAAAAATGTGAAATTTTGTACTCAAATGCAAAAGCATTTTCTCTTTCAGAATTTTTAAAAAACATTCAAAAATTCCATCTAGAAGTCGAAATATTCATTAAAAATCGATTTATATAAATTCATTTAATTTTATTTCAAAGACAGTGTGTAGACAGTAGATGTCTAAATAATCTGGAGCGAGACATCTGTTGCTATAAAATTTTTACAAATACAGTCCACTCCCACTAATCCGCACTATATTTCAGATGTAAACAAACATGTAAACAAAGAGTTAAAATCTCTTTTTAAGCAAGATAATGCACATTTTGACTTTAATAAAAGTTGGCTAATCTCATAAATTTATTAAGAATTTTAATTAATTTTAAATACACTAAAATTTTTTAATGCGTTTCTGCATTAGTTAGAAAGAAATATTCTGTGTATCTTAAAAATAACTAATAGACTGCTATATTCTGAACACATTTGTTGGCTATGTAAAAGGTAAAATTGCTTTCAAAGAGGGGTTAGCTCTTTTGGATAAATGTCTTAATCTTTTAGAAAAACAAACTTTTGTTATTTATCAAGAAATCCTGACTCTTGTAAAAGGCTTCCCTTAAATCGCACAGTATAAATTAAAAGCTATAAAGTAAACAATTATCACTGTGATGTTTGATATCTAAAAATGAGTAGAAATGTTTCTATAAATTGTGAATTATTATATCATTTAAATATATTTCTAATATTGAGTATAGTTTATCAGCAATATATATATAAGCAATTTCTTTTATTTCTGTGTTATTTATTTACAACGTGGATACTATATTTGTTGATAAATTCCAAATATTACAATGTAAACAAAGAAATGACCTATAATCCGCAAAACCCTTGGTCCCAACCTGTGCGGATTAGAGGGAGTGTACTGTATTACATTTATAGGTTTGAATTTTATGAATCTATAATATGTATTTTCCTGTGCACATTCTGAATATGTAATTTTCTTTAAAATCCATTAATTGGAACAATAATTATAAAAAAATTGATATTTTACATCAATAATAAATATTTTCAATTTCCTATCAGTAGAAAAGGAGAAATGCGGTAAAAAAGGATAATTTACATAGTGAGATTGTTTCGTAGTTATAGATAACTTGAGAAATCAAACTATTGAAAGGAAAAACAAATTTTTATCACCTGAATTAAATACTTTTTGCTTTTTAGAAAATAATTTTATAGTGACTGGCAAAGTAATTGATATTAGAGACTTTTTTAAGATGTGCCTTCTACGAGTAGGCCTACGGTGCACGCTTTCATTTTATATTCGTATAGGGGAGAGGGGGGCACATGTGAACAATTTTTACATTTTTGACTATTTCTCAAAATTGTTATGAGCTATTGAACCAAAAATTGATTTATATGAATATTTAGAATTTGTTTGTTCTTTTGGTGAAACTTTTGAATGCATTTATCAAGAATTTCTAACTTAAATCATCATTCTAAAAATTGTCTAAATTTGTTCACACGTGCCCCGGTGGAGGGGTAGTTGTGAACATAGCTGGGGCACATGTGAACACATGCATAAATAAGACAAAAATAATTTTTTGTGAATAAAAACTGTGATAAAAACTAATTAGATGCCCTCTTTCTAGTTGTGTAAATAAATCAATAAATGTTTCAACATAGATACAGAACTTATTCGTAAAATTGTACATTAATATGCCTACTCCTTTTGAGTCACTTTTAATTGATATCTAACTTCCAGTAAATAAAAACTGTGAAACAATCCTAAAAACATTGAATATATAGCTCAATGCTTGACAAGGGTAATTAAATTTTAAACTAAAAAAAAAAAAAAAAAATGCATTCACAGACTTAAAAAATTCACTTGTGAACTGTTCACATTTGCCCCCATATGTTCTGATCACAAGTGCCCCATCTACCAACTTTAGCCTAACTTATAAAAAAAAGATATTTTTAATTGAAATAAGGAAACAAAACTTTTTGTAGACTTACCTAATTAATGCCGCTACACAATGCAATGCTGATATTCTTCTTTAAAAAATGCCTTGAATGAATTTTTACTTCAATAACTTAGAAGATTTTTTGGCTGAATCCCAAAACAGCCGAGACACTTGGCATCGTTCAATTTGGCAAGGCAATAAATGGATTTTTGTTGTTACCAGTTTGTTTCGTTAATTCTTTCCAAAACTACAGTTGTGTGATCTTAAATTTGGATTGGTTGATTTCTTGTGTATTGGATGGCTACGCCTACCTTTGACAACTCAACTCTGCATGTTTTGTAATTTGTGTAGAACGAGGTGTAGAAGAAAGACGTTTTGTAATTGTAAAATTAAATGACCGTAAGGCAAGAGTTTGTTATTGTTAATATTTTTTGCTGTTTTTAGTTGTAAAATTTGAAAGTTAAAGTACCTGTGTAATTTAGTTTGAAATTGTGAGTATTTCTTCATTTTTTTTTTTTTTTTGCTGGAAAGTTAAATGAAGTTTATCAACGACTAGAAATTTACGAAATTATGGCAATTCAACATTTTATAGAGTTGGTTTACAAGAAAGGAGATGTTTGTTAAGGTATGTTAATAATTTTATGTATTTTTTATTATAGTGTTTTATATTAGCCGTTTATTGTATATTTCTCATGTATGCTGACCTTATGAGTTTTGTACATTTTGATATTGCTACGCAGCATGAACTGCTGAATTTTAATATTGCTACGCATTGAGAACTGCTGAATTTTGATATTGCTATGCAGCGAGAACAGCTGAATTTTGAGATTGTTAGGTAGCGAGAACTGCTGAATTTTGAGATTGCTACACACCGAGAACTGCTGGTGACAGTGATTTTTTTTTCGGTTAATGAACGTGAAGCGTTCATACATGTTTACTGATTGCCGCTTTAACGAGTTTCCTGCGTTTTTCAGATTGCTGCAGAACTAGGTTGCTGTATTCAGTGACTTATAATATTTTTTTATGAACGCGAAGCGTTCATACTTCTTTAAATTAGAAATGAATTGTTCAATGTTTACTATAATATAGGCATGTACTTACAATATTAAATGACCCCATGATTTTTTCTGACAGTTGTTGAGAAATGAAAATTTTAATCATTATATCGTTACTCTGATTTGAATAGGTACTTTAAAAATTTCACATTTTCAATAAACTTATGTTGAAATCGTTTGTTTTATTTTGAATCTCCTAAAAATCAGCTTTCCTGTGTTTTCTAATACGTCGTTATTTATAAATGTTCTATTTCCCATGATTCCAGGGTGATGACGTAGTAAAAAACAGTCTGGAAGCATTCAGGAAAGTGGACCAATCACGTTAGTTTTCAGGTTGCCGCATTTTAGATTGGCGTATGTGGGGTGTTTGGCGCTTGTCAGAAAAGTTGCCAAATGGGGTGTCTCGGCTGTTTTGGGAATCTGCCGATTTTTTTACTTCACACCTTCTAAAACAAACAAATTACAACTACCAGAAATCAAAATGGCCTATTGTTCTGAAAATTCAGCCAAAAGATGGTACCAGTACTACCATCAATTGGTAATTTTTTGAATTTTTTTATTTCAAATTAACCGAATGAAATATGTACTGTTCACGGTACAGATGTCATATTCGCCCCATATTGGCGCGATTTTTTTCGGTTGCCAATTTGGCGAAAACATCAACAGCATAAACAACATAATCCGGGTTACCACATCAAGCAAAATAACGACACTTTGGCGCAAGTTAAGTACCTGTTGCCTATATGATATTGGCAACAGAAAAAAATCGCGCCAATATGGGGCGAATATGACATCTGTTCCCTGTTCACATGTGCCCTCCTCTCCCCTACATATGTTGTAGTACTTTTAATTATTTTGTTTACTCAATTCAAGCTGTTTAAAAAATAAAAAATGTATGCTTTAGTGCCATTTTTTGTTTATTTCTAACTTTTACACATTTTTTCCCGACATTCCTCCTGCAATCCGGAAAATTTCGTAAGTTAATCTGTTCAAGTATAATTTTCTAAAATAAAATCGGTTCGGATTAACCTTAATTTCGGATTAGCGAGGTTCTACTGTAATACCTATTACATTTTGTAGGTTTTGGTTTATTTCTGTTATTTACAATAAAATTTTGGTTCACAATGGATAATGAAGCTATGAGAATGGTTAAATATTGTTGATAGATTAATACTGAAAAAACTGGAATGTAATAATTATAACTATTAAATAAAAAATAATTTTTAAATAAATTCCTTAAGGGTGTCCATTACTGGCACATCTACCCTACTATTTAAGTTATACTTTGCAGCAAATAAAATTTATACACATTTTTGACGACTTGATCGTTTTTGACTATATTGAGATCAGGGTACAGTTTTTACATGAATTAATACAATTTCAGTTTTCAAATGCTTCTACTTTTGTATCTTTAAAAAACACAAGCTTACTTCCGCATAGAGGGAGGTTGAAACAAAACAAAAACACTTATGATGCAACACAATATAATGATATTGTAATAAATAAATACCTGAACTTTTACAGACGTCAACTGCTAAAGAAAGAAATTCACTTGTACACAATATCTTAATGGAGCTAATACTGCAGTCATCTTTAACGTGCAACTTCATATTATTGTTTACTTGAATTTAAAAACAAAAACACCACGTTTAAAATAATTTTTAAAAGACAGACGGAACATCTGCGGCTAAACAAGTAACATCCCGACAAAATAGGTCGTTTTGTTGTTTGCCGTTTAGTCGATGTGTCTGTCTAGTGAACATTTTGAGTAGGAGATTATCGGGCGCGTTCAGTCGATTCGAGTGGATTCTACGCAAGGGGCTCAGACAGACGTGTTTGTCCAAACTATGCCAAATCTACAATCCAGAACTTGACTTGACGCCAAAGACCTTTCTTGGCACACTGAACAAATTCGATTGTCTCCATGTTTTAACAAAAATTAGTTTGGTGATAATGACAGGCTTTCCAAGATACTTCATACTTGCCAATCTGTTATAAACTTCAGATTGGAAAATTGCTCGGTGGACGCATTCGTAAACTTTTCCCTAAACATAGGAGGATCTAAAATTAAGAGAGGTTGTTTAACACGTGACTTTAAGCCGTTTCCTCCCTCCCTCATCTCCACCATATTCCCCTAGAGTAGGGATGCACAACCTGTGGCCCGCGATGGGTTAACAAGTGGCCCGCGAATTTCGTCAATTTATAATTGGAAAAGAATGCAATTTTTAACAATAGGTTACACGAAAAAATCGTGAATTTCGTCAATTTGCCATGGAAAACAATTGCACACTTCGTCTGTCAGTTAAAAATCTCGAATTTCATTAATCGCCCAGACGATACCATTTGTATCAATATAGGAAATTCCCGAGTTATTAATTTCGTCAGTCGCTAGTTGAAAAATACCTCGAATTTGATTGATTGAGCGCGGAAAAATCACGTGTTTCGTCGATCGCGCGCGAAAAAGTCGCGAATTTGTTGATCAAGCTCGGGAAAATCGTGAGTTTCGTCAATTTATCGCGAGAAGAAGTCGTGAATTTCGCCAATTTGCCGTGGCAAAGTTGCAAATTTCGTCAGTCAATTAAGAATTGCAATTTTCGTTCACTGGGCGCGGAAAAATTGATTTCCATCGATCAGGCGCGGAAAAATCACGAGTTTCGTCGATCGGGTGCGGTAAAATCGTTTCGTCGATTAGGCACGAAAAAATCGTGAGCTTTATCTATCAGGCGCGGAAGAATTGCGCGTTTTGTCGATCGCGCGCCGAAAAGTCGAGTGTTTCGTCGACCGCGTGCGGCAATGTCGTAAGTTTCGCCAATTTATCGCAAGAGAAAGTCGTGAATTATGCCAATTTTCCGCGGTAAAATTGCACATTTCCTCACTCATTTAAGATATGCGAATTTCGCTGACCAGGCGCGGAAAAATTACGAGTTTCGTCGATCGAGTACTGAAAAATCGCAAGTTTCGTCGATCGGGTGCGGAAAAATCGCGAGTTTTGTCGACCGGGCGTGGAAAAATTGCGAATTTCATTGATCGAAAACATGAAAATTACGAATTTCGTTGATCGACCACGGAAAAATCGTGAGTTTCGCCTGTTTATCCCGAGAAAAAGTCGCGAATTTTGCGAATTCTCCAAAGGTTTTAGTCACTTAAGAATCGCGAATTTCGTTGACTGCGCGCGAAAAAAATCACGAATTTCGTTGACCGGGCACGAAAAAATTGCGAGATCAGTCGATCGGGCGTGAAAAAAAAAGCAAATTTCGTTAATCGAACAGAGAAAAAATCTTGAAATTTGTCGATTAAGTACGAAAAAAGTGCAAATTTCGTCGATCGGCTACGGTAAAATAGCGAATTTCGGCAGTTTGTCGCGTGAAAAAGTTGTGAATTTCGACAATTCGTTAAGGGAAAAAAAATTTAAATTTCGTCAATTAGTTAACAATCCCATATTTCGTTGACTGGATGCGGAAAAGTCGCGAATTCCGTTGATAAGGTGTGGAAAAATCGCGAATTTTGTCGACCAGGCACGGGAAAATCTAAAATTTTGTTGACCGGCTGCAGAAAAATTGAGAGTTTCGTCAATTTAAATTCGTTCATAAAGTTCACATTTTTTTCGGCTCTAGACACTTGCATGCATATGTTTGTTTTTTAGTACTTTTAATAAAGCAAAATTTAATCTCCTCGAATAAAGTCAGGGAAATATTTTCACTTCTTGAAAATAATCTTTGCTAAATTTCTGTTATATGCACAAACATAAACTGTTGATATATCCTTGCCAACTGAATTAGGTATGGTATGTTGACTGGGTAGGGGAACCTAAAGGGGTAAAACTGCCAATCCTCTGAAACCATTTCATATAGGCAACAGATCTCCCCATCTCACCGAAATAGAATTATTTCTGTGTTACTGATGTGGCCCTCGACAACTCAAGCATTTTTCTAAGTGGCCCTTCTCTTAAAAGGGTTGTGCACCCCTACCCTAGAGTGCATAAATACGAGCGCGTAAACATAAGAAAAACACCAATAGGCATAAAGAGCATTTTAACACTGCTCCCCCTTCGTCCAATAAACAGTCTTTTACGGGGTGGGGGGTTCCCCGCAGAGTCGTGGCTGTTGTCATTCTTGGATAAAGTCCATTAGCGATGTATGGGCTATAAAATTTCATTAGTTCAGATGATTTTGGACAAAACCGAATCGTCAAGGCGTCTTGCTGAGGCAACCCTGCCATCGTCGCCCATTGATTAACATATAAGATGGGGCACTTCCATAGAGCGTAATGGTAATGCTATTGCGATTGTAGTGCCTTTAGTGACAATGGGGAAGAAACTCCCCATCCTTGTAATATTTTTATTATTGAGTATCTACCTTATTGTGATCTTTCTTTTTTAATGTTGCATGTTTACGTTTTCAACCGAATCTTACACCGATACATGAACATTGAATTGATATATTCTATTTTATATATCTAACATCTATTCCATGTTCATGCACGAATATATGAAATTTTTTTTCTTTTACACGATGAGTGAACTATTTAAGTGCAGCGAAAAACAAGGTAAAATTTTCGTCTTGAATGCTATATATCAAAAGAAATGGTGTAATATAAAAATATACGAAATATTGCACCCCACAAGTCCCGGAACATTTCATAAATATTCCCATTTGGTAGGAAAATGTTTAAAGCCGATGTTTTATTAATTTATGAAGTGTAACGTATTAAACAATCGTTACAATAATCTTTTAAAATTTACGCATTTTCACTTTCTTACAGATAAAATAAAAATATTGTTTTAATGTAAATAACGTACAATGATATTTGTAATATTAACATATAAGAAATAATAATAAAATTATGGATGGGGAAAAATTCCTTTATTTGACAAATTTTTAGAATTAGATAAATCTAAAAGTTAAAAATAAATAGAGGTACTGACATTACACTCAATAAAATTTTATTCGATATGAATAAATTAACACAATACCTGAATTCGATGTTTTACAATTTAATCTCATAAACTTACATATTTGCGTTCTTAACAGAATTTTCTAGGGTTTTTCTTTTGTATTATTAATCTAATTATCATTTTGTAAGTTAAAGGTGAACGATACAAGTACGATAAAAACAAAAACAGCTAAATAAATAAAGCATAAATACAATATCGTCTGCCTCTACTTCGTTTTAGGAAAGAATGGATATTCAAAACATAGAGCGTAAACATATTTCTTCAACATTAATAAATTTCGGTGGCTTGTTAATTCTTTCCCCCTTGTCGGCAGTGATGCTAGTACTGGTGCCATTACCGATTTTGCTGTAAATGTCCCATCTTGTATGTTAATATATGATCCGGATATGCCTTATCTGTAATTGTCTAAAAATAATCTATCATCTCCAGATTGAACTTTATAATAGTAATAAGAACTCAAAATCCTGCATCAGGCATAGATCATGAAACAGTTTCCAACGTTAACCGAATATTATTAAGAAATTTCATTTTTTTTCTTACAAAGAAATAAATATTTAAATAAACGACAAAAAACAACACACAAGTCAGTAAAAATCCATTTTCAGTAATTGTCGTTCATATTCGATAAAATGTGCGAAGCCTTTTGTCTAGCCCTGTATGCGATCTATAGAATTTATACACACCACCAAATACATTTAAAATGAGTTTAAAAATGCATACCACAGAAGAAAATGCCCTATCGATCTAAGTCTGTCTTTTATCCGAATTATTTTGTGTGTCTCTGTAAGTGAACGATAAATGCTAAGAACTTCGGTGATTTCGTTATGTTTAAAATAGTTAACATTGTTGAAATGTACCGCAAACGATTTTTCTCTATTGATTTTAAAGTAACGTTATTTTTTTTGCGTGTCCCTATAAATAAACAATAAAGGCACACTTCACTATACACTTCATTTTCAATATTGAGCATTCTGCAGTAAAACTCAATAGCATGCAGGAGAGATGCGTCCGAAAATTGCGTCGCGTTGTTGATTTATAATTATGATTATCTATTATTAAAAAAATATTTTTCAGAATGAAAATTATCGTTGTTATTTTTGATATATTAAAGTATTATGATAAATAAAACTATTTGTTTTGTGCGTTCAGTGAAAAGTTATTGTCTTTTATTTGCGTCAGAGTATTTATGTGTTTCCCTGTATGTAAAATTCAACAGCAAAAGCTACTGTTTAAATATTAATTATGAGGCTGACACAGGGGCATAACTACAGATATTTTGTCGAATGGGAAAATTAAAAAAATTCACAAACTGCTCTAATTTTCAACTCATATGATATGCGAAATGTGTGTATCATACTAATGTGTAAAAAAAATTTCCTTTTCAAAAAAAAAAAAAAAAAAAAAGACAAACTAAAATCATAAAAATGCTAATTATTTGTTAAAAGTTTAAATACAGTAGAACCTCTTTTATCCGAAACTCTCGGTTAACAGAAATCCATTTTTAAAGCTTTTTCTTTTAAAATATTACATTCCTTGTGTGCACAATCCATTTTCAAAGCGTTTTTCTTCTTTTTTTAACTATCATATTCCTTGTGTGCAAGCGGTCCATTCCGAACTACGAGTACACATACATATTTTCGATCCCCTTCCTTAGAGTTTCTTTGAATTTAACTTGAGCTCCCGTAATCTTCGGAGTGGAACGAAGAAAACGAACAGATTAGCAACTCTGAAGCTTTTGAATGCTTTGGAAAAGGTTTGGCATGGCTGGAGCAGCATGAAAGACTGTGATACTCGTGAACGAACAATATTAAAAAACTTCGTGATAGAGTTTCAAAGCAAAGCAATCGAAATTGCGACAAACAAGTCATTATTTCTAACCCTTGTGAAATAGTATGTAAAAGGTACTTAATTTCAAAATTAAAATTCAAGTAATTTATACTTGTTTCTATTTTGTTATTGCTTTATTTTTATTAAGCACTTGTTACCATAATAAGAAATTGCGCATATATTTCTCTTTAATCTTAAAATTGAAGCATTCTCGATTATCCGAAAATTTCGATTTTTCGAAAAAGGGTCGGTCCCAGTTACTTCGGATAATCGAGGTTCTACTGTATACTTCTTTCAGTTAAATAATTAAAATCAAGAGTAGATTCATTTATTATTTTCCTATCTTAGAATCATTAGGTATGAAAGCAAAGATCAAAAGATAAGATATCCATTTGCAAAATTAATAGTTAAAGCAGCTCGGGCTCATTCTTTCTAAAACTGAAAATTTTATTCATTAATGCATAGAAAAAAATAAAAGCAAGTTTTTTTTCCGGCTTAAAACAAAATTATTCCATTTCAAGGCATTTTACAGCTATTTCATATCAGAATGAAGGGAAACAGACATTGTGGTTTTTTTTCTTTTCTAGTATAAGGAAAAGGCATGTTTACAAACAAACACCTCCGTTAACCAATTTACCAGTACATATTTATCATGGCGATCATTGCAGGAATCACACTTGGCGACGTAGGCCAATCATATCATAGATCTGGTAAATCAATCTGTTAAAGACCAATCAAATTCCCGGAGTTCATGTGTATAGTAGGAGTAATAATGAATGAACAGGTTTTTCTTGCTGACCAACAGTATTTCGACCAACAGTGACGTCAGCTGCCCTTTCCTTATTAGAATAGAATGAATGCTATTTTAAAAGAAAATTTGTGATATTTATTGATTTATACATGGTACCGATGACAACCAAACCTTTGTATAACCGCTCAGTCAAGGCCATGTTGATATGGCGCCAATCGGAAGGGAGGCGAATAATTTGTTGTTCTATTTTCATTTGTGACAGTAGTATATTTATTAATTGAAAAGATTATTTTATTTTAGTTTAGTTTGTTAGAGATATAAGGCGAAATTAATATTTTCGTATGTATTTAGTCAACCAGCATTAATTTAAGGTTTGCGAAATTCTTGTCCTCTGTTATATACGTCATAATAGGAAAATAACGTCAGTGATTCTTTATAAGAAACACCAACCATATAACACCATATATATATATAATTAAAATGAAATCACAATGTATGAAAAAATTGATAAAATACTGATGATGAACAAAATATGGTTGGTTGGTTGGTTGATTTTTTGACGGCCAATTATCTGCGCGAGGGATATAAGCCCAGGGAACAAAATATGAACAGTGGAAGCTGGAAATGTATAATAAGAAACTATGAACAACCTACAGAATCATCAGAGGAGCTTGCAGGTTTAATTCATAATGAAGATATGTTATTTCATCCAATTTTATCGGCATTAGGCCTAAGATGACAAAATTTAGCTCCTTATAAACATATCAAGACATTTTCAAAATAAACCAAAAATTAAACAAAAAATATGAAAAGATAAATAAATGAAGATAAGAAAACACTTCAATGATAGATAAAAATCTCTAATGCAACAAGTTTGACTTACTAATTGAGAATGTGCAAAGATGTGAGTGGATTTGAGATATTGATAACCATGTGGCTGTAATTTAACTACTATAAAAGCAGATATTTTATAAATATAGACATACTGCTGCCCTCTGGTGTGAAAAATGATACTGTAAAAGAAGTTTTTAACAAAATTTGGTGCTGCCATCTATTGATAAAAATTAACTAATAAACTCTTATTGATCATGACCAAAAATGAAATGAAAAATATGAAATAACTTAAAATATATAGGAAAAGCTTAAAATAAACATAAAGTACTTACAAGGAGAGGGCCAACCTTGTTAATCACAGATTTTGATTATTTTAATATATGTTGTAGGGTATAGACCCCTTAGTCTAAGGTTCAACGGATTTTATACAAAACTCGTTAGTTCTTGAGAAACCGGGGGGGGGGTCTAATATTAGTATACAACTTAAATACTTACTTCGAAACAAAAAGGGCACGTTGGGCGTACTTCAGTTGGTACGGCGTTTGCTGGCTGACCCGCGGGCCCGGGTTCGATACCCGAACGCGCTACGTTTTTTGTCTTTCTCATTTTTGTTTTATAAATATACTTGTAATTATAATTTAATAATTTCAATTAAAAATTTTAATATCGTACATTAATTATAAGGTTAACAAACTTAAATTTAAATTTATCATTTTTTATTTTGAACTATTATTTCTCATCCTTTAAAGACATTTAAAAAGAAATTGGATCTATTATTGAATAATAAAAATTCCAAAATCGTTAGAAACCTGTTGTGGTGCCATCTAGTTATGATAAAATAAAACATATTCAAATAAAATAAAAATAAAAGCAGAAGATAGAGGGGAAAACGAAATATTTGAAAGCGCAAGCATACATATTACAAATTTAAAAATCTTTAATATGCAAAAAATCCGTTGTAATTTAATTCCGATGCTAATTTTTAATATAATTATGTTTGTTACTTTAAAAACAGAGTAATAGTATCATCGTATTGATTTCCCTTGTTAAAGCAATGAATAAATTATATTTCTTTAAAATCACGAATTAACACAATTGTTCAATATCATTGCATACATACTGAATATATGAAATACATTTTAAAAGTGATTTTTTAAAAATTATCAGTTTTATGATGTTTTATACAACTATTTAGTTAAAAGTAAAAAAATTAAATCGGTTAAAATTATAATTGAAATACAATAGTATAAATTTTAATTGACAATGCGATTATTAAGTTATAATTACAAGTATATTTATAAAACAAAATATAAGAAAAAGAAATTTAGTGCTTTCGGGCATCGAACCCGAGCTCGCCGATCAGTCAGCAAACGCCGTACCAACTGAGCTACGTCCAACCTATCCTTATTGTTACAAAGTAAGTATTTAAATCATATACTAATACTAGACCCCCCCCCCCCCCCCCCGGTTTCTCAAGAACTAACGAGCGTTGTATAAAATCCGTTGAACCTGAGACTAAGGGGTGTATACCCTACAACATATATTAAAATAATCAAAATCTGTGTTTAACAAGGTTGGCCCTCTCCTTGTTAGGAAAATGGGAAAATCGAAAGCATTTTAAAAGTTAAACAAAGATCCACTTAAAGATTAAATAAAATAATTCTTTTTTTCGGTGTAAAAACATTATTTAGATAAAAAGTATCTTTAGTTTTTTTTTTTTTTAATTAATAAATGTTATATTTTAACATCTGTATAGGTTCTACATTACTTTTTTAAATACAAATAATTCTAGATAATTTCTAAATGCAGATTTCTTTATAAAGTATCTATATAGCACTAGCAATAAATTTTAATTGGAAACGCTTCTTAATATGAAATGTTTCTATTGCAACCTATAAATTTATATATACCGGGTGTCCCAAAAACTGATGGATTTTAAAATTCAATAACTTCCAAATGGTGACAGATATTAAGGGTGTTCTCAAATCGAAAAGGGCATCTTTCTGACATAAGTTTTAATTTATTTTTGCTCGAAAATGCATGAAACTAGCTGGTGTTGTTGTTCAGAAACTATTTAATTGAGCTGTTTTTTTTTTCATCTTTTTTTTTTTTTTACAAACGCAACAGATCTTTCAGAAAATAATGCCAAAGTTGGCGTTTTGAACCGAATTTCCGAGCGAAGGGAGAAAGAGCACTCAAGAGCGGGCGAAAAACGGGTTTGTCACGTGATCGAATTCGCTTATAACTCAATAGGTAAATGATTGATCAAAAAATAGAAAAAAAAACAGTTCCATTCCAAATCGCTTCCAAGGCCAGGCTTTCCAACTTTATATCTTTCCGTTAAAAAATGAATTTGTAAATATGTCAAAACGTTTTTCGCTTGTTGAGCAGAGCAGTTAAGAACAGCCTTAAAACAATTCTTGCAGGGGGGTTATGTATGATGTCAGGAGTTTTTGTACTGTGATTCTTGATTTTAGTTCGAAGTTCAAACAATAGATGGCGCTGATAGCAATAGGTTCCAGACCCGATTTTTGGTACTTCGGAATCCATTCAACACATTTTAATCTCCTTTTTTCGCAGGGAAAAAGAGAGAGGCCGAAAAATCGAGCCTGGATTTAGCAGTTATTGCTTACAGCGCCATCTACCGATGCTATTTGTAACTAAAACTGAGAATCGCAGCATAAAAACTCCTGGCATCTTACATAACACTCCTGCAAAAAATTTTTTAATCTCTGTCACCGTTTGCAAGTTATTGAATTTTAAAATTCATCTGTCATTTTTGGGACACCCGGTAAATTGTTCTAAAGAAAAATTTCTATAGCAATATATATAGATTTCTACATAATTAAAAAAGAATTCTGTATGAACTATTGATTCTCACACAAAATTTTTATATAGTGCAAATTTTATTGCAAACGTCTCCATCAGATACTCTTCGGCGAAAACCATATAAATGGGCGGTGCTTCAGAACTTTCCTTTCACTTTGGTCAAGATTACAAGCTTCGTCAGAAATGCTGAATGTCGAGAGTTTTCATAAAATATCCGAGAAATGATGTTTTTACGAATGTCGATACCCTGAATGTTTTAACAGTAATATCTTTTAAAACAAGATTGGTCAATATAAACAAAATATTAAAAATAAGGCATTAAAAAAAAAAAAATTTCTTTTAAACAGCAAAATTATTAAATGGTATTGCTTAGAAAACTATTTCTGTATTACAATGTTAAAAGTAATGCAAAAAAGCCGTTTGAATGCTTTCTTTTAAAAACAAGTTGTATTCGTGAAATCGGCAGATGTTGCAAATTTGGCGTACGATATTCAGACAACATTTGAAATATTGACCAATATTGGGTAGGGAATTTTACGATATATGTATTTGTATTATCTGGCGTGTGTTGTAAATCTCCAGAGGCTAGTCGAAATCTTACAAGAATACAAAAAAATTACATAAAGTGCAGCATTAATTTTTTAAATTATGGAGTCACTTTTGAGCTACCTTGTATTTTGTTCGTATAAAATAAGTTAAGAGATTCTCATGTAAGCACCCGTTGTCTAAAGTTTGTCTAAGGGCCTACCAGTTAACTAATTAATGAATACAGTATTTACCAACACGTACATACATGAGTGGGATATTTATCTCACACCAACAATATTTGGAAACGGAGTTATTTATCAATTATGTGTGTGTGTGTGTTTAAGGAGTTCACAGATGGCTACTAGTATGTTTGAAGTTACAAATCCTTCTTCATTATTCATGTGAAATATTTCTGGTGTCAGCTTAATAATATATGCTAAAAAAACTTTGAAGCAGTGCCAGATATGTTCTTAATTAATTGATATCGGAATTACGGTTTACAAAAGCAGCTACTAAACACTGAGAATATTTGAATTTAAAGAGTTCCTTAGGTTTTATTAGAAACAAGATTTAGAAGTTTTTAAACGATTTCTTTTATGCAGTTTTAAAATACACAACCAAGGGCGCCAGGCAAAAAAAAAAAAAAAAAAAAATCACAATGGCACTAGATTTTGGTGTTATTTATGACGGCCGATTATCGGTACGAGGGCCGATTATGAGCCCGAGAAGGAGTGCCCTCCGTGGGGGTCTTTCTAAGGGAACCTAACCCGTATTTACGAATGGAAAACCAAACCCAAGGATAGAAGAAAACCGCGAAAAACTCCGAACGATTAGGCCGTCGGGCACGATTGGGTTCGAGCACCCCCCCCCCCCCCACACACACACACACCTGACACCTATCACTTTCGAGAGCAGAACCTCTCGGCCACTGGTGGGGCTGCACTAGATTTTGGAACGAATATGTCTGTCATCAATTGCCTAGTCTGTTTTTTCTTTAAATCGGGTATATATTTACACATGAAATAGAACTTTGAAGAATTAAATCATTTTATTATCTTTTTTTGTCGAGGATTCCCCCCCCCTCCCTTCCATCTGCCGTTTAAGATAATTTTAAACTCATGAACTTAAGAGAAACAGAATTAAATATTGTCTTCAACGACAGATTTAGTGAGAGAAAGCTTACCCCTTCACCAAAAAATCCTTAATTTACTTTTCTCTTACTGTATAATTATTTTAAGTTACTTGAAAAATAAATAAATAATATTCATTTTTTTAAATCATCTGATAAAAAGAAAATTTAGTTAATTGAACTTGGAACCCTCACTTTCCCCTCCCTCTCCGCTTGCCTAGAGTCTATCTAACTATATCTCAATTCTTGGCATTATTTTCAATTTTTAGCTTGCTAATTTTAATAAGAAGTCTCAAAAATTTTAGTTTACCTAATCATATTAGTTTAAGTTTAGAACTAATAAGTTTGAAAAAGGGTATTTCAAGGAATGTATTTATTGGATTATCTTAAAGCCAATTTCGAGTCAAATGCTAACATAATATTTATCGCAGTTGTTTTAAATATTGGCCATGGGTTCCATTTTTACATTGCTGAAAATATTATTAAATGTGTATTTTTTTTGAGTATTTCATTTCTCTTTCAAGCAACATCCTCTTAATTTTTTGTATAATCAAAATTTCCACTTGAAAACTCAAATGTAAAAAAAAAAAGAAAAAAGAAATAACATGATGTATCCAGATTTTCTTTTGTATCAGAAACCCTCATTGCTTTTAAATCCCTTCCCCAGTGTTATGTATTCAGTAAAGAAAAGAGGGCTATTTTTAATCCCTGAAACCACTAGCGGCTCTTTCGAAGAGTGGCTTACTATGTAACGGCTTAGTTCATTAATATAGTAGGTGGGGACAGAGGAATGGAAAAAACGGGGAGACTTTACGTCCAGACCCTACCCTAGCCCTTTCAGCTCCGGTCTGATTTCCCCTTATAGAGTCTAAAAAGCGTTGATCTTAAAAAAAAAAAAAAAAAAAAAAAAAAAAAAAGATCTTTCATACTGAAAATAAGATTTTGTTTGATGCATTTTACATTGTTTCGCGTGTTGCTAACATATAATTTAGCAAATTTCTTTAGTAAATTATATTTTTTGCACATCCTCGTTTACGTTACTATCAGTTTGCTAGAAAATTTACTTAGGACGGTAGGACACATTATGCAGAAAAAAATTTTAATAGTTTTACACAGAAATGTTTATAAGCTTCTTTAATTTGGTCATTTATCATTTTCATACTGATATTAAAATAACAAATTTTATGATAAAAAATAAAATTTTTATTTTATTATTATTAGATACTTTTTATATTATTACAAAGTACTCTTTTTTATTAATTTAATTGTAAAGAAAAATTGAGTTTAAAACTTTTAATTTTTCTCTTTCATTACACAAATTTCCTTAATAATTCAGTTAGAAATTTATTTAAAAATTATTATAGACAAACCTCAATCACACCACTATATTTTTTTCCAAAAATGTTTAATTATCCGAATTGGTATATTAAAAAAAGTTTAAATACTTCTGATATGTATATATATATAGCAGAAATATATATATATTTTTTTCTTTCTTGTAGTTCATATGTTGCTTCTTAAAAATTTATTTTCATAAGTTACTTTATTATTACAAACATTAGGAATGCATTAGCGATTTTCTTATTAGATGTGCGTGCTAAGAAAAATATTTTGTTTTCACAAAATCTTTTTAGATTTCTTAATAAATAAATAATAATAATAACACTTCTTCTTTTTTTTTTTTTTTAATTTTTTTTTTTTTTAAGTATTCCCTCCTTTTGAATATTTTTATTGGTAGTAGCAGATTTTTGTGAGTAAGATTTATTGAAAACTGGGCTTATTTATTTTTAATGAAATGATTATTTATCATTTAAATTTTATATAATATTACCATTATTTTAATTAATTTTAATTTATCTTTTGAATGTCCAGACTCAGCACATTTTGCATGTTTTTAGGGTGAGAATTTGTGGCATTTCCATTTATTTTATTTTTATTCTACCTAAATCCACCCTCTCTCCCAGTATGCACTTTTAAAAACATGTTTAAAATGTTTTAAAATTTCCCTGTCTCTATTTTTGTTAATTCATTATAAAAAATAAATAATCATTAATCGATATCTTAATCCTCCCCGCCCAAAACTCTTCACACTGAAAAGGGTATTTCTAAGGTAAGAACTCGTAGGGCTTCCATTTTTTTTTTAAATTCTACTTAAATCCACCCTCTCTCACTGAACACAAGTTTAAAAACTCTTACAATAAAAATAAATAATCATTCATCTACACCCCCCACGCCCCCTCAACTCTTCACACAGCAGAGAAAATTCAAAGTTTGAGAAGGGAAGAACAAAGCATTTTTTTTTTTTTTGACTTTTGACTCTCTTTTTGTTTATCACTTTTATTAAAATTTAGTGATATTTTTCTTTTTTTAAATATTAGTATTGTAAAAAATATATAAAATAAAAATAATAAATTAAGTAAAATTTTTTAAATTAAAAAACACACTATTTCATCCTACTATATTAGTTTAAAAAATGTAATTATTAACAGGATGTTTATTTGAATTTTACGTGTAGTTACACCAACGTAAGAACTAAAACAAGTTGGAAATTGCACGTCAAACGTGGCAAATGAGGTGCGTTCGTACTATAACTAGTTTTATAATTATTTTTTGCACCCCATATTGTACTGAATGTATAATTTTTTTGCACTTCGTAAAGTGCATAGTCTGATACGTCATTAAAATGCACTTCCAATAATTTTTTCGGAACACTTTTGACTGTCCCTGTAATTAAACTATACATCCGATTTTCCTAAAATTTGAAATAGCTCAACAAAATTTTGCAACAATTATATCTTTAAAATTTCAGACCATTCGGAAGGCTGTAATATCATTAAAATGCACTTGCAATAATTTTTCCCATTGGCCGTAATGTAAAGAAAAACTTTTGACTGTCCCTGTAATTAAACTATACATCCGATTTTCCTAAAATTTGAAATGGCTCGACAAAATTTTGCAACAATTATATCTTTAAAATTTCAGATCATTCGGAAGGCTCTAATATCATTAAAATCCACTTGCAATAATTTTTCCCATTGGCCGTAATGTAAAGAAAAACTTTTGACTGTCCCTGTCATTAAACTATACATCCGATTTTCATAAAATTTGAAATGGCTCGACAAAATTTTGCAACAATCATATATTTGAAATTTCAGACCATTCGGTTGGGTAGTTTTTGCTCTGTTACATGCGGACAGACGGACGGACAGACGGACAGACGGACGGACAGACGGACGGACAGACGGACGGACAGACGGACGGACAGACGGACAGACGGACGGACAGACGGACGGACTGAACGACGACTATAGGTGCTACGTATTTATATAACTACGAACGCACCTAAAAAGCAATGCATAACAGCACCAATGTAGGATAATCAAATATAAAATTGTATCAACACATGTTCGTTCAATAACCTGAAATGTAAAATGTAAAATTTGACCAGAAACACATGCGGAAAGTTGTGGGGAGCTGTGCCGATCGTAGCCAACGTCAGGAATTATGCTGGACTCCCCATCTCCTATTTTCTTCATTCCCCACCTTCGATATTGGGATTTCTAAATGGACTAATCCATTACATAGTGAGCCACTCTTCGAAAGAGCCGCTAGTGTATTATTTGCCTTATTTAATGCAAAACATTCCTAACATCAGATATAGCGACCACTACGTTACGAAATTTCTGGTACTAAAATGTCTATTTTTTTTTTTTTTTTTAAATTCCTTATGCGTACGAACCCTGTAATACTGCTCAAAATTTATTGAACCCATTACCCCTTTCAGGAGCAAGTAATTGTATTTCTATAATGTCGAATTCATACCGGAATCTTTCAAAAGTTTTATTACAAAATAAGAAAAAGCAATTCTTTGTCTCTTTGCCACCAAATCTAGAAAAGTAAAATTTAATAATTTTTTTCTGATGCAAATCTTCATTAATCATACGTCCCCTCAAGCTTAAAAAGTTAAAAAAAAGTAGCTTAATTCATATAAAAATTACTGCATTATATAAATCTTGACAAAATAATACAACCATCGTTGAGCCTGTTTGTGTAATACTTGTTAAAATAAAGTCTTTTACTCATTTCAATTAAAATACAGAAAAAAAAATAGAAAATAAGAAATAACAAGTGGACAAGTGCGATCACAGATCGCACAGACGGTTTCGTTTAATATTCCTTTCAAAACACTTTATCCTTTTGAAAAATCTGTTAGTTCCACATTTCGCATCCAGGGGCGCACTCTATTCTAAACAAGCCTCTATCCGAACGACCTATTTACATACTACCGTAGATATATTACGATACTTTACCGTAGATATATTAGTCGAGGGGATTGGGCTCATAGCACCCGATATAAGTAGACTCCCCTGGCGGTAAAATGTGGAACTAAAATATGTAAGGCCACTAATAATATGAAAAATGTAATAATGTGTGCATAATATGAAAAAATAGTCAAAGGGGTGTCGGTAAAAGTTGGAAAAGTGCTCCCCAGGTGAAAAAAGTGGAGGTTGGAAAAATTGCTTAAAATACACAAGATAGAGCCGGGAGGAATAAATAATATAAGACTTTTTGAAAATTTTATGATTTGTCGTGTGGTCTGAGGTATTCAGCTATACATATGCAAAAATTCATGTCTCCAACTTAATTAGGGGCTCTCTTAGAAAGAATAGCTTAAAATACATATGTGGTAGCACAAAGGGTTAAACGTAAGACCTTTTTCAAGATTTTATGATTTGTCGCCTGGCCTGAGGTGTTCTGCTATAAGTATGCAAAATTTCAAATCTCCAATTTAATAAGGGGCTCTGTTAGAAAGAATTGCTTAAAATACGCACGTGAGAGCCCAAAGGGTTAAATATAAGACTTTTTCAAAATTTTATGATTTGTCGCATGATGGTGTTCATCTATAAGTATGCAAAATTTCACGCCTCCAACCTAAATAGGGTCTCACTCAGAAAGAATTGTTTAAAATACACATGTGGGATCCCAAAAGTTTAAATGTACGGCTTTTTCAAAATTTTATGATTTGTCGTTTGATGTGAGGTGTTCAGCTATAAGTATGCAAAATTTCAAATCTCCAATTTAATAAGGGGCTCTGTTAGAAAGAATTGCTTAAAATACGCACGTGAGAGCCCAAAGGGTTAAATATAAGACTTTTTCAAAATTTTATGATTTGTCGCATGATGGTGTTCATCTATAAGTATGCAAAATTTCACGCCTCCAACCTAAATAGGGTCTCACTCAGAAAGAATTGTTTAAAATACACATGTGGGATCCCAAAAGTTTAAATGTACGGCTTTTTCAAAATTTTATGATTTGTCGTTTGATGTGAGGTGTTCAGCTATAAGTATGCAAAATTTCACTCCTCCAACCTAAATAGGGTCTCACTTAGAAAGAATTGTTTAAAATACACATGTGGGAGCCCAAAGGGTTAAATGTACTACTTTTTCAAAATTTTATGATTTGTCGTTTGATGTGAGGTGTTCATCTATAAGTATGCAAAATTTCACGCCTCCAACTTAAATAGGATCTCACTTAGAAAGAATTGTTTAAAATACACATGTGGGAGCCCAAAGGGTTAAATGTACGACTTTTTCAAAATTTTATGATTTGTCGTTTGATGTGAGGTGTTCAGCTATAAGTATGCAAAATTTCAAGTCTCCAACATGTATAGTTTGTGTGAACGGGATCTATTACGGACAGACAGACAGAGGAGCGAGACGAATAGGGTTTCGTCAGATGAACGAAACCCTAAAAATAATGCTATGAAACAAGACATTTTATTTCGTCATCAAAATATTGTCCTTAATTTGCACACGCGAAAAAATAAAAGCTGTTATTGACAAGAAAAGAAAATATGTTTAGCGTAATTTGCGCTCACCTATTATAAAAATGCCTGTTTTGTATTTTTATTTCCTTATTTTCTTTATTTACTTGTATTTTAAATGAGTTGAATGAAAGACAGGTATGTGTTTTAAATGTGTGTATTTTAAATGACAGTATGTATTTTAAATGGAATGAGGCTTACATTTTGAGCGAAATGAATGCAATAGGAACTAGTCGGATGTACCAATCCCAAAACTTTCTTCTATCTCATACATGTTAATACTTCAAAATTCGCTATCACACGGCCAAAATTAAATGGCAATCTATGCATCTCATGAGGATTCTAACGATATGAAATTCCGTGCATTAGTTCTTGAGATATGACTATCGCTGAAATCGTCTAAATTCAGCAAAATGCTGCCTAGCAGCGACACCTATTGGGTGATTTATACCAAATCCTAATCAGCAACAATTTATGTCAACGTCTGACTGAATCTGAAGTTTGGAGAAAATCCATACATTAGTTTTTGAGATAGAGCAATAGCGAAAATCGTGAAAATTTCTGCATAGCAGCGCCACCTATTGGGTGATTAACACCAAAACCTAATTAACAACAACTTGTGTCAACATACAACTAAATCTGAAGTTAGATGAAAATTGGCCCATTAGTTCTATTGATAGAGCTATTGAGGCAATCGTGGAAAAGGCAGCAGAGAAGCGCCACCTGTTGGGCGATTTACACCAACACCTAATCAGTAGCAAGTCATATCAAGGACTAACTTAATCTGAAGTTTGATGAAAATCCGTGTGTTAGTTCTTAAGATAGAGCTATTGGGGAAATCGTGTAAATCCTGCAAAATTCATCATAACAGCGCCACCTGTTGGGCGATTTACACCAAAACGTAATCATCATCAATTCATATCAAGGACTAACTAAATCTGAAGTTTGATCAAAATCCGTGCATTAGTTCTTGAGATAGAGCTATTGGGAAAATCGTGAAAAATGCAGCATTGCAGCGCCACATGTTGAGCGATTTACACCAAAAACTAATCAGCATCAATTTGTATTAGGCACTAACTGAATATCAATTTTTATTAAATTCCGTGCATTAGTTCTTGAGACAGATCGCCCACAAAATTTGTGTCACATACACACAGACAGACAGACAGACTCACAGAGTCACAGACAGACATTTTGTAAAAACATGTTTTTTGGAATCTCTGACCCCTAAAACGTGTAAATCCGTCGAAAACCGGAATTCGAAAATTTTCATGAATCCAATACTTTCTTCTTGTAAAGATAGAAGAAAGTAAAAATGGCGATGGGTGATCAAATTAACTAAACATGGGTGACTAAACAGATGGGCGATATAATAAAACACACATACTACAATATATATTAAAACACACATATACATCGGCCGGAGTAGCTCAGTGGTTAGAGCAGCAGTCTTGTATACTATGGTCCCGGGTTCAATTCCTGGCTCTGGCTAATTTTTCAGTGCAGTTGGGTTTATTGTATTTATTGTGTGTATGTCTGTATAATATTTATATATACCCTTAACTGTTGAATGCAGGCGTTATTTATGTGTGTTTTATTATATTTATCGTAGATCGATGTAATAGTAAAACCTATTCATCGTTGTCCGGTCATCCAAGGCTGTCGTATAGATGGCTGGTGACTTCCCGAACATGGTTTATTAGTGAGAAATTGCAGACTCAGGCATCCGCCGGAGTAGCTCAGTGGTTAGAGCAGCAGTCTTGTATACTGTGGCCCCGGGTTCGATTCCTGGCTCTGGCCAATTTTTCACTCCAGTTGGGTTTATTGTATTTATTGTGTGTATGTCTGTATAATATTTATATATACCTTTAGATGGGCGGTAGTTGGCTATTTATCACCTGCGCAAGGATAACATAAGAGTACCTTTTTTCTTCATTTGTCAATCCGTGATTAAATAAAATTTTTACATTGAATCTGAGCCCATAGTGGACTCGGTCTGAACCTGTTTCATCCGTGTTGTTTCATCTTATACCACCAGAGTCGTAGTTTTTGCCACTCGTGGGTAATGTGCATTGCTTAAAGTTTTTAGTGTTTTACGTGTTGTTTACATACAAAAAAAGAAAAGAAAGTGACATTAACGTGATTTATAAATCAACTGGTCTCGTGTTTAAATTTCAAATCTACAAGAATATTTCAAGTCAAATGAAGAATTCTGACCGAAGACTTAAAAAATAAACGGTAAGTTCTTTATTTAAAATTCCTTTATAATAAAAGTTATAAATGCTTAGTTAACAAGTGTTATTAATTTAGATAATCTAGGTGAAACATATTTGTATTTAAAATTCCTGTTTCTCAAACTGAAATGTTTAAAATATATAATGTGAACTTTAAAAAGCCCACAGTTTTACTTAAAAGGCGACTAAAGTAATGAAAAAGTTGTTACAAGTTTAAAATATACATTTTATTTAAAACTTCTTCGTAAGTTCTTCTTTTTAAAGTTCACATTATATATTTTATATTGAATCAAGGTGAAAAATTGCGTTTCGTCTTATACTTTTATCCGAAATGTTTAGTTATTTGATACCATTAGGGATACCAATATTGATATTATGAAACGGAAAATTAAAAGTCTTAAGCTTTGTAGAAAAATATTTAACCCAGTTAAGAGGCTACTTGAGTCAAACGAAAAGATCCGTTCGCTAATGCTACTTCTATGGGAGAAATTTATAAAGATATCTCGGTCGCATTTCGATATTTTTAAATAATTTCTTTTGCATTAAATAGTTGAGATCGATCTATACAAAGGCCGTTGTTTACTTTTTCGATTTTGTTTACAGGTATTTCTTATGAAGACACTTTCATTTTCGGAACCGGTTTCGAAAGTAAAAGCATCCTCATAAGAAATATCTGCAATCAAAATCGAAAAAGTAAAAATCAGCCTGCATGCAGATTGAACTCAACTATTCAATGCAAAAGAAATCATTTAAAAATATTGAAATGCGACTGAGATATCTTTATAAATTTCTTCCATAGGATTAGCGTTAGCAAATGCGTCTTGGCACAGATGTCATATTCGCCCCATATTGGCGCGATTTTTTTCTGACGCCAATATCATATAGGCAACGGGTACTTAACTTGCGCCAAAGTGTTGTTATTTTGCTTGATGTGGTAACCCGGAATATGTTGTTTATACTGTTGATGTTTTCGCCAAATTGGCAACCGAAAAAAATCGCGCCAATATGGGGCGAATATGACATCTGTGCCTGCGTCTTTTCATTTGACTGACTGTTTTAATATAAAAAGCCTACTTTTTTAAAAACCTATTTTGGTTGTAATTTCATAACGTTTTTTGGTAGTGTTCCTCTAACTGAACACCCGTGGGGAATATTGCCAATTTCACCTTCGACAGCTGCATAGTAAACCCGATTTTAAATCGTCATAAATACATTTTCCTTTCAGTTTCCTCTTTTGACACATCCATAGCTGCAAAGTCTTACGCATTTGTTCCATAAAAATTTAATAGAAATTTTTACCTTATTTAATTGGCAGATTACGGCGATTAAAAAGGGTAAACTTTTCGGCACAGATGTCATAATCGCCCCATATTGGCGCGATATTTTACTGACGCCAATGTCATATACGCAATGTATACTTAACCGGCGCCAAAGTGTCGTTATTTTACTTGATATGGTAACCCGGATGTTGTTGTTTATGCTGTTGATGTTTTCGCCAAATCGGCGTCGGAAAAAAAATCGCGCCAATATGGGGCGAATATGACATCTGTGCCAAATTTTCTATTCAATTTTTGCGGTACGAAAAAGCGTAAGACTTAGCAGCTATGCACATCAATATATATTTTTTTTTTCATCGTTTATACAATTTGTCAAAGGATAAAAATTTTGGGTAGTTTTCGGTTAGCCGGGTGCCAGTGTTATATGTACATATGCATATACATATATATACACATATATGTACATATATATATATGTACACACACACATACATATATGCATACATATGTATATATATATGTACATATGTGTGTATATACATGTATATATAACACTGGTGCCTGGCTAACCGAAAAGTACCAAATTGTGTGACTAGATTCTATGAAGACAAAGATGGTACAGATGTCATATTCGCCCCATATTGGCGCGATTTTTTTCGGTTGCCAATTTGGCGAAAACATCAACAGCATAAACAACATAATCTGGGTTACCACATCAAGCAAAATAACGACACTTTGACGCAAGTTAAGTACCTGTTGCCTATATGATATTGGCGACAGAAAAAAATCGCGCCAATATGGGGCGAATATGACGTCTGTTCCACAAAGATATAGTTGCCCTTTTGGTACAGATGTCATATTCGCCCCATATTGGCGCGATATTTTCTGTCGCCAATATCATATAGGCAACAGGTACTTAACTTGCGCCAAAGTGTCGTTATTTTGCTTGATGTGGTAACCCGGATTAGGTTGTTTATGCTGTTGATGTTTTCGCCAAATTGGCAACCGAAAAAAATCGCGACAATATGGGGAGAATATGACATCTGTACCATTTACGGTCCTAAAATATTTTAATATCATTTAGAAAATTTTGAAAATGAATCGTTAGTTCCTCTACTTCACATGAATTTAGTCAAAAAGTTGCAATTCAAATAATGTCAACTGACACAAGATTTGGCAAGTTATTACTAGCGAACGGGTAGAATAAAAGTGCCTGAAATGCGATGGATTATGGTATTATTTCTTATTACTCTTATTTTAAATGCAATGATATATTTTATATGTATATAATATACAAAGGTACTACTTGGTTATTCTGTTGACCAAAAATTTATCGCGAAACTATAAGATTAAATGCCAATAATGGTTGATCGTAAATGTAACATTCACTTCACTTTAAGCAAGTTACACGTATGTTTACCGTCATCAAATGATTTTTATTTGCATTTTTATTACTGTTATGTTAATTAATTTGTTTTTTCGTTATTTAAAATAAAAATTATATCAATTTGTATAATTTGGCGAAATTGGTCGACATGATAACTAAGTAGTACCTATACAAATTTTGGTACTTTTCGGGGAGCAGATGTTATATATTCCCGCGGCCGCCATCTTGGATTTCTCGGCGATGTTTTGTTGGCGTTTATCGATAAGGCAACCTCGACGAGTGACCTGTTCTGGTAACCCCGTTAAGCCTAACATGCGCATAAATCTGCTTGGCGACATTTTCTTTTGCAGAAAAGGGGTTTTTCACCCCAAGAAAAAATTCAAGATGGCGGTTGCGGGAATATATAACATCTGTTCCCTTTTCTATTAGCCGGGCGCCACTGTTATATATACATGTTTATGTATATATACTATATGTATATATACACACATATATATATACATATATTGTATATTTACACGTATATATATGTGTACATGTATATGTATATATACATATATGTATATATACATAAACATGTATATATAATGCTGGCGCCCGGCTAACCGAAAAGTACCCAAATGGTTAATGTGTGCATTTTGGTATATGTCGCAGATGCATCAGGTTTCGCGCGATTTTTTTGCACCATTTTGGTGGGAAAACCCAGTTTTACAATACTTGTTAGGCCTAGCATGTGAAAACATCATACTAATTTTACTTTATTAAAAAACAATTTATTTTATTATAAATCACACAATTTATTAAAAAACACTCAATTTATTATAAAAAATACACGTTTACTTTATTATAAAACACACATAATTTTTATTATTAACACACACAATATTTAACGGTACTTCTTAGTTATCCCGTCGAGCAATTTTGCCAAATTATATAAATCGCCAAACCACTCGCCAAATTATACACATTGACGTAATTTTTATTTTAAATAACGAAAGAACAAATAAATTAGTAAAACATTAATAAAAATACAAATAAAACGTCGAATTAATGGTTTTATTGGCCATTATTGACATTTAACTTTACAATTAATTAATTAATGGCAACCATTATTGGCATTTAATCTTACAATTTGGCGACAGTAATTTGGTCGACGGGATAACTAAGGTCGACGGGACTCACCTATTTAACTTATTATAAAATACTCACTTTGACTTCAGTATATAACTAAGCATACAAACATAGAAACAGCGATTTTCCCCAATGCGTCTGCGACATTTGTATTCTGATTAGATTCTGTCAGGGCAAAGATAATATCTGGGCACAGATGTCATATACGCCCCATAATGGCGCAATTATTTTCCGACGCCAATTTGGCGAAAACCTCGTTTTTGAATAGCAGTTACATATATATATTTTTAAAAGGGGAATAACAATAAATAAATAAAAAGTTTAATTAATAAATATAGAATAAAACATTTATATAATTTTAAAAAACAAAATAAATGTAAATAAGCAATTTATGGTACTATTTAGTTATCCCGTCGACCAATTTCGCCAAATTATATAAATTGCCAAATCACTCGCCAAATTATACAAATTGACATAATTTTTATTTTAAATAACGAAAGAACAAATAAATTAGTATAACATTAATAAAAATACAAATAAAACGTCGAAATAAAAATCACTTCATGGCGTAAACACGTGTAACTTCCTTAAACTCAAGTGAATGTGACATTTACGATCAACCATTATTGGTATTTAATCTTATAGTTTGGCGATTGATTTTTGGTCGACGGGATAACGAAGTTGTACCCAATTTATTAACCCTCTCGCTGCGTAATTGTTTTATGAAAATAGCTTCAAAAATTGCGCATTTAATTCCTTTCCGACGAGCGTCTTTTGAGAATTTGTATTCTTTTGTCACCGGTTTTTCAAAACGAAAATTTTCATCTGATTTAATCGGGAAAATGCTCCGATTAGATAAGGCAAAATTTACAATAAAAAGTAACTGGTGGGAATGATCAAGGAGGGTTAATTAGACCGAAAAAAATTCATCCCCGATCAAATCTCGAGTTGCGCAGCGAGAGGATTAATAAATAAACAACAACATTCCGGTTACCATATCAAGCAAAATAACGACACTTTGGCGCCAGTTAAGTACCCGGTGCGTATATGACATCGGCGTCAGAAAAAAATCGCGCCAACATCGAACGCGGTGACATCTATGCCAATATCTGTAGTTTTATGTTAGCCGAACGCAAATTTCGCCAATAGTATTTTCCCCCCTCGCCAATAGCAAATTCTATTCTAAGTGTTCGGGCAAATTTAGCCCAATGCTTTGATGTTAAGATAAAACGTTTTGGTTCATGTTATTATATCTTCATATTATTATTTTATTTTAAATTAAATGGGTACAGATGTCGCAGATGCACCTGGATTTCTTTTTTACGCCAAAATGACTTTATTTTGACTGGTGTGGTAACCCTGGGATTTTTGTTTCTCATGGCAACCTGGTGTTTTCTAATAAAATACCTGTGTTTTATAATAAAATTAAACGTGTGTGTAAGTAAATAAAATAATATAATATAGGAATAAATAATAAATTAAATGGGTGTGTTCAATAAAAATAATGAGTATGCTAAATAAAATACGTGTGTTTTACTATAAAACTTGTACCAATGATTTTAAGGTACTACTTGATTTATCCCGTCGACCAAAAAACTATCGCCAAACTATAAGATTAAAGGCCAATAATGGATGATCATAAATGTCACATTCACTTGACATTAAACACGTTGCACGTGTTTGTTACGTCAATAAGCGATTTTTAATTCGACGTTTTATTTGTATTTTTATTAATGTTTTACTAATTTATTAACCATTTGGAAAAATGGTTATTGTCCTCGGTCAGGGTACGAAATCATAAACATATCTGAAGCGTTTTATTAGTTGAATCCCGCATTTTATTCGTTTTCTGATTGGTCTATACAGGGTACTTTTCGGTTAGCCTGGCGCCAGTATTATATATACATATTTATATACACACATATATGTAAATATACATACCGGGTGTCCCAAAAAGGACTGACTGATTTTAAAATTCAATTACTTGCAAACGGTGACAGATATTTAAAAAATTCTTGCAGGAGGGTTATGCATAAGGTCAAAAGTTTTATTACAGTGATTTTCGATTTTAGTTCGAATTACAAACAATAGATGGCGCTGTAAGCAATAGTCGCTAAATACAGGCTCGATTTCTGGTCCTTTCCCTTGTTCCATGCTGAAAAAGGAGATGCAAATGTATTATCCGGGCCACGAAGTACCAAAAATCGAGTCTGAATTAAGCGTCTATTGATCGCAGCGCCATCTATTGTTTGTAATTCGAACTAAAAATGAAAATCACTGTAAAAAAACTTTTGACCTTATGCATAACCTTCCTGCAAGAATTTTTTAAATATCTGTCACCGTTTGCAAGTTATTGAATTTTAAAATCAGTCAGTCCTTTTTGGGACACCCGGTATATATACAAATACACATATTACACACATATATATGTGTAAATATATATGTATATATACATACATTTATGTATACATATATATGTATATATAACACTGGCGCCCGGCTAACCGAAAAGTACCCTATACAGTAATCTGTATTTTCCCTTTGCTTTCAGTAGAGATGGATACATCTGTTACCCCTATGACAAACAAGTGGGTAAGTGTGATCACAGATCGCACAGAGGGTTTCGTTTAATATTCCTTTCAAAACACTTTATCCTTTTGAAAAATCTGTTAGTTCCATATTTCAAAACCAGGGGGCGCACTTGATTCTAAACAAACCTGTATCCGAACGAAAATCCGTTTTACATACTATCCGTAGATATATTAGTCGAGGGGATTGGGCCCATAGCACCCGAGATAAGTAGGTGCACCTGGCAGGAAAAAATGGAACTAAAATATGTAAGGCTATGGTGCATAATATGAAACAATGGTCAAAGGGGTGTTGGCAAAAGTTGGAAAATTTCTCCCTGGGTTAAAAGGGCGCAGGTTAGAAAAATTGCTTAAAATACTCAAGTTACAGCCCAGAGGGGTAAATAATAAAAGACTTTTTGAAAATTTTATGATTTGTCGTGTGGTCTGAGGCATTCAGCTATACGTATGCAAAATTTCATGTCACCAACTTAATTAGGGGCTCTCTTAGAAAGAATTGCTTCAAATACATATGTGGTAGCTCAAAGGGTTAAACGTAAGACTTTTTCAAGATTTTATGATTTGTCGCCTGGCCTCAGGTGTTCTGCAATAAGTATGCAAAATTTCAAATCTTCAATTTAATTAGGGGCTCAGTTAGAAAGAATGGCTTAAAATACACAAGCTGGAGTTGAAAGGGTTAAACATAAAACTTTTTCAAAATTTATTATTTGACGTGAGATCTGATGTGTTGAGCTATAAGTGTGCAAAATTTCAACCTAAATAGGGGCTCACTTAGAAAGAATTGTTTAAAATGCACATGTGGGAGCCCAAAGGGTTAAATGTACGACTTTTTCAAAAATTTTATGATCTGTCGTTTGATGTGAGGTGTTCAGCTATAAGTATGCAAAATTTCACGTCTCCAAACTAATTAGGAAGCTCACTTAGAAAGAATTGTTTAAAATACACATGCGCGACTCCAAAGGGTTAAATGTACGACTTTTCCAAAATTTTATCATTTTTCGTATGATGTGAGGTGTTCAGCTATAAGTACCCAAAATTTCATGTCTCCAACATAATTAGGGGCTCACTTAGAAAGAATTGTTTAAAATGCACGTGTGGGACCCCAAAGGGTTAAATGCACGACTTTTTCAAAATTTTATGATTTGTCGTTGGATGTGAGGTGTTCAGATATAAGTATGCAAAATTTCACACCTCCAACCTAATTAGGGGCTCACTTAGAAAGAATTGTTTAAAATACACATGTGGGACCCCAAAGGTTAAAGTACGACTTTTTCAAAATTTTATGATTTGTCGTTTGATGTGAGGTGTTCAGCTATAAGTATGCAAATTTTCACGTCTCCAAACTAATTAGGAGCTCACTTAGAAATAATTGTTTAAAATACACATGCGGGAGCCCAAAGGGTTAAATGTACGACTTTTTCAAAATTTTATCATTTGTCGTATGATGTGAGGTGTTCAGCTATAAGTACCCAAAATTTCATGTCTCCAACATAATTAGGAGCTCACTTAGAAAGAATTGTTTAAAATACACATGCGAGAGCCCAAAGGGTTAAATGTACGACTTTTTCAAAATTTTATGATTTGTCGTATGATGTGAGGTGCTCAGCTATAAGTACCCAAAATTTCATGTCTCCAACATGTATAGTTTCTGAGAACGGGCTCTGTGACGGACAGACAGACGGACAGACAGATAGACAGACAGAGGAGCGAGACGAATAGGGTTTTGTCAGATGAACGAAACCCTAAAAAGTAATAAAAACTACAAAAAAATAATAATAACGAGATACAGCTTTTAAACAAGTTGCATTTAAAAGTAAATTTTCCTCCCTATACGACGGTGTAAAAATTGAAAATGTGCGATGTTTAGAAGTTTAAGAATGAAATTTCATTTAAAATTGGTCCAGGAATATTAATGTTTAATCCATGGCGTACGTAATAAATACCAGCTCCATCTATATATAATGTATGTATGTATACAAAACACTGGCGTCCAGCTAACCGAAAAGTACCAAAAAGACTATAGCCAAACTATAGGAAATTAAATCCAAAATTTCATGATCGTGCGTCACATTCACTTGACATCAGATGAGTTACACATAATTGCTATGTCATCAAATAATGGCACAGATGTCATATTTATATTATTATATTGGCGCGATTTTTTTCCGACGCCAGTTTGCTGAAAACATCAACAGCATAAACAAGAACATCCGGGTTACCATATAAAGCAAAATAATGACACTTTGGCGCCAGTTAAGTACCTGTTGCGTATATGACATTGGCATCAGAAAAAAATCGCGCCAATATGGGCGTATATGACATCTGTGCCCAAGTAATTTTTTATTTCACATTTATCAGATTTATTGGTTATTTCATTAATTAAAATTACAATTATGTTCTTAAACGGCGATGACATAAAAAAGAAATAGCGCTGCAAAAATGTTACGTTGTGTAGTTACGTATAATATGCCAGTTTCATCTGACATCACAAGCATTCACGAGCCCAGAAGAATAACCAAAAAAAATTAATGTAAATAAATAAATGTCTAGGATCTTTTTTATTTTTGCTTTAACAAATATATTGCTTAACACTAGAAAGACGGGGAATTTTACTCAAATTTTGTAAAAATATCTGGCACCAGAATTTTTATTTTAAATTATTAACTTATTTATTTAACTTTTTACTTTCTTCTATCTTCAATAGAAGAGAGTATTGTAATCGAAATTTTTTTCGACTTCCGGTTTTCGACGGATTTACACGTTTTAGGGGTCAGAGATTCCAAAAAACATGTTTATAGAAAATGTCTGTCTGTCTGTGTGTCCGTCTGTCCGTCTGTCTGTCGCCATTGTACCATCAAAAAGTGTATGAAGTTATGCATAGAATTAAACCAAAAATTTATTTTAAGTTTTTGGCTATGGCAAGCAGGTCCTCCTGGAATTTGGAAAAAATTCGCCGGTAGGGGGCGCTGATATAGCAAGTTTTGTGCGATTTTGAATATTGTACCATCCAAAAGTGTATGGAGTTATGCAGGGAATTGAACCAAATTTTTATTTTAAGTTTTTGGATATGGAAAGCAGGTCCTCCCTGAATTTGGAAAAAATTTGCCGGTAGGGGGCGCTCTAAATGCGATTTTTGTGCGATTTTGAATATTGTACCATCCAAAAGTGTATGAAGTTATGCATAGAATTGAACCAAATTTTTATTTTAAGTTTTTGGCTATGGCAAACTGGTCCTCCCTGAATTTGGAAAAAATTCACCGGTAGGGGGCGCTGTAATAGCGATTTTTGTGCGATTTTGAAGGTTGTACCGTCCAAAAGTGTATGAAGTTATGCATAGAATTAAACCAAATTTTTATTTTAAGTTTTTGGATATGGCAAGCAGGTCCTCCCTGAATTTGCAAAAAATTCGCCGTTAGGGGGCGCTGTAATAGCGATTTTTGTGCGATTTTGAATATTATACCGTCGAAAAGTGTATAAAGTTATGCACGGAATTGAACCAAATTTTTTTTTAAGTTCTTGGCTATGGAAAGGAGGTCCTCCCTTAATTTGTAAAAAAAGCGCCCGTAGAGGGCGCTGTAATAGCGATTTTTGTGCCATTTTGAATATTGTACCGTCGAATATTGTATGAAGTTATGGATAGAATTGAACCAAATTTTATGTGTTTGTTTTTGGTTATGTCACGAAGGTCCTCCCTGAATTTGGAAAAATTCTGCCGGTAGGGGGCACTATAATTGCGATGTCTGTACCATTTTCATTATTGTACCATCGAAAAGTGTATGAAGTAATCCATATAATTGAACCAAATTTTTTGTGCATGTTTCTGGCTATGGCAAACAAGTCCTCCCTGAACTTGAAAAAATTCCGCCAGAAGGGGGCGCTATAATTCCGATCTCTGTGCCATTTTCATTATTGTACCATCGAACAACGTATAAAATTATGCATACAATTGAACCAAAATTTTTGTGCTTGTTTTTGGCTTTGGCCAACAGGTCCTTGCGCGGTAAAGGGGCTCTGTGCTAGCGATTTTTGTATACTTTTCTTGATTTTTCGTAGTTCTATTGTGCATCGGCGGCTCATGCAGCGGCGGGAACTCGCTACCTGCTAAGCCGGCTATTCGCAAACAGCTGATAACAACAAAATAAGGAAAAATTAATAATTTTAACAAATATCATGATATAGATTAACTCGTTTTTAGTCCGTTTAATTGACTTGAGCAGAAATTTAAGATGAAAATCAAAGTTGGTATAGTATTGAACTAATAATATTGAAGTATTAACATGTGTAACTAGGTTTTGAAATATTAAGATGTATAAGATGGAAGAAAGTTTTGGGATTGGCACATCCAACTAGTTTTTTTCTTTGTATCTTTTAAACTAGTTTTATAAAGGAATTTCTGGTTCCAACCGAAATATATTCATTTGGTAGCGGTCAAAATGACCGCTCGCCGTCTTTCTAGTGTTAAAGTTATTGGTGGAGACACTTTAGCGAGTGCCAGCTTTTCTGAAAAAAAATTTTTTTTTCTTTCTTATGAGATATTAATAGCAACGCATTTCCTATTGCAAACAAAAGCATTTTTTACATAGAATAAATCTACTCGATCATATCTTATCGTCATTAAAAAAAAAAAAAAAAAAAAAACGTGTGAAAATAATAGGAAAAACTAGAAAACAGGAATTCTGCTTTTTCAGAATTTAGTGTCGCCCCCGATGAAAAAAAATATGTATATATAAATAGTGCAAAACCTATTTCAATTTTAAGACTTAAAGCACACACTTTAATTTATCTAAAATGACGTCATTCGCATCTGCTTAAGAATTCCACATTTACGATCCTCTTAAAATTGGAAAAAATGAAAAAATAAAGACCATTCTCAACATTTAATATCTTAAAATGTATTTGATTTTAAGACACAATTTTAATTGGAATAAAATATATAAGTATGTTCTTTCATTTCATGTATTTAAAAAATTATAAGATGCAGAATTAGCATTTACAGGGGGCTCCAAACTGTTAGATATTTGACGAGCAAAAAATCGGCATAACAGCTTACGCGCACGATTACAAAATAAGTATTGCAACTAGAATGAAAACTTTGGTGCCTACTTATAATTCAGATTGTAATAATTACCAAGAACCTAAATAAATTTGTATTTAAAGCTTTTTTATATTTTTAATACAAAGTTGTATTTAGCTAATGCAAAATTAAGAAAATTTCAACCGTATAATCACCTAAAAAAATATTGTTTTGAATAATAAAAAAGAAATTTTAGGTTCAGTTTATACAGACTAACATGAAAGATATGTTTTGAAAATTTCATGAAAAAATATTCATAAGTTTTTGAGATATCGCCCATTTTTGATTATGCCCAAAAACGTCATTTGGAGAAAAATGACTTCAAAGTTACCGAAACGACGCTTCAGCTATTGAACGTGTAAGAATGCAATAGCCATAACTTTAGTTCTAATAGGAATTTCAAGGAAACAATTACATTAAAATGTTCAGAAAAGATAGGAGTTTAACATAAAAAAAATTAAAATTTCGAAAATTTTAAAGCTTTAAGAGTCCTGAGACCCCTTAAACATCTACAGTAAAACATGCATAAGGATGTCACTATCGCAAAATAATACACAAACGCAGCAAAAAGATGCCGTCATTAAAGAAACTCGAGAAAAACCCCCCGGCTATCTAATGATTCATAGGCATTCATTTGTTTGTAACATTATTATAGACGATTTCAGTCGTGACGTCAGTCATGACGTTTTGGTTGGAAACTGACTCCAAACAAACGGTTGCTATGTTGTATTTTCTATTTTGTTTGTGTGTTGCAGCTATATCTTATATCTATATCTCACATCTAAGTGTTTTAATACTTGATATGTACTGGTAACATTTTCCACAATTTATATTTAAAAAGAAATGGTGCATAGCAACCGTTTGTTTGGAGTCAGTTTCCAACCAAAACGTCATGACTGACGTCACACTGAAAGCGTCTACAGATACTTAAAATTAAACATAATAATATAATTATAATCAACATAATAAACATAATAATATAATTATAATAATATAATTATAAGCGTATAATAGCTCCATGTTTTAATAGAAATTATTCGTTTATATTTTTCCAAAATAGCACGTATTTTAATTACATTTTCTGTCGGTTGTTATGAGAAAATGGCAACAAAAAGATATAATTGGTATTTCTCAACTATTTTCCTTTTACGTTCCATATAAAAGGAGTACTTGAGTTGCCAAAATGAAACAAAGGGTGCTAAAAACTACAAAAAAATTAATATTTCAAAAATAAATGGAGATACAGTTTCAAACGAATTGCATTTAAAAGTACTTTTTTTTTCCAACACGACGGTATAAAAATTTAAAATGTGCCATGCTTAGAAATTAAAAGAATTGCTATAGAGCATTTAATCGCACAATGATACATCTGCTTTGTTTATTGCTGCCTTCTGTAAGGTAACGTTATTTTTTGGAGACAAAATAAGCTGGGAGAAAGAAATAGCATACCGTCCCGGAGGCTAATAAAACGAAAATCATTTTATAGAAAATTTCAACATAATTTTATTTATGTGGAAAAAGCATTATTCGTGGAGGAAGCATATTTTCTTTTGTACTACAGTAAACTCCCGACAATCCGGCCTAATGTAGCGGAAGGATAGGCCGGATAACAAAAAGCCGGATAGGCCGGAGTTCTATAAGTATTTACTACCTACACCCCTTTCCCCCTTTATATTAGAAACACATGTTACCCATTTTAAGACAAATTACATATATACATACAGTACATGCAGTTTCAAAATAAGCAAAACATTAACGTAAAACGCAAGCCTAATTCGTAAAAAAATGAGTAAATCCTATTTTACTGTTTATTAATAAATGATTGCACAAATATGAAAAGTTATGCATAAGATAAAAGAGTCAAAATTTAGTTTTTAGTTTTTGAAAAAGTAGTTGAAAGATGACTGCTTCACCTTGTTAGCCCTCTTCGGCGACGCAATGTCCCTCCATTTACACAAGCAGATAATATCAGCTAGCGTCGCTTCCTTCTGCTGACTCGTAGTTTCTCCTCCATAGCCACTACAACCTTTTTTCGTTTATCACCTATTTCGTTAATCTTCAATAAATAAACACAAAGCACACCAAAAGACTATACGAAAGTAACTAGAATAGGCGGAAAATAACGTCCGCTATTGCATTCTGTCATCCCTTCTTGCTCCTCCTTGTCTTGTGTTAACACTTTCCTACGAACAAGATCCAGTTTGTCTCGGATGCTTGCAACATTCCTCACTTTTTTTACTAGACCAGATAGTACGGAGGGCCGGATAGTCGCGAGCCGGATAGTCGGGAGTTTACTGTACTTACAAGGGAACCACTTTAGGTGTTGCTCGCACATAGAATCAAGATCTGGTGCATTTTGTAGCCCTGTGCATAAAAGTCACAGAACCGATAAAAATTCTTTGTTAAAAACATATTTTATATATTTTTTAATATTTATAATTTTTTATTATTGGATTTTTATTTGTTAATTTTACACCAAAAGAGAGTTAAGTCGCCAGATATGGCACTTCTAAATTTTCACTAGCTTTATACCTGTAATAGGTTTACGTCCAAACCATTACAACACGGTATGTAGCGAAAATATTGAGCTAGGGTTGCCGGCAAACTTAACGGGGCGAAAAAGACGACAATCTTTCCCCGCCAAATATGTAAATATAGTAGTGTATTTTTTTTTTAAATCAAATTCGTAGGTTCTTGAAGGAATTTTAAAACTTTTTTCAACATTTTATAGTTATTATTGACTAATTTATATATATATATATTTAACTTTTACGTTAAAAGCCCGAAAAGTGGTCTAGAAAATTGCATTTTCAAAAAGTTAATCTGCTGTAAAATCAAAAAATATTATTTTAACAAAAAAATTTTATCGATTCCCAAACTTCCTAATATAGAGCTTTAAAATGCACCAGGTTTCAATACTAGGTGCGAGCAACACCTAAAGTGGTTCCCTTGTTAGTTATCCCGTCGACAAAACATCTGTCGCCAAACTATAAAATTAAATGTCAATAATGCTTGATCGTAAATGTCACATTCACTTGACTTTATGCAAGTTACACGTGTTCAGGTCATCAAGTCATTTTTATTTACACGTTTTATTTATATTTTTTTATTAATGTTATACTAATTTATTTGTTCTTAAGTTATTTAAAATAAAAATTATGTCAATTTGTACAATTTGGCGGATGGTTTGGCGATTTATATAATTTGGCGAAATTGGTGAGAAAGCGGGTAGGAAACATTTTCTTTTCATTTAATCAGATACATCTCTGCATCTGATAACAATTACGTTCTTAAACGGCGATGGCACAAAAAAGAAATAGCGCTGAAAAAAATGTTGCTGTGTGTAGTTCAATACACCAGTTACATCTGAAATCACAAGCATTCACCAGTCCAGAAGAATAACTGCGCCGTCTGTGAATACATTTAATAAACGTATAGACGTTAGAGTCTGGCGAATGGTTTGGCAATATTTTTTCTTTCTTCTATTTTTACAAGAAGAAAGTATTGGATTCATGAAAATTTTCGAATTCTGGTTTTACACGTTTTAGGGGTCAGAGATTCCAAAAAGCATGATTTTACAAAATGTCTGTCTGTGAGTCTGTCTGTATGTGACACAAATTTTGTGGGCGCTCTATCTCAAGAACTAATGCACGGAATTTAATAAAAATTTATATTCAGTTAGTCCCTAATACAAGTTGATGCTGATTAGTTTTTGGTATAAATCGCTCAACAGGTGGCGCTGCTATGCTGCATTTTTCACGATTTTTGCAATAGCTCTATCTGAAGAACTAATGCACGGATTTTGATCAAACTTCAGATTTAGTTAGTCCTTGATATGAATTGATGCTGATTACGTTTTGGTGGAAATCGTCCAACAGGTGGTGCTGTTATGATGAATTTTTCAGGATTTATACGATTTCCCCAATAGCTCTATCTTAAGAACTAACGCACGGATTTTCATCAAATTTCAGATTCAGTTAGTCCTTGATATGACTTGCTACTGATTATGTGTTGGTGTAAATCGCCCAACAGGTGGCGCTTCTGTGCTGCCTTTTTCTCGATTGCCTCAATAGCTCTATCTGTAGAACTAATGGACGAATTTTCATCTAACTTCAGATTTAGTTATATGTTGACACAAGTTGTTGTTAATTAGGTTTTGGTGTTAATCACCCAATAGGTGGCGCTGCTATGCAGGAATTTTCACGATTTTCGCAATGGCTCTATCTCAAAAACTAATGCACGGATTTTCTCCAAACTTCAGATTCAGTCAGACGTTGACATAAATTGTTGCTGATTAGGATTTGGTATAAATCAGCCAATAGGTGGCGCTGCTAGGCAGCATTTTACTGGATTTAGACGATTTCAGCGATAGTCATATCTCAAGAACTAATGCACGGAATTTCATATCTTTAGAATCCTCATGAGATGCATAGATTGCCATTTAATTTTGGCAGTGTGATAGCGAATTTTGAAGTATTAACATGTATGAGATAGAGAAAGTTTTGGGATTGGTACATCCGACTAGTTAATTATTATTATTATTTTGAAAAGTGGTCGACCGGATAATGGAGAAGTACCAATATTTTATACCAATAAGAATACGACAGCATTAAAAAAAAAATTCATTACAATTTCTTACAATGTTTCACAAGAATAGCAACCTTAAAATGTTACGCGATATTTCGCACTGTGTATGAACACTCGATGTAGGATCAACAAATTGTACTTCTGGTTCACAGTAAAGTGATTATAATATGTTTTTTTTATGCTACTCTGAATTGTGCTCATTCCAGCAGGGAGTGTAGATTGTTGATCCGTCCTCTACATCTTCACAAATTCTCTGCATCAGAGTATTAGCATTTCTATTTGCGATTTGTTCGAAAAATCATTTGCCATTTTTCCCTGGCATATGTCTGAAAAGTCCACCGTTGTGGAAGTATCCTGACGCTGTTGTTTGTCCGACCGATCTCGGCAATTTTATTGGCACCATACATTCGTCCCTTAAATCGTTGTATTAGATGTAGGTACGACACTTCTCTCATGTAACTGTTCCAATCAACTGTCGCATTTTCACCCATATACAGCTGTTTCTTACACCATTTTATGGATATTAATTCCTCTGCCCAACAACACATAAAGCAGTTACGAACAGTATTCTAGAACCAATTAACCACATTCCGACACAAAGGACCCTTATTTTTGCAACCTTTTACGTTTCGGTGCAACTTCAGAATTTCAAGAATTAACACCTGTTTGGCGTAATTTCTAAAATTTGTCAAACTGGCGATTTTTTTAATTGTTTGTTTACATTTTTCACACTTTAACACAGATAAAATAACAGAAGAATAATGCCATTATGAACTTTTGAATAATTACAGAGAAGAAAATTAGTAGAGTTACAGATTTTAAAAAGTGTCACTGAAGAATAGGGCGCCTTTATATGAGAACGGCAACATGCACTGTTAAAAATTTCTAGCATTCTGTCCAGTCATTTGACCGTTTTTATCGGAAACGGTTACACAACCGTAATTTAACACTTTTCTGACCCTATTATTGGCCATTTTAAGGTCAGAATGTAGTTAAATTACGGTTATGGAACCGTTTTTTCAAAAAAACGGTCGAATGACTGGACTGCTGCATATTTTTAACAGTGCGTCAGATATGAAAATTGATTGATTGAAGCGATTATGAAAAAAAAAATGCTTTCAAACCGAATTGCGTGATTTCCAAAATTTAAATGCTAAAGAATCTCTGAAAATTGCATTGGAAATCACTAAAGTTCAAATATCGCTGAGGACATTCTTTATAATAGGCGGGATAAAGTACCACCCACCAGTGGCCGAGAGGTTCTGATCTCAAAACTGGTAGACAGGAGTTGCTGGGTTCGAACACAATCGCGCCTGTTGGCCAAAGCGTTCGCAGTTTTCCGTGGTTTTCTGCGAACCTTGGATTTCCTTGCGCGAATACATGTTAGGTTTCCTCAGAAAGACCCCCACGGAGGGCACCGTCCCTTTGGGCACATATCCCTCGTGTTGATAATTGGCCGTCAAAACAACATCTAAACAACACTGGGAGGAAGTGCTGGGATCGATCCCAATCGCGCCCGTCTGCCCAATCGTTCGGAATTTATCGTGATTTTATTAGAACCTGTCCTTGCGTAAATACGATTTAGGTTCTTTTATAAAGATTCCCACTGAGGGATGCCCAATATTGGCCGTATAAACAACACCAACGTACCAAGTGTTAAGAAACCGCCGTGGGATACGAAATAATGCTAAAAATCGCACTAAATGTCGCTACAATAATAACTAGTCGGATGTACCAATCCCAAAACTTTCTTCTATCTCATACATGTTAATACTTCAAAATCCGCTATCACACTGCCAAAATTAAATGGCAATCTATGCATCTCATGAGGATTCTAACGATATGAAATTCCGTGCGTTAGTTCTTGAGATATGACTATCGCTGAAATCGTCTAAATTCAGAAAAATGCTGCCTAGCAGCGCCACCTATTGGGTGACTTATACCAAATCCTAATCAGCAACAATTTATGTCAACGTCTGACTGAATCTGAAGTTTGGTGAAAATCCGTACATTAGTTTTTGAGATAGAGCAATAACGAAAATCGTGAAAATTCCTGCATAGCAGCGCCACCTATTGAGTGATTAACACCAAAACCTAATTAACAACAACTTGTGTCAGCATACAACTAAACCTGAAGTTAGATGAAAATTCATCCATTAGTTCTATTGATAGAGCTATTGAGGCAATCGTGAAAAAAGCAGCACAGAAGCGCCACCTGCTGGACGATTTACACCAACACATAATCAGTAGCAAGTCATATCAAGGACTAACTGAATCGGAAGTTTGATGAAAATCCGTGCGTTGAGATAGAGGTATTGCGAAAATCGTGAAAAATGCAGCATAGCAGCGCCACCTGTTGAGCGATTTACACCAAAAACTAATCAGCATCAATTTGTATTAGGGATTAACTGAATATCAATTTTTATTACATTCCGTGCATTAGTTCTTGAGATAGAGCGCCCACAAAATTTGTGTCACATACACACAGACAGACAGACAGACAGACTCACAGAGTCACAGACAGACATTTTGTAAAAACATGTTTTTTGGAATCTCTGACCCCTAAAACGTGTAAATCCGTCGAAAACCGGAATTCGAAAATTTTCATGAATCCAATACTTTCTTCTTGTAAAGATAGAAGAAAGTAAAAATCGAGGAACAGAAAATTTGCTATAACAGGCTATTAGTTTGAAACAAAGTTAATACTACGCTAAAAGTTCGAAATCGAATTCCTTTCGCAAATATCAAGAATTGTTGAAATGTCAAGAAAAAGTTTTAAATTAAATTTCAGATTGTTAAAAAAAAAAAAAATCTTTCTGGAACTCGAAATATCCCTAAAAATCATTGAAATCATAGAAAATCACCAAAATTCAAAAATAGTGGAGGTCTAAATTTACTGTAGTAGGATAAAGTTTGAAACCAACACCGAAGATACTGTCATAAACAATACAAATACCAATACCAATACCGAATGTCAAAATATCGACGTGGGACTCGAAAAAACGCTAAAAATCGCTAACTACTATTTGCCGTAATTTCTAAAAATGATCAAATTGGCAATTTTTTAATTGTTTGTTTACATTTTTCATACTATAACACAAACAAAGTAATAAAAGAATATTGCCATTATAATTTTTTGAATTGTTACAGATAAAAAAAAAATTAGTAGATTTAGAGATTTAAAAAAATGTCACTGGAGATTTGGGTGTCTATATGATAATGGCAACGTGCCAGATATAACAAGTCGGAAATTGCTCGTCAAACGTGGCAAATGAGGTGCGTTCGTACTATAACTAGTTTTATAATTATTTTTTGTACCCCATATTGTACTCAATATATATATTTTTTAATTTCATAAGTGCATAGTCTATAACGTCATTAAAATGCACTTGCAATAATTTTTTTCCCATTCCCCGTAATGTAACGGAAAACTTTTGACTGTCCCTGTCATTAAACTATACATCCGATTTTCCTAAAATTTCAAATGGCTCGACAAAATTTTGAAACAGTTATATCTTTAAAATTTCCGACCATTCGGAAGGCTGTAACATCATTAAAACGCACTTGCAATATTTTTTTCCCATTGGCCGTAATGTAACGGAAAACTTATGACTGTCCCTGTCATTAAACTATGCATCCGATTTTCCTAAAATTTCAAATGGCTCGACAAAATTTTGCAACAATGATATATTTAAAATTTCAGACCATTCGGAATGCTTTAACATCATTAAAATGCACTTGCAATAATTTTCCCCCCATTGGCCGTAATGTAAAGAAAAACTTTTGAATGCCCCTGTCATTAAACTATACACCCGATTTTCATAATATTTGAAATGGCTCGACAAAATTTTGCAACAATCATATATTTAAAATTTCAGACCATTCGGTTGGGTAGTTTTGGCTCTGTTATATGCGGACGGACGGACAGACGGACAGACGGACTGAACGACGACTATAGGTGCTACGTATTTATATAATTACGAACGCACCTAAAATTAGTAGATTTAGAGATTTAAAAAAATGTCACTGGAGATTTGGGTGTCTATAGGATAATGGCAACGTGCCAGATATAAAAATTGATTAATTGAAGTGATTATGGAGAAAAGAATGCTTTGAAACCGAATTGTGTGATTGCAAAATTTAAATGCCAAAGAAACGCTGAAAATCGCATTGAAAATCACTAAAGTTGAGATATTGCAGAGGACACTATTTATAATAGACGGTATAAGATGCCGGGATCGATCCCAATCGCGCCCGTCTGCCCAATCGTTCGGAGTTTATCATGATTTTATTAGAACCTTTCCTTGCGTAAATACGGGTTAAGTTCTTTTATAAAGATTTTCACTGAGAGATACCCAAGATAGTTGGCCGTTATAAACAATACCAACATACCGAATGTAAAAAAAACCGCCGTGGGAAGCGAAATAACGCTAAAAATGGCTACAATAATAAAAATCGTGGAAGAGGGAATTTACTATAATAAGCTAAGAGCTTGAAACAAAATTCATATTAGGCTAAAAGTTTGACATAGAATTCTTTTTACAAATGTCGAGAATTTGCCGTAAAATCCGAACGTTTGCGTTGAAAATTGGTAAAAATTGTAAATAGGGGAGACCGGGGTTAGTAGGCGCAGTTTTTAGTTATATTGATTTTTATTAATTTTTTTGTTTAAGTTTTTTTATGAAACTGTAACTGTACTTTTAAAGAACAGGCATTGGGCTATAAATACCCGGAGTATTGAGTTTGTAGCTTTTGTAGTTTATGTTTAGCGGAAGCCTAAAGTAAAAGGAAAATTGTGCGCCAACTTATCCCGTCACGGGGCAAGTTGCCTATACCTATGGGGTAAGTTGGCACACGCTTTATAAAAAATTAAATAAGACACGCAGTTAAGAAAAATCAATTTCCTTATTGCCAGTAGGTTTAATCAAAGGCGTTATCGCCATACAATGTAAATTCTAAATCATACAGACATAAGAATAATGAATAAAACATTAACATTGAGTAACTTCTATCATACTCGATAACATCATCAGAGTTACAGTTGTCACAAATAAAAAATCGAGTGTCACCGTTTGGGCAAGCCCCTTGTGCCCAAAATCTTGCGTTGCAACCGCTTTTTTCGATGTTTGCTTTTTTTCAAGCTACCAGCACACACCAGACACCGAGCCAACTTACCCCGTGTTCAGTGCGCCTACTAACCCCATAATAAATTTCTTCAAAAAAGGGACACGTAACCATCTAAGCATAAATAATCCAAGTAAATCACATATGGGGTAGGTACATTTAATCATACACTAAGAAAAATTGCACAAGTTAAATCGCAATTATTATGATAAGTATTAGAAATTAGAAAAAGAATGAAGCAACAACGTAGTTAACGCTGCAAAACTACAATGAGGATTGTAAAACGCAAGAAGAAATGTGCTCTGTGACTGGTTGCACAATCTATCCACAAATAGGCGATTTATGGAGACTGCACCTACTTACCCCTGTAGCCAACTAGCCCCGGTCTCCCCTATCGAGAAAGAGAAAATTTGCTGCATTAGACAAAAGTTTGAAACCGAATTGCGTTTTCCGAATGTAAAAAAAAAAAAAAATCGTTCCGGAACTCTAAATATCGCTAAAAATCATTGAAATCATTGAAAATCATCAAAATTGAAAAATAGTGGAGGACTAAATTTACTATATTAGGATAAAGTTTGAAACCAACACCGAAGATAGTCGGTTGTCATAAGCAATACAAATACCACTTCCGAATGTCAAAAAATCTCCGTGGGACTCGAAAAAACGCTAAAAATAGCTACAATACAAAAATCGTGGAAGAGAAAATCTTATATTATAATGCGAGCAAAAATTGTCTCTAACGATTTGACTAAATTTTGCACCCTACCGTTTTCGGGCACGAAAAGACCATTGGGCTGAATCACATATTCGAGAAAATTCGCTGTGTAGGTCATTTTGGCTCATTACGAGTCAGAGTCAAATTAATTATATCTAAAAAACGGCTCAATCGATTTTGACTAAATTTTGTTTCCAACCGTTTTCGGGTAACAGAGGACTATTGGGGTAGGTCACATGTTCGAGAAATTTAATTAGTGGGTGATTTTGGGGTCACTGCGGGTCAAGCTAATTTTATATAAAAAAAATGGATCTAACGATTTTCACTAAAATTTATATTCTACAGTTTTGGATTACGAGACGACCATTGGGCTAAGTCAAATGTTCGAGAAACTTCGATTAGTGGGTCATTTTGGGGTCACTGTGGGTCAAGCTAATTTTATCTAGAAAACGGTTCAATCGATTTTGACTAAATTTTGTATCCAACCGCTTTCGGGTGCGAGAAGACAATTAGGCTGTGTCACATGCTCGAGAAATTGCAATTAGCAGGTCATTACAATAACAACATATATAATAATCACTTATAAACAGATTAAGTTAAATAATGCTATAAAAAATGATAAATATCTTTATTAAGATTGACGAACGTTTCATTAACGAGAAGACCATAGGACTAAGTCACTTGTTCGAGAAAATTCAGTGGGTCATTTTTGGTTCACTGTGGGTCAAGTTAATTTTATCTAGAAAATGGTTCCAACGATTTTGACTAAATTTTGTATTCTATCGTTTAAAGGTTCGAGAAGACGATTGGGCTAGGTCGCATGTTCAAGAAAATTTGATTAGTGGGTCATTTTGGGTCACAATGGGTCAGGGTCAAACTACGTAATTGTGCCTAAAAAATGGTTCAAAACATTTTGACAAAGTTTTGTATTATACCGTTTCCGGGCATAAGACCATTGGGCTAGGTCGCATGCTCAAGAAGATTCAATCAGTGGGTCATTTTGAGTCCCAATAGATCAGGATTAAGTTAACTGTATCTAAACAAGTTGGAAATTGCTCGTCAAACGTGGCAAATGAGGTGCGTTCGTACTATAACTAGTTTTATAATTATTTTTTGCACCCCATATTGTACTGAATGTATAATTTTTTGCACTTCATAAAGCGCATAGTCTGATACATCATTAAAATGCACTTCCAATATTTTTTTCCCATTCCCCGTAATGTAACGGAACACTTTTGACTGTCCCTGTAATTAAACTATACATCCGATTTTCCTAAAATTTGAAATAGCTCAACAAAATTTTGCAACAATTATATCTTTAAAATTTCAGACCATTCGGAAGGCTGTAATATCATTAAAATGCACTTGCAATAATTTTCCCCATTGGCCGTAATGTAAAGAAAAACTTTTGACTGTCCTTGTAATTAAACTATGCATCCGATATTCCTAAAATTTGAAAGGGCACGACAAAATTTTGCAACAGTTATACCTTTAAAATTTCAGATCATTCGGAAGGCTCTAATATCATTAAAATCCACTTGCAATAATTTTTCCCATTGGCCGTAATGTAAAGAAAAACTTTTGACTGTCCCTGTAATTAAACTATACATCCGATTTTTCTAAAATTTGAAAGGGCTCGACAAAATTTTGCAACAGTTATATCTTTAAAATTTCAGATCATTCGGAAGGCTCTCATATCATTAAAATGCACTTGCAATAATTTTTCCCATTGGCCGTAATGTAAAGAAAAACTTTTGACTGTCTCTGTAATTAAACTATGCATCCGATTTTCCTAAAATTTGAAAGGGCTCGACAAAATTTTGCAACAGTTATATCTTTAAAATTTCAGATCATTCGGAAGGCTCTAATATCATTAAAATGCACTTGCAATAATTTTTCCCATTGGCCGTAATGTAAGGAAAAACTTTTGACTGTCCCTGTAATTAAACTATACATCCGATTTTCCTAAAATTTGAAAGGGCTCGACAAAATTTTGCAACAGTTATATCTTTAAAATTTCAGATCATTCGGAAGGCTGTAATATCATTAAAATGCACTTGCAATAATTTTTCCCATTGGCCGCAATGTAAAGAAAAACTTTTGACTGTCCCTGTAATTAAACTATACATCCGATTTTCATAAAATTTGAAATGGCTCGACAAAATTTTGCAACAATCATATATTTGAAATTTCAGACCATTCGGTTGGGTAGTTTTTGCTCTGTTACATGCGGACAGACGGACAGACGGACGGACAGACGGACAGACGGACAGACGGACAGACGGACGGACAGACGGACGGACTGAACGACGACTATAGGTGCTACGTATTTATATAATTACGAACGCACCTAAAAACGGCTCAAACGATTTTGACAAATCTTTGTAGTATACTGTTTCTGGGCACGAGAAAACTATTGGGCTAGGTCACGCGCTCAAGAAAATTCATTAGTGAGTCATAATGGGTCAGGGTCAAGCTAACTGTATCTCAAAAAGGTTCAAACGATTTTGACATTTTTTTATTATACCGTTTCCTAGTACGTGAAGAACATTGGAATAGGTCTCATGTTCGATAAATTTCGATTAGTGAGTTATTTTTGGACCAATGTGGGTCAAACTAATTTTATCAAGAAAATGACTAATGATTTTAGCTAAATTTTGTATTCCATCGTTTTCAGGCTCGGGAAGAGCATTGGATTAGGCCGCATGTTCGAAAAAAAAATCGATTAGTGAGTCATTTTGGGTCACTATGGCTCAGGGTCAAGGTAATTAGAGCTAAAACAGCAAAAATGATTCAGTGGGAATAATATATGGAGATAAACACAAAGCTAATTTTGACCGAGATTAGCTCGGTCATTCCTGCTAGTTTACTATTATAGGCTAGGAGTTTGAAACCAAACTCATATTAAACCAAAAGTTCGAGACCACCTAATTCTTTTTAAAAACCCCAAAGAACCTCCGTAAAACACTAAAAATCGAGGAGTTTATTATATTAGACAAAAGGTTACTTCATTGATTGACCAGTTTTGCCAAAACATACAAATCATCAAACTATTCGCCAAATTATATAAATTGACATAATTTTTATTTTAAATAATGAAAGAACAAATAAATTAGTAAAACATTAATAAAATTACAAAACCTTGAATTTATATTATTATTGTCAACCCTTGATGATGTAACAAACACATTTAACGTGTTTAATGTCAAATGAATGTGACATTTAAGATCACCCAATAAACCTAGCATTTAATCTTATTGTTTCACCGGATAATAAGGTAGTATCGACAAAAGTTTGAAACCGAATTGCGTTACCGAATGTCAAAAAATCACCTCGGAACTCGAAAAATCTCATTGAAAATCACTAAAATTCAAAAGTCGCGGACGACAAAATTAAAGTTTCAAACGAAATTCTTTTTCCAACTGTTAAAAATCTTTCAGTGGCCGAGTGCTCTCAAAGCTGGTAGATGGGAGGTTCTGGGTTCGATCCCAATCGCGCATGTCGGCTTAGTCTTTTGGAGTTTTCCATGGTTTTCTTCGAAACTTGCGTAAATACAGGTTAGGTTCATTCTGCGATTGGCTAACATAATAATACCGGCCACTATACGACTCCGGTGTCTTTAACCCTAGATCTACCGGGAATTTTATTCAAGTTTTAATAAAACGTTCTACACCAGAATTTTTATTTAAAACTATTTAACTTATTTATTTACCTTATTTTTGTCTGGTTTATATACTTAGTTTATTTTAAAGAAATTTCTGGTTTGAATGAATATATTGTATGTACCTGTCGGGTCCAATGGACCCGTCTGGTAGACGGAGGGTTAAATGAAATGCTTGAAAGGTTTCTATTTAAGAAAATTTTATTTCACATGTTCACATATTAAATAAATGTTGTTGTCCATTTATGTAATAAAATATTCGGCGCTTTATATAATGAAATAACTGTATTTTCGGTTTCTAAGCACCAAAAGGGCGCTTTGGATGAAGAGAAATCTTAGCCCCACACCGGAAGCATATAAGCAACCTTTACAAGGATAGAGACATGGGAAAGAATCTTGTGAGTTGATTGGCTAATAGTATGAGCCAACGTCACACGTCACGACCACGGTTTCTCGATGTACCGAAAAAGAGTAGTAATTCCATGGCTTTATGGCTGATAAACATGGTTATTTACATGCATGAAGAAAAAATGCCAATTTGTGGACGATTTTTTAATTCTGTTCTAACAAAACAAATGCCTTTTAAAACCGGGTTAAATACACGAAAAAACCGACAAGCCAATCACAGCGTAGGATTTTTTCCCATGTCCCTTTCCATGTAAAGGTTACTTATATGCACACCGGAACCCCTTTTGCGCCAAGAGCAGTCAATTTGATTACTACCAAAATTCTGAACCTGAAATTTCTTTAAAAGAGAGGTTGCTAGTTTGGCATCCACTTTTATTTCGAAATTTCAAATTCACACCGAAAATTTTGAAAGAAGAATCTTTCATTTATGAAATCGCAAAATTTCTATAGGAATTCGGATTTTTTGAATAAAAATAGAGGCCAAAATAGCAATCATCATATTACCCAAAAATAATTTAAATGAATAACTTAAAAAAATTAAAAAAAATATTTCAAGTATGCATCAGATTTCTTCTTTTTTTCAGGCTGGAATAAAGGAATTTTGTCAGGAAATCATTTCTCGGTAAATAAAGTTAGTCTAGTAGTGAATTCGCTCAATTTTTAATGAAATTAATAATCACAATATTCTATTAATAATCTCTCTTATGTTCTTTTTCAGCCAGGAGGAAAAAGCAAGGAGTAAGGAGTAAAGCAAGGAAAAAGCAAGAGTAAATTAAAAATCTGGGTAAATTTTGTAAATAAAGTTTGATAAAATTTGTTCTAGTTTTAATCGTTGTCTAATCGTTTTTAGCTCAGTAATTTCAATTAGTAAGTTCATTAGTAAGTTCATCATGAACACTCAACATGAATCATTCATGAGTCGTTCATCATTCATCGTGAATCATTCATGAGTCGATCATCATGAATCATTCATCTTGAATCATTCATCTTGAATCATTCATCTTGAATCATTCATCGTGAATCATTCATCGTGAAGCATTGAGTCGTTCACCATGAATCATTCATCGTGAATCATTCATGAGTCGTTCAGCAAGTATGATTGTGAATCGTTCATCACGAATCATTCATCTTGAATCATTCATCATGAATCATTCCCATGAATCATTCACCTTGAAGCATTCATGAGTCGTTCATCATGAATCATTTATCGTGAGTCGTTCAGCATGAATGATTGTGAATCATTCATCTTGAGTCATTCTCGTGAAGTATTCATGAGTCGTTCAGCATGAATCATTCATTGTGAATCGTTCATCTTGAATCATTCATCTTAAATTGTTCATGAGTCATTCATCTTGAATCAATCATTGTGAATCATTCATCGTGAATCGTTCATCTTGAATCATTCACCATGAATCATTCATCTTGAAACATTCTCGTTCATGAGTCGTTCAGCATGAATCATTCATCGTGGATCATTCATGAGTCGTTCAGCATGAATCATTCATTGTGAATCATTCATCATGAACCATTCATGAGTCGTTCATCATGAATCATTCATGAGTCGTTCATCATGAATCATTTGCGGAATCTACGCAGATTGGGATACTAATATAACTTAGCTAAAAAGGAATTACGAGAGCAAATTTTATCAAACTTTATTTACAACATTTACAAGCACCCGGATTTTTGATATTCTTGCTTTTTCTTTGTTCCTGGCTGAAAAAGAAAATAGAATTATTAGAATGATAAACATTAGAAAGATAATATTAGAAATTTAATAGATAATTAGAAAGATCAACTTAATTATAATTGAAGAACTTTATTTACCCAGAAATGATTTCATGGCAGCATTCGTTTATTTCACCCTGAAAAGAAGAAATGTTATAATTACTTTTAAAACTTAGAACACCAGAAATTTCACTTAAGTTTATTAAAGCATTTTACGTTAGTTATTTAAATTATTTTTTTGTTGGATTTTTGTTCGGAATTTTCGGTGTGAAATTTCGAAATAAAAGTGGAGGCCAAACTGATATATATAACTCTTTTTTTCAAGAAATTTTAGGTTCAGAATTTGGTAGTAATCAAATTGACTGCTCTTGGCGCAAATAGAGTTCCGCTGTGTGGTTGCGATTCCTCCTTTCTTTGCCCAAAGCGCTATTGGGGACAAAGAATGATGGGGATGCTTCGAAACCGAGAATACAGTATTTTATTATAGAAATCGCCATATATTTTATTACTTAAATCAACATCATCCTTCTATATATGAAAAAAAGTAACGCTTTGGAAATGGACCAATCTGCGTAGATACCCGGAAAATTATCTGATTGGTCAGAGCTTTCTGGCGCTATAAGGGGGTTACAAGGTGGGGGACCCGGCCCTGCCGCCAAACGACGCCAAGTTTGTCGCCAACTTGGCGATATATCGCCAAATTTGAAGTCGCTAAAAGTGACGCCAACTTGGCGCTATTTCCAATATTTCGCCAAATTTCCGTAGACTCCAATTGAAATACAATAGGGTCATTAAATACAATTGCTTGCAAAAAATAATTACAATATATCAATAAAAATTATACATCAAATAAAAATTGAAATACTATTGCTTGCAGAAAATCAACAAATTGAGATATTTCAATGCAACAAAAACTAATATTAGCTTATGAATATAACTTAATTGAACTATTTACATTATTTTTTAGCACAAACAATAATCTGGGGTTGGCTAGACAATAGGGATTGTTTCGTGATACCGATGTGAGTCACGAAGCGATTACGAGGGCGGTTGGTAAGCATAGCGAGCAGGGGGGCGGAGCCCCACTAGTGTAATTAAAAATAGAAACCTTTCAAGCGTTTCATTTGAAAACACCGGATTCGTACAGTGGTTGATATAATATGTTAGCCAATCGCAGAATGATATATCTGCATATTGATATTGCATTTATAATTTTGCGGGTCTTTTGCTTTTTATTTTTTGTCTATGCCCGTGAGTGTCCGCTATGTTCTGAAGAAACCGCTGCACGCAGAGCTATAAAATTTTGGGAGCAAGATACATCTATGACTGCCGATTTTACATTTTTATTTTTTTGTTCTAAATTTTTTATGTCATTTTTACAGTCTTTTTACGTTTCGAAAAGACTTTTCTAAATTAATAAATGGAATCCGGTTGTAGCCCAACATAATAAATTCTGTTCTCTTTTCAATGAAGTTTATTCGGAATTTGTAGAGCGATTTTTAAATTTTTCGAGAATTTCTTATGCTTAATTCTTAATGTTGTTTCGAATTTTGAGGCAATTTTTTCCCATGGATTTCGGTTTTAAATTTTTAACCTATTATAGCATATTTTGTCGTGTATGATATTTGATTTTTAGAGATTTTTAATGCAATATTCAGAACGATTTTTAGTGATTTTCAGAGATTTTTTTGGGTTTCCACGTCTATTTAGAATTCCGATTACACTGTTTTACCCTATTATAGTTATTTTTTTCCTTTGCGATTTTACAATGTCGAGCGATTTTTAATGCGATTTTCAAAGTGATTTTTAGTGATTTTTCGACTTTCGGAAACGCAAAGTAACTGTAGTAATTTTTCTCCTCCTCGAATTTTACATTTTTACCGATTTATTGGGTTTGAACGCGATTTTTTGACTTTAATGGGGAAAAAGAATTTGGTTTGAAACTTTATCCTAATATGGTAAATTTTGTCCCCCGTGATTTTTGAATTTTAGGGATTTTCAATGCGATTTTTCAAGTTGCGAAGCGATGTTTTGACATTCGGAAACGCAATTCGGTTTCAAACTTTTGCCGGTACTACTTGATTATCCTGTAAACCCAAAAACTATCACCAACCTATAAGATTAAATGCTAGACTAGTTCTTTATTGGGTGATCTTAAATATCACATTCACTTAACATTAAACACGCCACACGTGTCTGTTACATCATCAAGTGATTTTTAATTGAGGTTTTGTATTTTTTATTAATGTTTTACTAATTTATTTGTTCTTTCATTATTTAAAATAAAAGTTAGGTCAATATGTATAATTTGGCAAATAGTTTGGTGATTCGTATAATTTGGCGAAATAGGTTTATCAAGGAAGTACTCTTTTGCCTAGTATAATAAACTTTGTCCTCCACGATTTTTAGCGTTTTACGGAGATTTTTTTAAGTTTGTAAAAATAATTCGGTTACGAACTTCTAACTTAATATGAATTTAGTTTCAAACACTTAATCTAGCGCCATTTTGGTACTTTAATGTTAGCCAAGTACAGGTGATAAGTCTCAAAATATTATTCTATCGCCATCATTTCATCCATATTATAATAGTTCAAGTCATCAACTGCCATAAACAAATACGGTCTGATCCCTTCGCCTTTCATTTGAAAGTTTGGAACAGATGTCATACATTGGCGCGATTTTTTTCCGACGCCAATTTGGGGAAAGCATCAACATCCGTCTTACCATATCAAGCAAAATAACGATTCTTTGGAGCCAGTTGTGTACCCGGAGCGTATATGACATTGGCGTAGGGAAAAAAACGCGCCAATATGAGTCCGTATATGACATCTGTGCCAAAAAATTTCCATTTTGATTAAAAAAAATCATTTTTTTTTTTTAGAATACTAGGTGGCTCTGCCCCCTACAAGCTACGCTCGTCAACCCCCGTTCAGACACCGCAGACTCTAACAGCACGCTAATTTGATCGGCTTTAAAAAGATTTCGGAAGATTGAATTATAATTTGAATCTGACAATTATAATCTGACGTAATTGTCACCAAACTTTTCTTTCTCTTTTTAATATTCACGTAAAAATACTTTTGTTAGAAATGAAATATTATGATCATCTTAAAATATCAAATAAATGTCTCGCGCAATTTTTAAATTTAAACTGTTTTGCAATATTATTTTTTGTTCCTTTTACGTAATAAGTGTAATGTGACGTAAGTGTGACGTAAAATCTCCTGTTTAAGACTTTTAAAGCATGTTAATAAATTTATTATTTTACAATATTCTTTCTCTTTTAAAATTCACGTTTAAATATAGTTTTTATGACATAATTTTCAACGAGTTCCTGCTTTTTATATTTTCTGTTTATAATAGTCACGTGTAATTTTTTTTTTTTTTAATTTGAAGCAAACATTATTGTTTGCGCTATTTATACAGTTGGCAGCAGTTTAAATTAATACAATCTTCTAAAATATGTAAACAATATCTCTCGAAATGCTGAAAATTTGAATTTAAAATAGAAATAAAACCTCAAAAAATGAGTCAAATTAAAAAACTAAATGCAGTCTTCACACCGGGAAATTCTGACGCATAAAATGATCTAAAAATTATTAAATTCCTATGTACAGTTTTTGCTCCTATAAAACGTTTTTAATGGAACGTTTTTTTTCAACTTCGGCATTAAATATCTCTTAAAATAATTCTTCGATTTGAAAACTGTTGCATCAGAATATTTATCAAACATTTCTCTATAATACTAACGATTTTCAGATTTTTGTATGCAACAGTTTTTTTAATATTAACGAAGAAAGGCCATGCTTAAGCATTCAAATTTTCCAAATCAAAACTTTTTTTTTATACATAGAAGGATAATAGAAGGATTCTTCTGGGCTGGTGAATGCTTGTGACGACCGTTCCGTACGATCTTGAATTAACGAAATAACTAATAAATCTGTAAAACCTCATTAAAAATGCAGATAAACGTCAAATGAAAAATTACTTGCTTAGACAACGAATAGGAGTAACTCATCTGACGTCAAGTGAATGGGCATTAATTCCTATAGTTGGGCGATAGTGCTTTTTTTAATGGAAAGTGGTCGACGGCATAATGAAAAAGAATCAAAATATTACATTATATGGCACAGATGTCATATACACACCGGGTTTGGCACGATTTTATTCTGACGCCAATTTGTTGAAAACCTCGTTTTCGAATACCAGTTACATATATACACTATATGGCCAAGGGTGACCGGTCACTTGCAATTCTAGACGTTTTGTTAAATATCTAGAAAAATACTTGAGGAATTAACCTGAAACTGCAGTTGTGTAAACAGTATAGTATAGGTAATATATTTCTGCGAAGATTTTTTTCCGAAACCCCATAGGGGACCGTCAACAAATTGAAAAATAACTAACATCTTTTGGATAAGCCTGTAAAAACTAATGTAGCAAAAGCGTTCAAACTCGAGATTATTAATAAGTGGCTTTTTGTAATACTAGGGGCTCGGCCCCCTACGAGCTACGCTCGCCAACCCCCGTCCAGACACCGCAGACTCTAAATGCACGCTAATTTGATCGGCTTTAAAAAGATTTCGAAAGATTGAATTATAATTTAAAAAACAGTGGCAATCTCCCTATAAACGAATTTCTATTCATTTCTCTTTGACTGGGGAATTTTAACGCCAACTACTTGATTATCCCGACGACCAATTTCGCCAAATTATATAAATCGCCAAGCTACTCGCCAAATTATACAAATTGACATAATTTTTATTTTAAATAACGAAAGAACAAATAAATTAGTACAACATTAATTAAAATACAAATAAAACGTCGAAATAAAAATATAGTGATGACGTCGACACGTGTAACAACATTTCAAAAGGAGCTAATATAAAAGGAATTAAGTAAACAGAGTCTTTGTCTCCTGGTATTTTTTAACAAAGTGAAAAGAAAGTTCTTTTAAATGAGAAATTTTAAATTAATCGTTTTTAATCTGACGCAATTTTTACCAAGCTATTCTTTCTCTTTTAAATATTCACTTGAAAATACTTTTGTTAGAAATGAAATATTATTTGCGCTTTCCTTACAAAAATAGTTGAAAGATCCTCTCAAAATATCAAATAAATGTCTAGCGCAATTTCTAAATTTAAACTGTTTTGCAATATTATTTTGTGTTCATTTTATGTAATAACTATAATGTGACGTAAATATGACGTAATTTCTCCTATTTAAGACTTCTAACGCATGTTAATGAATTTATTATTTTACAATATCCCTTCTCTTTTAAAATTCACGTGTATACTTTTTATGACGTAATTTTTAATAAGTTCCTGCCTTTTGTACATAATTATTTAATTCTAATTCCAAATGATTTTTTTCTGTTTATAATAGTCACGTGTAAATAAATTTTTAATTTGAAGCAAACATTATTGTTTACGCTGTTTATACATTTGGCAACAGTATAAATTAATACCATATCTCTATTCTAAAAAAAAGTAACTACCGCTGTCACCGCCGCCGCCGCCGGTTTTGATTTTTTTGTGACCGGAGGCCTTTCAACTTTAATATTAACAAAACTAATGCATACAAAAATATAAAAATCGGTGGTTTTATACAGAAATGTTTGATAAACACGCTGATGCAGACAGTTTTCAAATCGAAGAATTATTTTAAGAGTTATTTAATGCTAAAGTTGAACAAAATCGTTCCACTAAAAAAGTTTTATAGCAGCAAAAACTATAGATGGCAGTGTAATCATTTTTAGATCATTTTATGCGTTAGAATTTGCCGGAGTGCAGATTGCATTAATTTTTTTATTTTGACTCATTTTTTCAGGTTTTATTTCTATTTTAAATTCAAATTTTCAGCATTTCTAGAAATGTTTTTTACAGATTTCAGAAAATTGTACTAATTTAAACTGTTGCCAACTGTATAAAAAGCGCAACCAATAACGTTTGCTTCAAATTAAAAATTTATTTACACGTGACTATTATAAACAGGAAAAAAACTTTCAAATTAGAATTAAATAATTACGTATAAAAAGCAGGAACTTATTAAAAATTACGTCATAAAAAGTATACACGTGAATTTTAAAAGAGAAAGGATATTGTAAAATAATAAATTCATTAACATGCGTTAGAAGTCTTAGGAGAAATTACGTCATATTTACGTCACATTATAGTTATTACATAAAATGAACACAAAATAATATTGCAAAAAAGTTTAAATTTAGAAATTGCGCTAGACATTTATTTGATATTTTGAGAATTAATTTAAAATGTCTCATTTAAAAGAAGTTTCTTTTCGCTTTGTTAAAAAATACCAGGAGACAAAGACTCTCTTTACTTAATTCCTTTTATATTAGCTTATTTTGAAATGTTGTTACACGTGTATACGTCATCAAGTTATTTTTATTTCGACGTTTTATTTATGTTTTTATTAATGTTGTACGAATTTATTTGTTCTTTCGTTATTTAAAATAAAAATTATATCAATTTGTATAATTTGGGGAGTGGTTTGGCGATTTATATAATTTGGCGAAATGGGTCGACAGGATAATCAAGTAGTACCGCAGCGGATTTGGCGTTAAAATTCCCCAATCAAAGAGAAATGAATAGAAATTCGTTTATAGGGAGATCGCCACTGTTTTTTAAATTATAATTCAATCTTTCGAAATCTTTTTAAAGCCGATCAAATTAACGTGCATTTAGAGTCTGCGATGTCTGGACGGGGGTTGGCGAGCGTAGCTCGTAAGGGGGCCGAGCCCCCTAGTTTTCTAAAATAATGTAAAAAATATCTCTAGAAATGCTGAAAATTTGAATTTAAAATAGAAATAAAACCTCAAAAAATGAGTCAAAATAAAAAAATTAATGCAATCTGCACTCCGGCAAATTCTAACGCATAAAATGATCTAAAAATCAATAAATTCCCATGAATAGTTTTTGCTCCTGTAAAACTTTTTTAGTGGAACGATTTTGTCCAACTTTGGCATTAAATATCTCTTAAAATAATTCTTCGATTTGAAAACTGTCTGCATCAGCGTGTTTATAAATTTCTGTATAAAACCACCGATTTTCATATTTTTGTATGCATTATTTTTCTTAATATTAACGAAGAAAGACCACCGGTCACAAAAAATTCAAAACCGGCGGTGGTGGCGGTGACAGCGGTAGCTATTTTTTTAGAATAGAGAGAAGAGATACTGTGTTCATTTTTATGAGGACAGCATGTATACTCGTAGAGAAATTAAGGTTTTTAAAAAAACAGTCGGAAATTTCGCCAAGTTTTTTGCTTATAATTTGCAGTGTTCTTAATATATATAAAAAAAGTTCTTTTTAGAAAATATGACAAACAGCATTGTACATAATACTCTGCAATCAGAATTAAAAAATAATAAAAATTGGATGAAAAATGAGCAGGTTTACTAAAAAATGTTTCACTGCGCATGCGCGAATGCAATCAAAATATAATATGCATAATGTACTAGCTAAGTATATAGAGCAACTTTTGTGAAAGTCTCAAAATGATAGCTTGAAAATTCTGAAAATTATCGTCGATGGAATAAGCTCGAAATCCGTTGTTCCCAAAAAGAAACAAAACTATGAGGGGTTGTATCAAATATCTGTTGATTAGTGCCAAGACAGAGTACACAATATTGCACTTACTATATTTGGATACAACACCTCATCTTTTTGCTTCCTTTTGGGAACAACGGATTTCGAGCTTATTCTGTAGACGATAATTTTCAGAATTTCCAAACTATGATTTTGTGACTTTCACAAAAGTTGCTCCATATACTGAGCTACATTATGCACATTATATTTCGATTCATGCGCAGTGGAAAATTTTAAGTAAACCTGCTCATTTTTTATCCAATTTTTATTATTTTTTTTATTCTGATTGCAGAGTAATGTGTACAATGTTGTTTGTCATATTTTCTGAAAAGAACTTTTTTTATATTAAGAACTCTGCATATTATAAGCAAAAAACTTGGCGAAATTTGGGACTGTTTCTATAAAAACCTTAATTTCTCTACGAGTATACATGCTGTACTCATGAAAATGAACACAGTATATTACAATAAGCCACCTATTAATAATCTCGAGTTTGAACGCTTTTGCTACATTAATTTTTACAGGCTTATCCAAAAGATATTCGTTCTTTTTCAATTTGTTGACGGTCCCCTATGGGGTTTCGGGAAAAAATCTTGGCGGAAATATATTTTTGTTTTGATATTTTTGTATCATGACTACTCATCACTGTTTACACACCTGCAGTTTCAGGTTAATTCCTCATGTATTTTTCTAGATATTTAACAAAACGTCTAAAATCGCAAGTGACCGGTCACCTTTGGCCATATAGTGTATTTTAAAGTTATATTCTATTATTTTAAAATGGAAATAACAATAAATAAAAAAAGTTTAATTAATAACTATACAACAAAACAATTTATGGTACTACTTAGTTATCCGTCGACCAATTTCGTCAAATTATACAAATAGCCAAACCACTCGCCAAATTATACAAATTATACAAATTGACATAATTTTTATTTTAAATAACGAAAGAACAAATAAATTAGTAAAATATTAATAACTAGTCGGATGTACCAATCCCAAAACTTTCTTCTATCTCATACATGTTAATACTTCAAAATTCGCTATCACACTGCCAAAATTAAATGGCAATCTATGCATCTCATGAGGATTCTAAAGATATGAAATTCCGTGCATTAGTTCTTGAGATATGACTATCGCTGAAATCATCTAAATCCAGCAAAATGCTGCCTAGCAGCGCCACCTATTGGGTGATTTATACCAAATCCTAATCAGCAACAATTTATGTCAACGTCTGACGGAATCTGAAGTTTGGAGAAAATCCGTGCATTAGTTTTTGAGATAGAGCTATAGCGAAAATCGTGAAAATTCCTGCATAGCAGCGCCACCTATTGGGTGATTAACACCAAAACCTAATTAACAACAACTTGTGTCAACATACAACTAAATCTGAAGTTAGATTAAATTTCGTCCAATAGTTCTATTGATAGAGCTATTGAGGCAATCGTGAAAAAGGCAGTACAGAAGCGTCACCTGTTGGGCGATTTACACCAACACATAATAAGTAGTAAGTCATATCAAGGACTAACTAAATCTGAAGTTTGATGAAAATCCGTGCGTTAGTTCTTAAGATAGAGCTATTGGAGAAATTGTGTAAATCCTGCAAAATTCATCATATACGCGCCACCTGTTGGGCGATTTACACCAAAACGTAATCAGCATCAATTCATATCAAGGACTAACTAAATCTGAAGTTTGATCAAAATCTGTGCATTAGTTCGTGAGATAGAGCTATTGCGAAAATCGTGAAAAATGCAGCATAGCAGCGCCACCTGTTGAGAGATTTACACCAAAAACTAATCAGCATCAATTTGTATTAAGGACTCACAGAATAGAAATTTTTATTAAATTCCGTGCATTAGTTCTTGAGATAGAGCGCCCACAAAATTTGTGTCACATACACACAGACAGACAGACAGACAGACAGACTCACAGAGTCACAGACAGACATTTTGTAAAAACATGTTTTTCGGGTTCTCTGACCCCTAAAACGTGTAAATCCGTCGAAAACCGGAATTCGAAAATTTTCATGAATCCAATACTTTCTTCTTGTAAAGATAGAAGAAAGTAAAAATACAAATGAAACGTCGAAATAAAAATCACTTGATAACGTAAACACGTGTAACTTGCTTAAAGTCAAGTGAATGTGACATTTACGATCAACCATTATTGGCATTTAATCTTATAGATTGGCGACAGATATTTGGTCGACGGGATAATTGGTGGAAGGAAAGTCTCCATGCGGACATACTCTGAAAAATCTGAAAAAAATATATTATGTTCTACTCATGAAGATAGATATATTTATTAAAACAATTTCGGCGTAAACTCGATAGAGCGTCCATAATAAATGATTAAAATTTCGATATTTGGCGATTTATCAACGGTTGGCGATGGAATAAAATTTCAAAAGATACTTTTTTTTTATGTCAGATACGCTTTAAGATAAGAATCTTTCATATTGAACTTGTTTAAATAAGTTTAATGTAAATAGCTTTAGCTTTGTCAGTTTTAGTTTGATTTAACTATAGTTTTGTTTTATATATATATATTTATAATGAAAGGCAACTATCATATTTCATGTATTGAAACAAAATTTAAAGTAATTGAAATTGTTTCAATCTCAAAATTAAGTCCAATTGAGCACTGTCGATTCAATTTTGTTGCTATGAAAACAACAACTTCTTTGATATTAAAATGAATAACTCCTAAAAGAATCTTGCCTTTATTTTGGAATACGCTTAAATAAATTAAAATATTTTTTTATGTATGAACTTGTTTTTAAAGTAATAAAATTAAATAGCAAGCAATATAAATATGTAATACAAAAAATGTATTTATTTTAATAAATACATTTACATACATACTCTCTTATTGTTTAAGTTTCAATTCATTAAATACTATTTACACGCATTCTAAAAATCAATTAACAAGCAATTTTCAGGTGCATTCAAGTCGTTTGCTTTTGGCGAGGAAAAGTACTGCTCGCCAAATCGTGACGCTTACGTCTTTTCGAGCCAAATATTTGAAAGTATTTTAATTTTTTACAGGCTTTCTACTGTAATTCCGCCGCAAAATTAACTGATCCTTTATTACGGCACAGATGTCATATTCGCACCATGTTGGCGCGATTTTTTCCTGACGCCAATGCCATATACGCAACGGGTACTTAACTGGCGCCAAAGTGTCGTTATTTTGCTTGATGTGGTAACCCGGATTATGTTGTTTATGCTGTTGATGTTTTCGCCAAATTGGCAACCGAAAAAAAATCGCGCCAATATGGGGCGAATATGACATCTGATCCTTTATTACTTATATAAATAGTTTAATTAGTTTATTTTTTTTTCAAAATATTCTGAGTATGCCCAGTAAGGAGACCTTCCTTGCAAGTAGTACCCAATTTATATAATTTTGAAAAAGACAATAAAAGTAAACAAACAATTTATTAATAAATAAACAACAATAGCCGGGTTACCATATCAGGCAAAATAACATCTCTTTCTTCCTGCCAGTTAGGTATCCCGGTGCGTACATGACATCTGTGCTCATTATACTTTTATATCTCTTTAATACGTGCTCGCTTTGTTCGCATTTCAAGAGCTTGGCTACAACCGCGGCGAAATTGGCTGTAACTTGGGATAATAGTAATAAAAATGGGGTCGCTATAACCAAAAAAGGCACAGATGTCATATACGTCCCATATTGGCGCGATTTTTTTCGGACGCCAATTTGGCGAAAACATCAACAGCATCAACAACAACGTCCGGGTTACCATATCAAGCACAATAACACTTTAGAGGCAGTTAAGTACCCGTTGCGTATATGACATTGGCGTCAGAAAAAAATCGCGCCAATATGGGGCGTATATGACATCTGTGCCCCCAAAAAATGTTAGGAACAGGTGTGTTATAGGTCCGCACTATGAACTTGGCGATTTCCCCCAAAATTTGCCTAAATGCCATTTTTGTAAAAGATCGCCAATCTGAAACTCCGAGATAAACAAATGAACATAGCGGTTACTTTCAAAACTAAACTGATTTTATCAGCATTATAAAAAAGAAAAAGAAGCATATAAATACATAATAAATTACATAATAAATTACAAAAATGATTTTAACAATTTTTACAATTCAATTTTAACAATTTCAATTTTAACAATTTGATTTTAACAATTTTTAGCCTTTAAGGCTGAATCGTAGAATACTCTACTTCTCCCCAACCTGGCGATAAATGCGCCAAAGTGGAAATCTTGGTATTTAGTATTAACTTGGTATTAAGTGGCAACGTTGTATGTTATAAAAACGCGCCGATTTGGCGATTTTTTTAAATCGCGCCAAAGAAGTAGAGTATTCTCCGGTCGCACCGGATCTAAATATAGAAAATCAGATCAAATAAACTTTTTTACCAAAAATAAAACCGACTTCAAAAACTACTGCAAAGTAAAAAATAATTTTTTTACACAATAGTTAATAAGAAATTAAATTAAGAGCATTTCATTTACCATGCGTATTATTATATTTATGTACATTCATTTGATTTTTTGGAGTCGGTGCCAGCCAAATGAAGTTAAGTGTAATTACCCAACAGACACACATCCAAATATCTACGAGTTTTTTAACGATTTATTATTTAGTTAAAAAATTTTTATTTTACCATTTTTGAAACATTTCATCTGATTTTATAAACGTGTATTTTCAAGTGAGATTAGCTATAATTATGTGTGCTAAATTAAGGGTTATTATAAAATTAGTGCGTTTATACCGGATAGTATGTAAAAAACTCGTAGCCAAACACAGATTTTCAAATGCAGGATGCTGTCAGAGTTGATTGAGAATGGAATTTTTTTCAGAAACGTTTTTGCTGAATCTTGTTACGATTTGTATTTGTCGATTTACCAACTTGGCTTGGCTTGCGCCTACTCCAAAAAATCAAATTAATGTACATAAATATAATAATACGCATGGTAAATGAAATGCTCTTAATTTAATTTCTTATTAACTATTGTGTAAAAAAATTATTTTTTACTTTGCAGTAGTTTTTGAAGTCGGTTTTATTTTTGGTAAAAAAGTTTATTTTTCACTTTTTAGTTTTTTTTGAGTTTAACAAAAGTGCAATTTCGACAAAAACAGCTTAACTTACTTAGGCATTTATGCTTGTTATTGCATTATCATTTGCAATACGTTGGGTAGTGGAGATTTTAAAACTAGTAAGTAATCTACCGTTATTGGGTCCACTGCCAGTTGGCGTTTCTGAGCTAATATGATTTGGTGCATTGAAGCGTTTTTGTGAAATAAATATTTTATGATATCCACATTTACATTAAACCACATTGTTGCTGATATCTTTTTTGTTTCACGATAGCCTTAACTGTGGGCTCGATTATGGAAGATTAGAAATTCATCGTCATGCTCATTAACAGTCTTGGTTAAAGTGTCATCGGTCTGCATACTAATTGGCATATTTTAGTGAGTACAGTACCGCAAAACATACTTTCGGAAGCAACTTATGATATTCGCATTTCCTTTAAACTGTGGTGGATTGTGGTGGTGTCTCTCGTATAATATGATCACTCACTTAAAAACACTTTACTACCTTTATTCGTAGAACATTGATAAACGTCGATTCTGACACTCTTCGTATTCGAACACACAAAAACGCAATGTAAACATTTTCGTCTGCGCTGCTATGACAACGGCTCTGGCCAGCTGCCATTCCGAACGAACAATTTTCTCCCTTGCCTCTCTGCGGCTGCCACAGAGTATCCCCCCAGTGACGTAGGGTACCGAAGAAACGATATACAAGTGTATACTTTTTTTTTTTTTTTTTTTGACTATCTGTGTCAGAATCCACGCTTGTGGAGAAAAATTACAAGGATATTTACATGAAATAAAATTGCAATATATAACAAAATATAGGCATAATGTGTAGTATGCAAAATGAACAATTTATCAACAATTTCAGTAAGTAATATAAGATGCCAGTTTTTTAGGAAAATGGACATGTCTGCCCGAACGTGTGACAGTTTTTGTTTGGTCAGGGTTACTGTCCGCTTTAAGAGAGAGTTTTAATTTAGAGTTCTCTGGAACAGTTTTCGTGGACAAGTCTGAAGTAGAAATCAAATGAGCTGGCTTCACTCGATCTATTGATACCGTAGACTTACGACCATTAAGCTCGATTGTTATAGTTTTCCCAGTTCTACTTAGGACTTTGTGAGGACCAGTATATGGTTGACACAATGGAGGTTGTACATGATCCACTCTTAGAAAGATGTGTGAACAAGATGTCAAGGAAGGGTGTATATAGAACTTCTCTTGGCAGTGAGATGATGTAGCAACTGGACTTAACTGCCGCATGGTGTTTCGTAGTTGCGTGACGAAGTTATCGTTGAAAGGTCGGATCTTGTATTCATCCAGCATATCACAGGGCAATCTCAACGTAGTGCCGTAGACAAGCTCAGCGCAAGAAGCTTGTATATCTTCCTTCACTGCTGTGCGAATGCCTAGTAAAACTATCGGTAATATTTCAGTCCACCTACTGGTTTCGTGAGCTTTGATGGATGACTTTAAATGTCGATGAAATCTTTCGATAATGCCATTCGATATCGGATGATATGCCGTTGTGCGGATCTTCTGTGTTCCCATCATTTTCGTAAATTCATCAAATATTGCTGATCGCTTTTGTGGGCCTTGATCCGTGGTTATGAGCGAAGGGCAACCAAATCTTGATATCCAATGCTTTAATATGGCACTACAAATTGTTTTAGCTTGTGTATCAGATATAGGTACGGCTTCTGGCCATCTGCTAAATCGGTCAATCATCGTTAAAAGATAGCTGAAACCGTCAGATGGAGGCAAGGGACCTACGATATCTATATGTATTTGGGAAAAACGTGCATCAGGAAGAGAGAACGTGCCAAGAGGTGCTTTGGTGTGCCTCTGTATTTTTGATCTTTGACACTTCTCACAGCCACGAACCCAGTTTTTGATGTCTCGTTTCATATTTGGCCATACGTATCTGGAACAAATTAGTTTTGTGGTAGCTGCTATGCCTGGATGGGCTAGGTTGTGCAAATGTTCATATATCAGCCGACGAAAGAAACTAGGAACTAAGGGTCGAGGCGTACCTGTTGAAGTATCACATAGTAGGCTACAATCAGAAATGAGGCAAGGTTTCAATTCCAATTTGAGCAATGTACTATTATGCAGGTTCTGTAGCTCTGAATCATTTTCCTGAGCTTTTGCGAATTCCTCAAAATTTAAGATTGGAGATTTTGAAATAGAATCAATTTCAATTCTTGAGAGGCAATCTGCAACAATGTTTTCGGAACCTGGTACATGTCTAATGTCAGTGGAATATTGGGAAATGTAATCTAAATGGCGTGATTGCCGCGGCGAACATTTATGGGGATTTTGCTTAAATGCATAAATTAGCGGTTTTTGATCAGTATAAATTTGAAAAATTCTCCCCTCTAGCATGTGCCGAAATTTTTTTATTGCCGAATAAATAGAAAATAATTCCCGGTCATATGTTGACCAATTCCGCTGACTGTTGTTTAATTTCATGGAAAAAAATGCTAAAGGTTCATAACGTTCCTGATAAAACTGCATAAGGGTGCCGCCGATCGCGACATCTGAGGCGTCAACCCATATACTCAACTGAGCGCCTGGAATAGGGTGCCGTAAAAGAGCAGCCTGAGATATTGCATTTTTGGCAGCTACGAAAGCTTTTTCAGCATCTTCGTTCCAATTAAGGGGTTCTGTTTTAGGAACACGGGAACGAGATTTCTTTTTGTTTGTATGGCCTTCTAACAATTTCACTAAAGGCGCAAGTATGTGTGCAGCTTGATATATGAAAGACCTATAAAAATTAAACATACCCAAAAATCTTCGAAGTTGAGATAAGGTTGTGGGCTGCGGAAAATCGATTATGCATTTAACTTTATCTGGAAGTGGTTGAATACCATGTTCAGATATTCGAAATCCTAAGAAATCAATGGTAGGTTTACCAAATGTGCACTTGGATACATTTATGCACAAACCATATTCTGCTAATTTGGAAAATAGTGCTTTTAAATGATGATAATGCTCCTCGGCATTTTTAGAGGCTATGAGTATATCATCGACGAAAGCATAGACGCCTGGTAAATCACGTATTACCTCATCTATGAATCTCTGAAATGTTGCAGACGCATTGCATAAGCCAAATTGCATGCGTGTGCTTTCGAACAATCCAAAAGGTGTGCATATCGCTGTTTTGGGAATATCATCAGGATTGATTGGTATTTGATGATATGCTTTGATGAGGTCAAGTCGACTAAAAATTTTAGTGTCACGTAAATTAGCAGTAAAATCAGCTATACATGGTATCGGGTATCTGTCTTTTTTGGTTTGCGCATTCAAGGCACGATAATCACCTACAGGTCTCCATTCCAAAGTTCCCTTTTTTGGAACCATGTGCAAAGGTGATGCATAGTTGCTACGTGAAGGTCTTAAATGTCCGAGTTGTATCATATTTTGAAATTCTGTTTTAGCAATTTTCAGGCGATCCGGAGCCAACCTGCGGGGTTTTGCCACAACTGGAGGTCCTTTTGTTGAAATAAAATGCATTGTGTTGTGTTTGACAGGCTGATTGGGATCTGGTAATTTTGTAATAGATGGGAATTGTTTAAGAAGTTCATTATATATATTATCAATATTGATTGTTTTTACTGAATGAATTAATGCACATTTCATGTGACCTGTTGTTTCAAATTTTGTTTTTAAATCTCTTAGACATTTGTGGCGGAGATCTGGAACCAATTCGAAATTATGGAGAAAATCTGCTCCCAAAATTGGTGTACTAACATTTGCCACTAGAAAAGTCCAATTAAATTTTCGTCTTAACTTAAAATCTAGAGAAAGGGTTTGTTGACCATAAACATTTATAGGGGAAGAATTAGCAGCCAAAAGCGTTTGTACGGGTGGATTCCGTTTTTGTACATTGTTGGCAGGAAGGATTGACACGTCCGAACCGGTGTCGACCAGAAAAGAAACATTTGTAGTCCGGTCTCTAATGAACAGGCGACGTGACTGTTGAGGCAAAGAATAAGTCGCCTCTACTCTTTGCTGGTTTCGTTTCCCGCCCAAGAACACGGCTTTATGCATTTTTCTTCCCTACATTTTTTTCCAAATCGTCTATGATACCAACAGATACTTGAATCCCGATTATCACTATTACTTCGCCCTCGAGGTTTACTCCAGTTTCTGCGGTATGGGGACCGACCACGTGAAACAGCAAGCTGATCGATGCGCTTATTTAATTTTTCGATTTCTTTCAATAATTTACCCTCTATCGCCTGTTCATTCGAGCAGGACACGGCAATTGCAGAAGCTGGGGAAGGGGTAACTTCTGAAATACGATCTGAAATTTCCGCTGCTTTATCAAGGGTTAATTCAGAAACAGCCGCTAAAATTGTCTGAACAGAATTTGGTAATCGTTGCAAAAACAATTCTAACATTAAATTGTCTGGAACATTTAGGGATTCCGCGCGACGTTTCATACTACGTAATAAATCTGAAGGTTTCCGATTTCCTAGTTCTTCTCCAGACAAGAGCTGTCGTATCTCTTGCTGGGATGATTCACCTGAGCGCGCAATTAATTCCTTTTTTAAGACACCATAAGGGTCAGTAGCATCTGGTTGCATTAAAATATCACGAATGATTGATGCAACATCGGGTGGAAGATGCGAAACTATATAATTATATTTTGTAACAGATTCTGATATTGCTTTGGGGGTAGCTAAAGCAAATGTGCTTTCGCACATCACAAACCATAGCGCAGGATCTGATCTGTTATATAATGGAATTTGAACAGCATCGACACTAGACATGATTTATGGTAATAAATATATAAAATAGTACAATCAAACCAAAATAAATTCGCGAGTTAAATTTTTCTAATAAAATAACAGAAAAAATATCAGGAAAATGACTCAGAAGAACTTATCTGCTTTCCATCGAGCCGCTGTAGAACGATGTATTCTTTGAAAGATGAAGATGATCGGATAACATTCCAACTCATCTAGGAAGGCTGATGCTCTATATAAGAACAGTCCATGGTCACCATTGTGGTGGATTGTGGTGGTGTCTCTCGTATAATATGATCACTCACTTAAAAACACTTTACTACCTTTATTCGTAGAACATTGATAAACGTCGATTCTGACACTCTTCGTATTCGAACACACAAAAACGCAATGTAAACATTTTCGTCTGCGCTGCTATGACAACGGCTCTGGCCAGCCGCCATTCCGAACGAACAATTTTCTCCCTTGCCTCTCTGCGGCTGCCACAAAACCATGTTTGCTGTTAGTATCGCGCACTTTTTGCGTTTATCGTGCAATCTGATTAAAAGTTACTTGCTCTCATTTCTTGATACAATTCAGATGTTTTCAAAACTGCGTAACTCACTGACTTGCTTTTGCAGTTATGCTTATGTCTACTGATGTTTGAGTTCTGTGCCATGTAAATACACTGCATCAACAATGCCGTCTGCAATACTAATTACAGTACTACATTTTTTTTCTTTCTATATTCTTAATTTTGTACTTTTTCAGTATAGGAATCTTGGCTTAACTTCTGTTTGCATATAAAAGTAGACAAAGAGCGGTTTAAAATAAATTTATAAATATTGAAAAATTTGCTTGTGTATATGAGAGATAGTTAATAGGTTGTCAGAAAATAGCCGTGAAATTTTCATTTTCTCGCCAAGGCCCCTATACAGAAAAGTTATCGCTAATGTTATCTAGTGGAAATATTAAAGACAATCGTAAAGCATTCATACACATAAGTGTTTAATATAATATAGATATGTATATAATATTATGATGTTATGTGTTTAATTAAACTAAACTACTGTATACTAAATTATTGTTTTGTAATTTAGTTTGCTTCTGTATTATTTAGCATTTTAAATAATGTTATATATTTAATTAATGTACATTAAATTACTATTTTGAACGCGATTGGCAATTGAGAATTATAAATATGACTGCCGTTTAAAAAATTCGAAGAAACATATTTTAGAAGATCCATTACTAAATTTGAATGGGAATATCGCCAAATTAGTCAGTTACAGCAAAGTTGGCTTCATTTATGGCGACTTATTTTGGTCCATTTCACCAAATGGCGCCAAATTTGGCGAAAACGTATATATGAATACATAGTTTTATGCTTATGATTGGGAATCCGGTTACAACAATGAAAGATAATGTGAGAGAAATTCTTCATTTTATTGGTTTTTGTTGAATTACTAAAAAACCACTCTACCAATTTCGATGAAACGGAAGTGGTACCAATTCGAGAGTATCCTCTTTCAATTAAAACAAAAATCGGGAAGAGTCCCATAACTTGTGCCGGAAGATTTGGCGATTTTTTTGGCGCGCTTTGTTTGGCGATAAATGTTTCGATCTGGTTTAAGTTTGTTCGTCGGATTTCGGATCGTTCGAACGGCTTTAGGGTTGCTTTTTTTCGGAAATGCCTTTTCAAAACCGGACAACTGGATGACGTGGATCTTGAAGCTTATTGGTTTGCTAGTATCACGGGAACTGTTAGTCAGCAAATTTTGAATTCGGTTAGATAAGAATTTGCTACCGCGGCCACGCCGACGCCACACTCACATTTGGATTACTCTCTGCGCCGGTCGATGTAAGTAGTCTCGTTAATTTTTCCAAGATTGCGGAAAAACATCATTTTTAAATCTTTATATTATTTTTAAATCAATGATTTTACACCATTTTTAAAAGAGAAAATGATGTAAAAACATGGATTTATAAATTACATAAAGATTTAAAAACGAAGTTTTTGCGCCACTTCGAAAATTTCTTCCCATGCAATTGCACAAATTTTAGCAGCATTCTAAATAAATCTAAACATGTGCTTTTTCAGATGAATAGTTGCTACCCTGTTTCAGACCCTAACTGGGATCATTTTATAAACATTAAATTCTTGCCGATTGTTTTTTTTTTTTGTTGTTGTTGTTGTTGTGTAAACATTTTTAAATTATTTTTATACATTTTTTCTATGATTTAATACTTTTTTTTTCTGTTTGCCAGTTGTGAGCGGTATTTTACCTGCATTAAAAATAATAGTTTTTGAAATATTGTTGAAATTATAAAAAGTTTCTGGCCAGTTTTTTTCTCTTTTTTATTGTCGAAAATGTTTTAAGAACGGGGGGCCCAGGGGCGCAGAGCCCCCCTGACAATAACAAGTATTCATCTCAGAAAGGACATTTATTTAGAATGCTGCTAAAATTTGTGTAATTGTATCGTAAGAAAATTTCCAAGATGGCGCAAAAACTTCGTTTTTAAATCTTTGTGTAATTTATAAATCCATGTTTTTATATCATTTTCTATCTTTAAAAATGGTGCAAAATCATTGATTTATAAATAAAATAAAGATTTTAAAATGATGTTTTTCTGCAATCTTGGAAAAATTTTCATGTCTCCAAAACGGCATTTTGGCGCGATTTTTTTTCGCCAAAAATCTTCCGGCACAGGATATGGAACTCATCCCCAAAAATCACATAAATCGGACAAAAAGTTCCGGAGCAATCGGTGAACATACATAAAAAACAAACAAACAAAAAAAAAACATACATACGCGTCGAATTGATAACCTCCTCCTTTTTTTGAAGTCGGTTAATAATTCAGTTAATGATGGCGATTTTTTGATTGCCATAATATGAGTTGCCATAAATAACGATTCATCGCCAAAGATTTTGCCTTTTTTCGCCAAGTTCAATCTGCGGACCTTTAACACATCTGTCTCAAATGTTATTAGCTGAATTTGCGCCGGAATAACACAAAAATACCAAATACGTGAATTAAATGCATTTAAAGGAACAGATGTCGCAGACGCACCGCGATTGGAGCCATTTTCTTTTTGGTCGAGAAAATCCTGTTTATGACTGCCTGTTAAGTGTAGCGTGCGAAAACAATGTTTGGTGCTTGTTAGGGCACAGGTGTCATATACGCCCCATATTGGCGCGATATTTTTCTGACGCCAATGTCATATACGTAACGGGTACTTAAATGGCGCCAAAGTATTGTTATTTTGCTTGATACGGTAACGCGGATGTTGTTGTTTATTTATTAATAAATAGTTTATTTACATTTATTTTCTTCTTTTAAATTATTTAAATTGTTTTGTTCTATAGTTATTAATTAAACATTTTTATTTATTGTTATTCCCTTTTTAAAATATGTATGTAGTAACTGGTATTCGAAAACAAGGTTTCCGCCAAACTGGAGTTAGAAAAAAAATCGCTCCAATGTGGTGCATATATGACATCTGTGCCTTAATTTTTTAGGTACTTTTTGGTTAGCCGGGCGCCAGTGTTATATTTACATTCATATATACATATATATGCACATATATGTACATATACATATGTACACACACACACACATAAATATATATATTCATAGGTATATATATATATGTACATATATGTGTATATATGTGTAAATATAACACTGGCGTCCGGCTAACCGAAAAGTACCTTTTTTTTTATTTATATTATATTATTCTATTTATTTACACACACGTTTAATTTTATTATAAAACTTAGATATTTTACTATAAAAGACCAGGTTGACATGTGAAGCAAAACTCGCCGGGTTACCACACCAGTCAAAAAATTGCCATTTTGGCATAAAAAAGAAATAAGTGCGTCTGTGACATATGTACCCATTTAAAATGCACCTTTTCACTAATTTAATTTAAAATAATAAAATAATAATAAGACGAAATAATAACAGAAACCAAAGCATTTTATTACAACATTAAAACATTGGTCTAAATTTACACTTACACAAAGAATAGACGCTGCGGTAGCGGTACTTTACCGTTATACGGACACCATGCCAAAATGAAATGTTTACTGCAAAGCTAAAAGATATTTGCAATTTTATGCCAGTAAAATACCAAATAAAATAAACTAAGACAGACTTGAGCACAGTTAAAAAAAATAAAATTTATAGAGAAAAATAAATATAATATAAATTCTTTATATTATATTATATTAATATAATATAATATAATATAACTATTTCATTTATATTATAATTTCATTTTTTCAAATCAATCAATTCAATCTTTTTCTTTTTTCTTTTTTTAACTGTGCTCAAGTCTGTCTTAGTTTATTTTATTTGATGTTTTAAGGGTTTTTAAATTCATACGTTAAAGGTATATGTACTGTAATTTATGCCAGTAGTTTAATATGAGCTTCATTTTGTTAGTTTACTGTATAACAGTTATTTGTTCTCTTATTTTAAGTATATATTTGTGATTTAATAAAATAGTTCCTAAAAGTCTGTAATTTTCAAATGTTATATTTTTTAAATGCTTACTTTACTATCGACAATGTTTTTTCCTTTTATTTTTCAAATGTTTTAATTCATGTGATTTTCATTTTACGCCAACTATTACGCTTGGCGACAATGGCATCCGTATAACGGAAAAGTACCGAATCTGCTATTGGCGAGGGGGGAAAATACTATTGCGAGAAATTTGTGTTCGTCTAACATAAAACTTCAGCTATATATTTGCCATGACAGAATTTAATCACAATACAGATGTCGCAGATGCATTGCAGCTTCTGTTTGACTCCAAAATTATAATTTTTCACGTGATGTGGCAATCGGCGATTTTGGCGAAAATCGAGGTTCCGGCGTTTGTATGTTCAGGTTACTTGCTAGTTATCCGGTCGACCAATTTAGCCAAATTATATAAATCGCTAAATTATACAAATTAACATAATTTTTATTTTAAATAACGAAAGAACAAATAAATTAATATAAAAGTAATAAAAATACAAATAAAACGTCGAAATAAAAATCAATTGATAACGTAAACACGTATTGTCAAATGAATGTGACATTTACGATCAACCATGATTGGTATTTAATCTTACAATTTGGCGACAGTGATTTGGTCGACGGGATAAATAACAAGTACCGAGGAAAGAATACCATAAAGCCAAACGTCTCAGGTACTTTTATTTTAGACGCGCGCTTGTGATAACTCGCCAAATCTTGTTTTATTTGGCATCATTTGAATTGCAACTCTTGACTGAAGTCATATGAAGTAGAGGAACTAACGATCCATTTTTTAAATTTTCTAAATGATATTAAAATGTTTGAGGACCGTAAATAACGCAAGCTTCTATTTTTGTGTGCATAAAATTAAATACGATGCTTTTTGGCGATCACTGGCGACCGGCTAACATAAAAGTGTCACCTTTTAGGCACAGATGTCATATATATATATTGGCGCGATTTGTTTTCGACGCCAATTTGGCGAAAATATCAACAGCATAACAACAACATCCGGGTTACTATATCAAGCAAAATAACGACACTTTTGCTCCAGTTAAGTACCCATTGCGTATATGACATTGGCGTCAGAAAAAAATCACGCCAATATGGGGTGTATATGACATCTGTGCCACATTTTATTTCAACATCAAACTAAAGTTTTTACTTTACACGTAAACTAAAAATAGAGGAACAGATGTTATATATTTCCGCGGCCGCTATTTTGGATTTTTTCTTAAGTAAATGTCGCCAAGCAGATTTATGTGGATATTAGGCTTAACGGGGTTACCTTATCGATAAACGCCAACAAAACATCGCCGAGAAATCCAAGAGGGCGGCCGCGGGAATATATAACATCTAAGCCAAAATGGATGCTGCTATTGGCGAAAGGAAAAAAGGAACAGATGTCATATTCGCCCCATATTGGCGCGATTTTTTTCTGTCGCCAATATCATATAGGCAACAGGTACTTAACTTGCGCCAAAGTTCTTGATGTGGTAACCCGGATTATGTTGTTTATGCTGTTGATGTTTTCGCCAAATTGGCAACCGAAAAAAATCGCGCCAATATGGGGCGAATATGACATCTGTACCGGAAAAAAATGCGAGGACAGCTAACATATTTAAAAGTGCAGCTATATATTTGCCTTCACAGAATCTAATCACACAACCGTTATCGGTACTTCTTAGTTATCCCGTCGACCAACTTCGCCAAATTATATAAATCGCCAAAACCACTCGCCAAATTATACACATTGACATAATTTTTATTTTAAATAACGAAAGAACAAATAAAGGTACTTCTTAGGGTACAGATGTCATATTCGCCCCATATTGGCGCGATATTTTTCGGTTGCCAATTTGGCGAAAACATCAACAGCATAAACAACATAATCCGGGTTACCACATCAAGCACTTTGGCGCAAGTTAAGTACCTGTTGCCTATATGATATTGGCGACAGAAAAAAAATCGCGCCAATATGGGGCGAATATGACATCTGTTCCCTTCTTAGTTATCCCGTCGAATAAATTACCGTCGCCAAATTGTAAGATTAAAGGCCAATAATGGTTGCCATTAATTAATTAATTATAAGATTAAATGTCAATAATGGCCAATAAAACCATTAATTCGACGTTTTATTTGTATTTTTATTAATGTTTTACTAATTTATTTGTTCTTTCGTTATTTAAAATATAAAAAAAATATGTTAGTGTATATAATTTGGCGAGTGGTTTGGCAATTTATATAATTTGGCGAAATTGGTCGACGGGATAACTAAGAAGTACCTAAATAAATTAATAAAACTTTAATAAAAATACGAATAAAACGTCGAATTAATGGTTTATTGGCCACTATTGGCATTTAATCTTACAATTAATTAATTAATGGCAACCATTATTGGCATTTAATCTTACAATTTGACGACAGTAATTTGGTAGACGGGATAACTAAGAAGTACCCTGTTATCCTTTGCCATATTGGTTAAAGGACGATAAAAAACATGCATGTGTCAAAAAAGGAAACTGAAAGGAAAATGTATTTACGAAGATTTAAAATCGGGTTTACTATGCAGTTGTCGAAGGTGAAATTGGCAATATTCCCCACTGGTGTTCAGTTAGAGGAACACTACCAAAAAAGTTATGAAATTACAACCAAAATAGGTTTTTAAAAAGTAGGATTTTTATATTAAAACAGTTACGGGGTTAAATATTTTTCTACAAAGCTTAAGCCTTTAAATTTCCCTTTCATAATATCTATATTGGTATTAATGGTATTATCAAATAAATAAACATTTCTGTTTGAGCAATAAAAATTTTAAGTACAGATGTTTCAGCAAGATTATATAAATTAATATTATTTGTTAACTAAGCATTTATAACTTTTCTTATAAAGGAATTTTAAATAAAGAGCTTACCGAAGTATTTCTGTACGAATTCTTCAGTTGATTTGAAATATTCTTATAGATTTTAAATTTAAACACGAGACTAGTTGATTAATAAATCACGTTAATGGAACTTTTTTTTCTGTATGCAACGTAAAACACTAAAATCTTTAAACAATGCACATTACCCACGAGCGGGGACATTTCCATAGAGCGTAATGGTAATGCGATTGCGATCGTAGCGCCTTTAGTGACAATTGTCATGTTGTTATATATAAAAGGTAGAGAGAAAACACTTTATAAAAAAACACAGAGGACTTTAATGACAAAACTCCAGACAAAACAGATAGAACTTTCCATTAATACAAACCAAACCGGAGCTACCTATCAGCCTCCGAGATGACGTGGGCATAGCAACGATTACGATACAAACCGATATGTTACATCTCCCCTGCAAAGCTACAGAGAAAACAAAAAGTAATATTAAACATATTTTAAAGTTCAATAGAAACAGTTCATGTTACAAAGTCTTTTAGATATCTAGGTTTCTTAACAGTTCGACCTGATCAAGTCTGGAACGGATTCTTTACAGGTTCGGGACTAGCAATCTCATCAATGGACGTAAATGAACTATTTTGCTCATTGCTGGATATCTCGTCAGGCACGGTTTCTGTTTCTTCATCAGCAAAATTGTGCTCATTCTTAACTTGAAAATTCATGTTGTTCGCACCTCTTAAAATATCTTTCCGATTTCTTTCCACGACTCTTCCATCTTCTTTTAATAATTTATAAGAACGAGGTCGTTGAGCTGGACTCAATACTGTTGCTCTTTCATACGGTTTCTTTTCACTATGGATGAAAACTTTATCGTGACTTGAAAACGGTTTCAAATTTGTTGCATTCCGGTCAAAATATTTTTCCTGTAGCAGTTGTCTTCTTCGTAATTCATCTGCTGTTTCTAAAAATCTCTAGGTGGTATCATTTCTATGAGGTAAAATTCCTCTGATTTTTCTACCAAACATTATCTCAGCAGGTGATTACAATTCACTTGAAATCGGTACATTTTTATATTCCAATAAGGTCAAATAAATATCCCTGTTGTCATGCAAGGTCCTTTTTAAAATATTCTTCACGGTTTGAATATGTCTCTCCACCATGCCATTCGACTGAGGGAAATGGGGGCTAGATGTCTCATGTTGAAAGTACCATTGTCTTGAAAATTTCTTGAATAACTGGCTAGTAAATTGCGGTCCGTTGTGAGGAATACACAGTTTCTGGTATTCCATATCTCGAAAACATAGCTTTCAGTGGAATTATTACATTATTACTGGTTGTTTCTCTAAGTAATTATATCTCCGCAAATTTACTACAATAATCAACTACTAACAAGTATTCTTTGCCGTGAAAATGGAATAAATCAGCTCCTAAAACTTTCCAAGGACCATTTGGAACTTCTTTCGGTAAGAGTGGTTCTTTGGCATTTGCATTCTGAAAGCTCAAGCAAGTTGTACAATTATTTATGAAGTTTTCTATATCTTTCGACATACCCGGCCAAAATAACAGTTCTCTAGCTCTATTCTTACATTTTTCAATACCAAGATGAGTGTAATGAATTTTACTCAACATTTCTTTTCTCAAACTTTCTGGAACTACAATGCAGAAATTCTTAAATAAGATGCCTTTTGTTTCACTCAATTCCTCTTTAAAATAAAAATAGTGTTTGACTATATCTGGAACATCTGATTTTGTAATGGGCCAACCATTTTTAAATAATTTCATGACAAGCTGTAAGACTTCATCCTTCTCAGTTTCAACTTGAAATTTTTTCATAATCTCACCAGTTACAGGAAAGTTTTCAACAATCATTCCTATATGAGTCTCAATTTCACCTTTAAAAATATCATCAGAATCTTCTAAATATGTTCTTGATAAGGCATCAGCCAACAATAATTCTTTACCAGGTTTATAAACCAAATTGAAACAATAAGGTTGCAATCGAATTCTCATTCTTTGTAAACGTAAGGGGGATTTATTTAGAGGTTTTTTGAAAATAGCTTCAAGGGGTTTATGGTCACTTTCAACTGTAAATGATCTTCCGTATAAATATTGATGAAATTTTTCACAACCAAACACTATTGCTAGCGTTTCTTTTTCAATTTGTGCATAATTTTTCTGAGTGTCAGTAAGAGCTCTAAAAGCATACGCCACGGGCAATTCATTTTGTAAAATAACTGCTCTTAAACCAGATTGTGAAGCATCAACAGACAAAGTCACATAACAATTAGTATCAAAATACTGTAAAACTGGTTTTTTACTTAGAACTTGTTTTAATTCAATAAATGCTTTGTCATGTATAGCATTCCAGGACCACAAAGAATTTTTCCTTAACAAACATCTCAGAACAGATGTTTTATCTGAAACATTAGGAATGAATCTAGAAACGTATGTGATCATACCCAGAAATGTTTCTAACTCCTTAACATTTTTTGGTGGCTTCATTTCTACAACTGCCTTTACCTTATCTTCATCTGGTCTAATGCCATTACCAGAAAACTTATGATCCAAATAAGTAGCTTCAGAAAGACTAATTTTGCATTTTTCTTTATTAAACTTAATATTATATTCCCTTGCTCTATCCAAAACAGCTTTTAATCTTAAATCATGCTTTTGTTGAGTTTCTCCCCCTACCAGAATATCATCGATGTATATTTCAATACCTTCAATATCTTTAAAAACATCAGAAAAAGCTCTGTGAAAAATTTCAGGGGCAGAACAAATACCATATGGCATTCTGAGAAAACAAAATCTATCAAAAGGGGTATTAAACGTAGTAAGTTTAGAACTTTTTTCGGATAGCTTTATTTGCCAAAATGCTTTATTGGCATCTAATATACTAAATACTTTTGCTCTTGGCCTTCTGGAAACAATTTCCTCAAAAGTTGGCAAATAAAAATATTCACGCAAAATTTGTTTGTTTAAGGGGTCTCAGGACTCTTAAAATTGGAAAAAAAGAAAAAAAAAGGACCATTTTCAACATTTAATATCTTAAAATGTATTTGATATTAAGACACAGTTTTAAATGGGAATGAAAGATACAAGTATGTTCTTTCATTTCAATTATTTGAAAAATTGCAAGATGCAGAATTAGCATTTACAGGGGGCTCCAAACTGTCAGTCATTAGACGAACAGAAAATCGGCATAACAGCTTATGCGCACAATTACAAAATAAATTTAGCAACTAGAATGAAAATTTTGGTGCCTTCTTATATCTCAGATTATAGTAATTACACTGAACCTAAATAAATTTGCATTTAAAGCATTTTTCTATTTTTAATACAAAGTTGTATTTAATTAATGCAAAATTTAGAAAATTTCAACAATATAAACACCTAAAAAAATATTTTCTTTTTACAATAAAAAGGAAATTGTAGGTTCAGTTTATACAGACTAACATGAAATATATGTTTTGAAAATTTCATGAAAAAATATTCAGACGTTTTTGAGATATCGTGCGCGTTATGCCCAAAAATGTCATTTGGAGAAAAATGACTTCAAGGATTTGGAAACACCACTTCAGCTATTGAGCGAGTATAATTCTAAATGCCATAACTTCTGTTCTAATGGAAATTTCAAGATAACAATTATATCAAAATGTTCAGAAAACATAGAAGTTTAACATCTAAAAAAAGTAATTTTTCGAAAATTTTAGAGCTTTAAGAGTCCTGAGACCCCTTAAATGTTGCGGATCTAAACAGATTCCCAAACTTCCGTTGTTCTTCCTTACTATTACTAAAGAACTAACGAATTCGGTGGGTTCTTCAAATTTTCTAATAACATTCATATTTACCATTCGGTCAAGTTCTTGTTTCAGCGGATTCAATAAACTTATTGGAATTTTCCTGCATGGTTCAGTTTTACCAACAGCACCGTCTTTAAGTTTAATATCGTAAATAAAACTTTTTAAATTACCAATACCCGTGAATAGATCTTTATAGTGATGAAAAACAGTCTGAGGAAAATTTCCCAAACAACTGACTGCATCTACACGTTGTACTAAATTCAACGCAGTTAAAGTAGGTAAACCTAATACAGAAGTAGAATTAGGGCTAGTATCCACCACTTGAAACAAAATATTAGCTTTAACACCTTTTTCAGTTTGGCATTTTAATATGCATTTACTAAAAACTTTCATTTTAGATCCATTATACTTACACAAATTAACATTAGAATTCTTCAGGTCGTTTTGCTTTAAACCTAAATGTTTAAATTTATTTACAGGCAAAACGTTACATTGCGCACCGGTATCTAATTTTGTTATCAAAATCTTAGAATTATTTACTACAAGTTTTTCATACCAGTCACTGCAACTGCTACTACATTTATAATCGCAAATGGAACTCAAAACAAAATTATCATCATTTGAGCTGTTATCTTTAACATTTGTTTTTAAAAAATCAGAGTTGCGTTTGACAACATTAATATTCTTATTCAAACAAAATTTCGCAAAATGATTCTTTCTTTTACAAAAATTACAAATTTTATTATAAGCAGGGCAATTAAATTTTTTATGAAACTTACCGCATCTTCCTCATGGTGTTCTCAACTCGTAATTCTCTCTTGTTTCTTTTTCCTGTTTATTAGAGTATCTTTTTGGAAAACTATTAAATTTTCTTTCTTCGTGTAATTCATTTTTTATAGATGGATGTTTGAGATTTGAGAGCGAATTTCCTGCAAAATTATTCTTATGCGATTTAACAACATCTACTTTAGTATCACCATTTAAAGATTTCAATTGAACTTCTGCGAGTTCGTTAGCTTTGCATATTTTTACGCGTTTATCTAAACTCAAATCACCTTCACGTAGCAGACGATCTTTCAATTTCTTGTCAATGACGCCGCTAATTATTCTATCTCTGATTAAACTGTCTTTCAAATTGCCAAATCCACAAGCCGAACTGAGCTTCTTCAGGCTAGTTAAAACTTCATCAAAAGATTCAGATATCTGTTGAATTCTAGTAAAAAATATATGACGATCAACGCTTTCATTGGACTTCGGTGTACAATAATTTTCAAAGGCTTCGGTAACTTTAGTTAAATTTCCTTTATCGTCCTCTGATAAATCAAAAGTATTGTATTTTTCAAGTGCTTCTTCTCCAATTACATTTAAAAATATAGCCACCTGAACATTCGCATCTTTTTTATCATTTCCTGATGCAATGTGAAATATTTTAAACTGTTGAATCCATTTCTTCCAATGCTCTGAAACATTTCCATCAAAACTGAGACATTTCGGGGGTATTAATCCTTCCATGCTGTTACTTCAAACGATCAACAAAAATAATTCTGCAATACTTCTTAGAAAATGAATTCAATCATACTTCAATAAAGAACTTTTAAAGATTACTTATTGATTGCGACTGCGCCATGTCATGTTGTTATATATAAAAGATAGAGAGAAAACACTTTATAAAAAAAAACACAAAGGACTTTAATGACAAAACTCCAGACAAAACCTATAGAACATTCCATTAATACAAACCAAACCGGAGCTACCTATCAACCTCCGAGATGACGTCGGCATAGCAACGATTACGATACAAACGATGTGTTACAACAATGGGGAAGAAACTCCTCATCCTTGTAATATTTTTATTATCGAGTATCTATTTTATTGTGATCTTTTTTTTTTTAATGTTGCATGTTTACGTTTTCAATAGAATCTTACATCGATACATGGACATAGAATAGCTATTCTATTTTATATATCTAATATCTATTCTATGTTCATCCACGGATATACCCCTTTTTTTTTCTTTTTTACATGATGAGTGAACGATTTAAGTGCAACGAAAAGCAGGGTAAAAATTTCGTCTTGAATGCTATATATGAAGTAAATATGATAAAATTGGATTTAAAGCTACATAAAGTAATGGTGTAATATAAAAATATACGAAGTATTGCACTCTTCAAATCCAAGAGAATTTCATAAACATTCCCATTCGGTAGGCAAGCTTTTGTTGCCGATGTTTTATTAATTTATGAAGTTTAACATATTAATCGTTACGATAATATTTTAAAATTTACGCATTTTCGCTTTCTTACAGATAAAATAAAAATATTGTTTTTAATGTAAATAACGTACAATCAATTCAATAATATTTGTAACTAGCAGATCTACCCGGCTTCGCTCGTGTCAATAATAAGGTTAATCCCGGGTAAAATACATTAAAATAAAATAATACGGCAATAACAATAACTGAGATTGGTGCATCCCGTCCACGAATCGTGAAAAAGACCAATAAGAAATATACGTAAAATAGTCTTAATTGCGTCTACTATTAACTATACCATATAATAATATATATTCCAAACAAATGTCATAACATATATTAAAGTACAATTATTTGCTTAAAAAGCATCATTTCAATTAAAAAAAAAGATAAAAATTTACATGTTTCGACTCTTTTATTCAGTCATCTTCAGAATATATCTCTCTATTCTAATAAAAAGTAAGTACCGCTGTCACCGCCGCCGCCGCCGTGTTATTTTTGTGACCGGAGGTCTTTCTTCGTTAATATTAACAAAAATAATGCATACAAAAATATGAAAATCGGTGGTTTTATACAGAAATGTTTGATAAACACGCTGATGCAGACAGTTTTCAAATCGAAGAATTATTTTAAGAGATATTTAATGCCAAAGTTGGACAAAATCGCTCCATTAAAAAAGTTTTATAGGAGCAAAAACTGTACGTAGGAATTTAATCATTTCTAGATCATTTTATGCGTCAGAATTTCCCGGTGTGCAGATTGCAGTTAGTTTTTTAATTTGAATAATTTTTCGAGGTTTTATTTCTATTTTAAATTCAAATTTTCAGCATTTCGAGAGATATTTTTTACAAATTTTAGAAAATTGTATTAATTTATACTGTTGCCAACTGTATAAACAGCGCAAACAGTAATGTTTGCTTCTAATTAAAAATTTATTTTACACTTGACTATTATAAACAAAAAATATAAAAAGCAGGAACTCATTGAAAATTACGTCATAAAAACTATAGTTACACGTAAATTTTAAATGAGAAGGAATATTGTAAAATAATAAATTCAGTAACATGCGTTAGAAGTCCTAAATAGGAGAATTTACGTCATATTACACTTATTACGTAAAATGAACAAAAAATAATATTGCAAAACAGTTTTAATTCATTTACTTGACATTTTAAGATGATCATAATATTTCATTTCTAACAAAAGTACACGACAGTAGTTTTTACTTATATTGCAGATATGCAACAGAAGAAAAGATTGACGTATCTCTCTATTCTAAAAAAAGTAACTACCGCTGTCACCGCCGCTGCCGCCGCCGGTTTTGAATTTTTTGTGACCGGAGGTCTTTCTTCGTTAATATTAAGAAAAATAATGCATACAAAAATATGAAAATCGGTGGTTTTATACAGAAATGTTTGATAAACACGCTGATGCAGACAGTTTTCAAATCGAAGAATTATTTTAAGAGTTATTTAATGCTAAAGTTGGACAAAATCGTTCCACTAAAAAAGTTTTATAGCAGCAAAAACTATACATGGCAGTGTAATCATTTTTAGATCATTTTATGCGTTAGAATTTGCCGGAGTGCAGATTGCATTAATTTTTTATGTTGTCTCATTTTTTCAGGTTTTATTTCTATTTTAAATTCAAATTTTCAGCATTTCTAGAGATATTTTTTACAGATTTCAGAAAATTGTACTAATTTAAACTGTTGCCAACTGTATAAAAAGCGCAAGCAATAATGTTTGCTTCAAATTAAAAATTTATTTACACGTGACTATTATAAACAGGAAAAAATCTTTCAAATTAGAATTAAATAATTACGTATAAAAAGCAGGAACTTGTTAAAAATTACGTCATAAAAAGTATACACGTGAATTTTAAAAGAGAAAGGATATTGTAAAATAATAAATTCATTAACATGCGTTAGAAGTCTTAGGAGAAATTACGTCATATTTACGTCACATTATAGTTATTACATAAAATGAACACAAAATAATTTTTCAAAAAAGTTTAAATTTAGAAATTGCGCTAGACATTTATTTGATATTTTGAGAATTAATTTAAAATGTCTCATTTAAAAGAACTTTCTTTTCGCTTTGTTAAAAAATGCCAGGAGACAAAGACTCTCTTTATTAATTCCTTTTATATTAGCTTATTTTGAAATGTTGTTACACGTGTATACGTCATCAAGTTATTTTTATTTCGATGTTTTATTTGTGTTTTTATTAATGTTCTACGAATTTATTTGTTCTTTCGTTATTTAAAATAAAAATTATATCAATTTGTATAATTTGGCGATTTATATAATTTGGCGAAATTGGTCGACAGGATAATCAAGTGGTACCGCAGCGGATTTGGCGTTAAAATTCCCCAATCAAAGAGAAATGAATAGAAACCCGTTTATAGGGAGATCGCCACTGTTTTTTAAATTATAATTCAATCTTTCGAAGTCTTTTTAAAGCCTATCAAATTAGCGTGCATTTAGAGTCTGCGGTGTCTGGACGGGGGTTGGCGAGCGTAGCTCGTAGGGGGCCGAGCCCCCTAGTACAAAAAAAAAAAAAAAAAAAAAAAAAAAAAAAAAAAAAAAAAAAAAAAAAAAAAAACACTGCAAACACAATGCCAATTGTAACATTATACGGATGATGGCAACGACCTAACCCATAAATTTTGCCTTTACTGAAATTTTTCTTAACATATGAATGTCATACAATTTCGTTTTTCACACTGTCGAATAGAAAAAAGTTCAATCAAATGAAATTTATTTGAAAATTGTATCTCAATTTTTTCATGTGAATGGATTTTAAAGTAATTTTCAATCATGGATATTTTTTAATTTGTATGCAGCCGTGGATGAGATTTCCGCGTTTTTGCACACCAGTATTTTGTTAAAGAAAATGATATTTCATTTAATCGGAACACTGTTGCGATTTAACAGAACAACTTTTCCTCTAAGAATATACCGGTGCGCAAAAACGCGGAAATCTCATCCCTACATGCAGCCTAATTATGAAAGATATACCTGTTTTCTCTTAATGCAATATTATAAAGTAAAGACATTGCTATGAGTAACTCTAGCATCATATTGTTGGTGGCAACAACCTAACCCAACCATAAATTCAACTTTTACTGCAATTTGACCTTTAAACATCGCACATTTGGTTATTCCAACGTCTAATAGAATACAAAAAGTACTTTCAGTAATATTTGTTTGAAAAGCTTTTCTCAATTTACAGATTGTTTATCCATTTTAAATTAATTTTCAATCACGGAGATATTTTTAAATATACCTGCAACCCAATTAAGTAAGATATATCCGTTTGCTATTAATGCAATATTATGAAGAAAAGACATTTCTATGAGTAACGCCTAGCATCATATTGTTGGTGGCAACAACTTAACCGTACCATATATTACGCTTTTACTGCAATTTGATCTCTAAACATCATGCATCCCATTATTTCAACGTGTAACAGAAAACAAAAAACACTTTTCGTAATTTGTTTGAAAAGTTTATGTCAATTTACAGATTTTTTATTTTTTTAAAGTAATTTTCAACTTTGAATTTTTTAAAATATGCCTGCAACCCAGTTACAAAAGATTAACTTAATTGCTCAAAAACATTGTAAATAATTCAGTATTTGTTTGTTTTCGTGTGGGAATCTCATTCCTGCTTCTTATAACTTGGGTTCTTCTCAAATAATTTTAATTCAACTTGCACTATTAGTCTTTCAGTTAAGGTTTTGGTGCATAATATTGTTATACGTTGATAAGTCATAGAATTATAGGGGAAAATTCCATAATCATGTGGAACCCGATTATGAAAGATTAGTCTTTTTAAAAATTCTGAATGGATTCCATTGGAGCTTGTATTGTTTGTTAGATAATTTTACACGGATGTTTTCAAAATATTGCATATAGTTTTACGTCGCTTTGTTATAAAATTACAGAAGACAGTTCAATAGTCAGGTGAGTCCGATAATAAAAGATTAGCCTTTTTCAAAAGTTCTACTGGACAGATTTTGAGGAAATTTGCACTATTAGATTGCACCCAACTTTCTGGAATAGTTTTAGTATATAACATTTTGCTGTACATGCTTTGTTATAGAATTAACTGAAATGTTCTATAATAAGGCGAAACGAATTCTGAATGATTAGCCTTTTAAAAAAATCCCTGCCGGTCCGGCCTACAGGCAGAGGTAGATTTCGAAGTTAAGTATACTGATTTCACCAACAAAACTAAATCATTATCATTATTAGATATAAATCCACTTTAACAGTTTTATCTGTCTGCTTTTGACGAGTTTTTATTTCCTTTTTATAAAATAGCTGGTTTTATCAGAATCATGTTAAGGCGATATTTAAAAAATATTTTTCCATACTCAACAACTCGAAATTTTCTGGCACATTTTCAGATTCATCAAAAAAAAAAAAAAAAAAAAATGAAACATACTGACGTGATTTTTGAAAAGATTTATAACCGACCTGTGTTTTTATTTTTCTTTCAATTAATTAAAACTTGATTAATAAACAATTATTTTCTCAGTAGGGCAATATTTTTCGTTTCTAACACAATCGCATCGGGAAATTCTGTTCAAAATGCCCACTTTGACATCATTTTTTGAAATATATTCTGCCTCTATCAAAATATCGATCATTACTGTACATTATATAGTTTCCGAATAAGAGAATCTAGCAATTGGATGCGTTTGAGAGCAAAAATGAATTTAAAAATGAGTAAGAAAATAGACAGTTTGATTTTGAATGCACGCTTAATAAGATGATTTTTTTCTTCAATCGCTATGAATTTTTAATTTGTTTTTGCTGTAAGAATTGGCCCGATCAAAAACTTGTCTATATAAATGTTGAAGATAATATTAAGAAGATATATGATAAATTCATGGAGATTTTATATCTTGTGAATTGACGGAGTTATGGATTTTTTATCAAAAATCTGTGATGCATGAATTTTTGGCGCTATTTTCAGAAGTAATAAAAACTTTAAACTGATTTGTTATGTACAAAAATTAAGAAGTTAAGGGTTTTTTTTTCGGTTTTCACAAAACCCCTCCCTATTTCCATCCCCTTTGTCCACTTTTGTCCATTAACGAACTTGACCGAGATTTTATGTCCCTTGATTTTATGTATCAGTTTGGAAGAGATTTGTGCAGAATTGCGGAAGTTATCGTGTCCAGAAGAAAGTGATAACACAATTGCTTCGGGAAATTCCGTTCAAAATGCCCAATTTGACATCATTTTTTGAAATATATTCTGCCTCTATCAAAAAATCGATCATTGCGGTACATTATATAGTTTCTGAATAAGCGAATCTACCAATTAAATGCGTTTGAGAGCAAAAATGAATTTAAAAATGAGTCAGAAAATAAGCAGTTTGGATACGAGTGCATCCTTAATGCAATGATTTTTCCAACACAATCCGCTTTGGGAAATTCGGTTCAAAATGCCCACTTTAACAGCCTTTTTGAAAATATATTCTGCCTCTAACAAAAAATCGACCATTACGGTACATTATATAGTTTCTGAGTAAGAAAACGTACCAATTGGAAGCTTTTGAGAGCAAAAATGAATTGTAAAATGAGTCAGAAAATACGCAGTTTGGATTAGAATACACCTTTACTTAGATGATTTTTTTCTTCAAGCGCTATGTATTTTCAATTTGTTTTTGCTGTAAGAATTGGTCCTATCCAAAACTTGTCTATATAGATGTTGTAGACAATATTAAGAAGATATATGATAAATTCATGGGGATTTTATATCTTTTGAATTGACGGAGTTATGGATTTTTTACTTCTTCAAACCCCTTTTTTGTTTTTGTTTTAAATTTTTTCTGCGGTACGAATTGGTCTTATCAAAAACTTGTGAGTATAAAAGTTGTAGATAATATTAACGAGATTTATAATAAAATTAATTGGAATTGATATCTTGAGAATTGACGAAGTTATGAATTTTTTTCTTCCAAAAACCCTATTTTTTGCATCCCTTGAGCCCATTTTTAACTTTATCAAAAATCTGTGATACATAAAATTTTGGCCCTATTTTTAGAAGTAATAAAAACTTTAAACTGATTTGATATGTACAAAAATTAAGAAGTTATGGGGGGTTTTCGGTTTTCACAAAACCCCTCCCTATTTCCATCCCCTTGGTCCGATTTTGCCCATTAACGAACTTGACCGAGATTTTATGCCCTTTGATTTTATGTATCAGTTTGGAAGAGATTGGTGCAGAATTACGAAAGTTATCGTGTCCAGAAGAAAGTGATATATATATATATATATATAGATAGATAGATATAAAGTTTTTTACTGAGGGTGGTTTTTGGGTTCTAGGGGTCATGATCGGTGTAGATCTGCAAAAATTTGTCAGAAATACCAACATAGGAACGATCCCAATAAGTAGTATTTCATGCCAAATGTACCTAAAAAGTGAGATATTTTTTGTTGAATAGTTTTAGTATATTGCATATCCGTCTATCATTCTTAGACCAAATCCTACTGTAAATGATCAACTAAAAAATTAGGCCTAAAACAGCCGAAATTTTGTCTTACATATTAGAAAATATAATAGCGCAGTGATGATTGTATCGTATCGTTTTCAGCTATACGGAAGGCCATTTGAGATAAAGATACATATTGCTTTAAAATGGAAGATCAAATTCACCCATATATTTCCTTTAATTAAAGATTTCTTCGAAGAATTTATCCGCAGTGGAAGAAATGTGCTACTCAGATAAATAAGTGATCGCTAAAACGAAAATACCAAAAATATTAGGTAGATTTCGTAAGAAATACTACCTATTGCAGTCGTTACCATGGTGCGACTTTTGAAAAATTCCTTCATAACTTTTTATTATAGGACCCCAGGAACCCAAAACCACCCTCACCTAAAAAGTTTATATATATATATATATATATATATATATGTATGTATGTATGTATGTACTAAATTTTGTCCGCACGATAAAAGTCGCAATTATGCACGGATCGTCTTCAAACTCGCCAACAACTTTGAGATGGGTAATATCTCGGCGGGGATTGAAAATGGGCAAAATCGGCCCAAGGGAATGGAAATGGGAAGGGTTCAAAATTCTGAATACCGTCTTAACATGATTCTGATAAAACCAGCTCTTTCACAACAATGACAGGAAAAAAATAAATATTTTTCGTTATAGCAGTTGCCAACAATTACAAAAAAGCAATAAAATTATCACCACAACAATTGTTTTTCTAATGCAAGACTTTCACGTGAAAATTAAATAAACAGTTTGGCGAATTGAAAACAAATTGAATATTACGTCATAAGTTTTCTAGTGCAAGATTTCCGCATGAAAACTCAAAATGAAATAAATAGTTTGACGAATTAAAAAAAAATCAAAATATTGCGTCATATTAGAAATATAATGGACCTCAGCAGGTGAATATGTAACGTCATGTGAGTTTGATGAAACGTATTAAAACATGATAAAAACCCGACTATGGAAATATTAACATATTTTAACACTTTGAGTTTCTTTGAATTTGCTTTAGCCATTTTTAAACCTATTCCATGTACATGCGTGTGTGTATTCGTGTATATTAGAATTTTCACAAAATGTTAACTCCCTAGAGCTCATTCTTAGTGAAGGAACTGGGTTTATCTCTAATCTTGATTTAAGTTTTGTTGGTGAATTTCGTACTTAACTTCGAAATCTACCTCCGCCTGTAGGCCCGAGCCGGCAGGGTTTTTTTTTTCCCTATAGTTGTTGAGAAATCTAACAAATATAATAAGGGTTAAAAATATATTCGTGTTTCAAATGAAAAACGATTTTTATTTATGTACTATTATCGGGCAGTATATCGGGCATATTTAACACATGTATATAAAGATTCATTGCCGATAATTTTTAAATGGAAACTCATACTTCCATTCATAAAATCCAAATCCGCAGCCGTGTCCAATCGTAATGTCAGTGTTGAAATTTTGTTTAATAAAGAAAAAAGCTTACCCTAAAAAATAATAGCTATAATTTCTATTTAATATAAATCATAGAAAAACCGTATTTTGTATAACCGTATTCGATATAAATCGTAGAATGTTATCACTGCATTTCAGGTATTAAAACATTTATCTAAATGATATAATTAAAGATACTGTAGCAGCCGGTTTTTAGAACCAGTTTGAAATCATATTGACGACATTGACATCATATCTAGCAAACGATTTTTTTTATTATTATCTTTTTCCTAAATTGATTTCTTGATATTGAAACGACTTCATCAAAATAGATTTTTTAACTTCAGAAACACTCATCTAAGGTACTACGTCATTTTAAAACATGCTTAGTTAAAGTTTTTATATAAATATATGAAAAATGTGCATTTTCTTCTTTGAATGACGTCAATTTCAAAAACAGCAAAAATATAGTGAGACAATCTGACTTTTTATTGGCTAATAAAACCAAATACTCGAGTTATCAATTTTTTTTAAATTATTGAGCAGTTTTTTAGATGTGTGGCAACAGGAAAGAAACGACTGAATTATAAAATTAAACTAGTTGGATGTGCCAATCCCAAAACTTTCTTCTATCTTATACATCTTAATATTTCAAAAAGTAGTTACACGTGCTTGTACTTCAATATTATTAGTTCAATGCTATACCAACTTTAATTTTCTTCGTAAATTTCAGCTTCAGCCAATTAAACGGACTAAAAACGAGTTAATCTATATCATGATATTTGTTAAAATTAATAGTTTTTCCTTATTCTATTGTTATCAGCTGTTTGCGAATAGCCGGCTTAGCAGGAAGCGAGTTCCCGCCGCTGCACGAGCCGCCGATAGACAATGGAACTACGAAAAATCAAGAAAGTATACAAAAATCGCTATCACAGATTCCCTTTACCTGGCAATATTTCCAAATTCAAGGAGGACCTGTTGGCCATAATCCGAAATTATGCATTAAAAATTTGGTTCAATTGTATGCATAATTTTATACACTTTTCGATGGTACAATAAAGAAATGGCACAAATATCGCTATTACAGCGCCCCCTTCCGGCAGATTTTTTTCAAATTTAGGGAGGACTTGCTTGCCATAGCCAGAAACGTACACAAAAAATTTAATTCAATTCTATGCACAACTTCATACACTTATTGATGCTACAATAATGAAAATGGCGCAGACATCGCAATTCTGACTGTAAAATAGGGCCGACATTTTAAGTACCGGCCTCGACCCACCCCGTAGGAAAATTATTGTCTCGGCCTGGGCTGATCTGTGCAAAAATCAGTAAAATTTGTTCAGGCCCACAACTTTTTGCAAAAAATGTACATATGAAGAAAGTATTGTAATCGAAATTTTTTTCGACTCCCGGTTTTCAACGGATTTTACTCGTTTTAGGGGTCAGAGATCCTAAAAAACATGTTTATAGAAAATGTCTGTCTGTCCGTGTGTCTGTCGCCATAGTACCATCAAAAAGTGCATGAAGTTATGCATACAATTGAACCATTTTTTTTTTACTATGGCATACAGGTCCTTCCTTAATTTTGAAAAAATCCGCCAGAAGGGGCGCTGTAATAGCGATTTTCGTGCGATTTTAAATATTGTACCATCGAAAAGTGCATGAAGTTATGCATAAAATTGAATCAAATTTTTTGTGTGTTTTTGGCCAAGGCAAGAAGGTCCTCCCTGCATTTGGAAAAATTCCACCGAAAGGGGGAGTTGTAATAGCAATTTTTGTGACATTTTGAATATAGTACCATCGTAGAGTGTATGAAGTTATACATAGAATTGAATCAAATTTTTAGGTTCTTCCTGAATTAGGAAATATTCCGCCGAAAGGGGGCCTTTTAATAGCGATTTTTGTGTAATTTTCTTGATTTTTCGTAGTTCTATGATATACCGGCGGCTGTTGGAGTGACGGCAATTTCCCATTCTGATAAGCCAACTATTCGCTAACAGCTGATTTACAACAGAATAACCGAAAACTATTTATTTTAATAAAAATCATGATGGAGATTAACACAATTTACTCCCATTAATTGACTGAAGCAGAAATTTAAAATGAAAGTCAAAGTTTATAAAGCCTTGAACTAATAATTGAAATATTGACATTTGTAACAACATTTTGAAATATTAAAATATATGAGATAGAAGAAAGTTTAGTACATCCAACTAGTTTTTAAGTTGCCATTATTCTACAATAACGCAGTGGTTAGGGGGTTGAATTCGGAATTAATTAGGGGAAAGCTGGAAATTATTTTAATCCCTTCAGTTTAGGTCTGAAAGAATATGCTATGTTTCTCCCATCGTACTAGGTGAGCGTTAGGAAATATGTATAGATTTATAGTCAAAAAACACGTTTTTTTACATACCATAACAGTATCTCCAAGCAGCTAACTCTGTCAAAAACATTTCAAAGCAAATGTTATAGAGCTTAAAATTCTGAGTAAAATGAGTACCTATACTTAATATTTTAGTTCAATATTAAGGTCACAATTCTACTTTAAAGTTTTAGACCCGTGGTCAGGGGGGTGAAATCAGAATTAATTAGGAGAAAACTGGACATTGTTTTAATCCCTTCAGTTTAGGTCTAAAATGAACGTACTATGTTTTCTTCCTCGTACTTGGGTGAATGTTAGAAAATATGTACATATTTTTTTTTCGAAAAACACGTTTTTTTTAATTACCTTAACAATATCTCAAAACAGCTAACTCTATAAAAAACATTGTCAATACAAATATTGTAGAGCTTAAAATTCAAAATAAAATGAGTACCATCATTAATATTTTTGTTCAACATTAAGGTCGCAATTCTATTTCAATTTTTTTCAAATCAAGAGCTTGAGGCCAGGAGAGACCAAGTTAACTTAACAATATCTCAATACTGCGGCCTTAATATTGAACAAAAATATTAAGTGTAGGTACTCATTTTACTCAGAATTTTAGGCTCTACAACTTTTGTACTGACAATGTTTTTGATAGAGTTAGCTGTTTTGAGATATTGTGAAGTTAACTTGGTCACTAATGGCTTCAAGCTCTTGATTAGCGATTAAGGCAAAATTTTGAAATAGAATTGCGACCTTAATGTTGAACAAAAATATTAATGATGGTACTCATTTTATTCAGAATTTTAAGCTCTACAACATTTGTATTGACAATGTTTTTGATAGAGTTGGATGTTTTGAGATATTGTTAAGGTAATCAATAAAAAGTGTTTTTCGAAAATAAATATGTACATATTTTCTAACACTCACCCCTGTACGAGGAAGAAAACATACTACGTTCATTTCAGACCTAAACTGAAGGGATTAAAACAATTTACAGTTTTCTCGTAATTAATTCTGTGTTCAACCCCTGACCACGTGTCTAAAACTTTAAAGTATAATTGTGACCTTAATGTTCAACAAAAATATTAAATGTAGGTACTCATTTTACTCAGAATTTTAAACTCTACAACATTTGCACTAGCAATGTTTTTGACAGAGTTAGCTGTTTGAAGATACTGTTATGGTATGTAAAAAAACATGTTTTTTGACTATAAATCTATACGTATTACCTAACGCTCACCTAGTACGAGGGGGAAAACATAGCATATTTATTCTAGACCTAAACTGAAGGGATTAAAACAATTTCCAGCTTTCCACTAATTAAAAAAAATTGCAAAACTGGCAAATCTGTAAAACACGGCAAATATATGAATAGAAAGACAAAATGTGATAGATTTGCCAGTTTTCTGTTTTTTTTTTTTTTTTTTTTTTTTTTTTTAATTTAAATTAAAAAATTTCGAGTTCATACAGGAAATTTTGAAAGTAGAATTTTTTCTTTATGTAATCATGAAGAGTCTGTCTTAAATAAAGAAAAGAATAGTATTATGCACTATATGGCCAAAGGTGACCGGTCACTTGCGATTTTAGACGTTTTGTTAAACATCTAGAAAAATACATGAGGAATTAACCTGAAACTCCAGGTGTGTAAACAGTATAGTATAGGTCATACATTTCCGCTAAGATTTTTTCCCGAAACCACACGGGGGGACCGTCAACAAATTGAACAAGAACGAATATCTTTTGGATAACCCTGTAAAAACTAATGTAGCAAAAGCGTTCAAACTCAAGATAATTAATAAGTGGCTTATTATAACATACTGTGTTCATTTTTATGAGGATAGTATGTATACTCGTAGAGGAAGTAAGTTTTTTATAAAAACAGTCCCAAATTTCGCCAAGTTTTTTGCTTATAATTTGCAGAGTTCTTAATATAAAAAAAGTTCTTTTAAAAAAATATGACAAACGACATTGTACACAATACTCTGCAATCAGAATTTAAAAAAAATAATAAAAATTGGATAAAAAATGAGCAGGTTTACTAAAAAATGTTTCACTGTGCAGGCGCGAATGCAATAAAAATATAATGTTCATAATGTATTAGCTAAGTATATAAAGAAACTTTTGTGAAAGTCTTAAACTCATAGCTTGAAAATTCTGAAAATTATCGTCGATAGAATAAGCTTGAAATACGTTGTTCCTAAAAAGAAGCAAAAAGATGAGGGATTGTATCAAATATCTGTTGATTAGTGCCAAGATAGCGTACGCAATATTGCACGTACTACTATATTTGGATACAACCCCCCATCTTTTTGCTTCCTTTTTGGAACAACGGATTTCGATCTTATTCTATCGATGATAATTTTCATAATTTTCAAATATGATTTTGAGACTTTTACAAAAGTTGCTCTATATACTTAGCTAATACATTATGCGCATTATATTTTGATTGCATTCGCGCACGCACAGTGAAACATTTTTTAGTGAACTAGCTCATTTTTCATCCAATTTTCATTATTTTTTCATTCTGATTGTAAAGTATTGTGTACAATGTTGTTTGTCATATATTCTGGAAATAACTTTTTTTTTATATTAAGAACTCTGCAAATTATAAGCAAAAACCTTATATAAAGGTTTTATAAAAACCTTAATTTCTCTACGACTATACATGCTATTCTCATAAAAATGAACACAGTATATTACAAAAATCCACTTATTAATAATCTCGAGTTTGAACGCTTTTGCTACATTAGCTTTTACAGGGTTATCCAAAAGATATTCGTTCTTTTTCAATATGTTGACGGTCCCCTATAAGGTTTCGGGAAAAAAACCTTTGCGAAAATATATGACCTAAACTATACTTTTTACACACCTGCAGTTTCAGATTAATTTCTCATGTATTTTTCTAGATATTTAACAAAAAGCCTAAAATCGCAAGTGATCGGTCACCTTTAACCATATATTGTAGGAATTTTTTGGTATGAATGACAAATTTTGAAATAAAAAAAGGCCGAAACTGGCCCCCTGGTGTTTGTATCTCAATGCGTCACTTGAGCCATACATTCCTATACAATAAATGATTGTTACAATGTCCTGAACCAACCCTTAGAAAACTGTAATTCCCTTCCCTTCATACTCTTCGGAAGTGGCGCCGTTGGCAATCATTCATCCATATTTGTGAAATTTTAAATAAATATGTGAAAATTCGTTAAAAGACTTTCTGTTAAAAACTGATGAAAACCTTCTCCATTGCTTCAATTTTATTATGGGACGACAAAATTGTCTCTTTTATTAATAATTTAAATTTTTATTCAAAGATCCCAAATGGCATTTCCTCACGAGATAATTCGTTTTGCAGATAATCCTATTCGTGTTACAGTGCCATAAATCTTATCTTTAATTTTCGAACTTTATCAAACAATATTTCAAAACAACTAAATTTGCAAATATATAACAATTTGACATCTTATAATATTATATTATTTCTAACTGGTAAAAAGGCGCAAGATTAAAATTTTAAAAACAGTAAAATAGTTTTAAAGACTATTGACATGTTTCAACACTTCCCGAGTTATTTTCAAAACAAATAAATAATGATACTCTGAAATTGCACGGTCTATGATGCAATGAACTGAAACGACACCATTCCGTTTTTCATGTAACGCACGTTAATTTATTTAAATTATTTTCAACTAATTTAGTTTTTCACACTGCTATTGAAGAAAATGCTTTCCACACAGGTGAGAAAAAAATATATATATAGGATCAACGTTTTGAAAGAATCCGTTACTAAGATTTCATTAAATCAGTATAGTAAAACAGGCTATTTACTTTTTATGAATGCTTAGAGGGTGTCCATACTTAAAAGTTTTAAAAACGATGATTTCTAACAAAAAACATGCAAGCCATTCTCAGATAATTTAAAATTTCATGAATAAAAAACATGCAAGCCATTCTCAGATAATTTGAAATTTCATGAATAAGAAACATGTGAAATTCAACTTAAAAAGAAAAGGGTATTTTTCAACTTCCAGTTTTAAACTTTCATGTTTTTGTAGCTGTAATTAGAAAACGTCTTATTCAGCATAAATATTTAATACTGTACTATCCTAGTAAAACCACGATCCTTGACATCATGTCGGTGATGTCGAGGGTCGCGGTAAAACCCTTGCTATCCATTTAATAGTGAACTAGAACCGGGATGGTAAGAACGGGACGGTAAGGATGGGACAGTAAGGAAAATTACCCACCTATTTTTAATCAAATCATGTTAAGACTAAGTGATAGCCACAATGTTCATTGATTTTTAGAAACAGTTATTTACATTGGATTAAAAAAAAAAAAGAAAACTTCATTTACCTTGAAAAGTGAAGAAATAAACATTGGGGACGGTAAGACTACCCATAAAGCCACAATGCTTGAAATTGATATTTAAATGCTGATTAAGATTCTGCAGTAAATTTCCTGTTGAAGAATTACAGCGATTTTTTTTATCTAGCATACTTCTGCATGATAAAAAAGTTTAAAAAAATTCTATGGCTGCATCTGGAGTGTTTTTCTGTATACAGTGGTGGTCAAAATTATAAGAATAATTGAAATTTGAACAGAAAAATTTCATTTCTGAACTAAATAAAGTGAAATTTATATATAAAATGCTTTTTTATGCTCGAAATCATTATAGAATTCAAAACATTGGAAAATGCAAAATATGAATGTTTTGCGACAATTAAAAAAATATTTCACTGTAAAAATTGGACAAAATTATAAGGCCAATGAATGTTTTTGCTTGAAACTCACTAATAATTAATAATCTCCTTCTTCTTATCAATCACTTTTATCAGTCTTGACGTCATGGAGTTTGACAGTTCCTTAAGAATGTTCTTGGAAATTTTTGACCAGGCCTCTTCGATGGGGGACATGAGCTCTTGCCTGTTTCCATACCGTATACCATTTTTGTGTACTTCGTGTCCCAAAATACACCACAGATTTTCCATTGGATTCAGATCAGGGCTTTTGGCCGGCCAATCAAGTAGTTTCACAAAATTAGCTTCAAATCAAGATTTTGAAGTTCTGGAAACATGTATCGAGGCATTGTTCTGCTGGAAAAAATAGTCTTCACTCGTTATTAACGGCACTTCCGGTAAAAGATTATCGCCCAATACATCAACACAACTCTCAGAATTCATTCTATCCTGCACAAAAACTATTAGAGTAGTTCCACCAGTTGCGAAACCTTTTCAAACGATTATTGAGTCACCTCCAAATGCACGCTTTGAGAAAATTTCTTTTTCTCGACGGAGATCATACCAGAAGTATCGAAAACCATATTGTCCATCCAAATTTAACTTTTTCTCATCAGAAAAGACGACATCATTCCACTTTTTTCCCATAGTAATGCATATTTTGGCAAACTTCATCCTCAGTCTCTTATGAAGTTTTGTAACAGGCGGTCGTGACATATGTTTACCATAGCGAACCTTTTTTTCTTTTTGTAAAACATGTCAAACAGTTCGAGCACTGCATTCTAAGTTCAATTCACGTTTTATATCTATTGACGTTTGTTTTTTGGTGCAAGCTCGCCTTATTATTATTATTTTCTCCTGTAGAGAAACAGAAGATAACCTACCTGTATGTCTTTGCCGTCCATATTTACCGGGATTTTTAGGATAATTGTAAATAACCGTTCTTGATCTATTAAGCTGTGTCGCAATTTGACGTACAGAAATTCCTGAATTTTTAAATGCATCCACTTTCCCTTTCTCAAACCCCGAAAGCTTTGTACCTAGCGACATGACTGAAAAACAGAATATGACGATCACAAACGCCTACTACGAATTTATATCGTCCGGGAGTTCCGTGTGCAGAGCAAAAAATAGGCAAATTTTACTTTTTAGAACACACAAATACAGTTGTTCTTATAATTTTGTCCATATCAGATGGCTGTATAAACCCATAATGCATTTTATGAATATGAATTTTCCACACATTTCGATAAAAACTTATAAAAATATTCTTCATTTCTCATTGGTTTCCAGCCATTAAATTTGCATAAGTTTCCGGTCAAACGTAGCCAAGATTTGGCGATTTCTGCCTTGTCCTGATAATTTTGACCACTACTGTAATTGTAGCAAAAGCGACGGTAAGGGATCTCAATTCCAGGGACAGAGTTAAAAAAATAATAACAATGTAAAAATGTGTGCAGGTTAATTTTTTGCTACCTATTTATATAAAAAAACAGACCCAGTTTCGGAAAAAAAATTACATCGAATTACTTTTATTGAAACAATTTTATACAGGCAGCTCCAAACTTAAACATCAGCTTCAGGGACACGGGACGGTAAGGAATTTCATAATATATTTGGACCCTCAACATCGTCCAAAACTTATTTATCTCGTTAATATTGTTACACAGTCGTGCAATGGTATGTTCCCCAGTATATGAAATTAAAAAAAGCACAAGAATATGCATTAAATAAAAATTATTATTCAGGGACTTGAAAGTCAAAAGTATATGAGAATGCGTCATATACAGGGTGTCCATAATTAAACGACCCTATTTTAAAGTGTTCTACAGACAAACTATTGTTCAGAGAGTTCTGAAATTTTGTGGAAAATATAATGAAGGGATGGGAACTTGTTTAAGCGAAAAGAAAAGTTCAAAATTTCTCCGCCAGAGTACGTTTTTTAAAGAATTGCACATTTTGTATTCATTTAAGATAGTTTACAAATTTTGTTTATTAACCTTACCTGATCTTAAAGATAGCATTTCACGACATACACTTATTGATATACTTAAATACATTTGATTCGCGGTTTTTATTGGGGATTTTAACTTGAAATACACATTTATGGTAGAAAAAATCATACATTAAAATTATCAACTTTATCATGAAAAAATACCATACAAAATGAACTGTACAAATATTATACAAAAACAGTTAAAGAACTGTAGGATTCATGGTATTTTTCGAAGAGTTTAATTTGAAATATTCATTTATGGGAGGAGAAATCATGTATTAAAATAATACAATTTTGGCAGATAATAATTAAATTTGCTTTTAAAAATAAATATGTCTTAAATTAAAATTATAAATTTCAGGATTGATATTACATAAAATCATAAATTAAGATATTAATTTTTTTAAACAATTAAAACAAAAATTCTACTTATCAATTAAAATTTTTGTTTTAGAATGAGATTGCCCGAATAAAGTGTATAAGTACATGATATAGACACATAGTAGTAAAATAAAATGGCTCCAGGAAAAGTTATTATTTCTGATTGTAAATGCTTTTAAGTTTTTAAAAACTAATTAATCAAAATTGCAAAAGTACTTTCTTAAAATTCCCAGAGCCCAAAAATCTTATTGTATAGCTCACTATTGGGAAGACTGAAATTTTAGGTCTGGATTTCATAAGTAAATGCAAGTGTGGAAACCAACGTTGCTATATATTTAAGGAGGCAGTTTACATCTTCAACATTTTTTTAATTTAAAAAAATAGTTCAAATGGTGCAATAACTCACTGCATTTCAATGTTGAACTAAAAGTACATTTTCAAAAAAAAGAAAAAAAATGTTTTTTAGCTGCATATTTAGTTAAAAATTTAAAATACTTTAAAAAAAAAATTGAATTTTTTCAAATGCTACTTTTTGAAGTAATATTTTTGCCTTTTCTTTTAAGATTTTCAAATGTGTATTACACAAGACTGCGCATGGAGTTTTAGATACATCAAATATTACATTTAATATAATTTTTTTACTGATATATATAATGTAAAACAGTGAAATCTAACACATCTTCATTATAATTTTATTAAAAAAACATGAAGGATAATTCCATTCTTAGATTTTTCGCGTATATAATAAAGACCATGCAAAAAAAAGTTTAAATCTATATCTGAAATAAAAAAAAAAAAAGCCTTAGCTTTTTTTAAACATGAAAGAGAAAAATATATAACCCCCCCCCCCCCCCTAAACAAAACAAAAAAAAAACACTTTAAAGTTGGCTCTTTCTGGGTAATTGCGCCGGGTATATTAATAAAACGTACAATATCTGGCGTTATAATCGCCGTATGGGTAAAAATGAGGTACCACAATATTCACAATGAAATAGGCTTCCATTTAATATTTTAAAAAGAAAATCGATTTTTTGGTGAATTTTCAGGTGAATTGTCCCCTTAAATTATGTGTTTGTCAGGAATTGCAAATATAATAATAAAATAAATAACTATACAAAAGTCAAAAATGACAACAGAAAACTAGCTTCTAATAAAAGAAAATCACATGTATTAATAAACATGTAACAGTCATTGATAAGTTTCCAGATATTTCAACTTCCTTAACACGTCCACGCCGGCGTGCATCAGCGGTGGGTCATGCTTGACTGTCGCATCGGGCGGCGTGCATCACCGGTGGGTCACACGGTGAGGTACCCTTTTCGCAACTGAAAGGGAAGAAAATATGGGGAATCTTAGGGAAAATCTTTAAGATACTGATAACAAACTTTGAGAGGCACCCATTTTGATGCTATAGAGTAGAACTCTTTTCTGCTCCTTGAGATCGGTTATCGGTTTATCTGTAGTAGAGCGTGGAGCATTTTACAACACAACTAATTGGTATCTGAGATCAGTTTACGATAAGGATCTGAGGGGAGAGAAGGGGAAGGGATAGGCAGGGGAACAATAGGGAGTGAAGTGGGGTTGAAATATAGCGATTAATGCTTATTATGATTTTTTTTTTTTTTTTAATCTTTTACAAATTTAGGGTTTTTCTAACAGTTTTTCTATTCAGACGTTTTGAATTAAACTTGTCGGGTGAGAGAAAGGTTTGTTTCTTTTGTTTAATAAAGTGTCAGAAAGTTTCGTGTTCTTGAGCGGAGAAAAATACATTTCTCAGGACAGCCTTAAAGGACTGTACAAAACTTTTCACCTTAGAACCTTATTTAGCTGTGAATAAATATATTTAATATAAAGGACTTTGCTAAAATTGTGTAAACAAGACAACTGGATATAACAATATAAGCTCAATTCCTTTTAAAAATTGAAATAAATAAATGAAAAAAGTAATAACATATCTTGCAATGCATGTTAAAAATGTACCAATCTAAACGTTAAATTGTGTTATTTTACAGAGGGGGGGCGCCAATCCAGTGTTATAATGTGTGCAGCGAACACAGGCGTCAGGATAGAGGTCTGAAGAGGGCGGAAATACCGCGCCCGGGCCGGTCTCGACTCATTGAAAAAAGTTCAGCCCGGCCCAGTATAAAAGTTAAAAGTCGGGACGAACTTTTAACTGTTATAAGCCTAGTCCGGTTTAAAAAGTTTTTTTTAAGCCCGGCCCAGTATAAAAGTTAAAGACTCGACCAGAGCCGAACCCGACAAATACAAAAAAATATTAATGGCACGGACTGATAAAAAAAAGCTAAAAGTTCGGTAAGCCAATTAATTACTTTGTGCGAGTTTTAAATATATAAGCTTTTATTTTCCTCTTTTTACAAAGTTCAAACCCACAAATACGTTTGAGCGTTTCAACGTTGTAAAAAAAAAAATGTAGCTTATATCTAAAACTTTGGCCCGAATCCTGTCCGGCAGGAAAAACGTTAAAATCTCGGCCCGAACCTGGCCCGACTGAATTTCTACAATAAATCTGGATTTTCCCGTCGATATGGTTAAAAATTGTTTCGTACGAGACTTTCACAACAAAAATATTTATTTTAGCTCGTTTAGTGTGGTTTAAAAAAATTAATTGATTTTTGCAAATTTTCCTTCAAAAATAGCATTTTTCCTTGAATAGATCAATTTTTCTTTCTAAAACCATTTAATAATATGTCAGTGAGATTTTATAAAATAAATTTTAAAAATGTTCAAAGAATATACAGTCCTTAAACGTTAATACTTGAAAAATTATACAATATTATGTCCAAATGAAACGGTGCTGGTCATTTAAAAGATGACAAAAATTATCCAAGATAAGAAATTAATTGTTTTTTATAGATTTGGAATAAATGGTGGATTTCCCTTATGATTTATTAATCTAAACTTTGTCAGTATGATTTCTGTATGGGAAATAAACCAATATTAATTCATTTTCATAACCACCACTACATTTTGCTTCTTATTTTTTTTTATACTCTTCAATTATATTTCTTAATTCTAAGATATATTGATGTATCTATAAAGATTTAGATTTTGGCTTTAAAGGTGTTCCCAAATCCAAAAGGGCGACTTTCTGACATAAGTTTTAATTTATTTTTGCTCAGAAATCCATGAAATTAGCTGGTGTTGTTGTTCAGAAACTAGGTCATCCAGCTGTTTTTCCGTTTTTTTGCAAAAGCTCTAGATTTTTCAGAAAAGAGTCAAAGTGAACGTTTTGAACAGAGTTTCCGCGCGAACGGAGAAAAAGCAGTCAAGAGAGGGCGGAAAACGGGTTTGTCACGTGATCAAAATTGCTTATAACTCAATAGGTAATTGATTGATGAAAAAAATTAAAAAAAAAACAGTTCCATTCCAAATCGCTTCCATGGCCAGGCTTTCTAATTTTATACCTTTCCGTTCAAAAATGAGTTTGTAAACGTGTCAAAACGTTTTGCGCTTGTTGAGCAAAGCAGTTTAGAACAGCCTTAAGGAAAAATTTTGAAGCAAAAGAATGATTTGTGTTCTATGGTAAATAAGCGTGTTATTTGTTAAAACATAATGTATGAAAAATGAGATATCGTATTATTTTGAAAAAAAAAAAACTTAATTTATTTAAATTTTACAAAAAAATAATAATCTGATTTATTTTATGCTATCTCTAGCGTTTAAGACAAATCCATCCTAGATGATGCAATTGTCTTGGTGCCACTGTATGTTCAAATTCGCATTTGCTGAGACCTATTCATGAAATTCTGAAGAGCTTGCAACTCTAGTCTATGTTTACATTCAACTTTTATTAAAGTGTATGGAATACTCAGAGATAAAAAAAAAATATATATAAATTTTTTGTAACTGGGTATAAAACAGCCAAGTTCAACGCATTATTAATAGACTCATAATGATACCAATGTAAATAAATGCATTTTAACTAAACTTTAAGATGTTCATTCTTTATATATACATTTGACATTATACATCATTAGGCCTTCCTTAATGCGAACTTTCATAATTCGAAATCTTAGTTCATTTGAACTTGAGTTTATTCTTTTGAAAATTTAAAACAATATTAAAAACTCATGTAATTAAAGTTTTCGAAAATATTGAGTTCCTATATCTCTCATGCATTTATTATACGGCTTTACGATATGAAGCGAAATTTTGTAGAGACAGACGTCAGAAGTTTGTAGTTTCATGATATTTATTTTCAGTCGTTTTCGAGAAAATTACGTCTATACATAGAATTTTATTAGGTTCGTAACTAGTAAATAACAGCAAAGGGGAGGAATGGATGGAAGAAGAAGCACAGGAAAATTGAAGAATGAAATAAATTAATTATTTTCTTAAGTATGTAAAAGCACACAAAATATATTTTTTAACCTTATAAAAGACTCTACTCTTTAACCCTTTCGGGGCAAAGTACGGCTGTTTCTAAAATGTTGAAATGATTGAATGACAACAAGAATTTACGAAGAAATTTATTTGAAAATAAGTAAAAGCTTTCCTTCCCGTACATTATAAATGAAAAATTTTATTTAAAAATGCTGGTGCTATTTTGGCATTTGGGAATAGGCATAAAAATGTACCACCGCCCTTCAAGACAGACGTATATAGACTTATCATTGTTGAGATGGCTGAGATATAGAAAATGTTTCTAAGGTGGAATCGCAAAAAAAAAAGGGAAAAATTTCGTTTTAAACGGGTTTTTAGCATAACAGGTAAAGCATCTATCATACAATGAAACCTGCTAAGATGGAATCGCATGAGCCCGGGAACTGTCGTTTTAGGCAGGTTTCTATCTTAACAAGTATAATTCCATGATTACACCGCATTTTTTAAAACGGAATTTTGAAAATTATATTCTAAAATGTATCTCAATAAATAGTAAATGAAATCGACGTAAACAGCAAATTTCAAATTATTTAAGGCTGTTCTCAAATCCATGTGGTCAACTTTCTGACATAAGTTTTAATCGGAAACGCATGAAACTAAAAGGTGATGTTATTCAGAAACTATGTCATCGAACTGTTTTTCCGTTTTCTTGTAAACGCAATAGATCTTTCAAAAATACCGTCAAAATTGGCATTTTGAACCGAACTTCCGAACGAAAGAAGAAAATCTAGTCAGTAAGGGGAGCAAAATGCCGTGTCACGTGATCAAAATCGCTTCTAACTTAATAGGTAATTGATTGATCAAAAAATGGAAAATACAGTTCGATTCCAAATCGCTTCCATGGTCAGGTTTTCCAATTTTATATCTTTCCGTCAAAAAATGAATATGTAAATATGTCAAAACGTTCTCACTATAAGCCTCCCTCCCCACACCTCATTCAACACATTCGCGGGCTTATTTTGGAGCATACGTGCATGGCATTTACAATACTTAGAGTATTGAACAGCGTTTTACATTTTCTTATAAATGGGATACATTTGGAATTGCAGTTCCCTGTTGATGACTTTTCTGAGACTGCCACGTGCCAAAAATTTGGTTAAACTGCCCAATATGACAGATTTTTTTTTTTTTTTTTTTTTTTTTTTTTTTTTTTTTTTTTTATCGGAAATTGTGGTTGATAAGAAACTTTTTGTATATTGGGGATTCGGAATCACTCAATTAGATTTATGTTGTATTTTAAATGTAAATAAATCTTATTTCTGATGACAAAGTTACACAACCTTTTTAATATTTTGTAATGCTATCGAAATAAAATACACATCACACTGCTGTAACGATCTAAGTAAGAAATCTATAACGTACCAAGTATTTAAATAAATTTTTAATAAAGGTTCAATGCTTTGCAGTTCATATACTGACAAGATATCTCAATCAATACATTACCTTAAATCACAGAGTTTCAAGTGATAAATTAATGTTTTTTAAAATAATTAAAATTAATAATGCCTTTTTAGTCACTACATATCATATTTTACACAATAAAACGCGGTACAAAGAGAGTCTGTGTATAACGGAAACTTGACTTAAATGGTAAATTTCGTGGTCTCTGCAAAATAACATAAATTACGTATAAAACGGAATATTTTCCCGCTTCCTTTTGAATTTAAACTTAGCCGGTTTCCTTATATTTCGCTAAACTTTTGTAATTAAAAATTTTAATGCTATTATTGCATAACAAATTTCGGAGGTGGCTACAGCCCCATCAATCCACTCACTGGATACGCCACTGTATCAAGACAAATACATTGTTTTCTTTTGTCTCAATATTATTAGTTTGAAATATGCGTTATATTTTCACGATTTTCTTTACAATGCAAGTTATCAATAATTCTGATTTTGGATAACTATAACATTTTACGCGACTCCATGGAATTCAAATTAAAATTTATTTTCTAAAGTTGTATGAAAAAATTAAATTTCACTTCAAAATATCTAGACAAATTAATTTATATTTTTCTTAATATTTCTTCATTTTCTTGTAATATCTTAAATTCAATCATAAATTTTATCTAAGACAGTAAATTGTATAAAAAAATTTCATTGTAATTTGTTTTTACTTTAAAATCTGCTAAAACAATTATATAATTTCAGTTATGTCTCTATCTGTCAAGCTTTCCCGCGCGTTCTCATTGATATGCTTCGACTGCAATGAATTTTGTATATTTTTTAAAGATTTAGTATAATATAGTTTCTATTGAAAATAACTGAAATACACAAAAGAATTCGTATACATTACAATCTACGTTTGGTAATTGTTTGAAGCACATCTTTATTTTCCGTTTTTTACTTTTTTTAGAGTACTACTGAAAATGGCATGCAACACATTTACAATCCATTTGCAGGGACACAAGAAATGCAAAATGTTTGGATTATAAGCCATACAATTTTTGAAATTTTTTTAATTATTTTTTTCCACTATCAAGCAGGACGGTCGTTCTGCCAAACCAAGCTGAAAAAAAATGCTAACCCCGCCAAACAAACAAAAGTCAAGAATAAAACGGCAAGACACCGTAACTGCTTATTCTACTGAAGACAACTTATCCATGTTAAATCGACCAAACATGCCAGCGTAAAATTCCCCATATCAATAGAACCAATCATCGCAGAAAAATAAAACCAAAACCAGAAGGACCTAATGAAAAAGATCTTCAATTTGAGACCAAATGCATCATCATAAGTTAATTATAAATAGGGATATAGATTTTTTAACATATCGTCGAGATACTGAAATTCACCGATTTTTTTCTTCGTCACACCTTATGTTTAAATCGAGGTAGAGACTTAAATAATGGACAGAAAAAAGTAAGGATTGCATTTTTGGACAGATATTTACTTAATCTACGTGCTTTTATAAAATTCAGCTTTAAAAACACAAATTTTCTATTCTTAATTAGCGAAAAACTGTTAATTAATTCTAAAGTTTACAAATTATGCCAAACAGCGATAAACCCGCCAAAACATTTTAGAAGTCTTATACTATTCTTTTACATTATCCTTTGCATTGATTTCATCGAAGAAAACTATGGCCGAGATCCAGATAGACTTTTCGCTGTTAGCGAAATGAGTTTGACCAATCAGAAGCCAGCATGTTTGAGAATTTTTGCTGTTTCTGGATCCCAGCCTATGTCATAAAAGTTTTGAGTCATTTTCTTAGTGCCATGGATGAAGTGCAATGTTTGTAGAAATGTTGGCTGGGATCCAGATAGATTTTTCGCTGTTAGCGAAACGAGATTCACCAATCAATAGCCTGCATTTTTGCAAACAGCGAAAAGTTCGCAAAAATGCAGGCTTCTGATTGATGAATCTCGTTTCGCTAACAGCGAAAAATTTATCTAGATTGCGGCTATAGCGAATAGAATTCATACTGTGGAAATCAGCTATCTCTGTAATACTTAAAAAGCGCTAAAATATTGTATCCCTTAAATATGCAACGATGCTGCTGCAATATACAGATCGCAGCTACATCCGGAGGATATTTTCTACAACTGCAAGGTATTGCTAGTCTATGCAATGTAATACTAGTAATACGAAAATCCCGCAGATGTCGCTGCGATCGAAACTTGGAATTTTAGCAGTATCGTCGCACATTTAAGGGATAAAATTTTTTAGCACTGTTTGGATAGCATAATTCCACACTAGGTATTCTAGACGCTGTACCCTTGCTACAGCGCCTAGAAGATACAGTGTGGAAAACGGCTACAAAATAGTGCTAAAAAATTGAATCCCATAAATGTACAACGTTGCTGAATAACAAGATGTTGATCGTAGCGCCATCGTAGTGATTTAAAAACGATAGTCATTCTAAAAGAGACTCTTTAACCTATTTCACGTCATTCCTTAACTAAATTAGCTTATAACAGACTAAAATATCTTATATTTATAGTTTCCGATATTTAACATTCTATAATTTTTGAAAACACAGGGTTTATATTGAAAAGAGTTACGAGATGGCGCTCGTATCATCATATTGCCGCTGAGCATTGTTGGAGATTTATGGGATACAAGTTTTTAGCACTTTTTAAAGCATTATAAGAATAGCCGTTTTCCACACTGTATCTTCTAGGCGCTGTAGCTATATCTGTAATACTTAAAGCGCTAAAATATTGTATCCCTTAAATGTGCAACGATGCTGCTGCAATATACAGATCGCAGTGACATCTGCAGGATATTTTCTACAACTGCAAGGTACTGCTAGTCTATACAATGTAATACTAGTAATACGAAAATCCCGCAGATGTCGCTGCGATCGAAACTTGGAATTTTTTGCAGTATCGTCTCACATTTAAGGGATAAAATTTTTTAGCACTGTTTGGATAGAATTTTTCCACACTAGGTATTCTAGACGCTGTAACCGCAATAGCCTGTCTTTTTCGTTAGCCTCGGAGTAGATATAGATGACGTCATTTGAAGCTGTTCCTGAACTGTGGCCAGCTCATCACGTCACACGGAGTTGATTATCTGTACACGGCAATGAACACAAAAAAATCGGCGCGCCGCTTTGTACTAATCATCGTGTAAAGATGATCCAACTCCGTGTGACTTTTAAACGTCATGAACTGGCCTATAATGTCATTGGTCACTCTAACACCCTCCCTCCTGCGTCCGCCATATGTAGCGGCATCTTGCACTGGAGACTCCTAAATGGGCTGCTATCGGTCAAAATCAAGAGAGGAAAGGGCAGAAGAGCGGGAAAGAACTCTTTTTTTGGTATCTAGTTTTTCACACGGGAAGATTGACATGTCTGTTCCTCTCCTTTCATAGCTTCATGGTGGTGAAATAAGCCAACGCCCCCTAGATATTTGAGAATGTCTTGACGCGCGTCACAAAAACATCATAAAAAGTAGGCAAAGCAAAGAAACAAAATCATTCATTGGCTCGTGGATATGAACGAGCCAATGAATGATTTTCTTCTTTGTTTTGCCTGCTTTGTGTGACGTTTTCCTGACGCGTGTCAAGGCTTTCTCGAATATTTAAAGGGCGTTGAATAGGTCGGGATCAAGATAGATTTTTCGCTATTAGCGAGATGATATTGATCAACCAGAAGACTGCATTTTTGCGAACTTTTTGATGTTTGCAGTAAACACCGAAAAGCCTGCAAGGATGGAGACTACTGATTAGTCAATCTAATTTTACAAACAGAGAAAACTTTATCTGCATCCCGGACATTAACTTTGGTTGGTTAAGACGATTTTGAATAAAATAGCCAATGTTTGTTAACTTTTCTGGTTAGCTTAATCGAAATTTTCCACGTCTATTACTGAAAACTGAGTTACTGTACTTTGTACAAAAACTTGAATATGAGTACTCGATTTGTACATATGTCACCACTCGTACATATAATTGTTCTCTGTTATGAGCATGATTCTAAGCGCAGCTGGTTAAATTTGAGTATCTGATTATTAGAGAAAGCAATAGTGGCCCACCGTGGCTGAGTGGATAAGACACCATGCCACTAATCGATTGAGAGCGTAGGTGGGGGCGGGTTCGAATCCCGCCGTGATCCCCACGTGATCTGATATATGTGTTCAATAAAACAAACAAACAAGAAATAGTGAAAGGTACAGTTGCCATGGAAACAACGACTTCTTTAATTCGTATAGAAAATTAATGAATAGTTGTAAATGACTTAAGTTTAAATAGTTAATAAGTTTAAGTATGGATAAACAGATTTGAGTAAAATTACATATTTATTGTTTCTTCTCTATAACACGATCTAAATGAAGATGAAGTTATATGTACAGTTTATACCTTTAAATTTTTTTAATCAAAAATGTTTCATAATCATGTCTAGAATTGCTAGATTTACAGATCTTGAAATAGATCTTCGATTCTTTAGATGTCTGCGGAGCTTCATTCGCGGATTATCCGTAGGTATTTGTAAAGGTAAATTTATTTTACAAAAACGTCAGCAAGAAAAAGTTAGAACAAACAATTAACTGACAGACTAACTGTATATATATATATATATATATATTATTTCGACTCTATCTGTTTTTACTAAATTTTCATCCTTCATAGAAAATTTTAAGGAGATATAAATTGAGAAAGACTGATACTTTGAAAGAAGAAATTGACTTTCCTTACTTTTAAATTATTAATTACTCTAAAAAATGAATGATAAGTAAACAAAATGTATACTGTGGTGTTTGTTCCCTGCTTATAAAGGCTATACAAGGACTAATTTTAGCGAGTAGAATTATTGTAATTATATATAATCTGTTTTTTTAAAAAAAAGAACTGATATCTACTAAAAAACAACTTTTCAAAAGTAAAAAAAAAAAAAAAAAAGAAAAGAAAAAGGTGAGAGTTGTGGCTAAAAAATAGTGTGATATCGAATTTCCTAGCTTATATTATGGTACTTATTTAACAATTTTTATTTAAAATTTACCATATGTAAGTCGAGTACCTAAGTATGAGTTGATAGAAAGCCTTTTCTTCTTTACTAAATACATCATAACGTGTTTCTGAAAATTAAATTTTTTAAAATTATGCATGATGCGGCTTGGCGGCCATCTTTCCATATTTTACACAAATTTCTAAGCAGACAAGCTCGTAATATGTTTGCATTACTAAGAATTTTGAACTTCTAGTTTTAGCTACAGACAGATAAATTAAGAAAGTCTTTTATATTGAAAAAACAAATTGATTTTTACTGCTTTAATTAATTAACCCCTCCGAAAAAAGAATCATAAGATGAAACCTGAAGTTACTTCAGCTTTATTTTAAGACACAAATTTCTAGGCACTCATTTCCATAAATTAAAAGCATAAAATGTTTGCTTTAGCAACAATTTCGAACTTCCGATCTTAACAACGCACTTGTGTGCTTAAAAATTTGTGTAAAGTATGAAAAGATGGCCGCCAAGCCCATCATGCATAATTAAAAAAAAATTAATTTTCAGAAACACGTTATGATGCATTTAGTAAAGGAGAAAAGGCTTTCTATCAACGCATACTTAGGTACTCGACTTACATATGGTAAATTTTTAATAAAAAATGTTAAATAAGTACCATAATATAAGCTTGGAAATTTCATATAACACTATTTTTTAGCCACAACTTTCACCTTTTTTTTTTTTTTTTTTTTTTTTTTTTTTTTTTTTAAATTTTGAAAAGTTTTTTTTAGTAGATTATAATAGACGGCATCGATTTTGTAAGTAGAATTTTATGATATCTACAATTTTGTCTTATCAATAATAAATAAATGTCATTCTGGTACACTTTATCACATTATCTGTTAAGCTTTTATAAAGAAACACATAGATCAGAAATTGGTACGGATATATTGAATTAGGAAAATATGTTGGGCAACTAAAGGTCGACAGGAACTTTCACAATTATTTGTGATTTGAGACTTTTGTTGTCAAATACTTATTTTGAAAGCGGCAATTTTTTTTCTTTTTTACGATCCATATGAGTCGAATCATCCCAAATTATTGCTGATAATGTTACTGCTAATTGTTGTTGTTCAACAAATTTATTATTTAAACAATTCTGATTCCATTTATATCCAATGATTTGTATAAAGTAATTTTTTGGAGAAGTAAGGGGGTACAATAAAGAGCTAAACGACTTTTGCACAAAGGCTCTCAACATTGCTACCGCGCCTGTACACACAAGGGTGATTTAAACATTGAATACATAAATTAAAAAAAGATTTATCCCTTAAAGTTTTAAATGGAATTTGTCGACATTTTTCTAAATATATTTATGCATCTACTTGGGAACATTTAAATATAGGTAAGGTTTATGTAGAAGAATGAAAATATAGATGCAATATGCATGGCTGCCAACGTCCCTGTTTCTTACCAAATTAAATAAACATATTTTCAACCAGAAAATTTAAGGAATAAAAAAGATTTTTATTTTTAATTACAGATTCTTGTTTTATTTCAATCATTACCGGAAATTTTTTGTCGAAAATAGGTTATTTGATTTTTAAATTATCGAAAGGATGGACAGTTATGCATGTACAATATAAAACCACTTTTACGTTATTCATTTAAATCGCGTTCTAGCTTCTCTTGATGTGACTATCTAATTCAGATACATTGCATATTCTGTGGGTGATAATGATTTTATTTATATTTTAATAAAATCATACAACATCTAACATAATGAAATTGGTATGCGTTATTGGAATGAACCATAACTTATTTTAGAATAGAAAATGATGTTCATAAAGTTTATCTACTTATTTAAAAGACTTTATGAATCATGGTCGGTAATTGGATAAAATGCTTTTAAAGGTTGTTCTGAAATTCAGTCTAACCACTTTATAATACATTCCTCTTTTTCTTTTTATTCTGTAACGCATTAATTTGAATTAGTGTATTTAAGTCCAAAAACAATGAAATTGAAAATTAATTTCGATTTCGCAAGATTGGTAAATAATCTTTCCGAAAATGTCGTTTCAAACTGAAATTCTGGACGCTACCGCCCGATAAACGTCGTCATAAGACAGCGATAATTTGTAACTGAAGATATAATATACTTACAAAAAACAAAAGTGCTATTACATTCTAAATCAATTCAATTGCCATTATTAATTACATGATTTTACGTATAAAAATGAGTTCGTAAATGTATCAGAAAATTTTGCATCGTTGAACAGAGAAAATAGTACGCAGCGCTTATACATTAAAAAGTAATAATACCGATTTACAATTTTCTGACGTAAAGATATAATTTACTTCTAACAGGAAATTTTTTATAACTTTTTCAAAATTAACAGAGATGAATAAATAAAAGCACGAACGAAATACCTTTGAAATGTCTTGGCAACTCGCAAAGAGTCTACCATTGGTTTTCTATTAAAAAAAACAAGTAATATAAAAATTTTGTTTTTAAAGTCAATTCCTACTTAGGCCATCAAAGAAAAATTTAATATAATTAAGCTAATATGAGCTTTTGTTGCATTAAAATATCTCAATTTGTTGATTTTCTATAAGCAAGTAGGTTTACAATGGAACTCTATGGGAATTTGGCGAAATATTACAGATATCGCCAAGTTGGCGACAAACTTGGCGGTATTTGGCGACAGAACAGGTCCCCCCCCTACGGTAACCCTTATTGAAAATACTTTCATTGAAATTCAATAACCAATGGCGGCCATTTTGTTTCCCATGCAAAACTAAAATTAATTAATTAAAATTTAATTAATGAATTAATATTTGAAAAAACTTTATTAACATCAATTGTCATCCAGTACAAGTTTAAAAAAATTTATTTCAACCTGATAGGATGAATAATGAGTATTTTATTAACGATTGAAAATTTGTACAAGATAAATATATAAATATATAAATAAATATAGGGAGGGTGTGAGCTAATAGTAGGAATTGAAAAAAATAGATTTATCTATATCGTTTAAATTGGATCAATAAATAAATGACACATATTTTCTTGAAAAATATTTATTTGTTTATTTATTTTCAAATTCAACAAATCAGTGATAAAAATGTCAAATGTAAATTTGCAATATCCATCTCGACCTACAGTTCGAGACATTTCTTTAGTCTTGATTGGATTCTAGTAGTTGTTATTTTATATCATTTTAAAATGAAAGCTAAAATTTTGTTCTTGGCTCTATACATAAAGTAAGTATTAAAAGTTTTAAAGAATCTATACTTATTACTTATTTTTGACCTGAATAGTTTATCGCGTAACTAATCCTTATCGATTACATGAAAAGAAAGTTTCCTGAATTTTTTTATCCACCATTCTCATTCCACTTGTAAATAAAATAACAGAATATTATAAAGAGTATTAGAAATTCAGAAGCAATACAGCCAAAATCAGGAGTGTGCTAAATCAAGTAAAAATCAGACATCCCCCATTAAAAAAAAAAAAAAAAAAAAAAAAAAAAAAAAAAAAAAAAACTTGGCAAGTCTGCACATAAATCTACCCTATATATATAAAATCCTAATGAAACGAATTTATGAAACGAATATATGAAACGGCTAAATGTATCGATTTTTTGAATCGACTGATTAAACAACTGATTTTGTTTCACGGCGATTTCTCCTAAAATATCGAATACTTTGCGATGAAATTAAGGCCAAAAATCCGTGTTGATCCACAGATCTCAAAACTGGTATTAGAATTTTTAAATTCGAATTAGTTTTCGAAATATTAATTTTTTTCTAATTTTAAATACATTTTTTCTAATGATGGCAGCTCAAATTTTAATCATAACAGAAATTTTTTTTTCATAATTCAGAGATGGTTACTATTTTAAATTAATTTGGCGACCAATTTGGCCTCCTTTAAATCTATGTTAAGAACAATGCTTTTTTTAAATTTCGTTATCATTTTATTAAATACAAAACTTTCATTTGAAAATGAAACATTTAAATTCATGGTTTTCACTCTTTTTTTTTTTTAAACAAAACGAAAAGAAAAATATTAGGCACAGATGTCATATACGCACCGAGGTACCTAATTGGTGCACAAATGGCCTTATTTTGATTGACATGGTAACCCGGCTATTGTTGTTTATTTAATAATAAATGTTTATTTACTTTTATTCCTTTTTTAAATTTATATAAATTATTTTGTTCTATAGTTATTAATTATTTTTTTGCTATTTCCTTTTGAAAATAATAGAAAATAATTAAAAAATACGGTACAATGTAGTAGTTATACCGTCAACCAATTTCGCAAATTATATAAATCGCCAAACCACTCGCCAAATTGTACAGATTGGCAAAATTTTTATTTTAAATAACGAAAGAACAAATAAATTAGTATAACATTAATAAATATAAAAATAAAACGTCGAAATAAAAATCACTTGATGACGTAAACACGTGTAACTTACTAAAAGTCAAGTGAATGTGACATTTACGATCAAGCATTATTGGCATTTAATCTTATAGTTCGCGATAGATTTTTGATCGACGGGATAACTAAGTAGTACCAAAAATACATATGTAACTGGCATTCAAAAACGAGGTTTTCGCCAAATTTTCGTAAAAAAAAAAAAATAAATAAAAAAAAAATAAAAAAAAAATCATGCCAAACATGCGGTGCGTATACGACATATGGCAAAATATTAAATTATGTAACAAACCATGACATTTCCTTTCAACTTCAAATCAATGTTTTAATTTACCACTCGAATAATAAAAAAAATGCTAACTGCCGAGTTGAAAAAAAGATATGGGCGAGATTTTCACCCGGCTTTTTTTTTCTTTCGGCACACATGTCATATACGGCCCCATATTGGCGCGATTTTTTTCTGGCGCCAATGTCATATACGCAACGGGTACTTAACTGGCGTAAAAGTACCGTTATTTTGCTTGATATGGTAAGCCGGATGTTGCTGTTTATGCTGTTAATGCGTTCCCCAAATTGGCGTTGGAAAAAAATCGCGCCAATATGGGGTGTATATGACATTTGTTCCAAACCTTCATATGAAAGGCGAAGGGATCAGATCGCATTTGTTTATGGCATTTGATGACTTGAACGATTATAATATAGATGAAATGATGGGGATAGAATAATATTTGGCGACTTATCACCTGTGCCTGGATAACATTAAAGTATCAAAATGGCACCTAGAGTATAAAAAGAAAAGTGTTCCGCCCGGAACTGTTGATGATAGTCACATGATTTTGGCTATTGTTATAGAGATTGTTTTAAAATATCGGTTGACAAAGACTCTGAATACTTCATTCATTTTATTTTAGCTTCTTTTCAAATGTTTAACTGATCCTCTTTAATCAAAAACGAAAACAACCATTGGATGTCTTAACAGCAACTGATTCTCCGTTAAATTTTTGCAATCAAAGGGAATTAAATGGAAACCCGTTTACAGGGAGATCTGCACAGCTTTTTCAATATAATTTAATCTCCTCTAATATTTTTAAAACCCATCAGATTAGCATGTTTTTAGATTTTTAGATTCTGCGGTGTCTTAACGGGGGTTGGCGAGCGTAGCTTGCAGGGGGCAGAGCCCCCTAGTATATTATATATATACAAACTGTTTTCATTAATATAAATAATGAACCTAATATCATTTAAAGATAAGTTTGAAGTAGTTGAAATTTTAGTCAGTTTTTTAAACTTCTCTTTTACATAATTTTTACTTTCCTCTACCTTCAATAGAAGAAAGTATTTAAATCGAAATTTTTTTCGACTTCCGGTTTTCGACGAATTTACTCGTTTTATGGGTCAGAGATCCCAAAAAACATGTTTATAGAAAATGTCTGTCTGTCCGCATGTCGCCATTATACCATCAAAAAATGTATGAAGTTATGTATAGAATTGAACCAAATTTTTTGTGTACGTTTTTGGCCATGGCAAGAAGATACCCCTGAATTTGGAAATATTCCGCCAAAAGGGGGCATTATAACAGCGATTTTTGTCTAGTTTTCTTGATTTTTCATAGTTGACACCGGTGACTTGTAAATCGACGGAAACTTCCCATCCTGATGAGCCTACTATTCGCAAACAGCTGATATACAACAGAATAACGAAAAACTATTGCTTATAATAAATATCATGATCGAAATTAACTCGTTTTCCTCCGATTAATTGACTGACGCAGAAATTTAAGATGAAAGTCAAAGTTGATATAGTATTGAACTAATAAAAAGGAAATATTGGTATTTGTAGCAACATTTTGAAATATCAAAATACAGCTCATATTCAAAATATTAGAATAATTACTTTTTTTTACAAACTGAAAATATCGTTTGGCGAATTTAATGTCTTTTTCTGCAAATATGCAAACTATATTTTTATTAAGAACTGATTGTCGGAGCACAGCTCCGGCTTCCCTGCAAAAATTACACTTATTGTTAACACGATAGCGTCCAAAATATTTGTCGTATCGACACCAAAAATGAAATGGACGTTGGTAGTGCGAAAATCTCGGTGCGTATTGAAAATCATAAAAATTCGTCAACCCTAACGGCATGAAATGTCTGCTCAAAATTTTTCCATAAAGATAACATTGCGGGTTTAAATCTATATATTTGAAAGATAAGACCTTTTTTTTTTTAGACATCTACGTTGAGCTTTTATCTGAACCAATTTTAATAATTCTTTTTTTAAATGAAAGCTGTTTCTTTGTAGATTTGTGGCACTAGCTATTTTTTTAAATATTCCCATTTTTATATTTAAGCTTAAAATTTAAAAATTTTCTATGATTTTTTTTTTTAAATGGTAGCAATTGGATTCCTTCCAATATTGTAAAGAAAAAAAAATTAATAAAGTATGTTTATCTTTATTGATGCCAATTTCTAATAAAATTCAAAATTAACTTTGTAAAAAAAAAGGGGGGGGGACAAAAAATGACGTCACGCTTTAAAAAAAACACTAAATTTTTCCTCAAAAAGTTACTACAATTCAATACTTTTTCACTCCACTGAGTTTGAGACTCTATGTGAAATACTTCAATGAGGCAAAGTGAGATCATATTTAAATGAAAACAATCATTTTCTCTGATAAAAAGAAATATTTTACTACGAACGCCTCTAAAAGATATAAATTTCTGGAATTTTACTCGCCGATACCCAGATTAGAATCATAAATTAAGAGTGCGAATGTTCACATGCAAAGTCGTAGTTAGCAAACTTGAATTCAAGTTTGGAAATATATGTATTAATAACTTATTGCGTACTGCGATATTTTTGAAATGGTGAATGTAAATTTGACAGATGCGTATGTAAATTTTGAGACGAAGAAAATGACGTTAAGTTTAGGTTTCACGCGAAAAATAATTCTATGATATGGTGAAATCATTTCTGCTGATTTTCAATCGGTCTGTTTAACCATAGCCTACTATGATATATACGGCCCACGCATTTCGCCGTAAAAGTGAAGTCGGATTCAGCTTCAAACCCTGAACCAAAACATCACAACGTGCTCTTTTTTGTTTACATTTATACCCTGCCCAGATAGCGGCTTGTTTCTCATCGTCGAAGTTTCAGAATCATTGATCGTATTTTCAGAATAATAAATTAAATACTTATATTCTTCAATTTCCTTCGATTTAAAAGGATATTTTACACAGATTAGATTGTAGTATCTTAGTGTTCACATACTTTTAAGATTAGCTAAATTACTGATTGTTTACTTGATCGTTTGGTTCATTCTGTTATTCTTTTTTTAATGTCCCGTATTTACATAAAAATAGCTTGTGTTTCATATACACGTTTTAAAATTAAAATTTGGTTTTTATCAAACTACAGTTCTCATAACTGGCTTGAAGCAGTTATTTTTGAGGAATTTATTGCTACCCGTAAAATGTTTGTGTTTGATATCGTCCGAACTAAATAATAATAATAATAGTAAAAACAGTGGCACTCCGGGAGTGCCAATAGAAGTGAAAACTTCAACAATTACGTGTGTGTTTTTTTAATCGTTAGGAAATGTTTTATACGTTGAATTGTGTAGCAGCACTAATGAAAGCATCTGGGGACACGGCAGTGCCCCTGCCAAGTCTTGAAAGCACAGCCGTAAGCATCTTTTTCTGGAAGCAACTCAGGGTACTTTTGACCCCCCAATATCTTTATGTTGGTGATTCCCAGAAACTTGAAACTTCGTAAATCTAAAGTAATGTGGAAATGGAACTAAATGCTGAAATTTCACGTTTCTATCTTTTTTATTTCAGAAGATATATGAACTTAAACTTTCGCCTTTTCGACACTGATTCACCGATCATCAAAACTCAGAGGTATGTCTTGTATCCCTAGAATCTTGAAATTTGGTATGAAGGTAGTGTTTGGGATACAATGAAAGGGAATATTTAAAAAATCGGCAAAATTTGGATAAAAAGTCGAAAAATCAAAAAACCGAGAATTTGGCACAAATGTGATATACGAACCAGGTTTGGCGCGATTTTTTAACGTCAATTTGCCGAAAGCCCGTTTTCCAATACCAGTTACAATATATATTTTTAAATTATTTTCTATTGTTTTAAAAAGTAAACAACAATAAATAAACGGTAATTTCATTAATAACTATAGAACAAAACAATTGTACAATTAAAAAAAATAAAATAAAAGTAAATGAACAGTTTATTAATAAATAAGCAACAGTAGCCGGGTTACCTTGTAAATTAAAGTAACGCCATTTTGCTGTCAATTAGGTACCCAAGTGCGTATCTGACATCTGTGCCCCGTATTTTATCTTCCGTAATCGAAATTCCCGCCAATACTGTTGGTCATTGACCAGACCATCAACACGATAAAATACAGCGTTATCGGTTTTTAGTTACACGAAATAGGTAGGTCACGAATACGGTATAATTCCTTTTAACTGACGAAAAACAAAATAATAATTTGTTTTAGCAATACGCCGGGAGAAAAAGTGAGTTTTAGCTTCCTTCTTCTTTTGCGGATTGAGCTGAAGAGGGAAAAGTTCCTGTCATTCACCGCTTGGCGCGCTAGTGTCTATGTGTCAAAATGCTAGCATGTCGGTTACGTTACAGTGTCTCGAAATCAGTGATTTTTCCCCCATCTCAAAAAAAGCTCAACGCGCCTAAAGAAGTTTTCACTTAAAAAAAAAATAATAATAAATAAATAAAAAAACGATTTTCATTAAACATTAAATATTCTTATTTTTAATCATAGAAAGAAATGGTGATCGCAGATTTAAATATCGTTGCAATATTTTATGTTATCCAAGCAATTTTGATTAAATCATGTAAGTGTATTTCTTACTTAATAAATTATATTTATTAATTATTACATGGAATTTTATGAGTACTTTAATATATTTAAAAGAAATTCCATTAGTTTTATTGTTTCAGCAGGGAAGATAGCAAATAAATTTGTGTTTTTAAACTATGCATGTTTTTATTTATTGGGGTGAATCGTGGAATACTCTACTTCTCCCCAACCTGGCGGTAAATGCGCCAAAGTGGCAACCTTGGTATTTAGTATTAACTTGGTATTAAGTAGCAACCTTGGAAGTATTCTCCGGTCACACCATTTATTATTCCGATAATTGTTAAAATGATAATGCTTTTTTTTATGATTAGAGTTATTATTTTTATTAAACTCTTTTGAATCATATCTATACGGAAAAAAAAAATGTAAGCACAATGGAATTCTCTGAACCCTGCTCAGAGCGGTTTGCTTGGTTCTCGTCGTTGAAGTTACGGTCAGAGTCAAGTTTCTGTTTTGGGCAGCGTATCAGAGTCCTCTGGCGAGCAACTTCATACATTAAACCCAAATCGGTCTGCCGGTAGTAGTATCTAAGTATGCCTTGGTTTAACAGACCAATCGCAAATTTAACCATTTGGTGGCGGTCCCAATTACAGAAGGTTAATCTTTTTTTTTTTATTCACTGTAAATGAATATGCTGCAACAGAAATGCACATGGACATTATCCGTAACCTTCCAAATCGGTGCAATTCATTTTGAATTTTAAATTAAGAGAAAGGAAAAGAAATCGAATACGGAGAATACGATTTCGTTTATTAGCGGCATGGTAACGATTTCAGTATTAGCCGTATGGCTACGAATGATAATCAAAGAAATCGAGAAAAATATAATGTCATGTATGTATTACTTATATGTATGTATTCTTATATATGTATGGTTGTATTAAAACATATATATGTTTGTATTGGGAAATTTGCGTAATCGGGTTTGTAGACGATTTCATAATTTAGTGAGCGTTATTTCATGCGCAAATTTAACTATTTGTTAGCAGTCCCAATTTCAGAAGGTTATTAATATTTCTTTTTAATTCACCGTAAGTGAATATGCTGCAACTGAAATGCAAGTGAACATTTTCCGTAACCTACCAAATCGATGCGATTCACTTTGAATTTGAAATTAAGAAATAAAAAGAAATCGAATACGCAGAATACCATTTTGGATGTTAGTTGCATGATAACAGCAAAAAACACACAAAAACAACAACACAAAACACAGTGCAGCAACAACAGTGCAACAACAAACAACAACAACACAAAACTATTAAAAAAACACAGTGTTTTAAATAGTTCGCAGATTTAAAAAGTCAGGCAGAAAGAAATCTACAGCTCAGCATGGATACAGTATTCAGTATTAACCGCATGGCAACGAATGATAATAAAAGAAGTCGAGAAAAATATAATGCTATGTATGTATTACTTATATGTATGTATTGTTATGTATGTTTTTATTCAGAAGTATGTATGTTTGTATTAGGAAATTTCCGTTATCGGGTTGGTAGAAAATTTCATAATTTAGTGAGCGCTGTTTTATGCGCAAATATAACCATTTGGTAGTGGTCCCAATTACAGAAGGTTACTCATTTTTTTAAAATTCACCGTAAGTGATTTGTTGCAACTGAAATGCGAATGAACATTCTGAAGTGAATGAGAAAAGCATTTTTGGCCTAGATGTACACTTGAAAACAAAAATATGTAGATAACAAAATAAAAAAAGTCCTAAAAGCGTAAATAAAAGGTAGCTTACTTATTTCTTGATTTTAAGATTTTAGCTAATTTTACGGTAAAACACTAAGCTAAAATGTGAAGAACCCGATTAGAGAAGAATAATCAGTGCTGAATTTCAGTGGAAATTTCGCCTAATTTGGCAGCTACAGCCAAAATATCGCTGCATTTATATCAACATATTTTGGGTCGCAAAATTTGGCGAAATTTCACGAAATGTCTCCAAGCTTGGCGAAAATTTTGACGTTAATGTATATGACTATATAGTTTTATGCTTATAATCGGAAAATGGATACAACAATGAAAGATAATTCGTGAGAAATCAACTTTAAAAGTCATAAATCATTCTGTGATTTTTTTAACCTGTTGCCTAGATGCAGTGTACATTTTAAGAAATGTACATATTTTTATATGTGTAACATTATACACAAAAGTTTCGAAAATGCCGGTTAAAAGAAAGCAATTGAGATGAAAAGAGTTATTCAGCGTAATTCTGTGTGGAAAAGTCACATAAGAATAACCCAGCTGCCTACGAGTAATTGCGCATATAACGATATAAAAGTAACTCAGATGAACAAAAGTATCAAGTTTGATAGAGGAGTATAGCAAATTACCCATGTGTGCGTGTTATATGCGTGTTACAAACCTTTCCCTTATACCATTTTAAATAAGTCTGGGCTATGCCAGACATGCAAGTCTTTGAAGGAGCTTTGAAGTTTTCTGCCGTTAGCTCGATGGATCCAGTTCCAATTTTTGATTGTCTCAAAGGTCGGAGCTACATTAAACAAATCAAAATCGCTCAACACATCCCCGGCGGTTATTCTTTCTCTTTACCATAGACTCTCTTATTCAATGAATTCTCTTTATTTTTAACATCTCTGAATTATTTTTAAGAACAACAGATCACGCTGCGTGAAAATTTTGATAATTCTGACATCAGATTTACAGATGAGCAGCAGAAAATACTTCAGTTATGCACAGAACAGCTTTCGTCATTGCAAACAAAAGTTACAATTTTCCCTAAGTCAACTTTTATTATTGGAAAAGCAAGAGCTGGAAAAATAGGAGAAATTAGTAAAACAATCATACAGCAGTTAGGATCAGAAGCTGGCATTCTTTTGGCACTAACAGGTACTGCTGCGCTTAATGTCGAAGGAAAGTTAATTCACTCAGTGCTTAAAAAAACACAGTGTTTTAAATAGTTCGCAGATTTAAAAAGTCAGGCAGAAAGAAATCTACAGCTCAGCATGGATACAGTATTATTTATCTTTATTGACGAATTTTCAATTGTCGTCTTATGGCTGAACTTGAAGAAAGATGTCGCAAAGGTACTTTGTTTAAATCCTTGGAGATATTAGGTAGTTACATCGCGTAAAAGACATCCCTCTATATAAGAGACATTCTATAAAAGACATTTTGGCTCTTCGCAGACAAAACTGCTTAGAGCTTTTGAAAATTGCTTCACTTTAACAAACTCATTCAAACAAAATGACGATCAGCAAAGACAGTATCGAAAGACTCTATATTCGCTTTGCGTGGGTCAAGTTTCAGACTACTCTCATCCCTTATGCAACGGTGGAAAGCTACACTGCTTCCGGCTCAACTTGAATGATTTCAAGATGCTACATGTCTTTTTTCCAAAAACAAGCAAGCGAAAGAACATAATCAAGAAGTACTTTTGAAATCAAAGTGGTCAATGACAAGAATGTTAGCTGACCACAATAATTAAAAGTAAGATGTAGTGAAGATGATCACGTATTTGGACTTCAGGCTGGACTTCTTTCAGCAGTTGGATGCAGAGTTTTGTTACATACCAATATCTGGACGGAGTGGGGATTGATAAGCGGTGTACTGAGTACAGTAAAAGATACTGTCTATGACCCAAAATTTAAACACCCAGGCTTGCCACAGGCTACAATGGTTCATTTGGATGATTATCATGCCACAAATTAGCATTTGAGCATTACCTGAGGCAACTGATGACTGAATAAAACACTAGAAAATGAGGATTCAACGGGCGTTATTTCAAATTTAATTTTGTACTATTAAACAATAATCATGAAAATTAAAATATTTTTTTTAATTTTTTAAATGTTATGTGTTAAGTTTATACGACTCCATGCTCCAACATTTCGGCCTGACGGATACTAGTTAAGATTATTTATTATCTTAAAATTAATATCATTTTTGAAAGATTAATTGAAAAAAAATTATTTTGAAAAGTCAAAATATTAGAATATTTATTCAAGTTTAGTCGGTAGAACGTCAGTGCGCTATACTGATGGCCCGGGTTCGAGTCCCGGCTTGGAATCTTTTTCACTATGTTGGCCTTTGCGCCTTTTAAGCAATTACTTCGAAATTTGATTTTCATTTGAAATATTTATTCAAGTGGTTCAAAATATTAGAATATTTCATATTAATTCTCCTTTAATTATCACCAATCCATAACTGGTGGCATCATGGATTAAATTAAGACGATTTTATTTAAAATCAATATTCTCTTTGCAGTTTGTTTGCTTTTTCGTCTTAAAATGGGTCGTGTGAGTGATATTCCTGAATCTATTAAACTTAGGATGGCTGATTTGTGTTGGCACGGTAAAAATCAATGTTATATAGCAAATTTTTTACACTGTTCGCAATCAAGCGTTAATAAAATACTAACACAATATTTAAAAAATGAAAAATTTCAAAATAATCGCCGAAATGGCGGCCGAAAACTAAAAACATCTGCTAGAGATGACAGGAAACTGAAGCGTATAGTTAAGAAAAACCGTTTTAAAAGTGTGCAATTCTTGCACCGAAAATGGAAAGAAGAAGGAGTTGAAGTTTCTACATCGAGAACATTAAGACGTCTCCATAAATTTAAGTTTGAATCTCGTGTACCGAAAACAAAACCTCTCATGACTGCAAAACAAAAGCGTATAAGATTGAATTGGTGGAAATCAAGACGTTTATGGAGCGAAGAAGATTAGAAAAACATATTAGTTAGTGATGAAATTATGTTGTATAGATACAAAACATACTTTCATCACTAAATAATATATTTTTCCATTCTTCTTCGCTCCATAAACGTCTTGATTTACACAATTGAATATTATACGTTTTTGTTTTGCAGTCATGAGAGATTTTGTTTTCGGTATACAAAATTCAAACTTAAATTTATGGAGACATCTTAATGTTCTCGATGTAGAAACTTCAACTCCTTCTTCTTTCCATTTTCGGTGCCAGAATTGCACACTTTTAAAACGGTTTTTCTTAACTATACGCTTCAGTTTCGTATCAGCTCTAGCAGATGCGTTTGGTTTTCGGCCGCCATTTCAGCGATTATTCTGAAATTTTCCATTTTTTGAATATTGTGTTAGTATTTTACTAACGCTTGATTGCGAACAATCTAAATAATTCCCTATATAACATTGATTTTTACCGTGCCGATACAAATCAACCATACGAAGTTTAATAGATTCAGGAATATCACACACACGACCCATTTTAAGACGAAGAAGCAAACAAACTGTAAAAAGAACACCAATTTTAAATAAAATCGTCTGAATTTAATCAATGATGCCACCAGTTATGAATTGGTGATAATTAAAGGAGAATTAGTACGAAATATTCCAATATTTTGAACCACTTGAATAAATATTCTAATATTTTGACTTTTCAAAATAACTTTTTTTCAATTAATCTTTTCAGAAATGATATTAATTTTAAGATAATAAATAAGTTTAATCAACAATAAGTTCTTAATAAAAATATCGTTTGCATATTTGCATTAAAAGATGTTAAATTACCAAACGATATTTCCAGTTTGTGAAAAAAAAGTAATTATTCTAATATTTTGAATATGAGCTGTATATGAGATAGAAGAAAGTTTTGGGATTGTCACATCCGACTAATACTACATTATTATTCGTTAATCAAATATCTACTATCTTATATCTATCATACCGGGTGTCCTAAAAAGGACTGACTGATTTTAAAATTCAATAACTTGTAAACGGTGACAGTTTACAAAAGTCATAGTTTACCGGTCAAAAGTTTTTTTACAGTGATTTTCAATTTTAGTTTGAATTACAAACAATAGATGGCTCTGCGATCAATGGATGCTAAATTCAGGCTCAATTTTCGGTACTTCGTGGCCCGGATCTCCTTTTTCCTTCTTTCCATCTCCTTTTTCCGCATGGAACAAGAGAAAGGACGAAAAATCGAGCCTGTATTTAGCGACTATTGCTTACAGCGCCATCTATTGTTTGTAATTCGAACTAAAATCGAAAATCACTGTAATAAAACTTTTGACCTTATGCATAAACTTCCTGAAAGAAATTTTTAAATATCTGTCACCGTTTGCCAGTTATTGAATTTTAAAATCAGTCAGTCCTTTTTAGGACACCCGGTAGATTCGTCGAAGAGAATAACTGAATAAATGGATTGCGACTTGGTTTTGCATACAAAAATTGTTAATTGTAGCGTACTCTGCTACTTCTTTAAGTTTGTCACTTTTTTTAAACAACCTGTATATGCCTATTTTTAAAATCAACATTATAATTGAAAAAGCATGCATACTTTATTTTGTATAATTTTACGGTATATTTATGAATTTTTTTATTTCTGTTAGTGATACCTCTGACATATATCATAATAAAAAAATTGTTTTGTTTTTCTACAAGATTTATTACATTTATAACTAGCAGGCTTCGCCCGCTACGTTGATCGATTTCTCGAAACGAACCTTGAATACACCGACATATATCGGTGAATTTTATCTTGTGCTTTAACGCAACATGGGCCTTTATCTGGAATGTCCTTCCACATTGCTGAAACCGATACGAACTCCATTGCGCTATATTTTCTAATGTATATGTATATCTGAGAAAGTTTGGGCAGTTAAGAACCGACTCTTTTAGTTGATCATATACAGCAGGATTGGTAAAAAAAGATAGAACGATATGAAATGTGCTAAAACGCATCCCTGAAAAAAAAAAAAAAAAGTCTTTTTACCGGTACAAGTCCGAACAAAATCTGTTCATTAGAACCTTTTGAAAAGACTAATCTTTCATAATCGGGTTCACCGGATTATAGAACTTTCCTTCATAAATCATAACTAAGAAGCGTTGAATATTATGCAATATACTAGAGCCTTCTCTGAAAAAATATTTAACTAACAATGCAAGTCTCATCAAAATTGCTCACTTTCCATATAGGCGAATCTTTAATAATCGGTTTCATCTGATTAAAGAATTTCCCCCTATAATTTTATAACTAAGCAACGTAGAAAGACTAAAACCTTCCTTGAAAAATTATGTAACCGTGCAAATCCCATCAAAATACATTCAGCGGAACTCAAGTTATAAGCAGACGTAACGAAATTACAGTTTGCACATTTAAAATATAGCACTAAACCTGTGCGAGACTTTCACATTTCGCAGTGCAATTTTTGAAAAAAAATTTCCTGATTCTTTTTTCATTAATTTTTAATTAAGAGCTTTTTTAAAAAAAAAAAAATCAAGTAACGTATTTTAACGAAATTTGAGTGTATTATGTCAATAAAGTGTTAAGAAACTTGTCGTATGATACGTCATTCATCGTTGTGTGTTTTGTATGTGCGTAGAAAAAGGGAAGTTGACATCAGAAGTAAAATATATGTCAGTGAACCCAATTCACATGTTATTCTAATATTTTTTTAGCAATATCTAATATTTTTTAGGTGCAGGTTTAAACTTTTAAAAGAGAATTAATGATAAAAATATATGCAAGAAACATTAGACAAACCAGAATATCATCTCATTTATTCAATCAAAGTTATACAGTAAAATATAATCGAAGATGGCAAAAGGTACGCGGGATAAAAAAAAAAAATTAACAATCGTATTTTAACTGCATTAAAACATGATGTCATCGCTTCGTGAAAAACCCGGGACAAAGAGAAATAAATTTAATAAATATAAAGTACAATTTAATCTGATACAACAAAGCACAGTTTTAAAGCTAACACGTGAAATACCACTGCTTCGGTCGATCGATGGTATCGATTCTTCTAAACATTTCATTTTCAAATTTGCTTTTTAATCATAAATATAAAATAAATCCACCCGTACGGAGACGTCACACTTTTTCTTTATTGTACTATTTATTATTTTCTTTTAGAATGATTGCTGAGTATGAAATAATGCGGTATTTTATTTTTGTGGCAACATTGATTTGAGAAAAACCTCTGATTTTATTTGTGAAAGCAATGCTGATTTAATTTTTAATTAACTGCAATTTTAATTAAAAACATGTTTTAATGAAATGTAACTGAACTATGCCAGAAGCCGTTTCAAAGTCCTTTCGAATGATACCTTATTCATCGTCCTGCGTTATGTAAATGCTTAGAAAAACGGATGTCGGCAACAGAAATAATTAGCGTGTATAAATTTGAGAAAATGTTGAATAATAATAATAAACAAAAATCTAAAAGTATGTTTCAACTCAAAGAACGGCTTGTAATTTTTTTGTAATTAAATCTTTGTAAATTTAGCACCAATATTTAAAATTTGCATGCGTAAAATTGTAAGGAAAGTATTTCACATAAATTTCTTTGAATGTCATTTCTGCAATTTCAATCTCATAGAGCAGTTGGAATAAAAGTAAATGTCCGACAAGTGCCGAAACTAGCCTTTTTTCTCCCGGGGGCAAACCTAGAATTCGTCGCCCCCCCCCCCCCCATGGCCTCCGCAAAGTAATTTTACAAAGAGAATTTCACTAAGTTTCTTATAACCGACTTTTTTTAAATTTTAAAGTATGTAATAAAAAAATACGTAATACTGAATTACGCAATCAACTTTGTCAAATAGTGATTCATTAAAACACTGAAAACGAAATCCAAAGGAACCGGAAAAAAAATCCGCTTTATACAGGTTTCTGTCTTAGCAGGTATAATTGATGGTATTCTTTCTGTTGGGAACGCGTAATTTTTCCATCTAAGACAGGATTCTGTTATATAGATTTCACAGATTTTACGGTAGTTGTAAAATTACAAATGAGGCGGTTAAAGTGACAGTGACACATTGATAGATAGCCACATTGTCTTAAAAGACTACACTAGTAAGGTGAAGAAACTCGCTAGCTAGTTAAACCTATGTGAGCGTCCTTTCCAAATTTCTATTTCTCGCTTGCATTTTAATATTTTCAAATGATTTTTTCTGTTTGGGATAGCTGAGGTATATCTCTAATCGGGTAATCTTTACTTTTCCAAATTTTGTTGCAGCTTTTATATATATATATATATATATAAAGTTACTTTCACTTTGGAACCGGTTCCGAAATTAAAAGTAGCCTCATAAAAAAAAAAAAAAAAAAAAAAAAAAAATTGCAACCAAAATCGAAAACGTATACAAACTAACAACTTTAAAAATCAACCTCATCTATCATAAGAAGAAAAATAAATAAAAATATTAAAATGCCTGCGAGAAATTTGAAAAGGACGCTTCAGTACATTTAATATTAGGCTAGTGTTGGTTCTTAAGAACTCAAAAACCAATCTTCATTTGGCGCCCCGTATGTTTTTCGTTCTGGCGCCCGGGGCACATGCTCCCTCTGCCCCCTCTAGTTTCGACCCTGCTACAAATTTTTTCAACATTAATATTGTTATAATTGAGAAGGGAAAGAGATAACAGCTTGTCTTTTTTTATTTTGACTGACATGCTGGGAAGTATACGTAAATGCCTATAAAAATGCATAGTTTCCTCATGAGATATAAATTTCCAAAAACTGACATTTTGACTAATGTTTAACTATACTAATGTACTCAATTTCGAAAGAATGCAGATAAATCCCCGACAATTACTTGATATAATGAAAATAAATGCTTAAATTTGTGATATTTTTATTTAATCTATGTGTGTAAAAAATGTGTAAGATTTTATGAACCTTTGAGCTTTGTATAACATACAAAATCGCAGCTCTGGGAGGGGTTTTAATCCCAAACTCTTCCCCCCATCCTTCGCTGCACCAGTGTGGTTTGAAACACATTTGTAAATTTACTTTTAGCTTCAATCTGAATTAGAAACCTTTCATGTATTGAAGATACATTTTTTAAAGTTTGAAAATAAAAACAGACAATCCTAATTACATTGTTTTATTGAACTCAACTTGATTTGTGTATGTGATTCAAAATTTTAATAGTTTTTTAAATCATATCCAAATATGCTAGAATTAAAAAAAAAAAAAAAAAAAATATGTACAAAGGTGTGCTTCCGATGGCAGTTCAATGTTATAATTTTTTAATGACGTAATTTTTTTTGCATATAATGTTATTCTGACATTAAAATATAATTATTCTAAAGTAGTCTTTCTGTTTCAATACTCGTGTGTAAATATCTTTGTTTATGGAAAGGAAATATTATTATTAGTGCTTTTTAAATTTACGGAGAAATTGGTAACTAAATTACTAAGTAAAATGAATTAAGAGAGTGCAATTTTAAAATAAAATTGAAAATATAAACTTAAAAAATGCGCCTGAAAAAGGTTAAAATGCTAGTTTTTAATACTATAAAACTTTTTAATCGAACTATATTACCTTTTTCAACATTAAAGAGCATTTCTTCGCATTAAAATCTGTTTGCTTCAGCGAACTTCGAATAGGTACATTAGGGGTACACACATAGGTTCTTTAGGTACATTTCACTATAAAATTTCCAGTTTTCATATTTTATATGCAATATTTTTCTTATTATAAGTCAACAAAGAGCCCCGGATACAATTAATTTAATTATTGAAGAGCATTTCTTCGCATTAAAATCTGTTTGCTTCAGCGAACTTATTGTACATTTCACTATAAAATTTCCAGTTTTGATATTTTATATGCAATATTTTTCTTACTATAAGTCAACAAAGAGCCCCGGATACAATTAATTTAATTACTGAAGCGACAGTGATCACAATCCTGAATTGGCAGCATCTTTAAAACTGTAAAATGAAATGCCCTGTAAAACACGCATTTCATTTCTTGAAAGAGGTTCGAAATTATTAACTACACTTTTGACATCTGCAGAAGTTCCAGTTCAACAATCAACCGACCGCCTGTTACCCCCAACAGCGCAACCGCGGGGACGTAGATATGGGATAAGTGGTTTCCTTGTTCGATGGTTTTAGAGATAAATTCGAGGATAAATTTCAGCAAAGATGGAATATTTTGGGGTTTGGCTTTTCAAATCATCCGTAGCCGGAGACTGGAAGAAGGGATTTTGTTGCGTTAGGACACCCAAACCGGGTCACACTCTATTGTTCCATAGAAGGCGTATACTACAGGTAGGTCACACTCGACTATGCTATAGACGGCGTGCGCTACAGGTGGGTCACACTTGAATATTAGAAAATTGAGTAATAAAAACAATTCACTATTATAAACTTAATATATTCACGACGGGAAACGAGAATTCTGGTTTTCTTTCCAAAAATATCATTGACTAAGGGCGTGGCTTCTACCTTACAGAAATGCATTTACATCATGTTGTCCATATTTCTTTAGATTGGTAGACATTTTATATTAAATTCGTACACATGTAGTCAATAAAATCATGTCTCTAAGTAATTTGCTTACTCCTTATAAACTTGCAGATATTCACAATGAACTCTGCTTGTTATATTCGAGTTCAATTCAATAAATATGAGAGGGGCGGGTCATTACATACGGTGTCTGAATAAGCAACAGTACCGTGCCGCCAGATGAAGCGAAATATGGATTCGAGCGCCATCTCACAGCGAAACACATGAATATCGGCGCCGGCGTGAACGTGTTAATATTGTCTGTTTAAGTGAGATTATTTTCTATGCAATATTAAATACCATAGTAAACTCCCGATTATCCGCGAGTCTAAATTTCTTTTTTGTTTTCTTTTTTTATCTTTGAGAAGAAACTTATTTCTGCGATGTAGGATGAGTTTTCGATCCTTTTTACTAAATATGATTTCCATTTGAAAACGTGGAACAATCACGTGCACAAAGAAGGTGCAGCTAATCTTGAGTGTGTCGCAAGGCCACACACCTGTTGATAAACAATGTACGGGTACTGAAAGTCACCCCCGCCCCCCTGTTATGATTTTGTTTCTCCCGTTTTTCATAAAGCACACCAGTTTGCTTGTTTTAGCTGAGCTGTGAACACGTGTCTTATAGAAGTTCGCGTTTGTATTTAAATTTTATAGTTTTGCATTTTCAATACGTATTTGAAAAATGTCACAAAAAAGAAAAAGAGTTGTGTTAACGATTCAAGATAAATTAGAACTGATTAAAAAAACTGAAAATGGTGCTACAAGAAAACAAATAAGCTTGCAATATGGAATTGGAGAATGCACAGTTAGGGACATTTTAAAACAGAAAGATAAATTGCTGCAATTCTCAGCCTCATCAGACAACTTTTCATCGATGAAAAAAAGAAAAAGTATTAAAAGCAGCACTTTTGAAGAACTGGATGCAGCACTTTTACGTTGGGTAAGACAAGTGAGAAGTGAGGGAACGCCTGTTTCAGGGCCTATTGTTGCTGCAAAAGCAAAACAATTTTTTAAAATGCTGGGATTAGAGGGATCATTTGATGCATCGTCAGGATGGCTGACAAGATTCAAACAACGCCACGGGATAAGAGAAATAGGTCTTTGCGGCGAGAAATTAAGTTGCGACGAACAAGCTACAGAAAATTTCAAAGAAGATTTTGTACAATTTCTTCAATCAGAAGGAATTTCTTTCGAACAAGTATACAACGCCGATGAGTCAGGACTGTTCTGGAAATGATTGCCTACACGAACTCTGGCATCTCAAAGTGAAAATCAAGCTCCAGGACATAAGTGTAGTAAAGAGCGTCTAACAATAATGACTTGCAGTAATGCTACAGGATCCAATAAACTAAAGTTAGTAGTGATTGGAAAATCAAAAAACCGAGATCTTTTAAGGGAACAAGAGCTGAGAACCTCCCAGTACATTATTTCAACACAAAGAAAGCTTGGATGTATAAAACAGTATTTATAAAATGGTTTGAAGAAATGTTTATTCCCGAAGTTAGGAAACATCTGGCGTCTCAAAATTTACCCCAGAAAGCCGTGTTTCTAATTGACAACGCCCCATCTCACCCTGGAGAACTACAATTGAAATCAGAAGATGGAAATATTTTTGCAAAATGTTTGCCTCCCAATGTTACAGCTCTTATCCAGCCTATGGACCAGGGCGTAATCACTTCAATTAAGAAAAAATACAGAACGAAATTACTGAAAAAAAGAACTGAAGAGGGAGATGATCTTAAAAGCTTTTTCAAAGATTACACGATTCTCGATAGCATTTATGATGTAAACAGTGCTTGGGAGTCTGTACAGAAATCCACATTAATAAAATCCTGGCGGAAGATTTTGCCAAGTATAGAAAAATCTCTAGTAGAATCAGAAAAGGAAGAGGAAGAAGTTTCCGTTCATAATTTAGAGAATTTAGCAAAATCTATTGCTGGTGGAGAAAATGTCGATGAAGATAATATCATTGAGTGGATTAATTGTGATGCTGACGATCCAGCCTTCGAACATGCAACTGATGACCAAATTATTGAAGAAGCGTTAGGTATGAATTTGGAAGAGAGTGACGAAGAAGATGATAAGGTACAAAAGAAAATGAGCCACGACGCAGCTTTAGCTCACGTTGAAGGACTTATCCAATATCTAGAGGAAGAGGATGACGCGTCACTTTGTGATAAAATAGTACTTAAAAAACTTCAATCGCAAATAAAGAAGAAGTATTTCAGTACAAATAAACAGACACTTTTGACGGATTTTCTAAAGAAATAAACCTACAAGTTTGTAAGTAATGAATAATTTTATTATTCCTGAAGTAATAAGTATCTTTATGTTACCCATTGTGCGTAGAAACTGTAAAATGTATGCTTGTGTTACTTGTTATGTGTATAAATTGTTCAAGTACATATTTGTGTTGATTTGTTCCCTTTTTTCAAAATTTTGTGGATTATCCGCGATAGTCGCGCCACCCAATTCCGCGGATAATCGAGAGTTTACTGTATTTTTTTAATTATTTGTAAGTACGACACTTACTGTTAGTGAAAAATGCTATTTTAATTGTTATACCTATCAACAGAATGTGTATTTTAAGTTATGCATACATTATGAAAATTAAAATTTTTATTGATAATTAGAATTTTTGTTTTAATTGATTAAAAAAAAAGAACATTTTTATTTATGAGTTTATGTGGTATCAATTCTGATATTTATAATTTTAAATTAAGGCATTTTAATGTACAAAATTTTTAAAGGGAAATTTAATTACTAGTTGCTAAAATTGTGTAATTTTAAGGCATGATTTCTCCTGCCATAAATGTATATTTCAAGTTCAACTCTCCAAAAAATATGAATCCCACTTCTTTAACTATTTTTGTATTTTTATTTTTTGCTGCTAAAGTTGTAATTTTAATGTATGATTTTTTCTGCCATAAATGTATATTTCAAGTTAAAATCTTCGATAAAAATAGCGAAACAAATGTTTTTGAATATATTTTAAACCAAGGAGCAAAAAGAAGCAAAAAAAGAAAAGAAAAGAAAGTACGTGTATAGTGACCCTTTGATGTTTAATTATTGAATGTATAATTCAAACAGCCACAACAAAATATTACAAAATGGAACTTTCTAGTACTGTTTCTGATGTACACATAAACTATTAGACTTGGTTCATTTGCTAACTCAGAACTCTTGCGTGACTCATCTTTTTCTTGAAGCAGGCCCGTAGAGAAGAAAGTTGTTTCGCAACGGAGCCCAGTGCAATTACTGCTTCCGAAAAACCGAAGCCTAAATTACCTTTTCCTTTCCTCCCCATCTCCAAGCTTTTGAATTCATTTTTATCAAAACACTTATAGGGGAAGGTGGGGCAAAATCGGGTACCATAAATGTTTGTTGTTCTTAAATACAATCAAATGGGAAAACAAACTCCGAACACCGTTTTTCATTTTAAATGAATCTTTGGCTATATTAAAACATACTTTTTTCAGTAAAGAACGTAATTGATTATATATTTAAAAAAAATAGCTTTTTTAAGACATATGCAAAAATCCGGTTTTACTCCACTGGTTGGGTAAAACCGGGTACCCCTTTAAAACTCGTGGAAATCTCTTTTTTTTTTAAAATCTTGTTTAATATAGTAAAAAAATACATTTTTGTTATATTTAACAAAACTAAATTGCACATGTGTTCTTCCTTGTGTCAAAAATAAACCTGTAGCAAATTATCTACATTGTATCTGCCTACTTATTTTACGCTGGAAGTCTTACAGTTATTTTAACTGCAAAAAATCACAAACAAATTTATTATCATATTCTCCGTCATACTGCATGTTTCGTGTGCCCATCCGTGACATTTCACACATTGTATCCCACTTTCTTTGGATTTAGAATTGGAGTAAAGCTCGCAAAACATTCAGATTTCGTTATCTTCTTCATCTTCTGAGGATGCCTCATCAACCTTTTTTGGTTTCTTTTCCTGTTGATTCTTATTTTTTTTTTTTAAGAATCTTCCTTTTCGTTCTACAGACTGTTTGGCTTCTTTCTCTTTAATATCTGTTTCGAGCTCTAATTTATAGGGTGAAGTAGTTAAAATAACAGTTTCCACTTTTTTGCCAGCTCTTTTCTCAATCTTAAAACCTTCCTGGGGATGGGCAATAACATTTTAATTGAAATTGGAAATGCAGATTGCTGGCTACACAATATAAGATCTCGATAGAAGAGGCTGGATGTTGTCAACAACTGGATGTGTGATGTCGACACTTTTAAATGTGGAAAGATGAGCTTCATTATCCTGTGATATTTCAGAAATATTTATTGCTGCAGCTATGCCAACCTATGGCTGCGTAGACTTAGGTGTTTTATCATTGATTTTTATGAGTTTCTCTGTCATATTCGAAGGAGCAAATAGATCCAGGAAAAACATCATTGTTGTAAGGAAAAATCCCTGTTTTCTCAAACCGTCTGATTGGAGTATTTATAACTACTGCTCTAAAAAATGCAGCTTTGAATGATTTTCTAACTTACTAAATTGTTACAGATCGCCCAGTATTGGAAGTACCACTTCCTCACCTCTTGTTTGTAGTATAAGTTTAGAGGTGCTATGAATAACACATCAAAGGGTTAACAGTACTTAACAACATTAAATTGCAATTTAAAATTCTATGCTAAAGTATTAACTATTCTAAAAAAATCATTCCATGAGTGTAGGACAAAAATGGGTATACCCGGTTTTGACCCACTCTTAGGTACCCGGTTTTACCTCAGCATGACACAGATTTTTAAACATGACGTCACTACTCTCAGTCCTATAGTAAAAGATCAGTAAAACTGTTAAAATACTTGCAAGAAAGCAAATAATTAAATATAGTACTTACCAATATTTAATATTTTGGCAAACAGTTAATATATGCGTAAAACCTAGAAACAAACAAAATATTTTTTAAGGAGAAGTTCAAACGCGTACCATCACACAAAAATAACCGCACACAATAGTGCTTCGTTCAGCTACAAATGCCGTAATGACTTTCGACAAGCAAACCGACAGATAAAAGTTCAAATTAAGGAGGAGCCAGCGCTACCCGGTTTTGTACAACTCTCCCCTATATGACGCAACATGTCGCACACGTAGAGCAGGTCGAGATAAAACTTACTCAATTTTTATATCAGGTTTTGGGCTTGGACTGACTCAATCTCAATCTGTCTTACATTCAAAATTTTATTTATTTATGTATAAAAAAAAATTCCTCTTTCAAAATAAAGTTTTATATTCCATTTCAAATCATTTTAATGTATTTTGATCAGAATGAAGAGAAAACAGAAATCGTGGTTTTCCATTCTACTGATATTTGCAAATTTATGTCGGCGACGCGTTACTACTCTAGAGACAGAACTGTGAATTTTCTTTCAGTTCGATTTTCTTTTGCGACAGTAGGATATTTTTTTTTAATTGCCTGTTTTTTTTCTAGATAGCTAACCTGAAATAGAGTATTTTCTGTTTTTAGACAACAAGCATCAGCTTGAGGTTTTGTTGGTTTGAAATTTTTTGTTTTCTATCGCGTATGAGTATAAAAATCAAGTCAGGGATTTTTCTATTTATTTTGTATCATGAACGTTGCCCATTCTAAGGCTCTGCTCAGCTCTGCACATTTATGAAGTCACTTTCATTTGTAAGTAGATCAGTGCTGTAGTTCGAAAAACATATTTGTGGAAACTCACCTTTTCATAGAGTAGATGTTGATGCTACTGGTAAAACATTTAGCCAAAACCCGACTTGTTTTTAATTAACAGTTATAATTATTATATTCTAATTTTTAGAGTATTGTATTTGTATAGCATTCATCTAAAAGCAATATTTTATCAATCTGATAGTAACATTTTCCATCATGAACCAAAATTTAATTGAAATAACAAAAAGAAATCCCTATATTACTGACACATCTATCCCAGAAGTTTCCATAAAGAACGACGAGAGGCGTTTTCTGTGCTCTTTGATTTAGGACAAGCTGTCTCGTCTCGTCTGCTTATCTTCTTCTTGATCGCAATCAAGATTTCCAATATGGTTCAGGAAAAAATTCTTTTAAGGGAGATCCTACACGACTTATGAATATAAGTGAACTGGCTCTTTCTATAAGGAGTGAATTTCTCCCATAGGTCATGATGTTATTCATACAGCTGAATGCTCTTTCGCATTCTGACGTTGAAATGGGTTTAGTTTTCACAGTCTGGAGAAGAGGATTTAGCTCTCTAGGTTCATCTCCAGTATCAATACACTTGATAATTATCGTTATAATAAATAACAATAATTATAGTTTCGTTTGAAAAAAAAAGAAGAGTTTGTGCTCGTGCGCGATTTTTTTTTTTTTTTTTTTTTTTACGGTAACAAAAAAAAATATTTCTGGAACGGCGTTCCCACCCAACTACAGCACTGAAGTAGATATAATTGCCGCGTATTACTATTCTGATAGATAACAATTGATCAGTGTTTCCGCTTTTTCTATATAAGCATCGAATCGGTGTGAAAATTTTAATTTAATTTGATTTTCAGTGACTCACTACAAAAGACTGTTAATGCGGAAGGAATCGATTATAGTTTAAGATAGGCACCTTTTATAGGAAATTGAAAAACATTATTCCATTCTTCAGCATATAAATATAATTTTCTGTAAATGTCATTCATTTTTTCATAAAAAGGCATAGCTGCGAACTATCTTTTTTTGTGGTTACACTATTTCCGAATCATAATCCTTACCACATTTAATCGCAGAATTCTGCAATTAATTAACATTAAAATTAGGAAAAGATTACTATTCGGAAGGAGTGATAACTAAAAAGTGAAATAGTTGACAGCTAAGTATATGCTGATAGATATATTTTTATTTTTTATTTTGCTAAAGAAAAACAATGCTTTAAATTTTGCAAATAATGTATAAAATATAAATATGCATATTGGAGTGTCGGGGGGGGGGGGGGGGGGGTACAGTTGTTAGTACCGGTACCTCAGAATATTAGGGCTACGGCTCTTTTTTGTTATAAATTAAGCGCTGATACTACATGAAATAACTTTTATATAAAATGACACTTAGAAATACTCATTACTTAAAAGTATTTAATGGTAACTTTTTGTTACATAATGCATTCAACAGTAATAGTGTCTTCTTGCACTGGGGTAAGCAGAACTCCTTTTAAACAAAACAGGTGTACAACGTCCTTTTCCATTTTTTACTAGTAAACTTAACAAGCATCATTTCGAAACTGGTTTCTCTAACAACGAATTATATAATATACAATATGGCAGAAGAATAGGAACGGCGAACGTTGGTATATTCCATATTTTTGAATAAAAGGATTTTATAATCACTTAAGGGTTTTAATAGGTAATAACTTTGTATTTTCATAAAGAGAAATAAATAAAAAATAACAGTCTATATTGGCGTAAAGGAAAAATTAGCAAGAAAAGAAAATTTTGGTTGGATGAAAAATGATAACGATATCAAACGACAAATCCCCCTCCCCTTACATGTATTTTATGATATGAAGTGCCAGATCCTCTCTCCCCCTAAAGCAATAACGTTATATATGTACAACACCTTATACGAACGATAGCATCTCTAAACTGTAGAAAACACACCCTAAAATATCAATTAATTTCCAAATTTTTTGAGTGAAACAAAATTTTAATTTGTATTGTATTTAACCGATAACCATAACTGTTTTCCTTAGAGAGGAACTATAAAAATAATCATAGATTTTCAGAAAGAAGTAGCACTGTTTGAAGTTCAAAGATTTTTCCACTAGATGCAGTATACGATGTAAAACTGCAGTTTTTATTAGACATATAATCGTAGCTTATTAGGAATGTAATAAAACACAAAAGAGAAGAAATTTCAATGCCCATTCCATGCCTCATTAATACCATATTTAAATTGTAATTTTTCAAGCGCAATAATTGCCTCTATTTTGATGCTAGTGTTTAGTACCTTTAGGCTTCATTTTAGAAGACGTTTGGCCTCATTTGAAAAAAATTATCCCGGCAGTCTTGAGGTAGATGAGGTAAGCATTTTTTGAGGAAGCTTTTGATGCTCTAAAACAGGGTTGTCCAACCCGGAACCCGCGGGCATTATCTCGCCCTTTGGAGGATTTCTTGGTGCCCTTTCGAATGTTTCCTTTTATAGACTTTTTTTAAAGTAAAAAGTCCGTTTTAAAAAATGTTGAAAAGTTTTAAATCATTAATATGTGCATGCTTTTTATATTGTATGCGGCATCAAGGTTTTCGGTTCTTTACTCTATCAAAGTTTTTCAGATGAGTTGCCTTAAGGGAAATATAATTCTAAATTTACTATATTTATACATTTTCTGAAATTTTTACATGGGTATGGCTGTGAGATGTACTATATGCATTGTATAAGACGTGTGTGTGCCTCCCGAATGTTCATATTACTAGCTTTATTTAAAACTAAAAACCAAACTTACCTTAAAAAATGTTTTATTTTAAGCATTTACATGTTTTTCTGTTGTAGGCAGACTTAAGGTTTTGTCCTACGAAAGTTGTTGTGACAGGCTTCTCTCGGAGAAATGTAATTCTACATTTACTATGATTTACTCCCTCCGCCCCAAATTAGTTGCGACATTTAGGTCGAAAATTTTGTCCCAAATTAGTTACTAGATTTCAAGTGGGTGGAGTCATAAATAACTTCCGATGCAGTTTAGTAGATCGACACCATTTTGTAAGGATTCTACCATCAGTATACCATAAAGATAATTTTCTTCCTAAATAATTACCGATTCATTAGCTAGAAGGTAGTTTTATGCAATTACAGGTGGAGGAATCCTTACAAAATGGAGCGTGGCTTAAGAGCTTGCGAACCCTGGATTTTTAAAACTAATTTGGTTCTTATTTAAGGAGAGACGAGGGGGGGGGGGGATGCTTGGTAAGTAAATGTTGTTAATTGATAGCATAGCACGCTGAAATCTCTGAAAAATGTTCAAGCAAAATCATAAAATCATCAGTATCAATAATCAGTAGAAAAGTAATCAAATGTAGCAACTAATTTGGGATAGAGGCAGTATATTTATTCTGCAGTCTATTTTTACATGGGCATGGCTATCCCTATGAGATGTATATGCATCGTATAAGACGTGTATGTGTATGTGCGCGGCGTCTGTCTTTGGAGTGTTTCCTGTTACTGTTACTTGCTTTTTTAAACCTATAAATCCATTTAAAAGGTGTTTTATTTTGAACATTTAACACATTTTTCTATGGTAGGCAGCATTAGGGTTTTGGTCTTTTTATTCTACAAAAGTAATTGAGATAAGCTCCTCTTTAGGAAATGTAATTCTACATTTATTACGATTTATATTTCCGCTGTAGTTTATCTTTGCATGAGCATAGTTATTGCTGTGAGACGTATGTGCATCGCAGAAGATGAGTATGTGTCGCTAACACTACCGACTTAAAATAACATCGTATGTTTCCAGTCATGTGAATAATGGCGCCCTTCATTGTAAGCTAACAGCTAAAGTGCGCCCCTGGTAACTGAAAGGTTGGACTGGCCTGCTCTACAAGGCAGCATTCGGATTCATCAGAGAAGCTGGAAGCGGATTTTACAGCAGACGAGCATCTGGGGAAAGGACGACTGTTAACAGTAGAACTTTGAAAATACAGTACAGCCGCGATTATCCGCGGAATTGGGTGGCAAGGGCACCGCGGATAACAAAAATCGCGGATAACCCGAAAGAGACAGGGGGTGCAAGCTTGAAAAAAAGAAAATTCAACATGAAAACTATGTTTTAGTGTACAAAAAACATAATAAAATGTTTAAAATACCTACATATGCACAGTACAGCCAAAACCTTTGCTTTACGCCTAAATGGCTAAAATAAAGAACAATAAACAAGAAACAATGCCATACATACCGTACAAAAAGTGTTGAGCTTGTTTTGCTTCTTGCTTTAGAAGCACCTTTTTTATCTCAAAAATGAAGCTATTCTTGATATGCTCTCCTGGAATTTATCATAATATTCTTAGCTAATTGCTAAATATTTTAATTGCTCTGCTTACATTTAGTTAATAAAATCAAGAAAAGATATCAAGACTTTATGACTGATATTTTAAACATGGCAACCGAATCTAGAAATATTCTTCTATTACTTTCGAATACATGAATTTTTCTGTTTATATTTATTAGTAGGGCTTACTGTATTTTCCTTGCTTAAATTTAAAAATTTGATTTAAAAATTTGGCTTAAATTTAAAAAAAAAAAGTTCGCTTCGCGGATAAACCGCACCGCGAATAATCGGGGCTTTACTGTATACGCCCCCCATTTCAACAGAAGAGAAAGGGAAAAACAGTCTTCCCTCAACGTGGTTTAGCTTTCCTTTTTCGCTTGCGTTTATTATTCGTTTATGTTAATATTAAAATCATAAATAAACAACGAAAAATCTCGAATTTTATAATTTGATCAAAGAAAAGATTCAATTTGAAAATAAATAAATAAATAACTTCAAAAGGAAATAAATTAAAATATATATATGTATATAGTAATGGTTGTTATTGATGTAAAAACCTTTTGTTATGTAAACCTGTAAAAAAATTATTTTTATAGCTTCATATTTTATTATTATAATATTTTACTATTCATTAAAAAAAAAAAAAAAAAGTCGATATGCCAATTTTGCAATACATTTATTTGGCAATGAATATTATTATTCGAAATTTATCTGCGTTCACGGAATACTGGTTTTTTCCCCCTCGGAGCTCATTTTTACGGTATTTTTTATTCTGTTTTATGTATTTACATTTCTATCTGTTTATCTATCCTTTGTTAAAATAGGCCAATTGTAATAAATGTTCAATATTTTGCTAAGATTAGCACCAACCTTAAAATATTCATCGTATCTTACCCCCTCCCCCTTTTTTGCGTTTGTAAGCTTATGTCAAATTTTCCAGATAAGGGAATTTAATTTGAATATTTTATAATGCCTTTTTAATATTTTATTAAATGGTTTTCTGGTGGAGATATGAGATAATACATCACTTAACGATTACGTTTAGATTTCGCAGAAGGAGATGGGAGTACATTTTTCATATTCCGAAAAGGGAAGAAAATATCAGTTTTCCAAAGCAAACGAATAAATGGCAGCATCTAAATTGATTCTCACATAAAATAAATGTTATTTTCATCTCAGTCTGCAAAATGTCTAAAAATGCCCCAAAAACAGTATGACCCAAAAAAGCGAGAAATTTTCATAAGTATTTAATTTAAATCTTTTTCAATAAAATATTTTGAGGATTTGTAGATTATTTACTTGTGTAAAGCTCTTAAATTTGTGATTACGTTCATTTAGGTTAATGGTTATTATATTGATGTTTTCAAGGGGGTTTGCAGTTTTAGATCTCTATTTCTCAACCTGAATGACTAAGCGCCTAAAGAATCCATTTCAGAAAAGATATTTTCCCTTTCATTTACGATGTCATTTTGTTTGGAAAAAAAAAAACAGTGAATAAGCATTTGTATTATTATTTTAGCTTCGGAACTAAAGAGGTTAAAATGTTGAGGCTTCAACATGTTTTTCAATAAACTCTACTTTTAAATGGAAAATCCTCCTTATTCATTTCACAAAATTAAGGACCCGGGTCCGAAAACTAATTCGAATTTAAAAATTCTAATACTAGTTTTGAAATCTGCGTATCAATATTGATTTTTGGTGTTAATTTCATCGCAAAGTATTCCTTATTTTAGGAGAAATCGCCGTGAAACATAATCAGTTGTTTAATCAGTCGATTCATACTTGCGTTTCATACTTCCATTACATACTTCCGTTTCATAAGGATTTTATATATATAGAGTAGATTTTTATTCACATAGCTGTAATTTCTCACTATTATCAGAAAAAAAATTTTCTCATTATAACATACAGTTAAAATTATTTATTTTCTTTCTTTTCCTGAAATATAGATTTTTAGAGCTGTGTAGCTGTATTTTTTTTTTTTTTTTTTTTTTTTTTTTTAAATATAAATTTATACAAATTTTGGAAAAAAAAATGTAAGGAAATTTCTGCGAAAAATTTATTTGAAAACAACTTTTAAACATATGGAAAAATCCACCTGTTTTAAAACTTTTATTTAAAAAAAAATACCATTTTCAATATTAAGAATCTAAAACTTAAACTGAAACATAGTTTGAGTTTAGACTGAAAAGCTGTACCAAAACTAAATACACAGGAAATGAAAATTATAATTGCAATGGAAAAAAAAAAGTAATATTGTAAAATAATACCAATTTTTAAACAATGGAAGATTTGAAAATGGGCATCATTTACTTATTTGAAAACCAGTACTATGTAGATGGGATGTGCAATACAGTTTAAAATTGCTTTCAAACTGCAGTAATATTGGTTAAAACTTACAAGTTTTTTTTTTTTTTTTTTTTTTTTTTTTTTTCAAATTATCTCTGTAGTGATATATTTCAACAAATGCAACTGAAAAATCCTTTCAACAGACACAGGATATATTACAAACACTGGTGTTAAATTAAGCAAGAAAAGCTACTGTCAAAATTCTGTGGCTGAAAGGAGAAACTTTTAAAAGCAAGCTGGCTTGCTTGCTCTCTCTCTCTCTCTCTCTCTCTTTTTTTTTATAATATAGTCCTGTAAAGGGAAAATAATTTTTTGTTAGTGTGCATAAATACAGTCGAACCCGGTTAAGACGCGTTTCAAGGGAGCGGGTCAAAGTCGCGTATTAAGCGGGATCGCGTATTAAACGTGATTTGTATAATGTTGCAGGAACTGGGTTTATTTACAGCATCTAATCGTCTAAATGAACTGTAAAACTTTCATTTATATGTTTACGGTCGAAAATTGTATCTTTTAGGTATATTTAGATTAAAATTTAATTGAATTCAACTTATCTCATTGTTTCTTTTTACAGAACCAAATGGGATAATAACTGAAAATAAAAAGTGAATTCAAACGGCTTTATTATGGATTAATATGCTGCAATCAAAAATAAGATTAATAATTCGTGCTAGACTAATTTTTTTTTAAGAGAGCTAAAAAAACATTTAATCTTTGAAGCACTTGTTAAAATCATATTGGTAGTTGTGATAATGAGTACAATTATAATCTGTCCTTCTTTTCATTATAAGAAAAAACTATTCTTATTAATAGTATTTGTGTAACAAACATTGTTAGCATAGCAAGGAGTAAAGAAAACATAAAAGAATTAAACAACTGCAGTCGTATTTATTTAATATTTACGAGTTAATTTTTTTGCCTATAATATGTATCATGAAACATAGTAAGGATATAACGTACATTTAAAATCTCAGTAACAATAGGTATACTAATATTTAATCATAATAATTTCATGACATACCTGAGTACCTGAATTCTTCTATCTCTCTCTACTACAGTAAAAACATACACGAAGCGAGAGCCAAAAAATGTTAGGACGCGGGATCAAACAAGAATTCTAGTGTTGCTAATTTAGCGGATTTTTTAAAATTCAAATATTTGCCACTATTTCCGATTAGTAATGTTCGCATTAATTAATCTGTTATTAAATAAAGTAAATATTACTGTTCGTAAGCAGTGTTTTAATCTGAATATAAAAAATCTGGTAAATTGGCAACATTGAAGAAGAGACAAGAAATTCACATCTTGATCAATGAATTCGCCTCTTAACCCTCTGTCTACCAGAAGGGTCCAATGGACCCGACATGTACATTCAAAATATTTATTCAAACCAGAAATTTCTTCAAAACAAACTAAATGTATAAATCAGACAATAATAAGTTAAATAAACAAATTAAATAGTTTTAAGTAAAAATTCTGGTGTAGAATGTTTTTATAAAACTTGAGTAAAATTTCCGGTAGTTCTAGGGTTAAGCGTGATTTTTTTGCCTCAAAGGACCGAAAATCTCTCGCGTATTAAGCGGGATCGCGTATTAACCGTTCACGTATTAAACGTGATATTGTTGCATTAGCCTTATGGGCGATATTCAAGGGACCGGAAAAAATCCGCGTATTAAGCGGGATCGCGTATTAACCGTGAGCGTCTTAGCCGGGTTCCTCTGTATAAATTGATTACTAATGACTATTTGCTTAACACATTCACGACGGGAAACGAGAATTCTCGTTTTCATTCAAAAAATATCATTGACTAAGGGCGTGGCTTCTACCTTACAGAAAATGCATTTATCCCGTTGAGGGGCGGTGGGATATATTTTATTCCACCTACGATTGATGAAGATTTGCGCCAGTAAAAGTTTATTAAATTTTACTTATGTAGCTTTGGTGGAAAAGAGGTCGTAAAATTGCTTTTACTTATTTTGCAATACATCTTTTTGCAGATTCCGGTGTAAATTCGACATTACAAAAACACAATTACTTGCCCCTCAAAGGGTTATATGATGTTGTCCATATTTTTTTAGATTGTAAGACATTTTATATTAAATTCGTATATTGAAAGATATTTACCGATGCATAAACTTGGGAAACCTATCTAGAACACCAATTCATAGCTGCCAACCTTTACGCTTTTTTGCTACCACTAAAATTTAATAGAGGTTTTCGACTTGTTTAATCGTGAGATTTTGATGATTAAATTAGACAATCTTTACTGTAAAATTTTAGTGGTAGGAAGAAAGCATAAAAGTTGGCAGCTATGCCAATTTACAAAAGACTTTCAAAACAGAGTGAAGCTTCTACTGTTTTAAAATTCAGATTTGATAAAAATTGCCCTTCGGGAATGCGTTAATATTCTTAAAAAATAAAAATGTTAAGCGAAAAGCCATTATTACATTGTTTTTACATATGCCATGATATTTTATTTATTTACTAATTAATTGTTCTGATCCTTACAGTTACAGAGCACACATGCAAATAAAAATATGAAAGAAAAAGTAAAGAATGTTGCAAGAAATTCAAAAGAAGTGTGATTTTAAAAACTTCTTCATCATTTTAAAATTACGTTTTCTAATTGAAGTTTTCTTTTATTAAGTCAATTTCCTTCGTAAAACCGTCTAATAAAATGACAGCAAGGCATTATGAAATACTCAAATAATAATAAAAAAAAGAATTACAAAAGTTACAGATTTCCCTTAACTGGAAATTTTGAATTAAGCTTAGGAAAAAAAGAGAAAAAGAATGATACGTTGATTATTTTTAAGAGGCTGTTGATAATCTTAACAAAAAAATAAAACATTTACAAAATTTCGCCTATTTTGATAAAGGTTACTGCAAGACGAGATGGGTATATAATCATTCATTTATAAATCCTAATTAAAAATGAGTATTTTAAAGATGAGTCCTCTGAGGAAAAAATCAGTATTCCATGAACAGACACAGATAGCTTTCGATATGATTATTAAAAATATATAATTTATTGTCGAATAAATATATTGTCTATAAAAATATTGCAGAATTGACAAATCCATTTATTTTTAAAGTCTATTACAAAAATATATTGAAATATAATAATAATGAAAATATTTTTTTGCAGATTTATTTAACAAAAGAATTTTTAGATAAATTACAGCCATTACTAAAATTCTTTTAATTTATTTCCTTTCATTATTTGCAAAGTCGATGTATTCTTTGTTCAAATTATAAAATTCAACATTCTTCGCTGTCTATTTATAATTTTAATGATTTCCATAACCGAATAACATATGAAGGGAAATTACAGAAGGTTGGGGGAAGAACAGAGGATTACTCCCCCTCTATCCACAGCTGAAAAACGAAGGGGAATAGAAATCGTTCTCTCCCCAGACGCTTGTTTAGAGCAGTGAACCAGGACTTAATTGATATAATACCATTTGACTTGATATTTTTATAGCAAGATGACCTTGGGTAGAGTTGCGACTTTTCAATATTATCAAGCTGTCATTGTTAACTGTTGTTCTTTCACTAATATTAATTATCACTAAGTCCGTGGATGTTGACAGAACAAACAGTTTATTAAACGAAAACACTGCACAAACACATAACAATTAATTTAAAGATAAATTTCTCACACAGATTACTTTTTCATAATAACTTCACACAGAATAATTTTTACGTCTACACTCTTCTATTGTTCGCACGCAGACTGAGTGCGCCGGGGGAAAAGACTGGCAGTGCGCAGATATAATGCGCATAAAAAATGTTCGCTCGCCTTTAAACCCAACACACCCCTCCTGCGAGAGATACATTTTTTTTTCTTTAAACAATTCCAAAAAACACATATACACATATGTGGCGACGCCATCTTGCGCGGTCAGTAAAACGAGTTTCTCGCAGGAAGCGATAGAGCTAGCCTTTTGCTCGGCACGTAAGATCTCTCTTTCTGACCGTGGGTTCTCCGGTTCAATCCCTATCGGCGCCCATCTCCTGCAACATACATACAAAAATTACACACAAATTACATACAATAATTACACATATCATAATAGTGAAATACTTTCCATAGAATATAACAACTTATCTTCATTTACACCTTTAGTAAGGAAATCAGAAATAATATGTTCACTTTGAACATATTCCAATGAAATAATACCTTCTGACAATAAATCCCTGACAAAATGAAATCTTAAATTCATGTGCCTAGATTTATTTGAGGATTTTGTACATTTAATCCACTGTATTGCTGCTTGGCTATCAGTGCTTAAAATTATGGCATCTTTTATAAATTGGTTACAATTTAACTCAGACAATAAGTTTACAGTCCATATTACATCCTTACAAATTTCTGAAATAGAAAATAATTCTGCTTCACATGTAGAAAGACTAACACTTTTTTGTTTACGACATTTCCAAGATACTAATGACAATACAATACAACTCCTCCTGAAAAAGACCTTCCATTTTCTCCATTTCCCTAACTAGCATCTGAACTACTATTTAAATACCCAAATTCGTTGCTGTAAAATATTTTTTTGTCTTTTGTACCTTTTAAATACCTTAATACTCTTTTAGCCAAAATGTAATGTCTTTTCTCTGGTTTGTGATTAAATTGAGACAAATAAGTTGTGACAAATGATATATCAGGACGTGTTCTATTGGCTAAATATAAAAGCTCACCAATAATTTCCTGATACATAGTTATGCCAAACAATTCATTTGTTGGAGGAAAACTTTTATCTTCACCTTTAACAATAGGTGTTTTCACAGATTTGCAATTTTCTAAATTATGTTTTACCAACAATGACTCAATATATTCCACTTGTGACAAACTTATACCTTTTTCATGTTTTTCAATTTCTATACCTAAAAATTTAGAATTCTTATTTTCGTACAATTCGAATACATTTTTAATTTTAGAAACAATATTTTCATACATTATTTGATTATTACAAAAGATAGCTAAATCGTCCACATACATACATAATATAAAAATGTTATCACTTTCAACTTTAATGAATACACAGTTATCAGAAGCTAATTGATTTAATCCAATATTACCAAGTTCCTCTTTTATTTTTAAATACCAATTTCTACCCGATTGGGGTAATCCATAAATACTCTTTTTCAGTTTGCAAACTTTATTAACCCCTATCAGTTTTTCATATCCAGTTGGTGGTGACATATATAAAGTTTCTTCCAAATCACTGTATAAATATGCTGTTTTTACATCAAAAAACTTAACAATCAAATTTAATTTAGCTGCAAGTGCAATTAGTAATCTAAATGACTCAATATTTACAACAGGTGAATACGATTCAGTATAATCTTTGTTTTTAATTTGATTAAATCCAGCTGCCACTAATCTGGCTTTATATTTTATTTCCTTACTGTCGCCCTCTTTTAAAGCATAGACCCATTTACTTTTAATCAATTTCGTTTTTTCTGGCATATCAACGATTTCCCAAACATTATGCTTAATTAAAGAATCCAATTCATTTTTCATAGCTATTTCCCAATCATGTGAATTCACACTATTTATTGCCTCTAAATAATTGCTCGGGACATTATCAGTTAAATTAGCTGACGAATATTTACTTTTCAATCTTTCTGACCTTCGAACTTCAGTCATATTTTCACTTCGGTCTTTTATTTTGTTGTTTCGATTCCTTTTCTCCGCGCTCTCCGCGCCTTCATGTCTAGCTGGAGACAAATTAAGTTTTCTTAATGGGGTTGCGCAACCGTTTTTTATTTCGCTTGTATCAGAAATTTCTAAATTGAGAGATTTATTCTTTTGATTTTCACGAATTTCATTCTCATCCGGAAAATTTTTATTTATTAGCGGTTCAATATCCCAACGCTCTGAACATTTACTTAATCCAAAATATCTACTTCCCTTTATAGTTTCATTGAACTTAACAGAACGTTCCTCAATCACTTTCTTATTTTTTACATCATAAATACGATAGCCCCTCCTATCTCTAGCATATCCTAACATAATTCTACTTCTTCCTGGTACATCGAATTTATTTCTCATTGTTTTAGGAATATGAAAATAAGCTAAACAACCAAATTTTCTTACATAATTTAAATTGGGCTTTTTACCTGTCCAAATTTCTAAGGGGAGTTTTTCTTTTCCTTTACGGGGTGTTATATTAGATACCTGTGTACTGCAATTGATAGCTTCTGCTCAGAATTTGGTGGGAAGTTCGCTTTCATATAATAAAGACCTAGCCCTTTCTAATAGAACTCTATTCGCCCTTTCAGCCTTTCCATTGCTTTCGCTGTTATATGGGACAGTTTTTTCGTGAAAAATACCTGCATTAGCAAGATAATTGTCAAATTCCGTATTTACGAATTCGAGCCCATTGTCACTTCTCACTTTTTTAATTCTTTTACCCATAAGATTTTCATATTTAGCTTTAAATTTATAAAATACATCAAATGCTTCATTTTTACTTTTGAGGAAATAAGTAAAATACATTCCAGAAAAATCATCCACTAGTACCATAAAATATTTTGCCCCACCAAGTGATTCAGGTTGTATCGGGCCACATAAATCCAAATGAAACAACTGCATAATAGCAGAACTTTGGTCAATATCAATATTAGGATGACTTTTCCTGGTTATTTTACTTATGTCACATGTATCACACTTAAAATCAGACACATTTACATCTTTAAGATCAATATACTCTTTCATTTTTAACATATATTTTAAATTTAAATGACACAATCTGTTATGCCACAGTTCATAATTACTAGCACTCTTATCAGTAAAATTACACTCAGAATTATAGGCAGGTTGAAGTTTAATCTCTAATCGATTATCATTTTTAAATGCTTTAGTTAGAAATTTATTATATTTGTCAAAAATTAGCACACAGTTATTTTCAGAAATAATTCTACAACCCTTATCCATTAAGGCAGTAACAGATAATAAATTATATCTCAAATCTGGTACAAAACTAACATTGTTTATTGTTAAATGTATAGAATCATTTTTACTTACCGTATCACATGATACCGTACCTGTACCCTTCGAAATTATTTTGGAATTTTTACCTGCTTGATAGATATCCTTTTCTTCAGGAATTAGATTCCTGAACCATATTTTATCTTTACACATGTGCGAGCTGGCCCCGCTGTCTAATAACCATATTTTATCACATAGTTCACATTGTTCCGATGAAACAGTCAGTACCGAATTGTTTCTGTCCTTAACTGGATAATTTACATCGTGGTGCGTTTTTCTTCTTTATCGATTTCCATTGGACCTGTCATTTCTTGAAATATTATTCCTGTAAAAACAATCCTTGGCTATGTGATTTGGACGTCTGCAAATGTAACAAAGTCTCGGACTTTTATTTTTCCTTGAGTAGAATACTTCAGCGGCGGTCCCTTCAGCACGAGCGGTATTCGTCAGTTCTTCTTCCCGTAGAATTTCTAGTACTTCATCCATACATTTCTCACGTTGAGTTTTTAAAATATCTCTTACTTTCGAGAACTTTCCTTTCAGACCTCGTACCGTGTAGAATACAAGTTCTCTCTCTGTTATAGCCAATCCAAGTGTTTGACATTTTGTTGAGATGCCTCGAGCTCTGGCTATGTAGTCATTTGCAGATTCATTTGATTTTATTTCTAGATTCTTTAACTCATTGCCGGCATCTATTCTTCTATCTTCTGCTTGACCGGTAAAAGTCGATCTTATTTTTTACCATAATAATTTCGCATTTTCTTCTGCTGCAAACTGTAGCGCCTGTTCATCAGACAATGACAGCTTTATATATGCGACGGCATCGCTATTTTTTTGGTCCCATTCGGTGGAATCCTTTTCACTCAGTCCTTCTGCCTTTACTTCGGATATGAAAGTATCCAACCTTTTAAGGCTTAAAGCAGCTTTAATTTTTAGGCTCCATATAAAATAATTAGTTCCGTTTAATTCGGGGACGTTTAACTTGTCCATGGTTTCTTTTAACAAAACTAATTTCGATTTAGAATATCAACCGCGAACTGCTACCATTTTGTTGTTCTTTCACTAATATTAATTATCACTAAGTCCGTGGATGTTGACAGAACAAACAGTTTATTAAACGAAAACACTGCACAAACACATAACAATTAATTTAAAGATAAATTTCTCACACAGATTACTTTTTCATAATAACTTCACACAGAATAATTTTTACGTCTACACTCTTCTATTGTTCGCACGCAGACTGAGTGCGCCGGGGGAAAAGACTGGCAGTGGGCAGATATAATGCGCATAAAAAATGTTCGCTCGCCTTTAAACCCAACTTTAACAAACTTGACTGGAAAGATTTATAGGTTTGACAACGTCATTATCCATAAAATTCGTTTAAATATAATATGAAATATATCGTTTTATTTTTTCCGGGATGAGTAGTATTTGTCTTTCAACCATTGGTAGTACAGATCTTGAAATAGTATAACATGCAAATTTGCATTTGAAAACGGAATAGATTAGCTCAAGATAATCAGTTAAGAGAACAAGCACACCTTATACAGGGTGATTATAAATTCATGGTACAAACTTTGAGGGTTGGTAAGGGACACTGTAACAATCATTTATTGTATAGGAGCGTATAGGCGCAAGTGACGCTTTGACATGCAAACACCAGGGGGGCAATTTGATCCTTTCTTTTATTTCAAAAATTCTCATTCATACCAGAAAATTCCTATACTATTCTTTTCTTTATTTAAGACAGACATTTTATGATTACAGAAAGAAAAAATTCTCCACTGGAAATTTCCAGTGTGAAATCGAAATTTTTGAATTAAAAAAAAAAGATTGCAAAACTGGCTAATCTGTCAAACACAGGAAATATATGAAGAGAAAGACAAAGTGTGACAGATTCGACAGTTTTTCTTGTTTTTTTTTAATTTCAAAAATTTCGATTTCATGCAGGAAATTTTGAAAGAAGAATTTTTTCTTTAATAAAAAAAAGAATAGTATTATAGGAGTTTTCTGGTATGAATGAGAAATTTCAAAATAAAAAAGGGTCCAAACTGCCCCCCTGGTGTTTGTATCTCAATGCGTCACTTGCGCCCATACATTCTTATATAATAAATTATTGTTACAGTGTCCTGAACCAACCCTTAGAAAACTTTAATTCCCTTCCCTTCATACGGTTCGGAAATGACGCCGTTGGTCATTCATCCATATTTGTGAAATCTTAAGTATATACATGAAAATTCGTTAAAAGAGTTTCTGTTAGTTAAAAACTGGTGAAAACCTTTTCCATTGTTTCAATTTTATTATGGGAAGACAAAATCGGCTCTTTTATTAATGATTTAAATTTTTATTCAAAGATCCCAAATGGCATTTCCTCACGAGATAGTTCGTTTTGTAGTTAATCCTATACGTGTTACAGTGCCATAAATCTTATCTTTAACCTTCGAACCTTATCAAGCAATATTTCAAAACAACTAAATTCGCAAACTTACGCCAATTTAACATCTTGTAATATTGTATTATTTCTAATTGGTAAAAAGGTGTAAGATTGAAATTTTAAAAACAGTAAAATAGTTTTTTTGGACTGCTGACATGTTTCAACTCTTCCCGAATCATTTTCAAAACAAATAATTAATGATACTCTGAAATTGTACGGCCTATGATGCAATGAACTAAGACGCCATCATTCACTCTTTGATGTAACGCACAGCATCAAGGACACGGGAGGGTAAGTAATTTCATAATATATTTAGACCCCCAACATAATCCAAAACTTATTTATTTCGTTAATATTGTTATACATTCATGCTATGGAATGTTTTCCAATACAAGAAATAACAAAACTCCAAGAATATATACTAAAATAAAAATTATTATTCAGGGACTTGAAAGTCAAAAGTATATGAGAATGCCTCATATACAGGGTGTCCATAATTAAACGACCCTATTTTTAAATGTTCTACAGACAAAACTATTCTTTTGAGAATTGTGAAATTATGTGGAAGATATGATGAAGGGATGGAAATTTGTTTAAGCGAAAAAAAAGTTCAAAATTTCGCCGCCAGAGTGCGTTTTTTAAAAATTGCACATTTTGCATACATTTAAGATAGTTTACAAATTTTGTTTATTAACCTTACCTGATCTTAAAGATAGCATTTCACGACAAGCACTTAACATTTCGCAGAATACAATTTGGCTAACTGTGGAACATGCTATTTTAGGATTAGAAGATGTTACCTGAAAATGATGGCCGTCATATGGAACATGTTTTGTTGTAATAAAATTTGTAAATTATCTAAAATGTATACTAAATACGTAATTCATAAAAACGCCCTATTGCGGCGAAATGTTGAACCTTTTTTTGTTTAAACAAGTTTCCATACCTGCATTATGGTCTTTTCAAAATTTCACAATTTTTTGAACAAAAATTTCGTCTCGAAAGAACTGCAAAATAGGTTTGCTTAATTCCAACATCCTGAATACTGGACCCCCAACTACAACGGATAATAATAACAATAAACAATAGGATAACAATAAACTACAATGGATGGAATACGAAATATAAAAGCTCTAATTAACACTGAAAAAAATGACAGTTAAATATATTCTACTGACACCAGTAAAATTAAATCGTAATAGTTTTTTTGTAAAACACATGCTTACGCTAACATGTTCTGTTCAGTTTGGAACTTAAAAGGATGAGTGAACTCCTTTATGGCAGTTCTTCGTTGTAGCTTCCAAATCGCTTTTTTTTAAAGAGAGGAGATGGACATTTCCACTCATTTTGACTAGTCGACGCTGAGTCGGTAGTCGGCATATTGACTCGGCTCACTTGCGGAAGTAAGATTGGTTGGTTGGTTGTAAAGAAGACGCAATTCTACTTTTCGTATCAAGTTTATCGCGCAGGAAAAACTATTTGAGCGTAAGCTTGAATTTGATTTTATATAGAGGAAGTCTTTTATATTAAACTTTGTTGGATGATAACTGGAAACAGCCAAACTAAATGTCTCTAAGGGCCGAAATCTCCAGGCCCTGTCCAGTCCCGTCCTCAGAAAAAAAGTTCGGCTTGCTCATAGAAAAAAGTTTGGCCCGGCCCGTAAAAAAATAATCAACTGTCCGCCACGATATAAAATCTAAAAGTTCATTCCGTACAAAAAATATTACTGGTCCGGCCCGGTAGAAAACTTAAAAGCTCGGGCCGATCCCGTCTTGGCCCGTCCGGCTCCCCAAAAATGTTAACGTCTAGGTACTAAAAACTAGAAAACATGTATTTTTATGTCGATAGGATTAAAAGATTTTTCGTACGAAAAGTTCTGACTAAAAATACTTATTTTATCCTTTTTTCTTTTCATTTTTATAATCTTCATTTTTAAAGAAACACCGTGTGCTGCGGTATTTATTTTTTTAATGAATCTCTATCTGTATGTAAATGATTCAGTTAACATTAATATCGTTAATCCATATTCTATGTATTGTAGGCTTAAGAATCTGATAACTATTATACAGTAAAATCATCTAAGACGAAATTGCTTAGGAAATAAAAAATATACGTTATAGACAAATTTCCTTCTTAGCAGTTTTAAATGTATTGTGTACTTTTCCACACATATTATTGTATTCATTTTTCATGCTTCAACACATTTTTTAGTTTAAGACAGGATTCCGTCATATACGGATTCTTTTTTACAAGTTTTATTGTATTTTAATTTTATTGCCTAGAAATTGCTATTCTTTAAAAAGAATAAATTTTAAATTTTAATAGTACAATAATGGCAATTTAAAAATATATACCTTTTTTGCAAAAAGTTTTGGTCCGGGACAAATTTTACTAATTTTTGAACGGATCAGACCAGCCGATACAATAATTTTCGTACGGGGTGGGTCGAGGCCGGCACTTAAAATGTTCAGCCCTTGCAAACCTTGGAAGAATGAAGCCAGTTCCGGATCGATACTGAAAAATTAAGTTAAGCTTGGCACAATCTTTTAGAAAAAAAAGGCCCCAGCCCGGTCCGCAAAAGGCAATTGCCTAGGCCCGGCCCAAAGCATTAAAAAAAAGTATGGCCCGGTCCGACCTCATCGTTGCAAAAAATTGGCTCTAGCCCTGCCCACGGGCTGGGCCCGTGCACACCTCTAAGCCAAATTGTAAAATACAGAAATATTCTTGTTTAATCCCGTACCATGTTTAAAAATTTACTTTCTTTTTAACTGGGAGTGTAAGGTTTTGAGGTGTTATTTTTTATGTATATCAAGTTTTAAAGGTTTAAATTTTCTGTGCTGTGAAATTTACTGCTAACAAGGACAAGAATCCTTCAAAATATCCGAAATCCTCCCCAATCACAACATTTTAATTTCTTAGATCTCTTCTTCATTGATTTTTTTAGGATTCCGTACTTAAAAAGTGAAAATGGAGCTATTATAAGTTGATCGTGTTAACAAATTCATAGATTAAAAGCTATTCACAAATATTTTTCGAAAAGAAGTGGGACTAATTTAGTTACTTGATTTTTGTTTCTTTTATGCTTGTGTGTTGTGTATATGTATCGTTTGAGTATTGTTGGAAAGACCTCGTAACACCGAAATGAAGGATATATTTCTTCTAATTTTAGATACTGTCGAAAATGTGACACAAAAATATGTCCCCCCCCCCCCCCCTCCGTCTAAACTATTTCCGAATCTACTAAAACTAAAATGATAAAAAGAAAAAAAAAAACTAGGGGCAATAGTAGTTAATTCAAACTTTGCTGGAAAATTATATCGATTATCCTCGATCGCATAGTTGTAGAGAAAATCGCATTTTTCCGTTACACACAAATTTTAATCTGTGGGGCTCAGCGGCAGTATTTTTAACTACAAAGTTATACAATTGACAGGCCTGACTATTGTGGCAATTTGAAATCAAATAGTGTTTTCTATTTTCTTACATGAATATATTGCTTATCAAGAAAAGCGCGATTTTTGTCACGTAACGACAAGTTTTTCTCTTTTCCCGTGCTATTGTGTACCGAACTTCGTTTAAAAACTTCAACTTTGACAGCATTTTTTGAAGGATATTTCGGCAAAAAAAGGAAAAAGCCATTCGATTATTTAGTTCCTGAATAAGAATCCCTATCAATTTTACGCGTTTCCGAACAAAAATTAATTCAATAATCAGTCCCCCGCCCACCGAGAAGGGGGATGGCAGTAAGTTTTAAAAAGTTCTTTTTTTTCTCATGTTTATAGTTTTTGATTTATCCCCTTTTAATTGTTTATTTTTTAAACCATGATAATATATTGAGATATATCCATAGAGAGACACATACAGCCTAGCTGTTTACGAAAAAAAGGGGGGGGGGGCGTGGAAGCGACAGGATTCCGAAAATATCTTCCCTATCTGGGTTTGAATAAGGAATGTTAAAAAAATCGATTGGCTAAACTTTAAAAAAATATATGTAAATTATATCCATTTAATATTACCTGCGAACATTTTTATTTATAAAACTGAATTAAAATAACATTATATTCTCAAACAAATAAAGGATATTCACTTTTATCAAAAGTACATCTATTATAAAATAAATTCAGTAACTTAGTATATTTTAAACAACCTGCTACTAAAGTAGAATTTTATTTCTCTTTCTTCTAAGATTTTTTTTAAATATTGAATGATATGAAAACAGTTGAAAATATTCCCCTAACTAGTCCTACTTCTTTTTTTGCCAAACAATACAAAGGGAACATCTGCTTTTTTTTAATCTTCTTTCCCCTAAGCATATCGTAAATTCAAATAATCTTTAACGAAATATCCTGCTGCCCGCCCCCTTGTCTCTGTCCAAACCTCTCCTTTTATTCATACCGTCATCTTCCTAGACATATATCTACAACTACACTGCTTTCTCCTTTCCCAAAATCGCCAATACATAATCATAGTCCAGTAAAATTAGCTCAAAAAAAGGCCATTTTATGCAAAAATTCGCGGAAAGCTAAAAATCGTTTCAATCACTTTGTTTTCATCCAAATGAAGGGATTTGAAGTTTGTCCCATTTTTCCTAGTGATCTTCAGACGTGGTACCACAAAAACCTAAAAAAATTCGGACTTTTTCAGTATTTTGCAAATAACTCAAACACCGTTCACGCTACAGAAACAGTTCTAATTTATAAATTGTAGACTATAAAATTTTACGTCGATTGAGTACCACAGACTAAAAATTTCATTAAAAATAAGCGAGATGTGATAGATCAAGAAAGTGCATTTTTCCAAATTTTTCTAAAAAATCTCAGAAAATTGGTTTTTTGAAGTGCTCATGTAACCAAACGAAATGTACTCACACGTATATTTGCGCTTATGATTACAATTTTGAAACCTTAACCCAATCCTAGGGTTACAATAAACAAACACTAATAGTGTCTGAGTACAGGAGTGATTGGTGGCGATAAAATAAATTGTCATCTAGCCAAAGAGATTGGACTTGCAAGTATAAAAAGTGTCATTGGTGGTGATTTTGGTCATGTGAAATTCAAGAGATCCAATCGAGTAGCTTCAATGAAAAGCTTCACGTGTGTTGTTAAAAACCATGATGAGGAGGTATCCGTCGATCCAGAGATTATTTTTCACCGAATTTCTTCCCACAAGAAATTAGAGGAAGAACTTAGAAAGTTCTTTGAGTATGAATTGGCTCCATTTCCGACTTCTCTGTTTGATAACTTTGGGATGAAGAAAACGCGAAAGTCGGTATTTTACGATTTGTTCACACCCCTTAGTAATTTAGAACAAACCATAAAAACTGTCCATGTGATTTATGGTGGCTTCCTCCTTCATCGAGTGAGTTGGGAGCTAAGAGAAAAGTTCTCTTCAATTATTTCCAAGTACATTGGATATTTGAAAAACAACTATGGTAAAACTGCAACAATTGTTTTTGATGTTACCCAGAAGAATCGTCAGAACATGACACCAAGTCTGCTGAGCGCTTCCGTCAAAAAAATAAATACATTGCAGCAAATGTTGGCTTTAACAAAAATACGACGCTCACAATGCAAAAAGAACACTTCCTTGCAAATGAAGGGAATAAAAGCCGTTTAATAAAAATGCTCATTGAAAAATTAGAGCAACACAATTTTACTGTAAAACAAGCTGTCGAGGATGCTGATACTAGGATCGTGATGGAAGCCATCCAACTTGATCAGCAGTCAGAACGTGTCATCATAGTTGGGGAAGATATTGATCTGCTTGTGCTTTTGACTACATTTATTCCCAATTCATCCAAGATATACTTCTTGAAACCTGGGAAAGGACAGTCGAGCAATGTTTTTTATTCCCCATTAAGTGTCAAGTACTCGCCGATTGTAAAGAAAAACGTCCTATTCCTACAAGCTTTTAGTGGCTGTGATTCTACATCGGCCTTCTTCAGGCAGGGCAAACTGAAATTCGTCAAGCTTTTGGAAAATCATGCTCACCTACAGGATGTTCAAACTGTCTTTAATAACCAATGTGCTGCGCCTGAAGAAGTAAGTGATGCGGGGAAGAAATTTATTACCACCTTATACAATCCCCAGTATGACGAATCCAAACTCTGCACAAATTGCGATACAACACATTTGCAAAACATCTTATGAAGACCCAATTTAACCTCGCTTCTCTGCCGCCAACTGAAGATGCAGCCAAATAACATTCATACAGAGTTTTTCTTCAGATCAACATCTGGAATGGAAGGGTGATGAATTCCACTGATTGGGGTTGGAAGTCATTCAAACATGGTATACTTCCAATCACCACGAACGATATAGCTGCAACACCAGAGCGTCTAAACACTCTGCCATGCAAATGCGCAAAGGGATGCAAAGGCGGTTTATGCTCTTATAGGAAGAACGGTATAAAATGCTCAACCAAATGTTACCACTGTAAAGGTGCGTCGTGAACAAATACTGCAGAAGAAGAAGACCCATACGCCGGATACAACGAAAAAGTAGATATGCCTAAAAAGTAGCCTAAAAGTAGAGGATGCCTTCCATGTGCAGGAGGGAGAAGAATGGGTAGATCAAGGTCCAGCAAAAAAACCCTCCAAGCTCGATATCCCTGTATTTCCCTCAAATAACTTGAGTTGATTTTATCACCATTGCTTATATACTAATTTTTTTAAATAAATTAATTTTCTTGATTTCTGTTATTATTATATTGTTCTCTAACATTTTATACATGAGAACTTCAAAAAACCAATTTTATGAGATTTTTTAGAAAAAATTGGAAAAAAGTACTTTTTTGATCTATCATATCTCGCTTATTTTTGGCGGCATTTTTAGTCTGTAGTACTCATTTGACGCAGAATATTATGGTCTAAAATTTATAAATTAGAACTGTTTCTGTGGGGTGAACGGTTTTTGAGTTATTTGCGAAATACTTAAAAAAGTCCGAAAATTTTGAGGTTTTTGTGGGGCCATGTCTAAAGCTCAACAGGAAAAATGGGACAAACTTCAAATCCCTTCATTTGGATGTAAAACAAAGTGATTAAAACAATTTCCAGCTTTCCACGAATTTTAGGTTAGAAAAATCCTATTTTTACTGGCCTAATCAAACCAAGATCTCCGTTCTCTGCTAAAGAACCCAGCCCGGATTCGAAGAGTTGAAATCCGAATACTGAGTGGAAAGAGTGGTTTTCGAAGAGTCGAAAATCCACTCTTCAACTCTCGACTCTCCAAGTCCAACACTCTGTTAAACTCGTCCAACCACTCTTTGAGTGGTAGCTGGGAACGAGGTCAAGGCTGTAGGCACGGAGTAAAAGAGGTGGAGGGGAAACTTCGTACGCATTACTCGCCGAAAACGCAAGTTGGATTTTGGTAAATAAGGAGGGCGCTACAATCCGCATGTTGGCCATTCTTTTAGCAGAATACATATGATTGTATGTATAAGAGCCGTACGTTAGAATAAATAATATTTTATGTTATTCGTTTATTTTTTATTGTTAATATTACAGAGCATAAATTAAGATGGGGTATAAGTGCTTTGTTCCTGGATGCAAAACAGGTTATACCAGTGACATAAAAAAAAAGAAAAAACGAAGGGAAAAATAAATTGAGCTTATTCCGTACCCTACAGGCGAGAGATTTTTTTAGGCTTTAATATAAAGCTATTTGCTTGCAATTATGTTTAAATTGAGAAATTTTTATCTTAAATCGATCTTAGGGTATATGTTTTTTTTAAATGTTATACTTAATGAACACTAAAAATTGCTGTGGGTAGGGTAACGTACCTATCTGTCAAATACCGTTTAAATTGAGATTAAACCATTTAAATTGCAGAATTTTGTCATGTCAAATTCTATAAAAATGGAATCAAAACTTAAAAAGATATTAATAAGAGATTCCTTCATTCTATTAAATCCTATTATACGTAATTAATTCAATGATATCCCATGATAGGTAATGATTTTAGGTTGCCATGTTGATTATTCTATTAAATCCTATCATACGTAATTAATTCAATGATATCCCATGGTAGGTAATGATTCTAGGTTGCCATGGTGATTATTCTATTAAATCCTATCACACGTAATTAATTCAATGATATCCCATGATAGGTAATGATTCTAGGTTGCCATGTTGATTATTCTATTAAATCCTATCATACGTAATTAATTCAATGATATCCCATGATAGGTAATGATTCTAGGTTGCCATGGTGATTATTCTATTAAATCCTATCATACGTAATTAATTCAATGATATCCCATGATAGGTAATGATTCTAGGTTGCCATGGTGATTATTCTATTAAATCCTATCATACGTAATTAATTCAATGATATCCCATGATAGGTAATGATTTTAGGTTGCCATGATGATTACGTTCTATTTAAGATGGAGTCCTATTATTTTTGTATTACTGAATTTAATGTATATAATCGTAATAAATTTTGTATTAATGCATTTTTGCATAAGAGTGGGTCTAAAGGGTTGTTAAAATTTGATATTCTGTATGCTCTGACTTGAAAACATATAGTAATCTAAAATATACTGTTACATTTTTCCATAAATATTCATGAAGTATTCTGGAAAATAATCATAATTGTATGTTAAGAAAAATCGGAATTTTTTGTAGAAATTGAGTCGCGTCTGATTTTTTTTTTTTTTTTTTTTGCAAGTGCCGGACCTGTTTTCACTGATTTTTGCATGGGGCGGGCCGGGGCGTGAACTTCGAAAATACACACGGACCAGGCCGGGCCGAACTTTTAGTTTTCCCACCCGCTCGGTCCGGGCCGAGCCTAATTATTTCTCTTTCGGGGCGTGGCGGGCCCGACTCTGGAAATTCCGGTCCTCTACCTCCATCCCCCCTTCCTCCTTATAAGTAAGATTATATTAAAATCAGACCTTACGACTTCTGCAAAAATTAGTTCCTGAACAATGACATATAATTTACACGTTTTCTTTCCCAAGTAATTAAGGTAAAAATTTGTTTTAATTCTGCATTTATTAATTGCATAGATATAAAAAGTTATGAATTATTGAATTATTCAAAGGTTATAAAATATACGCGAGATTAAAATTTACTCCAAAAAATATTGAATAATACTTTTAATTTTTAAAAGTCATAAGTCCATAAATGGCCTGCCTTCGCTTTTATTGTCAGAATGATCTCTGATTTTAAGTATCTTAAGAAACAATCGGAAAGCCAAGTCCCTTTAAAAAAAAATATGTATCTTATGAGGAAAACTGTAATTAATCAGATTTCTACTTGTACGACTTTCTTAAAATTCAAATTTTCTATTCAATTTTTTTTAAATCAGTGCTTTTTCCATTGAAAAGCATTGTAGAACCATCGATCGATAGCCTACATTCTACGGTATCACCACCTAACGGGGGAAAAACTGCATAGCAAAATTTTAGCACTAGTTTCCCCTCCACCTCTTTTACTCCGTGGCTCTAGGGGTCTTGATTCTTCAAATGGCGGAGCACTCTAGCGTAAAACTGACCTTACCCGGAGCATCCGCCCAGACATCAAAGACGATTGGATTGTTCCCAATGACAATGCGCCCTCTCACACGCCGCCTGCCGCCGCCGATGTTTTGGATAAGTTTAACGTGGCAATACTCTCGCAAGCCCCCTACAGCCCCGACCTCGCTCCCAGTACGTTTGTTTTGTTCCCCGGATCAAAAAATACCTGAAAGGGAAGCGATTCGACACAATTCCATCGATCCAGGCAGCTCGACGAGGTCCCTTAACAGCCTTGAGCGCGAAGGCTTCCAAGGAGCCTATGAACAATAGAAAAAAACGCTGGCAGCGGTGTGTTGATGCCCAGGGGTCATATTTCGAAGAATTTTTGTTCGCTGTAGAAAAATGTTTAATAATTTTTTTATTCTCAGACCAGTCTTGAAACTTTGTGAACACACACACCATGTATTTTATTAAGTTCATTTTAGGGCGGCGATAATTAGATCAATAATTCAAATTGATTGTGTGTTAAATTATGTGTGAATTTTAAAGATTTGTATTATTTTCCTAAATTTAATGTAATACAAGAAATTTTATTAATATCAGGCATCTCATATTAAATACATTTAGCCGTATTATAAAAATGCATTTTTTATGATTACGAAAGAACATAAATCTGATTTTGAATTCCAGTAACTACATTACAAAGAATTCATTTTCGACTTCAATAGATTAACATAGTGAGCTGAAACATGAATGTTAGCTGATAATCGGCCTTTATGAAAAAAAAAACTTCGAGATCTTATTTTTTTTTTTTTTTTTTTTTTTTTTTTTTTTTTAGTGTGTGTCATTAACAGACTTCAAAAAAAGGAGGAAGTTCTCATTTCACGGCTTGTGTATTTTTATTTTATGTATGTTCATCGATTACTCTGAAACTAAGCGATCAGTTCACTTGATTTTTTTTTCCTTTCATTCAAAGGTGATACTCTCCAATGAGTTCCATTTAAATGTCATCAAAATTTGTCCAGTACTGTTTCAGAAAATCGACAAAAACCAAACCATAAAAATAAATGATATAAATATCTTTAAACTATTTCCACTAAGTGATATAGCTCTCTATCTGTTTGGCAAGAAAATCGCTACCCGGTGATTTTTCTCCCTCTTTATACGATTTGGTTTCTGGAAAGCCAAAAGTATAAAAATAGAAAGCCAAAGACCAATGTTTTAATCGTTAAAAACCTTTATGATTAAACTATCAGGTATTAAAGAAAATGAAAATTGTAAAACATTTAAATTTACCGAAGATTTTTTGCAGTACGTTCGTTTCATTTGAAGAACTCTATTTTTATGGTGGAGGAATTTGTACGCTAATACAGGTTGGTCCAAAATTCCCTGGCAAATTTTTAAATTAATTAAGCAATCAAGTAATTGGAGTCTTTTTTTTTTATTTCGGTTTGAAAGAATATAATTATGGCAACAATAATTTCACTTTCAATGATGGTTCATTTCCTAATGTAATTAAATAAAGGAAACATATATATATTTTTCTTTTTTTGCTACGGAACAACTTTTATTGTTTTCTGAATAGCAAACGATTAAGATTGTAACACTTTTAGAGAACGATTTCGATTATTTACGGCATAAATTTTCATGGAAACAATTTTTCATTGCCCATTTAATGTTAGAAGACTGATTAAAACGTTGGAAAGCAATGAAAATCAATTTTTAATAAAATTTTGTTGCCCTCAATGAGTTAATTTACCACCCATCAATTGCGATGTTTTTTGTTTGTTTGTTTTTTCCACGGCCAAACTCTATCGCCTGCCTTATACGGCCTTCACAATATCCCTTAGTTTCGGAATCGTTAAAGACTACATTCGTCAGCAGATGGCGCGAATACTTACTGTAAATTGTATTTTCTCTATTGTAAATAATGCTTATTAAGTGTTACTTTCATACATAAAAATACGAAAAAGTCTCTGTATATGCGTTATGAAATGTATAGATAATATACGTATATTTTGCCTCATCGTTTTTTTATACTGCAAACAGGAAAACTGAAAGATTTGGAGATAAAATAAATAAATACAATAGTAAACATTAGAGGTACTGAAAATGAAGTGTACAGGGAAATAGAAAAATAATAATTATTATAGGTTTTTACCATTTTTAGAAAAAAATAAATAAAAAACAGGGGAAATTATAAAATCGAATATTTGAGTTTTAGGCAGTTATATTATAAAAACTATAATGAAAAATATTTACACAATATTAAGAGAATAAGCAAGTTTGCCAGTATCCGGCAACCAACTCATAACGAAATATTTTTTTCAGAACATTGATTATTTTTACACGATTCTTAATTAATTAAAAATTATATAGATATAATTCACTGCAAACAATTTTCAATAAATTTGGCCATTATAGGTGTTGATCTGAAATAGTCAAGCATGTAGAAAACTAACAAAATTACATATAAAATTAAATATTCTAATTCCGGACACTGATGGTATAAAACTATGATACAATTAAAAGCATATTTGCATGTTTCATAATATCAACAAAATAAGCCAACTTTTTGCAAATAACCGGCAATCAACTCATATCGATTTTTTTCTTTTTTTTAAACATAGATATTTACATGATTTTAATTATTAAGAAGATATGCATGTCTGTACATTGCAAACAATTTTCAACAAATTTGGCCATTATGTCTGTTGATCTAAAATATTCAAGCATATATAAAAATTATAAAATTACACATAAAATTAAATATTCTAATTCTGGGCAGTCATGGTATAAAAGTATACGATTAAAAAAAAAATATATTTACATGTTTCATACTATAAAAAATAAGAAAGTCTTTTTGCCAATATTCGGCAATCAACTCATATCGATTTTTTTTTTCAAAACATTGATATATTTACATAATTCTTAATTATTTAGAAAATATATATATCAGTACATTGCGAACGATTTTCAGTAAATTTAACCTTTATATGGGCTAATCTTAACTATACAAGCATATAGAAAAATTACAAAATCTCATGATAAAATTAAATATTCTAATTCTGGACAGTCATCATATAAAAGTGTACGATAAAAGTAAAAATATATTTCAATGTTTCATAATATAAAAAAAAAGCAGGCCTTTTCGCCAATATCCGGCAATCAAATCATATCGATTTTTTTTTCTTTTCTTTAAAAAAAAAAAAAAAAAAAAAAAAAAAAAAAAAAAAAAAACTTTAATATTTACATGATTTTTAATTTAGAAAAATATAGATAAGTGTGCATTGTGAAAAATTTTCAGTAAATTTAAATATTCTATATTCTAGGTGCTAGTCATGAAATACGGGGAAACAAAAAACTAATAATAAATAAATAATATATATTTTTTTCAATGTTTCATTATTTTAAAGAATCAACAAGTCTTTTTTTTTTTCTTTCAACAGTTTGTACTCCAAATTTGTACTCCCAATTCCATGAAGGAAATTCATGAAAAGAAATTTCTGGAATTTTTTTAGTGAATCGTAAGTGCAGTATGGAACACAGCAATGAGCCGGTTTTTACAAAAAATAAAATAAAATAAAATAAAATAAAATAAATAAAAAATCGCAATTTCAGTTAAGTTATACCTAAGAAAACACAAGTAGGTAAAAGCGCCTCCTACAATTCTCCTGAGGAAAACTCTGATTCCCGGAAAATAAAGGGATTTCGACTTCGTATGAGGGGAATCGAGTTTGGCCGTGTTTAAGTCTATGGGGGCGTTATTTTCAAATTTATCGCTTTGACTTTAATATTTTTTGGATTTTTATTTTTATTTATTTATTATTATTTTTTTAACCATTTGGAAAAATGGTTATTGTTTTCGTCAAGGTAGGAAATCAAAAGCATATCTGAAGGTTTTCATTGGTTTAATCCGCATATTATTCGTTTTCTGATTGGTCTATACGGTAATCTGTATTTCCCTTTACTTTCAACAGAGATGGATACTTTCTGTTGCCACTATCACAAAAAGTAATAAAAACTACAAAAAAAAAAAAAAATTAATAACTCAGAAACAAATTGAGATACAGCTTTCAAACAAATTGCATTTAAAGGTACATTTTTTCTCTATACGACGGTGTAAAAGTAATATTCTGGGATGTTTAGAAGTTTAAAAATGAAATTTCATTTAAAATTGACCGTCAGATTTCTTGGAAATCTGACAATGGAAAAGCCTTTTCCCGAACAGCCAATGAAATGCTTGGATAATGCATAAGTTTCAGGTTGATAATACATACGAGTCGCAGGCGATTTTTGTTGCTTGGAATTTTTACGTGTCATAACACTATTAATGTTTAATCTATTGCGTACGTAATGTATGATCAACTCCGTGCGATTTTTTATGTCTTAAATTTTAGTCTTTGAAAAAATCATTTTCCAAATGGTCGTTGTAATTTGTTAAATTTCTTTATTATTATTATTGTATAGGATAGCTGAGGACAATTGACGGCCTTTTGAGGGGAATCGAGTTTGGCCGTGACTTTGTTAAGCTACAGTCTCAAAATTATAACATATCGGGATCTAAACGGCAGCCGAATAATGATTAATTATGAATAAGTTCAATGTATCCATCAGCGGCATAGTAGACGAGCACTTCCATACATATTTGTGCCTTTGAAAATATTTTCATCACACAAAATTAATACTAAAATAATATGGATTTTAAGTTAAAACGCACCCCAGAAATAATATATAAAAATAACTTTGAATTAAAAACACGATGCTTCTTTGACGAGTATTTCGATTTCTTCAAGTTATAACAAAACGGTAGCTGAATGGCAGCCGATTATATGAATAAGAGCTAGATCCCAAGATGCAAGATGTGAAACGCTATCAGTTGCTTGTTCGATGTTTAAACTGTTTTCGAGGATGGCAAGTTAGCAGGATGTGTGATATATTTATTTTTTACCTTCTCCTTTTTCTTATAATAAAAATTGTTTAAAAAAAATGATTTGATGAAATTTTTCAAAATAACATACAAAAAATGTTGTTATTAATATTTCAACAATGTCTGTGATACATATAAAAAAGAAGTAAAATGACTTTATATTCAAATCAAGTAGGGCATCAACTTTTATGCTATGTTTCAGTTCTTTTTCCAAGTAGGGCAAGTAAGCAGAATGGCTATTTTTTCCTTTCCTGCTTCAGAGCGTTATATTCTGCAATTCATCCTTTTCATCTCTAAAATCATGATAGATTCTGGATACATTTTTGGGCCCCACCCCCAACCACTGTGCTTCAGGAAAAAAAGGGGAGAACACAGAAATCCCGAAGATAATTTTCATATTTGGTTTCAAACAGGGGTGTAGTGGAGGGTATACGGAGATATAGTACATATGGGTAATAAAAAAAAATATATATATATATATATATACGTCCTTTTCCCAATATATATATATATATATATACGTCCTTTTCCCAATATATATATATATATATATATTAAATATGCTGTTTTCACCAAATTTTTTTTTTTCTGTATTTATATATGTTACCGTGAAAGGCCGAAATTGGAGAATGTCGACTTTCACCGGTGAATGTCAACACATACCAAATACGTCGGTGAAAGACCTAATATTTTATTATATTCTTGTACATTCGGACAATCACCGGTGAATGTCGACAAGCACAGATATGCTCTGGTGGGGGTCCAAAAGAGAAGCGGTGTTCAACAGAGAGGCTACAGTAGAGGTCTGCACGAACCGAAATTTCCAGGCCCGGGCCTGGCCCGACTCATAGAAAAAGATTCGACTGCCCGAAACGTACAAAAAAATATTGACCCGGCGCGGTAAAAAGGCTACAAATTCGGCTCGAGTCCGGCCCGGTAAAAAAGCTAAAAGTTCGGCCCGAGCCTGGCACGGCCCGATTAAAATTTCTACAAAACATTGAATTTTACGTCGATTGGGTTAAAAATTTGTCTCGTACGAAGAGTTCTGACCAGAAACCATTTATCTTAACTTTTTTTATGTTTATAATCTTCACTTTTATAGAAGTGCCGTAGGCTGCGATATTTATTTTTTTAATGAATCTCCATTTCTTGTATGTAAATGTTTCAGTTATCATTAATATTGTTAATCCATATGCCATGTATGGAAGTGTTAAAAATCTGAAAAATGCTGTACAGTAAAATCTAAGACTGAATTGCATAGAAAAGAAAAAAAATGCATTATAGACAAGTTCCCTTCTAAGCAAGTGTAAATGTATTATATATTCTTTTCTTACGTATTAGTATATTACTTTTACATGGATCAACACATTTTTCAGTTTAAAACAGGATTCCGTCATAGGCAGGTTCTTTTTCACACGTTTTACTATATTTTAATTTAGCTATATTTTTATAAGCGTAGAAATCTACTGTTCTTTAAAAAGAATGAACTTTAATTTTTAATTATAGAATAATGGCGATTTAAAAATGTATGCATTTTTTGCAAAAATTTTTGGTCCAAAATTGGTTATACTAACCTTTGAACGGACCATTCCACGCCGACACAATGATTTTCATACGGGCTGGGTCAAAACTAGAACTGAAAGTTTGGGCCGTCAAAACTAGAAATTGAACCAGCCCCAGCTTTGCGCAGAAAAAATGAGTTAGGCCCGGCCCGTAAAGAGTAGTCACTAGGCGCAGGCCGTTTTGGGCTCGGATTTTGGGCCGCGGGCCGGCCTGTGCATATCTCTGGGCTACAGTCTGTTGCCAATTTTTTTGTCTACTGCGAGTCAATCTGTTTTGTCAGTTTTATGCAAGGTTTGATGGTGCGCGCAACGTTTACTTAAATTTTATTTTTTTTTATTCAATATCCTAATTTATGTTGAATGGATGCTGCAATGAGCCGTGGTCGTTTTTTTTTGTTTTTTTTTTTTTGTTTTTTTTTTTTTTTCAAAAAATTAAATGCATTAATTGAGAGTAAACGAGAAGATAATTGTTGTTATTTTTTTCAAGAACAGTACTCTAAAATATTTTCTGAAACGATTTCTGCAAAAACTAAGTGCAGCATGCCTTTGGATTACGGACGATTAAAACTTTTTTAAGTTTTAAAAATTAATGATCGGCCTGAAATACGAAGAAGTAAATTCAAATTTCCGACATATTCAACATTCACCATTAGAGCATGGTGATGTCAACATTTGCCGGTGTAAGTCAGAAATAAGGATATTTAGCATAGATCTATACCCTTTAAAATATATTTTTAGTTGCTTATGCGTAACGCATTGTATTTATTTAATCTCCAAATCCTACAGTTCTCTTGTTTGCAGTATAAAAAACGCTGATGCAAAATATACATATATTATCTATACCCTTTATAACGCATATACAAAGACGCTTTTCGTATTTTTATGTATGAAAGTAACACTTTATAAGCAATGGCGTAGCTAGAGCATTTTGTTATGGGGGGGGGGGGGGGTCGACATGGAATTTACCGAATACTCATAGTAAAATCACCGAATGTTTGCATTTTTTAATTTTCTATTCTTGCATATTTATGCCTTATTATATTTTGGAGCACTGTGAAAATAATTTGTTGCATGACGAAAATAAAAATATTAAAATTACTAATGATAGCGTTAAAAACAAAGATCCTTGCCAGTGCTAGACCATATAAATAAGAGCATATTTTTATTATAGGCAAAACTTTCATTGTCAAATCAATATTCGCAATTTTGTTTGAAGCAGTCGTAAAATGCGATTAAATATACAACGTGTTCCTTCTAAACGTGTGCCGATAGCTAATTTCTAAACCGTTAGTCTTAGACATATGGTTCTAATTACAAAAACTTTTCAAACTAAACAATTACTCTAAATTAATCTAATTCCATTTGAGTCAATAAATGCATTCCGGAAAAAGTTACGAAAATTAATATTTATACCGTCCTATAAGTTACATTTAATGGAAAAGACCTTGTGTTCTGACATGTAAAATGAAAAAAAAATCATATTTCTACAACCAAAATGTACCGAGTTATGCGACTTTGAAATTAGGAAATTTGTCAGATTTTAACGCAGCTGTGATGTGCTATTTTGACCTAACTGCACGAGGATGAACGTTGCTGAAGGAAAGAGGCGGAATGGGGGGGGGGGGGGGCGGAAGGTGTGCGGAAATTCTAGATTCGTTTAAAAATTTAAAATCATACGAATTCGACAGTGTACGCTGCCGAAGGTAGTATGACGCCCCAATTCTAGGTTCCATTAAAAATATATAATCATGCAATTCGAGGGTGTACAGTGACGGCAGAGGGTGGAGGACGGAGGGGGATTCAATTCCACGTTCGTTTAAAAAATAAGAACATACGTTTTCGAGAGTGTATGCTACAAGGAGAGTTTGGGCACCAATTTTACGTTCGTATAAAAATATAAAATCTTATAAATTCGAGTGTGTGCACTGTCGAATTCATTGAGTCCCTGACACTAGGTTGAACAGGGTTGGTTTTCATTTAAAAATACAAAACCATACAAATTCGAGAGTGTAGACTGCCGAAAGTAATGGGGCGCTGACTCTTGATTCGTTTGATAGACTTTCATTTTAAAAATATAAAACCATACGTACTATAAAACCTACCCACATACGAACTAGGATCGTTTAAAAATATAAGTTAATAGAAATTCGAGAATGTACGCTGCCGAAGGCAATAGGCCCGTGACTCTAAGCTCGTTTGGACAGATTTTTATTTTAAAATATAATATACAAATTTGAAGAGGTACGCTTTCGGAGGGAGTGCCTCAATTCTACGTTCATTTAAATGTATAAAATCTTACAAATTCGAGAGTGTACGCTAATGAAGGAAATGGTCGACCCCCCCCCCCCCCACACACACACACACACAATTTTTTGGCTCATTTATAAATAGAAATTCCAGGGTATACTCTGCGAAAGGCAATGGGGCCTCGACTCTAGGTTCGTTTTGATAGATTTTCATTTTTAAATATAAAACGATACAAACTCGACGGTCTGCACTGGCAAAATGGTTATAGTTCTCAATTATAGGTCCTTTAAAATATAAAATCATACAAATTTGAGAGTGAGCGTTGACGAAGGCAGTGGAGATCCCCAATTCTAGGTTTGTTTAAAAATATAAAATCTTACAAGTTCGAGTGTGTATGCTGCCGAAGGCAATGGCATCCTGATTCAACGTTCTTTTGGATAGATTTTCAATTTAAGATATAAAATCATACACATTCCAGAGCGTACGCTGGCGGAGGTAATAGAGCCCCGACTCTAGATTTGTTTGATAGATTTTCATTTTAAAAATATAAAACCATACAAATTCTAGGGTGTGCGCTGCCAAAATGGTGCCCCAATTCTAGATTCGTTTCAAAATATAAATTCATAGAAATTCGAGGGTGTACGCTGTCGAAGGCAATGAGGCCCTGAGTATGGGTTTGTTTAGATAATTTTTTTTTTTAAATTTATAATACAAATTTGAAGAAGTACGCTGTCGTATGCAGTGTCCCAATTTCACGTTCATTTAACCCTTCACTGCACGATTTTTTCTATTTTTATGATTTTTTTTTTTTTTAAATCTATATCTAATAATGGAAAAAATTGCAAAAAAAATTAATTTTCAAAATTTCAGCTAAAATTTGATATTTTATGGTGTATGCCATATGCACACATTTAGGGTTTTAAATTATTGTATTGCTATATATATATATATGTGTGTATATATATTGCAACTAAATGAGCTTAAATTAATTAATTTTATCTCCTTAACACTCTGCAACTTTTATTATATTAATATTTTTAAGTAGTATTCATTAAAAATAATGAAAGTAAATCTTACCTTAATAGCTTGATCGATTTTTTTATTCTTTCCGAAGAACAAATTCTAATTTTTTGTGTAACGAAGCCATCTGACATGGACAAAATAAGTGTTATTCCATTCTTTGTATTGTTCTCGATCAGTTACAGTGATCATATTACCCACATTCATGGCACATAATGAAAATAATAATGTTTTTAGGTATGTGCCAGATATGGCACCTGGTGCAGTGAAGGGTTAAAGGTATAAAATCTTACAAATTTGAGACTGTACACTGATTAAGGTAGTGCACACCCTCCCCCAACCCCAATTTTAGGATCGTTTATAAATAGAAATTCGAGGGTATATGGTGCCGAAGGTAATGGAGCTCGACTCTCGGTTCATTTGGATAGATTTTCATTTTAAAATATAAAACGATACCAATTCGAGGGTCTACACCAGGATCGGCTAACCTTTTCACACGCGCGTGTCGAAAATTCGCAAACAATATCTATCAACAATATAACATGCCAAACGTATACAAAAATAATTTTGAAGCTTACGATGTTTATACGAAACCCTGGTTATAAAATCAGTTGCTTTCATGCATGAATAATTAAAAAAAAATTAAAAATCCAACTGCAGTTTTTCTGTATACTGGAACAGCCATTAAATGAATGGATTATTAATGGACCTTATGCACGCGGCCTGAGGTCGAGGCTAAAATTCGTCTGCTGGCGGTATTTACTGGCGGTGTTTAGCATAGCAATGTATGAAGTGTGAATTATTAATGCTTGTTTGTTAAAAATACCGCAAAAGAATTCTTTGATGCAGCAGCATATACTTAATATATTGTAATCTAAATTCAAAATGTTGTTCTGTATGCGTAAAAATTCCCCAAGTTTGCAAATTTTCAGTTAAAATATATGCACTCAACCTGGGTCAAGGTTAAAATCGTCTGCTAGCGGTGTTTGCGCCTGCGCATTCCGGTATTCTGCCGGTGCAGTAACTAGAATAACAGATCATCATACCGCCAGCTCTGGCGTCTGACGTCACCTGAATAGAGTCCATTCGTAAATAGGATTCATTTATATGGTATCTTATATTATAATACGAGCAAAAATTGTGTGTGTGTGTATGAAAATTTTATCTTAAAAACGCCTCTAACAATTTTGACTAAATTTTGCACCCTACCATTTTCGGGCACGAAAAGACTATTGGGCTGGGTCACATATTCGAGAAATTTCGATTAGTGGGTCATTATGGGTCAGAGCCAAATTAAATATATCTAAAAAACGGATCAATCGATTTTGACTAAATTTTGTATCCAACTGTTTTCGGGTACGAGAAGACTATTGGGCTAGGTCACAAGCTCGAGAAATTTCAATTAGTGGGTCATTTTTGCGTCACTGTGGGTCAAGCTAATTTTATCTAGAAAACGGCTCTTACGATTTTGACTAAATTTTATACTGTACCGTTTCTGGGTAAAAGAAAACCATTGGGCTAGGTCGCATGCTCAAGAAAATTCTATTAGTGGGTTATAACGGTTGAGGGTCAAGTTAACTGTATCTCAACAAGTAAGAAAAAATCATGCGTCAAGCATAGATTATGAAACACTCTCCAACACATTCAGAATAATGTAACAAAACGGCACCGTTTAAAAAATTAAAATATTACGTCATATTCGACCCTATGGAAACGCATAATACATTTCAAAAACCCAATTTCAGTTGTTCTCATACAGAATCGGAAAATTATCCGATTTTTTTCAGCAGCCCTTATAGATTTGAATCTATTAACTACATGTATGTCAAAATTGAGTTCACGTAAGAGATACATATACTTCAGTTGAAAATTTACCTTCAGCAATTTCCTCTCATAAGGAGCACGCTACGTGAATACTTTTGTGCAGCCCTGTATTTGAGGTATAAAATTTATATATAAGGAATAAGATACAAAAAATTAATTACATTTAAAAGCGCATACCGAATTTTACACCGTACACTCCAGCAATTATTACTCAAAGACAGTATTGTACTGTAACCGATTTCTTTTGTGTGTCCCTGTAAATGAATAAAAAATGCTATGAATGTCCTGTTCTAACGTGATCGTAGTGAAATACAGTGATTTATATCAGTTTCAATACATTTGAAATAGCATAATGTCATTAAAATACTCTGCAAACGATTTTCCCCCCTTTACCATAATGTAATGGAATACTTTTGAGTGCCTCTCTAAATGAACGATTCATCCTACATACTTCCTATACAAGACCAAACATGCTACAGCCTATATCAATTTCATAAAAATCCCAGTATATTTACGGGAGTTAGAGTGTGGACAGACCAACCGAACTTTTAAACAATTTTTAGCACACTTCTTAAACACTTTTCAACTTATTTAAGGTATCCGCACACCTTCGGAAGTGTTTTTTTTTTTTTTTTTTTGAAAATTTTGAAATTTTCTGTTGTTATGCATTTTTTATAATGACATTTACTTTATAACTTTGAAAAAAATATAAAAATCTTAGCAACTACCCAGAAAAAAATTTTTAAAGGGAAAAATAGTCAAAATTATGCCAAAAATTAACATTTCCACAAAACAGGATAACTCAAAAATAAAACAATGTATTGGCATTTTGTAAATTGCATAACAAACAGAATAACTTTCTCTAGGACTTAGACTACACACATTATAATCGCATATCTATCTCAGATGATATGGCAGTTAAAGTACTAATGTAATGAAAAATTCGCAAAATTTGTGTCAAGTTTGTCATTTATACCAGTGTAACTAAAACACTATTGAATATATTATCATGAGTGTAGTCTATTCCCTCAAATGACATTTGTAAAAGAAGTAGAAAAAATTCCGTGGCATTTCATGCATAATTTTTTGTTTTAGGATGTTTTGCGTATAGTAAAAATCTGAAAAACTTCATTTTGAGAAAAAGCTAAAAATAACTTTTAGGATAGATATAACGTATTGTAAATAACGTAATAGATGTAATTTTAAACGGCTGTAACTCGGGTTCTATTTTAGATACAGACAAAATTTAAGCAGATTTAGATAGATAAAAGATTCAATTTTAATATTATTGCAAAAATGAAAAATCAATATTTTGATCGAAAATTGCGTTTTAAAGGTGTTCGGATACCTTAAGAAGGTTCAAACGGTTTTGGCAATTTTTTTTCTATACCGTTTCCCAGTATGTGAAGAACATTAGAATAAGTCACATGTTCGATAAATTTCGATTAGTGGGTCATTTTTGAATCAATGCGGATCAAGCTAATTTTAATCTTTTTCAGCCTGGAGAAGAGCATTGAGCTAGGTCACATGTTCGAAAAAATTCGAGTAGTGGGTCATCTTGGGTCACTATGGCTCAATGTTAATCTAATTGTATCTAAAACAGCAAGAATGATGCAGTGGGAATAATATATCGAAATAAACAGAAAGTTATTTTGACCGAGCTTAGCTCGATCATCCCTGCTAGTATACTGTAATAAAGGAAAAAATACCAGTTTTTACTTCATTAATTTTTAACTTATCTTTAATGCAACATCTCGGTTATAATTTTTCAAATTGCATTAATGTACTAAGAATGTATTCATGAGATTTTTGCTGTCGTACTTTCAATGGAAAATGCTTTAAATCTAGTTCATATTTTCTTATGTTTACAAATATACATAGCTATCATTAAAAAGAAGAAAAACCAACGATTAAAATGCACAAATAATACATGAAAAGCAACAAACAGCTGTTTCGAATCTACTAGCGAGATTCTTCTTCAGTGCAAGATAGGGAAAAAGGAACAGCATGCTAGAAAAAGCAAGGCTGATTTAGTAGATTCGAAACAGCTGTTTGCTGCTTTTCATGTATTATTTGTGCATTTTAAACGTTGGTTTTTCTTCTTTTTAATATTGTTGCACAAAGGCTTTATTTGCTATTTTTATAGCCATCATTATTTCGCCATTTTACTGCCGTGACTGTCAAATGAAATTAACTTGAAATTACAGCTTTTTAAATTCATATAGAAAAGTAAAATACATGACGAAAACGCTGCGTAGCATCATAGGAAAAGAAAATTATTAAGATGTTAATTCATATAAAAAATAATTGCATTATTTGTGATAGTCTGTCCGTATGGAAGAAAATTTTATTGGCTATAACAAAAATAAAAAATGGATTTTATCTGTATAACAACTACCAAATTTAATTTTTTCCAGTGCCATAAGAATTAGCTTACGTGCCAATACTGGCAAGCGTGCCATAGGTTCGCCAACCGTGGTCTACACTGACAAAATGATGCCCCAATTCCATATCCGTTTAACATATAAAATCATACTAATTCGATAGTTAACTTTGACAAAGGCAGTGGGGGTGCCTATTCTAGGTTTGTTTAAATATATAAAACCTTATACATTCGAGTGTGTACACTGCCGAAGGCAATGAGGCCCTGACTGTAGGTTCGTTTGAATAGATTTTCTTACATCTATGCATTTTCGGAATGCTAAATACTTGGATAGTCAAGTACTACCTTCAACATCAAAGAACCGAGTTACTAAGGTGATTTTTCGGTATTTGGCCAATTCGGAAATGCTACCGAATATTCGATTAGGCTGACTATCAAGCTATTCGGTATGCCGAATATTCAGCTTGGCAGAATATCAAAGTATTCGGTATGCCGAATATTCGGTTTGGCCATATCAAAATATTCAGCCAGACCGAATATTTAAAAGACCTTTAAAAAAATTTTTAAAACCTTAAAACAACTACTATGTTTAACTGTCAATTAATAAAAATATTTAATAATTAGAAATATAATTATATTTAAATAAAAGAGAATGCTTTTACATTTTTTATTTGCTATTTGAAAAGTATCACGTAAGAAAATTAACCAATAATGACGATTTTAGTCCCCTTCCTGAGTAATAAACTGTATATGACTGTACAATTTTTCTTCCAATTCCTTCAACATTTCACTTTGATTTTAAATTATTTGTTTTAGAATATAAAAAAATATATTAATTTGTTCTAATTCAGAGATGAATCCATGAAATTTTAAATTTTATCAATTAAAGAATCATTAAAACCGCCCTCTTCTCAAATAACAATTCAAAGCATATTTTTTTTAGTTCAGAATTTACTTGTAAAAAGATCTTGTTTATCAATATGGAAGTATGTGTGTTAAATATAATATAAAATTGTTTAAAAATTTTAACTTTTTAATTCTTTCAAATTCTGAAATTTAAAAGTAATCGGCAAGCCGAATTTTCAGTATTCGGCCAAATAGTTACTATTCGGCATTCGGCTAGCCGAATATTCGGTATTCGGTTTACCTGTGGGCCGAATATTCGGCATTCGGTATTCGGCCCAAATCACCATTCGGTGCATCCCTAGTTCAAAGTCTGTGACCGGTCCGAAAATAAATGAGTAAAAGAGGATAGTATTCTGCAGTTTAAAAAGTAGTTAGTTTTCTTAAAAATTAACAAACTTGGATTAAAAGGTAGGTAAAGCCGATTACGGGGGCCCATGGCTTCGTCCCCCTCCCTATTCCCCCTCCAAATAAGAGGCATGGGGAGAGCGGTCGGTACGGCTAAGCGAGCAAGACGACATAGATTTGTTTCCGACTTGTCGCATTTTTAAGAGAGAATAGCTGAAAAGTGAAATTATAATCGATTCGAAGCGAAAGGAAAATAACATAATGCAAGGAGTAGAACGTTACTAATCAAGAAAATATTTAATAATTTTAAATATGTTTTTACATTGTTTTCTGTTTTGTAATAAATTTTTTAGTATATTTTAAAAAAATCTTAGAAGGGAAAAATACAGCTCCAAATGATGCAATTTTTGAACAAAAGTGAAATTACGGAATGCATATGATTATTCCGAATGTGGGGGGTCGCACCCCCCCCCACCCCCTGTAGCTACGTCCCTATTTATAAGCATAATTTACAGTGGCTTTTCGCGTCATCTGGCATCGACTGTAGTCTTTTAACGATTCCGAAACTAAGGGGTGATTGTTAAAACCAGTGAAGGCTGTCGGTAGGATAGGCTCCCTGCCTGATAGCTCATTTTCCTTTTTACTTGACGATTTCATAGTGGACTTCGCCAAATAGTGAAATAACACAGTGAAAGCCTTTCCTTACGGCCCCTATCTTCCAGGAAATCGGTTTATGAGTTTTATCAATCTACGTATTTGCCGATTGTGTTTATTAAACTCATATGATTAAATTTAATTTTAATACTATAAATGAATAAAGTTTTGCGCAGAATAAGCATATAATTTTAAAAACTTTTTTAGCTCGAGCTTTTATAGTTACAAGAGAGAGGGGACAATAAATCTTTTTTTTTTCCTTTAGCCGCCGGTATGCTACTTTTTTCTCCCAGCAAATAAAGTGTCGTCTTCAAAAAATAACGTTCCGTTGCATAAGTCAGCCGTAAAACAAAACAGGTGTATCATTCTATGATTAAATACTCTACTACAATTTTTTAAACTTCTAAGCATCGGACATTTTAAATTTTTATACTGTCATATTGGGGAAAAAAGTCCCTTTTAATGTAAAACTACTATTTGGAAACTGCATCTCCATTTATTTTCGAGATATTAATTTTTTGGTCGTTTTTAGCGTCATTTGTTTAATTTTGGCAACTCAAGTACTCCATTTCTGTAGAGAATAAAGGAAAAATACCAGGAAAAATAGTTGTAAAATAGCAATTCTATATTTTTGTTGCCATTTTCCATAAAAACAGAAAAAAAGTACTTAAAATATGTGCTATTTTGAAAAAAATATAAATGAATTATTTCTGATACAACATGGAGCTATTAGAAACTAAATTTAATTTTAAGTATCTATATTAATATTACAAACAAAGGAAGGCATGAAAATCATTAGATAGCCGAATTTTTTTGCCCAGCAGTGGCCGAGTGGTTCTGCTTTTGAAGCTGGTAGACGCGAGGTGCTGGTTCGAACCCAATCGTGCCCGTCTGCCTAATCGTTCGGAGTTTTCGCGGTTTTCTTCGAACCTTGGATTTCCATGTGTAAATACGGTTAGGTTCCCTTATAAAGATCCCTGCGGAGGGCACTCCCCCTAGGGCATATTTCCCTTGAGTAGATAACTGACCGTCAAAAATCAACCCAACCCGAATTTTTTTGTTGAGTTTCTTGAAAGACGATATCTCTCTTTTAGAATTTGTGCATGATTTAGCGATAGTGACGTCCTATGCATACTTTACTGTAGATGTTATTTAAGACTAGATCGTAAATGAGAAATTATTCCTCTGGATTCGAATGACATCCAGATTTTATATATGCGAATGACATATATAAAATAAAAGCGTGTGTTTTAACTCCTAAAACTAGAATATGTTTAGTACTACAGTAGAGTCCCGCTTAACCGAATTATTTTCTTCTGATGGACTGATGGCTTCCATTATTATGAAACAGCTATTTTAAATGAAGTGTTAGATGCAGATGAAATAGCAATCGCAAAAAGTTAGAACTTTGATTTTCTAGTCAGAATGGGAAAAAAATGGCTATATATATATATATATATATATATATATATATATATATATATTTTTCAAAAAAAATTATGTCCATTTTTTTTCTTCCCTGGCCTGGGGAAGAATTACTGTTATTATTGTTATTTTTACCAGTAAGACAAAGACAAATTTTGAGAAGAATACACATCTTGGTAATTTACTGGTATTAAAAAAACAAATGCTGCCGAATACTTTTTTTTTCTTTTTTTTTAAGAAATGGTATAAAGTTAATTTTAGTTCTGAAATATTTAGAGCAATTGTAGTAATTTTTGTGCTAAATTACGTTTGAGTTTTTATGATTTTTATTCTTTTCGTTGATTTTATGTAATATAAGAAATTTTATCAATATTAGGCACCTTATATTAACTGACTGTGTAAAATATACATTTTTTATTATAAAGACAGAAAATAAATCTTACTTTGAATTCCTGTTACGACATTACTATAGTTACAGCATTAAGGGGACAGTACACTTTTAAAATTTTCAAAAATCGATTTTATTTTATTATTTTTACATCGTTAGAAAGCTTATTGTATTCTGAATAAGTTGATACCAATCTTTTAACTGTGTGATAATTATTTACTGAGATATTAGGGAAAATGTAGACATCACCCCTTCATTTCCGAATAAACAGCCGTGCGAGAGCTGTCACGGCGGCTTGTTTACATTTTGTTTTCGCGCTTTCTCATTATCGTAACTTTGGAAATACGCTAAAATGCGGCAATTGTTATTGGTTAAATACCTTAAACAATAATAAGAAAGCTTTAAAATATTAACTTCAACCTACAACTTTCGCCAAATTTGTTTACCTTCATGGTTTTTCACAGCTTTATTTGCTGTTAAGCACTTAAATTTGAAACAAAACATTTTTTTTCCCTAGAGCAATACTTTCCTGATTTTGTAATAGTATTCTACTTCTTAGTATTTATTAGCTTTTTAATGAAAAAATATGCAAAATGTGCTTCAGAACAGCATCGAAGAAGTAGTCTGTTTAATGGTAATTACTATACAAAATACGATAATATAAATATATTCTAAGGTGCTAACTCATCTTATAAAAAACTAAAAAGTAGTGATTTTTTTCATTTGACAGTTTAGAATAGGGATTTATTGACATTAACATAATTTTTTAAAAAACTATCCGGATTTTTGTGCAGCAAAATATATGAATCAGATATCGAAATACGAGAATCCCTATAAAATGGCCTATATTTTACATTAAATAATTTAGTTTTATAAAACGTGCACATTTAATTCACTTTACAATCAAAGCTAAAAAAAATTAAGTTATATGTTTAAAATTAATTTTTTGCAATAGAAATGCTACATTTTTACAAATTACATATATTTAATTTTTAAGCATGTTCCTATATTCTGCAGCATTTTACAAATAATTTTATATTTTTCATTTTAAACTAGCATCTAATATTATTTTTAATACAGAATACTGTTGGAAATCTGGACAAAGTCTTGTCCCCCAAAATTTGTCGTTTGGTTTGTTCGGAAATTATATCGTTCCGAACCAGTTTTTATTTTTCCATTTCGGTCGAAAAGGCACTCTCTTTTAACTGTAACTGTATGCATATTTTTATTCCAGTTTTGATGTACTCAGTAAGTATATTTAGTGTGAAACAACTCCATGGAGTAGGATGTGTAGTGATGGAAGTAATGTAATGGAAGGACCATGGAGATGGAGTTTAAGCTTATCCTTGCTATAGCTATAATATGTCAATATGATTCCCAGCAAAAGCTGGAGGTGTATGTATATATCTTTATTATTTAAGTTTTTAAAATTCAAGTTGAATTTAATAAATGAACTGTTATTTTGAAATGAACTGTTTCGTCGACTGTAATTTATACTTTAACACCACACCAAATGACCTTAAAACCTGCGTATTTATAACTCTGCTTTAATTATAACATGGCTAAGGGGCCATGTCATGCTATTTAAAGGTCAAATAGATAAAAAATGGTGTGATTTAGATGAAATATATACTGCATAATGGCACAAGTTCCAGAGTTAACTTATTCCTTCCCGAAACTATCGGATTATAACTATCCTTCCTGGAAGCTCGACGTCAAATGTGTCTTGATTGACCGAAATTGCTGGGAGTTTATTACAAAGCCAGATATCGCATGTAAATCGGATGCCTCTGATCGTGAGAAAAGCGATTTTGAATGGCGTAAACGAAGAGCTTATACAACAATTTACCAATCCATCGAACGGAAATTCCAGATACTAATTGCTCAAACAGAAAGCGGCAAAGATGCCTGGGATATTTTAAAGTTAAACTTCGAACCAACTTCACGAGCACGTTTAGCGGGATTAGTCGATGAATTTTTCGAGATGAAGTTAAACTCGCAAGAAGAAACTATAGGTTTATTTTGTAAAAAAATTGAAGAAAAGAAAGTTCAAATTAAAGATGCTGGATTTGAGATGCCAGAACTGTTAGTATGTTTTCAACTAATCCGTCGATTACCTGAGGAATATGATAATCTAGTTCAAGTGTTATATAGATTAGAAGATAAAGAATTTAAATTAGAAAATGTATCTAAGCAGTTAATAACTGAATATGGCAGAATTTGTTTAAAACGAAAAGATGAAGGTAAAGAGGTTGTCGCTGTAGGTGATGCTTATGCAACTAAGTTTAAAAACCCTACCGTTAAACCAACCATCCCAGCGGAGAATTTTGGAAGCAGTAAAAAGCCATGGATTTCACGTAGTGGAAGCGACCTGGACACTACCAGACGATCGTATACTTCACCAGCTAATCGTATAGGGCCGAGTTTAATATGCAGTTACTGCAAGAAACCTGGTCACACAGATACAAGGTGTTTCAAAAAGAACTCTAGAGGGAAAAAGCAAGTTTTCTACAGTGAACCTACAAAGCAATCCGAATTCGCCCTAATATCTTCAAATGGTAGAAAGTTCGTGGAATTTCTTCTGGACTCAGCGGCTACTTCTCATTTTACGAATGACAGGAGTCTATTTGTAACATATAGGAACCTCCCCCCTCAACAAGTGCTGATAGGAGACAAGGACTGTTCGTCGGAAATATTGGGTATTGGTGATATTGACTTTACCATCCTAGATGTAACAGGTAATGTAGAAATAACTTTAAAAAAATGTGTTATATGCTCCTAACATGAGGAGAAATTTAATTTGTGGGTCTAATATAGACATTGCAGGAAACCAAATTAAATGGGGAAATAATAAAATGATTGTGTATGATAAATTTAATAGATATTGTTTTACTGTTCCTCGAGTTGATAAATTGTATATTGTTAAAGGTTATGCTTCAAAATGTGAAAATTTTGCTTATTCTACTAGTTTAAATTCAGAGATTGTACACCGTAGATTTTGTCATACAAACTTACCTTTACTTGAAAAAATGAGTAAAAATAATTGTGTTAAAGGTATTGAAAATATTAACTGTAAAAACAAAAATAAGATGTGTGAAACTTGTGTAATTGCAAAATCTAACAGAAAATCGTTTAAAAGAAATTATTTGTATAAACGCATTTCTAATCAAATTCTCGATAGAGTGTATATGGATTTGTGGGGTCCTAGCCCTGTTAACTCGTTAGGAGGGGGGAAATACTTTTTGTCAGTAATTGACGATTATTCTAGAAGGACTGAGGTTTATATAATTAAGGATAAAACAGAAGTGTTTGAATGCTTTAAAAAGTTTTTAGTTAAAGCTGAGAGACAAACTGGTAAAAAGTTAAAATGTGTACGAACTGATAATGGGCTGGAATTTACCCATAAATTATTTGAGAAATTGTTAACCGATTTAGGTATAAGAATCGAAAGATCCTCCCTTTATACTCCAGAGCAGGTGGGTGTTGCTGAAAATTTTAATAAAGTAGCAATGAATGCAGTTAGAGCAATGTTACACGATAGCGGGTTAAAACCGTCATTCTGGGGGGAAGCTCTTTTGGCGTTTGTTCATACAAAAAATAGGACTGAACACAGTTTAACCCAAGGTCTTACACCGCAAGAATTATGGACGGGATTCAAACCTTCGGTAAGACATTTAAGAATTTTTGGTTCTTTAGCATTTGTTCATGTTCCTAAAGTTAAGCGAAATAAACTTCAACCGAAAGCTTTACTAGGTATCTTAGTTGGTTATGCCATGAAAACTAAAGGATATAGAATTTACATTCCAAAAGAAAGGCGACTTGTAGAGACTATTCATGTGCGTATAGATGAATCCAAAAAGGGTGTAGAAACATTATTTGGGGGAGAAAACAAATATAAGGATTTGATATTGAATTTTAATGAATCTCAAATTAAAACAAACGGATTAAGTAATGCAACTTTAGATCTTAATCATGAACTACCAGGAGATAGCTTAAACGAAGATGAAGAGAAAAAGGGGGGTAAGGTAACTGTATGTTCTATAAATATTTCAGAGTGGAAAAGGATTGAAAGACCGAGAACGAAATGTAAGAGAATTGACGTATATTATTATACCCCAATAACAAATACGAGACTGAGATCTTTAAATGATGTTAAAAAATATTGTAAGAAAAATAAAATCCCGTTTGAGCCAGATAAGTTTGACTTTAAACCTAAAACTACTCATCCTAATACTGAAACTTTAAGTGAACCCTCAACTAGTGATTCGGACGATCCATATTTAACTGAATTATTTCAACATGAATTTTACAATACCGAAATCCCTAAATCATTTGAGGATGCACAAACAAATCCAGAAAGGAGGAAATGGAATGCCGCGATGAGGGAAGAACTTGAGATGATGAGTAAGAGAAAAGTTTGGCGGTTGGTTGATCCACCGAAAAACTCCACAATAGTAGGAAGTAAATGGGTTTATAATATAAAAAGCACGGAAAAAATGGTAAAAAGTACAAGGCACGTCTCGTAGCTCAAGGTTTTAAACAGAAACCAGGTATTGATTTTAATGATATATTTTCACCTGTTGTAAATTTTTCAATTATAAAACTAATGTTTATTTTATTAGTTTCTATGTTAAATTGGTATCATATTCAATTGGATGTAAAATCAGCATATTTATATGGTTCTTTAAAAGAAACTGTGTTTATGAAACAACCTCCGGGATTTTAAAATGAAGGGTGCTGAAAATAAAGTTTGTGTGTTAAATAAATCAATTTATGGATTAAGGCAAAGTGGCCGCGAATGGAATTCTGAATTAGATAATATATTACATAATCTTGGATTTTGTAAATTAAAATGGTGTAACTGTGTGTATAAACTGAATAGTAACGCAATTTTAGTTGTCTATGTAGATGATTTAGTTTTGTTTGCTAAAGATGAAAATGTATTGCAATCTGTAACTAATATGTTAAAAAATAGCTTGGAAATTACTGAAATAGGATTAACAAAGTATTTGCTAGGTGTTAACTTTGAACAGATTAAAGATTCATTTTTCGTTCATCAAAGAACTTATATTGAAAGATTAGAATTAAAATATAAAGATTTACCTAAAAGTTATGTTAAATTACCTTTTAAAATTGGCTCTGTTTTACCAGATAAAGTTAACGAAAATGAAATTATCGAAAATGAATTAATGAAAAAATTTCCATACCGATCTTTAATCGGGCGTCTGTCATTTTTGTCAAATAGATCAAGACCCGATATTAGTTTTTCTGTAAATGTAATGTCACAGTTTTGTAATGGGTATACATATAAACACTGGTTAATAGTAGTAGATATTATGAATTATGTTTTTGCTACTAAAAGTTTTAAAATAAATCTGTCTAATGTAAAATCACTAAGTTTGTGTGCATATTCTGATGCTAATTGGGGATGTCAACTTACTAAAAGACATTCAAGTAGTGGTTACATAATTTACTTCAATAACGTTCCGTTTGCTTGGAAATCATCGAAGCAGAAATGTATTGCACTAAGTTCTATGGAATCTGAGTTTATCTCATTAACGGAAAGTGTAAAGGAACTAACTTGGTATTCAAGAGTTTTAAATGAACTTAATTTATACGATAGGATAAAACCAATTCAGTACTGTGATAATGAATCTGCCATTTATTTTTCTAAAAATAGCCAAGAGAATTTTAAAACGAAACACATTGACATAAGATGTCAATTTATTCGTCAGTTAATTAATGAAAATGTTTTTGAGTTAAAACATGTAAGTTCTAAAGATAATAAGGCAGACTTTCTGACAAAACCTCTTCTGTATGTAAAGTTTCAAAGAGCTATTTGTAATATTTTTGATTTTGATTATGAAAAGAAAGAGGAGGTATTTACGACCGATGGGGCCGCATGTTGGAAATCTGGACAAAGTCTTGTCCCCCAAAATTTGTCGTTTGGTTTGTTCGGAAGTTATATCGTTCCGAACCAGTTTTTATTTTTCCATTTCGGTCGTAAAGGCACTCTCTTTTAACTGTAACTGTATGCATATTTTTATTCCAGTTTTGATGTACTCAGTAAGTATATTTAGTGTGAAACAACACCATGGAGTAGGATGTGTAGTGATGGAAGTAATGTAATGGAAGGACCATGGAGATGGAGTTTAAGCTTATCCTTGCTATAGCTATAATATGTCAATATGATTCCCAGCAAAAGCTGGAGGTGTATGTATATATCTTTATTATTTAAGTTTTTAAAATTCAAGTTGAATTTAATAAATGAACTGTTATTTTGAAATGAACTGTTTCGTCGACTGTAATTTATACTTTAACACCACACCAAATGACCTTAAAACCTGCGTATTTATAACTCTGCTTTAATTATAACAAATACGATATATAATTAGTAGTTTTGTTTCCTTTATTATATATTTTATAGTTAACAAATACAATTTAATCTTTAAACGGCTTTTTCTCAAAATGGCATTTTTTACTATTGCGCGCTCTATATCTCCAAAACTAGTTGAAGTAGAGATTTAAAATTTTTGCCCTACATAAATATTTATATTATCATGAAAATGAACTAGAATTATAAAGCTGTGTTCAGTATGAAAAAAATTATGCGATTGAATGCATGTAAAAATTCATGGTTTTTCTATTTTTTCTAATTAAATGTTAATTACTCTTTATCTAATTAACCGATTACAAATATCCTAGTTCAAATTATAGACCAGAGTGTTATCTTTAATTTAAGATAAAGTTTATGCAAATACAATGAAAATAGCATGAGATATCGTGCGCGCAGTGAAATGTTATGCACTGTAAAAAATTTAAATAGCACTTTGAAATTGACCCCTTGAATTTTTTTAAATTATAATATATCCAAATAATTTTTTTTATTATAATTAAACGTAGTTCAATATCACCTAAATATACTCTAAAAATTTTGTGCTTCTAGAGTGGTTATCTTTTTCATAATAAATTACTAAACTCATAACAAATTTCGCATGTTTTATGACCGTTAAAAGTGTACTGCCCTTTTAATTAATTAGATTCACTATTTACAGCATAAAATTTCTTGAAAACAGATTTTTATCGGTTATTTTATATTAGCGGTTGGATTAAAACGCTTCTAAGTAATGCAGATTCGTTTTTCGTAAAATTTTAGCTGCTTTCGGTGACCCAATTTGCCACACATCAATACTAATTTATTTATTTATTTTTAAAAAGAGGATCCAAAAAAGACTTTATGGGGGTCATGATCCCCTTTGAACGATTAATTTTTCTATATAAAAATATATTTAAAAAAGTAAATACATATTAAGAGTCCCCCCCCCCCTTTCTAGAAAAATAAAAGAAACAAAATCCACTGAACAATGCAAATATTTTGACAATCATTGAAGTGATTTAAAACGAAAATGCACGAAATTTGCAGACATTGCTATTTAACCCCTTGAAGGGCTGTGATATACCCCACCTAATTTTAATTCCGAAATGCCACAATAGCACCGGAATTTTGGAATGAAATTTTGCTTTTATAATTATACGGGAAGAAAATCTTTTACTTATTTTCAAATTTTTTTCTTCTTCAATCCCGGTGTGAATCAATGATTTCAACATTTAACCCGAGAGTAGTCGCGACATTTTTTAGAACGTTAGTAGTCGCGTTCGGTCCATTTGCCGCCGTTACCAGCAGGCCGAAAACGAAGGGGAAACTTGCCGGTGTTATCAGATGATCGAAAACGGATTACGTAGGGTGAAAATATTGACTGAACTTTAAAAGATTACAGCAATTATTCATTTTACAACCTTTTACAGCAAATTATTTATTTCGCTTAAGTATATATTCAGTTGGCATCTAGATAAATGTTTTTAATAACTCTTTCTTCGTTTTGCATAAATACTTAAAAGTAAATAGTAAATGATTTGATTGAATTTATGATGTTACTATGAATCAATAATTAGTAGGAAAACATTTACGAATATGAATCTAAATTCGTGATAGGGGTATTTTTATTTTTTTTGAAGGACAGAATCAGTCAGGTAGATTTTTATGATACTCCGGCACTCTATATCCATTTAATAAAATAAAATTAATAAATTTAGCATCAATATATTACACTGACATTAAATCGAACAATTAAACTGAAAATAAAAATGGAACCTATGACATGCAACAGCAAATCAAATACAATACCACTAATTTACCAGCATATTATATATATATATATATATATATATATATATAAAGAAAAAGGTAAAAAATACTTAATTTCGAAATTATAAATGTAAATATTGTAACTACGTTTTATTTATTTATTTTGTGGGGTGTCTATGTGTGTATGAGGGGGGAGAGGAGGGGGTGGGGGGCTCTCGAGATTTTATGATTAAATCCATTTTTCAAATGAAAAAGCACGATTTGTAGTTTTTCTACTTATTTCAGGGTGGGAGCAGCGCCCCTGAATAAAAACTCTGGATACGAACTTCGCTTATATAAAGTAAATAATAAGTTATTGAAATTATATATTTAATTTAAATACATTTGCAATTGTAGATTTAAATCCTAAGATGGATAAATTATTTTAATTAATAGAATCACTGAAAGGTTCATCTTAATAGGGATGTGTTTTACAGCAACTATTTAATTAAAATAAATATTCAATTGTACATTTCATAATAAGGTATTATTGTTATAATTTATTGTTTTATTGTTTACATTCATTAAAATAATAAAAACAATAAGAAATTTTTCTCCGGAATTATAAATATGCAGCAATAATTTTATTTAAATGAATTTTCTCTCGTATTCTGAAAAACATTATTCTGAAAAATAGTTTGAACAATTGATGAAGGACAACAAATTTAAATTTGTTAGATACCGTCCCCATGCCTCTATTGGATTTCAATAATAATAAAAAAGACATTTTCTGCGGCATTGTTAAAAAAAAAATGTGTTTTTACTTACAGTATGAAAATTTAAAAATAGATAAATTTTAGAAAAATACTTAAAATATTTTTTAAAATCATAGTATACATATTCACTGAATTATCCAAAAGAGATTTTTATTTGCGTAATTTCTAACCTACATTATAAAATTCTCATTATTGTGCAAATACATTATATGTATGTTCTTCGCATATATACATACTACATTTCTGAGAAAACTGTTTTATCTTTCGAGTTTGTTTTATTGTACAAAAATGATACTTTTCATATTTTGGAGATACGGCAATTTTTTTACTGATTCCCACAAATTTCACTTCTCTTTTTTTAATGGTTTGGCTGTGTTATTGTCTTTTTTTTTTTTTTTCATTTATATGTTCCGGTAATAAATGGAAAGCAACTTCTTTCAAATAATGATGATGAATTTCCCTTTTTTTCGATATTTAAACGATTATCAATTTGAGAATTTATTCCCGCAATGTTTGACAATGAAAAAAAAAAAAAAATGTATGTGACCATAAATCAGTTTTTTGTGCGAACTGACTTCACAACTAATATAATAAAACAATTTTAAGTAACATTCTAAAAGTAAAAAAAATACTCTATGAACGGGTAAAATAGCAGAAAGAAGAAAGAAGAAATAACAACAGACAGAGAGTCCGTACTTCGAAGAAACTTTCCCCCGCAGGTTTCGCGGAAAGGGGAAAGGATGAACACGAGAGGGAAAAATTCAACTAACACAAGTGGTCGCAACGCGGTCATTTAGACCGATTGAAACTTAAGAATGCGATAAAATGCTAAGAAATAGCAGGAATGACTTGCAATTTTACTACACAAGAGTGTGAACACGCAAGGTCAGCTACACGGAATTTGGCTATCGTAACTTTAACAGGAAATGAGTTACAGGAAGATAACGAATTTCGGGCGGGGAAAAGACCAACGCGCGACTATTAACGGGTTAATTAACATAAATACTGTGCTCTTGAAAAGTTTAAGCGCCGAAAATCGAACAAGTTTTTAATTTTCTTATATGCGATATGTCTTCAATAATAACTAATTGTTCCATCATGAGCTTGTAAAGGATTTTTCAAAGGCCCTTTTATATATTATGCTGATAAAATATCTTTACAATTTTTTTTTTAATTATTATTATTAATTTCACAATATTTTAGAAATTAAGATAATTTAAGACTTAAAACTACATGACTTAAAACTGTAAATCAAAAATCTGTGACTGATCTGTGTGAATCAATGACTTAAATCTGTATATCAAATGACTTAAAACTATATAAAATTTTTAAAACCGTGATTTAAATCATTTAATTAAAATCCCTGACGCTATTTCTATTTGCAAATTTACTTAATACTTAACATGTTTATTTTCTCATCTCCATGAAATTTCTGTAAAAATTGGATTAGAGGTCAAAGATTTATTATTTCACTTGTGCATTATTAAAGTATTAAATTGACTCTCAAAATTTTTCGAACTAATGAAATATTTCACATTTTAAAAATCATTTATTTATTTGTAAAATCTTGGTACTAATTTCGAAGTTAAATTTTCGAGAGATAAAATATTTTCTATGACACAGAAACCTCTTCTTAATTGCATACTGAGTTTTCGATTTAATGTAGCATTTTATTTATAAAAAAGTTTTTAATATATTCATGCAAAATATGCCACACGTCATTAATATATTATATCAGAAGAAACATGATATAGTTGAGTTGGAATGGTTTATCCACATTAAATAAATTTTAATTAACTTTTAAAACTAGAAAGGATGATATAATTTTATAGAAATCCCGCTTTAAGTATCAATAGGTGTAATTTTATTGTTACTCACAAGAATTATTTCATTACACAATTTTATCCACACGTCGAATAAAAAATGTGATTATATATTATTTAGTTATATAGACTAAGTATAAAAATCAGCTGTTCTATCGTAATTACAAGGGTGAAATTTCGCAAAAATTTGAATAGAAAAACATCCCTAAAACTAAGCCAATCATCACACATATTTTATATGCAATAACAATTACTATTAAAAGAACAATAAAAATTTTTATCAGCGTGAAATATGTATATAAATATGTTACTATGGCTAACTGTTTATTATTTTATTGCAGTTAACGATACAATGATGTTCTAACTTGTCTCCTTCCTCTGGAATTAAAAACCTTCTTGTTACTTCCGAGCGAACGCTTAGGTATTTCACTTATAATTACTATAAACTCGCCAAGTAAGCGATAGGCTGCCAAATTAGGTAAAATATGACAGGACAGATTCGGAAGAGAGTAGAGCTTATCCTGCCGATAAGAATTAGTTTAAAACCGTATACGGAACAGGAAGAATTAGGTTTGGCTGTGGTACAGGTCAACACACACGACATTAACCTTCCGTCTACCAGACGGGTCCATTGGACCCGACATGTACATTCAAAATATTTATTCAAACCAGAAATTTCTTCAAAACAAACTAAATGTATAAATCAGACAATAATAAGTTAAATAAACAAATTAAATAGTTTTAAGTAAAAATTCTGGTGTAGAATGTTTTTATAAAACTTGAGTAAAATTTCCGGTAGTTCTAGGGTTAAGAATTAGAGTTGGCCGAAGAGTCGAAGAGTCGACTCGAAATCTCGACTCCTTCCAAGTGAGTCGAACTGTCGACTCCTCGCTAGCGAACTGCCTCGACTCAAAAGAGTCGAACTATAATTTCCACTCAGTTTGGGATTCGGAGTCGAAGAGTCGAAGTCGACTCACTCAAAGAGTGGTTGGACGAGTTTAACACAGTGTCGGACTTGGAGAGTCGAGAGTTGAAGAGTGGATTTTCGATTCTTCGACTCAGTATCGGATTTCAACTCTTCGAATTCGGGCTGGGTTGTTTAGCAGAGGACGAGAGAACGGAGATCTTGGTTTAATTATGTATTGGCGATTTTGAGAAAGGAGAAAGCAGTGTAGATGTATGTTTAGGAAGATGACGGTATGAATGAAAGGAGAGGGAGGGACAGAGACAAGGGGGCGGGCAGTAGGATATTTCGTTCAAGATTATTTGAATTTACGATATGCTTAGGGGAAAGAAGATAAAAAAAAAGCAGATGTGATCTTTGTATTTTTTGGCAAAAAAAGAAGTAGGACTAAGGGGAATATTTTCAACTGTTTTCATATCATGCAATATTAAAAAAAAACTTAGAAGAAAGAGAAGTAAAATTCTGCTTAAGTAGCAGGTTGTTTAAAATATACTAAGTAACTGAATTTATTTTATAATTGATGTATTTTAGATAAAAGTGAACATCCTTTATTTGTTTGCGTATATAATGTTATTTTAATTCCGTTGTATAAATAAAAATGTTCGCAGGTAATATTAAATGGATATAATTTACATATATTTTTTTAAAGTTTAGCCAATCGATTTTTTAACGTTCGTTATTTAAACCCAGATATGGAAGATATTTTAGGAATCCTGTCGCTTCTACGCCCCGCCCTCCCTTTTTTTTTTCGTAAACAGCTAGGCTGTGTGTCTCTCTATGGATATATCTCACTATATTATCACGGTTTAAGAAATAAAATTTTAAAAGGAAGTAAATCAAAAACTATGAACATGAGAAAAAAAGAGAACTTTTTACAACTTACGGCGGGGGGCTGATTACTGAATTATTTTTTGTTCGGAAACGCGTGAAATTGACACGTGTTCTTATTCAGGAGATAAGTAATTGAACGGTGTTTTCCTTTTTTTGCAGAAATAAAAAATGCTGTCAAAGTTGAAGTTTTTAAACGAAGTTCGATACACGATAGCACAGGAAAAATAGAAAAACTTGTCGTTACGTGACAAAAATCGCATTTTTCTTGATAAGCAATTTATTTATGTAAAAAATGGAAAACGCTGTTTGATTCCGAATCGCCACAATAGTCAGGCCTGTCAATTTTATAACTTTGTAGTTAAAATTACTGCCGATGAGCCCGGTAAATTAAAGTGTGTGTGTAACGGAAAAATGCGATTTTCTCCAAAATTATGTGACCGAGGATAATCCCTATAATTTTCCATCAAAGTTTGAATAAACTACTATTGTCCTAGGTTTTTTTCATCATTTTAGTTTTAGTAGATTCGGAATCAGGCTGGAAGGGAGGGAGGACATATTTTTGTATCACATTTTCGACAGTATCTAAAATTAGAACAAATATATTTTTGATTTCGGTGTTACGAGGACTTTTCAACAATTCCCGAACGATACAGATACATGCACGCATAAAAGAAAGAAAAAAATCAAGTACCTAAATTAGTCCCCTTTTTTCGAAAAATATTTGTGAATAGCTTTTAATCTATAAATTTGTTAACACAATCAACTTATAATAGCTCCGTTTTCACTTTTTAAACACGGAATCCTAAAAAAATCAATGAAAAAGAGATCTAAGAATTTAAAATGTTGTGATTGGGGAGGATTTCGGATATTTTGAAGGATTCTGTCCTTGTTAGCAGTAAATTTCACTTTTCCCCGCGCGTGCACACAAACACACACAAAAAAAAAAAAAAAAAAAGAAAAAAAGAATCCGTTTCCCGTTTTGTTTTTAGCACAGAAAATTTAAACCTTAAAAACTTGATATATATATATAAAATAACACCTCAAAACCTTCTACTCCCAGTTAAAAAGAAGGTAAATTTTTTTGCCAGAGTACAGGATTAAACAAGAATATTTCTATATTTTACAGTTTGGCTTAGAGGTGTGCACCGGGACCGGCCCAGCCCGTGGGCAGGGCTAGGGCCTATTTTTCGCAACGCTGGGGTCGGACCGGGCCTTACTTTGTTTTAAGGCCGGGATTAGGCATTGCACTTTGCAGACCGGGCTAGGGCAAAGCCGCCTCAAGACTACAAGCCAGACACGCCCTTCATCCCCCACATGTGACGTCACAGCCCGGGGCTGGGTAACTGCCAACGCGCCAGCCCCGAACATTTGAATTTTGTATCTTACTATTTTACGTGCACGTGCGTTTTACTTAGCCTAATAACATATTTTTTTCAACGTAAGTTTTATTTTCAAATCATATTTATATGCTATCAGCACAAGTTTTATTTCTTGTGTTCAAAATTTTTTATTTTTTATTTCTTTGAAATAAATTAACTAGCAAATCCTAGTGCGATTCTATCAATAATACCGTATCTCAAAACGAAACGATATTATTGTAGTTCTGTTTCTTTCCACATAGAGCAATAATTTAAAATGGAAAACATCCCTAAATCGTGTCAAGACTTATATCATTTAATTTGTATCTTGTCACACCATTCTCTCTTTATAATTTGTTCTGTTTTCTCTAATTCATTAGAGTGACCTTTAATTAACGCCCATTTATTAAAAGACACTTGTCGTGTGAATAGTAACTCGGGTTATTTTGTATGCAGAATTAGTTGGACTTTAATTTGACAACAAATTTATGTATTTATATATATATATCTATTCATACTTAAAAATTTAAATATTCTAGAAATTTTCATAAAAGTCGATGTGAATACATAGCATTTTTATCTTGTTTACTTCTTTTAAAGCAAACCCCGATCGATATACTTGTATCAATTTATTGTTGTTTTTTAATCTTAAATGTTTGCTATCTTAATAAAAATTCTTTTTATATTTTTTTGTTAAATTATAAATGCTTATGTACTGTGCAAATAGAGCTATGGGGATAATGTTTTTGAATCTCTCTATTTTTACCACAACTGTAAACAATTTATTTACAAGACTAGAGGAAGGGTTGTTAGTACCCTTATGCAAAACAGTAGTTCCACCCCCCCCCCCCACACACACACACACACCTTCTTCGCAAAAATCCTATGTATTTTCATATACATTTTAATGTTTAATTAAAAATAACAATAAATAAAATTATTATTCTATAATTATAAATTTACTTTTAGATCTAGTCAGGAAATACTTTTCATCTCATAAAAATTGATTATTTTAAGCTTAAAAGATGTGAACAAACATTTAAGAACCCACACAACATTATTTTGGAAATGAAATATTTTCGTGGAAGGTTTTTGTGCTTTTCGATGTTTTTTTTTTTTTTTTTTTTTTTTTTTTATCAGCTATTACCTAAATATTCGAGGAAAATGAACATAAATTAGGAATATTTTAATTCCAATTGATGAAAGTCTTTTCTTTATTTCTTTTATTTTTCTCTTCATATGTCAATACATTTTTTTAAAAATCTATTGCTTGTACCTTGCATAATATATCAAACGAATACAAAACTAAATAATAATTTTCTGTTTCATGAACTTGTGTTGTTTTAGTATTATGACAGTATTGTGTTTTTTAATTTAATGGATTTTATGTGAAAGTTACCCATTTCTGATAAGTAAAGTTTACAGTACGAAAATTTGTTTATAAGAATACTTAATTTCATGTATACTTTAATTTTACTATTTATTATATGCAGGTTTCAAATCACTTAATATTTAATAGGATATTTACTGTATAATTTCAAGCCCAATTAAAAATAAAAATAGAACACAACTTGAATTTGTTTTCATTTAACATTCACTTTTCTTCCACTTTAATTTAATTTTTAAATGTGGGTTTTGATTGGCACACTTATTGTTATTTATTTATTTTGAAATAATTGAGAGCAAAATAATTCAATTTATGTGTTTAAACTGCAAATTTATATATATATATATAGGTTATGTTGAATTAATGGTTATATATATATATATATATATATATGTATGTATGTATATATATGTAATAGTGTATAATGTCTTGTTTTTGAATATATACCAAATAGATAATTGATATTGTTTCTAAATTTCAAAGTAGAATAAATAATAAAAACTGTCTACTAAAATAAATTTAATACTTGGGATTTTTTTTTCATTAACGAACGAATTTTCTTTAATGTATCTTTAATTCTGATGCACATTTTCATTGACACAGTGATATTGTTTCATAAATATTGTTTTTGTGTTATCGTTATTATTGTTTCGAGTGATCGAAATTGATTAAAAAGCACTTAATTAGCGTCTTTAAACTATAAGTTTTTATTTTTTTCCCATATGCTGTGATAATAAGTTGAAATATGGAGGAAAGCATTAATGTTTTAAATAACGCATGTGCTCTCCATGGCTGATCTAAGCCCCGCGGCGTGACGTCATGAAACCTTGTGTTTGGCTTGTAGTCTTGAGGCGGCTTTGACTAGGGCCTTTCTTTTTTCTAAAAGATTGCGCCGAGCTTAACTTAATTTTTCAGTACCGATCCGGGATCCTTCATTCTTCCAAGGTTTGCGAGGGCCGACCTTTTAAGTGCCGGCCTCGACCCACCCCGTACGAAATTATTGTCTCGGCCTGGTCTGATTCCTGCAAAAATCAGTAAAATTTGTCCCAGCCCAAAACTTTTTGCAAAAAATGTATATATTTTTAAATTGCCATTATTGTACAATTAAAATTTATTCTTTTTAAAGAATAGCAATTTCTAGGCAATTCAATTTCTTCTAGGCTGTTCAATTAAAATACAATAAAACTTGTGAAAAAGAACCCGTATATGAAGGAATCCTGTCTTAAACTAAAAAATGTGTTGATACATGAAAAATGAATATAATAATATGTGAGGAAAAGTATATAATACATTTAAAACTGCTAAGAAGGAAACTTATCTAAAACGTGTATTTTTTATTTCCTAAGCGATTTCATCTTAGGCGATTTTACTGTACAGTAGTTATCAGATTATTAAGCCTCCAATACATAGCATATGGATTAACGATATTAATGTTAACTGAATCATTTACATACAGATAGAGATTCATTAAAAAAATAAATATAGAAGCACACGATGTTTCTTTAAAAATGAAGATTATAAAAATGAAAAGAAAAAAATAAGTATTTTTAGTCAGAACTCCACTTACGAAACAATTTTTAATCCTATCGACGTAAAAATCCATGTTTTCTAGTTTTTAGTACCTAGATTTTAACATTTTTGAAGAGCCGGTCGGTCCAAGACGGGATCGGCCCGAACTTTTAAGTTTTCTGGCGGGCGAGACCAGTAATTATTTTTGTACGGGATGAAATTTTAGATTTTATACCGGGGGGAGGGGGGGGGATTGATTATTTTTCTACTGGCCCGGCCAAACTTTTTTCTATGAGCAAGCCGAACTTTTTTTCTGTGGAAGGGACGGGACAGGGCCTGGAAATTTCGGCCCGTAGAGACATCTAGTTTAGCTGTTTCCAGTTACCATCCAACAAAGTTTAATATAAAAGACTTCTTCTATATAAAATCAAAACCAAAATAATTAAAACTTACGCCCAAATATTTTCTCCTGCGCGATAAATTTGATACGAAAAGTAGAATTGCGTCATATTTACAACCAACCAACCAATCTTACTTCCGCAAGTGAGTCGAGAGTCGAGTTGGTATGTCGACTCCTCAATCAAGTGAGTCGACTCAGCGTCGACTCCTCAAAGTGAGTGGAAATGCCCATCCCTATTAAGAATAAACGCGGAGCTGCCTCAAAAGCGCTCACACGTCTTCTTTTTAAGTGATAAAATACAGAACGACTTTTATAGCAGAGTACTTTTTACACAATACTATTATTATTTAATTTTACTGGTGTGAGCGGAATATATTTATAGTTATTTTTTTTCAGTGTTGCTAAAATCTTTTATATTTCGTATTCCATCCGTTTTGGTTTATTTTAATATACAGGGTGTCCATAATCAAATGACCCTATTTTAAAGTTGTCACATTGTATTCTGTGAAATGTTAAGCGCATGCCGTGAAATAGTATCTTTAAGGACAGGTAAAGTTAATAAACAAAAATTTTAAATTATCGTAAATGTAGGCAAAATGTGCAATTCTTTAAAAATCGCACTCTGGCCGCGAAATTTTGAACTAATATTTTTCGTTTAACCCACGCAGTACTAAGATGTGGTTAATTTGACCCTATCTGGACACGTTGCAGTTTCTTCTTCTCATTTAGAATATGTATGATAAAATTAATTTCTTGGAATTATCGTATAAAAGCCTCATTCGTGATTTTATCTACTTAGCACGTTTCGCACAGTTAAATTTTTTTGTTTATTTGTAGAAATTGCGAATGGGGTCACATGGACCCCATCTTAGGCAGTCAGGGAAAAAAAGAAATCATTCTATCACTTATCACATTTCAAGAGAAAGAAAGATAATTTTTGGCATTCTGCCAAATATAGTTCGCTGTGGGTACAGCGTTACCATGCAAGTGAGTGTAGGCGCCTCCCTCATTTCGTTTTTTCTTCGTTCTTACGATCAGCAGTGTGTAAATTTCGCTATTCGACGAAATGAAACGTTGCATCTTATGATTATTGTAATTAGTCAGTGGGGCTAAATTATCTAAAACGTCAACCCTTTTTAAATCGTAGGCATTTAAGCAATATTTTGATCTTAGTGCTATGAGGGCTAAGCAAAATCCCCGTCAATTCACTATGTCTCTCACAAAATTTCACATTTTTTAATTTTTTTTTTTTTTTTTAAATATTACTTATCGAAAATTAAACTCCTATGGGAACTACACTTATAAAGAATACATGTTATAAGTAATAGAAATGTATGTATAGAACACATTGTATATGTAACACGTATTTTACTTCGGGACTTCCCGGAAGAAAAATTATTCATAATATTATCCTAATATCGATAATATAATTTCTCATAAACAGGTTATGTAGGAGGAAAATAGTCCAAAATGCACCATGGTGATACTTTTTACCTTTCGTAAATTCGTAAACTACAACGTTATCCTTATTTGTATCATCTACGCTAGTTATTAGCTTGCATTCTTCAAATCAGAGCGTTCTAAAAATCATTTTTTGGGGGATTTGAACTTTACACAAAATATTTAGAAGCAAATACCTGCCAAATGTTTACATTAAGGCTGTTCTCAACTGCTACGTTCAACATCACTGACTAAGCGCGTGGCTTCTACCTTACAGAAAATCCATTTATTTCATTAAATTATTATTATTTCCCCTTAAGGCTGTTCTCAATTGCTCTGCTCAACAAGCGCAAAATGTTTTGACACATTTACAAATTCATTTTTTAACAGAAAGATATAAAACTGGAAAGTCTGACTGTGGAAGCGATTCGGAATCAAACTGTGCTTTCCATTTTTTCATAAATAAATTACCTATTGAGTTATAAGCGATTTTGATCACGTGACAAAGACGTTTTTCTCCCTTCGCTGACTGTTATTTCAGCTTTCTTTGGGAAAATCGGTTCAAAACGTCCACTTTGACACTATCTTCTGAAAGATCAATTGTGTTTGCAAAAGAAAAAAAAAACGAAAAATAAAACAGTTGGATTACACAGTTTCTGATCAAAAACACCTGCTAGTTTCAAGCATTTCCGAAAAAAATAAATTTAAACTTCGGATTTCAGAATAGCCTTAAGGGTTCCAATCTATCTTCAAAATAACCAGCGTTGAATTGAGACATTATTCTCCAAGCTCCCAGGTAGAACATCGATATTGGCTAATATTCCGATCAATATTGGCCAATATCTCGAAAGTCACTGAATGTCAGGCGTCAAATTTACAATATCTGCCGATATTCACAGATGTACAGTCGTGGAAAAAAAAGTAAACATCCCCTACTAACTCCTCAATAAATTATCGTAGAAGAAAGTTATTGGTACCGAACGATTGGAAATAAAGTCTACTTTTAAATGATGTATATAAAATTTGCTTAGGGGCCATCTACATATTAAAACGAACCATAACTTTGTTTTTTTCAATAGCAGTACCCAATTCTGACAGCATAAATGAACTCTACATCCTTCAATTAGCCTAAAAACGAATTTTTATGCAATTCGTACCATAAGTTTCCGAGAAATTAATTATTTTAAAACGAGCTTATTTTAAGGGCTGTATCCAAATTGAAGTTCCGTACTGGATTGTTCACCGAGAGAGCCCCTTCCTTGATCAAGGCACCTTAAGCGCCACTCAAGGAGTCAATGAAGCGTGTTAGATTACAGTACAGCAGAATAAATTTCAAAATGACTACTCACTTCCATCATAGACGGTCCCTTAAACCATCATTTTGCCGTTTTTTAAGCATAATTTGAAAACTACTTGGAAGAAAAATGTGAAATTTTTGAATTTCCATAAAGCAGGACTTAATAAATCTAAATCCATCAAAAAAATTGTAGGTTGTAATTCATAATTTTTTCGAATATTAATTTCAGAATTCATAATTCATATCATAAAATTATAAAAATTGCAAATTCAGTTTATTTATGTTTGGGTATATTAGTATTATTACTACAAAAAAAATTAGCACATTAGGAGCATAATTTCGGGAGATATAAATAAAAATATGAAAATGTAATTTAACATTAGAAGCACTAAATTTTGAATGTTTATAATTCTAAAACTTATCATTCAAATGACTTGAAATTGGGTGTCTAGGCATAGTTTGAACGGAAAATTTGAAATATCTCTTTAAAATTGGGCATTGCCATTGAAAAAAATGAAGTTTGGATTCGTTTTAATATGTAGATGACCCCCTAAGAAAATTTTATATACATCATTTAAAAGTAGACTTTATTTCCAATCGTTCGGTACCAGTAACTTTCTTCTACGATGATTTGCTGAGGAGTTAGTAGGGGGTGCTTACTTTTTTTTCCACGACTGTACCTTAAAATTAGTTTTAAAAAGAAAGCATGCAAAGGAATTTTTTGCATTACTTATAACATTATAATACGTAAATAGTATTCTAAACAATAAAATTTAACATTAATTTGATTAATTTGATTTTTAATGCCTTACTTTAATATTTTATTTACATTGGCCAATGTTGTAAAAATAATATTAGCATTCCAACAATCAGAGATATCTATCAACATTCTTAAAAACAATATAATTTTTAGGACATTCCAAGATATATGTGGATATTTAACATATCTGACGAAGATTGTAATCTTGACCATAGTGAATGGAAGTTCTGAAGGACCTCCCATTTTTATCGTTTTCGTAGGGGAGTATTTGGTAGAGACGCCTACCATATTTGCATTATATAAAAATTTTCTTTAGGAATCTATAGTTATTTATATAAATATGTTTATATTTGAAAATATATATATATATATATACATAAAAATCTGTTTAGATTAGTATGGAGAATTTTCTGTAGTACAATTTACATAGAAATTGATAAAGATTGGAATAGCAAAATTTCTCAAGAAAAGCATTTCATATTAACATGTATTGATAGTGCTATATAAAAACTTAAAAAGGAATTCTACAATTATTGCTCTAGAATGATTTTCTAGTTAACAAAAATAATGTAGTGCCTATAACGATGTTAAAATATAACAATTGTTAGTTTTAGAAAAAACGAAAGATGCATTTTTTTTTTTTATTACATAATGTTTTTACATAAAAAAAAAAAAAAAATCCATTTATGTATTTTTTAATCGATACTATATTTATCTTTTTAAAATGGTCTCGAATTTCAATTAAAATAATTTCATTTTTTATTATTGAAAAAATACAAGTTTAGTTTCAAAAGTAGGTCGTTAGTTTTCAACATAATTTCTTTTTGAATTTCTAACAAACTTAATAATAATAAAAAGTGATATTTAAATAAATCTTTGTTAAAAGAATGTATAAAAAAAAGTCGATTATAATTGAAAGAGTGTGAGATAATCTTGTGTGTGTGGGGGGGGGGGGAGTGGATTTCTTAGCAATCCAGGAGGAAGTCCTACCCCCCCCCCCCAGGCCACCCCCTGAATTCGATCAAATGAACTGGTATAACAAATAAACTGGAAATCTATTCGAAGGAATGGCGTTATTATTTATTTCATTAGAAAGGAGAACCACTCTGACCCCCACCCCCCCCCCCTCTTTTAACACTTTCCAACAAAATTGAAAAGTGTTACGAATACATAAACAGTTTTGAACATTGTTGGAAAGTGTTTATGAATTCAATTTGTCTGTCTGTCTGTCCGTGCTCTAACTTGCGTAATTATTTTCAGATTGTCATTTAATTCGTGTATTTTAATAATATTTACTATGGGCTGTTCCTTATTGAAAATGAAGCCTGTAGCTTTTATAGTTCATTGACAAGGTACGCAAAAGGAATTCCGTTACATCACGGCATAGGGTGAAAATCGTTTGGGGTGGACAGTCAGACCTCGTTATCCCGACACCCGGTTTTCACGCCACTCCGCTTATCCTGTCAGATTTTCAAAGTCCTGATTTTCTGTATATGATTTTAATGTAAATAAACTGCGGATTTTACGTCGTTGAATAATTTTCAACTCCGGATATCCCGACGGTTTAGGAAAATTGCCCATTTTTCATAATCCATCTTATAAGCAAGGCAGTTAAGCGGTAAGAAATGTCTTAGTCAAACTTTTCACAAAAGTGTCAAAAATACCCATTGAGTTTGACCATACCAAATGAGAAATTTCACTTCAATCCTCTATCTGAATAAATAAACCCACACCCTATGAAAGACCTACTTAAGCTCCAGATAGACGTATCATTATACTCGCTGTCTTTTTTTTCTGGTCAGACGGCGCTTTCTTGCGGCTATACGACGTTTTTCATCCGTCTAAACCGAAGCATTGCATATTGCATTGAAACGAGCAGAAATTATCTAACATCCATTTCTGAAACAACACATGTTGATTACAATTCATTGTATAATATTGAAAAAAGAATTGTAGGAAGCACGTCTAGGGATAAACAAACCTTAAATCATCAATATTTCATGTAACAATAAAAAAAAAATGTCATCATAAATCTGATTTTTATTCTTTTCAATTTTGTTTTTGTGTTTATTTGTTTAATAATAATGTTTTATTGCTTATAACTGCAAGATAAGTTATTAATTTAAAATTGTCTTAAATCAATTAAAAATGCAGCTTTTTATAAACATATTTTACTCCAACTTCGGTCACTGCCACACTCCGCTTATGACGACACTTTTTTATCATTAGAGTGTAGGTATAACAAGATTCGATTGTATTTTAAAAGAAGTAAAAAAAATCGAAACTGATATATATCACTGAGGTGCACTACAAGAGATTTATTATAGAACAGGGTGTGCAGTGCATGGCATTCATCGTTCATCGGACACACAAAAGAATTCGGTTACAGTTCTGTTAATTGCTGGAAATGCATTTTAAATTGTAGTTACGTGTTTATAAATTAAGCTGACATTTTCCCCATTATTGGGTGTGTATAAATTCTTCAGATGTTGTACAGGGCCGCACAAAAGATTTCGAATGCACCCCGTTTATGGCGGAAATGGCTGGAATGAAATTCACAACTGTGCTGTTTCTTCATTGAACTAAATTTTAGCCTATTATGTAGTATCTATATATATATATATTTCTCTATCGTATGTGGCACAGAAATCGCGGTTATTTCTTAATTGCTCAAGGGCAATGCTCGAATGAAACGCATCTCATTGGTTATTGAAGAGTATTTAATGCGTCTCCATACCTATAAGGAGGTTACCATGGTGGTGGTGGGGGGGTGCCTGCTATGTCGCCAAATGCTGCCAAGTTTGTCGCAAACTTGCCAATATATCGCCAAAAGGGAGGGACGCCAACTTGCCATTATATATAATATTTCGGCAAATTTCCATAGACTTCCATTGTAAACCAATAGGATTTACTTCCTTACAGAAAATCAACAAATTGAGATATTTTAATGCAACAAAAACAAGTATTAGCTTAAGGGATTCTATTAATATATTTAAGGGAGTCGAAGTAAATTAAATCATGAATAAAAAAACATGATGCAATGCTTAGCATACTTTCCCAAACATAAATTTTAAGAGAGACCAAACGGGTCGTCGAGGGCGGCTAGTAGTATAGTATATACAAATTTACAGATCCTATACAGAGCTGCAAAAAAAATTTCGGATATTTTTCCGACTATTGCTGGTGATTCCCGAATTTAGGTTTTTCAATGCGTTATCCTTTTTCCAAGCGTATTTAGATATCATTTTTCACCTTATCAAAACTGTGAAGTTCAGTTAAAGTGTTCTGGAATTGTTGGAAGGTGTTTCATAATCTGAGCTTGACACATGCTTTTTTTTTTTTGTCCTTCTCTTTAGTATACCCTGTAACGCATGAACATAAAAAGACATCAGAGCTAAGCAATCTCTCCTCCACGGAGAGTTCAGGGCATTGACAGAGCTCTTCCGAAAAATGTTTTTTCCTTTTCGTATTTGCTCACTTTAAATAATTTCATTTCAAAAGAATAAATGTCTATAACTAAATAATGTCTCATGCACGCGATATTTTGGGTTCAATCCGCAGTGATTAGATTCCTTTTGATCTTTTTTTATAAGTTCCTTTGTTATTTTTTATTGTCAATTAGATCATTAAATAAAATTTAAGATTTTTTTAATTGTTATCAAGTTAAACAAAATTAAATTGCAATTATTACTAAGCTAAATAAAATAAAACTTCATTTTAAATAAATTTCAATAATAAAATGTGGCATTTCCTGCGGCTGGTAAATTTGGCGCCATCTATATTTTGGATAGAAACCTAAACTGTAACATTTCATATAGAGTACAGATAATGTATACATTTAACAATTTTTAAATAACGATAATTGGATAATGTTCTTCAATATTATTTCATAATCCTTTAGATATTTTGAGAGTGTTACTATCGCACAGCAAATATATCTAGTACATAGACTTTATTAACTCGTAAATGTAATTGGTTTGAAAATCTTTATCTAAATTTAAGCAATGAATTTTGTTCTATGCATTTCAAATATTTTACAACTATGCATCTTATCTCCACATAAAAATGAAAAATCTCAGATTAACTGTTTCAGAAAGTAGTTTCACATTTAATTATGTATATATAAATAAATACAGTCTTTTCTTGTCTGTTGTATGTTTTTTATATCTGCTAAAAAAAAGAAAAAAAAACTAAAATACTTCCCAAATAGTATAAAATTCAGACATTTTTCTGTGTGAAGGTGTGTGTGTGGATTAAAAAAAAACTGCAGAAATTACTTTTCCTATATTAAGGAGAATAAAAAATTTAATGTAATTTAAAATAAGAATCTCTTGAAATTGTTCCAATTATTTATTAAGGTTATTGACTAACTGTCATATTTATTTTTTATCTATGTTGAAAATATCATACCTTAGACTAGGTACTTCTTTTTCGTTTTGGAAAATTATGCAGATTAAAATCCCTAAAAATTTGCTGTTGAATGTGTTGCATAATAATTAAAAATTATTTTCTGACTAGCAAAATAATTTGTAAGTCTTCTTGTCAAATTGTCCTCTATTCAGTAATACGAGTATGTAAAAATATTTTTTAACAATTTTTATAGAATTAACCTATAATATATATATTTATTGTTACAAATGCAATGTAACTTTAATCTTTTCCTGCTCCATGCTGAAATATTTAAAATTTGGGATGCAATTCTAATATTTTTCAAAAAGGCATTTTTCAGTTCAAATTTCTGTATTTTAAATATTATTTTAAATTGCAGTTTACATAATCTCTTTGTTGTAGCCATAAAAAAATCAAATGATAATGCCTATTTTAATTAACAAAAATAAAAAATCATAAAATGATGCATTATTTTTTTTTTTAACTTTTAGTGAGAAAAACTTTTTTTTTTTTAATTTTTTTACCATAAAATTATTACCAAACGTATTGTTTTACTGGCAAAAATTTATGATCCTATAGGATTCATTTCCCCCTTTGTGATAAGAATTAAATTTTCAATGCAAGAACTCTGGGAACATGGAATTAACTGGGATTCTGATTACCAGATTCTTTAAGTGAAAAATTCAGAAAATGGCATCATGAAATAAAAGACTTGGTAAATTTTGAAATTCATAGAAAATATTTTGTAACTATCACAAAACTAAACCCTGAAACAGTTCAACTTTTCATATTTTCTTATGCTAGTTTAAAGGGGTATGGGTCAGTGGCTTACATTCGTGATCCTTCTTCTTGTGAAACTTCATTTGTAAATAGCAAAGTCGAGAGTAGCGCTTCTGAAGAAAATTACATTGCCTCGCCTGGTCAAAATCTGTGAAAAGCCATCTTCGCTGTTCTCCTGTGCTTACAGGTTTATTGTATTTTAAATAAAAAGGTTTAAAGAGTAATATTTCTTGATATTTTTCTGAAGAAAGTAAACTTTTTACACAGCAAAATTTAACAAAGCTCTCTATATCTGTGAAACAAACCATAAAAAATCCCCATTTTGTATGTTACTTCCATATCTTACTAAAAAGTTCTTAAAAAATCAAATAGTACAGCACTCTTTACAATTGAAGTATGGGGTATGCTTTTTTGAGGGGAAGGGGTCGGAATTAAAGGTAAATGAAAATCACGATTATGAGTTCTTATCGTTGGGCTTTATTTATTTATTTTTCTATCTTTTTATTATTAACATAAAAAAAGTAATGATATCAATTCAAAAACCCTTAACGGGTTAAAAGTTTGTGACGCAGCACTTTATCTTATTGCTATAAGAATTTTAAATATTGAACTTAAAAATAATGATATCAAATTTTAAGTGACGCTTTATTATTTACTTCATCTTTTTATTTTTGTTTTATTTATAATTGCATGCGTAAGAATTATGTTAAATTTAAAAGGATGTATAAAAATTTATTCCTTGATGCTTTATCATTCACATCTTTCATAAATTCAAAATATGAGTTTTAAAAGATATGATATCAAAATTTAAGTGACGCCTTGATGTAGCTTTAAACAATTTGTTTTAAAATTCAATTTTAATTGTTTTCGGTTTGGCTAAATATATTTACACATTTAACCAAAACTTTTAATTTTCCAATACACTGTTAAAAATATCACTCTCACTGAACCTATACAATGCACTGTAATGTATTTATATGAATAAATTGACTTATTTTTTGTGCCACGCTACACCGCGTCCCAAAAGTTTAGACAATCAACAAAATATGCATTAACATAAAAAGTTATAAGGTACAATTAAAATTCGTGAGATAGGTAATAAATAAAAACAGTTTTGCTGATATACATATATAAATTATGATCAAAGGTTGGAAATTATAAAATATGCATTAAATTACATAAAAATGTGCTGTCCCAAAAGTATAGATACCTGTGATTTTTTTTTTGGTTTTACATTTATAAAAGTAACTAAAAGCTTACTTTTAATATTTATATTTTTTGCCACGACACTTTATAATATCAAATGCACGTTGTTCCATAGAATTAACTAAGTATTTCATTGCAAAAGGAAGTATTTCATACCACGTTTTGTTAATTACAATTTTTAAGTCATTTACACATGTAGATTGCTTTTCATTTTCATATATTTTACTAGATAAGATCCCCCATATGTTCTCCATGGGATTCAAATCTGGACTAAGTGCTGGCCAGTCTAGTAGTGTGATATTGTTTTGCCTAAACCATGTTTTCGATGATGTGGAGGTATGGATGGATGCCCCATCTTGTTGGAAAACACAGTCCCGTCCTGCTGGCAAATCCATAATTGGCAGTAAATTGGTACGTAAAATATCTTGATAAACCTCTGATTTCATTTTTCTGTCCATAAATCCTAGAAAAGTTTGGCCGTTGAAAGAAAACACTCCCCAGGTCATTACGGAACCTCCGATTTCTTGCTTGCTGAAACAGTTCATGGGTTCTTTTCTTGGGTCATTCTAGTAAAATTCATGACCATCAGGGCCGTCTAAATTCCATTTCTTTTCATCACTGAAGATGACGGAAATCCACTTTTCACCGTATGACGTATGCTTTCTAGTTTACTTTAGACGTGCATCTTTATGTCTCTGCTTTAAGCAAGGTTTTGCTTTCATTCTCATGTAAACAATATTTGTTGAAGATTTAATTCTTCTGTGTACAGTATAGTCCGCGAGCCAGAAACAGATTTTGATGACCAAGTTACTCTCGACCGATAATTTGTAAATTGCTTCAGAGAGTTGTATCATGAAGCTCCGTGAACGCCAGCTGCGGATCCGTGGGTGGGTTGAGCAGCGGTAGCCTCTCAAACACGAAAAAAAAAAAATCAGTCATTTCCTCCCGGTTGAAAATTTGTCAAATTATAGCTAACCCAATACCTTGAAGAAAAAAAAAAGTCAGTTGATTATAAAGTGGTGGTTAATACGTCAGTTGGTCACACGAACATGAAAAAAATATACAGGGTGCAAAGGAAAGTCCTTTAACCTGAAAATACTTGCGAACGGAAAGAGCTACAGCTATGGAAGTGAGGTAACAGTATAGTAAAGTGACTACGTCCGATTTAATGCAAACGACGGCAGCGTCTCCTAGTAGCGAAATTTGGAAGATAGCTATTGAAAATCGTTTACGAAAAGAAATAGAGCAAAATTTTCAGTTAGAAAGTTTTAGAGCATCAATTAATTAGTACGAAACGACATTTGGTTTACATGGATAAGATTTGGTTTACATGGATAAATCTTCGCCCGTATACCCAAAAATGTCCGAAATCGATTCACTCTATTTTGTGTAAAAGTTTGAATGGAATAGCCAGAAGTATGAAGAAATACGCACAATTTATGGTATAAATACGTGCTTATCTCAATACATTTTGATACAATCACACACACACACACAAAAAAAAAGACAAACTGTCTCACAGTGATAAAAAGTTAATATTCAGTATGTTCGAAAATTTTGCCATTGCTCACGATACACGTTTGTATTCGTGAGAGTAATTCTACATGCCACATTTCTCAGCATGGAACGTCTATTGCTAGCCTCTTCAATACGACGACATAGATTTAACCCTTTAAAGGGCGGTGGCTAGACGGTCTAGCCACCTAATTTTAATTCCAAAACTGACAAATGGCAGCAAGAATATTTTAATAAAATTTTGCTTTCGTAATGAAACTGAAAATTAACGGGTTTAGTTTTCTAAGAAATTCGTCGAACAGTCGACTCCTCCGTAATGAATTGCTCGACTCAACAGAGTCGAACTTTAATTTCCACTCAGTTTGGGATTCGGAGTCGAAGAGTCGAAGTCGACTCACTCAAAGAGTGGATGGACGAGTTTGACACAGTGTTGCACTTGGAGAGTCGAGTGTTAAAGGGTGGATTTTCGACTCTTCAAAAACCACTCTTTCCACTCAGTATCAGTATCGCATTTTCTTCAACTCTTCGAATCCGGGCTGGGTGGTTTAGCAGAGAACGGAGATCTTGGTTTGATTATGTATTGGCGATTTTGGGAAAGGAGAAAGCAGGGTAGATGTATGTTTAGGAAGATGACGGCATGAATGAAAGGAGAGGGAGGGGCAGAGACAAGGGGGCGGGCAGTATGATATTTCGTTAAGGATTATTTGAATTTACGATATGCTTAGGGAAAAGAAGATAAGACAAAAAGCAGATGTTACCTTTGTATTTTTTGGGAAAAAAAGAAGTAGGACTAGTTAGAGGAATATTTTCAACTGTTTTCATATCATGCAATATTAAAAAAAAACTTAGAAAAAAGAGAAATAATATTCTACTTTAGTAGCAGGTTGTTTAAAATATACTAAGTTACTGAATTTATTTTATAATAGATGTATTTTAGATAAAAGGGAATATCCTTTATTTGTTTACGTATATAATAATATTTTAATTCCGTTTTAAAAATAAAAATGTTCGCAGGTAATATTAAAAGGATATAATTTACAAATATTTTTTTAAAAGTTTAACCAATCGATTTTTTTAATGTTCCTATTTTAAATCCAGATATGGGAGATATTTTCGCAAACCTGTCGCTTCCACGCCACCCCCCCCCCCCTTTTTTTCGTAAACAGCTAAGCTGTGTGTGTCCCTCTATGGATATATCTCAATATATTATCATGGTTTAAAAAATAAAATTTTAAAAGGAAGTAAATAAAAAACTATAAACATGAGAAAAAAAAGAACTTTTTAAAACTTACTCCACCCCCCCCCCCCTCCGGGTGGCGTGGAACTGTTTATTAAATTATTTTTTGTTCGGAAACGCGTAAAATTGACAGGTGTTCTTATTCAGGTGCTAAGTAATCGAATGGCTTTTACCTTTTTTTGCCAAAATATCCTTCAAAAAATGCTGTCAAAGTTGAAGTTTTTAAACGAAGTTCGGTACACGATAGCAAGGGGAAAAGAGAAAAACTTGTGGTTACGTGACAAAAATCGCATTTTTCTTGATAAGCAATTTATTTATGTAAAAAAATGGAAAACGCTATTTGATTCCAAATCGCCACAATAGTCAAGCCTGTCAATTTTATAACTTTGTAATTAAAAATACTGCTACTGATCCCTGCAAATTAAAGTTTGTCTGTAACGGAAATATGCGATTTTCTCCAAAACTATGTGACCGAGGATAATCGCTATAATTTTCCAGCAAAGTTTGAATAATCTACTATTGCCGCTAGTTTTTTTCCATCATTTTAGTTTTAGTAGATGCGGAAGGGGACATATTTTTGTATCACATTTTCGACAGTATCTGAAATTAGAACAAATATACTTTTGATTTCGGTGTTACGAGGTCTTTCCAACAATACCCAAACGATACACATGCACACACGCATAAAAGAAAAAAAAAATCAAGTAACTAAATTAGTCCCCATTTTTTTCGAAAAATATTTGTGAATAGCTTTTAATCTATAAATTTGTTAACACGATCAACTTATAATAGCTCCGTTTTCACCTTTTAAGTACTGAATCCTAAAAAAAATGAATGAAGAAGATATCTAAGAATTTAAAATGCTGCGATTGGGAAGGATTTCGGATTTGAAGGATTCTTGTCCATTTTAGCAGTAAATTTCACTTACCCCCCGCGCGCACACACAAACACACGGAAAAAAAAAATCCTATTCCCGTTTTGTTTTCATCACAAAATATTTAAACCTTTAAAACTTGAGATATATAAAAAAATAACACATCAAAACCTTCCACTCCCAGTTAAAAAGAAGGTAAATTTTTAGACATGGTACGGGATTAAACAAGAATATTTCGATATTTTACAGTTTGGCTTAGAGGTGTGCACCGGCCCACCCCATGGGCAGGGCTAGGGCAAATTTTTCGCAATGCTGGGGTGGGACCGGGCCTTACTTTTTTTGAAGGATTTGGGACGGGCCTAAGCATTGCTCTTTGCACACGGGGCTAGGGCCTTTCTTTTTTCTAAAAGATTGCGCCTACCTTAATTTAAATTTTCAGTACCGATCCGGGACTGGCTTCATTCTTCCCAGGTTTGCAAGAGTCGACATTTTAAGTGCCGGCCTCGACCCACACTGTACGAAAATTATTGTCTTGGCCTGGTCTGATCCGTGCAAAAATCAGTAAAATTTGTCCTGGCCGAAAACTTTTTGCAAAAAATGTATATATTTTTAAATTGCCCATATTGTACTTTTAAAATTTATTCATTTTAAGGAATAGCAATTTCTAGGCAATAAAATTAAAATACAATAAAACTTGTGAAAAGAACCCCTATACAATGGAATCCTGTCTTAAACTAAAAAATGTGTTGATACATGAAAAATGAATAGAATAATATGTGAGGAAAAGTATATAATCAGGGTCCGATAATCCCCGGGCGACTAAATAATTCCTCTTGGCAACTAACTTTTTTACCTACTTATTAATTTAAATTTTTTTTCCTTTAACCAAAAAAATTCCATGTGCGAAAATATTTATTTTTAATAGTGCGATTATTTGCAGTGGAAAAAATACACCATAGCGGCGCAACAATTCTCCCTAATTTTTCCGAAATCAGAGTTTTTGCTAAGCCAAACTAAGTGCATGTTCAAAGAGCACTGCTTTGATTAGAAAACCTTAAAAATACTCCAGCAGAAAATGAAAAAAAAATTATATCGATGTTTCATTAAGGGATTCAAGACCTTGGAAGTCAAATCTGCAACGAACGCCACCTGCAACTCAATAAGGGAAACACTTTGTGGGCGGAGATAATTTACGACTCTGAAGAATATCCCCACACCAAGCGGAATGGTCAAACATTTAATTGATCGCGACACATATAACATTTTTGGCGCTTTATCGCTTAGATTATCCCCCATATCTTCTCACTAAATACTGAATCCTGTAATCATTTTAAATGCATCGGAAAAAAAAAAAAAAAAAAAAAAAAAAAAAAAAAAAAAACAACAACAACAGAGAAAACAATTATGAAGTTTCTGAAGAGTTATAAATAGACGGATCATCTAACCAATTATAAAAAGTGTATTGTGTAAATTATTTGTTTTTTATACTTTATTTTCGCATTTCGAAATGCGTTGCCAATCAATAAAATTTAGGTAAAAATCCCAGTATACTGTACTTATGTAGTTTTAAAATCTCAATTCCTAAAATTGTAAATTAGTAGAACATATGAGTATAATGAATATTATAAAGGCGTGCATAAAACCATATAATAGCAACCTTAAATATATATTTAAAAGAAAAAAAAAAAAAAAGAAGAGAAACTAATTATATATATATATATATATATATATTGTGAATTCATGGTAAAATAAGGGGGGGGGGGGGTAGGTGGCCAACCTTACATCAATATTATAAAGAAGATTTACAAGAAAGCAACAGCAACCATCCGCTTGGACAAAGGAAAAGCAAAGATCAAGCTTGGAAGAGGGGTAAGACAAGGAGACACCATTTCGCCTAAGCTTTTTACTGCTGTCTTAGAAAATATTTTCAAGAAGCTGGATTGGGAAAACAAAGGGATTAGAATAAATGGGGAATATTTAAGTCATCTCCGATTCGCTGACGACATTTTAATTTTCAGTAACAGTCCTGAAGAATTGGAAAATATGCTAAAAGATTTGGCAGAAGCTAGCATTAATGTGGGATTAAAAATAAACTTGGAAAAGACTAAGGTGATGTTCAATTCATTTGCATCAAAAAAGAAAATCGTCTACAACAACACTGAAATTAAAGTAGTGCAAAGTTATGTGTACCTTGGGCAAGAAATATCATCTGATAATAGTATCATAAATGAAATCAATAGAAGAATAAGAAATGGATGGAGTGCTTTTGGGAAGAACAATATTATTCTGAAGAGTAGCACGCCCCTGTGTTTGAAAAGAAAGGTATTTAACCAATGTGTTTTGCCTGTCCTAACTTATGGAGCAGAAACATGGACGCTAACAAAACGGATGGTACAAAGATTACAAACAACACAGAGAAGTATGGAAAGATGTATGCTAGGTATAACTAGAAGAGACAGAAAAAGAATAACCTGGATAAGAAGTCAGACGAAAGTTTTTGACATCATTGAAAGAATTAAACGGCTAAAATAGAAATGGGCTGGACACATCCCAAGAAGACAAGACAATAGATGGAGCACAAACACCCTACAGTGGTATCCCAGAGATGTAAAACGGCCAAGAAGACGACCTCAAGTAAGATGGAGTGATGAAATCAGAAAAGTAGCCGGTGTAAATTGGATGACTAAAGCACTAGACAGGAAACATTGGAAAAATCTGGGGGAGACCTACATCCAGCAGTGGATTGAAAACGGTTGATGATGATGATGATGATATATATATAACCATTATAGAATATTACAATCCATCATCAATATCAAATAAAATTTATAAATCGAGTGTCAAGACATGATACAAACATATTAAATTTGGATCAAGAATTATTAAATTAACTAACCAATAATGAATTTTTTAATATATATATTTGTCATTTCATTGTCAGATTTTACTTCAGCACCAAAGTGCAATAGCTTATGGATAATCTTTCGTAATCAACAGATCTAAATAGCGAAATGGTGTCTTTGAGCAAATGCAAAAGAGGACTTACAAAAAAATTATACGTAAAAAAAAAATATATATGTACTAAAACTTTTCAGGGGGTCTTTGATGAAAACAATAAAGTTCCCTCTTATAATGATTATTTATACAAGTATACGCGCATAAAATTTGGGCTGGTTACGCTAATTAAAGATCAAGTTATAGCCATTTTAATATGTCGAGACCTTATATTCTAATTGCACTAAAATTTGGAGGGCTTAAAAAAGCTAAACAAAATCCTTTCCCATAATAATTATTTTTACCCGTACAGTAAATGAACAGGCTACATCACTCCAAGTTATAGTTGTTTGTATGTGTCGGGCCTTATATTTATTTTATGCTAAAATTTGGGTTGGCAAAGTCCCCTTGTAATAATTATGTATTTTCGTATAAAATTTGAGCATGCTTTGTCAATTAGAGTCCAAGATTATCGCAGTTTTAATGTGTTGGGCCCTTATACTTAATTTGTGCAAAAATTCTGGGACGGTGCTTCAATGAAAAATCCTTTTAAAACCCTTCTTTAAAATTATTAAGTTTACCCACGCAAACATGGGCGAGGATACATCAATTTGGGCCCATATTGCAACCGTTTGAATGTACAGACCTTAGATTTAATTTCTGCTATAAAATGTTTGGGGCTTCGATAAACCGAGAAAGTTCCTTTGTATAATTATGTACATGCATATAAAATTTGGGTTACCTGTGTTAAAAAGATCCTATGCTCTAGCAGTTTTAATGTGTCGGGTCCTTGTATTGCAATTACACTAAAATTTGAGAGGGTCTTAAATAAAAAAAAATCCTTCTTTATAAGTATGTTTATCTGTATAGAAAATAGCAAGGCTGCATGAATTAGGGTCCAAGTTATAGTAGTTTGAATGTTTATGGACTTGCATATTTTTATATTAAATTTGTTTGAGGGTGGGGGAGGCGCTTCAATAAAAAAATGACAAACTCTTGTCTTTTAATATTTATTTATATTCAGACAAAATATAGACGGGTTGCGTCAACTAGAGAGCCGAGCTATAATTGTTTAATCTGTCGCAGTCTTATATTTATGTTGTACTAAAATTTGGGGGGTTTCAATAAGAATAACTTAAAATAGTTGTTATATTGTTTACAAACATGCCTGTATGCGAAGTTAGATCAATTATCCGAGTTAAGGTCATTTGAATGCGCCGTGACTTAAATTTATTTTACACTAAAATCTATAGGGCTTCGATTAAAAAACTAATTCACCTCCTATAACATTTATATATACCCGTATAAAATATTAGTGGGTCACGTTAATTACAGCCTGCATTAAAATCGTTTTAATGTATCGGGGCTTATATTTAGTTTATATTAAACTTAGAGGGAGCGACGACGAAAAACCGACGCCCTCAAAATGATTATGTTTATCCATAGAAAATTTGACAAGGCTAAAGCAATTACAATACAGCTGGTTATAGCATTTTTAATGGGTCGGGCCATCTGAGCTATACTAAGATTTGAAGGAAGGAGAACGTTTTAGCAAAAGTGAAAATTTTTCGCTGTTTTTTTTTCGACTTCTTTCTACGAGTATATTCCCTTACTATGTCTATTGAAAATCACTGTTCCAAGACTGAAACCCAATATTCTTTTAGAAGAATTTTGCGTCTTCGCATTCTATGGCAACCCCTTGAACCCCTATAGTGACCCTCTTATATCCATAGAGCTCAAGTAATCAATTAGGTGAGGTTGACAACTTGACAGGTCTGTAGAGGATTTGAGGTATAGCTAATTTTTAATTCAAAATTACAGTGCTTTGATTAGAATAAATTTTAAAAGTTGCCTAATTACGTAAAAGAAAACAAATCAAATTTTGCTTGCATAAGCTCCAAATTTTTATATCTTTCTCCAATCTATAGTTATAAAGACTACACATTATACTTTTCGGGATTTTTCGAAATTTTAACACGAATTTTAAAATACTCAAAACTGTTTTAAAAATATTTTAAGCTTATAATGTAGTGAAGAGCATCCGTACTTATATGCTGAAAAAAATTTTTTTGGGAAATTTTGAAATTTGAATGAACAAGAAGGATAAGCATTTTTTCCATAGGATAACATGGGAATCGACAATGTTTCTTCCCCACGAGTAAGTCGCCTTAAGTGGAATGTACCAAAATGTGCAGTTGTCAGAAGGATATTTCCATGAGTACTTGTAGTGTAAGTCACATTCTACGATTTTTGGGCTACCAGTATTTTGGAACGGAAAAGTGTGACTTATTTTATCGGACATATCTCATTAATTTCATAAGGCGAAGCTAACTTTTCTAAAATAACGGTGACCAACAAACATAGCGATTTTCAGCTGTGTGACTTACACTACAAAAACCCATGGAACTAGCCAGATATATCTCACAAAAATTACAAATAGACAAATGGTATTTCAAATTAAAATCTCAAAGGCATTATTAATTTATGTGTATAATTTCTTGTTGGGAATTAAAGGTAAAGATATTAATTTGGCTACTGTTTTAATGTTTAATTTCATAGTTTGTTTCTGTTTAATTTTTACAATGCACAAGTGGTATTATCTTAAAATTTTTGCTCAGTTTAATTTTTTTATTGAATAGTTAACTTGTTCACTGCAAAATGACACATAGATCACTCAAAAATAGCCGAATACTATTATGAATAGCCAGTGTTCCATTTTGCAGTGAATGCGTTAATGTCAGGGAAATGATTCTTCCAGCTGGCACCTAAGAATTTTCAATGGCGCCTAAGAATTTTCTACTTTTGTCAGTCCCTTTATATAATACATTTAAAACTGCTAAGAAGGAAACTTGTCTATAACGTATATTTTTTATTTCCTAAGCAATTTCGTCTTAGATGATTTTACTGTATAATAGTTATCAGATTCTTAAGCCTACAATACATAGAATATGGATTAATGATATTAATGTTAACTGAATCATTTACATACAAATAGAGATTCATTAAAAAAAAATAAATATCGCAGTACACGATGTTTCTTTAAAAATGAAGATTATAAAAATGAAAAGAAAAAAAGGATAAAATAAGTATTTTTAGTCAGAACTCCTCGCACGAAACAATTTTTAATCCTATCGACGTAAAAATCCATGTTTTCCAGTTTTTAGTACCTAGATTTTAACATTTTTAGGGGTCCGGTCGGGCCAAGACGGGATCGGCTCGAACTTTTAAGTTTTCTACCGGGCCGGACCAGTAATTTTTTTTTTTTTTGCACGGAATGAACTTTTAGATTTTATACCGGGGCGGGTAGTTGATTATTTTTCTACGGGCCGGGTCAAACTTTGTTCTACGAGCAAGCCGATCTTTTTTTCTGTGGACGGAACTGCACAGGACCTGGAAGTTTCGGGCCGGTAGAGACATCTAGTTTGGCTGTTTCCAGTTATCATCCAACAAAGTTTAATATAAAAGACTTCTAGATAAAATCAAAACCAAAATACGTAGTTCAAGCTTATGCTGAAATATTTTCTCCTGCGCGATAAATTTGATACGAAAAGTAGAAATGCGTCATCTTTACAACCAACCAATCTTACTTCCGCAAGTGAGTCGAGAATTGAGTCAGTATGTCGACTCATCAATCAAGTGGCAGTGGGTCGACACAGCGTCCACACGTCAAAGTGAGTGGAAATGCCCATCTATCTCTAGTGTCCTAAACATTGAAAATACACCGCGGAGCTGCCACAAGAGCGCTCACGCGTATTTTTAATACAGCGATTGAAGTAACTGTGTGTTATAACAGCATGTATTTTACCGAAAACTATTATTATTTAATTTTACTGGTGTGAGCAGAATATATTTACACAGTTTTTTTTTCAGTGTTGCTAAAAGCTTTTAAATTTCGTATTCCATCCGATGTAGTTTATTTTAATATACAGGGTGTCCATGATTAAACGACCCTATTTTAAAGTTGTCTGTAGACAAAACTTTTGTTCAGAGACTTGTGAAATATAGTAAAGAACATAATGAAGGTATGGGAGTTTGTTTAACCGAAAAAAGAAAAGGTTCAAAATTTCGCCTCCAGAGGGCGTGTTTTAATAAATGACACATTTAGCATATATTTACGATAAGTTCATGAATTTTATTACACCAAAACATGTTCCACATGACGGCTATCATTTTCAGGTACCACCTGTAATCGTAAGATAACACGTTCCATACTTGGCCACATGATATTCTGTGAAATGTTAAGCTTTTGTCGTGAAATGCTATCTTTAAGATCAGGTACAGTTAATAAATAGAATTTGTAAATTATCGTAAATGTATGCAAAATGTGCAATTCTTTAAAAAATGCACTCTCGCCGCGAAATTTTAAACTAATTTTTTTTTCTTTTAACCTCCGCAGTACTAAGATGGGGTCAATTTAACCCCATCTGGACACGTTGCAGTTTTTTTTTCTCATGTTTAACTTTATCCCAATGGCTCATTAAAACATAAGACATTCTAATTTCCTAGTCTGGGTGTTAAGCTGATAACAGCTAGGAAACCCCTCAATGCTGATTACCTGTTCAGTACCTGTTCAGTACCTGTTCGCTATTCAACGAAATGAATCGTCGCATCGTATGGTCGTTATAATTAGTTGGGGGGGGGGGGGGCTAAATTATCCATAAGGTCGGCCCTTTTTAGGGTTTCGTTCATCTGACGAAACCCTATTCGTCTCGCTCCTCTGTCTGTCTGTCTGTCCGTCACAGAGCCCGTTCTCAGAAACTATACATGTTGGAGACATGAAATTTTGGGTACTTATAGCTGAACACCTCACATCATACGACAAATCATAAAATTTTGAAAAACTCGTACATTTAACCCTTTGGGCTCCCGCATGTGTATTTTAAACAATTCTTTCTAAGTGAGCTCCTAATTATGTTGGAGACATGAAATTTTGGGTACTTATAGCTGAACACCTCACATCATACGACAAATGATAAAATTTTGAAAAAGTCGTACATTTAACCCTTTGGGCTCCCGCATGTGTATTTTAAACAATTATTTCTAAGTGAGCTCCTAATTAGTTTGGAGGCGTGAAATTTTGCATACTTATAGCTGAACACCTCACATCAAACGACAAATCATAAAATTTTGAAAATGTCGTGCATTTAACCCTTTGGGGTCCCACACGTGTATTTTAAACAATTCTTTCTAAGTGAGCCCCTAATTATGTTGGAGACATGAAATTTTGGGTACTTATAGCTGAACACCTCCCATCATACGACAAATGATAAAATTTTGGAAAAGTCGTACATTTAACCCTTTGGAGTCGCGCATGTGTACTTTAAACAATTATTTCTAAGTGAGCTTCCTAATTAGTTTGGAGACGTGAAATTTTGCATACTTATAGCTGAACACCTGACATCAAACGACAAATCATAAACTTTTTGAAAAAGTCGTACATTTAACCCTTTGTGCTCCCACATGTGCATTTTAAACAATTCTTTCTAAGTGATCCCTTATTTAGGTTGAAATTTTGCATACTTATAGCTCAACACCTCAGATCTCACGTCAAATAATAAATTTTGAAAAAGGTTTTGTGTTTAACCGTTTCAACTCCAGGTTGTGTATTTTAAGCCATTCTGTCTAACTGAGCCCCTAATTAAATTGGAGATTTGAAATTTTGCATACTTATTGCAGAACACCTGAGGCCAGGCGACAAATCATAAAATCTTGAAAAAGTCTTACGTTTAACCCTTTGAGCTACCACGTATGTATTTGAAGCAATTCTTTCTAAGAGAGCCCCTAATTAAGTTGGTGACACGAAATTTTGCATACGTATAGCTGAATGCCTCAGACCACACGACAAATCATAAAATTTTCAAAAAGTCTTTTATTATTTACCCCTCTGGGCTCTAACTTGTGTATTTTAAGCATTTTTTCTAACCTGCGTCCTTTTAACCCAGGTAGAAAATTTCCAACTTTTGCCGACACCCCTTTGACCATTCTTTCATATTATGCACCATAGCCTTACGTATTTTAGTTCCATTTTTTCCCGCCAGGGGCGCCTACTTATCTCGGGTGCTATGGGCCCAATCCCCTCGGCTAATATATCTACGGATAGTATGTAAAACGGATTTTCGTTCGGATACAGGTTTGTTTAGAATCAAGTGCGCCCCCTGGTTTTGAAATATGGAACTAACAGATTTTTCAAAAGGATAAAGTGTTTTGAAAGGAATATTAAACGAAACCCTCTGTGCGATCTGTGATCACACTTACCCACTTGTTAAATCGTAGGCATTTAAGCAATATTTTCATCTTCGTATTAAGAGGGTTAAACAAATCCTCATCCATTAACTATGTCTTCCACAAAATGTCACACCATTCTGAATAATAGTTTTGCCTGTGAAACACTTTAAAATAGGTCGTTTAATTATGAACACACCCTGTATTTGCCAGTTATGTTTTTAAATTCAAATTGTAGGAAATTCTCACGCTAAAGAGTGAACTTCCACCATTTTACTTCTTTATGTTTTAGGTTTTTGTGCCTAATCCAAATTGTGTGATTTGATTTTTTTTTTTTTTAATCATTACGTTTCTCCATCTCCAGTGAAACATTTCAGAAAATATTTAATCAATACTATTAATTTTTTAATATCATATTTTTCTTTTTTTAAATACTACTTATCGAAAATTCAACTCCTATTGGAACTACACTTATATAGAATAAATGTTATAAATAATAGAAATAGAAATGTATATATAGGAGACATTGTAAATATAATACGTCTTTTACGTCGAACAGGACTTCCCGGTCCCGGAAGAAAAATTATTCATAATACTGTAATCGCACCTATTATCCTATTACAGTCAATATAACATATTTTCTCATAAACAGATTTTGCAGGAGGAAAATAGTCCAAAACGCACCATGGTGATACTTTTTACCTCTCGTAAATTCGTAAACGACAAAGTCATCCTTATTTGTATCGTGTACGCTAGTTATTAGCTTGAATTCATCAAAACAGAGCGTTCCAAAAATCACTGTTTTTAATTTTTTAACTTTACATCCCTTTATAAAACATTTAGAAACAATTATTTGCCTAATGTTTACATTAAGGGTTCTGTTCTATCTTCAAAATAACCACCGTTGCATTGAGACATTATTCTTCGAGTTCAGAATTTTTCCGCTCCGGAGGGGACATTTTAGAGACGAGGATAAATTGTAATTTTTGACCATAGTTAAGTGCAAAATTTCAAATCTTCCGGGATAGCATGTTGAAGCTCTAGGGGAAATTTCGCACCGCACCAATTCCACCCCCCCCCCCCCGCCCCCCATATAAGCCTACTTGCAGAGTGTCCCAGACAGTACACAGATATCCGACAATATCCCGATGAATATTGGCCAATATCTCGAAAGTCACTGAATGTCAGACGTCAAATTTACAATATCTGCTGATATTCACAGATGTAACTTGAAATTAGTTTTAAAAAGAAAGCATCGAAAGGAATTTCTTGCATTACTTATACTATTATAATATGTAAGTAGTATTCTAAACAAGAGAATTTAACAATTTAGCCATTTTTAGAAAACTTGATTTTTTAATGCCTTATTTTTAATATTTTATTTACATTGGTCAATGTTGTAAAAATGATATTAATATTCCAACATTCAGAAATATCTGTCGACGTTCGTAAAAACGATATCTTTTTTAGGGCATTATAAGATATCTATCGAAATTAACATATCTGATGAAGTTTGTAATCTTGACCATAATGAATGGAAGTTCTGAAGGACCGCCCATTTTTATTGTTTTCGTCAAAGAGTATTTGATGGAGACGCCTGCCATGAAATTTGCATTATAGAATCTATAGTCATTTATATATATGTTTATATTTGAAAAAAAAAATTATTGAGATTGGTATGGAAATTTTTCTGTGGTACAATTTATATAGAAATTTATAGAGATTGCTACAGAAAAATTTCTCAAAAAATCCATTTCATAATAACATCTATTGATAGTGCTATATATAAAAACTTAAAAAGAAAATCTACAATCATTGCTCTAGAATTATTTTCTATTTAAAAAAATAATGTAGTGCCTATAACGATGTTAAAGTATAACAATTGTTAGTTTTATAAAAAACGAAAGATGCTTTTTATAATACATAATGCTTATATATATACATATAAAAAAAAAAAAAGAAATCAATTTATGTATTTTTGAATCGATACTATGTTTATCTTTTTAAAATGATCTCGAATTTCAGACTTTAAAAATAATTTTATTTTTTATTATTGAAAGAATACAAGTTTAGTTTCAATGGTAGGTCATTAGTTTTCAAAATAATTTCTTTTTAAATTTTTAACAAACTTAATAATAAAAAGTGATATTTAAATAAATCTTTGTTAAAAGAATGTATAAAAAGAAGAAGTCGATTGTCGATTGATTGATGAGATAATCTTCTGGGGGTTGATATCTTATTACTCCAGGGGAAGTCCCCCCCCCCCGAACCGCCCCCTGAATTCAATGAAATGAACTGTTATAACAAATAAACTGGAAATCTATTCGAAGGAAAGGGTTTATTATTCATGTCATCAGGGGAGGAGAACCTCTCTGACCTCCTCCCCCCCCCCCCCCTTTTAACACATTCCAACAAAGTTGAAAAGTGCTACGAATACATAAACACTTTTCAACTTTGTTGGAAAGAGTTTATGAATTCAATTTGTCTGTCTGTCTGTCCGTCCGTCCGTTCACTAACTCGCGTAAATATATTCGGATTGTGATTTAATTCATACATTTTAATAATATTTACTATGAGTTGTTCGGTATTGAAAGTGAAGCTTGTAGCATGTAGCTCTTGTAGTAGTTCATTGACAGGAGCACTCAAAAGAATTCCGTTACATTACGACATAGGGTGAAAATTGTTTGGGGTGTATTTTAAAAGAAGTGACACAATTTAAAACAAATTGAAATGGATATATATCATCACTGAGGTGTAGTACAAGATACTTGTTATATAGAAAAGGGTGTGCATAGCATTCGTTGACAGGAACACACAAAAGTATTCGGTTACAGTTCTGTTAATTGTCGGAACTGCATTTTAAATTGTAATACGTGTTTATAAAGTAAACTGATATTTTCCCCATTATTGGGTGTATACAAGTTCTTCAGATGGTGTACAGGGCAGATCAAAAGATCCTGAATGCATCTGCGTTTAGGGACGGAAATGGCTGAAATGAAATTTACAACTGTGCCATGCGTTTCTCCATTGAACTAAATTTTAGCCTACTATGTAGTATCTATATATATATTTCGCTATCGTAGGTGGCACAGAAATCGCTATTATTTATTAATTGTTCAAGGGCAACGCTCGAATGAAACGCATCTCATTGGTTATTGAACAGCATTTAATGCAGATCCATACCTATAAGGGGGTTACCATAGGAGATGCCCTGTTCTGTCGCCAAAGGCTGCCAAGTTTATCGCTAACTTGGCGATATATCGCCAAATCTGGTGACCAAAATGAGTCTCCTGAGGTGAAGCCAACTTGGCGATATCTCTAATATTTCGGCCAATTCCCATAGACTTCCATTGTAACCCGATAGGGCTTACTTGCTTACAGAAAATCAACCCATTGAGATATTTTAATGCAGCAAAAACTAATATTAGCTTAAGGGATTCTATTAATTATATTTAAGGGAGTCCAAGTAAATTAAAGATGAATAAAAGTAACGTGATACAATGCTTTGCATGCTTTCTCAGCACATAAATTTTAAGGGAGACCAAACGGGTCGCCAAGGGCGGCTAGTAGTATAGTATATACAAACCTATAGATCCTATACAGGGCTGCACAAAAATTTTCGGATATTTTTCCAACTATTGCTGGTGATTCCTGAATAACTCGTTTTCCAATGTGCTATCCCTTTTCCAAGCGTATTTAGACATCATTTTTCGACTTATTAAAACTTTGAAGTTCAGTCAAAGTGTTCTGGAAGTGATGGAAGGTGTTTCATAATCTGAGCTTGACACATGATTTTTTCCCTTTTCTCTTTAGTATAATGTGTAACGCATGAACATAAAAAGTCCTTCCGTCATGTGCCCGAGGTAGCTTTCATATTCCTTGTTTTTTTTAAGTATAGCTTATTTTACTCAAACACACGAAGCTAAAATTGGTGGAACTGGATTATATGATTCCATAAAAATTCCTTATTTCTTGGTTTTAAAATTTTAAAAATTTTACTCAAATTTTAGGAAGCTAAAATGCGGCGAACCGGATAAAAGGATATTGGTCAGTACTGAATTTGAATGAGAATTGCGCCAAATGAGTAAGCTATAGTCATTATAGCCATTAAGCTATATTTATTATTTCATTAATTGCTGAAATAAAACTTTGTTTTATTGACGTTTTCAAAATAATTTTGTTTGAAAAATAGGAAGGACATCAATTAGAGTTACGGAAGCACCGAAAGTCCCTCCAGTGGATTGAAAATTAAATTTATCTCGAAAACAAATTTCTTGCATATTTTGCCATATGTTTTAACGTACTGAGTCAATAAAGCATTTAAGTAACTAGAATGTATTTTTTTCGTAACATTTAGCTTTTTTTTGCACGTTCAGTAGTTAGCCATTTTTACTTTCTTCTATCTTTATAAGAAGAAAGTATTGGATTCATGAAAATGTTCGAATTCCGGTTTTCGACGGATTTACACGTTTTAGGAGTCAAAGAATCCGAAAAACATGTTTTTACAAAATATCTGTCTGTGTGTGACACAAATTTTGTGGGGGCTCTATCTCAAGAACTAATGAACGGAATTTAATAAAAATTAATATACAGCTAGTCTCTGATATAAAGGGGGGCTAATTAGTTTTTGGTGTAAATCGCTCAAAAGGTGGCGCTGCTATGCTGCATTTTTTGCGATTTCGCAATAGCTCAATCTCAAGAACTAATGCTTGGATTTTCAACAATCTTCAGATTCATGTATACCTTGATAGGAATTACTGCTGTTTATGTTTTGGTGCAAATCGCTCAACAAGTGGTGCTGCTATGCTGCATTTTTCAGAATTTCCACTATAGCTCTATCTCAATAACTAATGCACGAATTTTCATCAAACTTCAGATTCAGGTATACCTTGATATGAATTGCTGCTGTTTATGTTTTGGTGCAAATCGCTCAACAAGTGGTGCTGCTATGCTGCATTTTTCAGAATTACCACTATAGCTCTATCTCAATAACTAATACACGAATTTTCATCAAACTTCGGATTCAGGTATACCTTGATATCAGTTAGTGCTGTTTAGGTTTTGGTGCAAATCACTCAATATGTGGCACTGCTATGCTACATTTTTCACAATTTCCGCTATAGCTCTCTCTCAAGAACTAATGCACGAATTTTCATCGAACTTTAAATTCAGATATAATTTGATATGAATTGGTGCTAAATTGGCGTAATTTCTTGTATTATTTAAATGATTTAATTGGTGTAATTTATATAGAAGAAAGTTTTGTGATGGCCACAACATACTATTTATATTATTTACAATAAATATTAATATTTAAAAGGAAGAATTTATGAGGATATATTTTAATAAAATTACTTATTAAGTTACAGTTAAATTATAATAAAATTATATGTTACTAAGAAAAACCCTGATATGACTTCGAATTATGATCTTTAGACATTCGCTCCTTCCTCCACCACACACGCAGTAATGGGGAATAAAATTGTATGTGGTATTATTTCACTCAAAAATGTTTCAGCCCACCCAATACTTTTCTTTAAAGCTGAAATTACTGCTTGTGCGTTGGTCCTACCGTGTACTTACTGCGATTTTAACTGTATAAAAGATGTACGTTTATAAAACTCACACCAGTAAAAATTAAAACTTCAATATGTTTGAAATAAACTTCATTTTCTTATGAATTTGGAGATACAAGGTTTTCCAATTGTCAAGTAACCTGAATTCATACAGTTAGTTCCGTATGATTTCAGGTTTGTTAAATCCAAAGCCCTCCATTGCTATGCAGTACATTCCTACTGTTTATGACATTCATTATCTATGTAATGAAAGTATGACGTTCCAATAGGAGTTTCTCACTGCGCGCATCTCTCAGGTTGCCTGTTTATGTGTTCTATCGATCGATGCTCTTGCCGATTTTGGTTATAATTTGTGTCTCATTGTTAAATTAAATTTAATAAATAAAAGATGTTCTGTGCACGATATGTATAATACGTTCTATAGTTGTTATTACGAAAGGTAGGAGGGTATATTTTAGATGATTGATTACTTGTCATTACTTTCTTGACATTACTTACAGCGAAATAACAGGGACAATTTTTTTATTTAGTATGAAATATTATTATTTAAAAAATTTTTGCTAAAAGTCAAGGGGGCTGTTGGAGCTGGCGAAGAAGTGGAAATTTTGGTGAATGATAATTTAGATTTTTGTTGTTATTTATACACAAAAGCAGTTAGGGCAGAGGAAAAAATTTAAATTCCAATTGAAAAATAGGTGCGCTGGGAGTGGGAGGGGGGGATTTAGATCAATGATTTGTATATGTTTTTTATTGTAACTGGAGCAAGTAATACGGAAGCATTAAACAAAATAAATAAATAAAGATATGTTACTAAGTTCATTTTACGGAGATAATTAGATCAATAATTCAAATAGATTGTGTGTTAAATTATGTGTGTCTTTTTAAAAGTGATATTATTTTCATGGATTTAATGTAAAACAAGAAATTTTATTATTATCAGGCATCTGATATTAAATGCATTTAGCTGTATTTTAAAAATGCATTTTTTATGATTAAGAAAGAAAATAAATCTGATTTTGAATTCCAGTAACTACATTACAAAGAATTCATTTTCGACTTCTATAGACTAACATAGTGAGCTGAAACCTGAAAGTTCTCTGATAATCGGCCTATATGACAACAAACTGCGAGATCTTATTATGGATTACTTTTTTATTTATTTATTCTGCTTATGTATTTTTATTTTATGTATGTTCAGCGATTACTCTGAAACTAAGCGACCAGTTCACTTGATTTGTTTTTCTTTAAATCAAAGATAATACTCTCCAATGAGTTCCATTTAAATTTCATCAAAATTTGTCCAGTACTGTTTCAGAAAATCTACAAAAACCAAAGCATAAAAATAAACTCTATGAGCATCTTTAAAATATTTCATTTTTAATGATTTCCATTAAGTGAAGCAGCGCTATCTGTTTGGCGAGAAAATCGCTACCCGGTGATTTTCCTCCCTCTTTATACGGTTTTGTTTGTAGAAATTTTATAGAAGAGGAAAGCCAAAAACCAATGTTATAATCGTTAAAAATCTTTATGACGTAAACAACCAGGTATAATATAAAAAAAAAAATTGTAAAACTTTTAATTTTACCGAAGATTTCTGCAGTACGCTCGCTTCATTTGAAAAAATCTATTTTTATGGTGGAGGAATTTGTACGCTAATAAAGGTTGGGCCCAAAGTCCCTGGCAAATTTTCAAATTTAATATGAAATCAAGTTATTGGTGTCTTTTCTTTTATTTTGGTTTAAAAGTATATAATTATGTCAACAATAATTTCACTTTCAATGATGGTCCATTTCCTAATGTAATTAAAAAAAGGAAACTAATACATGTTTTTTTTTTCTTTTTTTTGCTTCGGAATAAATTTGATTGCTTTCTGAATAGTAAATGATTAAGATAGTAACTCTTTTAGAGAACGATTTCCATCATTTACGGCATAAATTTTCATGAAAACAATTTTTCATTGTCCATTTTATGTTAGAAGACGGATTATAACGTTGGAAAGCAATGGAAATAAATTTTTAATAAAATTTTGTTGCCCTCAATGTGTCAATTTACCACCCATCAATTGCGATGTTTTTTGTTTGTTTTTTCTTTAAGGACAAATCTCAGGGAAAAGCTATTGGAGTCCCTTTTGAGCAATGAATGTTTCTATACAATAATCTACTTATAATAAAATTCGAGTGGAGAAAAGTGTAGGTAACTATTCCGGTGCGAACCAGTCTGGTCTGCGAATCGAATGTAGCTAAACGCCATGTTAGGCTTAATTAAAAACATATGATGTCTAAATGATAATTTCTTCTACTTGAAATATTGTTTGTTCAGCATATTTCCATATAAAACATGTATATCATATCCAATTATAATGTATTATGTTCCAAATCAAAAATAAGCTATAAATAATTAATTAATTATTAATATTATATAATATAATTATTAATAATTAATTAATCTTAAAATATTTGTAAAAGTATAATAAAACCTTTAATTATTTAAACTTTGTTTAAAACCTTCAACAACTATCCAAATAAGTCCTAAATTAAAAATAACGGATAACTATCTATACAACAACCGGAAATACGAGCTGTAGGCAACTACACTAGCGGAACCGATAGCACAGACAAATGCGCCAAAATAAAAGTTAAATTTTAAAAGCTAATGTAATTTATCACATTTGACTACGATATAAACCGTTAAGGGGACAAGGAACCTTCAAACTCAATTTTTATTTCTTTTTAAATTGCACCTTAAATATTATTCAAGAGCAAGCACACTATATGAATTATGGCATATATTTATCACACAAGAAATTAAAAAAAAAAAATTTTGGAGAAAAATAAGGATTTTTTCCCGAATATTTTAATCGTTATCAAGAACTTTCAAAATGTCCCAACCTCAATCCATATCCATTAAAGTCACCAATATTTTTTTATCAGTTTGGCTTACATATGCACATAAACACTGTGCATCGAATTTTATATACATGAATATAAAGGTTAAAAAAAAGTATTTTCTAAATTTTATAAAATTATCAGCATTTTTGGATCCTATTTCTGTAATTAACTACCTTTAACTTTTCCAATTATACTTAGTTAAAAAAAAAAAAACTGTGCAAAAAATATATGGGATTTTAATTGATACGGAGTGAGGTTGGTACATTTTGAAAGTTCTTGATAGCGCTTAAAATATTCAGGAAAATTCCTTATATTTCTCCAACAATTTTTTTTTTTTGGTAATTTCTGGTATGATAAATATATGCCATAATTCATATAGTGCGCCCTTAAATAGCATTTAAGGTGCAATTTTAATAAAATAAAAAAATGAGTTTGAAGGTCCCTTGCCCCTTAAGAAAATACTTTGAGCACAGAAATGAGTAGTTATCAATAATAATTACGAAAGTCCTGCTATTGAAACCGTGTCAAAATGAAATACATTTAGAATTTTTATAAGTACTATTGATAATTATTAAAATATTTATGAGAATAAGTTATGCACAACAAAATCAAAGAATTTTTTATCAGCCAGAAAGAACCACCCCTCCCCACACCTAAGGAAATTTTTAAATTACCCCATTGAGCAGAGAAACGCCACCTGGTGAGCAAATGGAAATCGTTCAAGAAACAATAACACTGTCTCTGTTGGGAGACTAACCAGCATCTCTTCATGTCAAGATGTTGAAGAATCTGAAGTTTTGTGAAATTGCGTACGTACTTATTGAGATATAACTATCACGAAATTACGAAAGAAGCAGCATTACAGCGACACTAGCAGGGTGATATGGGGACAAAATTCATAAGGCTCAGTTTTTACCAAGATTTGATAGAATACAAATTTCCCGGTAATTCTATGTAATAGTTCCTCGATAGAGCACCCACTCAAATTGATTTAGGCGGAGAATAACAGACTGACGTACATTTGCCAGAATTAATCAAATCGTGCTCAAAACGTCAATCAACCAAACGAACGTTTCCCCATCAGCAAAAGGCAGCCGGGAATTTTTGCTATTCCAATACTACTTTCTTTTTATGTATAGAGAAGAAAATAAAAATATTCATTTCAAAAGAGTCAATCCACGCCTTTTAAGAAACTTTTCACAGAAAGTGGGTGGGACAAAATAATACTTTTGGACAAGACTACGTTTTTGCGCCCGAGTGTGTTGGGAAAAGTTCAACAGGGACAGGAATAATAACTAGAAAAGAGGAATTCTGTTTTTTCAGAATTTAGTATCGCCTCCGATGAAAAAAAAGTATATAAATATAGATAGTACGAAACATATTTCAGTTTTAAGACTTAAAACACACGCTTTTATTTTATATAAAATGACGTCTTTCGCATCCGCTGAAGAATTCCGCATCTACAATCCAGTCTCAAACAACATCTACAGAAAAATATGCATACGACGTCACTATCGCAGAATAATACACAATTCCAGCAAAAGCGATGTCGTCCGTCAAGAAACTGGCCAAAAAAATCGGCTATGTAATTATTCAAAGGCCTTCATTTGTTTGTAACATTAATATAGATACTTAAAATTAAATATAGTTTATAATAGTTCCCTGTTTTATCAGAAATCCTTCATTCATGATTTTTCAAAATAGCACGTATTTTAATTACATTTTCTTTCTGTTAATATAGGAAAATGGCAATAAAAAGATGTAATAGTCTATTATTTTCCAACTATTTTTCCTTTACATTTACAGAAATGGAGTACTTCAGTTGCCAACATTAAAAAATTTCGCTAAAAATTGGGGAAAAATTAATGTCTCAAAAATAAATTGCGATGCAGTTTTCAAACAAAGTTGCATTTAAGAATACATTTTTCCCTATCCGACGGTGTAAAAATTGAAAATGTGCGATTCTTAAAAGTTTAAAAAAATTGCAGTAGAGATTATCCAGTACAATGATTTGATACATATGCTTCATTTTACGGCTGGCTTATATAACGGAACGTTATTTTTTAGAGAAGACATTTTAATTGCTGGCCGAAAGAAATACCATATCGGCGGCTAATAAAATGATAAATAAAAAATCGTACATTGTCATCAGATTTCTATCAGTAAATATGATATTTAATGAAGCTGAAGTCAAATATTTACAGATGATAAATACTTAAAATAAACTTGATAAAAATTCCAAACCGCACAATAAATAAAAATTTTTAAATTCGAAGAAATTGCTTCTAGCTGTAATATTTCTAATACGTTACAGGAGAACGCTTTGGGTTGCGCTTTTTTGTTGAAAGGGTTACACATGAACATTTAAACATAAACAGATCAGCTTCATTTAGAGAAATGCACAGGTGATGTCAAAGAATTCAGTCCTTGTTCCACGTGCTTGTTTTGTGTGAGCCGAATGTGGACATTTATATTCCAGCGATAACCGGCATAATATTGCAAACCATTTTTACGGTATACTGCATCTCTATTTTTTCTCTGTACTCTGTGGGAATAGCACGAAATAAAAATTTACCACCCGCTTTCTGAAATTATTGCACATAACTGCAGCTCCATTTTATATTCGTAAAAAATATGTAACATGAAAATTAACTCTGGTATGGGCTGACGATACTTCTGTGCCGACATACTTCTTTAATGTGATTGAACAAACAATCGCGAGCGGTGAATTACGTCTTCTACCAATCATGAGTGGCGTAGAGGGGGGGGGGGGGAAATTCCCAAAACTGTAACGATAATGTACATGGGAGGACATTTTTTCGAAAATGAAATAGCTCAACTTACCAGCAAACTCAGGTCTTTCAGTAATCATTCTTAATGGCGTTATAAGTACTAAGGGGAATAAGTAAACTATTGGCTTTGGCCACGTTATTATGCAGGCAAATATTATACAAGAACAAGTTGTGCAAGTGAATCATTGTTCTCTTTTATGTTGTATAAGAAGTCGTTAGTTAGACATAGCTTATTTATAGAATGTATGATTACTGGAAATTCTTGCTTAACCCCTTAATTCTCGCGTCCCGAGATATTCTCGGGCTGTGTCTTTTACTCAAATTGTTTGATTCCCACCAGTTTTATAAAATAGTAAAATTGGCTATATTTTAGTATCGTTTCTACTGTTATTAAATAAGGTGAATATTTCTTTTTCATAAAATTGGTGCCAATAAGCTGTTTGAATTATTCAACCGTAATTTAATTCGAGCGTTAAGGGGTTAATGTTACATTTACATATATAATATATATAATAAACTTTGGAATTATTTCTGGTGTAATGTATCGTATATTTCTCTTATAATTTTAAATTTAAAACGCTTCAGCCCGGTATCTGACACTGAGGTTCAAATTATGACGTTTTCTTAGGAAAATTGCATTTTACTTCGATGGTATGCAAATCTTTAGCTTTTTGCCTTGAAATTGAAAAAGGATGAGTACCGTAATTTCGTGTAGATAACCCGCGGGTTATCTTATAAAAAACGCCGATTTTTGAGCACTGCGGCTTATCTGTTGACATCCTCATCCCGTCGACCGAATTTTTCGGAACGGCCAACCTACCCCGGAAACAAAATTGGATTGAAACAGTCCAAAAGTCCCAGCCCAGGGCCGATTTGTCTGCTTTCTTCTGTCCGCGATTTCGGAGTGAAACTTTCTTCCGTGCGCCGTTGCTTCAAGCATCTGCTCTGCGCAACTACTCCTTCCGATGCAAATGCTTTTTCTCTTTCGCGCTCGCCGTAGTAACGGTGAAGAATTGAGACTGTTCTATTCTGTATGCGGTGGAGATGATTGCACGTGTTTTCAAAATATGTCCAAAAAAGCGAAAGAGCTACACCGCAGATTTCAAACTCAAAGTGGTTGAGAAAGCTGAAGAGTTGATAATCTTTTTGTATCTGACACTGATGAGTCTGATTTTGATCGTTTATTGATCGTGTATTTACAGGAAATTTAAAGAAAAATACAAATATAAAAGTTTACTTGTTATAAATTTCAATTTTATTTTTTTCCGTTGATGGGGAGGCGGGGATTTTCAGTTATATTACGGCCCATGTTTTATTAAATCATGAGAACGAATTCGTTGCAATCCTTTTTTATACAGTACTTTATCGGATTTGAAATCAAGTCAAACAATTTTGTATAAATTATAAATCTTATTTCATATTTTTACGACACATTTGTACACGGTAGTTGTAATTTTTTATTTTCCTTACTAAAGCTAGTAGAAGCCCGGCGGTTATCTTGGATTCGGCGTGTTATTTTCAAGTCAAAAGCTGCCATTTCAATAATTATTCTAAGTAAAACTTTTTTTTACAGTTGCTTTAAAAAAATTCTATATTTTCAGTTCTTAAAAGAATAAAAATACGTTGGAGAAAAATATTTCTTCATCGGCTAATATGGCAAAAAAAATCGAAGATGGCCGCCACTCGCCCATCAGCTTCAGTCGTCCCAAGATCTTGCATAAGCCGCGGCTTATCTTCCGGTGCGGCTTATCTAATGCTACTATTTTTTTACACAACAATTTAATAAGCTGCGGCTTATCTACCGGTGCGGCTTACATACACGAAATTACGGTACTTCGTTTTCATAGGAGCCTTGACATAACGTCGGCTTAAAAAATTGCAATTTCTAACCAAATGTTATAAACAAAAGGGAAATAAAAAGGCGACAGTAAAAAAAAAATTCTTACACTGCAGTCAGTATTCGTTCCAGCTCAGGAAATTTTCTACTTTTAACAATATTTCTGTTTCTAAATTAACTAGGATATTTGCAAATTTTGGTTTGCCAGCAATGGCAAAAGATGCTATAGCCTCCTTTTTTATTCCAGAGAAAAGTATTTTATTTTCTGAAATAACTTGTGAAAATGGTTGTAATATATAACTGTATGTTGGAAAACTCCCCTTCACTTGCAATGTAAGCTGTTGCCAAAAAACGAATGGTCGAACTTTGTTCGCACAGCGATCTAATGTGCGACGGCTCGAAAATATTTTAGCTGCGGCAATGTCACGTGATTAGGTGATGTAAGCGCTGAAAATGCGCATAATTATAATCCTATTTAAGTATTGCGCGGCAGCGCAATACTTATTTATTTCCAGTGTCACTTCTCAATGTTAAATTAACATAGAAAAGCCTATGGAAGTCATAACTTTTTTGATTTTTCTTCCCATTTTTCTGTCTCTGATGCCAAAAATTCTTAATTATTTGCTAATTCTAATAATATTATAAATTCAAAGGGTAAAAACATTTGCCTGACGTTAGAGTCAAAACGGATGATAAAATACCTTTGCATATAGGTGGATTATAACACAGAGAGTAGCATAGGCTATATTTTATTTATTTTATTCAAATATATTTCTTAATAATGCCAAATTTCGCTATTTCCACTGAGAATCAATGGACATTTTTTCTTTATTGTGGCAAAAAAATTCAAAAGCCGTAATAATTTGTCTACAGCAATTAATTTACAGTTAACCCCTTAACGGTCGTATAAAATTACGGTTTAAAAATTCAAATTGCTTATTGGCACCGCTTTTCTGAAAAAGAAATGTTCACCTTATCTAATGACAGGTAAATGGAAGCCTTAATACAGCCATTTACTCTATTTTATAAAACTTGTGGGGATCAAAGAATCTGAATAAAACACACAGCCCGTGAATATCAAGGGAGCGAGAATTAAGGGGTTAAAAGATTATCACGTGAAAAATGAAATTTAAATGCAATAGAGCCCTGATCATCCGCGAGCGGATCATTCGTGGTGCGGTTTATCCGCAAAAGCGAGATATTTTTTTTTTTAATTTAAGCCAAATTTTAAGTCAAATTTTTAAATTTAAGCAAGGAAAATACAGTAAGCCCTACTAATAAATATAAACAGAAAAATTCATGTATTCGAAAGTAATATAAGAATATTTCTAGATTCGGTTATCATGTTTAAAATATCAGTTATAAAGTCTTGATGTCTTTTCTTGATTTTATTAACTAAACGTAAGCACAGCTATTAAAATATTTAACAATTAACTAAGAATATTATGATAAATTCCAGGAGAGCATATCAAGAATAGTTTCATTTTTGAGATAGAAAAGGTGTTTCTAAAGCAAGAGGCAAAAACAAGTGACTGATTTTTTTTTTTTTTTTTTTTTTTTTTTTTTTTTTTTTTTTTTTTTTTTTAAAGGTGTAACGCAACACTTTTTGCACAGTATGTATGGCATTGTTCTTGTTTACAGTTCTTTATTTTAGTGATTTAGACGTAAAGCAAAGGTTTCGGCTGTACTGTGCCTATGTATGCATTTTAACCATTTTATTATGTTTTTTGTACACTAAAACATAGTTTTCATGTTGAATTTTCTTTTTTTTTTTAGCTTGCACCCCCTTTTCAGTCTTTTTCGGGTTATCCGCGATTTTTGTTATCCGCGGTGTCCTTGTCACCCAATTCCACGGATAATCGGAGCTGTGCTGTATATATATATTTTGAAGAATTAAAAAGGAAATTAATATAGCGTCATAGTAGAAATAAAAAGGACATTTTTAAACATTTGTTAGTATTACAAGAAACATTAATAGGAATAAATACAGAAAGCACGTGAATATGACGTCAAAGAATCGAAATATGTTTCACCAATACGGATTTTTAAGTATGGATAGCAATTACAGATGAGCCCACAGATCGATTAAAAAGATGTTCACTTTGTGATTTACTTATGTTTTTCTTTTATTTATTTATTGATGAAGTTTTAACATCGTTAACAAATATTACTCGGAAACAAATTACTATTTATTTGTTTTAAGACTGTATAAAAATTTAAATTTTTCGATGCTTAAAAGTTAATAAGTTTGCAATTAATCGAAATTTATTTTACAGGTTGCATCGTTAATATGACGTCAGCATTACACACGGACATGTTTTTGCAGAATAATATATATATTGTTCATAGGCAATTTCTTTTTGTGGCATCAAGAAAAATTTCTTTTTTTTGTAAATTTTAAAAAGATATTGACTTATTTCTCAAGGTCTTTTTGTCATTTTATTGTGTGGCACAGAAGCGACTGGTATTGTCGCTAAATAGATACCCTAAGTTAAACTTAATTTCCTCTTATAGGAAATAAGGTATAAAAATTTAAGTAAAACTGACTTTATTTTACGTTTCACTGTATTACATCTATACTGTTGTAAAATATTAGCAATCAAGATTTAACACTACTTTTGCGTTCATAGCTTTCCCGAGGGTAAAATGGGATAACTAAATTTCATTAAAATTGATTTTTTATTTTTGTATTATAAATCTTCTATGCTCACATTGGAAGTTTCTGTCCAAATTATGACAACCTGCATTACTGCACTGATGAAACATTTTGTATTAAATATTGGTTTGCACCACAACTTGTGATGCGATACCTTGTAAATCAAACCCAGAAGATTGTACATTCCGTCAATTTTGAAATAAGTTCGTCTAAAAGCAATAGTTATTTTAAAAACTTGACATATTAAACAAAAACATAATTTGTAGAACAAATAATAAAAAAAAAACAATTTATTTCCTACATTGTTTAAGCCTGAGAAGGGACAGATATTAAGATATTTCATTCAGTTAGTTCAATATTTAATGTTAAATTTTTGTAAAAAAAAAATTTAAACCAATTGAACATTAAAAAAAATATATAGAATTAAAAAAAGTATGTTACTTAAACACCCTAAAAACTTAGATTCCGCTCAAACGAAATCGAAATAAATCTTGGACTTGTGTAAAAGTTGGTATTTTAGATGTACCTTATCATTTTGTTTACACCCTTCGTAAACATAATACAAAATCTGCAGTACATGTATTTGCAACTTAAATTTGGAAAAAGTTTAAGATTTATTTCGATTTCCTTTTAGCGGAATCTAAGTTTTTAGGGTGTTTAAGTATCATATATTTTAAATTCAATATTCATTTTTTAATGTTTAATTGGTTTAACTTGTTTTTTACAAAAATCTAACATTAAATGTAGAACTAACTGAATGAATATCTTAATATCTGTCCATTCTCGGGCTTCAAGAATATAGAATATATATATATATGTATAAATTTTTACTTCAAATTATGTTTTTGTTTAATTTATGTATCTGTTACGGCCAAAACCCGAAATTGGCCAATTCGCGAAATGGCAAACAACGTTTTAAGCTGACTGGCCAATTTGTGCGCGAAATGGCCATACGTGATCGGTCAGTTAGTGAAATGGGTATAGGCAGTCGACCTGTTCAAGACCACACATTTTTAAAAAAATATCTTTATTTTGTTTTAAATTTTAATGTTTTAATGAATTTCTTCGAAAGGATTGCAATTATTTCAAATAAAATAAAATAACGGAATAAATCTATATGCAAAATTTATCACGCCTTGCATTCAATAATATTTCATTTTAGTTGCTTTAAAGGCGTATAGCCAACAGAGTGAAAAAGTATCCAAGTCGGGAATCGAACGCGGGTCCTCTGTATAGCGGACTGACGTTCTACCAAATGAACCACTTGGAAGGATACCCGACTTTGTACTTCTCACTATCATATGTTGGCAAGGCTACAACCGCAGCACAAGATGGAATATTTTTCCGTGAGCCACCAACTCTGGGGCAAACACGAAACTAAAGAGAATGCAGCATGGATGAAATTGAATAAATCTAAAGTTTCTTTGATCTTACCAATATTCTCTTAACAACATTCCGATAGAGTTGGAAGATGTTTCATAATCTATTCAGTGATTCATTTTGGTTCTTGTTTTGAAGTTAAAACTGGTCATTTGTCGATGGGCAAGATTTATTATTAACAAAATATCCGTTTCAATTTAATTTTTATTTTAAAACATTTTTAAAGAATCTTCTGCAAAATGGTGTTAATCAGGTTCTAGTGAAAAGGAAATAATGGGGCTCAGTGTCACCTACCGGACTGCCTTCAATCCCCACTTCGTATATTGGCCGGTCAAAACCCGAAATACGCTGTTCATTTTATGTATTTCGGGTTTTGGCTAGGAGTCTCGGCCAATTCGCAAACTAGCCAAACTTTGGGTTTTGGTCGTAACATATCTATTAAATAAACTTCTGCTCGTGCTCAGTATATGTATTAAATGGCGTAAATACCAAGCAAATTGGCTGTGCGTTCTATACATTTATCATTATTTGAGGTCGCCGGAAAATGGTGTTGTAAATTTTGCTTTCTCGCTTAATTAGCCATCGCCATTTTTAGGGTTTCATTCATCTCACAAAACTCTTATAGTCTCGCTTCTCTATCTGTCCGTTTGCACAGGCTCGTACTCGGAAACTATTTAAGTTATAGAGTTGATTTTTTTTTTTTTTTTTTTTTTTTTTTTTTTTTTTGTACATAGAGCTAAATATTTACATAGAAAGTCCTTCTCAAAATTATAAAACATTGAAAAATTCTTATTTTATTTTAATTAAGCGAATTCGTTCTTTTTCGATTTCAAAACATAATCTTAAATTGAGCTAATATCGCAGAGAACAAGTGGCACCATTGTAAAGCGAATGTCTCCCACGCAGTAGATTGTCCGTTCAAGGGAACAAAATTTTGATTTTATCATTACACTTCATTTTCAGATGGATTTAATTAAAGAAAATTCTTCTTTTTTGGCAATTTTAAAGTCTTATTTTATTTTATTGTTTTGCACAGCAATAATTTTTAAAATCTCTTTTATTTCAGACAAAGGAAATCTGAAATTTCAATAAAGAAAATCCGGAGAATTATTCACTTATATATATACTTTGAAAACACACATTTAGTAACACATAATGTGTAACACGTCAGATGATATGATCAAATCCATATTTAATACAAAGAATTCCTCATTTTTCGTAATTAATTGGATACAGAGGAATAAGAATTGGATTCCACTGGAGTAAATATTTTTTGTTTGCTGCTGCTATCTAGAGGAAATTTTTTTTAAATAATATATTTTTGTGAACAATTTTTTCAAGTTATCTACAAGATTATTGAGGAATTGAAAGGTATTTTTTCTTTTTTATTTCCAATTTTAATATATGTTTTTATTATAACATACTTTTTTGGCGCCACCTATTGAGTTTTTGAAAAGGGAAAGAATTAATATGGATTTTTTCTGAATTATTTCAGCATTTTAAATTTATTTTTAAACACTTTTTTGCTTTTAAAAATATTATTTTTTATTTAAACTTCAGCTAAATTTATTTAATTGATGAATTGAAAAATATTCGGATTTTTTGATTTTATTTAAATAATTTTACTTGAAAATTTTTAATTTGATTAAAATATATTTTTTTACTTATACTCATTTTTTTACCAATACTTCAGGCATCATTATCGTAGTAGCCATCAGAGTATAGACACATTGTTCTTATCTGTTAGTACATTTATAAAAATAAAATCATAACATCTAATTTTTCATTTAAAAATTCTTTATCTTGTTTGTATACATATTAAAATCAATTTTCATAAATACACTTCTTTACTTTTTCATAAGAACTTTAAGACATATTTCCTTATTTTATTTAAAAACATATATTTCAGCAGGCTTAAAAAATATGCTACATAACAAGTAATGTATCGTCTATACCTTTCGGCTCTTTTCTGAAAAAACGCTTTCATCCCTCTTCGGAGACATCTTCAGTTTCAAATGGCGTTGTTTTGCAGTTTTTGCATGAGATCCTGTAACTTCCCTTCGTTTTTCCTCTTCTCTTTTTCGTTTTTCTCTTCTTTCCAACATTCTCTGCCAACGAGTGTCGATATTTGAATGTGTAATGTCGTTACATATATTATTTCTGTCAAGGTTCATTTGTATCTTATGGAAATTGATTTTAATATGTATACAAACAAGAGAAAGCATTTTTAAATGAAAAATAAGTTGTCATGATTTTTTTTATATAAATGTAATAACAGATAAGAAAAATGTGTCTATACTCTGATGACTACTACGAAAATAATCCCTGAAATATTGGTAAAAAAAAAAAAAATGAGTATAAGTATAATACGGGCATTAAAAAAGACGGTGACTTCTGTCAATAAAGTTTAACTAAATATGTTTTTTAATTATTTTCAAATTAAATGTAATGATGCTGCCATTTATGTAAGAACTTAATAATTATTAATTAACAATTTTGATTTATTAATTTAAGGATAAAGTGTTTTAAAAGACATATTAAACGAAACGGTCTGCGCAGTCTGCGATCGCACCTACACCCTTGTTTTCTATCACACCGATATAAAATGAAAGTATAAAAATATGTTCAACAGTGTTTACAAGATAACGATTTTTACACAGTCCGACTGTGTACTTTTGTGATCCGAGACACACCCGCAGCTCTATTTTTGCATAGAAATATTTCTGAGAGAAATTCTGTGTTTAATGAGCAATTTGCATACATGGTGAAATCAGTCAACCACATGTTTTTCTGATAGTTACAGATTCATACATTCCAAAAATTTCCTCAACAATTTTAATTTATTTTTAATTAAATAATTTAATAATTCAAATTTATTAAAATAACAATTTTGATTTATTAATTTAAGGATAAAGTGTTTTAAAAGACATATTAAACGAAACCCTCTGTGCAATCTGCGATCATACTTAACCACTTGTTTCCTATCACCCCAATATAAAATTGAGATATAAAAATATATTCAACAATGTTTACAAGATAACAATTTTTACACAGTCAGACTGAGTACTTTTGTGAATTGGGACACACACGCAACACTATTTTTGCATAGAAATTTCTACATTATTTCTGACAGAAATTCTGTGTTTAATTTTAATTACGATTCAAACAAAGCGTACTTCATACCCGGGTCCTGAGCTTCAAGTGCTTTGCCTGAAGAAAGGTGTTTTTCTTACGCCAACACTATCACATTTAAAATATAATGAAAATTAAACTTCTTGACGGTTTCTCTAGACGAAAGGAACCTTGAATCAAACGAAATACATCGGACAATTTGACCTTGTGTTTGAAAGTAACATGGACCTTTATTTAAAATATCCTTCCTTTCTGCATTCCTGAAACGATACGAATGTCATTTAACGATTCCATTTTCTAATGTGCCGGACAAACTTTGGGCTGTTAAAGATTAAGTCTTTTAGTTCAGAATTTACGTTTGTTTTGTTAAAGAACGGTAGAACGACATCCAATATACTAAAACACTCCTGAAAAATTATCTTATTAACAAAAAAGTCTCATTAAAGACTGGCAAGTAGAAATTATAAAAAAGGCTTATTTTCCATAATTGAGTCCACCTAATTTTAGAACTTTCCCCCGTAATTCTATAAAGAAGCAACGTAGAACGTATGCAATATATTAAACCCGTCCCTGAAAAATTACCTAACTAACAGTGTAAGTCCTATCAAAATCCATACAGCAGAAATCAAGATTTAAGCAGACGAAACGAATTTCCTATTTGCAGTTTATATATTTAGTAGATAAATAACTGATTTCATCTGATTATAGAACTTTAACCTATAATGCTATAACTAAGCAGCCAAAATGAATCGCCAATTTTGCGATATCTGTGATATTTCGCCAAATTCACATAGTAAACCTCTGTTGTTCCATTGTAAACCAATAGGGTTTACTTGCTTATAGAAAACAAACAAATTGAGATATTTTAATGCAACAAGACTAATATTAACTTAAAGGATTATTTTAATGCAACAAAAATTAATATTAGCTTAATGGATTATATTACTTATATTTAAAACTGGCTCTTATCGGCAGGATAAGCTCCCAAGCGAATCTGTTATACATTAACTAATTTGGCAGCCTATCGCTTACTTGGCGAGCTAGGTAGTAATTATAAGTGAAATGCGTAAGCGTTCGCTCCGAAATAACAAAAAGCAATACTGGTTTATGTTTCCAGATGAAAGGGAAATGTTAAGAATATCATTGCTTTAATATCGTTGACTACAATAAAATAATAATAATAATAAACAATTAGTTACAGTAACATGTTTATATACATATTTCCCGCCCAAACAATATTTTATTGTTCCTATAATAGTAATTGTTATTGCATATAAAATATGTGTGATGATTAGCTTACTTTTAAAGATGATTTTCTATTCAAATTTTTGCAAAATTTCACTCTTGTAATTACGACAAAGCAGCTGATTTTTATACTTTGCCTATATAACTAAATAATATAATCATAAAGATGAAATCAATTAATTACATTTTTTATTTGACGCGTAGATAAAACTGTTTAATGATATAATTCTTCTGAGTACAATAAAATTACATCTATTGATACTTAAAGTGAAATTTCTATAAAAGTATATCATCCTTTCTATTCTTAAAAGTTAATTTAATCTGGATAAACCATTCCAACTCAACTATATCATGTCTCTCGTGATATAACATATTAATGAAGTGTGGCATATTTTATATGAATATATATATAAAATTTTTATAAATAAAAGGCTACATAAAATCGAAAACTCAGTATGCAATTAAGAAGAAGTTTCTGTGTCATAGAAAATGTTTTATCTCTCGTAAATTTAACTTTGAAATTAGTACCAAGATTTTACAAATAAATAAATGATTTTTAAAATGCGAAAAGTTTCATTAGTTCGAAGAATTTTGAAAGTCAATTTCGTAATTTAATTTTGCTCAAGTGAAATAATAAATCTTTGACCCCTAATCCATTTTTTCGGACATTTCATGGAGATGAGAAAAAAAAACATGTTAAATATGAAGTAAATTTGCAATAGATATAGTATCAGTGGTTTTAACTAAACTATATATATCACGGTTCTAAAAATTTGATATAGTTTTAAGTCATGGATTAAAGTCATAAATTCTCTTAATTTCTAAAATGGTGTGAAATTAATAATAATAATCTAAAAAAATAATAATTTGTGAAGATATTTTATCAACAGAATAAATAAAAGAGCCTTTGAAAAATCCTTTACAAGCTCATGCGGGAACAATTAGTTATTATTGAAGATATATCGCATATATAAGAAAGTTAAAAACTTATTCGCTTTTTCGGCGTTTAAATGGCAATGTCTGCAAATTTCATGCATTTTCGTTTTAAATCACTTCAATGATTATCAAAATATTTGCATTCTTCAGTGGATTTCTTTTCTTTTCTTTTTCTGGGAAGGGGAGGGGGGACTCTTAATATGTATTTACTTTTTAAAATATGTTTTTATAGAGAAAAATTAATCGTTCAAAGGGGATAATGACCCCCATAAACTCCTTTTTGGATCCGCTTTTGAATAAATAAATAAATTCGTATTGATGTGTAGTGCTGTAAAAGTAACGACTAAATGAACACCCGTATGTATTCGTTACTTTCAAACGCACTACCCGTTAGAAAATATTCGTTACTCGTTACTTTCGTTACTCTTTAGAAAACGGATATTAAAAATCATCCTAAGTACTAGTACACATATATTCGGTGTATTTTCTAATTTTCTGAGTGTTTTTTCGATTATTATTAGTTTTAACTGTTCCTTAAAATAAAAGATAAAATCTATCTGGACGCTTGCACTAATTTAACATTTCATAAAGTATAGATAAAACTAGGCGTTCAAAATGCTGCATGTGAAATATATGGTCACAAGACTACAGTAATTATAATTATACAGCGCACGTGAGGTCTTTTCAAAAATTCGTTACCGTTACATAGACCCATAATAAAATTTTGTACGAAACCTGTCTGTAACAGAAATCAGCGTAAAAGTGGAAAAATTCACAATATAACAATGAATAAATAAATGCAACCTGTAAAAGTGGAATTGTCCATTGAATTGAAATATTCCAATATCGATTCCCATGAAAATAATACAATGAAATTCCATCTGCTAATACAAAAAATCTCTCTAAAACGGAATTCCTTTGTGATTTCTCGCGATTCCGTCTCTGCAGGTATTACTGTATGTATTAAATAAAAAACAAGTTGGAAATTGCTCGTCAAACGTGGCAAATGAGGTGCGTTCGTACTATAACTAGTTTTATAAATATTTTTTTCGCCGCATATTGTACAGAATGTATATTTTAGTGTACTTCGAAAGGCTATAACATCATTAATTTGTACTTGAAACAATTTTTTCCCATTGGCCGTAATGTAACGGAAAACTTATGACTGTCCCTGTAATTAAACTATACATCCGATTTTCATAAAATATGAAATGACTCGACAAAATCTTGCAACAATTATATATTTATAATTTCAGACCATTTGGAAGGCTGTAATATCATTAAAATGCACTTGCAATAATTTCTTCCCATTGGCCGTAATGTAACGGAAAACTTTTGATTGTCCCTGTAATTAAACTATGCATCCGATTTTCATAAAAATTGAAATGACTCGACGAAATTATGCAACAATTATATATTTATAATTTCAGACCATTCGGAAGGCTGTAACATCATTAAAATGCACTTGCAATAATTTCTTCCCATTGGCCGTAATGTAACGGAAAACTTTTGATTGTCCCTGTAATTAAACTATACATCCGATTTTCATAAAAATTGAAATGACTCGACAAAATTATGCAACAATTATATAGTTTAAATTTTAAACGATTCGGTTGGGTAGTTTTTGCTCTGTTATATGCGGACGGACAGACAGACGGACTGAACGACAACTATAGGTGCTACGTATTTATATAATTACGAACGCACCTAAAAACAGTAATTGAGTATCTTAATAGAAATCTCCGCTGCTTACTGAAACCAGTAAAACATGCGACAATGGAACCTGTCTATAACGGAAACTATAATTAAACGGGTTCTCAAAAACATATTTACCTCCACTCAAGATGGCAAAATTTTGACACATTCATATACTCAGTCTAATGCATAAAATCATAAAATTGGCAGTCATGGGAACGATATGGAATCGAATAGCGTTTTACATTTTTCGATAAGTTTATTGCAGTTCAATCTATAATCAAATGCTTTTATATGACTGCCCTTCAATTACTGTCGCGTCCAGAAATTTGGTTCAAAACACCCATTTTCATAGTATCGTCAAACAAATCTTTTGAATTTAAAGGAAAAAGAGAGACGCTAATCCATTTCTTAATTTCTGATAAAAAGTGCCTACGGATTTTATGCGAGTATGGGTAAAAATAAATGATTTAAAAAGTTATATTTCATAAAATTTTCATAATATATTTCATAAAAACTTTATCATTCCTTAAATATAACTACAAGGAATATTTTATTCTATTATAAGCTTCAGTTCTTTTTACAGTAAAATTATGAGCAATCTTAATAGATCAAATGCATATTTAATACGAAATTAATCTAATTAAAATATTAAATGATAAACACATCTTGTCTCTTTATTACTTGGATCCGTGCTTCCTTCTTTAAAATGCATTCATAGAACCGCCTGATCGAAAAAATAAATAAATAAATAAATAAAATCAATTATCCTCTCCATGTTTGAAAAAAGCACATTCATATCTGTGAAATAAAAAGTAAAATCCCTGAAAGAATAAACGATCTCACAGTAATCGTTCTTCTAAAAGCAGTTTGTTTTGCTATTGACCACGTGACTTCAAAATCTTCCTTCCAAAAGTATTCGCACGGACATTTTTGGCGAATGAACGAGTGCTGAAGTAACGAAACGACTATATATGTATATGTATACCCGTATGTGATACTAAAATACGGGAACAACTGATTTCCGAGTCCAAAGACCGAGCACAAATTAGCATCTTTCCGCATCAGACAATGCGGCTCCGCTACGAAATGAAAGTAACGTTTGAAGTTAGTTTCTTAGTTCTGCAGTAACTAATGACTAACGACTCATATTCCGAAGTAACGATTCGGTAGTTCGTATCAGAGAGAATACCCGTTACTCAGTAACGAATACATGCGGTTTGCAACACCTCTATTGATGTGTGGCAAACTGAGTCATCGAAAGCAGCTAAAATTTTACAAAAACGAATCTGCGCTACTTAGCTGTGTTTTAATCTACTCGCTAATGTAAAATAAGCAATAAAAATCTGTTAATTACTGCTCTAACTATAGTAATGTAGCAACAAGAACTCAAAATAAGATTTATTTTCTATCTTAATCATAAAAGATGTAGTATATTTAATATAGATAAACTCAGTTAATAGGTGCCTGATATTGATAAAATATCTTATATTACATAAAATCCACGAAAAGAATAAATATAAGAACGCACACATAATTTAACACAAAAATTATTACAACTGTTGCTCTAATAATAACTTTATACAATCTCTTAAATTTTTTTTAAATATTCGGCAGCATTTGCTTTTCTAATAACAGTAAATTATCAAGACGTTAATTCTTCTCAAATTTTGCATTTGTCTTACTGGTTAAAATAACAATAACAGTAATAATCTAAATTATCACATTATATCAATGAAATTTCCACTTCTCCCCCAGGCCCCTTCTCCTACACCCTCTAATCTACGGATTAAAATAATACTCCTCCTTACTTAAAAAAAAAAAAAAGAAAAAAAAATTTTGTCCCCTCCCTTTAAGCTCAAGCTATAAAAATTTTTACACGTATATGCTTATTCTGCGCGAAACTTCATTCCTTTATTGAACTTAATTTTAATCATATGAGTTTAATAAGCACAATCGGCCAACACGTCGACTGATAAAACTCATAAACCTGTTTTGTGGAAGGTACGGATGGTAAGGAAAGGCTCTCACAGTGTTATTTCACTATTTGGCGAAGTCCGCTATGGAATCGCCAAGTGACAAGGAAAAGGAACTATCAGGTAGGGAGCTTACCCTCCTGAGAGCCTTTACTATATTTAAGGGAGTCTAAGTAAATTAAGTGGTCTAGATCAAAACACATAGGCGTAACTTGGGCTCTATGACTAGGGGGGCAAAAGTCTCGAGGCCTTTTTGTACAAAATGCAAATTTATACCCCACTCCCTATTTTACCCATTACATACATTTAAATTAAATACTTAGAAACTTTAATATTTAAACAAATTTTAAATGTTCGGCAAAAACGCAGAGTAAGATCATAAATTACACATTTAATGTATTTAAAGGAATAAATCTTTTTAATTTTACACCTTTTCAAAGTGGACTCCCCTTAAAGACCTAAATAATTATATTCAGTTTTATTTTATACATACTAATTCTCCCTGCCTTGCCTGGGCCCGCAGAAAATAGCATGAAACGCGAGAAAACTCTAAAAATCACAAAAAAAAAATCGTGCACGAATTCCAAATAACATTTACTGAAATGAGAACAAAATGTACTACATTGCGCTAGAAGATTGAAACCTGATTAATCTTACTGATGTGATAAATCTCAACAAACTATGAAAAAATACTAAAATTTCAAAGATCGTAGAGGAAAACATTTGCCTTATTGGGCTAAAAGATTAAAACAGAATTTCTTTTACGAATGTCAAAAAAAGTCCGTGGAACGCGAAATATCTGTGAAAAAAGCATACAAAAATTTGCTGTAAGAATTCCGAGAAAATGTTATTGAAAAGAGGACAGAATTTATTATATTGAAAAGATTAAATTCGGATTTCTTTTACTAATGTGAAAATATAGTCGCGAATTTTAAAGAAAACCCCGAAAATAATCGCATAAAAAATCGCTAAGAATTTAAAAATCGCAAAGTGCAAAATTTTCTACAAAATATTGTTATTTGAAATTCGTTCACGAATGTCAAAAAAATCGTCGCGAAATGCAAAAGAGCACTCAAAAACGTATTAACTCCTTGAGGAGCGATGGGATATATTTTATCCCAACTACGATTAATGAAGTTTTGCACCAGAAAATTTTTATTAAATTTTTTTTTCTAACTTTGGTGGAAGATTCCGGTGTGAATTCGACATTACAGAAACACAATTACTTGCCCCTCAAAGGGTTAAAAATCGCGGAGAACAAAATTTACTATGTAAGGTTTAAAGTTTGAAACCAAATTCAGTTTCCAAAAGTAAAAAAAAAAAAAAAAAAATGCCGCAAAGCACGAAAAAATGCTATAAACCGCATTAAAAACTGCTAAATATTCAAAAACACGAAAGACAAAATTTATTATATTAGGCTAAAGGCTTAAAACAGAATTCCTTTAACGAATTTAAAAAAAATCGCTGCGTGATGCGAAAAAATTCTAAAAATCGCATTGAAAATTGCGCTGAAAATCGGTAAAAATTCAAAAATCGTAGAGGACAAAACATACTTTATAAAACTAAAAGTTTGAAACCAAATTATTTTTTCAAATGTTAAAAAATCGCCGTGGAACGCGAGCAAATGCTAACAATAGTTAAAAATTGCATTTAAAACACCATTAAAAATCACGGCGGATAATACTACATTAGGATGCAAGTTTAAAACAAAATTCTTTTTCCGAATATTAAATAATCGTCGCGGAACGCGAACTAATGCTAATAATCGCATTAAAAATCACACACACACAAAAAAAATAAATAAAATAAAAGGGAGGACAAAACTTCTATTAACAGACTAAAAGTTTAAAACCAAATTCCTTTCAGAAAGTAAACTAGTTGGATGTGCCAATCCCAAAATTTTCTTCTATCTCATACATGTTAATACTTCAAAATTCACTATCGCAATGCCAAAAAGAAATAGCAATCTATGCCCATCATCAGGATTCTAATGAAATTCCATGCATTAGACCTTAAGATATGTCTATCGCTAAAATCGTCTAAATCCTGCAAAATCCAGGGCAATTAACACCAAAACCTTAGCAACAACAATTTGTGTCAACGTCTAAAGGAATTTGAAGTTAGATGAAAATTCGCACCTTAGTTCTTGAGATCGAACTATTGCGGAAATCGTGAAAATGCAGGATTGCAGAACCACCTGTTGGGCGATTTACACCAAACCGTAATCAGCACCAATTCATATCAAGGACTAACTGAGTCTGCAGTTTGAGGAAAATCCGTGCATTTGTTCTCGAGATAAAGCTATTGCGGATATCGTTAAAAATGCAGCATAGCAGCACTACCTGACGGGCGATTTACACCAAAACTAATTTGCTCCAATTTATAACAGGGACTATGTGAATATAAATTTTTATTAGATTGCATGCATTAGTTCTTGAGATAGAGCACCCACAAAATTTGTGTCATATACAGATAGATTCGCAGACACACATTTTGTAAAAACATGTTTTTAGGGATTTCTGACCCCTAAAGCGTGTAAATCTGTTGAAAATTTTCACGAATACAATATTTTTTTTTTGTAAAGATAGAAGAAAGTAAAAAAGCGCCGCTCGGAGCACGAATAAATGTAAAAAATCGCATTGAAAATTACTAAAAATTCAAAGATGGGGGAGCAAAAATTGCTATAGTGGCACAGAATTCTCTCACGAATGTTAGAAAATCACCACAGAACGGTAAAATTGCTGAAATTCAAAAACTGCGCAGAACAAAATGTACTCTATTATGCTAAATGCTTGAAATCGCATTTCCCTTGCCAATGTCAAACCGGAGAATGCGAAAAAACTCTAAAAATCACTAAATGAATTCGTGAAAAATTCAAAAATCGTTTCTCGAATTTAGAATTAACTTTATTGAACAGAAGACAAATTTTACTACATTGGGCTAAAAGATTGAAACCGGATTGTTTTAATTAATGTAGAAAAATTGCCTCGAAAAGGGAAAAAAACCTCGAAAAATCGCATTAAAAAACACTAAAATTCACGTGAAACACTCGCCGGGAAATGTGAAAAGAACTCTGTAAAACACTAAATCAATTAGCGAAAAATTTAACAATCACTGTACGAATTACAATTTTTCTGCTGAATTACATAAAAAACTATTTAAACAAGGGTTTGTTCTATAAGCGAAGCGTATGTTATTTATTACTCTTTTTGATGAATTCAGATTGTGAAACTCAGTGAATTTTTGGTACCGTCTAATGTTTGACTGGTACCATGAGTTTAGGGGTTCATGCAACAGGGGGTATCAGGAAGTTTGTATTCGTGTAATCCCAAGGTTACTTTATTCTACATAAAGATACTGAGTGACAATGGTCGAAGTCATAAGACAGTTTATCAAGATATCTATTCCACGCGTACGAACGGCTCTATAATGGGAAAGGAAAAATTGTATCTGCTTTTCTGAAAAAAAAGGGGGCAGGCGAAATATTTGAACCACTGAAGATCTTGAAGACGTAAGACTGAAATTAAAATTACTCCTATAAACGTTTGAATTACCCAATAGTTCGCACATAAATAGTAAAAAAAAAAGAAAGAAATAGAAGGGGAGAAATTAATTTGCAAAACTGGACCTTAGCCACTAAACAATACAAGAAACTGGAGAGGCAAAAAGTAAGCCTTGTCCAAAGCGGTTTCAGGAAAAGAGACGACATCTCTATGGGAAGACGGGCGCGCTATTCTTGACTTTGAAAACAGGACATTTGTAGTTTACAGCACGCTAACTAGGAGCGCTGCGATCGTCTCCACCAGCGAAGAATCTGCGCGCGCATATTCTCCCCGACACAATTTTGATTATCAATCGAGCCTCGCCTCATTTCAAGGGGGGAAATGCTAAAGCTCGCATTGCGGTAATCGGATACGTTCGTTGCACGTGGGAAAGCTAGTAAGTCATGTATACTATGCTCGTTATTATTTTTTTTTTATTATTAAATCCTATTTAATCGTACTTAAGTTCGTTATTTTTGCATATATTTGTATTTCCATAAGATTAATTCTCATTTTAAGATTAAATAACCGTAGATATTTTTATCATAGAGATTTAAATTTGAGTGAAATTTGAAAAATACCTTTCAACAGTTTTCATTTATCTTTTTTATTATGCACGCTTGCATAATATGTAGCACATTTTTAGTTCGTATTAATTAGTGCTACATCTTTAAACGTATTTTTCTTTAACAAATACAGAAAGACATTCGTTTATCGTTTGTTTAAATTATTTATTTGATGCTCCACAATTTAAAAATATAACCATATATATGTATTTAAAAAATCTTTAATAATTTCGATTGAATTGAATTTATTCTGTGTATAGTATTTGAAATGTAATTTATTCAAAGTTGTTAAACCATTTATTTTTTAATTATTTTAAGCGCTTTTTTATTTTCACTTATTCTATTAATCTGTTGCTGTATAAAATTTCAAATAATACCGTTCAACAACAGATGGTTTTAAGTGGGCAATCTTAATTCATTAAATTTTTGTTATACAAGTTCTTTGAATTGGAAAATCTTATTAAACTTATTTAATGCTTTTGATTTCTGTGAAATTTAAAGTAAATTAATTTTGATTAAATCAATTTAAATATTTGACATTTTCAATGTATATAATAATAGATATGAGAGATTTTGAAAAAGAAAAATTTAAGAGAAAAATTAAATAATATTACTTGATTTAAATAAAAATTATGGAGCATCAAGTTCAAGTTTGATATAATGTAAGATACAAATGATTCTGAAAAAAAAAAAAAAAATCTTTACGAAGAGAATAATCTTTACGAAATCAAATTATGCAAAATTATTTACCTTGAGATTTTAATGGATTTAATAAATCTAAATTAACTGAGCATAACTTAGACTTATCAGCAAAATAAAGGACATTAAAAAAAAAAAAAAAAGATAAGAAACAATAACACATCACAAACAATATTTCGTGGGTTCATGAACAGGGTACAGAATACATTTTAACTTATTTAAACTGTATATGTATTTTCGGTATAAAGTAATAGTTGAAACTTTTTAATTTATTAATAATTAAACATTAAGTAACAAAAAAAATTTCATTTATTCAATTTAATTTTTTTTTCAAAGTTATATGTATTACTGAAAAAAGGTCAATTTTCTTCAGAGCAAAATTCTTTTTTTTTTTTTTTTTTTTTTTGAAATTTTGATAATAGTTGTACGCAAAAATTCAAAAAAGCAATTTTTTTTTTTTTTTAAACACCTAAGTTAATATTTACTTAAAATATAATGTACATCTGATTTTTTTTTCTAAATGCTTCCTGCTTATAATAAAACCAGTTTTCTACCCTTATAAAACAAACACTTCAGACACTTGCAGTAAGGAATTTTTTATGAAAACTAACCGCTGAACTTCTCGTTTAATTCGCGACAATATAACAGTAACGAAACGACAACCAGAAGTTTTCAATTCTATCAGTAAACAAACTCGTTGAGTGATGAAATATTTTAATTATTGATAAAAGTAATCGGATTATGTATTTCTTTTAAATTTAATCTTATTTATTTTCTGTTTACTTCTTATAATTTATAAGGCGTGAAAAATATGAATCTTTTTACAAGAAAATATTTTTTGTAAATATTAACCCCATATAGTAAATATTCCATTAAACAAATTGTCAAATGCATTAAATAATATATATATCCATTATTTCAGAAATGGATCTCTCTTAAAACATTCGTATTCTTCACGCCATTATAAATTATAAGAAGTAAACAGAAAATATTAAAAACTGAAAGAAATACATAATGAGATTAGTTATCAAAAATTTAAATATTTCATTAATCTGAGTTTAATCATAGCAGTTAAATTTCTAATTGTCGTTACCGTTGCACTGCCGCGCAATAAATGAATCGGTCCGTGAAAGCAAAACCAAATCCCTCGTGGAGTGCCCCGCCTACTACCGAACAATTTAGTTTACAGAACGGCCACTAATGGCGCTACTTTGCGGCATCATTTAACATGGGAGTGTCTTCGCTTTCCTATATAACCGCTTTGGCCTCGTCCTCCTCCTGGGAAACAGCGCGGGGTTACGCCCATGTCAAAACATACGACATTAAAATTACAACGCGGAATCACCACAAGAGCGTTCACACGTCCTTTAATAGAACCGTATAGTATTTTTTTCCGACTTGTCATTTAAGCATGTAAGTTACACAAATCTATTATTGTTTAATTTTACTGGTGTGAGCGAAATATTTTCATATAGCTATTTTTTTTACAGTTTTTATATTTCGTATTCCATCCGATGTTGTTTATTTTAATACACAGGGTGTCCACAATTAAACGACCCTATTTTAGATTGTCTTTGTCTACAGACAAAACTTTTGTTCAGAAACTTGTCAAAAATATAGTAAAGAATATAATGAAAGTGCAGAAATTTGTTGAACGAAAAAAAAAATGTATTTCAAAATTTCAACGCCAGAGTGCGTTTTTTAATGAATTACACATTTAGGATATATTTACGATAATTTATGAATTTTATTACACAAAAATGTGTTCCACATCATTTTCAGGTGCTATCTGTTATCGTAAGACAGCATGTTCCACAGTTGACCACATTGTATTCTGTGAAATGTTAAGCGCTGTCGTGAAACGCTATCTTTAAGATCAGGTAAAGTTAATAAACAAAACTTGAAAATGATCCTAAAAGAATGCAAAATGTGCAGTTCTTTCAAAAACGCACTCTGGCCGCGAAATTTGGAACTAATTTTTTTACTCTTAAACCCCGCAGTACTAAGATGGGGTCAATTTGAACCCATGTGGACACGTTGCAGTTTTTTTCTCACTTATGCATCCATTGTAAACCAATAGGATTTACTTGCATACAGAAAATCAACCAATTGAGATATTTTAATGCAGCAAAAACTAATATCAGCTTAAGGGATTCTATTAATTATATTTAACCCTCCGTCTACCAGACGGGTCCATTGGACCCGACAGGTACATACAAAATATTCATTCAAACCAGAAATTTCTTTAAAATAAACTAAGTATATAAACCAGACAAAAATAAGGTAAATAAATAAGTTAAATAGTTTTAAATAAAAATTCTGGTGTAGAACGTTTTATTAAAACTTGAATAAAATTCCCGGTAGATCTAGGGTTAAGGGAGTCCAAGTAAATTAAATGATGAATAAAAGTAACATGATACAATGCTTAGCATGCTTTCCCAAACATAAATTTTAAGGGAGACCAAATGGCGGCTAGTAGTATATACAAATCGATAGATCATATACATGGATGTACAAAAATTTTCGGATATTTTCCCGACTATTGCTGGTAATTTCTGAATTTGGGTTTTTCAATGTGTTATCCTTTTTCCTAGCATATTTAGATATCGTTTTTCACCTTATTAAAACTGGGAAGTTCAGTTAAAGAGTTTTGGGAGTGTTGGATGGTGTTTCATAATCTGAACTTGACACATGATTTTTTTTTTCCCTTTCTCTTTAGTATAATGTGAAACACATGAACATAAAAAGACATACAGAGCTAAACAATCTCTTCCACGGAGAGTTCAGGGTATTGACAGAATCCTCCGAAAAATGTTTTTTCATTTTAATATTTACTCCCTTTAAATCATTTCATTTCAAAAGAATAAATGTCAATTTTATTATTATTACTATTACTATTATTATTTTAAGAGAGAGAAAAATAATTACAATAATAAGGAAATCTAGTGAGAGTGAAATACTGTCCCCTTGCGGGCGTACCTCGGTATATCATTATTTTTACAAACGCAAAACTAAATAGATTTATTTTCTTGGCATTATTTTAATTAATATATATATATATATATATATATATATATATATATATATATATATATATATACAATAATGAGAAAAAATAAAAAGGCAAAAAAGCTTTTAACTGCTTGGCAACGATTGGGATTAGTTTCTTTTTTAGCTTACTAAATTTAAAAAGGAAGTCTTGATAATTGCCTTAAGGAAGTTTCCATCTCCACTGCTCGAACACGCGAAACTTTCTGATTCATTTTTAAACATAAAGGCATAAAATTGGCATGTCTAACTATGGAATCGATTTGGAATTGAAAAGAGTTTTCCATTTTTTGATAAATAAATTACTTTTCAAATTATAAGCAATTTACCGCTTTGACAGTATTTTCTGAAAGATCTTCTACCTTTAGCAAAAAAAAAAAGTGAACAAAGTATTTCGATGACATCGTTTCTGAATAACCACACGTGCCTATTCCATGTGTTTCTGAACATAAATGAATTGAAAAATATGTCAGAAAGCAGTCTATTCGGATTTGAGAATAGACATAACAACTTTAGTTTTTCTATATCAGCCATAGTAGTTTAGATCAGTCATACTTCCCGTCATGCGTCCCGATCAGTCACGTCCCCATCACGGGGTGCCATTTTAGAAAAGCTGAAAGAGGTGGAAAATGCCCCCTCAAGGTATTTGAGATCTAAAAATATAGCAGTTATTACATGTCAGATTAAAATAGAAAAAACAGAAATTGCACAAAATGCAAATTAGCATTTAAAATTTTACAAAAAAAATTATCATTAAATGTACACATAGCATATAAATAAAATAACTATCAATAACAACTGCTAAATCTTCTCAAATTCTTAATGTGAAACACTGTTACTGTTAATTAATACTTTGGGTAATATTTAAAACATCTGTTGGAATAAAACTGTATCTATAGCTTCTCTGATACACAGGGCTTCATTATTGGATAGGCACAAGAAGCACGTGCTTCCCTTAGAAATTTTTGAAGGGGGCCGAAATTGAGAAAAAAGGAGGCACAAAATTTTATATTCAACTAGCTGACTTCAGCCGCTTCGCTGGTCGGTTTCACTAAAAGAACCTTGAATCAAACTAAATATATCTAGCAAAGATGAAGTGTGTTTACCTATTTTTTTCAGTATGTTTCTTATATTGAATTTCACGCTTCTACCTAAAATGGCTGCTGAGATATGCCAAATGTTCTAAAATTTTTGACCCCCCCCCCTTTTAAATCCCCCAGAGCGGGGAGTTTGTAAAATCACTTAAACATGTTTTCAATTATATTTAGTAGATTTATTTTCTGGAATTTCACGCTTCTACCTAAAACGGCTGCTGAGATATGGCCAAATGTTCTAAAAGTTTCAACACCCTCTTTTAACCCCCTTAAGGGTGAATTTCTAAAAACGCTGAAACACATGTTTAATTATTTTTTTAGTAGATTTTTTTTCTAGAATTCCACGCTCCTACCTCAAACGGCTGATAAGATATAGCAAATGTTCTAAAATTTTTGACCCCCCCCTTTTAACCCGCTTTTGGAGGGGAGGGGTGTTGGGATTTTTAACATCGCTGGAATACGTGGTTAATTATTTTTTAGTAGATCTATTTTCTAGAATTTCAAGCTCCTGACTAAAACGGTTGCTGAGATATGGATACATGCTCTTAAATTTTTTATCTCTTTAGGAGGGGTGGGGGGATTTTCAAAAATCCGTCCTTATTGCTCTTTTTCCACTCCCAATTTTCATGCTTCTAGATTCAGTGGTTTGGGCTGGGTTTTTTATATATGGAGATAAAGATTAAAAACTATCTCAAACTATTTTTTCCCATAGGCCATAATGTAATGGAATTCTTTTGAGTATCCCTGTAATCCCAAACTTCCAGAGATCGTGGTCAAACTGCCTTACTAACAGCTGGAGACTAAGGGCTGTCTAACCACTACAACCGCCTGTGGGTCGCAGTAGGTGTTCATGGAGAAAACTCTGTCTTTACCCAAAGGCAGTTGACTTATATATATATAGTTAGATTTTGTTATTTTTCTAGATGCTTGAATATTTTAGATCAACACATATAATGGCCAAATTTATTGAATATTGTTTGCAATGTAATGTATCTATGTTTTTTAATTAATTAAAAATCGTGCAAAAGTAATCAATGTTTTGAAAAAAAATATTTCGTTATGAGTTGATGGCCGGATACTGGCGAACTTGCTTATTCTCTTAATATTGTGTAAATGTTTTCTATTATATTTTTTATGCTATGACTGCCTAAAATTCAAATATTTGATTGATTTTATAATTTCCCCTGTTTTTTATTTTAAAAAAAAGAGAAGAGATAGAAATCTATTATTATTATTTTTTTTCTATTTTCCTGTACACTTCATTTTCAGTTCCTCTAATGTTTACTATTGTCCAAACTTGTTTGCAATCGACTTTATCTATACTAATATTATAAAAAAGTAAAAATTGTTTGTCTGTTAGAGGTAACCTCTGGTGCTACCGAACCGATTTCAAAAGTTAAGGTATCAAAATAATGGTGTTAGCCCAACTTAGAATATAGGCTATATTTTATGTCGGTGTCACTGCCCCAAATGGGGTGCAGGAGCAAAAAACGTTCCAAAAATGCAATTTTTGTGTTACGGAAGGACCTAGAAACATGAAACTTGGAATGGTAGTTACTTATAAGATATATATGATATCTAAGAACATTTTCTAAACAATTCGAAATTTAAAAGGGGTGAGAATGCACAAAAAGCGTTCTAAAAACGTTCGAAATGGTAGTTTCTACACAATCTCAGGAAATACCAAACCGATTTGAAAAATAATGGTGTCAAAATGATGGTGACAACCCTTGCTCCAAGATAGGCTATATTTCATATCGGTGCCACTACCCGAAAGGAGGTGCAAGAGCAAAAAACGTTCTAAAAATGCAATTTTTGCGTGACTGAAGGGCCTAGAAATATGAAATTTGAAATATTAGTTACTTAATAAATATAAAGGATTTCCAAGAACTGTTCTTAAAAAATTCGAAATTTAAAAGGGGTGATAATGCACAAAAAGCGTTCTAAAAACGTTTGAAATGGTGGTTTATACACAATATCAGGAAATACCACACCGATTTAAAAAATAATGGTGTCAAAATGATACTGACAACACTTGCTCCAAGATAGGCTATATTTCATATCGGTGCCACTACCCAAAAGTGGGTGCAGGAGTAAAAAACGTTCTAAAAATGCAATTTTTGCGTTACTGAAGAGCCTAGAAATATGAATTTTGAAATATTAGTTAGTTATTAAATATAAAGGACTTCCAAGGAAAACCCTTGCTCCAAGATAGGCTATATTTCATATCGGTGCCACTACCCAAAAATGGGTGCAGGAGCAAAAAACGTTCTAAAAATGCAATTTTTGCGTTACTGAAGAGCCTAGAAATATGAAATTTTAAATATTAGTTACTTATTAGATATAAAGGATTTCCAAGAACTGCTCTTAAAAAATTCAATTTAAAAGGGGTGATAATGTGTGAAGAGGGTTCTAAAATATATTCTAAATGGTGATTTCTACTCAGTTTTGTGAAGTATCAAATCGATTTCAAAAGTAATGGTACCAAACTGATGGTGACAGACCTTGCTCTAACATAGCTCTGTTGTTGGTATTGATACATGTTTGCATCAATACCACCTTGGGATTACAGGAGAAAAAAAAAGGTTCTGAATTGCGGTTTTGTGTTATGGAAGGACCTAGAATCATGAAATTTGGAATGGTAGTTACTTATAAGATATCAATGATCTCTAAGAACATTTCCTAAAAAAAAAATCGAAATTTAAAAAAGGGTGAAAATGCGCGAAAAGCGTTGAAAAACATTCTAAATTGTGATTTCTATGCAACCTCAGAAAATACTGAACAGATTTCAAATAGAACGACGTAAAATGATTGTGACAGCTCTTGCTCCAAGATAGGCTATATTTTATGTCTGTTTCCACTACCCCAGAGGAGATGCAGGAGCTAAAAACGTTCTAAAAATGTGATTTTTGAATTATGGAAGGACCTAGATTCATGAAATTTTGCATGGTATATATTTATTACATATAAATGATCTATCGTATAAAAAGCGTTCTAAAAATGTTCTAAATGCCGATTTGGGAGCAATCTCAGGAAGAATCAAACTGATTTCAAAAGTAATGGTAGGCAAATTGATGTTGACAGCTTCTGCTCTAACATAGACGCTATTTCATGTCGGTACCACTATCACCTGGAGGTTGCAGGAGCAAAAAACGTTCTAAACTTCGATTTTTGTGATCGGTAGGGGCTAGCAACTTGAAATTAGTCAATGTACATATTTATTAGATGTAAATGATCTTTAAGAACAGTTTTGAAAAAATTGGAAACTTTTTTAGAAAAAGGGGGGTGATAATGCGTGAAAAGCGTTCTAAAAACGTTGTAAAAGCGTTCTAAATTGCGATTTCTACTCATTCTAAGGAAATACCAAACCTATTTCAAAAGTAATGGTTGCAAATTGATGGTGACAGTCCCTGCTCCAATATAGGCTATATTTTATGTTGCTGTTACCACCATCTCGGAGTGCAAGAGCAAAAAATGTTCTAATTTCCGTTTTTTTGCACAACTGAGAGGTCTAACATTTTGAAATATGGCATGGTATTTACTTACAAGATACAACTACTTTCTACGAACAGTCGAAAGGAAATTCCAAAGTTAAAAGGATGAAGTGAGCGAAAAGCGTTCTAAAAACGTTCTAAATTACATTTTTTATACTATCTTATCGAATACCAAACCGATTTAAAAAATAATGGTGTCAAATTGTTTGTGATAGAACCTGCTCAAACATAAGCTATATTTTATGTATGTGCCACTACCACCAGAGGGTTGCAGGAGCAAAAAACTTTCTAAATTGCGATTTCTGTGATACTGAAGAGCCTAGAAATTTTAAATATGGCATGGTAGTTACTTATAAAATATAAATGCTCTCGAAGGACTGTCGAAAATAAATTCAAATTAAAAAGAAGTGAAGCGAAGGTTAGGTTCCAAAGCGTTCTAAAAAAGTCCTAAATTACGATTTCTATGCAATTTCAAGGAATATAAACCAATTATAAAAGTAATAATTGCGAATCAATGGTAACAGTCTCCTATCCTACACAGGCTATATTTTATGCGGATGATTCTACCACCTGGTGTTCACAGGAACAACAAACGTTCTAAAAAAGGCCTTTAAAAGCTTTCTAAATTACGTTTCTGTGGAATATTAGGAAATAATAAACCAATTTCAAAATTAATGTTGACAAATTAATGGTGACAGTTCCTATTTCAACATAGCACTTTATGTTGAGAGAGGTGGTAAGACTTGGAATTTGACATGATGGTTAATTTTAGGATGTAAGAAGATGGTTTCTAAAAAATTCAAAACTTCAAATGAATAGTGAAATGAGTGTATTAATTGAGCATAAAAGTTCTAAAATATTTTCTAAATTATAATTTATTTAGTTTTATTTCTTTTTATTAAATTAAATCTAATTTTTGCCTAATGCAGTGCAATAATGAAGTTTAGTCAAATTATGTTTTAAATAGTAATTTTTGAATTATTTCTAAAAGTATAATTTCTTTTAATAAAAATTAGACATATAAATATCACTTGGCATATTTCAAATATTACGCGAGCAAAGCCGCGGGGTTTGCTAGTATACCTATATTTTACATGAGAAGTCTGGTGCAAAAAATAATTAAATAGTTTAAAAAGTTATCCTGATTTGAGAAGAATTTAGTTCAATTTGATTTTTTTTAATTCAATTTGAAAAAGTTTTGGTTAATTTTCTTAATATTTTGAAACTAGTAAATATTATTAAAATATATATACAGGGTTGTTATAATTAATGTTCGCCTATTCAGAAGGCTCTAGAGCCGCTTCTATGGCTCCAAACGAAACAAAATTTCACTAGTACTTAGTTGAAGAGATGCGCTCTGCGAAAATCGAAAAAAAATTTTTTACTTAATATTTTGAAACTAGTAAATATTATTAATATATATATATATATATGTATACTGTGCATTTTACGGTTAGAATTCTCAATGTTTCAAGCAATTAATAATTTAAATGTAATTAAATGCAGAAATTTAATTATAATATTTGTTTTCCGTATTATTTAATATATTTTTAGTTGCTTATGCTTAAAACATTGTATATATTTAATCTCCAAATCCTACAGTTCTCTTGTTTGCAGTATAAAAAACGCTGATACAAAATTTACGTATATTATCTATACCCTTTATAACGCATATACAGAGACGTTTTTCGTATTTTTATGTACGAAAGAAATACTTAATAAGTATTATTTACAGTGGGTTTTTGAGCCATCTGGCAGCGACTGTAGACCTTTAACGATTCCGAAACTAAGGGGTGATTGTTAAAACCGTATACAGAAGGGGCAGAATTGAGTTTGGCCGTGGTATATACACACGACATTGAAAATACAACGCGGAGCTGCCACAAGAGCCGCTCACGCGTCTTTTCAATTCTTCACACAACTATCATGGGGGTTTCATTTCAAAATGCATTTTACACAAAAATTTATTATTTAATTTTACTGGTGTGCGCGGAATAAACTTATACAATTATTTTTTTTTCGGTGTTGCTAAAAGCTTTTATATTTAGTATTCCATCCGATGTAGTTTATTTTAATATACAGGTTGTCCATGATTAAACGACCCTATTTTAAGGTTGTCTATAGACAAAACTTTTGTTCAGAAACTTGTGAAATACAGTAAAGAACATAATGAAGGTGTGGAAATTTGTTTGAACGAAAAAAAGTAGTTCAATATTTCACAACCAGGGAGCGTGTTTTAATAAATGACACATTTAGCATACATTTACGATAGTTTATGAATTTTATTACAACAAAACACATTTCACATGACGGCCATCATTTTCCGGCACCACCTGTAATCGTCAGATAGCATGTTCCGCAGTTGGCCACGTTGTATTCTGTGAAATGTTAAGCGTTTGTCGTGAAATGCTATCTTTAAGATCAGGTAAAGTTAATAAACAAAATTTGTAAATGATCGTAAATGTATGCAAAATGTGCAATTCTTTAAAAAAAAACGCACTCTGGCGCAAAATTTTGAACTAATTTTTTTTTCTTAACCCCGCAGTACCAAGATGGGGCCCATTTGACCCCAACTGGACATGTTACATTTTTTTTTTCTCATTTAGAATATGTATGATAAAATTAATCTCTTGGAATTATCGTATAAATGTCTCTCATGATTTTATTAGTCCAAGAGCCGGCAGCACAAAAACCTTTATTTTATGGAAGAGTAGAAGTAGGGGAATATAATGATCCATGTCTGCCGGAAGTGAAGTGGTGCTTAAGTCAAAAATTAATACCACTAGCGGTTGACTCGTTGGTTTATCATTGTGTTTGTCCTACAAACAGAGATATGAAAACATGGAGGACTGGGAGCAGGAAAACACAATGATACACCTACGAGTCAACTACTGGCAGTATTAATTTTTGGCTTATGCACCACTTCACTTCCACAGGGCCAAAACCAGCGATTTTTGCAGCCGGGTCAAACATGAATTTTGGCGCCCCCCCCCCCCCTCCTCCTCTTGCGAAAAGTATATTTACAAAGAGAATATTACTAATTTTCTAATAGCCGACTAATTTTAAAATTTTAAATATATCATCATAAAATATGTAATACTGAACTACGTAATCTACAATGGTGGATCCAAGGGGGGGGGGGGGTAACGGGGGCCCCTCCGAACACCAGCAAAAATATTCTAAAGATCATTTTTAAAGTGAGATATGCAGTAGAGTCCCGGTTATCCGAGTCTCGCTTAACCCAGGTATTTTCTTCTGACGGACGGATGGCTTTCATTTCATTATTATGAAACAGCCATTATAAATTTGCTGTTAGGCCTAACACTTCATTTATAATGGCTGTTTCATAATAATGGAAGCAATCAGTCCATCAGAAGAAAATGATCCATTCCAAAAGAATAATCCTTCATTTGGCGCCCCTTCGTTCTGGCGCCCGGGGCACATGCTTTCTCTGTCCCCCCCCCCCCTCTTTAGTTTCGGACCTGGGCAGAGATGGATCATAAGATTCCCCTACTTCTACTTTTCCATAAAATAAAGGTTTTTTTCTTGTGCTTGATAACATAGGTTTTTGTGCTGTCGCCTCTTGGACTATATCTACATACTACGTTGCGCACAGTTAAATTTTTTTGTTATTTGTAGAAATTGCGAATGGGGTTACATAGAACTCATTTTAGGCAGTCAGGGGATAAAAGAAAGCATTCTATCACTTACCACATTTCAAGAGAAAGAAAGATAATTTTTGGCATCCTGCCAAATGTAGTTCCTTGTGGGTACAGCGTTACCATGCAAATGAGTGTAGGCCCCTCCCTCATTCCGTTATTTCTTTGTTCTTGTGTTCAGCCTTGTGTAAATTTCGCTATTCAACGACATGAATCGTCGCATTGTATGAACATTATTATTAGTATGCGGGTGCTAAATTACCTATAAGGTCAGCCCTTTTTAAATCGTAGGCATTTAAGCAATATTTTGATCTTAATAACTACGAGGGTTAAGCAAATCCCCATCCATTCACCATGTCTCCCACAAAATTTCACAACTTTCTGAACAATAATCTGTAAAATACTTTAAAATACGGTCGTTTAATTATGGACACACCCTGTATTTGCCAGTGATGTTTTTAACGTAAATTGTAGGAAATTCTCACGCTAAAGAGTGAATTTCCCGCATTTTATTTCTTCATGTTTTAGGTTTTTGTGCCTAATGCAAATTATACGATTTTTTTTTTGTCATTACGTTACCCTATCTCCACTGAAACATTTCAGAAAATTTTTAATGAACACTATTAATTTCTTAATATATATATATTTTTAATTTTACTTATCGAAAATTCAACTCCTATTGGAACAACATTTACATAGAATAAATGTTATAAATAACATAAATGTATATAAAAATACATTGTAAATATAACGTGTCTTTTTTAGTCGAACAGGACTTTCCAGTCCCGTAAGAAAAATTATTCATAATACTGCAATCTCACTAAATTATCTTATTATAGACAATATAAACAAATTTACTCATAAACATATTTTGAAGGAGGAAATTAGTCCAAAATGCACCATGTGATACTTTTTACCTCTCGTAAATGACAAAGTCAGCCTTATTTATATCATCTAAGCTAGATATTAGCTTGCATTCTTCAAATCAGAGCGTTCTAAAAATCACTGTTTTTAGTTTTTGAACCTTACAAAACTTTATAAAACATTTAAAAGCAATTATTTGCCAAATGTTTACATTAAGGGTTCCATTTATCTTCAAAATAACCAGCGTTGAATTGAGACATTATTCTCCTAGTTGGGGATTTCGCCGCTCCGGAGGGGTCATTTTAGGGTCCAGGGGGAAATTGTAATTTTCGTCTATAATTAAGCCCAAAATTTTACATCTTCCGGGATAGCATGTTGAAGCTCTAGGGGAAATTTCGCCCCGCGCAAATTCTTCCCACAAAATAAGCTTATTGCAGAGTGTCCCAGGTAGTACACAGACATCGGCCAATGTCCCGATCAATATTGGTCAATATCTCGAAAGTCACTGAATGTCAGACATCAAATTTACAATATCTGCCGATATTAACACATGAAACTTAAAATCAGTTTTAAAAAGAAAGCATCCAAACGAATTTTTTGCATTATTTATAACATTACAATACGTAAATTGTATTCTAAACAATAGAATTTAACAATTTAGTCATTTTTTGAAAACTTGATTTTTTAATGCCTTATTTTTAATATTTTATTTACATTGGCCAATGTTGTAAAATTTATATTAGTATTCCAACATTCAGAGATATCTATCGACATTCGTAAAATCAATATGATTTTTAGGACATTCCAACATATCTGTCGACATTTAACATATCTAACGAAGTTTGTAATCTTGACCATGTGTGATTATGACAGTTCCACGACATGCGGCGTGCGGCGGGTTATTAGAGGTCAAATGAAGGTCATTCAGGAGTTTTTTATCTTACAGTACGACGTCGATAAGCGCGTTTTGGAGCGGAAGTAGACCGTAAGTGTTGTTAGATAGTGATATTTTAGCGGAAGTGCCTAGCGGAAGTGTGAATGGATAAGGTTTTTTTTTACGAATGATCGTGTTAGAGTACGCTGATAGTTAGGACGCGAAGATTTATTTTGAAAAGAATTTTTTTTTTAAGATTTTTTCAAGAGATAGAAAATTTTTCAGAATTTAATTTTTTTTTTTTTTTTTCGCGTGATAGAAAAATTTTTTTCTTAAAAAAAATTTTACGAATTTAATTTTTTTTTCGCGTGGTAGAAAAACTTCAAGAATTTATTTTTCTTTCTTAAAAATTTTTCTTTTAAAACTAGCAAGACATGGAATTTTTTTCTTTTTAAAATTTTCTTTTACGAACTTAATTTTTAATTTGGACTCGTTAGAAAATTTGTTGTTCGAAATTTGTTTTTAACTCACGTAAAATTATTTGCTGAATTCTTTTTGAAAAAAATTATTATTTTTTAATTGTGGTCCCACCATAACCACCCCCTTTGAAAAATATTCAAAACGCCACATTTTTTTTTTTTTTTTACGCTTGCTCTGCATTTAAATTTTTTGCCTCTGCTTTTCTTCTTCTCTGCGAGCTACCTGAAAAGAGAACAAACAGATAGATTTAGTATTTTATCTCAAAAGTGTTTATGCTTGAAAAGGTAGTTAAGGTTAGTTACCGTATTTTGCAAAACCTACTGCTTTACTAGATATTCTAAGCGCACTTAGCAGGGTCATCTCAGTGTCAGCTAGGCAGGGTGATTTCATGGGTGGAACCTAAAAGAAAAATAGAGATTATTTTCATGAAACTTTGTCGAATGTTTTTTTCTAAAAGGAAAACTTAAAATGTTAGTTACCTTGTTTTGCAAGACATATTGATTTTCTTCCTTATCTCAGGATTTCATGGGAGAAATTTAATTTTCCTGAAAGAAAAATAGAGATTATTTTCATGAAACTTTATCAAATGTTTTCTAAAAGAAAAATTTAAAATATGAGTTACCTTGTTCTGCAAAACATAATGCTTTACTGGCTATTCTCAGCTACTCATTTTCAGCTTGGCAAGATGATTTCAGCAATCTCAGCTACTCAGTCTTGATCTGCAGGATGAATTCAGCAAGGAGAGGCAGTCTTGAGAAGGGATGGTGATTTTAAGCAAGGCATTTCAGGATGACTTTAGAGGTATTTAGTGAAAAATTTTAGTTTGGATATTAAACTGGGCCCTCCGACCACCCGCCATGTTTTCTCATGGCTCCCCAGTTTTGAAATTTAGCACACGCACCGCACACACTGAAGAATTTTAGTTCTTTGATGAACAATATATATCATTTTGAAAATGATGATTTCACTTTGAGCAAAGTTTTTGCAATACTTGAGAAAAGTTCTTGTATCAGTTCATGAAAAATTTGATTTCCCTTTGAGCAAAGTTTTTGCATTATATGAGAAAAGTTATTTTCTCGCACCACGTTTTATTTGAAGAAATAAGTAAAGTTCTTGTATCAGTTCATGAAAATGTTTTCACAACTTGAAGATTTGTTTTCATCACTCGGAGAAGACTTGAATGGCTTTTTTTTTGCCACATGGAAGACAGCTTGAAAAATGTTTGCAGCAAGCTCCTTTGATTATGCATCCATGATTATTTGCGTACCTTTGAAGAAATGATTTGACTTGAAAAATTATAGAAGACTTGAATTTTAATTCTTGAAAAATAGTGGAAGATTTTTTGCATTCTTGAAAATGTTCGCACTTTTGAAGCATACTAGAAGAAGATGTATATGAACACATTTCAATGCACCCCCGCTTTTTCATGAAGACAGGATTGGAAGAATAATGAAAGTCCTTGAATGATGTTAGTCTTTGGTTTCATGGAATAACGATGAATGTCCTTGGTTTCTTGGAGAAAAGATGAAAGTCCTTGATTTTTTGAAGAAGAATTTCCCACCAACCACCCGATACCTCTGGATAAAATATCACAACAAAAGAAGAAGATTATACTCATTGCCCCCTTTTTCGTGAAGCCTTTATAATTTAAATTATGATTTATACTTGAGAGAAAGGTGATGATATCTTGAAGGAAAGTTCTTGAATGATAACAGTTCTTGATGCGATGAAGACTTGCTTGGAAAAACGATGAAAGTCCTGCTTGGTTTCATGGAAAAAAGATGAAAGTCCTGGATTTCATGGAAGAACGATGAATGTCCTGGATTTCTTGAAGAATGATGAAAGTCTTTGATTTCTTGAAGCAGAAGTTCCCACCATCCACCCGATACCTTTTGATAAAGTATCACAACAAAAGAAGAAGATGATTTATTGATGATTATTTTGATGATTTTTTATTTTGCAGTGCCCATGAGCATAGGTGTGTACCCCATCTTCCAATATATATCTTTTATCATCGAGGGGAGATAGTGCCACTTTATTTTGTTCGATAGTAAATATTTTATGACGCTCACTTTGAATTCTGTATTGGATTTCTCTCGTAATATTTGATTCGAAAAGCACATTTTTATAATTCTCACGTTTAATTTTTTTGGACACCACACTCTTAGAGACCCCCTTGGCTCTTTTCTTTTCACCCTCTGCTGAAAGAAGCGAGTACATTTTGGCTTGCAGCCCCACAAATTCGTATGCCGGTACTGACTTTAACTCATCTTTGAAGCAGCCAATTTTCTTTTTATTTTCCGTGCTATAGAGGGGATGAGCCTGGGGATATTCAGAGGTATCAAGTAATTTGTGATGTTTTTTCATATCTGCATAAAAATCGGGGGTCTCTATATGATAGGTCAACGAGTCAGTGTCAGTGAAGAGGAGCTTTGATTTATGTCCATATGTACGTTTCACAAAATCATAGTGAAATTTGTACATATGGAGTTTGCTCAGCTCCAAAATGACAAAGCCGGCATACAGGGGCTTGTCGAAGGTGACTACTTGCTTCATTCTTTGAACCCCTACTAAATTTTCATCGAATGCTTTTACTGATTTATATGTTGGTGCTGCCACAAGTTTTTTGAATTTTTTATCTGTATTTACCAATTGGATGTCCACTCGCCGTCTAACGGATTCCATTGATTTTCCGTACACCGAGTTATTCATCAGCTTAAAGAAGTCCTTTTGGAAAGGAGAAGTTGCATGCTTCCTTTTCTCAGTATGAAACTCGAGGTACGGTTTAAGCCACGCCCTCTGTTTAAATTTCATGATTTTATGAACATATTGCAATTCCATCCCCAGGCTCAAATAGTATTTCAAATTTCTATAATATACAATATAATTCTTTTTGTCATTCAGATTTGGCACAAACTTCTCTGTAGCAACATACGGCATATTTTTTATCAATTCTTGCGTGTAGGGAGACAGCATTTCTTTTTCAATTTTAATTTTTTCTGCGGCGAGTGGATAATCATTATAGAGGTCATGTAAACGAGGTGGATAAGCCAAGTCCACCTCGAAAATGTAACCATCTTCGCCATAATCCTCCAATGATTGCATCCAATTGGTGTCGGCTTCATGGGTGATCCATTCAAATTCGCCGTACGGTAGGGGTTCAGACATAGAATGCCCATACAATTTATTAGCGTCAAGATACATAATATATGAGGTTTCTTTGTTAGGGTCTGGGTTGGGCACTGCTTCGTTATTGGCACATGCCCAGCGATGGCTAATCATGGCGATACCCCCTCGAATCTCACGTTCAATCATGAGATGCATATTCACATCTGTGAGCAATTCGAGGGGTTGCTGGCTCATTTTTAGTGATGCTTGCCACACAAGGCTGGGTGCCGTGACAAAATGTGCGCAGTCTAATCCATAAAACTGCGCACACAGTTTGCGAAAATTTTTGAACACGTCCGATAACTGGAGAACATCACATTTGACATATAAGTCGTGATAGTCCCCCAGTGTTTGAAGATGGAACGTGTCCCAAACAGCCTGGGTATGTGCATAATCAGCTTCCGTAATATGCTGCTGCGTTAAATCGCTGAAAAAGGCTTCACGTGGGGGCAATGAGGTTTCATCAAATTTAGATAATGAATCGAAATATTGGTAAGGGTACACACCGTTACGCAGCAGCAAATCAATGTTATTCATATTATATTTTAAAATTTTGAAGTCTTCCAGTCGTAAATTGGCCACCAGTTTTTCGAGAGACATAGACATGAATTGGAAGATGTCGATGAATTGAAGTGATACTCGGCATTTATTATATTGCTTACAAAGAGAAAAGGATATATACTTCTCCATATTATTGGCAATTACGTGAATTTGATGATCTTGAATATTACCCAGACCCTGCATTATTAAGTGAGCGTCATAGTTCTTCAAATTGTGAAATACGACTGGAATCATTTTTCGAAGACGATATTGTAGATTACAAGAAGAATGAAATGCCCCTCGGTATTTTGATAACATGTGTTTTTGATAACAGTAAATGAAATCCAGAGCAAGGCAGAGTGCGTGTTATCAATTTCCGTGGCGACAGTCAGCCTGTCGCACGCACGTTGGAGTCACTCCACAACGCAGGAATGATGAAGTTAGACTTGCGTTAGATAAAAATCTGTGTTCGAGTTTAATTTATTTGGGAACGAGGGTATCCTTGAAGTCATACTAAAGCGAGTTGTTAAGAGAATTTTGTCGAAAAGTGGCAATGCTATTATGATAAAATATTTGTATTTTGAGAATTGGCAGCACAAATGTTATCTGGTATATAAGCGCGTGCAAGTTAGGTCGTGTCTCATTATTCTTGTGCTACTTGACTGAGAAGGTTCAACGTTCTTCTGCTCTTAATAGTTTGTGCGCGATAAATTTGTTAATTTTATTGTAATCCTGAATTCAAATCACGGACTCAATATGTCTTCTCATCTTGAAAATCAAGTAAGCTTTTTTATATTATATTTTATAAACACGAAAAAACATTTAATTTGGAATATTTGGGCGATCATCTAGAAAATGTCTATGTTTAAAATGTTAATTGAAAATGATTTAATGCGACGAATGTGAAAATGCTCGTAAAATCAAATTATTATTATTATTATTATCAAGTATTTCACGTGACTGTATTTTATTCCTCTGTTTTCTTCTAAAATTAAAAACAATTATTCTAATTTAATTTTCAAGGCTTATAAAATACCGCAGTGTTTGAATAACGCATGCATGTGAAATTTATTATTATTATTATTACAAAGTTGAAATTGCACGTTAGTCAACTTATGATAAAATGAAGCAAATGTATTTCTTTTATTAATATTATATAAAATGGGTGATTGTTTTCCCTTTGAAGAGAAAAATAAATATGTTTGCACGTGGCTGGTGTGCTCTTTTGTGAAGAACCCTGTCTTAGTAAATAAATTTTATGAAGGGTTTTGTTTAAGTCCATTTACTTAAGCAATATTTCGCATGACATTTCATGTGTGCTTTTAGGGGATTCTTCTCTTGCCATATTGCGTAATTAAATAAATTTTTTAGTTGAAAACATTTTTAAGAAAAATTTTATCTCACTGCATGCGCGCGCGTGTGTGCGTGTGTGTATGCGCGCGCTTGATGAATGTTCTATAAGATTTTAACCTTTTTTTCCCCCTTAGTCTAATATGGGTATGTCGCTTCTTCAACAATTGTTATTAAGCCCAGGTCCCTCTACTTCAAGTGGGGCTCCACAAGCTTCAACCAGCACGCTGAAGTCAAACCCGGTAAATTATTATTTTTATTCATATGCTTTGAAAAAGGTTTAGGGATTTTAATCTTAAAATATGTAGCGCACACAGGCTAACTTTTCACCCTAATGATACATTTAAAAAAGTTTAAAATATTCGATTGTTTTTAATTGAAAAAGTAATTATTTTTAAATAATATTTTGATTCAGTTAAGAAGGAAAAATGTTATTTGCATATTTTCTAACACAGCTAAATGAACGAAATCAAAATTGTCATAATATCCATATTTCTTTTCTTTTTGAAACTAAACCTTTTTCATGATAGTAATGTGTTCCTATTTGTGAATGTTTATATATTATTTTGGAGGGGTTATTTTGATATATTTTTTAATTGTGTTTTGTTAGCGGAAAAAAAATTCTAGGTCATGTTTTAATATTTTTAGTTATGTTCCTATGCTATTTCGGAGGAGTTTTATGTATTGATTCAAAAATTCTGAAATATTTTGAAAGAGAGTTAAGTGTTAAGATTGGGTTAATTACAAATTGTTGTTGGTGCTTAAAGAAAAGCTGTTTTGAGAATTTTATAATGTGATTAATGCTGAATATTTTCTTTGTCAAAATAGTGTTAAGCCAAAATTCTTAAGTATCAAAATATATTTGAAGTGATTTCTAAACAGAAGAGTTGTCATTTAAATTTAATGTAAAATCAAACGCAATGAAATGTTAATTGAAAATGAATGATAAAATCAAGCTTTCTAAATGTTAAATTAATGCTAAAAAAAGAAATTCAAATCAACTGAATTGAAATGAAATCAAACTAAATGCTAACTTTAAAAAATCTCTTATGTTTATTTTCAACAAAATTCTTAAATGGCCCATTTCTATCTTTTACAGATATGTTCAATTTGTCAAAAGACATTTTCTCGAAAAGATGTATTGACACGTCACATGAAAACTCACACTGGTGAAAAACCATTTGCATGTGAGATGTGCACTCAATCTTTTGCTAGAAATAGCGATTTAGAAAGGCATAAAAAGAGTCATTCAAGACATATTGTGCATCACCCATGTGATGAATGCCTGGAAACGTTTTCGAGTAAAACTAATTTAATAGCACATAAACGCACTGCACATACACTGAAACGAAAAACACCACTCGCAATGCACCCCCTGCTAAAAGATATCGCACCGCCAATTGCTTCAATGCACTAAATGATTCCTTGTCCATTATCAAATTTGAAGCAGACGAAACCAATGAATTTGATTTGAATGTCTTTTTCAATGATATTCGAACGCACCTGGATGAAGAACTTCATTTTCAATTGACTACTAAAGGAGCTGTAAAATGGTATACAGTTGTTCATGTCAATCTTAGTCGCACCACTCAGGAGGGGGATCTGGAAATAATTACATCGCATTTTCGATCGTTTTGCCACATTGAAATGACCGACCTGACAATTCCTGGCCATATTGGAGCAGCATACGCCAAGATGACAAAATCTTTTGAGAAGTTTACCCAGCAAGGGTCAGGTTGGGTATTGGAAAGCATACGTCATTTGGAACTATTTGCAGCGAAATACCACCCCCTTGCAGCAAGCTCCTGTATCCCCACTCCTGAGAAACTGAAAAACAAAGTCACCATCTTAAATATTCTAAATACAGACAACAAATGTCTCATCTGGTCTCTGCTAGCTCAGAATTTTAAGATTGATGGTTAACATAATCCATATCGAGTGTCCAACTATGAACCCTTTGAAGACGAAATAAAATTAGGTAAAGTTCAATGTCCAATACCTCTCAACAAAATCAGCAAGATTGAAGAAATGAATAATATGCGCATCAACGTCTTCGGTTTTGAAGAAGAAGTGTTTCCACTGCATATTTCGGAGAGGGATGACAAAGAATGCTACAACTTATTATTGATTTCAAATGAAAATAATCATCATTACTGCCTCATACGCAGGTTCTCTCGGCTCATGGGTGATCGAACGCATCATGATGGTGCATCGCACTATTGTTATCGGTGTTTGCACCGATTTTCCTCAGAAGAGGTATTAGAAAATCATTCAGAGTATTGCAAAAAATTTAAGCCACAACGGATTCAAATGCCACGCCCTGAAGACAGCATCATGGAATTTTCAAAGCCGCAATATCAACATCCCGTTCCCTATATTATTTACGCAGACTTCGAATCCATCTTGGTTCCCATAGCAGCAAAAACAATTGTTTCAGATCTGGAAGAAGAAAATGCTGAACTTCAGAAAAAATCCTTCACGAACAAAATTAATTCTCATCAAGCCTGCGGATTTGCCTATGTTGTTGTGGGCCCAGATGGAGAATGCTATAAAAAAATTAAGTGCTATAGAGGGGAAAATGCAGTGGAAGAATTTTTTAATGAAATTGTACAAGTCAAAGACGAGCTAGCAGAGATTTTAACTCATATTGTTCCAATTCAAAGGACACCACAAGACGAAGAAGACTTCAAAAATGCCACAGAATGCTATTTATGCCACCAGTCATTCAATATGGATAAAATAAAAGATCACGATCATCTAAATGGAAAATACCGAGGAGCACTTCATTCTTCTTGTAATCTACAATATCGTCTTCGAAAAATGATTCCAGTCGTATTTCACAATTTGAAGAACTATGACGCTCACTTAATAATGCAGGGTCTGGGTAATATTCAAGATCATCAAATTCACGTAATTGCCAATAATATAGAGAAGTATATATCCTTTTCTCTTTGTAAGCAATATAATAAATGCCGAGTATCACTTCAATTCATCGACAGCTTCCAATTCATGTCTATGTCTCTCGAAAAACTGGTGGCCAATTTACGACTGGAAGACTTCAAAATTTTAAAATATAATATGAATAACATTGATTTGCTGCTGCGTAAAGGTGTGTACCCTTACCAATATTTCGATTCATTATCTAAATTTGATGAAACCTCATTGCCCCAACGTGAAGCCTTTTTCAGCGATTTAACGAGGCAGCATATTACGGAAGCTGATTATGCACATGCCCAGGCTGTTTGGGACACGTTCCATCTTCAAACACTGGGGGACTATCACGACTTATATGTCAAATGTGATGTTCTCCAGTTATCGGACGTGTTCCAAAATTTTCGAAAACTATGTGCGCAGTTTTATGGATTAGACTGCGCACATTTTGTCACGGCACCCAGCCTTGCGTGGCAAGCATCACTAAAAATGAGCCAGCAACCCCTCGAATTGCTCACAGATGTGAATATGCATGTCATGATTGAACTTGGGATTCGAGGGAGTATCGCCATGATTAGCCATCGCTGGGCATGTGCCAATAACGAAGCAGTGCCCAACCCAGACCCTAACAAAGAAACCTCATATATTATGTATCTTGACGCTAATAATTTGTATGGGCATTCTATGTCTGAACCCCTACCGTACGGCGAATTTGAACGAATCACCCATGAAGCCGACACCAATTGGATCCAATCATTGGAGGATTATGGCGAAGATGGTTACATTTTCGTGGTGGACTTATGGACTTTCGAGGTGGCTTATCCACCTCGTTTACATGACCTCCATAATGATTATCCACTCGCCGCAGAAAAAATTAAAATTGAAAAAGAAATGCTGTCTCCCTACACGCAAGAATTGATAAAAAATATGCCGTACGTTGCTACAGAGAAGTTGGTGCCAAATCTGAATGACAAAAAGAATTATATTGTATATTATAGAAATTTGAAATACTATTTGAGCCTGGGGATGGAATTGCAACATGTTCATAAAATCATGAAATTTAAACAGAGGGCGTGGCTTCAACCGTACCTCGAGTTTAATACTGAGAAAAGGAAGCATGCAACTTCTCCTTTCCAAAAGGACTTCTTTAACCCTAGATCTACCGGGAATTTTATTCAAGTTTTAATAAAACGTTCTACACCAGAATTTTTATTTAAAACTATTTAACTCATTTATTTACCTTATTTTTGTCTGGTTTATATACTTAGTTTATTTTAAAGAAATTTCTGGTTTGAATGAATATTTTGTATGTACCTGTCGGGTCCAATGGACCCGTCTGGTAGACGGAGGGTTAAGCTGAGGAATAACTCGGTGTACGGAAAATCAATGGAATCCGTTAGACGGCGAGTGGACATCCAATTGGTAAATACAGATAAAAAATTCAAAAAACTTGTGGCAGCACCAACATATAAATCATTAAAAGCATTGGATGAAAATTTAGTAGGGGTTCAAAGAATGAAGCAAGTAGTCACCCTCGACAATCCCCTGTATGCCGGCTTTGTCATTTTGGAGCTGAGCAAACTCCATATGTACAAATTTCACTATGATTTTGTGAAACGTACGTATGGAGATAAATCAAAGCTCCTCTTCACTGACACTGACTCGTTGACCTATCATATAGAGACCCCCGATTTTTATGCAGATATGAAAAAACATCATAAATTATTTGATACCTCCGAATATCCCCAGGCTCATCCCCTCTATAGCACGGAAAATAAAAAGAAAATTGGCTGCTTCAAAGATGAGTTAAAATCAGTGCCGGCATACGAATTTGTGGGGCTGCGAGCCAAAATGTACTCGCTTCTTTCAGCAGAGGGTGAAAAGAAGAGAGCCAAGGGGGTCTCTAAAAGTGTGGTGTCCAAAAAAATTAAACATGAGAATTATAAAAATGTGCTTTTCGAATCAAATATTAAGAGAGAAATCCAATACAGAATTCAAAGTGAGCGTCATAAAATATTTACTATCTAACAAAATAAAGTGGCACTATCTCCCCTCGATGAGAAAAGATATATATTGGAAGATGGGGTACACACCTATGCTCATGGGCACTGCAAAATAAAAAATCATCAAAATAATCATCAATAAATCATCTTCTTCTTTTGTTGTGATACTTTATCCGAAGGTATCGGGTGGATGGTGGGAACTTCTGCTTCAAGGATTCAAAGACTTTCATCATTCTTCAAGAAATCCAGGACATTCATCGTTCTTAAATGAAATCCAGGACTTTCATCTTTTTTCCATGAAACCAAGCAGGACTTTCATCGATTTTCCAAGCATGTCTTCATCGCATCAAGAACTAATATCATTCAAGAACTTTCCTTCAAGATATCATCACATTTCTCTCAAGTATAAATCATAATTTAAATTATAAAGGCTTCACAAAAAAGGGGGCAATGTGTATAATCTTCTTCTTCTTTTGTTGTGATATTTTATCCAAAGGTATCGGGAGGTTGGTGGGAAATTCTTCTTCAAGAAATCAAGGACTTTCATCTTTTCTCCAAGAAACCAAGGACATTCATCGTTATTCCATGAAACCAAAGACTAACATCATTCAAGGACTCTCATTATTCTTCCAATCCTGTCTTCATGAAAAAGCGGGGGTGCATTGAAATGTGTTCATATACATCTTCTTCTAGTATGCTTCAAAGGTGCGAACATTTTCAAGAATGCAAAAAATCTTTCACAATTTTTCAAGAATTAAAATTCAAGTCTTCTATAATTTTTCAAGTCAAATCATTTCTTCAAAGGTGCGCAAATAATCATGGATGCATAATCAAAGGAGCTTGCTGCAAACATTTTTCAAGCTGTCTTCCATGTGGCAAAGAAAAAGCCATTCAAGTCTTCTCCGAGTGATGAAAACAAATCTTCAAGTTGTGAAAACATTTTCATGAACTGATACAAGAACTTTACTTATTTCTTCAAATAAAACGTGGTGAAAGAAAATAACTTTTCTCATATAATGCAAAAACTTTGATCAAAGGGAAATCAAATTTTTCATGAACTGATACAAGAACTTTTCTCAAGTATTGCAAAAACTTTGCTCAAAGTGAAATCATCATTTTCAAAATGATATATATTGTTCATCAAAGAACTAAAATTCTTCAGTGTGTGCGGTGCGTGTGCTAAATTTCAAAACTGGGGAGCCATGAGAAAACATGGCGGGTGGTCGGAGGGCCCAGTTTAATATCCAAACTAAAATTTTTCACTAAATACCTCTAAAGTCATCCTGAAATGCCTTGCTTAAAATCACCATCCCTTCTCAAGACTGCCTCTCCTTGCTGAATTCATCCTGCAGATCAAGACTGAGTAGCTGAGATTGCTGAAATCATCTTCCCAAGCTAAAAATGAGTAGCTGAGAATAGCCAGTAAAGCATTATGTTTTGCAGAACAAGGTAACTCACATTTTAAGTTTTTCTTTTTGAAAACATTTGATAAAGTTTCATGAAAATAATCTCTATTTTTCTTTCAGGAAAATTAAATTTCTCCCATGAAATCCTGAGATAAGGAAGAAAATCAATATGTCTTGCAAAACAAGGTAACTAACATTTTAAGTTTTCCTTTTAGAAAAAACATTCGACAAAGTTTCATGAAAATAATCTCTATTTTTCTTTTAGGTTCCACCCATGAAATCACCCTGCCTAGCTGACACTGAGATGACCCTGCTAAGTGCGCTTAGAATATCTAGTAAAGCAGTAGGTTTTGCAAAATACGGTAACTAACCTTAACTACCTTTTCAAGCATAAACACTTTTGAGATAAAATACTAAATCTATCTGTTTGTTCTCTTTTCAGGTAGCTCGCAGAGAAGAAGAAAAGCAGAGGCAAAAAATTTAAATGCAGAGCAAGCGTAAAAAAAAAAAAATTGTGGCGTTTTGAATATTTTTCAAAGCGGGTGGTTATGGTGGGACCACAATTAAAAAATAATAATTTTTTTCAAAAAGAATTCAGCAAATAATTTTACGTGAGTTAAAAACAAATTTCGAACAACAAATTTTCTAACGAGTCCAAATTCAAAATTAAGTTCGTAAAAGAAAATTTTAAAAAGAAAAAATTCCATGTCTTGCTAATTTAAAAAGAAAAATTTTTAAGAAAGAAAAATAAATTCTAGAAAGTTTTTCTACCACGCGAAAAAAAAAATTAAATTCGTAAAATTTTTTTTAAGAAAAAAGTTTTTCTATCACGTGAAAAAAAAATTAAATTCTGAAAAATTTTCTATCTCTTGAAAAAATCTTAAAAAAAAAATTCTTTTCAAAATAAATCTTCGCGCCCTAACTATCAGCGTACTCTAACACGATCATTCGTAAAAAAAACCTTATCCATTCACACTTCCGCTAGGCACTTCCGCTAAAATATCACTATCTAACAACACTTCCAGTCTACTTCCGCTCCAAAACGCGCTTATCCACGTCGTACTGTAAGATAAAAACTCCTGAATGACCTTCATTTGACCTCTAATGACCCGCCGCACGCCGCATGTCGTGGAACTGTCATAATCACACTACTGACCATAGGCAGTGTTCTCGCTGCCGCTCGCCTTTGCGCCGAATCGCGACAAAATTCTTCATTTAGCGAGTAAACTAACAATCAAATTCGCCAAATTGCGAGTGCTCAGTTTGTGTGTTTGTGTATGTGACGTGCCAATACAGTCGAGATTCATAGGCGCGTTATTGAACGATTGATGTCGCTTTACATGTTAAATCGCACCGTGCCATTTACATTGCTCTATATATAGAGATTCTGACTCAACACCAATTTAGTTTAACAATAGGCAAAGACACAGAAAGGATTATGCGATAGGTATTTCTCCATTGTTAGTTAATCACTATGTATGTTCCAACGTCGCGGCAGTAAAAACGTAAACAAAATTACTCGCATTAAGCGCTAAATAGAAAAAAATTTTGCTGGAATGTGGTTTTGAAATTATCCATTTACCATACTATTTATTAAATATATGCAAAGTATCATTGGCCGGTGAAATTTTTTCAATCGGCTAAGAGTCGAAATCTCGTTGACAAGTTTAGTGTATATTTTCTCATTGGTAAATCAAAGATTGCTCTATTTAATTTTTATTTAGACAGCTAAAAGAATGTGTGAAACATTTACACATTTAGGAGACATTTAGAATGTACATATTTTTAATAGTTTCGGTAGCGGATATTCGAATTTCTATTATATAAGCAATTACAAAAATTTAGGTTATTTTAGAACATATTGAAAAAAAGAGATACAATAAATGATTAAAGATAGGTTTTTTTCAGTGTATCAAGCGGAATCTATTTTGCTAACATTTTTGTTCATCTGGCTGCTGTTTTTCATTTCTTATTCGCCAAATCGCTAACGTTGGTCAAAAGCCAGCGAGAACACTGACCATAGTGAATGTAAGTTCTGAAGGACCACCCATTTTTATCGTTTTCGTCGAAGAGTATTTGATGGAGACGACTGCCATGAAATTTGCATTACATAAAAATTTCTCATTTTTTGATAAACGAATTAATTTTTAAATTCTAAGCAATTTACTGGGTTGGAAGTATTTTCTGAAAGATCTACTACCTTTAGCAAAAAAATAAATAAATAAATAAATAAATAAATAAATAAAAAAAAAAGAAGAAGAAAAAGAACAACGTATTTCGATGACATCGTTTCTGAATAACCACACCTGCCCATTCCATGTATTTCTGAACAAAAATGAATTTAAAAATATCTCAGAAAGCAGCCCATTCGGATTTGAGAAAAGACTTAACAACTTTATTAGATTAATATTAACACAATTATTCTAATTGGTAAACAAATCATATTAGATGTAAATTTCCAACTGGGCGAAAAATGTCCGGACCAGGATTTCTGGAGTTCCATTACCTGAGATTTATTCTGTTGAGCTGAACCAGGTTTCAGACCGTATGCTGTAATCATCAAGGTTAGCTGTGTGAAAAAGTTCGACCAGAATCGTCCGGGATAGCTCAGATGGCAGAGCACTGGCGGCTTCAGCCAGGAGGTCCCGGGTTCGAATCCTGGTCCGGACATTTTTCGACCAGTTGGAAATTTACATCTAATATGATTTGTTTACCAATTAGAATAATTGTGTTAATATTAATCTAGTGTAATTTCGTATCCAGCGATTTCTGGAGTTCCATTACATGAGATTTATTTTGTTGAGCTGAACCAGGTTTCAGACCAGATGCTGTAATCATCAAGGTTAGCTGGGTAAAAAAGTTCGATCAGAATCGTCCGGGTTAGTTCAGATGGCAGAGCACTGGCGGCTTCAGCCAGGGGGTCCCGGGTTCGAATCCTAGTCCGGACATTTTTCGCCCAGTTGGAAATTTACATCTAATATGATTGGCTTACCAATTAGAATAATTGTGTTAATATTAATCTAATGTAATTTCGTATCCAGCGATTTCTGGAGTTCCATTACCTGAGAGTTATTTTGTTGAGCTGAACCAGGTTTCAGACCAGATGCTGTAATCATCAAGGTTAGCTGGGTGAAAAAGTTCGATCAGAATCGTCCGGGTTAGCTCAGATGGCAGAGCACTGGCGGCTTCAGCCAGGGGGTCCCGGGTTCGAATCCTAGTCCGGACATTTTTCGCCCAGTTGGAAATTTACATCTAATATGATTGGCTTACCAATTAGAATAATTGTGTTAATATTAATCTAATGTAATTTCGTATCCAGTGATTTCTGGAGTTCCATTACCTGAGATTTATTCTGTTGAGCTGAACCAGGTTTCAGACCGGATGCTGTAATCATCAAGGTTAGCTGTGTGAAAAAGTTCGACCAGAATCGTCCGGGATAGCTCAGATGGCAGAGCACTGGCGGCTTCAGCCAGGAGGTCCCGGGTTCGAATCCTGGTCCGGACATTTTTCGCCCAGTTGGAAATTTACATCTAATATGATTTGTTTACCAATTAGAATAATTGTGTTAATATTAATCTAGTGTAATTTCGTATCCAGCGATTTCTGGAGTTCCATTACCTGAGATTTATTGTGTTGGGCTGAACCAGGTTTCAGACCAGATGCTGTAATCATCAAGGTTAGCTGGGTGAAAAAGTTCGACCAGAATCGTCCGGGATAGCTCAGATGGCAGAGCACTGGCGGCTTTAGCCAGGGGTCCCGGGTTCGAATCCTGTTCCGGACATTATCATTAAATGTACATATAGCATATAAATAAAATAATTATGAATAGCAGCTACTAAATCTTATCAACATTCTCAATGTGAAACACTGTTACTATTAATTAATACTTTGGATAATATTTAAAACATGTGTTCGAATAAAACTATAGCTTCTCTGATATACAGGGCCTCATTATTGGATGGGCACAAGAAGAACGTGCTTCCCTTAGAAATTTTTGAAGGAGACCGAAATTGAGAAAAAAGAAGGCACAAAATTTTACATTCAACTAGCGGACTTCACCCGCTTCGCTGATCGGTTTCACTAAAAGAACCTTGAATCAAACGAAATATATCTAGCAGAGATGAAATGTGTTTACCTATTTTTTCAGTATGTTCTATCTTGAATTTCACGCTTCTACCTAAAAAGGCTGCTGAGTTATGCCAAATGTTCTAAAATTTTAGACCCCGCCCCCTTTTAAATCCCTTAGGGCGGGGAGTTTGTAAAATCGATGAAACATGTTTTCAATTATTTTTTAGTAGATTTACTTTCTGGAATTTCACGTTTCTACCTAAAACGGATGCTGAAATATGGCCAAATGTTCTAAAAGTTTCAACACCCTCTTTTAACCCCCTTAAGGGTGAATTTCTAAAAACGCTGAAACACATGTTTAATTATTTTTTTAGTAGATTTATTTTCTAGAATTTCACGCTCCTACCTCAAAGGACTGGAGAGATATAGCAAATGATCTAAAATTTTCGGCTCCCTTTTAAACCCCTTTTGTGGAGGGAATTACTAAAATAGCTAGAATACGTGGTAAATAATTTTTTAGTAGATCATGGAAGACGGTAGTATTTCGAGTGACGCAGCCTTAAGCCTAAAATCGTATCGTATCGTATCGTTAAAATCGTATCGTATCGTATCATAGAATTCGTAGATGGCGGAACTCATATATACAGCTAACTCGACATCAAAGAAAATGCGAAAAGCCGCCTTTTAATAACTGAGCAGATATACGTCTTATTGTTCTGAATTTTCTAGAACAGTCTTATATCTGCAGTCTAATCGTATACTGAAATTTTTACATTTCTACGTGCAGTATATTTTGAGATCTAAATAGTCATTTTTAAAGTGAAAACGTTGGTATAATATCGAGGAAGTTCCTAATTTGAAAATCTCGAAAACGGTTCTAACGATTATTTTTAAATTGATACATAATATAAATGTGATTAAGGCGAGGTGAATAACACTTTTCTTTTTTCTGGGAAAACTCTCGTTCGTTAAATAATTCGATTTTTTTTTCTCTCGAAAATGACACGAGCGATTTTTTAAAAATCAAATAAATATGTTTCAGATGAACCAAATAACAATTTACTTGTTTCCAGCAAGACTCTTGTTCGTTTTATAATGCGCATGAAAAATCGGACTATATTTCTTCGCCATTCGATGGAAATTTCACCGAAAATGCATGACACTGTATTCATACACATGCTTTCTTTTTAACCACTTTTGGGGAGAAAAGTTTTGTCTTCCCACGGCTGAGTGGTTGAGGGCCATCGTCTACTGATCTTAACATAGACAGCTCGATACTCGCTGATGCGTGTGAAGTTTTTTTTTTTTTTTTAAAGTCTGTTAGTTGACCATTATTCTCAGTTCCTTTGTAATTTTTTAATTGCTATTAAGTTAAATAAAATTACAATTATAATGACGACAATTTGATGATGATTATTTCTTGGCAATTTTTCAACAATAAAAATATTACCATAAATTTTATAAATATATTTAATTTCAATCACTTTACAAAAAATATACATTAATACAGTAAACTCTGTGTAAGGCGGAATCGATCGGGACCAAGAAAATTTTCCGCAATAGACAATATTCCGCCTTAGACAAATTTTACTCTATGTCTATGGATTCGTAGGGACTTGAAATTCTTTCCGAGTTAGACAGATTTCCGTCTTACACAGAGTCCGCCTTACAGATAGTTTACTGTAATTATTATTTGAATATAAATCACACGATCAGAAACGTAAAAAAATAATTCATTTCAGCTCTTCTTTTTATAATATCATTTTTTATTATTATGACGGTCAATCAATATATAATCACTGACATCCATAATATTATTATTCTTATAATTATTATTTTCCTTGCATAAAAACTATTGTGATGTAATAATTATTTTATAATAAATAATTTAGTTGAAATGTTTTATTTATAAATAACAATGAAGTTTTACATAATAAGCATATCAGAATTCTGGTGTCGCCATCTTTTGACGCAATTGCGTACCACATTTCAGGGTCGTACTGGCATAACTGAGAGGGCGGTGGCAAAATGGATAAAAAGGGCGCCGATTGCCTTACAAAAGGGCGCAAATGCTTATATATACATACATACACATACTATATAAATTATGTATAAAAAATCACTTTAAAAATATGTACGAGTATATTGCTATAGCGAAAACTTTATTCCTAAAATAATTATGTCACCCAAATTAGTATTTTACACTATAGAAATGTAATATGCACAAAAATAGTTCCCCGCAAGGCATTGCAGTTAAAAAAAAAAATCTGATGTTAGACCAGTGTTGCCAATTTAGAGGTATTTTTTTCCTCCACACTTTTCTAAGAAAGCTATCTCTGTTTTCGAATTTCGCTCACCTTATCTAATGAGTTAATTCAAACTTTACCCCGAATATTTGAATAAAAATCTCCATACGATTATCTCCAAATGGAAAATAAAATATTAAAATAAAACAAACAAAAACAATTTCGTTGGGTCAAAACTCAAAAGTGCAAAACATTATTTAATACAATTCAATAATATTTTATATAATACAATCTCTAGAATAGAAATACTAATTATGGTGTATAAAATTTCAGGAAAGTTATTTTTGTTTAGTTCAAGAGTGACGTCTAATTTACGTGAATTATTTTTAAAATATGTTTTATTTCTTTATTTTTTCAACATTCAAAAGATATCATAGATTTTTTTTTTAAATTATGGCCATTTTTTTTTCCATTCTGATCAGAAACAAAATTATGGCCATTTTTTTTTCATCCTGACCAGAAAAAAAAAAAAAAATTATGACCATTTTTTTTTTTCCTTTTCTGACCAGAAAATCAGAGTTCTAACTTTTTACGACAGCTCTTTCATCTTCACCTAACACTTCATTTATAACTGTTGTTTCAAAATAATGGATGGCACCAGTCCATCAGTTCAGAAGAAAATGATCCATTCCAAAGGTATAAGTTCGATTGAAAAAAACTATTTAATACTTTGAGCAGAAAGAAGAGGCTACACCTGCAATTTTTATGACACTAATAGAATCCCATAGCTGCCAATGTGTACGGTTTAGTTACCTCTAAAATTTAACACAAATTTTTGCCATATTTAATCGTTGACAATTGTTAGACTTTTTAAACTGAAATTCCGGAAGTGACAGCCGATTGTTCCCTTGCGACAACATTCCTCTGGCTTCAACTCGTAAAACTTGGCTAAAAGTGCTATCTTTGACAACATTTTCTGAATGAATCTTTGCCTTTATAAGAAAATGGGAAACTAATTTCCTGGTATCTGAACAAAATGGGCAAATTTTATATTTTTACGAATATTAATGCAAATTTTTTGTACTTACGAATGAAAATGACTTCGCGAAAGTATCAGAAAAGTAGTTAGTTTGGATTTGGGAATAGCTTTCAATATAAAAAATTCTCATAACGAGGATGTGATCGCCCCCCACCCCAAAAAATGAAATCCATGACCCCCTCTAAATGATGAGCTGAATCCGTCCTTGGCTTTGCCGAATATTGATTGATTAAAATCTCGGAAACGGAATCGAAAAAAAATCCGTTTTATACAGGATCCTTATGCCATATCATCTTTAGATTCTTCTATGTTTTGTCATACGCCAGACAGAATGATTTTAACAATACCGTGCAAAACACAGATGCGAGAAAAATCGACAAACAAAATCTTCATTTGGCGCCCGGGGCACATGCCCCCTCTGCCCCCCTTAATTTCGGCCCTGCTTTCAAATCAGCAAACTTACAACGGCTGTGCCCAATAATAGAGTTGTTTCTGTTTTTCAAAGATCTTGTTCTTTTTTACCGCGATTCATGTGTGTACGCAGGGTAGGGGGGGGGGGCAGAAAATCTTTGGAAAAGTAATACATTCTTTAAAAGTATTACGCTGAATGTAATTATTTTGAAAAGTAGTATTACTTGAATTTTATTGCATGATAGTTTTGTTTTAAAGGTTTTCATTAAATTTCATTGTAACTGCTGGCTGCTGGCTGAAAATACCAATTATTTTTTATTGCCCACCAGAAACTTTTTAATCGAACTGTCTTTTATATTTTTTGAGAAAAACAAAAGATCTTTCAGAAAAGGCTGCCGAATGTGGCGTTTTGAACCGAATTTCCGGACGCGACAGTGGAGGAAGTGAAAGAAAACTGTTGTCATGAGACAACAATCAATTTTAACTCAAGATGTAATTAATTTAAAGAACAGAATCTATTGTATTGCAAATCACTTCAATAACCAAACCTGCAAGTCTCATTCTTTTATGTGGAGTTTCGCCGAATATTCGGTTTCATTTTCGTTTTCAGCCCAAAATCCTAGTTTCGGCGAAAATACTGCCGTATATTCGGTATTACTATAACTAGCCTCCCCCAAACGGCACTCCCATCCAAAGAGCCGTACATACTATATATTCACATACAAGGAGATAAATCTAGAAGGTATTACTAATATTGATTAAATTCGTTATTTTTAAATTAAATTATTTTTTAATATATTTTTTATGTTTATAGCACCTTATATTTAATTAATTTTATTTCAATCAAATTATTTTGTTAATTATGTACTGCCGTTTCTACGCAAAACATTATTCAGATAACATGCGTATATGTATGTTTATGTTACTTACTTTGAATTTATTTTTAAAACAATTTCGCTTACGTTTTCAGTCGATACTAGGAATGTAACCGAAATTCAGTTTCTTTCGAACACTATTTTTATGTTTGTAAATCAGCAGAAATTTTCGCATTATTGAACGTTAAAAAAAATTTTTTTTGAGAACCGCTTTAAGGATTTGCATATACATTTATAATCATAACTTATAAATTTCGGAAAATCGAGTTTTTATTTTAGCGGCTTTATCAACGGAATTGAGACTTCTTTATGTGGTCAGAATATGGAATAGACAATTCTATGTAAGTAAAAAAAAAATAAAAAAATACAATAAGCATTCTATTATAATTATAACATGAAATTGAAACTAGTTTTTTTTCTCAAAATTGCATTTTTTAATAGATGACCACGGCACGATTACTTTAATAATACTGAATTGTTTTTCACTTCTAATTTTGTCAGCTTTTTCCTTCTATATATAAAAAAAAAGTTTCGAATTGGAAATGGACCAATGAAAATCTGCGTAGATATTCCCGGTAGATCGGCATCCAATTTGTATGCTTAAGCATGGCCTTTCTTCGTTAATATTAAAAAAAAACTGTTGCAAACAAAAATATGAAAATCAGTGGTATTACAGAGAAATGTTTGATAAACACGCTGATGCAGACAGTTTTCAAATCAAAGAATTATTTTAAGAGATATTTAATGCCAAAGTTGGAAAAAATCGTTCCATTAAAAAAGTTTTATTGGAGCAAAAACTACATGAGAATTTAATCATTTTTAGATCATTTTATACGTTATAAGTTCCCGGTGTGCAGATTGAATTTATTTTTTTTTATTTGACTCATTTTTTGAGGTTTTATTTCTATTTTAAATTCAAATTTTCAGCTTTTCGAGAGATATTTTTTATATATTTTAGAAAATGTTATTAATTTAAACTGTTGCCAATTGTATAAACAGCGAAACAATAATGTTTACTTCAAATTAAAAATTTATTTACACGTGACTATTGTAAACAGAAATAAAAACTTTAAAATTAGAATTAAATGATCACATGTTAAAAGCAGGAAAATTACGTCCTAAGAACCATATTCACACTTGAATTTTAAAAGAGAAACAAAATGTTAAATAAAAAAAATTATGCGCTAAAACTTGTAAAGGGGAGAAATTACATTATTTAAAATGGCCAAAAAATATGGTAAAAACATTTAAATTAAAAAATATATTTGCGCGAGATATTTTGAGATAATCTTTTCAACTATTATCGTGAATTCAAAGACAGCGCAAATATTTCCTTCTAACAACTAAAGTATTTTTACCTGAATATTAATAAGAGAAATAAAACTTTGGTGTAAATTACGTCAGATTTAAAACGTTACATTTAAAATCTCTTATTTAAAATCATTTTCTTATAGCGTTGTTAAAAAATACCATAAAGCAAACACTCTGTTGACTTAGTTCCTTTTATATTTGGTAATTTTCAAATGTTTAAGTAATCTTATTTAATCAAGCACGGAAACAGCAACTAACATCAGCTGATTCGGTCTTGAAATCCCTCAGTAAAAGGGAAACCCGTTTACAGTAAGATCGCCATTGATTTTTTAATTATACAGAGCAGCCTCGATTATCCGAGCTAATTGGGAGTGTTACTAAATCGGAATCGGAAATCTCAGTTTATAGAAACTGTGTGTAAAAACTCGCCGTGCTTGCGAATTTAACATCTCTTTTAAAAAAATATATAGAACGTTTTTTAAATAATAAAAATAAATATATGTAAAGTTCTGTTTCACAGCTTAACAAATTTAAAAAGAAAATCAACTACCAGTAGTAAATTTTAAAATGCAAATTGAAAAATTTACGAAAGTTCACACAGCCACTGGAAACAAAGCATTGTTCGCTATTGACTTCTCAGGGTCCAGTGTTTCTTTGGAGTTGAGTGCTTTTGGGGGCAGAAGGCCTGTATAGCACGGACAGTGAGCTAAAGAGTGTGGTTATTTTTAAGACTCATTCAAAAGGAAAAAAAAATCAGACTTTGTTATCGGCTCGGTTAACAGAAACCTCGATTAATCGAAGCTCGGTTAATCCAGGTTCTACTATAATTCAATCTTCCGTAATCTTTTTAAAGCAGATCAAATTAATGGACTTTAGCACAAAGTCACATGGCTGGTAACTGCCATGCTTGTTGGCCACCTTTTTTTCAAAAAGTTTGCTTCACCTTATTCAATTAATGAGATATCTCCGATAAAATAAGTCACATTTTCCCGTTCTAAAATACTGGTATCCAAAAATCGTAGCATGTAACTGACACTACAAGTACTCATGGAACTAGACTATTTTAAGTCTGATTTTTATTATAGACTATATAAAATTATTAAAAATATATATTATGATAGGAACTAGCGGGCTTCGTCCGCTATTTACGTTACGGATATAAAAATCATGTTTTTTTTTTTAGGGAAAAAGAAATAAAAACCTATTTGACGATAGGTTTATAAAGACACATTTTGTATTTGTTATATTTCCGGGGATGAGGAGGGGGGGACTATTTTGATTAAATATCGCAATTAGTCCACATGGCAGATATAATTATGATAGACACTAGTGGGCTTCGCCCCTCTATGGCGCCTTATGGGTCCAGCTTCCATAACTCAGAAACCACCTTTCGGACATCAATGCAACAGATTCCAAACGTTATAATTAACTTAATAATCACCCTATATAGCATTAAAGTAAATTTATGAGTACTGCATACTATTTTTTTATCCTAATTTCTGAAGAGAAAAAATTATTTCGGTTCCATTCTTAGGTACTGGTCTGAAAAATTTTGAAAAAGGGGGGAAGGAGGGGACATGAGACTGCTGTTTGTGAAACAACACAACGGGGTCTGGCTTATTCAACTTGGTTTTTGGTGACTTCAATTGGAAGGTGGTTTGTTTAAAAGAATGCGTTCCCTGCCCCATGAAAATTGGAACTATTGGTGCACCATCTATGTAAGGATTTAATAATTATAAATTAACATTTTGGATTTATTAATTTAAGGACAAAGTGTTTTTAAAGGAATATCAAATGAAACCCTCTGTGCGATCAGCGATTATACTTACCCACTTGTTTTTATATACAAACTGCTATAAGGAAAATTGTAATAAAATAGTAAAAATTAAATCTGCATTAAATTCCATAAGTATCTTTTTTTTAATCATTTTATCACTAACCTCAAAAAAGTAATGATATCAATGCAAAAACCCTTGACGGGTTAAAAGTTTCTGACGCAGCAATTTATCTTATGCTCTAAGAATTTTAAATATGGAACTTAAAAATACTGATATCAAATTTTGAGTGACGTTATGCTATTTCTTAAAAAATATATTTGTATTTATTTCATCATTTTATTTTTGTTTTATTTATAATCGCATGTGCAAAAGTTATGTTCAACATGAAAAGCTGCATAAAATTTTATTCGCTGTTGCTTTATCATTTACATCTCTCATAAATTCAAAATATGAGTTTTAAAAGGTATGATATAAAATTTAAGTGACGCCTTGATGTGACTTTAAAAGGTTTGTTTTAAAATTCAATTTAAATTATTTTTGACTTGGTTAAAATATTTTTTTACATCTACACAATACTTTTAATTTTCCAATTCACTGTTAAATATATCACTTTCATTGAATCTATACTATGCATTGAAATGTATTTATTTCAATAAATTGATTTATCTTTTGTGTCACGCTATTCAAAATTGTGAGTAAGATTTATGTAAATGGTTTCTTTGCGTCAAACTATCCTTTTTCATACATTTCATGTAGTTTGGACACAATGATGCAAAGAAACCATTTACATAAATCTTACTCACAATTTTGAATAGCGTGACACAAAAGATAAATCAATTTATTGAAATAAATACATTTCAATGCATAGTATAGATTCAATGAAAGTGATATATTTAACAGTGAATTGGAAAATTAAAAGTATTGTGTAGATGTAAAAAAATATTTTAACCAAGTCAAAAATAATTTAAATTGAATTTTAAAACAAACCTTTTAAAGTCACATCAAGGCGTCACTTAAATTTTATATCATACCTTTTAAAACTCATATTTTGAATTTATGAGAGATGTAAATGATAAAGCAACAGCGAATAAAATTTTATGCAGCTTTTCATGTTGAACATAACTTTTGCACATGCGATTATAAATAAAACAAAAATAAAATGATGAAATAAATACAAATATATTTTTTAAGAAATAGCATAACGTCACTCAAAATTTGATATCAGTATTTTTAAGTTCCATATTTAAAATTCTTAGAGCATAAGATAAATTGCTGCGTCAGAAACTTTTAACCCGTCAAGGGTTTTTGCATTGATCTATTTTCTGGAATTTCACGCTCTTAACTAAAATGGTTGCCCCACCAGTGGCTGAGAGGTTCTGCTCTCGAAGCTGGTAGACGGGAGGTGCTGGGTTCGAACCCAATCGCGACCGCCCTAACCGTTTCGGAGTTTTCGTGGTTTTCTTCGAAACCTTGGATTTCCATGCGTAAATACGGGTTAGGTCCCCTTAGAAAGACCTCCACGGAGGGCACTCCCCCTAGGGCCTATATCCCTCGTGTTGATAATTGGACATCAAAAATCAACCCAACCCTAGCTAAAAAAGTTCCTGAGATATGGATACATGTTCTAAAATTTTTGACACCTTTAGAGGGGGGGGGGGTGGGTTGAAAAATCCGTCCTTATTGCTCTTTTCCCACCCCCCAATTTTCATGCTTCTAGGTTCAGTAGTTTGGGCTGGGCCTTTTATATATAGAGATAAAGATTAAAAGCTATCTCAAACGATTTTCCCCTATAGGCCGTAATGTAATGGAATTCTTTTTTCTTTTTTGAGTGTCCCTGTAATCCCCCACTTCCACCCTCCGCGATCAAACTGCCGTACTAACAGCAGGAGACTAAGGGCTATCTAACCACTACAACCGCGTGTGGGTCGCAGTAGATGTTCATGGAGAAAACTCTGTCTTTACTCACAGACAATTGGCTTATATATATATATATATAGATAGATAGATAGATAGATATTCTTATTTTTTTACATGCTTGAATATTTTAGATCAACACATATAATGGCCAAATTTATTGAAAATTGTTTGCAATGTAATGTATCTATATTTTTTAATTAATTAAGGTTGGTTGGTTGGCTGTATTTATGACGGCCAATTATCTGCACGAGGGATATAGGCCCAGGGGGAGTTGCCCTTCGTGGGGGTCTTTCTAAGGGAACCTAACCCGTATTAACGCTTGGAAATCCAAGGTTCGAAGAAAACCACGATAACTCCGAACGATTAGGCCGACGGGCGCGATTGGGATCGACGTGCAAAAATAATCAACGTTTTGAAAAAAAATATTCCATTATGAGTTGATTGCCGGGCTGGCGAACTTGCTTATTTTCTTGATATTGTGTAAATGTTTTTTATTTTATTTTTTATGCTATGACTGCCTAAAATTCAAATATTTGATTGATTTTATAATTTCCCCTGTTTATTATTTTTTTAAAAAGGATAGAAATCTATAATTATTATTATTATTCTGTTTCCCGGTACACTTCAGTTTCAGTACCTCTAATGCAGTGGTTCCAACGTGGGACGTACGCCCCGCCAGGGGGCAATTTGACCTTCTAGAGGGGCAATTCCAAATTTCTTACTCACTCATTCACTATCAATTTCTTTTGTCCTTTTTTGAGAAATGTAATGGTGTAGGCTAAAAATAAATGGAATACAAGCAAAATTTAAGAAATCTGCTTTTTATTGAATTCTTTAAATGTCCCCTATCGAAATTTAAAAATAGATTTAACACATGAACAATTATGCGAATAGTCGTTAAAAATATTTTGATAACTTTTAAATTATTAAAACACTATAATTTTTCTGGTGGTTAATTTATTCTTTTTTTTTATTTTTTATTTATTTATTTTTTTTTTTTTTGTAACGTTTTCGATTATTTATTGAATGAGTTTTCTACTTCCATTAGCGAAGACAATTAACGATATTGGGAAAGAGAAAACAGAAAGAATGTGTTATGCGGAATAATAGCTAGTTAACCTGATAAAGATGAGAATATTGAAATACTGCTTGTGTATTGTGTTATCCATAGAAAGAAAATCAGTGTCCAAAGCTTTTCCACCAACTTTTAATAAGTTACAAGAATGTTTTATAAAATGTATGAATTTATCAATTTTAACGTTAAATGTAAGTGTCTATTTAAGATATTTTCATTAAATAAAAATGCAGACCTTATAACACTTTTATACGTTAAGTTGGAAAAGTGCAACAAAACTCGTTTTGGCATATGTGGAAAGATGTATAATCTCATTGCATTTATAAAATTATGTTAAAAACACATTTGTGGTAGAAGATTCACCTCTTTAAAACGTCAAATGAATAGTTATTGTTAAGGCTCTATTACACTTCCATCAAGTGAAGAGAGTACATTTTTTAAATAATGATACATAATTTAAGAATTAAGAGGAGGGGGGGACATAGTGACTTTACAGATATTTTGGTGGGGCGTGGCCAATAAAAGGTTGGGAACCACTGCTTTAATGTTTACTATTGTCCAAAGTTGTTTGCAATCAACTTTATATACCTATATTTTACATGAGAAGTCTGGTGCAAAAAATAATTAAATGGTTTAAAAAGTTATCCTGATTTGAGAAGAATTTAGTTCAATTTGATATTTTTTTAGTTCAATTTGAAAAAGTTTTGGTTAATTTTCTTAATATTTTGAAAGTAGTAAATGTTATTAAAATATATATATATATATTTACTGTACATTTTACGGTCTGAATTCTCAATGTTTCAAGCAATCAATAATTTAAATGTAATTAAATGCAGAAATTTAATTATAATCTCTGTTTTCCGTATTATTTATTATTAGTAGGAGAGCTGTTGAACATTTTTGAGTAGGTATTTGAGGCACCCTGAAAATTTGTGCAACACTTCTTTTGTAATGCCTGAATACAAAATCGAATGTCTGGCTGAAGGATCGTGGCCCAAAACCTGTGCCAGACACGTGTCAAGTGCCATTTTTTGACACTACCCAAAAAAGGTATTTGAGGCACGCTGAGATTGAAACAGAATAATTTTTATACTTAGAAAAAAATATTTTGAAAATGACGGACACTTTAGTCGGCCCAAAAACTGTGCCAGACACGTGTCAAGTGCCATTTTTTGACTACCCAAAAAAGGTATTTGAGGCACGCTGAAATTGAGGCACAATAATATTTATGCTTAGAAAAAAATATTTTGAAAATGACAGACACTTTAGTCGGCACAAAAACTGTGCCAGACACGTGTCAAGTGCCATTTTTTGTCTGGAACAGGTTTTGGGCCACGATCCTTCAGCCAGACATTCGATTTTGTATTAAGGCATTACAAAAGAAGTGTTGCACAAATTTTCAGGGTGCTTCAAATACCTTCCCTAAAATGTTTAACAGCTCTTGGACTATATATTTTTAGCTGCTTATGCTTAACCCTCCGTCTACCAGACGGGTCCATTGGACCCGACAGGTACATACAAAATATTCATTCAAACCAGAAATTTCTTTAAAATAAACTAAGTATATAAACCAGACAAAAATAAGGTAAATAAATAAGTTAAATAGTTTTAAATAAAAATTCTGGTGTAGAACGTTTTATTAAAACTTGAATAAAATTCCCGGTAGATCTAGGGTTAAAGCATTGTATTTAATTTCCAAATCCTACACTTCCCAGTGCTTGCAGCATAAAAAACGCTGGCGCAAGATATACTTATATTATCTATACCCTTTATAACGCATATACAGAGACTTTTTCGTATTTTTATGTATGAAAGTAACACTTAATAAAACTAAGGGGTGATTGTTACAACAATTTACGGCAGGGGAAGAATTAAGCTTCTTTGGCCGCGGTATACAAAGCCCTTGAATATACATTATTCTAGGGCTTTGGTGGTATAGGTCATTACACATGACATTATAAATAAACGCGGAGCTGCCACAGGAGCGCTCACGCGCGTTTTTAACACTTGTCAAAGTCGTACTGGTTTTTCCATTTCAGAATGCAATTTACAGAAAACTGTTACTATTTAATTTTACTGGTGTGAGCAGAATATATTTATACAGTATTTTTTTTTTTTTTCAGTGTTGCTAAAAGCTTTTATATTTAGTATTACATTCGGTTTCGTTTATTTTAATATACAGGATGCCCCTGATCAAACGACCCTATTTTAAAGTTGTCTCTAGACAAAACTTTTGTTCACAAACTTGTGAAATATAGTAAGGAACATAACGAAGGGTGTGGGAATTTGTTTGTACGAAAAAAAGTAGTTCAATATTTCGCAGCCAGGGAGCGTATTTTAATAAATGACACATTTAGCATACATTTACGATAGTTTAGGAATTTTATTACAACAAAACACATTTCACATGACGGCCATCATTTTCCGGCACCACCTGTAATCGTAAGATAGCATGTTCCACAGTTGACCACATTGTATTCTGGGAAAATGTTAAGCGCAAGTCGTGAAATGCTACCTTTAATTTTGCTATTTTTAGAAAATTTGATTTTTTAATGCCTTATGTTTAATATTTTATTTACATTGGCCAACGTTGTAAAAATGATTTTAGTATACCAACATTCAGAGATATCTATCGACACTCGTAAAAACAATATCATATTTAGGACATTTCAAAATATCTGTCGACATTTAGCATATCTGACTTAGATTGTAATCTAGACCACAGTGAATGGAAGTTCTGAAGGACCGCTCATTTTTATCGTTTTCGTCGAAGAGTATTTGACGGAGACGCCTTCCATGAAATTTGCATTATATAAAAATTTTCTTTAGGAATCTATAGTTATTTATATATATGTTTATATTTGAAAAAAAAAAAATTATATAAAAATCTGTTGAGATTGGTATGGAAAATTTTCTGTAGTACAATTTATATAGAAATTTATAGAGATTGTAATAGAAAAATTTCTCAAGAAAAGCATTTCATATTAAAATTTATTGATAGTGCTATGTAAAAACTTAAAAGGAAATCTACAATCATTGCTCTAGAATGATTTTCTAGTTAAATAACAATAATGTAGTGCCTATAACGATGTTAAAATATAACAATTGTTAGTTTTAGAAAAAACGAAAGATGCTTTTTTTATTATTACATAATGTTTTTACATAAGAAAAAGAAATCAATTTATGTATTTTTTAGTCGATACTATATTTATCTTTTTAAAATGGTCTCCAATTTCAATTAAAATAATTTTATTTTTTATTCTTGAAAGAATACAAGTTTAGTTTCAATGATAGGTCATTAGTTTTCAACATAATTTCTTTTTAAATTTCTAACAAACTTAACAATAAAAAAGTGATATTTAAATAAATCTTTGTTAAAAGATTGTATAAAAAAAAAAGAAGTTGATTTTGATTGAAAGAGTATGAGATAATCTTCGGGGGGTGGATATCTCAGTGCTAAAGGGGGAAGTCCCCCCCCCCCCTGGGCTACCCCCAGAATTCGATCAAATGAACTTCTATAACAAATAAACTGGAAAGCTATTCGAAGGAAAGTGTTTATTATTTATTTCATCAAGGTAGGAGAACCTCTCTGACCTCCCCCTCCCTTTTAACAATTTCCAACAAAGTTGAAAAGTGTTACGAATACATAAACACTTTTGAACATTGTTGGAAAGTGTTTATGAATTCAGTTTGTCTGTCTGTCTGTCTGTCTGTCTGTCCGTGCTCTAACTTGCGTAATTATTTTCAGATTGTCAGTTAATTCATGCATTTTAATAATATTTACTATGTGCTCATCTTTATTGAAAATGAAGCCTCTAGCTTTTATAGTTCATTGATAAGGTACGCAAAAGAGTTCCGTTACATTACGGCATAGGGTGAAAATCGTTTGGGGTGTACAGTCAGACCTCGTTATCCCGACACCCGGTTTTCACGCCTCTTCTCACTTTCACTTTAGGGGCGATTTAATGAGCTGCCAACGTTACAATCTTTAGCTAATTCACCAAGATTTTAGGGATCGGACGAAAGGAAGGAAAAAAAATGTAATCATAGAACGTAATCGTATATTTGTGGGAGATTGCGATTACAGAGCTTTTCGATACAGATTACATTGCGATTATATCACACCGCGATTAGGATTAAGTTATGATTGTAATCAGAGTGAAATTTCTTGATTATGATTATATTGCGATTATTTCGAAACCAAAATTCACGATTACGATTACAGTTCGATTATACAGATTTTGTAATGGATTATAATCTACTACGATTACACGGTTACGATTATTCGAAGTCTGAATACGATATATAAATGCTCTTAGCAACACTGAAAAAAAAATAACAGTATTAACATATTCCACTCACACCAGAAAAATTAAATAGTAATAGTTTTCTGTAAAAGACATGGGTTTGCTGCGACATATTACCTGTAGAAACTTGGTATGTTAAAAGAAGCGAGTGAACGCTCTTACAGCAGTTCCTCGTTGTATCTTCAATATCTCAAGTTAGTGCATGTTCTACCAAAGAAAGTACAGAGGAAGAATTGAATCCTATATTAGAGGGAGATTGGACATTGACGGAATGTCCGCCATTTCCGTTACAAAGTAGATGGAACGCCGTACAATGCAATGCTCTTTCGTCAGCGTCTAACACTTGTTATTTTATAAAAATTATGAAAATTTCATTTTATATGCCTCCTGAGAGTCTATTAGAACATAAATACGAGCACATTTCGATTATAATGAGTAAGAATTATCATAAAACGCATTTTTTTCATTCTGTTGATATCCAGGTTTAGTATTTCGAGTCTGGTCGGAGAGCAGACGAAATTTTTGAAAGAGGTTGCTATATTTTGGCATTTTTATTTAAAATAAACATATTTTAGTTCATGCATAACACAAGAAATGCTAGAAATGTAATTTTATGTAGTATGGGTATCTATTTTTTAATTTCCTCCGTCTAAATGTTCATTACTAGAGATAAATCAAGTATATTTTTCTAAATAAAATGTATTAGAGGAAACTCTTTTGAATTTTAAGAGAAAGTTAAAAATATATCATTTAATAGCAATAAGAAATTTAAAAAACAATTACTGAAATATTCAGAAAAGTATAGATTTTTGAAATAGATTCCGTTATATCGCCTGTATTATAGTATTTACATTCATAAATTTAGGTAGCTTTAAAGAAACTGATTGTTTGTATGACATTTAAATGTTTCAATTTTCCAGCTTTAATATATTTTATAATATGAAGCGTAGCTAAAAATCTGAAGAAAAAAAAACTTTCTGAGAAAAACTTAAAAAAAGATTTACACGCTATGCTTAGTAATGCTTATTTATGAAATTAAAGGCTCTCTGCTTTAGAGTTTATATATTGTGAATTTATATATTTTTGCAATTGTCAGAGTTTGAGCTATTTTTTATATGGAAAATTGAAACTTCGAAATGCTTATGTTTTCTGTGCCCTTAAATTCAGCGGACTTTTAAAAAAGAAAATATTAAAAACGAATAGTTTAAGTATTAATTTATAAAAATTTTCGTATTTTAAATAGAGTGCACTACATACAATTTTATTATAGATTACGTTCTTCAAATGCATATTTCAAAATGTAAACAAAATTCATCGGCAACAACGGACGCCAATTTTCGCCAACCACGTTTTGCTTATTCACTACGCAAAGATTTAAATAAAAATCCGTTTTTAAATGTAAAACAACAGACACAGAAACAAAATTCCATTTTTATGTTACTCGTTTAGACAGTAGTTATTATAATAGAACTGTTTAAAGTTGACCGTATACACAGTAATTGGCCTCAGACAATTTAAAATATAGTACAAAGTAAATAAACATTCCTAAATATTAAAAAGTAACTCTAAAAACAAAAACAACTTAGCTATAAGCAGTATAACAAATCTTGATACAATATTTAAAATGCTCTATCTTTCAAAATCCAAATTTTCTTCAGAGTGTAATAACGTCGTATACGGAAGGCGTAACTTAAATGGCGGATTTGTCAAATCTGCCGGTGCCGCAATGTCCAATCTCTCCCTAATGTAGGATCTCTAGAATTGAAGTCTGGAGGGCGCCATCTATTGCCAGAAGTGTGCAAATTCGGATATTTGACAAACAATATGTACTGCAAAGAAAGTTAACTTAAGGGACAATAATCCCATACGCCAAACAAGAGGCCAAAAGGTTGCAACATGCTACATGCAAGTCTTTAAACTTTCAATGACGCTTCTCATCCGAGAAAATGAAAGAAACAAAGAATGTTGTAGTAACGACAAAATGAAATAAATTAGATCGATTAATGAAATTATATAGAAAAATTTAAGACAAGAAAATAAATTAATTTTTTATATTAGTAAAACAATTTTAAAGCAATTTACTAATTTATGGGTGCACTACTTATACGTCTCTCACTTGCGAGATTTTACTTATTTATATATTTAGTCGCTTATTAAACATTTTCTAATTAGGGAAGATTGATTTATTTCCATATGTTTTCTAATGATTAACTTTTCGCTGGCATTACAGAAATAATTTTTTTTTTCCATTTTTTCACCCATTTACACCTCTTTTGAAAATTAAAATCTAGAAAATAATTCAGAAATTATTATTATTATTATTTTAAATATTCTAGTCCAACTCAGATATATGCTCTTTCCACGTTTTTTTTTTTTTTTTCCTTAACAATTTGTTAGAATCAAGATATATATATATTTAAAAGTGATACTTTTATTCAAGAGTTTAATTTTAGATTATTTTCATTTTTCATTAGGTTATTTTTTATCATTAATTATTATTTCCATTGCATTTATTTTTCACTATTTTGTCATTTAATTAAATTATTTAAAAATGAACTTAATTTTTAAAAAAAATGTCTTAGCAAAATGTTCCGAATATTGTTCCCAAATTTTTCATTTATTTAAATTTTTTCTAAACAATCTAATTAAAAAAATACAGAAAATATAATTTAATAATATTACAATTTTATTATTATTCTCACACTGCATTAAATATCAATTAAATTAAATTAATTTTAAATTATACGTTTTTCTTACACAGGTGTTTTAGTTCGAACTAGATTAATAAAAATAATATAGCATTTTGCAAAATTAAAATTGTTTATAAAATTGATAATGAAACGAAAGATAATTAAAAACGCAAAAGACATTAAGACATTTATTGGAATGTATAAGTTGTTTGTAGAGTTTAAAACAAAAAATTGTCAACATATTGAAAGTTTTTTTTTTTTTTTTTTTTTTTTTTTTGACAAATGGAATGTTTGAGAAAAATAGTTATTAAACCAAAAATATTATTCTGAAATGTTCTGCAGTTAACCTTTTTATTTCCTTTTGTTTGATCCCAAACATTGTAATGAAACATACTATATAATATCTATCTCTATCTCATCAATCACATCCATGTTTTAAATCAAAACTTTTATTAAGCTTTTGTAAAAAAGAAAAAAAAAGAGGGGGGGGGGGGAGGGCAGAGAAAAGAAAAAATATATAAGATTATTTCTTAACCCGGGAGAACTCGCTAGTGAGAATGCCCGATTGCTTTTCTTTTACTTTACATTCATATAATATCAACTTTTTTTGTTTGGCTTAGTACTTTTATTCACAAAATAGGTAAAATAATTGAAAAACATTTTGAAATTTTAATTAAAATGAAAAATGATTTAAATAAGAGTCTTAAAAAAGTACGACTGTGAGAGAAAATCTCATGCAGCGAGTTCTCCCGGGCTAAGGTTGTTGTAATATTTGCAGGTCAATATAAAAATAGTAATAAAAATAATAAATAATAAAGGTCAATATAAAAATGTATTTTTCAGCACAAACTCTTAAAAAAAAAGAAAAAAAAAGAAGTACATTTCTGCTGTATAGCAATAGTTTAATCATTCTTTCGATTGCGTATCGAACACCATGGTCGAACGGTAGAGACAGCTAAACGGTAGGTTGAGGGTTCTATCCCCAACGAGGGAAGTGAGGATTCGTATCACTTAATTATGCTTTTTATTTTAATTTTGTATTTTTAATAACAATTTCTATTGAAATTTATTATAATATCATCTATTTTTTATTGTATTTTACAACAGGAATTGCGCTTTTGATTCTAATTTCTTAACTAAAGAATTTTTCTATTCCAGTCGAAAAAAACTAAATAATAATTATAACATTAATGGAAATTTTTTACCTGATTTAGAAATATACATTTATCTTTTCTAATAATGAAAAATACACCTTGATAGTTCAAGCAGATATTTCTAATACAAAAAAAAAAAAAAAAGAAAAGAAAAAGAAAGAAAGAAAAATAACGAGAAAATATTCCACAGCGTAGCATACATGATTCTGCGGACCAGTACTTTTTGTTCAACTGGAATTGGCGACTTCGCGCTAATAAATTAAATCCAAGTATCTGAACGAGCTCGCCAAGGAGTTCACCGTGTAGTGCAACTTCGCTGTACTGCATATTTTTTGTCGAATGCCGTTTTACATTACGTCTACGAGAGTTACGCTTCTTCTTAATCTACGTTCTTTGGTTCTATTACCATTTGTGCTACCAGGTTTCGTACGTGTCCTTCATTTCCCAGTCTAAGAAATTCTTAATTACCAGTATTTTCTTATGGAAAAATCTCTTCTTAAATACGGCGAAACTTCTTACGTTTAAACAAGATTTATTTTTCTATAAAATAATACTGATATTTGGCCTTGAAAATAACGGTACCCGTACGAACCCTGGCTGCATTCCTATTATTTATAACATTCATTATCTATGTAACAGAAGTATAAAGTTCCAATAAGAGATTCTCCCCGTGCCTATCTCTCAGCTACCTGTCCTGTCTGTGTGTTTCAACGATCGATGCTCTTGCCGATTTTGTTTATAATTTGCGTCACATGGTTCAATTAAGATTAATAAATAAAGGATGTTTTCTGCACGATATGTGTAATAAGTGCTATAGCTGGTATTACGAAAGGTGGGAGGGTATATTTTAGATGATTGATTACTTGTTACAACGAAATAACAAGGATAATTTTTCTTTAGTAATGAAATATTATTATATTTTTTAAATTGTGCTAAAAGTCAAGGGGGTAGGAGGAACTGGCGAAGAAATGGAAATTTCGGCGAATGATAATTTAGATTGTTCTTGTTGTTGTTTATACACAGAAACAGTTAGGTCAGATAAAAATTTTAAACTTCCAATTGAAAAATACGTGCGCTGAGAGGGGCAAGGGAATTTAGAACAAAGGTATGTATATACTTTTTATTGTAAGTGGAGTAACAAATACTGAAACGTTTAAAAAAATAAATAAATAAAGATATTTTATTAAGTTCATTCTAGTGTGGAGATATAGATCATTAAATCAAATTGATTGTGTGTTAAATTATGTGTGCATTTTAAAGATTTGTATTATTTTCATGGATTTGATGTTGTAATGCAAGAAATGTTATTAACATCAGGTGCATCTCATATTAAATGCATTTAGCTGTATTATAAAAATGCATTTTTTTATGATTCAGAAAGAAAAAGAATCTGATTTTGAATTCCAGTTACTACGTTACAAAGAGTTCATTTTCGACTTTTTTAGATTAACATAGTGAGCTGAAACAAAAATGTTCTCTGATAATGGGCCTTTATGGCAACAAACTGCGAGATCTTATTATGGATTTTTTTTTCTTTGATTGTGTGTATCTCATTAGCCGACTTCTAAGAAAGGAGGAAGTACTCATTTCGAGGCTTATGTATTTTTATATAATGTATGTTCAGCGATTATTCTGAAACTAAGCTTCCAGTTCACTTGATTTTTTTCTTTAATTCAAAGGTGATACTCTCCACTGAGTTCCATTTAAATTTTCTCAAAATTTGACCAGTACTGTTTCAGAAAATCGACAAAAACCAAAACATAAAAATAAATACTAATATAAACATCTTTAAAATAGTTCATTTTCAACGATTTCCATTAAGTGACGCAGCGCTAGCTGTTTGGTGGGAAAATCGCTACCCGATGAATTTCGTCACTCTTTATACGGTTTTCTTTGTAAAATTGTTATAGAAGAAGAAAGCCAAAAACCAATGTTTTAATCGTTAAATACCTTTATGGCGTAAACAACCAGACATAAAAAGAGGGAAAATTATAAAATATTTAATTTTACCAAAGATTTCTGCTGTACGTTCGCTTCATTAGATGAACTCTATTTTTATGGTGGAGAGATTTGTACGCTATTACAGGTTGGGCCAAATATCTCTGGCAATTTTTTAAAATTTAATATAAAATCAAGTATTTAAAGGATTTTTTTTTGGAAAGTTTATAATTATGTCAACAATAACTCCACTTTCAATAATGGTTCATTTCCTAATATAATTAAAAAAGGAAACTAATACATGTTTTTTGCTACAGAACAACTTTAATTGTTTTCTGAATAGTAAACGATTAAGATGGTAACTCTCTTAGAGAACGATTTCGATTATTTACAGCATAAATTTTCATGAAAACGATTTTTCATCGTCCATATTATATTAGAAAACGGATTAAAACGTTGGAAAGCAATGGAAACCAATTTTAAATAAAATGTCAGTTGCCCTCGATGAGTCAATTTAGCACCCATCAATCCGATGTTTTTGTTTGTTTATGTTTTTCTTTAAGGTCAAATCTAAGGGAAAGGCGAAAGGAGTCCCTTTTGAGAAATAAATGTTTCTATACAACAATATAGTTTTTAAATATGAATACATATTAACCCCTTAACCTACAATGACGGGCATAGCCCGCGTGCGAAGATCGGGCCAGATGTAAATTCTTCTTACCACTAAAATTTCACAGTAAATATTGTTTTATTTAATCGTCAAATTTCCATGATTAAACAAGGCGAAAATTTCTATTAAATTTTAGTCGTAGCTATGGATTTGCCAAACCGTGGCTGTTCAGAGGTAAATCGTAGGTTAAGGGGTTAAGGGTGTGCCCCCTCCCCCTGCTAAAAAGGAAAACAAACAAAATCCTGCTCAATAATGCAACTATTTCTGACCCTCACGAAGTCATTTAAAACAGAAAGGCATGACATTTGCCGACACTTACTATTTAAGTGCCGAAAAATGGAACAATATTTGGAACAACTTTAATTCTCTTATATATGTGATACATCTTCAATAAAAACTAATTGTTCCCTCATGGGGACATTTCGTGTCTTGTCTATCTTGTTAACCCCTTGAAAGGCTATGATATCACGCTTAATTGTAATTGAGAAATGCCACATTGACACCAGAATTTTGAAATGAAAATTTTAATTTAATTAAGTACTTGAAGAAAAGCTTTTACCTATTTTGAAATAAAATAGCTTTTAAAATTCTGGTGTCATTCCATCATTTCAGTATTTTACGATTAGAACTCCATTGCCCCTGAAAGGGTTAAATGGCGAATTTGACATTTTCTAGAAAAAAAAAGCTAAACTTGTGTCTATACGATCCATGAAGGATGGGGGCATGCACATCCCATCCCTGTTATCTTGATCCTGTACCCCAAGGTGCTATACAGCGTACGTTCCGGCCAGGTAGTCAGCCTAACGCGGGACCCTCTGTGTTTTGTTCCCAAGATAGCTTGGTACTCATTTTATTAACCCCAAAGGGATGATGGGTTGAATAACCTTTGGCCAACCATGAGTCGAACTCCATTTTATGAAAGATTCTTTGATTATAAGGTAATGGAAAACTGTGTTTGATTTATTGGTATCTGAATATAATTAACAAAATTGGTACCTGTAAATTTTATCCATTAGTGCATGAAGTTTATATAAATATTATAAAAAAGCCAATTCGGAATCGTAACAAAATTAAGGTATTAAAATCACGAAGAACTGTTACCCTCCTCTTAAAAGCACCACAAAAGAAAAAGAGAAAACAAAAAGAAAAGAAAGAATTATATTTTTTCTTAATGGAGGAGGTGGATCTGGTCCTAAACATTTTTATATGCGATTAAATATCTTTGAGGAATTAAGCTTGCGAATATTTTTAATGCCTCTTTTATTCATAATTTTGCCTACAAAAAACCGTCGAGCAATCGGCCCTGTAAGCCGAGGATCTGGGTTCGGTTCCCGGCCTGGGCATTTTTTCGCTCAAATGGAAATATTCAATTCGTATGACCTCTTTTATTTATTTTGTTGATAAAATATCTTTATAAATTATGTTATTTTTTATTTTAACATATTTAAAACATTTTAAGGGAACACCAGTGGTGGAAAATTGGCGCAGAGGAGGAGCCTATTGACACCACTAAAATTTTACAGTATTCTTCACCTTAATAAAAACGCAGAAGTTCTGTCATTAGATAAAGCGAAAAATACCACTAAAATTTAGTGGTGTCAATAGGCTCCCCCTCTGCGCCAATTTTCCACCACTGGGGAACACAGTACCTTTTAAACCACTTTTTCAATTTTGAATAATACTGTAATATACTGTAATATCTGTAGTGACATTATATTTAATACTATAAAGCAAATATAATTTCATATAATTTCAAAAAAAAAAAAATCTTGTAGAACAGCCTATTTAACTAAAATTTAAATTTAAAAAAAAATAAAAAAATTTTTTTAAATCCCTATTACTTTTTAAAATATGAATATTTTTGCTTCAAATTTTTTTTCCGTAATCCTAAAAACATACTACATAAAATTGTGCATGGATTTAACATTCAAGGTTATAGTTTTTTTTTTTTTTTTTTTAAGAATTTCAATTATTTTTCCTTGATTTTTTACTACACAAAAGAGAAAAAGATTGATATTAAATGAATATCCCATACATCTAAAAATCCATGCACAGTTTTATGTAGTATAATCTAAGGAATATGGAAAAAAATTGAAGCAAAAATATTCATATTTAAAAAAGTAGTAGGGATTTAAAAAAAAAACATTTTCTTTTTTTTTTAATATAAATTTTAGTTAAACAGGCTGTTCTATAAGATTTAAAAAAAAAAATTATATGAAATTGTATATGCTTTATAGTACCTAATATCTGTAGTGACATTATATTTAAGTATATTACAGTATTATTCAAAATCGAAAAAGTAGTTTAAAAGGTACTGTGTCCCCTTAAAAACTAAGAAAATTTGCGATTTCACTGAATGATTTAAAACTATATCAAATGATTAAAAGCGCGATTTAAATCAATTTATTAAAATCGCTGACACAATTTTAAAGAAAATTTACTTACTTTTTAAAGGTTTTTTTTCTCTCCCTTCCATGAAATTTCTAGTAAAACAAAATTGAATAGAGGTCGAAGATCTATTATTTTACTTGAACAGTTTTAACTTATGAAACTGACATTCGTGCTCTTCGGTCCTGATGGAAACATTTTACATTTTAAAAATTAATCATTTATTTGAAAAGAATTCTTATTGTACAATCGCTAATGTTACAATGTTGGTATGAATTGTGAAGTTAAACTTTCGAGAGAAGATAAAGCATTTTCTATGACAGAGAAACCTCTCGTTATTTGCGATGAATTTTCGATTTGGTGTTGTATTTCAATCATAAAAGTTTATAGAGAGAGTAATCTCGGGTATTATGGAATACCACAGCCAAATACCGCTATAGTGTACCCTCAAGGGACTGAAATTTCGGTTCGCTGTAACCGGGAGTTCACTATATCCGTTCCGTAAATAATTTTAACTAAATGGTTCCGAACTCCTCCCTGAAAATACACATTATTTAAATAAATGACCAATAAAATGAAATACAAAATGACTGAAAATTAATTAAATAAAACATGTTAACTTACTTCTATTATTTATCTAAATTTAATCCTATATCTAATCCCTTATCTAAATCTAAATCAAAAATCCATCTAAATTTTTTGCACCAACAGAAATTATTAATTGCCTATTTTTCTACATGTTACAAACTGTATATTTGGATGATTTATAATACCTGCAGATATCGGCTTGATTGCATCCATTTTCAATTTTTCTTACTATGTCCATTTTATCTTGAATGGGGAATGTTTTACGTTTACTGCTCGCCATAGTTTAAATTTGCTTCTTTAACTGAACTGAGAGTAAAAACGGGATGGAAGGAGGGCTTTTTCAACACCGATCCATGTCCGTCCTTTTGAAATTAATGAGTACGCATTCCTACACGCCTCCCCTGAATTTCCGGGAAGGGATATTGTACCCACTGACCTCTTACAGGTGTAACATCTAATGGGAATGGCCTTTGTTTAGGGAGGGTGAAGGGAAGTAAAAGAGGCGAACAAGATCGCTACATTCCAGTCTATGGATGGTTTTAAAAATCGGTAAATGTATTTATTTTGAAGCAGCAAATTCAAAATTATTACCAAAAGAAAAATGATAAACAAAAGCTGTCAAAGACGGGAAAAAGTTCATTGTATCCAACCTAATCATTTTTTGGGTTCATTATATCCAGAAAAAATAACATTATACGTGTATTGCACAGCACAGGACCAACATTTCGTTCATTATATCCCTGGATTCATTATAAGCCGTGTTCACTATAGCGGGGTTTGACTGTCTATACATTTTTATTTGTAAGTCATTATTTAAAAAAAAGCTGAAATACATTAAAAGATAGTAAAAAAAAATTGACTATTTCTGAACACATTTCTGATGCGCTTAAAGTGGGACAAGAAAATGCATACGAATTTTTAGCTTTTTAAAAAAAGTTATAATTTTTTTGGTAATGCAACCAATTCGGTAATGTGGAATAGGGTGGTAAGGAATATTAAAAGTGCAAGAAAAACCACGATTTAAAAGATTAACCAACCTTTTTGAATGAGTAAACCTTAGTACATAATCTATAAATAATCAGATTCTTTGAAAAAATTGTTTGTAATCTTTAGACTCCTCTTTAAACAGTTGTCTGGCTGATATTCCCTATTACCCGAAACACCACAATGAAAAACACAACCTCTTCACTCAACCGCAAGTTAGCACAGAGAAAAACTAACAGAGCAATAAATATATTACTCATCAATTTTACGCTGAACTTGGTTAACATAACTGACGATGAGATTTTATAATTAATACGAATTTTATTGAATTTGACTACAAAAAACTGCAAAAATTGAGAATAAGGGTGTATTTCACCGTGTCGCCCCAATAACAGTTATCCAAACAGAATAGAGTACAGTACTTCATGGGAGTACAAGGAAGTCGTATGGGATATTTATGCTTGGCTGCAACACCGTATGCGTCAGATATTGAAATATTCCATACTATCTTATCATTCCATAATACCCGATATTCCGCTATGTATGCATATACAACATGTCAAACTTTTTTTTAAAATCTTATATCAATAGAGATATGATATAGTTGAAATGGGATGGTTGATCTTCCTACATAAAATCAATGGCGGATCCAAGGTGGAGGTCACGGGGATCATGACTCTCCCCCTCTGAACACCAAAGGTAGTCTAAAGATCATTTTTTAAAATGAAATATACAATAGAATCCTGTTATCCGAGTCCTGCTTAACTGAGTTTCCGCTTTAACCGAGTTATTTTCTTCTGGTGAAATGATGGCTTCCATTATTATGAAACAGCCATTATAAATGAAGTATTATGTGAAGATGAAAGAGCAGCCGTAAAAAGTTAGAACTCTGATTTTCTGGTCAGAATGGGGAGGGGGGAGGGAAGGCCATATCCATTTTTCCAGAAAAAAATACAGGAAAAGGAAAACCCATTATAACAAATTCATTTCTGGTCTCAACTTTACCTTTCATAAAAAAAAAGATAGGTACGCTGTAAAAAATAAAATAAAAGTTTGCTGATCTTGCAGAATATAATATAGCCACGAGCTAATAGATATAATAATCGTTTCCGAGTTACTCATCATTCCGAAAAGCATTATTCTTCTGCAGAAACCACAAAAATTATATAATTTCGAAATTTAAAGAAGCACTTATACAAAACAAAATTTCTTTTGTTGCCACGGACTTTAGGAAACGTTTCCCAGTGGATTTTAATGTGAATGAATCAGTTTTCTCCACCCATAATATAGATTTTTCGGAGTTTATCCATTCTCAAGTACACACTTTGATATTCCTCAAACGTGTTTTATAGACAAACATTGTAATTTAATAGCATTATTAACTTATCAATTAAAATTCACAATATTTGTTACTTTTGCATTTATAAGTGCAATTCCGCAACTGAAAATGTTAAATGGAGAATTCATAACATCCTAAGAACCGACAGCACAGCCAAATGCGCCAAAGAAAAAGTCAAATTTTAAAAGCTAAAGTAACTTATCACATTTTACTACAATATAAATAATTAAGGGGACAAGGAACCTTCAAACTCAATTTTTATTTTTTTTTTAATTGCTCTTTACATAATATTCAATTGCACACTACATAAATTAAGGCATATATTTATCACACAAGAAATTAAAAAAAAAATGGTTGAGGAAAAATAAAGAATTTTCCTGAATATTTTAATCGTTATCAAAAACTGTTAAAATGTCCCAACTTCAATCCATATCAATTAAAACCCCCGATATCTTTTTTTGCCAGTTTGGTTTACATATACAAATAAAACAGTGCTTCGAATTTTATATATGCGAATAGAAAGGTAAGAAGAAGAAAAAATTCCAAATTTTAAGAAATTTTCAGCATTTTTGTATCTTATTTCTGATTTTAACTACCTTTAGCTTTCCGAATTATACTTAATTTACAAAAACTATGCACAAAATATTAAGGATTTTAATTGATATGGAGTGAGGTTGGGACATTTTGAAAGTTCTTGATAACGCTTAAAATATTCAGAAAAATTCCTTATTTTTCTCCAACCAATTTTTATTTTTTTATATAATTTCTTGTATGATAAATATATGCTGTAATTCATATATTCGCCTTTGGAATGAAATAGACGCCCTCTCGCGGATAAAGTCTGAAACGAAATAACCTGATACCGTGAGTGTCTTCCATTGAAATGAGGTCGAAGGTTGGATCTCGTGAGAGTAAGACGTCTTTTCGCAGTACTCTTGTTACGGGAGGTCGAATGTCATCTACTGCCGGTTGAAGCTTCTTTTCAACCCTGTATAACGGCTTTACCGTTATATATTCATTATTCCTCCTCTCCCCTAAAAAAATCAACTTTTAACCTTACTGGTTTATTATAAATTGTCATTATTCTTCCCCCCCCCCTTCAAATAAAATATTTAGTTTAAATTTGACATTTTACAGTTAATTTCATGTCTTTTTTTCATTCTCTTCCCCCTCCCCCCCTCTCACTACTGTAAGTTTCGCTTTTACTTTTATAAGTTCTTTTCAAATGCAGACATCATTTATCTCGGTTCCTTTTTCTGTCTTTCAAATTCCCACGATAGAAAAAGATCTTAACCGCAGCTATTTTCCATTGAAATAAAGTAAAAGAATAAAATACAAATGAATGTCTTTTCGCTTTGCAGCCGACGATATCTAATGCATATTTTCCCAGCCTCTGGGCTTGCATTAGTATTCAATTCTCACCCTTGTACTTTGTCGGATAAAAGCCATATGCCCCTTGCTGACTAATTCAGCTGTCGTTAAATCTATAACGAGCATGTAATATCACGTGTTAGCTATTTCTTTAGTCACTTTCCCTTACCGCAGGAATGTTAAGATACGTGTAACCATATAGCACGCCATGGCGTAAGTTTGAGTTCTATGTAATACTTCGGGAATGCCACCAATATTCATCGCCAATACAGTACATATGTTCCTATTCATCTCGCCAATGAGTGAGTGATTGTAATGAATATTTTTCCACTACTCCCTCTGATCTTGAACGTGACGGACTTCAGCTCTCTGCCCTTCGGGGTCGCCCCGTCGGGCAGTCTTGTGTTTGACTTCTCCCCGTCCCACTGTACTCTCATGGCCCTCCTTTTAAAAGTTTCATAATAAAGAAGTAAGTCCTCGAAATTTTTCGTTTTGGAGTTTTTTTTTCATTCATTCATGAATCTGGGAATCCAATTCTCCTCCACATAAATTTGGCGCCGTTGCCCAGATTTTTTTCTCCAACAGTAATAATAATAAAAAAAAAAATACGGAGAGAAGTTTCGTTCCGTATCATCCTTTACCAGCGACGCGAAAGGATGTCTATAGACCTTTTTTTCCCACGGGAGTTCCGGCTGCCTCTTCCTACTCTGTGTTCGTTCGCCGATGTCAACTTCAGGAGATTTCCCTTGCCTACTCTCGCTACCCCAATGGATTTGGAGAGTGCCTCTTTCTTCCGGACTTTACACTGGCCTAGCGAGAAGCAAGGTTTAGCCTGCGGTGCCCCAACGGGTCATTGAACGATGTCGTCTCCTGCAGCGGTTCTTCTTTTTTTCCTACGGAGTACGACACCTGCATCACTTATTTCCCTGCGTGAAGTTGTTTCTTCATACTCCTACTCATTTCTATCGGGAAAATCTGTCAGTACTCAGGGAGCTCCACTCCAAAACAAAAATCACGACAGTTTCTGTTTTTTTTGTGCGCAATATTCAACTTGAAACAAACATGTTCGTGCTACCAGTGTGAGTGAAAATATATTTAGTGCGAAATGTTTTGTGAAAAGAAAAAGTGCCTTCAGTTAAAGGTCCTCGTTGTATGTTTCCGTTTGATCTACAGCTTGTGTGATGTATTATTCTCATTTATACAAAAGGTCGGCCCAAACTCTATATAAAACATCAGCTAGTTGTTTCTAAGATTCATCTGCTCTACCTGTGTTTTTTAAACTGTGTTAGACTTCAAAGATGCAAGACCATTGTTTCTGAAATGCGTTTCATTTTTTAAAAAAAAGGCTGTGCAGTGATCACAATATTTTTTCTTCCCAGTGTTCACTCGGTTTGTGTTTTATATGGTACAGTGCACCGATCCTATTCTTTTAAAAAAATATTATCCTGTGAACTAGTGCTATTTAAAGTAAATCATAACAAATCTGCATCTACGTCATTACTGATGTGATTACTTTCAAGATATGTCTTCAAAAAATGTCTTCAAAAATTTATTAGGTGCTCTTGCAAAAAAAAAACATGCAATAGCAATTAGTCATAAAAGAATAATGGAAGTATGAAAATAGAACGTTAATTATATTTACTCGTTTTCAAAATTTGCCCATTTCAGTTCGTTACTGAAATCATTTTAATTTTAATTTAAAAAAAAAGGAAGGCGTTGTTTTTTTTTTCATTTCGCTCTGTTTTCATGCTTCAAATGAATGCTCTCTACATAATAAGTGACATACCTACTTGATCGTATTCAATGAAAACACTTGTGTCACGATACTTTTCTACAAAAAAACCACACACATGTTGCATTTTAAGTATGAACAGGGAATATTTTTTATATTAAATTAATTACTGTAAATTGTTTTTTTTTCTTTTCAATTTCGGTAAATTACCAGTTTCTTTTCATGTTATTTTTGTTCCCTATTCATACTTACACTTTCATAACAATTGCAGTGCCATAAATTTATTTTGTGTCAGCTTGAACGGAGAAATTACTTCTAAGCAAATTTTAAAATATAATTAATAGTCGTAGCATTTTAGTTTCGTTTCTCTCCTTTCGGGCTGTTTTTGTTTCTAAAAAAATAATAATAATAATAATCATAAGTGCATAGGCTACTTGAAATGATATTTTTTATTATACTTTTATTAATATTTCAGTTATTATAATTCTGTGTTTAAATTATGACAGTATTCTCATTTTTTTTCCATGAAATTGCATATGCATGCTATGTTTTTTTTTCTTAAGGTATTTTTCTTTATGCATTTAAAAATCTATAATTTAACCCTTTAACCCCGCTGGCATATTTTGATTGTGTACTTATTTTACCGATAGGCAACAAAATTTCTCTGCACCAACTTTTGCAGTATTTGATATTTTATATAAATATGTGCATATTACAATCACAACGTTTGCACATTTTCACTTGTTTGTGATATTTGCACACTTTTCAGAATGTGTTGCTCCACTCTGACCTTGTTTGCTTTTTTCCTGTATTCCAAACCAGAATTACAATTTAGTTACCTGTTTTCTTTTTTAATTTTATTGAATTTCGGACACTTTAATCCAACTGGATGTAGACAGAAATTTAACTTTCAGAAATCTTGTGATTGATACACTCATATTTTTACACTCCTCCCCCCCCCCTTTCATTTTTTTTCCTTTTGTGTATAATTTATTTATGCAACTTATGTGTTTTATTTTATGTGCATGCATTTCATTTGTGATATGTATAGTTTTTGCATACTTTCACCTTTTTGAAATACTCGTATTATTTATTTTGCTTTATTTGTGTTGCTCTCTCAAAAAAAAAAAAGAATTCCTCCTTTTATTTTCCATTTTGGCTTTTCAAACAAAGTAAACAACAGAAATTAAATAAAGCGAGGAAAAAAAAGGTTTTGGAGATAACAGACACTTTACCAGTCTATTTTTAAAATATGGCAGCTAATGATGAAAATTCTGTTAGTGACTTAAACACCCCATTTCTGCATCTCCATGGGTAGATTATTTCGAAGAGATATTATTAAGATATTCGGATTCCATTAATATGGAAGCCACATCTATTCAAAATTCACTTAAGACCGAAAATGCTGCATCTGTGTCTGAAAATATTATGGATTTCCTTCAGATCATTAAATTCAATTTTCATGTGCTTAAACTAAACTTTAATGTTCTAAAGGATGATTATTCCAAATTAAAACAGGATAAAGATAATTTATTTCTTGTAAATCAGAAACTTATAGAGAGATTACATGAAATCACAGGCCAACAGAAATGTAAGGCGAAGTGTACTAAATGTAGTAAGACTATGGGTGATCAGGTGGTAGATGTCAACAACAAACTCTCTCCATCTGCCCTACATAAATCAACTCAAACTGTCCCCTCTTATATGTGTAAACAAGAAAAGTTACCACAACTGGAAAACGATAAAAAAGACACATATCTTAGCTCCGACCTGCACACTCAAGGTAAGCACAATGAAAAATTTACAGATATTAGCGATTCCTCTCTAAAGTCCTTATCCCCTGCTAAACGTAATGTAACTAAACCTATTCGTGTCATTATTTGTAACCTCCCTGAAAATTTAAATATTCCTGATATCTTGTTTGGTATTTCAGATTTAATCCATATACCTGAACCTGATTTATACTTTGTTAAAAAGTACAGACTCCTACATATCAAGTCCTTTAATTGGATCTTTGAGCTTGCATCAGAGGATGCTAGGCAATTATTAATGCATAGGGAAATTATCATACAATCAAAACCGTACCCTGTTAAACCATATATAAATGTTAGACGTTGTTTTAGGTGTCAAGTATACAATGATCATCTTGCAATTTCGTGTTATAAGGACATTAGATGCTCTGTGTGTGCCTTGCCACACATTGACCCTCAGTGTAGAAATCCTCCAAAATGCATTAATTGCATTAGAAATAATGATAGCAACAACACCAACTTTGACATTTTCCACAATGCCTATGCACCATATTGTTCATCATTAAAAAAATTCATCAAGCAAATGCGAGAAAAAGTATACAACTGCAATACATTCCCATAAACATCTCATACAGCTTCCTTTAAAAAAAAAAAAAAAAAAAAAAAAAAAAAAAAAACACTGTAACATATATTTTACATTTTTCGTTTTCATTTAACACACATTACTGTGAAGGACTTATTATCAACAGCATTCCTTTTAAAGTTTTTTATTTTCTTATACATTTACATACATATGTCAGTTTTCGACAGCATTATTCATACTGATTTGAAGTTTGAAGTTAGCTTATTTTTTTCAAGATTTTTTTTATAAACACAAGTGTACTGGGAGTTGCTTTTTCATTTGATTATTTAGCCGGCAAATAGTTAAATGAATGTCGAATTGGAACAAAAGTGAAATCGTTTCTGATACGCGTTGTCAGACTATATGTTTTTCACTTTTTGGAAGATTTTGCTGAAAGAGTACACATTAATTCAACTTTAAACATTCATCATTACACTAGTTACATTTTTAGAGTTATTTTTTAGAAATTTGGATAATTTCACTTGTTAATCTTAGTTCAGTTTATTTAGTTACATTTCATCACACAAGTAGCATTTCCTGGTTACATTTTATCCTTTTCACTTTTCTTTACTTAAAAGCACAGCTGTTTTTTTTTTTTTTTTTTGGTTTGTTTGTTTTAACTGTAGGCGAAGTATTTTTGTACTTGTGATACAATGCTCTTGGTTCCATATGTACACAATGAGTTTGTGTTCATAGTTCATACAACTGAGTTCATAGTGTATTGAGTTCATAGTTTACACAACTGAGTTCATAGTCCATTGAGTTCATAGAAAAAACACTTTACACGAGTTCATAGCATTGTCAATTCTTTGTGTACTTCAGGGACCAATTGCACTAGCATTTTTCTTTCATGACAATACTTAGTTCATAGAATTTTTTCCTTACACATATTAGTTCATAGTCTGTTTTCTTTCTTGTGATTTGTTTTGCATATTAGTTCATACCAATTTTTGTTTTGGTAGACACTTTAGTTCATTGCAATATTTTTTTTTTGACACATGAGTTCATAGTATGTTTCATTTTTTTTACACACATTTGAGTTCATCGTATTACTTTTACACTTTAATTCAGTGAAATACTTGCTCATACTTTGTTCATTCAGGTACTTAGACTGCTGTATTCACAAACATACATCTAAGTCGTTGAAATTTTCCTTTTTTTCACTGACATACACTGTTTTAGTTCATAGTGAAATACTTTTTCTTTGCTTCGTTCATTGAAATGCACATTTTTTCTTTGGTTCATAGACATACACTTACAATTTAGTTCATTGATATTACAACTTAGTTCATTGTTATTACAATTGAGTTCATTGATATTTTGTTTGGTAAAAAAAAACATACATTATACACAATTGAAAATATTTTGTTTCTAGGTTTCAACTTTACACATTAGGCTATTTCATTTTTATGTCTCATTATACCAGGAACCTCTTTTTACCTCACAGCCTAACAAGAGAACCGAATTAGAAACCAAAAAAAGTGAGCCTCACAAACAGATGGAAGAACTTAGACGAAGAGAAGACTGCCCTCCTGGTGAGCAATCCTAACTTCTATTTTTATAGAGACTTGCCTACTGCTGTGCCCCCTTCTCCCCCCTCCACGGAGGAAAACTCCAATGTTGTGGAAATGCAGGTAGTAGAGCAAAATTTAAAGCGTAACCGCGATCCCGAAAATGATGACGATGGCTTCCAACTCGTCACTCATAAAAGCAAAATTAACAAAAAAGCTAAGGATAATTCTACGGAAAGTGACTCCAGCTCGGACTCGACCGCTGGGACCAGCTCTGCTTCCCCTAAAAAGAAAAAAATTCCCCCTTTTTTCATCGAAGCAATTGAAAATTGGGCAAATCTTCTCATACATCTTAAGAGATCTGCCCCAACTGTTAGGTCTGAGATGAAAAATAAATATATTAAAGTTAGTGTAGATAGCGAAGTAGAATATCGCAAAGTCCAACAGATTTTCCAGCAGGAAAAACTTTACTATCGAAGCTTTCTGCTGGAAAAAGAGAAAAGTCAAAAGTATGTACTTCGGGGTCTACCCAAAAATACAAAAATCGAGCAAATCAAAGATTATATTGACTGGGAAGATTTAAAAATCGTTTCTATACAGCAGCTTTTTAGGGGTAATACTAGAAACAAGGTCCCATTACCACTTTTCCTTTTCAAATCCCTAGATTAGCGGATCCTGCCGAGCTTTTCCAGGTCACTGAGATCCTGGGAATGAAGGTGCAGTTCGAAAAATACAGGGGTCCTAAAGGCCCTCAACAATGTCATCGTTGCCAAGGGTTTTTTTTACTCGGCTTCGGCATGTCACCTCAAAATGCAGTGCGTCAAGTGTTCCGGCGAGCATCTCGCTATTGACTGCACGAAGCCGTTCGAACAACCCTGTAAATGCGCAAATTGTGGCTCCGACCATCCTGCAAACTACCGTCTCTGACCCAAATTCCCGGGTGATCACACCAAGAAAAATGTAAATTTTTTAGATAACAAACAAAACCAGAGGAAAAGCCCTCCGGCTAGGAAAGTTAATAGTGCACTTTCTTTTGCGAAAGTTGCTACAGGCTTTGTGTCTGAAATCCCTCAAAAAACTACCAACAAACCAAAGCAAAATTCATCGACCCCCAAAATTGGTGCAGGTATCAATGCCGATTTTTTGTACGAAATTTTTAAACTTGAAAAGAAATTCGGTAAACAAACTGTTCTCCAAATCTTTCAAAAAGCGCTCCCGCAACTCTGTAACGCACCTACGGAAATCGACCGGGTATTCATAATATATAGTATCTTACCAAGCTATGTTGATTAATTTTCTTTTTCTTCTAAATTGCCCGTTTTTCGATCCCCCCCCCTTTTTCGGCAAATTCCCAGCCTCCAGGAATTTGAATTCTGTCTCGATTGGCATCTGGAATGCCAATGGGCTTAAAAGGCAAGCCTCCGAGTTTAAGGATTTTATTATTAGTAATAATTTAGATATCAGGTTGGTCTCTGAGACTAAATTCCAGGGTAATTCTGTCAAGGTCGCCAACTTTATGCTTTTCAATGTAGACAGACCACCACCAGTTGGCGGCCATCCTAGTGGTGGCACTGCTGTGTATGTTAAAAATCGTCTCAATGCTACTCTCGCTAAAATCCCCCAATTGCAACATATTGAGGCCACTCCCATTGTTTTAGATTTTCCAACATTCCCCAGCTTCTGGTTGCAGCTATTTACAACCCCCATTCTGGCAATATTCGTCTGCTTGATCATGATCTTTCTAATTTAACCCGTTCTTTTCCAAATTTCATTATTGCGGGTGATTTTAACGCTCATCATTTTTCATGGGGTTCTCGTAACTCCAATAGATATGGATATAAAGTTCGCAGGTGGACAGACCAAAATCATGTGCAAATCATAGCGCTTCTTGAGTCCACCCGCATTAATACTCATTCCATCATCGACTTTCCCATCACCCGTAATTTTCCCTTCCCGCACGCCATTCAAACGGTGAACGATCTTTCGTCTGACCATCTTCCGGTTGTACTCGGATTCGAAGTGGGTGAATTCCAGCTTGAAATCCCCCAGGCCTTCTCGGTCAACTGGGAGGACTTCGGTCGTGTTCTCGAAAACATGGACACCCCACCCACTGAGATTCACTCTGCCGAGGAAGTAGCTTCTTCTATATAGGCATTTGGGGACTCTCTTCAAAATGCTTTTCAAGAAGTTGCAAAACTCAGGCAGAGGGTGGTTGATGCATTTCGACTCCCTGAGCACATCAGGGATTTGAAAAGAGAGAGAAATCGTTTAAGACGGGACTGGCAGATGACTACAGACCCAGTTCTTAAAACTGATCTTAACAGAAAAAACCATCAGGTTGCTGCTGCAATCAAGGAGTTTAGTATTTCACATTGGAACACTTACATTGAGTCTTTATTGACTACTGTCAACACAATTTGGTCGGCAACGGCCCGCATTCGTAGGACACGAACACACATTCCGGCCTTAAGTGGCCCCAATGGTATGGTCTACTCAAACACAGAAAAGGCTGAGCTCATTGCTGAAAGTCTTAGAAGCCAATTTACACTCAACTATGATGTCGTCAATCCCAGAATGGTCAACATTGTCAACACTGAGGTTGAACGTTTCTTAAACACTACTCATGATAACACACTCACTCCTACAACGCCTTCTGAGGGGATTTCTTACATTGGGAATCTCAAAAAGAAAAAATCGCCAGGCCTCGACCGCATCTCTACCAATATGCTCTGGCACCTCCCATTTAACTTCATATTTTTTCTTATTATAATTAATTGCATGTTAAACCTCCGTGTGTTTCCTGACTGCTGGAAGAAGGCACTGATTGTCCCCATCCCAAAACCAGAACATGACATTCACGACCCTTCTAGCTTCAGACCTATTTCCCTTCTAATTTGTTTGTCTAAGGTCTATGAATACATACTTACGATCCGTCTGAAAAAGTTTGTTACCTCCAATTCAATTATTATACCCAAGAAGTTTGGGTTCAGGCCCAAACACTCGACTCAACACCAGCTTTGAAGAATAACTGAACTTATTCACAAGGGCTTCATACATAATCAAAAAACTGGTGTGGTATGCATAGGCATTGCTAAAGCTTTCGATCGGGTCTGGCATTATGGACTTATTTATAAGTTGATTCTGCTCAAGGTCCCTCCCCAACTAATTCTTATCTTCTGAAAATACCTTAAAGGTAGGACCTTCTGTGTTAAAGTTAATAATTCTCTATCCTCTTTTCACATTATCGAGGCAGGCGTCCCTCAAGGAAATCTTATTAGCACCTGGCTGTTCAACCTCTACATTAATGATATTCCTCGGTGGATTCCCAACGTTCTCTTAGCATTATATGCGGATGACACGGCCATCATGACCAGCAACAGTTCACTACACATTGTCTTGACTAAACTCCAAACTTATCTTTTGGTTCTTTATGTCTGGCTTAGGAAATGGCGTATAAAAGTCAATGCAGCAAAAAGTGCCGCCATGATTTTTTCCTACAATTCTATCTCCCCAGACGTTAACCTTTCTCTTATGGATGATGACATACCCTGGGTCACCAATTATAAATATCTAGGTATTTATCTAGACTCAAAATTAACCTGGGCTAGGCAGATTCAGGACATATTAGTCAAATCAGCCAAAGCTCAAGGATCCCTTACATCTCTATTGGTTTATCACAGCCATCTGTCACTTTCAAATAAATTATTACTATATAAATCCTTCATCAGATCTACCATGACCTACGGGTCAGCTGTTTGGGGTTCGATCTGTGAAACTCAGACGCAGAAAATTCAAACCTGCCAAAATTTTGTATTACGTAGGATTTGTAAGGCGACAACGTTTGTCCGGAATGACGTCATTCACGCTGATCTCAAGATTAGGCCTATCTCGCAGGTTATAAAGAAACTTGCTCAAAATTTCCACAGAGATCGCATTCTTAGACCCAACGAAGTGTTGCGGTCCATCCAACCATACAGCATAAATAGTGCTCGTGGAAGGAAAAGACCGCTTGCCATCTTAAGCAGAGATGACGGCTTTACACCGCCTTCCAAAAGAAGGAGGAGGGAGCCACCTTAAACGCATCGTTGTGGAATTCCAAATTCTAAATTTAATGTTTCACATCTTAATTGGCTTATTACCATTAATTTTATTAAGACATCTTCCAGCCTTGCTTTCGGCAACGTGTTCTGTTAACTTTCCTTCTTAGCTTCATATTTTATTATTATTATTATTATTATTGTTATAAAAGAAAAAAAATTCTTAGTCGCACTTTTTTAACCTTTTATTGTACATGTACCTTATTCTAATCTGTTTGCATCATATATCATATTAAAAATTGCTTCTGCAGCATATCTTAGAAAAAAAAAATTAGAAATATGTATTGCTCTATTTTGGCCCTTTCCCAATCCCCTTCCCTATGATTGCTCACCATTCCTGACTATCTGACAATGATCAAAGCACATCTACAGAAAGTTCCTGTCACCATCAGCTTCATTCCACCGCAGCCTGCTAGGAGATGAATTTTCTATTTTACAGAAAATCCTGATGCTTCCTGCATAGACTGTTCCCAAATAGATGTGAAGTAAACGTGGACGCTACGCCCCACGTAGGCATTCAAGAAACAATCGTCTTTGATCTTTGATCCATTGAAATCAGCATTAAAAGGCTATTTCTACTGTCAATCTTCATCGTTTTTCCCCCTTTTAAATGGAGCCAAAAGTTGCAGAAAAAAGGTTATAGGTTAGGTAAAAGGTAAGCATTTGTAATTTCTCGCCCATAATTTAAAAAATGATTAGAAATTGCACTTTAGATTGCTCTTTAAACGTTGTTTGCTATGCATCAGCACAAAGTAAAGAAACGGTTATCAGGTCTATATCTGCGACCTCCTTACAGAACAACGCCACCTTTCGGTCAGTACGAACACGAATAGTGTGCTCTTGAACAGTACATAAGATACAATTTTAATAAAATAATAAAATGTGTTTGAAAGTCCCTTGTCCCGTTAAGAAAATACTTTGAGCACAGAAATGAGTAATTATCAATATCATTTGCGAAAGTCCTGCTATTGAAAATGCGTCAGAATGAAATACACTTAGAATTTTTATAAGTACTGTTGCTAATTATTAAAATATTTATCATCATAAGTTATGCATAACAGCTATGTGCAGCAAAATCAGAAGAAATTTTTATCAGCCAGAAAGAACACACCTCCCACTTCTAAGAAAGTTTTTAAATAGCGCCACTGAGCAGAGCAAAGCCACCTGAATTAAAACATATTCTGGTGAACAAACAGAAATCATGCAAAAAACAATAGCACCGCCTCTGTTGGGTGACATAATCAGCATGTCTTCATGTCAAGGTCTAGGAGAATCTGAAGTTATCTGAAATTGTGTGCGTACTTCTTGAGATATAACTATCACGATATTGCGAAAGGTGCAACATTACTGCGTCACTAGTAGAGGGATATATACAGACAAAATGTATAAAGTTTTTGCTAAGATCTGATAGAATGTAATTTTTTCTGAAATTCTATGTAATAGTTCCTGCGATAGAGCACCTACGCAAATTGATTTAGGGAGAACAACAGACTGACGTACGTTTCCCAAAAGTAATCAAATCGTGTTCAAAACGTTAATCACCCAAACGAGCCGTTTACCTATCAGCAAAAGGCAACCGGAAAATTTTGCTGTTCCAATACTTTCTTTTTATGTAAAGAAAATAAATAAAAATATTAATTTCAAAAGAATCAATCCCCGCCTTTTAAGAAACTTTTCACAGGAAATGGGCGAGACAAAATAAAACTTTTGGACAATCCATGCGTTTTCCGCTATAGTGTGTTCGGAAAAGTTCAACGGACACAAAATAATAATTGTTATGTATTTACCATCCCGTAAGAGGGCGTTACAATGTCAGAAAAGATTAACTTTAACTTTGACTAATACAATGACTAAAACTTCCACACTCATTTGTGTTCCATGATTTTGATGTATGTTGTTCTATGTGAAGGATCGTTCTGTACCGTTTAATAAATGTTCAGCTGTTATTCTTCTGCTTCTTTCTACGGACCCAAGCACAAAATATGATAATAATAATAATGATAAATAAAAAGTCAAGATTGTCATCAGATTTCTATCAATAATATGACATTTATTAAAACAGAAGTCAAATATTTACAGAGGATAAATACTTTAAATAAATTTGTTAAAAATTCCCAACCGCACAATAAATAAAACTTTTTGAAATCGAAGAAATTGCTTACATAATACATATTTAAGATTCATTTAAGAATATTATCACGGTCCCGGACAACGCCGGGCAGGCCAGCTAGTGTTAAAATAATCTACATCCCATGGAACACGACATATAAAAGCTCTTACTAACACTGAAAAAAATATCAGTATAAATTTTTCCACTTACACCAGTAAAATTAAACAGTAATAGTTTTGTGTAAAAACACGTGCTGTTTAACACGTAGCATAGAAATGTTAACAATTAAAAGAACGAGTGAACGCTCTTGTGGCAGTTCCTCATTGTATCTTCAATATATCGCTTCTTTGTGCATGTAGGGGTGGACACAAAGCGTTATAAGTAAGCGAACAAACTTAATGCTGGAATCAGGCGTAAATTAACATAGTCGCGCCACCTTGTGGACGGAGTGATAATTCACATACGCGGGCTTTTAGCAGCGTTCTCAGATGGATTTTACTTTTCCCCCTAGACTTCGGAGTAAAAATTCCCTAGATTTCCCTAGATTTTAAAGTCACGTGATATGAAAGAAATTCTGCATTTTGATTGGTTGTAACAGCCTGAATCATATTCACATATGAGATTCATAAACACTGGTGGGTAGCCATATATAGAAAAAACAAAAACAAACTTATTTTGTTTGGGACGACAAAATATTGTTATATATTTTTTCAAAACTTCTGGTTAGAATATAAATTTATATTTATTTAAAACAAGCAACTTTGATTAAACATACTCTTTGCATTTGATTTTTGAGAAAATTGTTGCAATCACGAAATAACAGACATTAAAGCTTTGATTATTATTGCTATGATGTTTATTATTTAATATTCATGCGCACATATTTTATATCACATTACTATTCTAAAATCTCCTGTGAGTGGTCCAACAAAAGGAAATATAACAGTTGCTTGACAAATATTCAAGTTCTATTTCTACAGTTTTTGAAGTTTTCAGATATTGATATTATTGCATTATTATTTTGTATGTTCATATATAGATATAACTTATATATAGATATTTCCCAAATTAGTGGTTGAAAACACAAATAACTTCGTAAAAATCGTGCATAAGTTTTTATCTCAATTCATTTCATTCGTAAACGCATAAAATTGACAGGCAGTGTTCTAAAAGAACAGGAAATTCAATAGCGTTTTCCATTTCCATGAAGGATAAAGAGTGCTTCAAAAGAATACCGTCAAAGTTGACGTTTTGAACCGTATTTATAGGGGAGAAATACCGTTATGAGACAGCAATCGCCAGGGCCGAAACTAAGGGGGGGAGGAGAGGGGGCATGTGCCCGGGCGCCAAATAAAGGATTATACCTTTGGAAAGGATCATTTTCTTCTGATGGACTGATGGCTTCCGTTATTATGAAACAGCCATTATAAATGAAGTGTTAGGTGAAGATGAAAGAGCAGCCGTAAAAAGTTAGAACTCTGATTTTCTGGTCTGAATGGGAAAAAAATGGCCATAATTTTTTTTAATGGGAAAAAAATGGCCATAATTTTTTTTAATGGGAAAAAAATGGCCATATTTTTTTTTTTTTTTTTTTTTTTTTGCAAAAAAAATTATGGCCATTTTTTGGATGGAAGCCATCAGTCCATCAGAAGAAAATAAAACTCGGTGGAAGCGGAAACTCGGTTAGGCGTGACTCGGATAATCTGAACTCTACTGAATATGTCATTTTAAAAATGATCTTTAGAGAATATTTTTGTTGATGTTCAGAGGGACCTCCTCCCCCCCCCCCCCCTTGGATCCGCCACTGTAGATTATGTAGTTCAGTATTACATATTTTATGATTACATATTTTATGATTACATATTTTAAATTTTAAAATAAGTCGTCCATTATAAAATTAGTAAAATTCTCTTTGCAAATATACTTTGTGGAAGAGGGGGGGATGGGGGGATCGCCAAAATCCATGTTTGTCCCGGGTGCAAAAAAGGCTAGTTTCGGCCCTGGCAATCGCTTACAACTGAAGATGCAACACATGTATCGAAAAATGCTATTAGATCCAAAATCATTTCAATGGTCATGCCTGCCAATTGTATGCTTCTACCTATAAAAATGAATCCGTGAATAAGCCGCCATCCTCCCCCGCCCCCCACACACACACACAAAAGAAAATCTGAAATAAAATATTCATTTTATTTTCTTGTATTTCATGTTATTTTGGGATAAATGCTCGCTATTGTTATGGCTAATACTTAAAAGAGATAGAATATAATTTTTTTAGAGGATCAGATATTTCCATCTAACATTCTTCTGTTTTAATACATTATGCATAGTATTTACTTCATTATGTGTATAATTATAACGAAATCTCCGTATGCACTTAATAGGCGGTTTTTTAACAAAAGGAAATCAGATTGATGATTTCTTTATTTGGTTTTACTTGATAGAAGAAAAGAAAGAAAAATCAGCAGTAACCCCTGCCCCACTTCCCCATCCTTCTCCAAACGAACGACCTCAGACCTCAAAGACAGTTTCATTTAAAAAAAGCTTCTAGGGATTCAAATCCATATGCTGAAATCTGCAAAAAATAAGTAGTGTTCGCATCTGGAGTAATTAACAACTATTGATCCACCAGGTGGTAATAATTTATTAGCCATCTAGGATCCCTGTTCCGAGAAACGAAAGAGAGGTACGAGACCAGTTCTGACCATAATTTCCTCCCCTCCCCCACCCTCTGTTAACCAAAGAATTGCTTGACAATTTCTCCCCACTGCCCATCCCTTTACTTCCTCTTCCATATTCATTCATCAAACGCGTCACATCAGCTCGCATCTATCACTTTATCGTGTTCATTGCAAGAAAAACACACAAGTCTAACAAAAATCCTTTTTTTTCCCTAGATTTTAAGAAAACATTGCCAGTCATCCAAAAATTCCCTAGAAATCAGAAGGAATTCCCTAAATCCCTAGGCTTCAATTTCCCTAGATCTAGGGAATTCCCCCTAGATCTGAGAACGCTGGCTTTTAGTGTGGCGCGTATTTTCTAAATCTTTAGTCACTCGTAGAGGTTAATTTTGTTTGCCACATTTACTGCAATACAATGGCGTAGCGAGGGGGGACATCCAGATGCACTTGACACCATGAAGTTTTCTTCACCTTATCAAAGCACTTCAGTTATTAATCAAGGTAACAAAAACTTTACAATTTTAGTGGTGTGAGTATGAAAACAGTTAGGTATCTACCTGTAGTTCACACTCCATCCGCTACGTGGCGCATGACCTTGATTGATGTGACCTCGCTTTTAATCTTGCGGTTACTTCTCCCATTTAAGATAGGACGCTTACTTATATCGCTTTGGGTGGACATTTCAACTCATTTGGATGTCGTTTTGGCGGATTTCTGCCAGGTCTGGCGGGAAAAATATTCTATCTGGCGGATGGCGGGTAATTTAGCCTTTTGCATCTGGAATCTGGCGGAATTCCTATTGAATACATGATTATAGAAAATACAGTATATTTCAATTTTCTGGCTGTGTAGAAAGTCTTTTATTACTTTGCACCGTTTAAAATATCTCCTAATTAAGATGTCATGAGAGATAAATCACCACCCGTGAGAGAATTGACTGTTGAATGGGAGGACAGGTCTTGGGAAGGGAAGGATAGTACTGATTTCACTTAACTTCAGAATCGGGTGTTCTTTTAAGGGGAATTGGGGATGGGGAGCTGCAGGCAAGGAGTTTTAACTATAATCAGATATGTCGGTGTCTTTCTGTTTCCCTGAATGAGAATGTTATTAATATAGCATGTGTACACGTTTTACTGACATCCGTCGTTCATTTGCACTTGTTAATTGTCCCAAACCAACACTTGCGGATTCAGTGCTTTATCATACTCTAAGAGAAGGAAAACTAATCATTTGCTGCATTTGGAATCATTTTAGAAGTTTTGAAAGATAAATTAAAATCTACAGCAGAACTAAAGCACATGTTCATGGGAGGTCTTTTGAGGAGGGAAGGAAGATTAGTTTTCTGAGTGGCTTTTTTTTTTTTTTTTTTTTTTTTTTGAGGATTCTAAGTAAAAGAAAAGAATCTTCCATCCGATTTATTGACTCATTAAAAGAATGAGAACTCGCATTTAATTTTATGTCCATCTTTATAGTTATACTCACGATGAATACATCAGAAGAATATTACATTTAAAAAGCATTTTAGAATACACTAAAACCTGTGAAAAACGGAATGTGTCTATAAAGAAATCCTGCCTTAAATGAACAATTTTCATGGTTTCTGCGAAAAAGATGCAATACAATTATAATAGATGATGTACTTCACAAGATGAAAACCTGTATAAAACGGATTTTTTCCTTGCCTTGCGATTCCATCTTAAAAGTTTTAATGTGTTAAAAACAATGTGTAAATGATTTTACCGCCATATTAGTGTCCTGCATCGGGTCGGGTTACCCGCTTTTACATCCCCGAACCTCAGGCAGAGGTCTGCACGGGACGGAATTTCCAGGTCCAGGCCGATGCAAAAATTAAAAGTTCGGCCCAGGACCGGCCCGGCCCGTTTACATTTTCACAGTTCATGTGCCGGCCCGTAGAAAAATCAGCGAAAACAGGCCCGGCCCGTTGAAAAGTCAAATAATGCCCGACTCAATTTCTACAAAAGAATTCAGACTTTTCTTAACATACAATTAAGATTCTTTTAAAGAATACTGCATACATCATTATGGGGTAATGTTACAGTATATTTTATACATGTTCGCAAGACAGAAAATACACAATCGCAACATTAAAGATTACTTAGAGTCTTAGACGTTTCAACATTCAAATAAGGATTCATTAAAAAAATAATGTAGTTCAGTATAAAAAAGTAAAAGGAGGGTTAAAAACATGATAGCTGTATAATAAAAAGTAGATTTGTGAAAATGTTTCTCTGTCTTTTTTAAGGCTTTCCTCAAGTCCAAAGGAGCTAACTTTCTGACACATTTTTGTATTAATTTCTTTTCGGAAACGCGTAAGATTAACACGTGTTCTGATTCAGAAACTATGTAATCGAATGGCGTTATCTATTTTTTGATAAAAGCAATATATCTTTTAGAAAATACTGTCAAAGTTATCGTTTTTAATGGAATTTCCGGAAGCGATAGCACGGGAAAGGAGAAAAACCTGCAGTCACTTGACAAGAATCTCTTATATCTCGATAAGTAATTTATTTATCAAAAATTAAAAGCGCTATTCGATTCCAAATCCCTTCAATAGTCAGGCCTTTCAATTTTATGCCTTTACAGTTAAAAATTTGTCAGAAAACGTATCAGAAATTTTCGTATTGTTCAGCAGTGAACTTGAGACCTACCTTAACGTATATTTCCAAATATTCCGTTAACAGAAGTTCATGATCGCTATTAATATTTTTACAAGACATATCGCCTGCCCTGCACATCCCGAGAACGATTAAGTCCAGTTCCGGCCCGGCTCGACTATGTAGAAAAAAAATGCAAGCTTTTTCTCGACCCGGTACGAGTCTACTGAAAAAATTAAGCGCGGGATCAGATCCCATATAATTGTCCGATGCCGATCTCTACACTGGACATGTTACATTTCTATATTGATGTTGTCAAACTCTCATCGGCTCGTGACGTACATTTATACTTATTCTCGCGAAAGTCATATTCATTGAAAATGGCCCATATTTTATCGTCTTCGTAGATATTTTTATATCGGGCCCGCTTAATATTTTTATCGGGCCGGCAGGCCCGTTAAATATTTTCGACGGTCCGGCCCTGCCCGTTTATTTTGTTTGTCGGCCCGGCCAGTGGCGTATTCAGGGGGTGGGCTGATGATCTGAAATTTGTAGAAAATATCAAAAATAATTACGAAAGTTTAGCAAAATGTAATGAAACCCGCTAAGATGAAATTCAAAAGGAACTAGAAAAATATTACGTTTTAGACAAGCTTTCATCTTATAAAATGTGTTATATCGCAGAGACTACGAAATAATCATTTCAGCGAAGCTTCCGTTATACACAGGCTCTCTTTACACGCTTTTTATTGTGTAAAACATGATATGTGGTCATTAAAAGTGCATTATTAATTTTAATTAGTTTAGAAAACATTAATAAAGTGCTTACACTTGCTATTTATCATTTGCGAATGAGACTATATAAAAATATTAAATTAATCTTTTTTTCTTGATTTTATTTACTGTGTTTGGTACATTAGAATTTTGAAAAAGCTATATTTAAATATGTTATATAAGATTAAATGTTTTTCATTTGAAAAGTGTCTTCATCGTACATATACTTCCGTAAGGTATATACTTAAATTTGTACATACTATCGGTATTCACTGAAAAATGCTCAAGCTAGTATGAAATTTGACTATATGTTGTTAAGGCAGAGTATGGAATTAATTTATTTGAAAAAAGTCATTGCTTCATATGCAGATTCTTTTAACAAGAGCCATATATATATATCATCTTTTGTACTTTTTTAAAGTTTGCATATGATCTAACATCCTGAGGTTTTTTTCTTCCAAGAATTAGTTATGTCTTCAGTTTTGGACGTTTGAATATTAATTTAGAAATTACAAATTACATTCATTTCTCCTATATGAACATTTCTTATATTATTGAGATCCAGTGATGAATCCATCAAAAAGAGGAAGAGAGGGGGAGGTCCCTCGGAAATTTCATATTTTATGCTTATTGATGGTAAAAAAGTGTAATCCCCCCCGCCGCTCTGTTCTTGATCCACAGATTCAACACTGATCAGCAGCAGAAAAAAATATCTTCGAAAGCACATTGCTTTTAAATGGAGCGGAGGAATCTTTCTTCAGTGTTTTTCCAAACAGCTGTTTTTTTATAGCCTCAAACCCGAAGGGAACGCAGGAAGAATATTTTCTTATCTTTTATGCAGTTTTTTAGTGTAGTTTTATGTTTTTTCGATAGAACCATACATGCATTTTTTTTTAATCATACATCCGTTTCTACAGGTTTTAAGGTATTTATTTTTTTTTAAAAGAAAACGATAATGATAAAAAAAATGCAGAATTTTAATCTGGCGGATTTTCAAATACGATTTGGCTGAATATGGCGGAATTTTCGCCCAGTTTTGGCGGATTCTTCTCTCACTAATGTGGCAACACTGTATTGGATGAGTCGATGCTGGACCTGTATTCTGGTGTAATCGAGTAAATACCGCCAGTAGGGATCGGGATCGCCGTCCCATAGCGACGGCCGGGCGATGAGCTATTCTGGTCTCCCATCGAGGGGTGATTGCCCCCCTCAAGGAATTTGATATTTCAAAATGTATCAGTCATCACGTGTTACTCAATTGTTTTTTCTGAAATTGCACAAAAGCCAAAATAACACCAAATTTTACGAAAATGAAAAGTTATCATTTTAAAAGCAGTTTAAGCACAGAATTTGACAATTATCAATAATATTTTCTAAAACCTTGTTATTGGAAGATTCTGAAAGTGAGGTGAACTTATTATTAATGAGTACTTTGGCTAATTTTTAAAAAATGATGCAATATATTCTATAGTGCTTCTATAATGCAATTTATAGTGCTCCTCAGATATACTCAACAAAATCCAAAGAAATGTTTGCCCCCTCAAGAAATTTCGGAAATGGCGTCCCTGCTCCCATGTTATCCCTCAGTGGAGGATGAAACTCAGAATATCCCCAGCGTGCAATCGGACACGTTTGCAGCCAATCGGATGAAAGTGCTCACGTGTTTTTGTTTGTTTGGGTGAGGGAAACAGCTGTCTTGCTTTGTCCAGTGATATTATTATTTACGTGAAAGGAAAAGAATGTTTGGGTTATCTATAAAAAAAGAGTTGAAGGAATGAATGTCAATGTTTTACATCAGCGTGACCGCGCCTGTAATCTGTTTAAGAAAAAAATGTCCATTTGTATTTTTATTTATGCATAAAACATTATTTGTTATTATTATTGAATCAATTTTTTGAAAGAAACTTTGTTCTGTTTTAATATCAGAAAATGATTAGTAAATGTTACGGTGAAATAGACAGAATTTTTTTTTTAGACTGCAAAATGCAAAATATTTTTGAAAAATATGGGGGGGGGGGGTGTTGTAGGTTCTACCAAGCTCTATATAAATATTTGAAATTGAATATATAATCGGTTTTTAAAAAAATAAACATTAAATAACTTTTTATTTATTTATATCTTTAGACCACTTTTATTTTAAATTGATTATAATTATCCCACCAGTACTGAAAAAAATATAAATTAGGCCGATTCGTGACAGTAAAAATATTCTAAGGAAAGTCTCTCATATGTTATTTTCCCTTAATTTTATTTATTAATATTTGAAATACTTACAGAGATCATCAATAAGTTTTATTACTTAGTTAAAAAAAAAAACAAAAAAAAACTAAATTATGTTAATGAAAAATTATTGTTGTATCTTTATCAATTCACTGAAAATCGCAGTTCTTTGTGAAAAATATAATTAGAATCAATTAATTCATTAAATGTAATAACAATGTAATAAATGTAATGTAATAAAAACAAATAATAAAATGTTTTTAAATTATTATTATTGTAAAACGGATCTAAAAAAGATTCTTTTCTCCGCTCAACAACGTAAAATTTTCGAACACAAACACAGGGGCTGATTAAAAAAAAACCTTCCACTGGGCCGTGGCTTTGAACCTCTTTGATTTTAAGGGGTACCGAACTTGGTGGGCAAATTTAACAAAGCTAATATTTAAAATTTAATTCGATCTTGTACAGATTATACTGCATATTTTGTACTATTGGAGTCGCAAAAGATTAAACACAAGTAATATATTTATCTAAATATGTAACGCTCGAACAATCACACTCCATCATATTTTCTCTCCTTTTCTTTTTTTTTTCTTTCGAAAGAACTGACAAGCTGAGTAAATTAGACTTTATGAGATGAGAAGAATGTTTACAGAATTGTTGCCGACAAGGCATCTGAGCTAAGCCGTAATTTTAAATTATCTGACTTATTTTGTAAGTAGTAACATGTCAATACGTTGTAAATATTAAATTTATTAGTCGATGAAAAGTTATCAAGTTTTAATTTGTAACTAAGATAGTTTCCACCCCGGATTCTAAATAATATGTTACAGAAGTGGCTCCCCAACGTCGGGCTCGAACAGAAGCAAGATATGAACATAAGTATTATTTTTAAATTGTGTTAAACTGTTTTAATAAGAAAATTTAGATGCTAAAGTACAAAAATTTATACAAAAGTACTTTTGATTCATCCGGAATCTGAGGATTTTTGAAAATTGTATTTGATTCGTCCAGAATCGAAATATTTTGAAATTATTCTATTCAACCTGAATGATATTTTCCTTGGAATTAAAATACGAAAAAATCGTCTGCAGCTTCAAGTATTTTAGTATCTGAATTAAATGAAGATATTCATAAGAGAAATATATCTAATAATTATTATTAAAAAATAAAAATCGTTTGCTTTATTTTATACATTTATATAGTTGCACTGAGCTATATTATTATTGAAGGTATTATTATAAATGAGTGCTTGGCATTATTTTAATTATTATATGAAGAATTGATTTAAATTATTCGCAAATAATGTTTGATATTATTGTGTTAAAAAAAAAGGCAAATAGCTGGTGTCATTATATCGAGTTTTGAAAGATATTGTATGTTATCTATGTTCTATATATGTTACTAGGGGGCTCGGCCCCCTACGAGCTACGCTCGCCAACCCCCGTCCAGACACCGCAGACTCTAAATGCACGCTAATTTGATCGGCTTTAAAAATATTTCGAAAGATTGAATTATAATTTAAAAAACAGTGGCGATCTCCCTATAAACGAATTTCTATTCATTTCTCTTTGATTGGGGAATTTTAACGCCAAATCCGCTGCGGTACTACTTGATTATCCTGTCGACCAATTTCGCCAAATTATATAAATCGCCAAACCACTCGCCAAATTATACAAATTGATATAATTTTTATTTTAAATAACGAAAGAACAAATAAATTCGTACAACATTAATAAAAACACAAATAAAACGTCGAAATAAAAATAACTTGATGACGTATATACACGTGTAACAACATTTCAAAATAAGCTAATATAAAAGGAATTAAGTAAAGAGAGTCTTTGTCTCCTGGCATTTTTTAACAAAGCGAGAAGAAAGTTCTTTTAAATGAGACATTTTAAATTAATTCTCAAAATATCAAATAAATGTCTAGCGCAATTTCTAAATTTAAACTTTTTTGCAATATTATTTTGTGTTCATTTTATGTAATAACTATAATGTGACGTAAATATGACGTAATTTCTCCTAAGACTTCTAATGCATGTTAATGAATTTATTATTTTACAATATCCTTTCTCTTTTAAAATTCACGTGTATACTTTTTATGACGTAATTTTTTATAAGTTCCTGCTTTTTATACGTAATTATTTAATTCTAATTTGAAAGTTTTTCCTGCTTATAATAGTCACGTGTAAATAAATTTTTAATTTGAAGCAAACATTATTGCTTGCGCTTTTTATACAGTTGGCAACTGTTTAAATTAGTACAATTTTCTGAAATCTGTAAAAAATATCTCTAGAAATGCTGAAAATTTGAATTTAAAATAGAAATAAAACCTGAAAAAATGAGTCAAAATAAAAAAATTAATGCAATATGCACTCCGGCAAATTCTAACGCATAAAATGATCTAAAAATGATTACACTGCCATGTATACTTTTTGCTGCTATAAAACTTTTGTAGTGGAACGATTTTGTCCAACTTTAGCATTAAATAACTCTTAAAATAATTCTTCGATTTGAAAACTGTCTGCATCAGCGTGTTTATCAAACATTTCTGTATAAAACCACCGATTTTCATATTTTTGTATGCATTATTTTTGTTAATATTAACGAAGAAAGGCCTCCGGTCATAAAAAAATCAAAACCGGCGGCGGCGGCGGCGGTGACAGCGGTAGTTACTTTTTTTTAGAATAGAGAGATAAATTACGTAAAAGTAAATTATTTTGCTAAGAGTTATTCGTAACACGAAATAAGTTTGAAGTTAGCTAAAACATAGTTAGTTCAAATGATGGCGTTTCTTTCCAAGGGTAAGAAAATTGATTTAATCACACTAGCTTCAGGATTAAAAGTAGAAATAAGTAGCGATGATAAAGTCCTCGAATTACGTGATAAAATTGTAAATAGTGAGGCATTTAAAGATAACATAGATTTTGTACAGGGAATTTTTGAAAATATCGTAGAAGAAAGAAAGACTCTTGAGCAAGAGAAACGTTTAGCCGAAGAAAGAGAATTTGAGCTACAGAAGCTCAGGTTAGAAGCAGGAACAAGAGATGTTGTTGTAAATACAAGCAACCCTCTAGAAACTTCTTCAATCCGCGTTGACTTGAAAAAGGTTTTACCCGATTTCAGTTCTGAAAAGGATGATATGAATTTATTTTTAATAACTTTTGAGAGGCAAATGAGACTTTTAAAGGTTTCTAAAGAACTGTGGATTACGTATTTAATTGGAGTCCTTCCAAATGAAATCGGTAAATTAATAGCGAGTGAACCGGAAGAAAAATTTGAGGATTATTCTTATATTAAAGATATATTGTTGCAGAGGTTTAAGTTAACTGCTGAAAGGTTTAGAGTTTTGTTTAGTCGACATCCAAAGCGAAATTAGCTGGAAAGAATATTATTTTGAAATTAGAAGCTATTTTGAGGGATGGCTATCCGAATTAAATATAAATTCCTTTGAAAAATTATCGGAATTAATTATTGCTGACCAATTAAAAGAAAAAGGTTTCCCCTGACTGCAAAGAACATTATTTAGACCAATGGGAGAATTTAACAGATCCTGTTGAATTAGCTGAAAAGTTAGATTTATATGATAATTTGAGGACACACGAAGTAGAAATAAAGAGATCAAATAAAATCAGTGAGGTCGGGAATTCTAATCACTTTGAAAAAACGCCTTTAGATTTTAAAAGAAATGAGTTTGGTAAAATTGGCAATCAAAAAGAGTCCAAGAGAAATAAAATTAATTATCATTCGAATCTAAATCGACCAATGTTAAGTTGCTATGGTTGTGGAAACCAGGGAGTTATTAAATCCAAGTCTCCAACCTGTTCTCCGAAAACTGTATCGGTGCACTTTCAATCACTAGAATTTCGTACATGTAATATGCAAACATCACCAACATTATTGGTAAAAATAAGCATAAATGGTCTCTCTGGCACAGCTTGTGCTGACACTGGCGCAACACATTGCGTTGCGGGTGAAGTTTTGTATTCTTTATTAAAAGACCAAGGTGTGAAGTTTGAAAAAACTCAAATGATCGTAGTCTTAGCGGAAGGCCTACAAAACACTACCGAAGTTTATAAAACAGAAGTTCATCTTAAAATTGAAGGTCGCGACGTTAAAACAACACTTTATGCTCTGCCAAATGCCAGAAATAATCGTACAATTTTAGGAATCGATTTTTTACGCAAAGCAAAAATTGTTTTGGATGTAGTAAATCAAGAATGGTTCTTTGCTGATAGATGTAGGTGGAAGTATAGATTCGCTGAAGATACATATAGACCTCCCAGTGAATTAGCGATAAAATCCGTTGAATTAGACACAGTCTTCCTTAGAAAAGAGGAAGGTAAACATCTCACTTCAGAGCAACAAGTTAGGTTGAATGAACTGCTTGAAAAATTTACTAGTAGCTTCCAACTAGGGGAAGAGGCTACACCTTAAGTTAAACGTTATATTGATACTGGATTACATCCTCCTGTAGCAGTACGCCCTTACCGCATGTCACCTGCGAGAAAGGAAATTTTGCGTAAAGAATTAGATGAATTACTCTCTAAAGGTATAATAGAAGAGTGCGAGTCTCCTTATGCCTCTCCTGTAGTATTGGTCCCAAAACCAAATGGAAAAATTCGCCTTTGCTCGATTATCGAAAATTAAATGCCATCACAAAGACAGATAATTATCCATTACCGCGAATAGATGATTTTCTCCATGAAGCCAAACATACACCTTATATGACCACTATTGATCTGAAGTCTGGATACCACCAAATTGAAGTAAATGCTGCTGATAGAGACAAAACTGCATTTATTTGTCCATTCGGAACTTTTCGGTACACTAGAATGCCTTTCGGATTGAAAAATGCCCCAGCAACCTTTCAGAGATTAATAGATAACTTTAGAAAGTCCCTCAAAGACATCATGTATGCTAATCGTGAAAAATGCAATTTTGCCTGCCCCCGTGTTAAACATTTAGGACATTGGATAACAAGCTCTGGAATCGAAGTTGATCCTGGAAAAACCGCTGCAATTCAACAAATGCCTGCTCCTAAGTCTGTAAAACAAGTTCAATCTTTTTTGCAGTCCTGCTCCTGGTACAGACGTTTTATTTCCAAATTTTCAGATATAGCTAAACCTCTAAGTAATCTTACGACGAAAAATGCAACTTGGAAGTGGGAAGAAACAGAACAAAGCGCTTTCGAAACATTGAAAAGTTCATTAATCAGTCCTCCAGTACTAAAACAAAATGATCCGACCAAGCCCTATCTTCTTCGTACAGATGCCAGTGGATATGCTCTAGGTGCTGTCCTCCTCCAGGGACAGGGCGAAGAAGAGCATCCAGTAGAATTATGCAAGTCGTTTGTTAACTGCACCAGAAAGAAACTATTCTACCACCGAGTGCGAAGCGCTTGCTGTCATTTGGGCTTTAAATAAATTCCGTGGCTATATTGAAAGACATGAAATAACAGTTGCCTCCGAGCATCAGCCCCTAAAATGGCTGATGAGTTTAAAGTCACCGTCAGGCAGACTAGACCGATGGGCTTTGCAGTTACAATCTTTCAACCTCAAGATTGAATATATTCCTGGAAAAGCAAACGTAGTTGCTGATATGTTATCTCGCCCTATTTGCAGTCATGAAGAACCTTCTTGTGAAATTTGCACAATTTCGATTGATATGCCTATTAAATCTCCTAAAGATATCCGAGAAGAGCAATTAAAGGAGGAAGATTTAAAGAAAATTATCGAAGCGTTTGAATCTAAAGAAAATAATACAGATTTTGCTAATTGGACTGAACGTGGTTACCTCTTAAACCAATGAGTCTTATATCGTTACTCTCCAGAATCAGATTCAGATGAAGCACAATTGGTTGTTCCTGTTCAAGAACGGAAAGAAGTCTTGAAGAATTACCATGATTCACCGACCGCAGGCCATTATGCAGCCGAGGGAACCTATTACAGAGTATCCCAGAGATACTACTGGACCGGAATGAGAAAAGATATCGCAGATTATGTTAAAAATTGTGTATACTGTATTCGTTATAAAGCGAGTAACCAAAAACCTGCTGGACTTTTACAAACACCTGTTCATAGTGAAAGATTTGAGACCCTCTCAATAGACTTATTTGGACCCTTGCCAGAAACAGCAGATGGGGAAAAGTGGATTTTTATAATCGAAGACTGTAACACAAAATTGGTAATTGGTAGAACTTTTCGCATTAAATAACGCAACAGCCGCGGAATGTGCTGTTACCTTAATTGATGAAGTGTATTTAAGATATGGTTTTCCAAGAAAAATCATTAGCGACAATGGTCCGCAATTCATCAGTGCTGTGATGCAACAAGTTTGTTTTCTCTTAAAGATAGATCAAAGTTTAACTCCAGTGTACCACCCTCAAGCAAATCCGGTTGAAAGAAAAAACCGAGATCTAAAACCCCGCTTAGTGATGCTAGTTGGAGATGATCATACAACTTGGAGTGAAAAATTACCAGTAATCCGTTTTGCCCTTAATACTACAAGATGTAGTTCCACAGGTCACACAGCTGTATATTTAATGTTCGGTCGTGAATTACGTACCTCCGATGATGTTGCTCATGACTTATGCCCTGTAATTGCGAATGATAATTTCATACCCGAAATAACTCCTTATTTAAAAAATTTTGCTAAAATTACTATGCAGATAAGAGATCGCATAGAACAAAGCGAAGATAAGCATAAATATTATGCCGACAAACATTTAAAAGCTTCTGAACAATATAAACCAGGCGACCACGTCTGGGTTACTTCGCATCCCATTAGTCAAAAGTAATGTAACAAAACAACTAAATGCATGCCCTGTCGCGATGGCCCCTATGTTATTTTAAAACAAAGATCTCCTACTTCTTATACCATTGCCACTAAAGAAAACCCCTTTTCTCCCTTAGGAAACTATCATATATCAACTTTGTGTCCTTACACGCAAGATGATGGTGGATGTTCTAAAGGCTTTATTCGTCCTAGAGGCAGACCCGGGAAAAGTCAGACGCCCAGCCAGCAAATATTTACGAAAGGATAAAAAAACACGAGACCAATAGAGGATTTTAGTCACCAGAAAGCATCCCGAAGGAATCCGCCCAGGAAATGCACACTGCATCTGAGGGACCAGTAATGCAATGTGAGGGGAAGAGTGTAACGCTCGAACAATACGCACTCCATCATATTTTCTCTCCTTTTCTTTTTTTTTTCTTTCAAAAGTACTGACAAGCTGAGTAAATTAGACTTTATGAGATGAGAAGAATGTTTACAGAGTTTTTGCCTACAAGGCATCTGAGCTAAGCCGTAATTTTAAATTAACCGAGTTATTTTGTAAATAGTAACATGTAAATACGTTGTAAATATTAAATTTATTAGTCGATGAAAAGTTATCGAGTTTTAATTTGTAACTAAGATATTTTCCACCCCGGATTATAAATAATATGTTACAAATATGTATTTATATATCCATATCTGTATTTTAAGACATAGAACACGTTTAATTTTTTGTGACAGCATAGGAAGGGGAATTGGATGAATACCAGGCCTTCGTCCTCTCCTCTTTTGTTTCACCGGGCCCTGGACATTCACAGACTCATTTTAAAGCACAAAAGCATGAAATTGGCAGATATGACAATTGAAGTGAATAGGAATCGAAAAGTGTTTTTTATTTATTTTTATCTTTGAAGTATATAAATATATTATCTTGAGTTATAAGCAATTTGTCTCTTGGCGACCTTTATCGGGAGTCACTTTCGTAATTTCGGTTCAAAATGCCTACTTTGCCTGCATTTTCTGAGGGATCCTTTGCCTTTATCGAAAAATAGTATATGCTATTCGAGTTCGCAGTTTCTGAATAACAACATCGAGCAATTTTCTACGTTTTCGAATAAAAGTTATTTCAGGAATGTGTCAGAAAATAGAGAGTTTTAATTTGAGAACACAGCTTTAATATTAAACAGAAAAAAAAAATGTGAGCTGTCTTGTCTTTTTGCCGAAACTTTTGGTTTGTTTAAAAGGCCGAAAAACATGCTTTTATTTCAGACATTTTTCCATGTTTAAAGTTTGAACATTTCCATGTAAATTGAAAATATTTTTTTTCGGTCTGAATTAAATTTGTAAGTAAATTAGTTGACATTTTTTGCAAGAAAAAAAGAATACACAGATTTCTGAGTCAAAGAACTTTTAAAGGATCTGTAAAAGAGCTTTATGCAAGAAAATAGCATTTTGTAATTAACAGGGCTCGGTGATATATATATATATATATATATATCAGTGGGTATATATATATTTATATAGGTATATTTAGAAATCGAATAGCTCCTTGAGATATACCATGATATATACCCGATATTTCTTTCAAAATGTCCAGATGTTTGATATTTCCGATATTTTATATTTTATTTCAAAATTTGATATTTTCAGTGAAAACAAGGGTAAATGAATTTTTCGGCTGTTATTAAGGCTGTCGTTCTGTAGATACAGAACTTTTGCCCTGATAGGGACTTTTGCTTCCCCCCCCCCCCCCCTAAAAAAACTTTACGTTTGAAGCTGAATTTTTAGATGACTATAATTACGTCAGACAATATTACTTACGACACCCATTGAAAGATAAACTTTCTAATTTAGATAAGTTATTTACATCTTCATTTAAAATAACCTTTTCTAGTTTTGGTTTACCTCAGTTTAAAATGCACAACAGATTATGAGGTTGGAAAGGTGACAAAATTACAATTATGTTCAATTGTTTTTAATTAAAACAAATTATTTTGTATTTCAAATTGTGTTGTATTACACAATCATGGAAGACGGTAGTATTACGAGTGACGCAGCCTTAAGCCTAAAATCGTATTGTATCGTATCGTAGAATTCGTAGATGGCGGAACTCATATATACAGCTAACTCGACATCAAAGAAAACGCGAAAAGCCGCCTTTTAATAACTCAGCAGATATAGGTCCTATTGTTCTGAATTTTCTAGAACAGTCTTATATCTGCAGTCTAATCGTATACTGAAATTTTTACATTTCTACGTGCAGTATATTTTGAGATCTAAATAGCCATTTTTAAAGCGAAAACGTTGTTATGGTATGGAAGAAGGAAGTTCCTAATTTGAAAATCTCGAAAACGGTTCTAACGATTTTTTTAAAATTGATATATAATATAAATCTGATTAAGACGGGGTGAATAACACTTTTCTTTTTTCTGGGAAAACTCGTTTTATTTTTAAAAATTGCTTTTTTTTACTTTTCTCGTCTGTGATTGGTGCATAGGTTTGACGTCACTTCGTATGTAGGAGGAGTCTTAATCCATCTGCTGTGGAAACAGAATTTGCAAAGTCATGTAGGTACTCTAATAAGTTGAGTTAACAATCTGAATGTAGGCAGTAAATCTTTTTTTTTTTTTTTTTTTTTTTTAAATGTTAATTATTATGTGTTTTAAAATATTAAATGAAATTTCGATTGATATTATCTTTCTCTTTTGTTATGAAGAAATTATTATTTCATATTACTTCTTTTTGTCGAAAAAATATTTAGATTCATTTTTAAAAAGGGGGAATTTTTTTTAATTAAATGTATTCAGTATAATTGTTATTTATAATTTTTTTTCAATTTTCAAAAAAAATTATTTTTAATTCTCGCGTTTTAATAAATCGTTTATTGAATCCATAAGATTGAATCTTGTTGAATTGAATCCTAAACCACGTTTGTTTGTTTACTTGTTAACGGGCAGAAATTCGCTATAATGATGGATTCAGTGTTTAAATTCGTTGTTTTTTTATCGATTCGTCGGTGCGTAGCGACAGATATTTATTGGGGGGAGGGGGGGGGGGATTGAAAAATTTCCCAACTTGAAACGAACTAATTTTCCACTCCAATGATATCTGCAATGGATGTTTAACTTACTTGATTACTATTTGAGATCAAAATGAAGGGGAAAGAGACATCGTGTTTTTCTTTTGTAATATTAGAATAAAATGTTATTTTAAAAGAAAATTTGTGATATTTGCAGATTATGTCTGGCAGGAAACGACCTATTGCTATAACGCCAATCGGAAGACACGTGAATAATTTGTTCAGAGCACAGTATTAGCTCAAAGTGAATCATATTATCCCGACTAGTTGTTTTGAGCTTCTAAAAGTAACAATTTTCTTCATGTTCTTTTTGTTTATTTAGTAATTAAAGGTTATAGGTAAATAAGAGATAGTATAATAGCTTTTTTTGCAAAGGTAAGATACTTGTTTTAATTTAATTCTAAAGTTAATATTGTTAAAAGAGAGCTTTAAATAATTTTCTTTTGATTTTTTTTTTCATATCCTGCTTCAAAGTTCGTTTTTTACAATCATGTTGTCAAAATGTATTTTCCCTCTGAGAAAAAAAAAAAGAGCTTGATATATTTCTCTCTATTCTAAAAAAAAGTAACTACCGCTGTCACCGCCGCCGCCGGTTTTGAATTTTTTGTGACCGGAGGTCTTTCTTCGTTAATATTAAGAAAAATAGTGCATACAAAAATATGAAAATCGGTGGTTTTATACAGAAATGTTTGATAAATACGCTGATGTAGACAGTTTTCAAATCGAAGCATTATTTTAAGAGATATTTAATGCTAAAGTTGGACAAAATCGTTCCACTAAAAAAGTTTTATAGCAGCAAAAACTATACATGGCAGTGTAATCATTTTTAGATCATTTTATGCGTTAGAATTTGCCGGAGTGCAGATTGCATTAATTTTTTTATTTTGACTCATTTTTTCAGGTTTTATTTCTATTTTAAATTCAAATTTTCAGCATTTCTAGAGATATTTTTTACAGATTTCAGAAAATTGTACTAATTTAAACTGTTGCCAACTGTATAAAAAGCGCAAGCAATAATGTTTGCTTCAAATAAAAAATTTCTTTACACGTGACTATTATCAACAGGAAAAAAACTTTCAAATTAGAATTAAATAATTACGTATAAAAAGCAGAACTTATTAAAAATTACGTCATAAAAAGTATACACGTGAATTTTAAAAGAGAAAGGATATCGTAAAATAATAAATTCATTAACAGGAGAAGTCTTAGGAGAAATTACGTCATATTTACGTCACATTATAGTTATTACATAAAATGAACACAAAATAATATTGCAAAAATGTTTAAATTTAGAAATTGCGCTAGACATTTATTTAATATTTTGATAGGATATTTTCAACTATTTTTGTTAGGAAAGCGCAAATAATATTTCATTGCTAACAAAAGTACTTTCACGTGATTATTTAAAAGAGAAAGAATAGTTTGGTCAAAATTACGTTAGATTAAAAACGATTAATTTAAGGGGTCTTGTACCTTTTAAACGCTTCGAAAATTAACGAAAAACTTCAAAGTTTGAATTAGTCTATCTTCAAAGCCTTTTTATGTAGAAACATGAAATTTTGGATATTGATTAAACAGATTGTGCTTTGTAATATGCTACCATTAGAAATTTATTAACCCTTTACAGAATCTGTGTATTGTTGAAATCAAAATAGCTCTTTTTTTACCCCATAAGTCATTGCGCGCATGATATCTTGAGAAAGTATGTATGGATTAGCATGAAATTCGGTAAAGATACTAAACATATTTGTGTGTTTAAAATGACCTCCCCTTAGGCTAAAATTATTTCCTTAACCATATAAAAAAAAATATTTTCGTAAAAAAAAATAAAAATTTTGCATTTTTAATGAATAAAAATAGTCATAACTAAAAATATTACCATTATAAATACTTAAAAGTAGATCATTTTAAACACACATATTTGTTTAGTATATTTACCAAATTTCATGCCAATCCATACATACTTTCTCGAGATATCATGCGCGCAATGACTTATGGGGTAAAAAAAGAGCTATTTTGATTTCAACAATACACAAATTCTGTAAAGGGTTAATAAATTTCTGTTGGTAGTATATTACAAAGCAGAATCTGTTTTATCAATATCCAAAATTTCATGTTTATACATAAAAAGGTTTTTAAGATAGACTAATTCAAACTTTGAAGTTTTTCGTTAATTTTCGACGCGTTTAAAAGGTACAAGACCCCTTAAAGTGTCTCATTTAAAAGAACTTTCTTTTTGCTTTGTTAAAAAATACCAGGAGACAAAGACTCTGTTTACTTAATTCGTTTTATATTAGCTTATTTTGAAATGTTGTTACACGTGTCTACGTCATCCAGTTATTTTTATTTCGACGTTTTATTTGTATTTTTATTAATGTTGTACGTATTTATTTTTGTTTCGTTATTTAAAAAAAAAATTATGCCAATTTGTATAATTTGGCGAGTGGTTTGGCGATTTATATAATTTGGCGAAATGGGTCGACGGGATAATCAAGTAGTACCGCAGCGGATTTGGCGTTAAAATTCCCCAAACAAAGAGAAATGAATAGAAATTCGTTTATAGGGAGATCGCCACTGTTTTTTAAATTATAATTCAATCTTTCGAAATCTTTTTAAAGCCGATCAAATTAGCGTGCATTTAGAGCCTGCGGTGTCTGAACGGGGGTTGGCGAGCGTAGCTCGTAGGGGGCCGAGCCCCCTAGTGTTTTATATAAAAACTAAAATGTTGATATTGTCTTGCCAACCTAATTGGGTATGTTGATTTAATTGTGAAGTGGATGAGGGGGGAGGGTAATCTAAGGGCTAAAACGTCTTTCCCTTCAAAACCAGTTATTTTTTTTAGGAGATTATAGGCCACAGATTATCTTCCTACTTTGTAATGGAAGTTTGTTTACGTTACTCGCTGACTTTTAACTAGCCAAACATGTATCAAGCCCAAAACTAGCTTTTTTTGCACCAGGGGCGATATGGATTTTGGCACTCCCACCTTCCTTGCACGCAATTAAAATTTTCAACCACAGGTACCCTATGCAAAAAAAAATCGTTAAAAGATACAAATTATTTTAATAATAATGCTAGCAAGGAATATGTAAACAACGCTCTCATAGGATTAACATTAACTTGAAGGTTAGGAATCTGCAATCGTCATGAGAAGAAACTGGAATTGCTGACGTTAAACCTATGGGAGCGTACATTTAAAAATTTCTCCCTTGCATATTAACAGTTCTAATAGCTGAGATTGAATTCTAACTGGGTTAGTGTTTACTTTTTTGATTATTATTTTTTTAAAGTTACTTTCAATTTCACAGATTTGAAAAGAACGCTCCCATAAGTTTAACATGAGCTTGCGAGTATCTTGTTACTTCATATATACATACATTTTTGTATGAAACTATAAACAATCAATATCTTCATTTGGCAGACCCCCCCCCCCCCCCCCGAAGTATGGGTAGCATTGTTTTGTTTAAAGGGCATGTTTTATTCACTTTTACATAATAATATAAATTTTGCTTGAAATTTCATGAACATTCTATTTTTGGGTGTAATTCTACGTCTGGGCTGGTCTGTCAAGCTTGTAGATAAATGTATAAGTAATTTGGCAAACACATATAATTTTCAGACGTTACTTTTTCGCGAAAACGCGGAATTCCGCTTTTTCGGTAGTAAATTTTATTATCTCTGGGATCGATGCAAATATGCATTAAAATTTGTTGACATTTTTAATGGGGGAGGGGGGGATTAGCGAGAGTGGACGTAATACAACAAAAACGCGAGTACGAACCACGCCAAATTGAGAAATTTCTTAAACCGATCGCAGGATAATGCAAACTTCTTCAAAGAATCGTGGGAAAAAATGCGACTTCTTCCAAAGGATCACTGGAAAAACGTGATTTTCGTCAAAGGATTGCAGAAAAAGGTGTATTTTGTCAAAGGATCATGTAAAATATGCGAATTTCGGTGAAAGATCGTGCAAAATGCGTGAATTTTGGCGAAAGATGTGTAATAGCGAATTTCTTTGAAAGGTCATGGAAAAAACGCGAAATTCGTCGAAGGATCCCGAAAAAAGAATGTGAATTTCATCAAAGAATCGCGAAAAAATGCGATTTTTGTCGGATGATAAAGAAACGTGAATTTTGTTAAAAGATCGTGGAAAATGCGTAAATTTTTGCGAAAGATCGTGGAAAATGCGTGAATTTTTGTGAAAGATTGTGGAAAATGCACGAATTTTGGCAAAAAATCGTAGAAAATGTGCAAATTTTTGCGAAAGATCGCGGGAAATGCGCGATCTTTGGCGAAAGATCATGGAAAATGCGCGATTTTTGATGAAATATCACGGTGAATTTCTTCAAAAGATTGCAGAAAAACATGATTTTGGTGAAAGATCGTGGGAAAAAAACACGAATTTCTTTGAAAGATTTCAGAAAAACGCGATTTTCGTCAAGTGGTCGGGGTGCTGCGGAAAAATATGAATTTCGTCAAAATTCCATGAGGCCGTGAAAGTTCAGCTTTTTTTTTTTTGCTGAGCCTGTACCATGTCTGAATTTTGGATTACCAGCCTTAGCATAGAAAGTGATTGCATGCCAAAACGGCACCGATGGCCTAGGTACAGAAGAAAAGTTCTATTTTTTTTCTTATTATTTACCTGTAAAATTACATAATATTGGATTATACATAAAATTAAAAAGTATTGAATAAACCATAAACAATCCAAGTCTCTTAAAACTGAAGAACATTGCGTTTTCGATAACGGTTACATCGATGAGAAACGTCATCTTTTGCTTTGTTGAAGAACCGGGGGGGGGGGGATATGACCTTCTAAAGATAAAGAAAGGGTCAGTACTTAAAAAAAATGAGTATGACTTGTAGAAACAGTGAAGTTTGGATGTATGGTACTGTAATGTCTTGTAGTAAAACATAAATCTAAACTTTAAATGCATTTTTTGGAAAAGTTATTTTCGGTGAAAATTCCATATGCAAAACATGATTTCTAAAAAAGTTATTGGAATATCATTATGAAATTTAAAATAGGTTTAAATTTAGAAGAAATATTTTTTGCCTTATGGGTGTTTTTGTGGAATGATATGAATGACATGGCGTAGAAAGTGATCGTGTACCAAATCTCCATAGCAGAAACTGTGCAGCACGGCAGCAGCGCTGCAGATTATTTTAGACCTTGCAGATCAATCTACCAGCTTAAAAATAAATATTGAGCTTTAAAAAATCACAAATTTACTTTGTTTTAGGAGTTATTGTGTTTGTTATTAATTTTCTTTGTAAAATGTAAATTTTGCTTATTTTATGGGCTACTGTGAGTATTTATTATAGTAGCTTGGTTCAGCATTGTTGGGTCGCAGATAAATTTTGGTTTGCTACAGATTGATACTGAAAATTTTGCTTCTGGGTGCCAAATCATCACTGACTAGCCTAGATACAGAAGACGAGTTCTGTTTTTTTATTATTTACCTGTAAAATTGTATAATATTGAATTATACATGAAATTAAAAGGTATTGAATAAGCCACAAACAATCCAAGTCACTTAAAACTGAAGAATATGGTGTTTGTGATAACGGTCGCATCTTTGATATAAAATGTCATGCTTTGCTTTGTTAAAAAACTGGGGGGGGGGGGCAAAATATGGTCTTCTAGAGATTAAAAAAGGGTCAGTACTTTTAAAGAAATGAGTGACTTATAAAAACAGTGAAGTTTAGATGTATAATTACTGAAATTCTTGTAGTAAAACAAAAATCTAAACTTTAAATGCATTTTTTGGATAATGTAATTTTCGGTGAAAATTCCATGCACAAAACATTATTCCTCAGATAATTATTGGAATATCACTATGAAATTTAAAATATTATGTTGTTTACACTATTGTGAAGGCAATGAACTAAAGATTTAAATTTAAAATAAATATTTGTTGTTTTATGGATGTTTTTGTGGGATGACATTGATGAATTTTATGAAAATTAACATGTAAACAAGTACATTATGCTATAAGTTTTGAAACATTTAAAACATTTTTTAGATTTTAGTTCATTGCCTTCACCAATGTCATAAATATGAAATGTACAAAGGAAACTAACATACAATAAAATTTTCGGTACTTTTCGGTTAGCTGGGTGCCAGTGTTATAAATACATGGATATACATACATATATATGTATATATACATATATTGTATATATATATATATCTGTATATACATATCGATGTATATATAACACTGCCGCCCGACTAACCGAAAAGTACCAAATTTTCTTTAGAGCATTTTGGGCCAAATTTCACTAAATTTTACTATAAATTCCTTCATTAACCAAAATTTTATTAATGAAGAAAATATTTTTTGCTCTTTTTCTCATTTTCTAGTCATAATCTTTATAAAAATACGCTTAAAAAATAATTAAATAGCTCAATTACTCTGTTCATAGTCAGACACCTGAAATGTTGGATAAAAAAGTGTCTGTTAGATAAGTTATTTCTATTATGTTTATGACCAGGGATGGAGAATTTCTAGAAAATCGTACCAGCCAAGGATTTATTTCAATAGCCAGTAAAATGCAATGTACAGTTAAAAAATTTTATGACAAAATTACGCAACTCAAAATAGTTGGTTACTATTACTGTCAGAGACCTGGTGCTTGAACCGGAGCCGGAGCGCTCCGGAGCTGTATTTTCCCTGGAGCTAGAGCTCTAAAATTTACTCTGCTCCAGGGCTCCTTTAGTTTATTATTATTTTTTTTATTTTTTTTTTCAGTCTTTTAAATGTCCAGGTTTAAAATATTTTAATTACATCATTATTCAGTATTTTAATTATATCATTTTTTAAGGTTTTTTTTTAAATTAAAGATGCAAAACTTCTCACCAAAATATTGTAACACTACTTCAGTTCTACTTGAGCTAAGTGGCAACACTATTTGAAAACAAATATGACTGCCTGTTGTTTAGATGTGTAGTTGTACAATTTTGATTGTTTGAAAAGCGTAGAAGAAATTTAAGATTTTTGTGTTTAAAATTCCACCAAACTTTCTATTTTAAAAGCAAAAGCTAAAAGATGCAATATTCTCTGAACAAGCATTTCAAGTTTGTTGAGAAGAAAAATGCATTTTGTCAGATCTTTAATGAAGATAAAGAAAGAAAGAATTTGTAAGCAAAAAATTAAATGTGTAAATTAAAATCTGCAACTCAGAAGTGCGAAGTCGGTGCCGAGTTGGAGCAGTTCCTGGAGCCTGAGCCACAGTATTTTATCTCGGAGCAGAGCTGGAGCATCAAAAATTTTCCAGCTCCAGGTCACTGATTACTGTAATGCATTTTCGTATATTTCTTTCCTATAAAATTGAGAAATATAAACAAGAGATGAAAGTTTAATATAAAATAGAATTTTGTACCATGTTTACATCACAGTAATTAGGAAAGTTGAAAAATATAGCTAACTACTTATTAAAAAAACATTTTCGGCATACCTGTATAGTTTGCAGTTTTCAATAACTACCTAAAAATTCACTCATATTGTCAGAAAATTCACTCGTCAGTGGCTAGTAAAATGATGCATTTTCCTACCCCTGAGCATGATATTGTTATTTTATTTTGATGTCATAAACACACTTCTCAGACTTATGGCAAATTATTTCACAAGATAATTCACTGATGATCTAGCAACCAATTTTTTTATCATTTGTACCTTTTGAACAATGTAAAATCACTACATGAATCGTGATTCTTGTTAGTCCAGACATAATGCCTTAGAATAATCACATATATGGCATTCAAAAGTAGGTATAGGTACATTATCAGAAATTTTATTAAAGGAAGCATTCATGTGTATTTTAATAGAAACTAGAACTTTGTTAGATATAATCAGTTATTGTTAAAGTTTCATCGGAGCTTGAGCAAAGCATAGGTTTGCATTAAGCCTAACCAAAGAAACCAAAATCAAGCTCAAATTGTTATTTTCGAGTGCTGGGTACAAAATGTATGAATTTCCTTAAATCACAGTTTATTTCAAGGAAAAATTGTTATTTAGTGAAAATTAACACATCATTTAAATTCATCTATGAAGTTAAATGTTAAAATGAGTTTCATTACTTACGTTCCACGTAGTGCAGATAATAGATGTTTGCAGATTATGCGTTTTGTGGAGTTCACAGAGTTTACTGTATTTCACTTTATTATAAGCATTCATTATGATTTCTAGTCCATTATTAAATTGTTGCTCAAGAAAATCTAAACATTTATATCCCATTTATGTTTATTTCTGCATTTGAATCACTTTCAGCATCAGCATGATATTGTGTTATTTTATTTTTCTGACATAAACACACTGCTCAGATTTATGTCAAATTATTTCGCAAGAAAATTTACTGGCTGTCTAGCATCCAATTTTTTTATCATTTTTACCATTTGAACAGTTGAAAGCGCTACATGAATCATGATTTTTGTTATTCCAGACATATTTTCTTGGAATAATCATGTATATCAAGCAAAAGTAGGTATAAATACATTAGCAATAATTTTACTGAAGGAAATATTCCTGTGTATTGTAAAATAAACAAAAACTTTATTGAGATAAAATAAGTTATTGTTAAAGTTTCATTGATGCTTGAGCAAAGCATACGTTTGCATTAAGCATAACCAAACAAACGTCAATGCTTAGCTCAAATTATTATTTTCAAATGCACAGTACAAAACTCATCAATTTCAATATATTTCATACAATGTTGAAAAAATTTAAGACTTTTTGTGTATTGCAATGCAAAAGTTCAAGCAATTAACAATATAAAGCAGAAACGAAGTATCTTTATAATAACTGTGTGCTTTTCATAGAAACATGCAAAAAAGAAACGTAAAATCTTAAAAACATGGAACGCTTAAATTTACAAATGTCGCTTGTTTTACACTTACTGATTGAAATTTTGGCTAAAACGGTTTCAGTTAGATAAATTATTTTTCTATTTTCATGGTTTTTAAAAAGTTCAAATTTTAAAAGATTTCTTTAACTCGATTTTAGTTAATGAAATCTTGGAATATGCATACACAAATTGTTTTCATAAATTCTTGTAACACTTTGATTTGTTTTATTTATTTATGGTTGTTTAATAAACTAAAGGTGGATCTTAATGTGAAAAAGTTTTTACATGTCTTTATAAAAAAAATAAGAATTTTTCATATCAATTTCAACATATCTCATACAATGTTGAAAATTTTTAAGACTTTTGGTGTATTCCAGCGCAAGAGTTCAAAATATTAAGAATATAAAGCAAAAATGAAGTATCTTTATAAAAACTGTCTACTTTTTCATAGAAACATGGAAAAAGGAAATATAAATTCTTAAAAATATGGAATGCTTAAATTTCCAAATATTGATTGTTTTTCACTATATTATTGAAATGTTGGCTAAAACAGTTTCAGTTAGATAACTTATTTCTATTTGAATCATGTTTATGAGTAACCTATAGTGTTAAATAGTTCAAATTTTAAAAGATTTCTTTAACTTGATTTTAGTTAATGAAATCTTGGAATAATGCACACACATTGCTTTCATAAATTCTTGGACACTTTGATTCGTTTTAATTTTTTTATAGCTGTATAATAAACCTAAGGTGGATCATAATGTGAAAAAGTTTTATTTTACATGTACACAAAAAAATATATGTCGTCAATTTTAGCATATTTCATACCATGTTGAAAAATGTTAACTCTTTTGGTGTATTACATTGCAATAGTTCAAAACATTAAAAATATAAAGTAAAAATGAAATTCTTTTATAATAACTGTCTGCGTTTTCATAGAAACATGTGAAAAGGAAACATAAAATCTTAACAACATGGAACGCTTAAATTTCCAAATATCGCTTATTTCACACTTGATACTTGAAATGTTGGCTAAAACAGTTTCAGTTAGATAAATTATTTCTATTTGTATCATATTTATGAGTAACCTATAGTGTTAAAAATTTCAAATTTTAAAAGATTTCTTTAACATGATTTTAGTTACTGAAATCTTTGAATATGCACACACAAATTGTTTTCATAAATTCTTGTGACACTTTGATTCGTTTTAGATGGAGGATTGTAAAGGTCAATAGAAATCACGACTATGAATTTATTGCATTGGTCTTTAATTTTTTTTTTGTGGTTTTATCTTTTTATCACTAACCTATAAAAAAGTAATGATATCAATACAAAAACCCTTAACGGGTTAAAAGTTTGTGACGCAGCACTTTATCTTTAGCTCTAAGAATTTTAAATTTGGAACTTAAAAATAATGATATCAAATTTTGAGTGACGCAATGCTATTAATTTACCTATACATATATGTATCAAAATTTATTCATTGATGCTTTATCATTTACATCTCATAAATTCGAATTATGAATTTTAAAAGATATGATATGAAAATTTAAGTGACGCCTTGATGTTGCTTAAAACGATTAGTTTTAAAATTCAATTTAAATTTTCTTTTGGCTAAATACATTTACACATCTAAACAATACTTTTCATTTTCCATTGCACTGTTGAATATATTACTTTCACTGAATCTATATAATGCACTGAATTGTATTCATTTGAATAAATTGATTTATCTTTTGTGCCACGCTATCCAAAAATCAAAAGTAAAATTTATGTAAATAGTTTTTTGCGTCATTGTATCCAAACTAAGTTAAATGTATGCAAATGGATAATATGACGAAAAAACTATTTCATAGATTTTACTTTTGATTTTTGGATAGCGTGGCACAAAAGATAAATCAATTTATTCAAATGAATACAATTCAGTGCATTATATAGATTCAGTGAAAGTAATATATTCAACAGTGCATTGGAAAATGAAAAGTATTGTTTAGATGTGTAAATGTATTTAGCCAAAAGAAAATTTAAATTGAATTTTAAAACTAATCGTTTTAAGCAACATCAAGGCGTCACTTAAATTTTCATATCATATCTTTTAAAATTCATAATTCGAATTTATGAGATGTAAATGATAAAGCATCAATGAATAAATTTTGATACATATATGTATAGGTAAATTAATAGCATTGCGTCACTCAAAATTTGATATCATTATTTTTAAGTTCCAAATTTAAAATTCTTAGAGCTAAAGATAAAGTGCTGCGTCACAAACTTTTAACCCGTTAAGGGTTTTTGTATTGATGTATTATACAACAAAATTTTCTTAATACTAAATCTTACAGCTTTTTTTAAAAGCAAATTGTGTCTGCTTTCATTTAGTTGATCTACTATTTTGTTACTTAAGAGAAGCAAAAAGAAAACACACACACACACACATTTAGAATAATATTTTATTAAGTTTTCATGCTAACTGCAATATATTTTAATTTCTAATTTATGTTAAGTCTGAAAATATTTATAATTATCAATAAGTTGAATATTTTGAAAATATCTGATGAATATAAAAAAAATATCGGATATTTTTTATATTTTTGAAAAAATCATGATATTTACGAACCCTGGTAATTGAAAAACTATGCTCTCTTTCTATTTTTTAATATTAAACAAGCGCTCCAACCCTCCAAAGCAGAGGAAAAACTCTTTCCAAATCTTTCCCACTGCGATTTCGACCGCCTTGAAGCACTCGGAAAAAAAGCAACCCACTCCGACCGGCGAAATTTCGACTCTACTACACCAGAATAGCAAATAATCGCAAAAAGGCGGCTCTTTTCGACCGGTTTCAGCAATCCAACCACACCAGAATCGATCTCCTGAGTCGACTCACTTGATTAATGAGTCGACAATAGTGACTCGACTCACTTGCATAAGTACGGTTGGTTGGTTGTAAAGATGACGCATTTCTATTTTTCGTATAACGGAGAAGAAAATTTTTGAGCGTATGCTTGAACTATTTTGGTTTTAATTTTACCTAAAAGTAGTTTTCTGTATTATTTGTTGGATGGGAGATGGGAACAGACAAACTAAAGGTCTGCACAAGGCAAAATTTATAGGCCCTCGCCCGACCCGCCTATAGAAAAATATTCGGCCCGCCTCGGTATAGAATTTATAATTTCGGCCCGTACAATACAAATTAATCGCCTGGCCCGGTATAAAACTTAAAATTTCGGCCCAAGATCGCCTTGGCCGGTACATGAAAATTTTTGTCACGTGACTGCCCCGGCCGGAAAAAAGTTAAAATCTCGGCCTGAGCCCGTCCGGTCCCACTAAATTTCTAGAAAACATGAATTTTTACGCGATATAGTTAAAAAATGGTTCCGTACGAGGAAGTTTTGACCAAAAATATTTATTTTAGCCTTTATTTTCATGTTTATAATCTTCATATATAAAGAAGAGACCTGTGCTGCGATAATGAATATCTATTTGTATGTAAATGTTTCAGTTAACATTAATATCGTTAATAAATATTCTATGTATTGGAGAGTTAACAATCTGAAAAATTCTATATAGTAAAATCTTCTAAGACGAAATTGCTTAAGAAAGAAAAAATATACGTTATAGACAAGTTTCCTTCTTAGCAGGTCTTTGCGAGAACGATTTCAATTATTTATAGCATACATTTTCATGGGAACAATTTTCATTGCCCATTTTATGTTAGAAGACGGATTAAAACGTTGGAAGGCAATGAAGATCAATCATTTTTAATGAAATTTTGTTGCCCTCAATGACTCAATTTACCACCCATCAATTGCGATGTTTTTTGTTTGTTTGTTTTTTTCTTCAAGGTCAAATCTAAGGGAAAGGCTATGAGAGTCCCTTTTGAGTAATGAATGTTTCTATACAACAATATATTTTTTAAATATGAATACATATTAAGGGTGTGGCCGCTTACCTTCTCTTCCCCCTCCCCCTGCTAAAAAAGAAAAGAAACAAAATCCTGCTCAATAATGCAATTTTTTCTGACCCTCACGAAGTCATTTAAAACAGAAAGGCATGAAATTTGCAGACACTTACTCTTTAAGTGCCAAAAAATGGAACAATATTTGGAACAATTTTAATTCTCTTATACGTGTGATACATCTTCAATAAAAACTAATTGTTCCCTCGTGAGGACATTTCCAATAATTTCGTGTCTTGTCTGTCTTGTTAACCCCTTGAAGGGCTGTGATATCCCACTTAATTTTAATTGAGAAATGCCACATTGACACCAGAATTTTGAAATGAAAATTTTAATTTAATTAAGTACTAGAAGAAAAGCTTTTACCTATTTTGAAATAAATTCGTTTTTAAAATTCTGGTGTCATTCCATCATTTCATCATTTCAGTATTTTACGATTAGAACTCCATTACCCCTGAAATGGTTAAAAGGCGAATTTGACATTTTCTAGAAGAAAAAAAAAACTAAACATGTGTCTATACGATCCATGAAGAATGGGGGCATGCACATCCCATCCCTGTTTTCTTGATCCTGTACCCCGGGGTGCTATACAGCATACGTTCCGGTCAGGTAGTCAGCCTAACGCGGGACCCTCGGTGTTTAGTTCCCAAGATAGCTTGGTACTCATCTTATGGACCCCAAAGGGATGAAGGGTTGGGTGAACCTTGCCCAGCCATGAATCGAACTCCTTTTCTGAAAAATTCTTTGATTATAAGATAATGGGAAACTGTGTTTGATTTATTAGTATCTGAATATAATTAGCAAAATCGGTACCTGTAAATTTTATGCATTTGTGCATGAAATTTATATAAATGTTATAAAATAGCCAATTTGGAATTGTAACAAAATTAAGGTATAAAAATCATGAAGAACTGTAACCCTCCCCTTCTAAGCACCACAAATTAAACTAGTCGTTGGGGCCCACCGTAATACTTACTCAGCATGGATATGCATAATATAAAATACGAAGATAAAACATGTGCAAACTATTTATAATATGCATATCCAGTGATAGCTAAGGTTACTGGAATTGAATAGGCTTTGTCGCACTGTTACATACCAAAGTACATATCAAGTACATACCGAATTTCCAACCTCTATCTCAATTTGGTCGGTAGATAGAGTGTTTAACGCCTTGAGTGGCGGTGATATATATTATATCCCACCTAATTTTAACTAAGATTTGCACCAGAAAATTTAAAATAAGTTTTACTTTTAGAGCTTTGGTTAAAAAAAAAAAAAAAAAAAAAGCAGAAAAATTGCTCTTCCTTAATTTGAAATAAATTGTTTCAAAATTTCCGATGGTAATTCAACATTACAGAAACACAACTGCTTGCCCCTCAAAGGGTTAAAAACGTCGCTTGATGATGTCGTAAACTTTAAATGCTCTATTAGTGAGTGGAGTAAAAGAAACGTCCTTATAACTTCAAAAATGTCAAACATATTAACTAACAGTTTACTGCGTCGGATTAAGCGTCTCATTTCCAATTAAAATATATCTTTGAATTGAAATTTGAATGAAATACCTAAAAAACTAATAATAAGCTCGAAGTGGCTAGGAGTCGCCCGGTAGCTTCATCGCCCCGAGCCCTCCTTTGCCTGTTTTCGGTGTCTTTAATTTGTGTAAATTCCCTTTTAAATTTGTCCGGTTTCAATTTTTGATTTTTTTTTTTCAATCTGGCTTTTGCTAGAGAGTCTCTTACTCGGGACGTGGCTGGGGACCTAAGAATCTTGCTTCCGCAAAAGAGTCGGAGTAGAGTAGAAGAATAAAGGGCTGCGGACGAAGATGGGCCGCTCGCCGCGGTGGTTGACCCAACCGCCGACCGAGACTAATAATAAGCTAGAAGAAGGAAGGGGTAGTTCGGTAGCTTCATCTCCCTTCCCGGTTTTCGGTGTCTTTAATTTGTGTAAATTCCCTTTTAAATGTGTCCGGTTTCAATTTTTGATTCTATCAATCAAATTCCCATCTTCGTCCGCAGCCCTTTATTCTTCTACTCTAGTCCCACTCTTTTGCGGAAGCAACATTCTTAGGTCCCCAGCCACGTCCCGAATGAAAGACTCTCTAGCGAAAGCCAGATTGAAAAAAAAAAAAAAAATAAATAAATAAATAAAAATAAAAAATTGAAACATCGAAGAGTCTGGAAAATATTATTACAAATATCTCGGCAACTAATCATCCGATCGACTTCCTTCTTTGTGCAAAATTTATGTTTTTTTTTATTGTACTTTATATTCAGTCCTTAAAATAAACAATTTCGAAAATTTTTACATTTACCTTTTATCAGAACGAATATTTCGAGAGTCCGAAAGAAATAGTTTCGTATAATCGAGGTTAATGAAATTCAATAGGCTTCTTCTCATTCTTACATACTAAGTACATACCAAATTTCAAGTCCCTATCTCAATTTGTTCGGGAGAAAGAGCGGTTTACAGACACACACACACACAGACAGACGGACGGCAATTTTTTTTTTTTCTAAAAATATGTTTTTCGGAATCTCCAGGCTCTGAAACGTGTAAATCCGTCAAAAAAATATTTTTCGATTTTTAAAACGATTACAAGACTTACTCTATATTATGTATGATGGGTAAGTAAAAGGAAGAAAAGAAAGACAAGTGATATTTTTTCTTAATAGATGGGATGGACTTGGACCTAATTATCAGGACTCGCAGAGTTCCTAAAACTTTCGCAGATTGTTGCCAGAATTTTTAATAAAAAATTCATTATGGTAGATTCCTTTAACATCTATAATAGAATGGTGCAATAAAGAATATCGTTTTAAAATAGGGGTAAGAAAGTGCGAAAATCTTAGGAACACTGCGGGCTCTGGATTATTTTTATAGCCGATAAAATATCTTTGAGGAATTAAGCTTGTGAATATTTTTTAAAGCCTGTATTATTTATTCTGTTGATAAACTCTCTTTACAAATGTTACTTTTTATTTTAATAATTTCAAAACATTTTAGAAATTAAGAAAATTTGGGAATTCATTGAAGGATTTAAAACTATATATCAAATTAGCAAATAAAGCCTTTGTGCAACAATATTAAAAAGCAGAAAAACCAACGTTTAAAATGCACAAATAATATATGAAAAGCAGCAAACAGCTGTTTCGAATCTACTAGCGAGATTCTTCTTCAGTGCAAAAGGAACAGCGTGCTAGAAAAAGCAAGGCTGAGCCAGCCTTGCTTTTTCTAGCACGCTGTTCCTTTTGCACTGAAGAAGAATCTCGCTAGTAGATTCGAAACAGCTGTTTGCTGCTTTTCATATATTATTTGTGCATTTTAAACGTTGGTTTTTCTGCTTTTTAATATATATCAAATTATTAAAACCGAGATTTAAATGAATTTATTAAAATCACTGGCACAATTTTACAGCAAATTTAGTTAAAGGTAATTTTTAAAGTTTTTTTTTTCTCCCCTCCATAAAATGTCTACTAAAAAAATCAGTGGAGCCAACTGATATGGTCCCGTGGGGCACAAGTGCATCCAATAATTTGATCTCTCCGCCCACCCAATTTCCATTGATTTATATTAGCCCCCGGTATGGTATGCTATTTCTTTCTCCCAGCTTATTTTGTGTCGTAGCGAAAAAATAACGTTACCTTACAGAAACCAGCCGTAAAAAAAGCAGTACTATTAAATACTCTATAGCAATTTTTTTTAACTTCTAAGCATCGCACATTTTTATACCGTCGTATTGGGAAAAAAAAAAGTACTTTTAAATGCGATTTGTTTGAAAACTGTATCTCCATTTATTTTTGAAATATTAATTTTTTTTTTTTTTTTTTTTTTTTTTTTTTTTTTTGTAGTTTTTGGAGCTATTTGCTTAGTATTGGCAACGGAAGTACTCCATTTCTGTAGAGACAGGGCTCCCAAATGGTCCGCCAACTGAATACCAATAAATTTTAACAGAAAATTTTATGGCAGGTTTGCTCTAGAATTAACTTTCAAAGGTGGTTCCGGGGCGGTTTGTAAGAAAAATCTAAAAAGAAAATTTTTCTAAAATAATATTGGTATTCAGTTGGCGGATCATTTGGGAGCCCTGTAGAGAGTACAGAAAAAATAGTTGTGAAATAGTAATTATATATTTTTGTTGCCATTTTTTCATAACAACCGAAAGAAAATGTAATTAAAATACGTGCTATTTTGAAAAAAATATAAACGAATGATTTCTGTTAAAACATTGAGCGATTATAAACTATATTTAATTTTAAGTATCGATGTTAATGTTACAAACAAATAAAAGCCTATGAATCATCAGATAGCCCTTTTTTATTCGAGTTTCTTTAATGACGGCATCTTTTTGCTGCATTTGTGTATTATTTCGTGATAGTGACGTCCTATGGCTATTTTACTGTAGATGTTTAAGAGTGGATCATAAATGTGGAATTCTTAAGCGGATGCGAGTGACGTCATTTTGCATAAAATAAAAGTATGTGCTGTAAGTCTTAAAATTGAAATATGTTTTGTACTATTTATATATACATATATATTTTTTTTTCATGTCTTGAAATGAGTAGTTAGTATGTTTTTCTTGACATTTAGTTTTCTGCACTTTCAATAGTTACCAATTTTTATTTTATTTATAATAAATATTAATATATTTATAAGGAAGAGTTTATGAGAATATAATTTAATAAAACTATTTATTAATTTATAATAATTTTATATTTTGGGTAGAAAAATGTAATTTAACTTCGAATAACCACCGCTTCTCCGCCACCTATCTCTCCACACAGACACGCTCTAAGGGGAAAAATTGTGTGTGTTATATTACTAAAAAAAATTTTGAGCCCACCCAATATTTTTCCAAAGTTGGCGCCACTGAAAAAAATGGTATAGAGATCGAAGATATACAAGATGTCACAAAAAGATCTGTACAACTTCAAAATATTATTTTAAAATAAGTGGGTATGTGTGATCACAAATCACACAGAAGTATATGTTTCAAAATAGAATAAGGAAAGATGTCCTAAAGTTTTTATGAAAAGTAAAGGAAATGTATTTATGGAAATTGATTTTAATATGTATAGAAACAAGATAGAGAATTTTTAAAGGAAAAAAAAGATCTCATTATTTTTTTATATTTTTTATATATTAATGTAATAACAGATAAGAAAAATGTCTATACTCTAGTGGTTACTACAATAGTAATGCCTGAAATACTGGTATAAGATGAAAATTGTATGTGTTATTTTACTAAAAAAAAAATTTGAGCCCAGCCAATATTTTTCAAAAGTTGGCGCCACTTCAAAAAATAGTATAGAGATAGAAGATATACAAGGTGTCGCATAAAGATCTGTACAACTTCAAAATTTTATTTTAAAATAAGTGGGCATGTGTGATCACAAATCGCAGAGAGGGATTCCTTTCAAAACACTTTTTCCTTTTGCAAAATCTGTTAGTTCCACAATTCGCAACCAGGGGACGCACTTTATTCTAAAAAAACTTATATATCCGAACGAAACTCCGTTTTACAACCTATCAGTAGATGTATTAGTCGAGGGGATCGGGCCCACAGCACCCGACATATGTAGGTGCCCCTGGCTATAAAAAGTGGAACTAAAATATGTAAGGCTATGGTGCATAATATGAAAGAGTTGTCAATGGTCTGGGCAGTGCTATGTCATGTGAGAAGTGTCGGCAAAAGTAAGAAAAATGCCCCGGGAGAAAAGGAGGGAGGTTAGAAAATTTGCTTAAAATACAGAAGTTAGAGCCCGGGGGATAAATATACAGTGGGTTGCCAAATTATTAGGAACAGTCAAATTTTTTGCTAGTTTTATACTTTGGGTCCACTTGACTTCTGCTCTAAATGGTTTAAGTGTTGCAAAAATGCATTTTACCGTTGTCAACATCTCTATAATTCAACATTTAAGTACTTTTGGTATGTTAAAGTGTTTGTTTGCTTTCTATAAATATTTTAATAACGAGTCTGACGCTGAGTCTTTTACACGCGCAATAGTGGAAGACGCTTTTCTTTAATTTAAACAATATTCTTTGGGTTTTTTTGGAAAAGTTAAGAATTATATGTGAGTATTATCTTTCTTTTATTGATTAAATATTTGTTTCTTGCGAAATTATTTACGATTTTAATTTATTTTTTTTATTTTTATCGATTTCAGTATGGGTCGAGGGGTTGATTTGTCCCCTAGAAAAAAATCTGAGGTAAAAACTCTTCTTCTGCATAAGAGTCATTCCCAAAGGAAGATAGCAGAACTTGCTGGGGTTTTCAAGTCAGTAGTCGACAGAATAAAAATAAATCTGAACAAAAAGCAGCCACTTTCGCCCAAACAAAAAGATAAAAGTGGAAGAAAACGCATAACAACTCCACGTACCGATAGGAAAATCCGGGATATCTGTTTAGGAAACAGAAAGAAAGGTGTGGGACTCCTTACTCAGATCGTCCAAGAATCTGGAATACCAGATTTTAATAGAACTGTGCGGCGAAGATTAGCGGAGGAGGGTTGACAGGTCCTCGTCCAGCCAAGAAACCCCGGTTGACAGAAGCGATGAAGAAGAAGCGCCTTGCCTGGGCTCGTGAACACCGCCAGAAGACAGTTGATGACTGGAGTAAGGTCAGTTTTTAAGATAATTATTATTTATGTCATTTAAAATCATTTATTTCTAAATTATTAACATATTTAATTTGTTTTCAGATGTGTTTCTCAGATGAATCAACCTTTGAGATTTTAGCCGATAAAAGCAGCTTTGTCAGGCGACGCCCAGGCGAAAAATACCGTCCTGACTGCATCGTGGAAAGTGTTAAACACCCTGATAAAATCATGGTGTGATCTGTCATAAGCGCTAAAGGGGTTGGACGCCTCTACATTGTCCTGTGAACCATGAGACAAGACCAGTACAGACAAGTTCTGGAAAATCGGCTGCTGCCGCAAATTGAAGAAAGGTTTCCAGGTGGTGAAGAGTTCATGCTTATGTATGATTCAGCGCCTTGTCATAAAGCTAGAAGCGTTACAAAGTTTTTGGCGGACCACAATATCCCAGTTTAACCTTTGCCTGGGAATTCTCCTGACATGAACCCCATAGAAAATTTATGGGAGATCAAAAGGCGGAAATTGCCAAAAATATGATTACAACCAAGGTACAACTCATCGAAAAACAAATAAATGTATAGCATCACAACGCTAAAATAAAAGAAAGTGCCAGAAATTGCATAGAAAGCATGCCGGGACGCATCGAAGACCTTCTCGAAGACAGAGGAAATGACACCAAATATTAATATTGTTTTCTTAACATTGGTAAATTGACTGTATTATATTTTTGTCGGTTTTTTTCATATATTAATACTGCGTAAATACATAAACTATAACAATAAAACCTTTTAAACTTAAAAACAGTGTTTATTTTCAAATTATATCCTAATATTGTACAAAAAGCATATACTTCATGGCTGTCCCTGATAATTTGGCAACCCACTGTAAGACTTTTTGAAATTTTTAAGATTTGTCGTGTGATCACAAGTGTTCAGCTATAAGTATACAAAATTTCAAGTCTCCAACTTAATTAGGGGCTCCGTTAGAAATAAAAATACTTAAAATACACAAGTTAGAGCCCGGAGAGGTAAGTATAAGACTTTTTCAAAATTTTATAATTTGTCGCTTGATGTGAGGTAAGCTATAAGTATGCAAAATTTCAAGTCTCCAACATATACAGCCTCTGAGAACGGGCTATGCGACAGACGGACAGACAGACAGAAGGGTGAGAAGGGTGAGACGAATAGGGTTTCGTCTGATGAACGAAACCCTAAAAATGAATAGGCCTCTAGCAAAACTAGTTAGAACAAGTGATAGAATAACACAAAAAAATTCTGTTGCCTTAGTAAACTTCAACACGAGATCCTTTTTTGTAGACGAAGAATATCAAAACGATATTCAAATTAAATTCACGAACGTTTTAGCGTGCTCACATCGTTTGATTTCGATCGACATCAACCATTCGATTTCAATCAAAATCAATCGTTCGATAATTTGTTTGAGTTTGAGTATCAGATTTTGTTTCGATAAACCACTGTACACATTGAGCTTTCTTTAGGGGATCCGCAGTTTTTCAATAACTGAAACCTTTAAAAATCATTTACGTGTTGTGCAGCGCCATCTATGACTAGAAACATACTGTAGAACAAACATTTGGGGTTATTCTTATCTATTGCTACTTTATCCTCAGTAGAAGAAAGTATTGTAATCAAACTTCTTTTCGACTTACGGTTTTCGACGGATTTACACGTTTTAGAGGTCAGAGACAAACAACATGTTTATAGAAAACCCAAACATGACCCAAAACATGTTTATAGAAAATGTCTGTCTGTCCATGTGTCCGTATGTCTGTCGCCATTGTACCATCAAAAAATGTATGAAGTTATGCATAGTATTAAACCAATTTTTTTTTAAAGTTTTTGGCTATGGCAAGCAGGTCCTTAATTAATTTGAAAAAAATGCCGGAAGGGGGGTGCTGTAATAGCAAATTTTGTGCCATTTTGAATGTTGTACCATCGAATGTTGTACCACCATTTAAAATTTAAAAGCCCCCTTTGAAGTGCCCGTTTAAAAAAAATAGAAATTTAAATTTAGAAATTAAAATTTAAACTTTTTAAAGGCTTTAGTTATTGTGTCTCAATGATTAAAATTTCTTTTGCCCCTGATAAGTTCGTTTTACCGCATCGCATCTTATAACTTTTAAAGATCGTTTTTGATACATTTCATAAGAAGACTTTTTGCTGACGTTAGCGCAACATTAAATTCTACCGACATCCCGAGGGCCAAATTTGAGCCAACGCTTTTCCCCAGGCAATCAATCATTCAGCTCGCGGACAATTACATTTAAAATACGGCCAATTTGATAGCGATGACCTCTGGCAGAAATAATGCCAAATACCTCATATTTACACCGATGCACGAGCCTCAGGAGAGAAGATTTTAACATCTAAATAACGCCCTAATATCATGCCACTTTGCTCTCCAGGGGTCGCTTTGTGATAGCCGATGTCTCGAAGTTATCTCGGAAATAAGCGAGACTCCGCTCTCAGCCCATTTGGGCCTGGTTTAAAAGGACTCATGTAATCAAAAAGAAATAAACCAGGTCCCCGTAAAAGACTGCGTCTTCCTTTACTACACGCCTATTTTGTCAGACTTCACGGCATTAACGCACCACTCCAGACTATGACTACTTGAAAACTAAGAGCTCAGAGGGAGCGATCGTATGTGGGCGCGGACCCGTCTCCGTTTCGCGCCCCTGCCTCTACCCGACCGGCGTCGACCGAACCTGGGACAGAGAACCACCTCTGATGCCGAAATTCCCTTCATATATATATATATATATATATATATATATATAATATTTATTATTATTATTACTTCGATTAATAAGATCTAATTAAAAACGAATGATCTACTTTTGAAACTATACTTGTATTCTTTCTACAATAACAAATAAAGTATACTTATAAAAGTGGGAAAATCGAAAGCATTTTAAAAGGTAAACAAACATCCACTTAAAGATTAAATAAAATGATTCTTTTTTACTTTCTTCTATCTTCAATAGAAGAAAGTATTGTAATCGAAAGTTTTTTCGTCTTCCGGTTTCCGACGCGACGGTTTAACACGTTTTAAGTGTCAGAGATCTCAAAAACATGTTTATAGAAAATATCTGTCTGTCCGTGTGTCTGTCGCCATTGTATCATCAAAAAATGTATGAAGTTATACATAGAATTAAACTATTTTTTTTAAGTTTTTGGCTATAGCAAGCAGGTCCTCCCTTAATTTTGAAAAAATCCGCCGGAATGGGGCGCTGTAATAGCGATTTTTATGCGATTTTGGATATTGTACCATCGAAAAGTGTATGAAGTTATGCATGGAATGGAACCAAAATTTTTTTTTAAGTTCCTGGCTATGGTAAGCAGGCCCTTCCTTAATTAAAAAAAAATCCGACGGAAGGGGGCGCTGTAATAGTGATTTTTTTGCCACTTTGAATATTGTACCATCGAAAAGCGTATGAAGTTATGCATAGAATTGAACCAAATTTTTTGCTTATGTTTTTGGCCATGGCAAGAAGGTCCTCCCTGAATGTGGAAAAATTACGCGGGAAAGGGGCGCTGTAATAGCAATTTTTGTCTAGTCTTCTTAATTTTTCGTAGTTTTATTGTACACCAGTGGCTCGGAGACTACTGACCAGGCCCCTACCAACCGGGGTTAACCCAGCTGAACGGGTTTGTAATTGCCTGGAAAGCAGGGCGATGCATTGTGAATACATACGCCAGATCGTCGCAGACGGCGGACCACACCGCGGTGACCAAACCAGCAAGAACCCGGGCCGACTATGCTAAGCCAAGTTGATGAGTCTAGGTTGTTTATTGCACTTTGCAAAACTATGATTGTTGCCGCACACCACGTACTTGCCATGCCAGTTGGAAAAGGACTGGATTATTTTTTATGCCTAAAAGGTGGTAAACTTCTTAGCTGTAGAAGGGGGCAATTTTGAGGGAAGATAAAAATTGAAATGGCCGAAAAGCTAAGATTTACCGCTGAAGGGATAATTTTGGGCCGAAATGCAAGGCAGACGAAACGCTTCAGGGGGAGACGGGAATAAACCCGACATCATTGCCTCGATCGTCATCCTATCTGCAGTGCCTACTACTCGTTTGTGTTTACTTTGTTATGCCGGTTCCTTAACGTTATATCCTGTTGATTGGTACCTACACATTGCTACTCAAGTTGATCTCGTAATTTAGAACCTTGATCAGATGACGAGACCTTCACCTGGCAAGGCACCTCCAGAGGTATAATTCACAGGTAACTTGGAGGACTTTGCACCCACGACGGATTTTACATGCACCAGGCGCCATTAGCGTACATGACGGAATTTTAGCCTGCAGTTATCCTGGGTCCTGTGACCAACGACTACGAGTATAATGTTCTACCAGCTTGACCACCGCTGCCCGATCTAAATGGGATTGCATGGAATTTTTGAAGCCTAATTGTTGATGCATACTTTTCCAATTAAAATGATTATTTTTTTGTACGGGGGGGGGGATAGAGAAAACAAAGAATGGGGCTCCGCAGATAGACAAATTGCACCATGTGATTTTTTTTTAATGGGGGGTACACCAGTGGCTCGTGAATCGACGGAACTTCCCATTCTGATAAGCAGACTATTCGTGATTTTAATAAATATCATGAGCGAGATTAACTCCTTTTAACTTTGATTCATTGACTGAAGCAGAAATTTAAGAGGAAAATCAAAGTTGATATAGTATTGAACTAATAAAAGTGAAATATTCACATCTGTAACAACATTCTGATACTAAAATATGTGAGGTAAAAGAAAGTTTTGGGATTGGCACATTCAACTAGTTTTCAGCATAAAAACATTATTTAGATAAAAAGCATCTTTAGTTTTTTCTTTTTCTTTTTTTTTCTTTTTTTTTTTTAACTAACAAATATTATATTTTAACATCGGTATAGTTCTAGATAATTTCTAAATGCAGATTTCTTTGTAAAGTATCTACATAGCACTATCAATAAATTTTAATAGGAAATTCTTCTTAATATGAAATTTTTCTATTGCAATCTATAAATTTCTATATAAATTGTTCTAAAGAAAATTTTGTATAGCAATCTATATAGATTTCTACGTAATTAAAAAATAATAATTCTGTATAAACTATTGATTCTTACGCAAAATTTTTATATAGAGCAAGTTTTATTGCAAATGTCTCCATCAGATACTCTTCGACGAAAATTATATAAATGGGCGGTGCTTCAGAACTTTCCTTTCACTTTGGTCATGATTACAAGCTTCATTAGAAATGCTTAATGTCGAGAGTTCTCATAAAATGTCCCAAAAATGAGGTTTTTACGAATGTCGATACATATCCCTGAATGTTTTAATAGTAAAATCTTTTAAAACAAGATTGGTCAATATAAAGAAAATATTAAAAAGTAAAGCATTAAAAAATCAAGTTTTTTTAAAACAGCAAAATTATTAAATGGTATTGCTTAGAAAACTATTTTTATATAATAATGTTTTAAAGTAATGCAAAAAGTCGTTTGAATGCTTTCTTTTAAAAACTAATTTTAAGTTGTATTCGTGAATATCGTCAGATGTTGTAAATTTGGCGTACGACATTTAGACAACATTTGAAATATTGACCAATATTGGGTAAGAAATTTTCCGATATATTTGTGTTACCTGGCGTGTGTTGTAAATCTCCAGGGCTTAGTCGAAATCTTACAAGAACACAAAAAAATTACATAAAGTACAGCATTATTTTTTTTAATTATGGAGTCACTTTTGAGCTACCTTGTATTTTGTTCGTATAAAATAAGTTAAGAGAGTCCCATGTAAGCACTTGTTGTCTAAGAACCTACCAATTAACTAATTAATGAACACAGTATGTACCAACGCGTACATACATGACCGGGAAATTTATCCCACACCAGTAATGTTTGAAGACTTAGTTATTTATCTGTTATGTGTGTATTAAAGGATTTGATACGCAAAATAATTTTCCCTAACAGAATCATTATTAACAACACTGTTATCCCTTGGCCAGACCAAGCTAAGTATCTTGGGGTCATTCTGGACCGCCGCCTAACCTGGAAAAAGCACACTTTCTCCATCAGAGGTAAAGTCGCCGGAGCCTTTAACTCTATAAAACCTCTCCTTAACAGTAAAACCTTGTCTGTTCACAATAAATTAATCCTCTATAATTCATGCATCCTTCCCATCATCACCTATGCCAGTCCGGTCTGGGGCTTCACTTGTAAGACCACTATGGACAACCTTAGTCGCTTGCACAATTCCAACCTGAGTACTGTCCGTAACGCATCTCGTTACCTTCGCAACTCCACGGTCCGTAGAGACCTTAAAACTACTACATTACGTAAACGCATAAACGACTTAGCCAAAAAATTTTATGAAAAAATTTTTGACCTCCCTAATGAAATTGTAGCGGAGCTACCGGATTATGACGCTTTTGAGCCCCACCATCGGAAACGGCCCAGGTTTTCAATAATTATGGACACTCAGTAACATCTGAGTTCTCCTCGCTAATTTTGCCTTCTCTTTTTTTTTTTTTTTTTTTTTTTTCTTTTTATTTACTTTTCTTAAAAAAAAAAAATTCTCTATATACATAGAGACCATAAAAACAGAAAAACTTAAAAAATAAAATGTATGGCCCTGAATTGTCCCTTTTTTTTTGGTTGGATGTTGTGGTCTTGCCACCCTAGCTTTTCTTGCCCTTGCTTGGTGAGTGTTTCACTGAACAGTACTAACTTTAACTTTCAAATATCCATATAGTAGTTCTACAACTACAGTTAGACTTTAATTACTTTAAGACTCATGTAAATTTTCTTAAGATTTATTGTTAACTTACTTTCTTCTTAAGTTTTTACTTAAATTTATTTTTATTCCTTAATTTTCTTTTTTTTTCTCTTGTAAACTTCTATATTCTTATAGTAGCATTGCTACAGTTTAACTTTATCCCAATGGCTCATTAAAACATAAGACATTCTAATTTCCTAGTCTGGGTGTTAAGCTGATAACAGCTAGGAAACCCCTCAATGCTGATTACCTGTACAGTACCTGTTCAGGATTTGATACGACTTTACCTTTTATTGTAAACTTTCGTATCTGACTGTGTTATAATTGTGTTAATCGAATGTATGGTCTCTGCTCTGAATTTAGTCGTTTTTTTTTTACGGGCTTCCTTTGGTAGCTTTTTCGCCTGTCCTGGACATATTTGTGGATCATATGGAACATTTTTTTTCCCCTACTAGTTATACTAACATTTTTTTTTATTAAAAATTGTCTATCTTTTTAGCTTTTACTCTCTCTTTTTCGTGGCTACTAGCCGCGTTTAAACGCTCTTTTTTCTAAGGCTCCCATTGCATTGTAACACGATTTACTCTTAGCCTGGATGTAAAGTTGCCAAGCAACTAGGGAATCCATACACCAGCTTTATTGTTCCATTCCGACTTGATACATCGGATATCAGTCGTCATCATCAGACTCGCGTTGGAGCTCTGTTATGAGGTGGTCATGTGAGGTGATTGCTCCATCGCATGTTATATTTTTCGCAGTGTGAATGGCAGGTGGGGCGGTTCGTTAGAATAGTTTTCGCTCGCTATTTAGTGCTGCATTATGACGGATACTGATGATCAAGACTATTATATCAAGGAAGTTATCGACAAAATATGTAATGGAACGTTAAACAGTAATTTCAAAGACCAATTTGATAGATTTTCTTCGAACTTTGAGGACTATTCTAAGACTATACTGGGTGATTTTTACACCTTCGTAGACCAATATATCTTGGACATTAAGGCTAAAGCTGGATATTCTGACTCTGCCTCTGAACAGGAAGAGGTAAGAAAAATTTGCCATGATGTTTTTACTTTGCTTGGGGAGCCAACCCATGATAATTTGTTAAATTCTGCTATCTTTGGTTTTTTCTGCTCTATTAAGTATAAGAAAACTCCAAATTTTTTTCTCACTAACACTAATATTAAAAAAGAAATTTTCAACGCTGTTAAGAAAGGAGTTAAACGACCTATTTCGGAGGAGAGTTCTCCTATCCCACTTAGTAATAAATATAAAAATATCGCTAGCGAAGTTAACCTAACTGAAAATGTGGATATGGATGAATCAAATGTTAGTGAAAATACACAGGATACTGTCAAAGTTAAAAAATCTGTTAACCCTTTCTACGTCGAAGTCGACAGCAATTGGGCGACGGTTGCCCATGAAATTACGGAGTTAAACTCAGAAAAACCCAAAATAACGCTAAAAGGCGAACGTATTGTTATACAATGTAACTCTGATATGGACTTTAAATCTACTCAGAAATGGCTAGACCAAAACAAAAAGAAATATACCACTCTTGATCCTAAAGAACTTCGACCCCAAAAAATATGCATTAGGGGCCTCCCCTGTTACACCGATACTAAAATTATTGAAGATAGTCTCAGGGAGCATGGTTTCGCAGTCACTAGGGCTGCCATGCTTAAAAATCGTAAAACTGGCCAACCAATGCCGATATACATGGTAAATGTTATACCTCGTAAGAACTTTGAAGAAATTTACCAAATTAACAATATACATTATATTTCTGTTAAGATTGAAGCTTTTACTAGCAAAAATCGTGTAAAACAATGTTACAAATGTCAAGGTTACGGTCACGCATCAGAAGTGTGTGGCTTCGATGCTAAATGTACAAAATGCGGAGATCTACATTTAAGTACAGATTGTCACCACAGGGTGTGTATTAAACCCACTTGTGTCAATTGTGGACTCGGGCACCCAGCGAATTTCCGCGGTTGTCCAAAAAATCCCTATAGATTAGAAAATAAACAAAACCGTAAAACAAGTAATAGCGTCAGCAATCTATCCCAAGAAACCTAAATCTTAGCGGATATATTTAAGAATTATAATTATATCAAAAATACTAAAGACTCTGAACCCTCAACTAGTAATGTAGAATTAAACTCTGATAACAATGATAGTACTACCGCAAACACCCATTCCTCCCCTACTATTGAAAATTCTAATGCTCCTACTAATTACACCAATGATATTAAAGACATTCTTAATACTTTCAACGAAGTTAAACAAATCTTTCAAATCACTAAATTCCTAAAATGTATAAAAAACATCTCAACTCAGACTAAGAAACTCGATAATCCGATGCAAAAATTGATGGTTATATTAACTGAATTTGATAAACTTGCAAGTCATATCAACATTAACGAAGATTAAGCTCTTCATTTGATAAACTTTTTTCCCTTCTTTTTGTTTGTGTTGTTTGTTTATTAAAAAAAAAACTTTTATTCTAGTATCTCATGATATTACTCTTATTTCTTTCATTCCCATGTTTAATTCACTTCAAATTATTAGACTGGGTGGACGCCGTCCTCTTGCTGTCGTTTGATCCCCTCGGCTTTTGCATTTATCTGTTTTTTTAGTTTGAACTCTCCTCACTGTAGCTTTTTATTACATTTTTATTCTTTTTTACTTATAGTAATTTAAATTCTCTTGTAATTATGTATATATTTAGTTTTGTTTCTTTTCTTCACTGTGTTAAACTTTTTTACTTATCAAGCTATATTAAATGTATGGTCTCTGAATTGAGTCTTTTTTTTTTACGGGGCTTCCTTTGGTAGCTTTTTCGCCTGTCCTGGACATATATGTGGATCATATGGAACATTTTTTTCCCTACTAGTTATACTAACAATTTTTCTATTAAAAATTTTCTATCTTTTTAGCTTTTACTCTCTATTTTTCGTGGCTACTAGCCGCGTTTAAACGCTCTTTTTTCTAAGGCTCCCATTGCATTGTAACACGATTTACTCTTAGCCTGGATGTAAAGTTGCCAAGCAACTAGGGAATCCATACACCAGCTTTATTGTTCCATTGTTCCACGACTTGATAGATGGCAATTCTTGTACAGCAGAAGACGCTGCGGGTTCTTCTGCTAAGTAAAGTAGCGGATGGGGCAGCTTAATGCAGCAATGTTGAAGAAGGACCTGCGTAATAGAAGACGGGAGAAGGGAAATCTTACTAGCGTCTCATTCCTAGATGGTTCCCTACAGAAGAACGAAAAGTGGGACAGTCCACTTTATGAATGGGTTGGTACGCAAGATTGGTGTGGAGCCATCGAGGTTTGTTTCAAAAAAATTTTTAAGCAAATACACTGCAAGTGAACCGTGGCGTTGTGGTACGTCGTTTGTCTCGAGTTAAGTAGATCATTAGTTCGAATCCAAGCGCGCGGAAACGTGAAAATGATGTGTCTTTTCACTTTTCCATATTTAAATTATAAAAAAAAGTACGATTGAAAAAAATAGTTTCTATTTTTTTTTTTTTTTAAACTAAGTTCAAACATCATTTTAATATTTAAAAAATCATTGAGAATTTATAATAATGATTCATAAATCATTTATTTTGTTTGTAAAAAATAGTTTGAAAGAAAAAATACAATTTCTATTTTTATAAATTTAAGTATGTTATATATTTCTCGTCAAGGGGACGTTCTCAAACAAATAATAAATTCCCGATTTGACATCAGCGTTACGCTGGTATACGCAATTTGCAAAAAAAAACTTAAAAAACGATTTTTTTTTTTTTTTAATGATTGAGCGCAGGAGTATCGTGCAGCGTCTAACGATATTATCTGAAGTTTTGGAAAAGAGTGCAGCCCTCTTTTGACAGAAATAAGAACCAAAATGCTTTTACTTCAACGTTGATGATCTATTATCAATTCCTTTTAAAAAATGATTTAATGCATAATTTCAGTCCCTAAAACTTTGTTTACAAAGAAAAGAAACATATGTTTTATAATGTTTACACTAGAACCAAAATATTATGTCGTAATTTAAAAAAATATATAAATGAAAAGCATATTTTTTTCTTAAATAATGATTCTGGCATAAACAACAATACCAAAATGCTATGCTGTGATTTAAATGTACAAAAAATAAATGAAAAGTACAAAATTATTTTTTTTAATATATGTATTTTGATTTTAATAATTATATGGCGTTAAAAATTAAATTTTATAAAATATTTTAATAAGTTCTTATATAATAATTTCTAATTTTTTTATTGAAAATTCTGTTAATTGAAACTCTCTAAAATTAAAATTGGTTTTCTTTTTTTAATGGAATTAAAAATCCATCTTCAAAACAATCCTGCAATGCTTGTTTAGATTTTTTTTTTTTTTTTTTTTTTTTTTTTTCTGTAAACGATCTGTTGCATTTAATGCAGATAATAGGCTTTGAAAAGAGCCTTTTTTTATTTTTGAACTCGAGATTTGAATTATAATGTGATATGAACAACAACAAAAATCGGAATCAGATGCAAACAGATACAAAATTAATCAATTCTGTCAACAGATGGCTCCACTCCACTTCTGGATACCACCCCACCCCAATTAAAAAGTGGTTTATCCCCTTTTCGTTCTTCCGTAGGGAACCATCTAGGAATGAGACGCTAGTGGGAATCTCGTAAGGTATTCTTTAAAGCTGGTTTCAAACAAAGGGAAAAAATAAGATTTTGTATTTAATACTGGCGCCACCTATCCAAAATATTTGAAAATAATATTAAAAACGAAATCTTTAGAACATGATCTTTCTAACATTGTAGTATGAATTATTTAAATAAGTAAACAAATATCTATAACTTTTACTATTAAAATTTAAAAGCAGTTCAACTTTTACGTCATAATAATGTTACTGCATATATAACTCATTGCATATAAATAAATAGATAGGGATATGCATGTGACATTTTAATCGCTTTAAGACTTATAGCAAATTAGTTTACAAGGGATAAAATAAAATAATTATTTCTTATCTTAAGATAAATCTTTGTCTTTGCTTTCAATCAAGGATTTATAAAACAATAAATATGATTTAAGTAGCATATACTTCTATAATTAAAATATACATAATTTAATACTTGTTTCCTAAGATAATTATGCATATATCATTATTACTATACATTAGTATATCAATGTGGTTTCAATTTGTTTTTAAAATAGTTTAGAAAGATTTAAAAGCTATTACTATTTGTTTGCACTTTGATCTTAATTTAAAATGTTTCTTTGCTATATATAGTATTTAAAAAAAAAAATCGAATTAATAGGGCACAGTTCAATTTCTTTAGTTATTACATTGAACTAAACATAATTTAATTTTAGGATTATTTCAGTTCCTATTTTATAGCAAATGTATAATGAGAGCATCTCATATTTTTTTTAACATTACAATATTAATAATTATAATGCGTTATCTTCAAGTATTAACATCTTAAATTATAATAATAACAGTAACATTAATAAAAAAAAAGTATGAGGGAAAAAAACAACACATGGATAAGTACCAAGTACAGTCGTGGAAAAAAAAAAGTAAACACCCCCTACTAACTCCTCAACAAATCATCATAGAAGAAAGTTACTGGTACCGAACGATTGGAAATAAAGTCTACTTTTAAATTATGTATATAAAATTTTCTTAGGGGGTCATCTACATATTAAAACGAATCCTAACTTTATTTTTTTCAAAGGCAATACCCAATTTTAACGAGATATTTCAAATCTTCGGTTCAAACTATGCATAGATACCAAATTTCAAGTCATTTGAATGATAAGTTTTTGAATTATAAACATTCAAAATTTAGTGCTTCTAATGTTAAATTATATTTTCATATTTTTATTTATATCTCCCGAAGATATGCTCCTAATGTGCTAATTTTTTTTTGTGGTAATAATACTAATATACCCAAACATAAATAAGCTGAATTTGTAATTTTTATAATTTTATGATATGAATTATGAAATTAATATTCGAAAAAATTATGAATTGCAACCTACAATTTTTTTGATGGATTTAGATTTATTAAGTCCTGCTTTATGGAAATTCAAAAATTTCACATTTTTCTTCCAAGTAGTTTTCAAATTATGCTTAAAAAACGGCAAAATGGTGGTTTAAGGGGCCGTCTATGATGGAAGTGAGTAGACATTTTGAAATTTATTCTGCCGTACTGTAATCTAACACGCTTCATTGGTTCCTTGAGTGGCGCTTAAGGTGCCTTGATCAAGGAAGCGGCTCTCTCGGTTAACAATCCAGTACGGAACTTCAATTTGGATACAGCCCTTAAAATACGCTCGTTTTAAAATAATTAATTTCTCGGAAACTTATGGAACGAATTGCATAAAAATTCGTTTTCAGGCTAATTGAAGGGTGTAAAGTTCATTTATGCTGTCAGAATTGGGTACTGCTATTGAAAAAAACAAAGTTATGGTTCGTTTTAATATGTAGGTGGCCCCCTAAGCAAATTTTATATACATCATTTAAAAGTAGGCTTTATTTCCAATCGTTCGGTACCAGTAACTTTCTTCTACGATAGTTTGTTGAGGAGTTAGTAGGGGTGTTTACTTTTTTTTTCCACGACTGTACAAACGAAAATCTACATCAACAAAACTACGTGATAAAGTCGGCTAGGGACTTTTTGATTTTTTCCCCATATCGCTATGCTACCCAGTACGCTCGAAGTTTTAACATTGTTGCATTAAGCTGGCCCTATCCGCTACTGCTAAGTAATGAGTAATGAATGTGATAAACTTCTCCAGTGGTCTCCTTTGAAGTTTGAAGATACAAAATCCGCTTGTTCCGGTTGAGCCCCTGCAGTTTATTAACCAAAGAAATCGAAGCGTGAAAAGGGAAACTTCCATAGACACAATGTAAATCCCCGACCGTCAGCGAAACAGTGCGAACAGCTAAGCGGTAGAAGTCGCATAAAGGGACGAAAGATAAAACGGGGTTTACTTGGCGCGTTTTTGCGTGATCGCCAGTAGCGATAATTATCAAAATGAGGAGTAATGCTGTGCTCATCGCTGTCCCTTGTCTGCGCGAAAGCAGTGCACTCCCTTCCCCCTCTTTTCGTAGATGGAGCTTCTCTCCGAAGGAGATACTCCTTTAGTGGGAGTTGGGTCAATAGATCGTACAATACGTTAGGTGAATCTGTTAGTTGTTATGTTAGATTTCGAATGAAAGTGGAACTTTCGATACGTAAAATTTATTATTTTACAGAGAGCTGCATCACTGAAGATTTTTCCATTGCATGTATTTATCGGCCATCTACTTGCAATACAGAAAATATATCATAACAACAGATCATATTAAAAAATCTGTCACAATCGCCGTTAAGTCACAAGTCAAACTCACAAAGAAATGTCGTTTTGAATTCTCGCGGGGCGTTGGCGCGAAGGTGTTATCTTAGGTTTACTACAAAATAATTTGGCGAATTGGTAGATGCAATGAAGAATGCCTATGATTGGATCTCCCCTTTGAGTGTGTTTCCCAGCCGAGCTGTTTGCACTGTTTCGGTTAGTTACGGTTTCCAAAGCCCTCCCTTCTTTTACTCTACGTCAGTGGTTTCCAACCTTTTATTGGCCCCGCCCCACCAAAGTATCTGTAAGGTCACTAAGTCCCCCCGTTCCTAATCCTTAAATTATGTATCATCATTTAAAAAATGTACTTTTTTCACACGATGGAAGTGTAATAGAGCCTTAACAAAAACTATTCGTTTCACATTTTTTAACTTATCAAAGAGGTGAATCTTCTGCCACAATTGTGTTTTAACACAATTTTATAAATGCAATGAGATTATACATCTTTCCATATATGTCAAAACGAATTTTGTTGTACTTTTCCAATTTAACATATAAAAGTGTTATACGGTCTGCATTTTTATCTTCAGAAAATATCTTAAATAGACACTTACATTTAACGTTAAAATTGATAAATTCATACATTTTATAATGCATTCTCGTAACTTATTAAGAATTGGTGGAAAAGCTTTGGACACTGACTTTTCTTTCTATGGATAACACAATACACAAGAAGTATTTCAATATTCTCATCTTTATCAAATTAAGTAGCCATTATTTCGCATAACACATTCTCTCTATTTTCTCTTTTCCAATATCGTTAATTGTCTTCGCTAAGAGAAGTAAAAAACTTATTCAGTAAATAATTAAAAGCATTACGATTTTTTTTTAAATTCACTACCAGAAAAATTATAGGGTTTTAATAATTTAAAATATATCAAAATTTTTAAAAAAACTGTTAGCATAATTATTCTGGTATTAAATCTAATTTTTAATTTTGATAGGATTTCAATAAAAAAACTGATTTCTTAAATTTTGCTTGTATTCCACTTATTTTTAGCCTACACCACTACTTTTATCCCAAAAAAGACAAAAGAAATTGATAGTGAATGAGTGAGTCAGAAATTTGGAATTGTCCCCCCCCCCCGGTGGGGCGTACGCCACACGTTGGGAACCACTGCTCTACGTACTTTCGTTTAGCTAACAAACAAACGTATGGGGATAAGGAGGGAAAGCTTGGAAACCGTAACTAATCGAAACAGCTCCGCTGGAAAAGACACTGAAATGAAAGATCCTGTCATAAGCATGCTTCATTTCGTCCGCGAATTCGCCAAATTTTTTTGCAGTAAACCAACGCCCCCCGCGAGAGTTCAAAACGACATTTCTTTGGCAGTTCGTCTTGAAACTTAGAGTAAAGATTGTGACAGATTTTTTAATGTGATCTGTTGTTATGATATATTTTCTGTATTGGAAATAGATAGCCGATGAATACGTAAAAGGGAAAAAATCTTCAGAGATGCAGGACTTGGTAAGGACGTCAGTGTTGCAGGCCGGGTTAGCTGTTTTTGATTTGTTTCGATTTCAAGCTGAGTGTAGATTCCTGCAAGTTTGTTTTGGGTTAACCCCTTTTCTTCAAAGTTCGTTCAGTTTAATATTTCAGATTAAAAACTATACATATAATAATAAACATAGATGTATGTATGTGTGCTGTTTTCCAAAGAGATCACTGTATTTTTTCCACGACTCTTTGTTGAAATTCGTATTTCTTCCACGAGTCTTTGACGAAATTCGCGTTCTTTCCGCAACTCTTTGACAAAATTCGCATGTTTTCGCAGCCCTTTGATGAAATTCGCGTTTTTCCGCAGCCGTTTCATGAAATTCACATTTCTTCAATCATGACCCTTTGGTGAAATTTGCGTTTCTGCGCAACCTTTTGACAAAATTAGTGTAATTTTGCAGCGCTTTGATAAAATTCTCGCTTTTCCCCCGAGACCCTTTGATGAAGTGCGCGTTTTTCAAGCGATTCTTTAACGAAATTTGATCTTTTTCACGACTTTAAAAAACAATCGCGTTTTCTCTGCGCTTCTTTTAAAAAAATCGCGTTTTCTCCGCGATACTTTGACGAAATTTGAGTTTTGTTTCGAATGCCTTTGACGAAATTCGTATTTCTTTCGTTAACGCTTTGACAAAATTCACATTTCTTTGATTAAATTTGCATTTTTTCGCGATCCTTTGACGAAATTTGAGTTTTTTCCGCTGCCCTTTGACAAAATTCGCGTTTTCCGCAATCATTTGAAAAATTTCACTTTTTTCCGTGCCCGTTTGACCAAATTCGCGTTTTTCCCACGGCCCTTAGACCAAATTCGTGTTTTTTTCTGCGATCCTTTGGCGAAATTGGAGTTATTTTCTGCGAACGATTGACTAAATAGATTTTTTATGGCAACCATTTGTCAATGTTCGCGATTATTTTTATGTCGGAATTGTCGGATCGATGAATTTTTTAAATTTTCTGAGCCGAATGCCTTAACCCTCTCACTGCGTATTAAAAAAAAAATAAAAATGGACCTTATGCATGAGACGTTAGACGAAAGCTGGCTTAGTATTGTCGATCTATTATTCTCACCATTGTACAACCAGAATGCCAGTGTGTGCTAGCGTAAACACCGCTAGCAGACGACATTAGCCTTGACCCAGGTTGAATGCCGAAATTTTTCAAATTTATGGAATTTTCTCGCATACAGAACAACATTTGAATTTATATTAAAATATATTAAATATATACTGCTGCAACAAAGAATTTTTTGAGGTATTTTAAACAAATAAGCATTAATAAATCACAATCCATTGACTGCTATGCTCATGTTCAACAGTAAATACCGCCAACAGACGAATTTTAACCTCGACCTCAGGTCCACGTGCAGAGGCGTCTTGATGGGGGGTTATAGGAGAGGGCTTCCCCCCCCCCCCCAATATATGTGAACTTTGGAAATTTGAGCTTAGAGTTGGGAAATTATAGATTTTTGAAACACTTTTTTTTTTAAGTAAAAAAAAAAAAAAAAAAAAAAAAAAAAAAGAATTCTTTATTTTTTTTTTCTGACTATTTTTCTGAGTTCTGTAATAGTAAAATAGTTAAATTATCAAAAGAAATACAAAAAGCAGCCAGACTCAATTTCTCATTACGTTTCTCTGTGCTACGAAAATATCATACATCTACCAGACCTAAATTTCTCTACTGTTGTCCATCAACAATGTCTCTAATACATTTCCTCCAGAACTTTGTTCCTTTCTCAGAAATCTAAAAATAGGAGGCTATTTTCATATGAAGTACGATTAGGACTCGTACACAATTGAAAACAAAAACTTTTTTTTTTTGCTTATAAGTATTATTATCATTAATCACACATTGAACATATCATTTTAGTTGGAAAATAGAGCAATTTGTTTCACGTTGGGAAATTTTTTAATTATAAGTTGGGAAAACTTTGAACTCTCCTCCCCCCCCCCCCGCCCGGAAAAAAATTTTGTAGCTGCGCCCCTGGTCACGTGCATAAGGTCCATAGGTACAAAAATTGCGCTTTTATTGTATTACATATTTCAGATCTGCATATATTTTAGAGTAAATATATGTCCAAAATCTTTGTGAAAAGCTTTATTTTAATAAATCATTAAAAAAAATTGCTGCAGAATTTGCGGGTTGCGCAAATTTTGTTACTTTTTCGTTGGCCGAGAAAATCGCGGGATGCGCAGCGAGAGGATTAAATTTTCAAAACATTCAGAACAGAATCACCCCCTGCTCCTGACATCTTACACAATCCTCCTGCATTTTTAATAGCAGTTGCCATTTGTAAGTTACTGAATTTTAAAATCAGTCAGTCCATTTGGCTGAAAAAAGCATTAAAAAAAATTAAGCTAGCTTCGATATGTCAGTTAGATGTTTCCCAGGCTGAAATTTCCAGGTCCAACCCACAGAAAAAAAAAAAAAAATACTGGCTCGGCCCGGTATAAAAGCTAAAAAATCGACTCCAGTCTAGCCTGCATTTTGTAATTAAAATTATTCATAAAGCACATTTACATATGCTCATATTTTATTTTCAGATTATGTTTGAAATTCAAGACTACAGAAAAACGATAATATTAATGAGTATTTAGGAAATTATGTACATAAATACTACGTAAAAATATGATTTAGACAATTACATTCAAATGAAAATCCAGTAAAAAAATCAGTTTAGAATGAAAGAAACGGATGATAAAAGAAAATCATAATTTTAAAGTACTACAAAGAAAAAAAGTAGATTTTTAAAAATGCATCTTTATAACTTATCAAATCAAATTAAATTTCTAAAAATTTCGTTAAACAAATGTACAACGTAAACATAATTTTACGAATAACAAATGCCAGACCAACTTGGGCTCGGGGGAAGGGCAGGAGAGAATTTAGAGGAGTGCACGGATCGCGGTCCGGTCAATAATTTTTATCATACGGGCTGACACGGACCGAACATTTAGCTTTTATTCCGGGCCAAGCTCTGGACTGTAAATTTTAACCAGTGCAAACCTCTAGGAAGAATGAAATCCAGGCCAGATTCGACCTGGAAGATAAAGAAGTCTGGCCCGAACGGAATCTACAGAAAAAATGTAACATCAGGGCACGGCCCGGCTCTAAAAGAAAGAAGACCTGACCCACCCGAGTTTCGTGGATTTAAAATGGCGCACCCCGGGACGGCTCGCGCCGGGCTCGAGCATTCACTCCAAGTCAGTTCCCGGGAGGATGCATAATGTCATGCAAATACTGCATAAGGCCTATATTATAATTTTTTTTACAGCTATAGATAATTTCGACTTTCTTATATTGCAGGCTGATCGCAGATATTATTAATTTATTTCGATTTGTCGTCCGTTCCCTCATTGCACTCCTGATTAAATCTTCACTTGAGGACGAACATCTTCTTTCACAACCCCGAAGTTCAAGAATAAATAGTCATGTGTTTCTGTAGATTTCCGGCAGAACGTCTAAAATAGTAAGTGTGTGGATGCTTTTGTCCAGATAATAAATCTCTCATTAACTACTTAATAAATCTGTCTATCTATATCGCTTGGTTTATCTGATCGAAGAGAAATATTGAAATCGTAGACCAATTTTCTTGTTCTCTACTTTTGCTTTTTGTACGGATTTTTTGTACAGTTTCGTACAAATGTGTTATTATTTTATTATTCATTGAATATTTATGATGCGATAATGCATTTACGAAAAGTAAGAAAAATGCAATCCAAGCCACAATGTTGAGACATACCCATCATACTTTATTTGCCGAAATCGATTCATTTACTGAGGAGGTAGAGCGAAATATACGAGCTTAGATATATTCCTCCGATGATGATATGGAAAATGATTTTGAAATCATTGGGGTACGGGTTGTACTGATTTGGCAAGTAAAGTCAGAATGAAAGAGGGTACGTGAACACTAAATTTATTTTGCGATACGTACACACACATACAGTAGACATAACAGGTACATTTGACAGTAATTCAGATAAAAGAGAAAGTTTTGTAGGCAAGTATATTTCGCTACCCGTGGGTTCTTTGTTAGGTGAGAAAGTCAAGAGTACAGTCCCGCACTCTATTTTAAAATCGTCTTTGAAGACATACGCCGAGACTTAACTCTGGCGCGATCCTGTTCTGGTTTTACCGGTCAATCCAACGCTGGAATCATCTAAGAAAACGAACTTTTTCCGTGAGTTTAGAAAATGCTGAATACCTTTGTGGTCTCATCTGCCTGTCTATTCAAGCATTCGTCTTTTCAAGTAGTTGAAGTGTCTCTCAGACAGTCTTAAAATCCTCAAGAAATTATCTGCACATAAACGTTCGTGTAACGTCGAAGTTAAGAGCTCGAGGAAACTTTATGGTTTTAATTGTGTCCAGGGCCTGATTAATGCACGGGCCTCCGGGGCCTCGGCCCTGAGCCCACCAATTTCAGAGGCCCACAAATTATGTGGCTGATTTTTCCCCCTTAATCAAATACTTTTCAAATAATATTGTTTTATAAAATATGAAACGTAAAATTTAAATATTCTGAATGACTTAATAAAACTTTTAGAAGCTTTTAACCTAGGCACTTTTACTTGAAAAAGTGAATGACCAAGAACCGAACATGGACTTTACTCACGCTTGATAACTCCCGAATGGTCATTACTCCCGATTTGGGAACGAGAGTATTTTACAATGTCAGAATTATAGTTTAAAATGATTACTAGACTGTTAGGGAAAATACAATTTTTATGATTTTGGATAAGATGAGCTTAGAAAAAGACGTCCTTATTTATTCTGCAACATAAACTGTGGATCATACATGTTTGTGAATTATACAAATGCTTATTTGAGAAAGTGGACGGTAATTCATTTTCTTGATTATTCTTGTAAGTTAAATTTTTTATTGTAAACTTGAAACTTTCACCCAAACAACTTTGTCAACTCACCAAATAAACCTATTTTTTTTTCCGAAAGTGTCGCCGGGAAGGAGAAGGTAGGGGGGGGGGCAACATTTTAACAGGCCCTGGGCCCAACTTCAGCTTGATCGGGCTCTGATTGTGTCAAATCTAAGTGCATAGCTAAAAGTTACGATCAGTATAGTGTCATATGGAGTAGTTCGAAGTAAAATTAATGGCTGGTCTGAGAAGTAGGGTGGAACTTTATGAAATACTTACTAGCGGCATTTCTCTCACACTGAAGAGATTTTAAGGTTCTTTTTAGAACTCTAACCTCCTTTTATTAAATACTAAATAAAGACACTTCGTTACAGTTAAAAGTTACTTACAGATGGACAGACGTTGCACTTTAACTTACGGTAACGTCGTCACAACCACCGTACTTGCTATGCTAATCGTAAGTTGACAATTAAATTATGAACGAAAGAATGACCTATCAGTCACACATGTGCTTTTAATTTTTTTAAAGTGCAAATACTCATCTTTGAACAAACATGTTCATTTTTGGATTGCAGTATTATGTTTCTCCTGTCAAGTTTTCGTCATAAAATTTGCTGCAAATCACAAATTAAAAACATGCGGATATTTTTTTTTTTTTTTTTTTTTTTTTTTTTTTTTTAGTTTAAAAAAAAAAAAAAAAAAAAAAAAGATTTATATTTTTATGATTTTACCTGCTATTCTTACACAAATGCATACACACATTGCACAAGGACTACATAATTAGTTTTTAAAGCTGTAGATCATTTCGAGTAATTTATGATACAGAGTGGTCGCCAGATAGTATTAATTTTATTCAATTTGTTGTCCGTCCCCTAATTGCCCTCCTTGATCAATATTCACTAGAAAAACACTTGGAAAATAATATATTTTTAAATCTCGAAATTCAAAAAGTATTCATCAGATGTTTTTCTAAATTTTCGAAAGAAACCTCTAAAATCGTACGTGTCTGGATACTTTTGACCAGATAGTGAATGATAACACCAGGGTAAATACCGAAATGGTATCCATTTTCTTTTTCTTCTTTTCTATCCATTTTCTTTTTCTTCTTTTCTATCCATTTTCTTTTTCACATCTTCCAACTGTTAATACTGATGGTCGCATTAATTATTTAAATAAATCCACCTAAATTGGCGTAACGCATGGGCCAAGTTATTATGCGTACGTATACATATGTACCAAGATTGGACAAGCGTGGCGTCGGTTTTAAACCAACTGGCGAAATCATAAAGATTATGTAATAATTTAAAATTGTTGAAAAAACATAACAATGAAATAACAATCAAAACTTTTATCCCAAACTTTTTTGTACATAATAGTCAAAATTCCAACAATGTTCGAACAAGTCAACAATGCAGATGTTTTCTTGACTTCGGTGAAATCAACAATGAATTCGTTGTAATCATAAAAGGGATTGCGATTAAGTTGCGTGGTTTCTGATTATCCTCTCGAATAAATCTAATTTTTTCAAGTATTTATTGCTTAAAAAGTGATTGAGATTTCATACAAAATGGAGTATTATAGAGAAAAATATCGTGGCGGTGTTATAGACACCAAAACCTATGAGAAAATGATTGAGATAATCTTCTATCTAGAAGAAAAGAGCTATACCTTCTTGGAAGAGCTGGGATTTGGCACATTTGGATGTGTAGTAAAAGTGAAGAACTCAAGCAGCAGTGAAGAACGGGCTGTGAAGATCGTCTCTAAAGATCACGCCTCACAAGGAGAAACTGAATTGTGGATCACATTAGACCATGATAATCTCCTTCCTCTCTTGTCATCTGAATACGTCTATTTTGCCAATTCTTATATATTTGTTACACCTGCACATCGTATGAATCTGGAAGAAGTAGGACTGAAGTCGTCACTCCTGACAGAAAAAAATGCCTTCGACGAAGCCGTCGTTTGGAGTAAACAGATTTTGTCCGCCATAGGATATCTGCACGAGAAAAGTCTCTGTCATTTGGATATAAAGGGGAACAACATTCTGCTGACTGGAGACAAGCGAGCCATCGTTGCAGATTTCGGTTTCTTGTCATCTACTGAGAAACCTGTTCAAAGGTTAGTTTAATTGTTTGGTATATGCGACCCCAAAGCCTTACATTCAATTCAGACTATTATTTAAAACAACTTCTTACACTGAAACATTGTAGAATAATGAATGAAGTGATTTAATGGTTAATACCGATTTAACGGTTAATAACCTACCTGGGGCAGTCTTCTGCCCTTAACGGAAGAAACCGAGTAGGAAAAACCCGTTCACGTAATCCATACCGATGTGCAACAATTTCCCATTCTGCCCTCTTCACGGAATTTGGGAGCAACGGTTGACGTCTCCCTTTCAAGATTAACCAGTTTTCACCAATCCCTTCCAAGGACACATGTTGTTTGTTTACCTGAGATGAGACACACGTGTGTTTACGGCCCCTTTAAAAAGAAACAAAAACTTGCATCATTGTTAGATTCATGGAAGGGAATGATATAATATCACTATAACAGTATGTAAAGTTTTAATAATTAGTGAGTTGTAAAAAAAAATACGAGGTTTTAAGATACAATTATATAATTATTACTTGGAGTGAAACTAAGGGATTATTTATACAAAAACTATTTGCAATTACATTTTTAGATTAATACAACTTTTAATCTTCTAAAAAATATGTTTTAGCATGAAGGTTTTTAAAAAAATATATAAGCTTTGAAATACAAACAGCCAAATAATTGAAAAATTATGCTTCACTCATAATTATTTTACATGTAGAATTATATAATTTTTATTAATATTTAGATTAAACTCAAGGGATTATTAAACAAAAAACTATTTGCAATTAATCTAACAATAATTTTTAATCTTCTCAAATACAGGGCTCCCAAATGGTCCGCCAACTGAATACCAATAAATTTTAACAGAAAATTTTATGGTAGGTTTGCGCTAGAATTAACTTTCAGAGGTGATTCCGGGGCTGTTTGTAAGAAAAATCTAAAAAGAAAAATTTTCTAAAAAAATATTGGTAATCAGTTGGCGTACCATTTGGGAGCCCTGCAAATATATATTTTTCATAAAGTCTTTTTTATTGTTTTGTTTTAACGTGAGTACACTTTATTAACCCAACTTTTTTCATAGAAGCTTTTTTTTTTTTTTTTTTTTGCAAGCGATATCGATTAAAAAAATTAAAAAACTATGCTTCACTCATAATTGTTTTAGATTAACAATTAAATAACTTTTATTATTTAGAGTAAAATAAAGGGATTATTTAAACAAAAACTGTTTGTAAATAGGTACACTTTTGTTTTAGTACGATAACTTTTAATCTTCTCAAAAATATATTTTAGCGTGAAAGTTTTTTTAACAGAATTTTTAAAATACAATTTTCAAAATACAAGCTATATCAGCCAAATATAATTGAAATATTATGTTTCAGTCATGATTATTTTACATTTATAATGGTATAATATTTATTATTATTTAGAGTAAAATCAAGGAATTATTTATGCAAAAAGTATTTGCAATTATATTTTTGGATTATTACAATAAGTTTTAACCTTCTCAAAAATATATTTTAGGATTATTATTGTTATTATTATTTTGAATACAAACTTTAAAATACAAGTTATATCAGCCAAATAATTTGAAAGCTATGTTTCACTCATAATTATTTTACAATTATAATTATATTTTTTTTATTATTTAGAGTAAAATCAAGGGATTATTTATACAAAAACTGCTTGTAAATACTTTTTTTGTATTAGTACAATAAGTTTTAATCTTCTCAAAAATATATTTTAGGATTATTGTTATTATTATTATTATCATTATTACTATTACTTTGAATACAAGCTTTAAAATGCAAGCTATATCAGCCAAATAATTAGAAAATTATGTTTCACTCATAATTATTTTACATTTGCATATATTTTTCATTGTTTAGATCAAAATCAAGGGATTATTTAAACAAAAACTATTTGTAATTACACTTTTGGATTAGTACAATAAGTTTTAATCTCTAAAATATATTTTAATATATTTTAGCATAAAGATTTTTTTTTTTAAAATACAAGTTTTAAAATACAAACTATATTAGCCAAATAATTTAAAAACTATGCTTAACTCACAATTATTTTACATTAAACTTAAGGTAAAATTAGTTCTAGTAATGAGAATAACAAAATTGAAAAAAAAAACTAATAACAAGCGCCATCTTAAACCGACAGGTTTTCCGACTGCCCATAGCAGCCGGCTAGATTACGACGAAAACAACACCGCAAAACCGAAAAGTATTCCAACACGTTAGGGGGAGAATGCGAAATTGTCATGTTGTCCGCGTATTACGAGAAAGTCACTCGATCCGATGAGGGCAGAATACCGTCACTGGCAAGATAGATCGAAAAGGACGTGTATTTTGGGGAAGTTTTTTGAAAAAAACAAATTGATTTTATTAACGACGAAATAAAGCTTGGCATCCCCGGAAGTTATTTATTTTTTAAATTTATCACAATATCAAATTTAAGGATTCAAGTTGTGATTTTTATGTATGCTGTAACAAAGTCAATTAAAGCGGGTTAACTTTCTGAATTTTTATCAGATCGACTAGAGATTGTAACTGAATATTCGTTACTAAATGTACTTTTAGAAAATGCAATAAAAAACGCATTTTTTTTTTTTTAGTTTTCCGGTAGGTATAACACTTTAAGGTGCTCCATTTCACAGGTCGCCCTTTTGCGTATGTGGTATTGCAAGCGAGTCCATAACAAAGCAGTCCTCGCGGCATGCGCTTATCTAAAACTGATTGAGTGACTCTTTATGGGTGACCTGGAACCAACACTCTACAGTTGATACTAATGAAATTTATAACTAGGACATTCTTTTATGGGCACCCTGTATTATTATACAGTGAAACCTCCTTCTCAGAGCACCTTCATTAAGCAACCACCTCCCTGAGCGATCATTTTTTTCATGGAACGAAATTTATTCCCATAGGCTCAATAATCATTTTACCTCCATTCATAGACCATCCCAGTGGAACTTCCTCTATAAGTGACTGATTTCTTTGAAGAAAATAAAACAAATTCCGTTTTTTTTTTTTTTCCTGGTCGATTGAAGAAGGTTTTATTCGAAATATGATTCCGAAATAATTCCATTAAACTTCTAAACTAAGTTTAGATCATTTTTTTATTATTATTCCGGCAACTTTCGAGTGCTTAAACCTCTTTGTGCCTTTTTAGGCAACGAATTGAACTCTGATGACAAATTAAGGATGACGGTCCATAATTTCCCCTGCCCTATTCTGTCAGGAAACTCTCAAAGAAATAGATAAATGAATGAAAACGTCATTATTTTTCCCGTCCAAAATAAATTGCATTTATTGACTGAACTTCGAAAGGACTTGGAAATAAAAGTTATAAAAGATAAAATCGTAAAATCAAAGCAAACGTCAATAATATATTCATTTTTTTAATTCTGCAGTCATTAATCTATGTAATTAGCTTTTGTTTTAATACTTAAATTTTAACATTTTTTCCTACTGTGAAAAATAAATGTTAGTAACACGAATTGTTACATTTTTTTAACAATTAAAATCTGCATTTAAATATGACCTCCATTAAGAAACCACTTCTTGGAGCGACAATTTTTATTGGAACGGAATGTAGTCGCTTTAGGGAGGTTTTACTGTACTTCATTCCGACAAAATTATATTTAAGATATTAACCAGGGCCTGATTACCGCACAAGCCAAGTAGGCCGTGGCCTTGGGCCCACTGCTCAGGCTGGCCCAAACTTAATAATTTAGAAAAAAAAAGTCTTAAAATGGCAATTTCCTGCAATTATTCTCTCAAAAACAATTTTGGTGAACTTGGCAACCGTATGATAATATAATGATGTAAAAAAAAAAATCTAGGTACTGTTTTGGTTTGACAAGGCCTAGAAAAGGTGCTAGGTCTTGGTCCTGTTACAATCTTAATCGGGGTCTGATAGACACAGAAATGGCTACCCCGTATTACTGTGGTATTTGAAAAAGTTCAGTTTAAAATGCTTCAACATAACTCAAATTCGGTTAAATACTATAGGGCGAACAGAGAATTTGATCAGTATGCGAGGCACAAGAAAGTATCAAATACATGATTTCATTTGCGCTTACTTCTCATTACTTAGTTTGACAATAACAACCGTTGTATTTTTTCTACTTTAAAAAATTATATTTTTTAAAATTCCAGATATGGTTGTCCGTTTATTTATCGATGTCCAGGAGCTACCGTCACAGAATCCGGCCCGACTGAAGTGAACGGGAAAAGTTTTGATGTCTACGCCATAGGCACGATGGCATTTGAATTGTTTACGGGCATGGCTCTTTTACGTGCAGCCTCGAAGTGGCCTTCTTTAGTGGACTGGCACGCACAAGTGTATCCCGTCCTACAAAACTGTTTACAGGTAAGATGCTACCTTTCTTCTACATTTTGTTGAAAGATTTATTTTAGGTTGAATTATGAATTTACGTTTATTGAAATTCCTTTTGATTGAACTCCAATAACTCGAGTGGGAGTCCACTAAAATGAGTTCTGTGTTCGTTTATTATTTCACCCAATTGTTAATTGTTTTTAGAGATAAGCGTATATTCGCAGTTCTTGGCAGCCTAAATTGATACGTATTCTCTCTCTCCCTTAAAAATGTTTCTATGATCCTTACCATATTGAGATTTCCTGGCAGTGACGCCAATTTATAGGGACCCATGGGGCAGGATCTCACCCAACAAATTGATCTCTCAGCCCAATTGATCCCCCCCCCCTTCAATTGATTTAATTCGAAACTTATTTTTTTTATTTATTTATTGAATCGCTGAAATGAAATCTGGTTTTATGAACATTTTCATAATAATTTTGTTTGAAAAACAGTAAGAACATCCATTAGACTTGCAGGAGCATTGAAAAACCTGTCAGCGGATGTATAGTGCGCAAACAACAGCGTTTTAAATTTAAAAGATATTTTTTATTTGTATATTCCTAATTCACACCAGAAAATTAAAATAGCAAATTTGCTTAAATTAGTAACAGACATTCCGTTTTAAAATAAATCGAAATTAACCATTCTAACTTTCTGGAGTAAATTCAGATTCTCTGAACTACATAATTTTTAGAACGTATTCTATCATGGGATTTAAAGGGTTAAATGTTAAGGTTTATAAAATAAATAATAATATAAAATAAGGTATATCGACACATACATAATAAAATATTTACTGATTTGCATTATTTTAGCGTAAAACAGCCACACGACAGTAGTTTTTACTTATATTGCAGATGTGCAACACAAGAAAAGATTGACGTTTTATATAAAAAATGTATCTCTGATTTTTTTCATTATTTTTCCTGTGTAAAAAATCTTTCAGAGAATCATATATAATTTTTTTGAAACAAAATAAAAAATCGAGCATTTAAGGGTTAAATTTCTCGCAAAAATGAATTACCTGCATATCTTCCCATCTGTTTTGATGTCTTGAATTCAGGTGACTAAAATGTATGCTTTTATTAACGTTTTTGCACTTCCAATACAGAGCAATTCCAATGTTAATTAAAATAAATATTAATGTATTTATAATGAAGTACTTATAAGAATATAATTTAATAAAATTATTTATAAAACTATAATTAAATTATAATAATTTAAAAATTTGCTTAGAAAAAGCATAATTTAATTTCGAATTATCCTCTTTAGCCATTCTCTCCTCCCCTCTCCCTACACACACATACGCACTAAGGGAAGAAAATTATCTGTTATCAGTCCACCAATATTTTTGAAAAGTTGGCGCTACTGTTTCCTGGTATGTTTTCTATATTAAGATGTTTTCTGTACGAATCACATTATAACGTTATCTGGTCTATAATAAATATAATTTCTAAATAAGTCTACGAGAGATATTATAAAGTGTTAAAGATAATGCTGGACATCGCTCTTGTTTTTAAAATGCTATGTTACATAAAACATTAAAAATGTGAAATGTATCAAGTTTTTTTTTTTTTTTTTATTGAATCTAAAAATTCCCAGAATTTTTTTTGAGCTAGAATGTTTTATTTATTTATTATTTTAACGACAATACTTTTATTAAATATTGAGTAAAAGACTTTAACAAACTTATTCTTGTCTTTTCTCCCCCAGAAACAAAGATTTATAGAGTTGATGTGCAAAACATTTCCATCTTCGAAAAAAATTAAAGTTAAAGCGGACGACGTCATTAGTTTCGTCACTTCTTGCTTGGCTATTGTTCCGGAAAAAAGACCGAGCGTCCACCAATTGCAAAACCATCGACTCTTTGGTGGCATTTTCCAAAATGTTCCCCTGGAGACTCATGAGGATATATGGAGTAAAAGAGGTGAGATTTTGAATGGTTTTTTTACTCATTATCGCTAACTGTGCAAATTTTATTCGAGTAAACAGGTCACTGTGAAGTATTTTCTAAAGCGAATCTTTTACTTTGCTTTTGCTAATGTTTACGATACTTTTCTGCACTATTATCGCCAAACAAATAATAGTTTGTGCCAAATAAAGAATTTGAAAAAATTAACATTGTTGGTGTGAAAGTTATTATTTAAAAAATATAACATCTCAAAATTACAAAATTTCGAAAGCTATTTCATCATTTCACTAGAAATATATACTTAAAATAAAAGAGCAAATAAATAATACAGAATAAAATAAAACTAAATTTAAAATGCAGGCGTGGCATTCTAATAGTGCGTGTTAGCATTGCAGTAAATATTGAGGCTTGCTTAGAACGAGCAGCTCAGAATTTATAGAAAAGTGAAACATGGGGTATGCGTCATCTAAGTCTTAACCACTTTAAACCAAACCATTTTTTATTATTATTCAAAACAAGATGCTATAGCATACATGAAATGAAACAAGAGAAATAAAAAGGCCGGGTCTTTGTTTATTTATTTTTTAATAATAATAACAATAATACATTATTATTTATAAAAATATTACTTTAAATTGTTCCAGGTCTTTAAAATAATATCATACAACATGTTTTAGTATTTTTAATGTGAAAGATAAAATCATTTTAAAGCTTCATGTGTTTAATTTTAATTGTTAGAGATATAAAACTCTTTTATTTTTCATTTCAGTGAGTGTTCACGAATTTAGTTCCATTTTCGAGAAAAAGACACCAGAAGACACCCAGCCGGAAACAATTACTGAAAAAAGTGACACTAGTCAAAACAATAGAGCCGAACCCACAGATTACAATGAAAAAGGTGATGATATAAAACTAACTTATTCTAACCTTCAGAACAGTGCAATAGATGATACAGAACATGCAGTTGATCCTTCCTTACAAATGGATAAAGTCACAGTAGCCAGTCTCGATGTCAAACCTTACTACATGGAAAATAGTCAAACTAAAACCCTGTCTCCAGCTAACATAAGTCCTTTACAAAGTTCAAACACAGAAATAAACTGCCATGAAATAGATGCAGAATTTCGCCTTTCTGAAATGGATGTCGTCGACAGTGATAACAGCGAGCAGTGCATTGAATCACCAGATACAAAATCCAGTCTCCGTGTTACGCCTCAACCTAGTTCAACCGAAATAACCAAAGTTATAACAACTCCATCTAATGGTAACGGCTCCTCGACAGTTCACAGCCCGGACATCACTGAAAAGAAAAGATTCGACCAAAACATCCGCTCGTGGTGGAAAAAACGTAAAGCTCGCCTCGTCGGAATTTTCACTGCTTGTATGTGCTGTACTCAACCATCCAATACAGATAAAGAATAAAGTAACCGAATGTGACTCATCTCCCGATTGTGACCCACGACTTTGACTCACGACGTGGACAAACGAATCATGGCCTTCAGACTCTATATTCTACTGTGGTTAACATGAATCTATCATCTTTAATTCTAATTTATTAAACCTGCATCGTTGTTAACATCACCATTATTACGATCATCATCAGCAGCACAAAAAAAAAAGTCCACCGACCCTCGCTTCGACCAACATCCGGGGCGCAAAAAAGGGCAGTGGTGAAGATGGGGGGATAGGTAACCTACCTCCTCGTTGGTTTCCCCTGGTAACATACACTGTATGGCTAAAGGTTACGGATTCGAACAGCGTTCTCGAAATATCTGACAGTTGATGCAATATAAAATATGTCTAATGAGAGAGGTTTGGAAAATATAAACTTTAATAGCGAAATCGAAAATGACAACATGTAGAACACATATTTTATATTTGAAATAAAGTTTTTTTTTATTGTGCAAAGGATGTGATGTTCATTTTTTTTTCGCATTTACTCAAAAAGTAATGTATAAGCATCGCGTGTGGTGCTAGTGCAAACTTTTTGCTATTATTATTTTTTACATTTGTCACCGGTTCGAAGAAAAACAAGGAATTAACTTAGTAGCAAATGTATGAGTTTAATATTTTAATTGTTAGTGTTCACTCTCCTTTAATTTAATTTGTCGCATTCGCATACAGACAATGAAAAAATGTATGTTTTAAGAAAAGAATTCGTTTATTAACCATTTGGAAAAAGGGTTATTGTCCTCGTCAGGGTAGGACATCAAAAGCATATCTGAAGCTTTTTATTGGTTTAATCTGCATTTTATTCGTTTTCCAGTTGGTCTATACAGTAATCTGTATTTCCCTTTACTTTCAACAGAGATGGATACTTCTATTGCCACTATGACAAAAAAGTAATAAAAACTACAAAAAAAAATTAATAACTCAGTAACAAATGGAGATACAGCTTTCAAACAAATTGCATTTAAAAGTACATTTTTTTCTCTCTATCCGACGGTGTAAAAAGTAACATTGTGGGATGTTTAGAAGTTTAAGAATGAAATTTCATTTAAAATGGGTCGTCAGATTTCTTGGAAATCTGACGATGGAAAAGCCTTTTCCCGAACAGCCAATGAAATGCTTGGATAATACGTAAGTTTAAGGTGGATAATACGTAAGGTTAATAGGTTTGTACTATTCATGATTTTTATTTTAAATTGACAGTACAGTAGAGTGTCGATTATCCGAAAAAGACGGGACTAACCCTAGTTCGGATAATTAAAAGTTCAGATAAATGGACAGACACTTTAAGGGATGTTTCTACTGTACTAAAACCTTCACACTTTATCCAGGTTTAGGACTGGCAGCACCAGTTAGTGCTGGCATGTTTTAATTTCTTTTGTTTATTTTTTTATCATTTAAGAATTTCTTTTTCTCTTTTTATCATTTTCTGTACTTCAGAGATTACCCAGCAAAGAGAGAAACAGTAGGCCATCAACTGGAAAAAAGATGGCAGCCAGCACTGCCATCAGCGGTAAAGTTCAATAGTGCCATTACTTAAACCTGTCGAAAAGTGTCCATGCGGAATGCAGCTGGCCCATCAGTGATGGCCAACAGCAGGCAAGCATTGGTGTGCCATCACATTACTTTAATCCGGCACTTTTCCTGCAGTGCTAGCACCTATCCCACAGCTTTTTCTTTGCTGGCCCAGCACTTTCCCTCACAATTTTTTTTTATAGAATTCTATAAAAAAACAAATTATTATAGCTCTTATTTCTATAAGCTAGTTTCACCAAGAGCTACAGAATTGTCTGGAGAAGTGTCTATAGAAGTATTTGAACTTACAGTGCAGCGGTTTCCAGGGGGTCACCCTCCAGAGTACTAACCGCGCTTGATGCTGTTTGGTTTTCGTGATCGGACATGAACAAGTACTTTCAGCGTATGCTACGAAAGCTCATAGTTTTCAAGCTCTCATTACAGTATTTCAAGTTTGTTTCTTTTGTGATTTACGTTCCCAATCATTAAACTGGTATAGAAATTATTGCATTGTATGGAAATCCTATATATTTTATACGCTTTTTTTAATTATTTATTCTGAACTGTGTAAATTATGAAAATCGTAATCCTTTGTAACTTAGTAAAACCAGATGTAAGGAGAGAAAAAGTGTGTTCAAATAAAGAATTTATTTATTTATTCATTTATTTAATTATTTTGTTGGTGGCTGTGGTGCTATATTATTTACAGTTTCAAAAGAATTAGCTTCGCAGCTTAAATTGTGTTGAGATATTTATTTCAGATTTGTGTTCAAATACTCAATGTCTTCGATATTCGCAACGCCACCTAGCGTAAGGGTTCTCAGCAATAATACTGCAAAAGTTCGTGCACTTCCATGTAGTGGTGGGCTATCGCATGAGATAAAACGGAAGCCTAGCAGAATTTTATCTGATGATTTCCAACAGCAAAGTTGACTGAAGCTGTCCAGCAGTGGTCATGCAGTGGTAGACCATTAGCCAGCACTTCTCCCTCATTGCCAGCACTTATCTTGCTGCTGGCCAGCAATTTACTCTTTGCTGGGTATAATGGATAGATTGGCGTGTTTTAATTTCTTTTTGTTTACTTTTTTATCATTTAATATTTTCTTTTTCTCTTTTTATCATTTTCTATACTTCAGATATTTTAATTTAAGCAAAAAAGCTTTCGATTGTTGCTTTCTTCAAATAAGAATTTCTTTTCAATGCTGCCCTATTTCGAATCCTTCTTAAATAACGTTAGTTGAATAGGATCAGCCTTCTTCTGCCGTTCGAGCCATTTCAAAGCTGTTTCCAAACATTCAATAAATTTTTCAAATACAGTCGGCGAATGGGCAATTCTTTTAAGTAATCGCATATGGGTCTACGTTGGAGAGAGAAATAAAAGCGGATAATGGTAATTTCCCTATGATTGAGAAAAAAAAAGGCTTAACAATAATGTCCCTTTAATTGTTCTGCGCCCATTTTCTCCTGGGAAAGAATTCCCTTCAATACAGGGGCATTCCTTTCAACATTTTAATCCCTTTTTTAAAAAGAGTTCAACTTGAGAATGCTCCTGATATCTCTCCTAAAAGTCCTAAAATACAAAGAAGTACAATATTTTAGCAATCTAAGAGGTTGTTTATCCTTGTAAATAAGGCTTGAGTAGATTTTTTTCTTTTTAAGTATCATTAAATGGATGTGAATAGGTCTCAAAATAGATTAAGTTTCCTCGGTTTTATATAATTATGCAGTTTTAAAACGTTGATTTTTTTTTTTTTTAAGTTTGATTATAAACGTAAAAATGTTTGCTAATTTAATGAAAATTTATTATTATTTTTTTTTTTATCTGTGTTTACAAATCACTTTTTAACATACTACCAGAAATGTGGTTCGACTTATACACGAAAATTCAATTTTTTTCAAAATTTTGCTTAAGAATTTGGAGGTCTATTTATACACGAGTATATACGGTACATTTATTATCCGCATATTTTACTGATTTAAATGAAGTGAAGTCAATAAAATATTATTATTATACATAAAATAACTTTATAGCAAATAATGCTTTAAGGAAATGCTTACCATTTAAAAAGATTGCTTTTTGTTACACAACATTCAACAGAAACATTGTTTCCTTTCACTTGCCCCTGGACGGGGAGGGGCAGACAGAACTTTTTATCAACAAAACAGGTGGTCAAAATTCATCCCATTTTTTTACTAGTAAACATAGCAAATATCACCTCGAACCTGGTTTCTCTAACAACGCATTATATCCAAATATCGCAGAAGAATAGGAATGTTGAACGATGGGATAATCTATATTTTGGATTAAAATGATTTTATAATTACTTAATGGTTGTAATAATACCTTTGTATTTTAACCCATTTATGCCTAGCGTCCCATTTTTGGAACGTTTCGAATTTTAATAAATTTTTTTAATTTTCTTCTTCTTTATAACATGAAATTTGTATGAAATACCGTAATTTCCGGTGTATAGCCCGCAGATCAAACAATTCAGCTTGGACACAGAAATTTTATTAAGTATTTGAGGACCAATACTTACCGTGATCTGAAAAGTTACATTTTAATTTTAAATTTTTCTGGGTCGAAACATGATTGTTTGATCCGCGGGCTATACACCCGAAATTACGGTAATTGCCTATGAATGTCTTTATCTATTACTAAGAGATGACAGCATAAAATTGATATTTATTTGCTTAAATGAACGCCTTTTTTCGGTGTTTATATATTTTTCATTTTTCAAGATTAGGAAATGTAAAAAGTAAGTCTATTTGTATTTTTTGTATCAAGGATTCAAATAAATAAGCCATAATCTTAGCTTATAGACTTCTTTTAAATACGTATTTTTTTAAATTGCGAAATTATGTGTTAAAGCCTGTTTTCTATGCACGTTTGTAACGTACAAAATAGAGGGTGCAAGGCACAAATGGGTCCCTATTTCTATTAGACATTTAGAGGGCAGCTATTTAGGTAAAGTCCTTTTCAAGATGATTTCGAAACAAATTAATTTTTAGCCTCAAATACTATTATTCTTAATTTATCATTAATAATACTTATAATATTATCAGTCTCTGTAAAGAAACAAATATATTTTTTTAATAGTTCATAAAAATACTAATTATAGTATATAATGTACAATTTAGAAGCTTAATTTATATAAATTTAGACAAAACATATAATTATACATTTTTCCACATATGGATATTCCCATATTTTCCAATTCATTTTGCAATATTTTAAAATGATTTTACCAACAAATTTGAGAAAACAAAAATTCAGGCATAAATTGGTTAATAAAAAGCGATAAGAGGCTAAGAAAAAAGATTCTAGACTATTTTGATGTAAAAAGTTGGCAAAGAATAAAAATTTTGGTTCGATCAAAAATGATAACGATGTCAAACGACAAATCCCCTCCCCTCCTAAAGTGATAACGTTATACAGGGTGTATCTGAAATGCTTCAACAAACTTAGAGGCATGATAGTACTCGTGAAGACGAACAAAAAATGCAGTGGAACATGAGATCTCAAATGACGTTTAAAGGATGATATCGAGAAAATGCGTCTGGAAATGGACAAACTGAGACAAGAAAGAAGCACTCCAGAAAATTATTTATTGCACAGAATAGGTACAACACAGCTCGTGATGTGCAAAGAAAACAAATATTTTACGACAATTGGTCAAAGTGTCCACCGCGGACATTATTACACAGAGTACATCTACGGAGGAACGACTGGCGGACACGCTTGAAGACTTCGGGAGTTTCCTAGATTTCTCCTGCTCACAGATTTGTTTGGCTTTCTTCCAAGGTTTCGTTATCTATTTCTAACCGGATATGCACAAAGTGAAAGGAAAACCAGCTTCGTGCTACAAGCCAGTTCTGCAGAAAAGCAGCATGGGAGATTTCGATATTTTTATTAGTTTTGCGATTTTCACCCTTTAAACGTCATTTGCGGCCTCATGTTTCATTGCATTTTTTGTTCGTCTTGATGAGTACTATCGCCCCCCCCCCCCTAAGTTTGTTGAAGCATTTCAGATACATCCTCTATACGTTCACCCCCTCAAGGAATTAAATCAAAGTTTGTATGATTAAAGAATCTTTTTATTATTTGAAATAATGGCGTAATTTTAAAAAAATTACCCAGTTTTGAAACTAAACTTGCATTTTTTGAATAATACAAAACTCCCACTATACATATACTCATATAGAAGAATCAAAATTCATGGAAAGGACCTCACGAAGGAGCAATTAGTTGTTATAGAAAATATGCACATATATCGCACCGTTACTTCAAAACTACCATAACTCAAAGAACTCCGTTTTTTCAGGAAATGCAAAAAACTCTTTCCGGGATGTGAAAAGGACAGTGACCATCTTGCAAACACAACTGCTACCAGGTGGCTAGATTTTCAGCGTCTATCTGGTACTTAGGCGATTGGTACAGAGGTAAAAACCAAGGAGAATGGCAGCCATAATTTAAAAAAAAAACGAATTTTGAGTTCTGACACTTTTGAAGCAAGAGTGTAATATAAAAAAATTAAAATCTTTTTTCAATTTTTAGGCGCTTAAAGTGTGAAAGTCTGCAAATTTTATCGATTTCTGTTTTAAATGACTTCGTGTGGTCAGAAATAATGGCATTGTACAGCAGGATTTTGTTTCTTTTCTTTATCTGCTGGAGAAGGGGTCACACCCTTAATATGTATTTATTTTAAAAAATATATTGTTGTATAGAAACATTCATTGCTCAAAACGGACACTCATACACTTTCCCTTAGATTTGACTTCAATTAAAAAAAGCAAACAAGTAATATAAAAATTTTGTTTTTAAAGTCAATTCCTACTTAGGTCATCCTAGAAAAATTTAATATAATCCCTTAAGCTAATATCAGTTTTTGTTGCATTAAAATATCTCAATTTGTTGATTTTCTATAAGCAAGTAGGTTTACAATGGATGTCTATGGGAATTTGGCGAAATATTAGAGATATCGCCAAGTTCGCTACAAACTTGGTGGTATTTGGCGACAGAACAGGGTCTCCCCTATCGTAACCCCCCTTATAGATAGAAGATGCATTAAATGCTTCAATAACCAATGGCCGCTATTTTGTCTCCCATGTAAAACTAAAATTAATTAATTAAAATTTAATTAATCAATATTTGAAAAAACTGTATGATACTTTTCGGTTAGCCGAGCGCCAGTGTTATATATACATGTTTATGTATATATACATGTATTTATATATACATATACATGTACATATATATATACGTGTAAATATACACTATATGTATAGAAATATATATGTATATATACATGTATTTATATATACATATACATGTACATATATATATACGTGTAAATATACACTATATGTATAGAAATATATATGTATATATACATGTATATATAACACTGGCGCCCAGCTAACCGAAAAGTACCAACTGTATTAACATCAATTGTCATCCAGTACAATTTATTTCAACTTGATAGGATGAATAATAAGTATTTTATTAACGATTGAAAATTTGAACAAGATATATGAATAAATAAATAAATATAGGGAAAATGTGAACTAATAGTAGGAATTGAATAAACGTTACAATTGATGGGTGGTAAATTGACTCATCGAGGGAAATTAAAATTTCATTAAAAATTGATTTTCATTGCTTTCCTACAATTTGATCTATCTTCTAACATAAAATGGACAATAAAATATTGTTTCCATGAAAATTTATGCTGTAAATAATTGAAATCGTTTTCTGAAAGAGCCACTATCTAAAACGTTTAATGCTCAAGAAACAATAAAAGTCAGTGGCGCCAACTTACAGTGGCCCGTCGGGCTCAAGCCCACCCAATAATTTCACTTCTCCGCCCACCCAGTTGACATTGATTTACTTCGTTATTGCTTTATTATTTCCTTAATCGCTGAAATAAAACTCTGTGTTATTGACGTTTTCAAAACAATTTTGTTTGAAAAAAAGTAAGGGCATCGATTAGACTTGCGAAAGCACTGAAAGACCCTACAGCGGACGAGTAGTTAAATTTCCCTCAAAAACAAATTTCTTGCCCATTTTGCCATTTGTTTTAATGACTTGAATCCATAAAACATTTAATTAACTAAAATGTATTTTTTCGTAACATTTAGATTTTTTTCACTTACCCATTTTTATATTATTTAGAATAAATATTAATATTTAAAAGAAAGAACTTATGAGAATATAATTTAATAAAATTACTTATCAAATTGTTGTTAAATTATAATAAATATATATTTTAATAAGAAAAACCCTAATTTGACTTCGAATTTTCATCTTTAGCCATTCGCTCCTTCCTCCACCACACACGCAGTAATGGGGAAAAAATTGTACGTGGTATTATTTTACTCACAAATGTTTGAGCCCACCCAAAACTTTTTTTTTTTTAAGCTGGCGCTACTGCTTGTGCGTTGGCTCTACTGTGTACTTACCTATATTTTAACAGTATGAAAGGTATACGTTTATTAAACTCACACCAATAAATATTAAAGGATACATATGTTTAGAATACACTTCAATCTCGTTGCGTTCAGTAGATAGAAAGTTTTTCGAATGTCAAGTAACCCGAATTCATACAGGTCCGTATGATTTCAGGTAAGTTAAGGGTGTATTCCGATTAGGGATGGGCCATGGGCATTTCCCCTCATTTTGAGGAGTCCACGCTGAGTCGACTCACTTGATTGATGAGTCAACATTCTCTCTCGACTCTCTTGCGGAAGTAAGATTGGTTGGTTGGTAGTAAAGATGACTCAATTCTACTTTTCGTATCAAATTTATCACGCAGGAGAAAATATTTCAGCATAAGCTTCAATTATTTTTGTGTTGATTTTATATGGAAGAAGCAGTGGTGGAAAATTGGCGCAGAGGAGGGGCCTATTGACATCCCTAAATTTTAGTAGTATTTTTCGGCTTATCTAATAACAGAATTTCTGAGTTTTTGTTAAAGGGAATAACACTATAAAATGTTAGTGGTGTCAATAGACTCCTCCTCTGCGCCAATTTTCCACCACTGAAGAAGTCTTTTATATTAAACTTTGTTGGATGATAATTGGAAACAGCCAAACTAGATGTCTTTACGGGCCAAAATTTCCAGACCCCGTCCAGTCCCGTCCACAGAAAAAAAAAGATCGGCTTGCTAATAGAAAAAAGTTTGGCCCGGTCCGTAGAAAAATAATCAAATACCCGCCCCGGTATAAAATCTAAAACTCCATTCCGTACAAAGAAAATTACTGGTCCGACCCGATAGAAAACTTGACCCGACCTCCCCTCAGACTAGGCCGATAAAAAAAGGTTTAAATTTTCGTACGGGGTGGGTCGCGACCGGTACTTAAAATGTCGGCCCTTGCAAATCTTGGAAGAATGAAGACAGTTCCGGATCGGTACTGAAAAATTTGGTACTGAAAGTTGAGCTCGGCGCAATCTTTTAGAAAAGAAACGGCCTAGCCCGGTCTGATGCCTAGGACCGGCCCAAAGCCTTAAAAAAAAGTAATGTCCTTTTCGACCCCCAGCGTTGCGAAAAAATGGCTCTAGCCCACGGGTTAGGCCAGTGCACACCTCTAAGATAAACTGTAAAATATAGAAATATTCTTGTTTAATTTGTTTAATCCCGTACCATGTCTAAAAATTTACCTTCTTTTTAACTGGGTGTGGAAGGTTTTGAGGTGTTATATTTTTATATATATCAAGTTTTAAAGGTTTAAATTTTCTGTGCTGAAAACAAAACGGGAAACGAATTTTTTTTTTTTTTTTCTTTCTCGTGTGTGTGTGCGCGCGGGGGGGGGGGGGGGGGGATAGTGTGGGGTAAGTGAAATTTACTGCTGACGAGGACAAGAATCCATCAAAATATCCGAAATCCTCCCCAATCACAACATTTTAAATTCTTAGATCTCTTCTTCATTGATTTTTTTAGGATTCCGTACTTAAAAATTGAAAACGGAGCTAATATAAGTTGATACTGTTAACAAATTTATAGATTAAAAGCTATTAACAAATATTTTTCGAACAAAAAAAAGGACTAATTTAGTTACTTGATTTTTATTTTCTTTTATGTGTGTGTGTATGTGCATCGTTTGGGTATTGTTGGAAAGATCTCGTAACACCGAAATCAAAAATATATTTGTTCTAATTTTAGATACTGTCAAAAATATGATGCAAAAATATGTCCAGCCCCCCTCTCTCCAGCCTATTTCCGAATCTACTAAAATTAAAATTATGAAAAAAAAAAAAAAAAACTAGGGGCAATAGTAGTTTATTCAAACTTTGCTGGAAAGTTATAGCGATTATCCTCGGTCACAGAGTTTTGGAGAAAACCGCATTTTTCCTTGCACACAAACTTTAATTTGCGGGGCTCAGCGGCAGTATTTTTAACTACAAATTTATAAAATTGACAGGCCTAACTATTGCGGCGATTTGGAATCAAATAGCGTTTTCCTTTATTTTACATAAATAAATTGCTTATCAAGAAAAATACGATTTTTGTCACGTATCGACAAATTTTTCTCTTTTCCCCGTGCTACCAAACTTCGTTTAAAAACTTCAACTTTGACAGCAGTTTTTGAAGGATATTTTGCTAAAAAAAAGGAAAACACCATTCGAGTACTTAGTTCCTGAATAAGAATATCTGTAAATTTTACGCTTTTCCGAGCAAAAAATAATTCACTAATCAGTCGCCCGTCCACCCGGAGTGTGTGTGTGTGTGGGGGGGGAGGGGGGGTTAAGTTTTAAAAAGTTCTTTTTTTTTTTCTCATGTTTATAGTTTTTGATTTAGTCCCTCTAAAAAATTTATTTTTAAAACCATGATAATATATTGAGATCTATCCATAGAGAGACACACACAGCCTAGTTGTATACGAAAAAAAAAGGGGGGGGGGGCGGGGAAGCGACAGGATTCCGAAAATATCCTCCATATCTGGGTTTAAAAAAGGAACGTTAAAAAAATCGATTGTCTAAACTTAAAAAAAATATATGTAAATTATATGAATTTAATATTACCTGCGAACATTTTTATTTATAAAACGGAATTAAAATAACATTATATACGCAAACAAATAACGATAATTCACTTTTATCTAAAATACATCTATGATAAAATAAATTCAGTAACTTAGTATATTTTAAAGAACCTGCTACTATAGTAGAATTTTATTTCTCTTTCTTCGAAGTTTTTTTAATATTGCATGATATGAAAACAGATGAAAATATTCCCCTAACTAGTCCTACTTCTTATTTTACCAAAAAATACAAAGGTAGCATCTACTTTTTTTTTCATCTTCTTTCCCCTAAGAATATCGTAAATTCAACTAATCTTTAACAAAATACCCTATTGCCCGCCCCCTTGCCTCTGTCCCTCCCTTTCCTTTCATTCATACCGTCATCTTCCTAAACATACATCGGCCCCACCAGTGGCCGAGAGGTTCTGCTCTCGAAGCTGGTAGACGGGAAGGGCTGGGTTCGATCCCAATCGCGCCCGTCGGCCTAATCGTTCGGAGTTTTCGTGGTTTTCTTCGAGCCGTGGATCTTCCATGCGTTAATACGGATTAGGTTCCCTTAGAAAGACCCCCACGGAGGGCACTCCCCCCGGGCCTATATCCCTCGTGTAGATAATTGGCCGTCAAAAATCAACCCAACCCAACCAACCCTAAACATACATCTACACTGCTTTCTCCTTTCCCAAAATCGCCAATACATAATCAAACCAAGATCTCCGTTCTCTCGTTCTCTGCTAAACAACCCAGCACAGATTCGAAGAGTTGAAATCCGATACTGAGTCGAAGAATCGAAATTCCACTCTTCAACTCTCGACTCTCCAAGTCCGACACTGTGTTAAACTCGTCCAACCACTCTTTGAGTGAGTCGACTTCGACTCTTCGACTCCGAATCCCAAACTGAGTGGAAATTAAAGTTCGACTCTTTTGAGTCGAGGCAATTCACTATCGAGGAGTCGACAGTTCGACTCACTTGGAAGGAGTCGAGATTTTGAGTCGACTCTTCGACTCTTTGGCCAACTCTAATTCCGATCCAAACTGTTTATTTTCTGATTCATTTTCAAATTCATTTTTGCTCTCAAACACATCAAACTGGGAAATTCTCTTATTTAAAACCTATATAATGTGCCGTGCTTCTTAATTTTTTGATAAATGCAGAAAATACTGTAATAAACGCTGTCAAAGTCGGCGTTTTGAACCGAATTTTCCGAAGCGGGCGATCTGGGAATGAAAAAAGTGGTCATACTGAGAAAATAATTGTTTAAAAATCAAATTCTAATTAATTGAGCTGAAAATGAAATCACACGGCATGTTAAACATGTCTTCAGAAATCACCCCAGCAGGTTTCATGTTTTTACTTTTAAAAATGAGTCTGAAAATTTTTTAGAAAATTTCTAGCTGTTGAGGGTGGGAAAATATTTTTTCGGATACAGCCTTAAATCCAAAGAACACATTTCATTAAATCCATGTGCTTGTGCATAACGAAAACAATCTTTTTAGTTCATGGGTAAATCGAAAGTTCTACTGAAGAACTCAACATGAAGGGAAAGCTTGTGTAAATTCCTATTAGATATACTGCTGACGTTATTGAATAAATTATGTGCATAAACTTTATATCTTTTAAAATTAGATACTGTAATTTACTTATTTCGTCAACATTCAAATGAAAAAAAAATAATAATAATAATAATAATAATAAAAACAATTAAAATAAAATAATAATAATAAAAAGAAGAAACGCAAAAAAAATCGTCCGAGGGCTTGCCCGAAGATAGAACGTGGAATTTTTGTTTACACCCAAACTTTATTCAAGCGTTTTACAGCTTACGCCTCCGTTCGTCTTGTTTCCAGCGGAAGTAAGTAACTCTCTTTTCTCAGCAGAACTTCACTACACTTGTTTTCACTTAACTCTTGTATTCAGAGTTTTATAGACCCCTTGCATTGACGTCACGTTGCTATTAGCAATGGCTGATACTGTAGCTTCTGGAGCACACACGTGGAGCACAGAACTCCCCGTTTGCCGTTAAAAGCACGTGTTATCTTTCTCTTTAATTTAGAGCTTCCTTATTTTAATCATTATAGTGCAAATAAGTGTAAAAAATCAAATGGAGAGCACCAAATTCGCCTTATATTTGGGCGCCATAGGAAGCGATTTCAGACATGTGACGTCATGTGCAACCCGTCTATACTGCAATTTCTTAAGGGGGCTGGTCACTCAGCTTCGGAATTCTCCTCCGCAATATTAAATCTATGGACTTTTGATGCATTCGTATATTTAAAATATCTCTTCGGGAAGTTCATATTTTTAACATCTTTTTTTCTGTGCACTCTTCTTAAAGGATGTCTCTTTTTTTTGCTTAGTTTTCAAAATGTTTCTAAAATCTAGGCTGATTTTAATAATTTGTGTGTTAAAAGCAGGCGAACTGTGAGTAAGATTTTAATGCTTCCTATAAAATTAAGTCTCTACTTTAGAAATATTTTGAGAACTAAGAAAAAAAGAGACCTCTTTTAGGAAGAACACACAGAAAAAAGAAGTTAAAAATATTAGTTTTCGAGGAAATATTTCAAATATAAGAATGCATTAATTGTCCATAGTCTTTACATGAGTGAGGGAAAATCAGAAGCTGAGTGACCAGCCCCCTTAAATAATGATTTTGATTGTCTTCAAACAGAATAAATTCCCATTTCTCATGATTTTTACTTTCTTCTATCCTCAATAGAAGAAAATATTGCAATCGAAATTTTTTTCGACTTCCGTTTTCGACGGATTTGCACGTTTGAGGGGTGAAAGATCCCAAAAATCAGTTTGATACAAAATGTCTGTCTGTCAGTCCGTGTGTCCGTATGTCGCCATTGTACCATCGAAAAGTGTATGAAGTTATGCATAGAATTGAACCAAATTTTTTGTATATGCTTTTGGCTGTGGCAAGCCGGTCCTCTCTGAATTTTGAAATATTCTGCCGGAAGCGAGTGCTGTAATAGCGATTTTTGTACCATTTTCAAAATTGTACCATCGAAAAGTGCATAAAGTTATGCATAGAATTGAACCCAATTTTTTGTGTATGTTTCGGGCTATGGCAGGCAGTTGCTCCCTGAACTTGAAAACATTCCGCCGGAAGGGGGTGCTGTAATAGCGATTTTTGTGCCATTTTCAATATTGTGCCATCGAAAAGGGAAGGAAGTTATGCATAGAATTGAGCGAAATTTTTTGTGTATGTTTCTGGCTATGGGAAGCTAGACCTCCCTGAATTTGAAGAAAATTTGCCGGAAGGGGGCGCTGTAATAGGGATGTCTGTGCTATTTTCATTATTGTACCATCGAAAACTGTATAAAGTTATGCATAGAATTGAACCAAATTTTTTATGTATCCTTTTGGCTATGGTCAGCAATTTCTCCTTGAATTTGAAAATATTCCACCGGAAGTGGTTGCTGTAATAGCGATGTTTGTGCCATTTTATTTATTGTATCATCGAAAACTGTATAAGATTATGCATACAATTGAACCAATTTTTTTGTCCATGTTTTTGGCTTTGGCCAACAGATCCTCCTTGAATTTGGAAATATTGCGCGGTAAAGGGGCTCTGTGATAGCGATTTTTGTATAATTGTCTTGTGTTTTCGTAGTTCTGTTGTCCATCGGCGGCTCTTGCAGCAGCGGAAACTCGCGTTCTTCTAAGCCGGCTATTCGCAAACAGCTGATGACAACAGAATGAGGAAAAACTATTGATTTTAACAAATATCATGATATAGATTAACTCGTTTTTAGGCTGATTAATTGGCTGAAGCAGAAATTCAAGATGAAAATCAAATTTGGTATAGTATTGAACTAATAATATTTATTGAGGTATTAACATGTCTAACTACTTTTTGAAATATTAAGATATATAAGATAGAGGAAATTTTTGAGATTGGCACATCCAATTAGTTTTCTGAACGGATCGATTAACGAAATTCATCCTAATTGTTTGAAATTGAATAAAGCAAAAGATAACAGTTTAAAGGTTAAATTCCTGCATTTAGATTTAATGATTACTGATAATAGTAAGCTTTTTGATAAACGTGATTATTTTTTAAATTTCAATACTCAATCAATGCCACATTGATTTTCAAATTTAAGTAAAAAGGATTTCATTAATATTATATCGGGGCAAATTAATAGATTCTATAAAATCTGTAACAATAAGGAATTTTTAAGTGTACAGATTTTTTAAATTTGCAGCAAACTTTTTGTTTTATAATAATTTATATCCATATAATTTTATTTTTCATTATTTAAATGAACTTAATAGGCATTTTTCGGAATGCAATAGCATGCGGACCAAATAAAGGTAGTTGAAGCATCATCTTGAGCGTATGAAGAGGATATGCTAAAGATATTTTAATTAAAGGAGTGCATTGGATCCATAGTTCCGCCTACCCCATTTTTCTTGGATAAATTATCATCAATCTTTATTCAGAAAGCACACGTCTTTCAAACATGATAAAATACAACAGAAAAAGCGGGAAAGTTTTTGCTTTTTGAGCGGATATTTTTAAATAAATAAAGATAATTGTGTCGAAAGTTAATGCTTCTGAAAAACCCAATGCAAACAGAAGATTAGCCCTTTAAAAAATTCTAAAAGATACAGAAATATAAATATATTAACTTGAATTTAAAAAATGTTCAGGTAGTAGGTGTTCCAAGTATCATCCACGCCAGTAATATCATGAACAGGATAAATACATGTATAATATATTTTTTCTTATTGAAAAGTGAAAGTCTTATAAAGCAGCAAAAATTGACTTACTTGAGACTGGACTTGGGTGCCAGTGACGGTCATAAAGAGAAACAAAACTTGTGCACAGTGGCGCCAACTTATAGGGGCCCGTGGGGCTCGAGTCCACCCAATAATTGCATCACTCCGCCTACCCAATTGACATTGATTTACTTCGTTATTGATTTATTATTTCATTAATCGATGAAATAACACTTTTGCTTTATTGCCGTTTTCAAAATAATTTTGTTTGAAAAAGTAGTAAGGACATCCATTAGACTTACGGAAGCACTGAAAGCCCCTCCAGCGGATGGACAGTTAAATTTCTCGCAAAAACAAATTTCTGGCCTATTTTGCCATCTGTTTTAATGTCTTAACACGTTCACACCGGCGCCGATATTCATGATTTTCGCTGTGAGGCGGCGCCCGAGTTCATGTTTTGTTTCATCTGGCGGTGCAGTACTGTCGCTTATTCAGACACGGTATGTACTGACACGCCCCTCTCATATTTATTAAACTGAACTCGAATATAACAAGCAGAGTTGATTGTGAATGTCTTAAAGTTCGTAAGAAGTAAGCAAATTACTTAGAGACATGATTTTATCGACTGCATATGTACGAATTTAATATAAAATGTCTTAAAATCTAAAGAAATATGGACAACATGATATAAATGCATTTTCTGTAAGGTAGAAGCCACGCCCTGAGTCGATGATATCTTTTGAATGAAAACGAGAATTCTCGTTTCTCATCGTGAATGTATAAGGTTTATACTATTGAATTGTGTTTACTACTGAATATTCGAATATTCAAGTGTGACTGACCTGCAGTGCACGCCGTCTATAGCATAGTCGAGTGTGACCCACCTGTAGTGCACGCCTTCTATTTAACAGTGGAGTGTGACCCACCGGTGATGCACGCCGCCCGATGGGCCAGTCAAGCGTGACCCACCGGTGATGCACGCCAGCGTGAAAGTGTTAAATCAGTAATGCATGTAAGTAACGAGAATGTATTTTTTTACCTTAAAATTTAGTATTTTTGCACGTTCAATAGTTAGCAATTTTTATATCAATTGTTATAAATATTACATTTAAAAGGAATATTAAAATATAATTTAATAAAATTACTTATTAAATTGTAGTTAAATTATAATAAATATATATTTTAATAAGAAAAACCCTAATTTGACTTCGTTTTATCATCTTTAGTCATTCGCTCCTTTTCCACCACACACGCAGTAATGGGGGGGGGGGGGATTTATGTGGAATTATTTTTTAATTAACTAAGAATCGTGCAAAAATAATCAATGTTTTGAAAAAAATATTTCGTCATGAGTTGATTGCCGGATATTAGCGAACTTGCTGAACAGTGGAGCAGCGTTGAGAGGTTTCCTAGTTGCTATCATCTTAACACCCAAGCTGAAGATAAAATGTCTTATAATATGAGTCTTAGGGAAAAAAAAGAAGAGGTGTAGTTAGACTACATTAGAGTTTAATTAAAATTAAGGGTATAATAAAAAATAAAAAAAAAATTTAATGTACTTTAAAAAAAGAGATAATAATTTAAATAAAAATAATTCTTAAGATTTAGAGAAGAAGATAGAATTCATAGGCGTAACCAGGGGGGGTGCCCTGGGTGCCCGGGCACCCCCCCCCCCCCCCCCCGTTTCCGCAGTCTCGAGCACAATTATTTAAAAAAATATCGAAATCTACAAAAGAAAAAAGAAGAAGTGAAAGGAGAGCTCAATTAGTTTAGTTCAGAAAACTAAACGGCTAAGTTTTGAATTGTGATCAAAAAAGAAACCCACATTTTTTTTTTCTTTCTTTTTTTTTTTTACAGAAAATTATGTCGTTTATCTTTTTTAAAACTAGAATATTTGCAAGAATCTGTATTAGTCATAATAATTCAAAAAGGTGGCTTTATAATCCCACTCTGACGTCCTTTGTCTGTGGGAGATGTTTTTAACGCCGTTCTTTCTATTGCATGTTTCTGCAATTTCATGAGAAATTAACGCAAGTTCTTGACGAAGATAGAAACTATTTGTCTCTTTGCTTTGGTAGTTTAAAGTTAAGAAAGAAGCAAAAAAAAAAATTGGAAAGGGGATGCAAATGTGAAAAGATAATTCCAAATTTCGATTAGCCGAGGTAAAGGGGGTGGGGCACATACCCTGCCTCCTTTGTAAATGAAATCATGTGGTAAAATCATGTAAATGAAATCAGTGATCATTTCATGATATTTACAATTTTCCCCCAAAATCGTGTGACGAAATTCACGTGTTTCTACGCGATTTTTTGTCGAAATCCGCACTTTTCGCCACTTACCTTTGACAAAATTCGTGTTTTTTACGGCTATCCTTTGACGAAATTCGCATTTTTTACCGCAATATTTTGACGGAATTGGAATTTCTTTAGCACGAGATCCTTCGATGAAATTCGCGTTTTCTTTCCACGATCTTTTGATGAAATTCGCTTTTTCTTTCCGTAATCTTTTGACGAAATTCGCGCTTTCTTTCTGCGATCCATTGACAAAATTCTCGTTTTTACCGCGATCCTGTGACGAAATTTATTTTCTGTTGCGACCGATTGACGAAATTGATATTTTTACAGGGAGATCATTTGTCGAAATTCAGGATAGTATTGCGCGACCGTTCGGAAAAATTCTCGATATCTTTCTGTACCAATTAACAAAATTCTCTACTCTTTTCCGCAACATTTTGACGAAATTTAAAAAAAAAGTTCGTCAATCCTTTATTGAAATTCGTAATTTTTTTCCTTAAACGAAATTGGCGATTACTTTCTGCACTCTTTTATTGAAATTCCCGATATTTTTCCACGATCGTTTGAAGAAATTCTCAATTTTTTTCGGGACTGATTCACGAATTGATTTTGAGAAATTCCATAAAAGAAATAAAAATCGCGGACCCAATTTTTTTTTCAAATACTTACTGAAGAATCATAGGTCTGTGAAAGAATTTGAAGGGGGAAATACTGCCCAGCATTTTTTATTATGAGAGACTTTCCTTTTCTGTGCACAAATCGCGCGATCCCGCGTGTTATTTCAAACCCTGCCCCTAAAAGAAAACTTCATTACTAGAGAAGTGGTTGGTTCTTTTTAAACGAACACAGAATTAAACAAATCTAGGATTGGGGGGGGGGGACTGCCTTCGGCAACGTACTCCCGAGCAAGCTACGACCTCTTCTGTCTCGAAACAAGCGAATCTTAAATTATTGCGTTTTTTTTTTTTTTTTTTTTTTTTAGCAAAATTAAATTTTCAGCTTTCAGAGCTGATTTGACATTATTCCAATTCGAATTTAATCACTGCAATTGCAAAAATTACCAGAGTTTTTTTCTGTTTCAAAAAATGTCAAAAAATCGCCTCAAAGCACGAAAAACCCCTCTAGAAAGTGTATTAAAAATTCGGAAAAGATTATAAAACCACAGGGAACGAAATTAACTAATTGGGTAAAAGATTTAAACCGGATTCGTTTTAGGAATGTCCAAAAAAAATAATAAAATTAAATTTAAAAAAATCACCGCGAAATGCGAAAAAAACCCCTCTAAAGATAACATTAAAAAATTGTTAAAAATTGAAAAATCGCTGCAAGAATCTCGAAAACACTTTATTGAAAAGAAGACAAAGTTTACCGGGTAAAATATTGAAATCAGATTCTTTTTTACTTATTTGAAATAATTGCCGCAAAATGCGAAAAAATTCGCATAAAAAATTAATTGAAAAATTCCAGAAATTGTCTTCCATATGCATGAGTTCAGGCATACAGGTCCTGTCAAATCTTACGGGTGCAGGCTGCATTGCTTTTTCAAAGCTCAGCGCGCGCGCGCACGCGCGTACACACACAGAGAGACATACAAGCACCTATCTTTATTATTACAGTCGCATCATGATAGTATAATTTTTATCGTCTTGATAAAATTTAGTGTAAATTATCATGACCTGCTTTACCTAACATATTCGACACACTCTGGGGTTAAAAACCTGAATTACCGTAATTTGCGGCCTATAATCTGCGGATTAGGTTCAGACCCAGAAATCTTGTTTCATAAAACGTAACTTACTAAATCGCGATAAATATTTAACTTAAATAATGAAATAAAATTTCTGGGTCGAAACATGATTCTTTGAGTCGCGGATTATAGGCAGGAAATTACGCTATTAATGAATATTATAATTATTTATAATATTATAATAATTATTTATATAGACTTTCCTCCAAAATTTCTTGTGTCCCTCCGGTGATCCCTAAGAAGTCATGGAGTCACATTCTGAAAAAAATTTCGTGCGCATGTACTGATCTGAGATTTATCTTCCGGCAAAATTTCATCTACAAGACTTTGACTGAGATAACTTTAGATCTCACGCAGTATTCCCCTGTGCCTATAGAAGTTTCCAGCATGTTTAAAGGCCTTTTTTAATTTTTATAAGAAGTTAGGCTGCCAAAAGATTTTACAGTTGTGACCACACTTAGTCACTGTCTTATATCACTGCTGCAAGGACATTTACATATCTTTTTTTTTTTTTTTACCATTAGATTTAGTTTTAATGTTTTGAACCCCTTCTCAACCCTCCTCCTGCAAACAAAAATCGCGTTTGAGCCCTTTTTAAAAGAAATACCACACAATTATACCTTCTAAGATGGAAAACTGTCTAAAACGGAAATTCGATCGGTTTTATGGGATTCGTTTTAGCAGGTTTTACTGTATAAGATATTGTTTGTTTGTATCCAACATGTTCAGGTTAAAAAGTCTGGGCACCCCCCCCCCCCGTTCAAAAGGCTGGTTACGCCTATGGAATTTATAATAAATATAGGTAAAGCTGTAGTAAAAACTACTATAAAAAGAAAAAGAAATGTTGATAAAAATAAAAGTTAGCACTAGATCAGAAGTTACACTCGCCAAGCTTGGGCAGGAATAGCAATTAGGGAGGCGGCAAGCCACTTTCACAATAAAAACCTTTTCAGGTACCATATATTTTTAAATTATAATTTAAGTAAAAATTGCTTCTGTTTTTTTTTTTTTTTTTTTTTTTTTTGTCTCTTTACAAAAAGTTGAACGATATTATCGTTCGGTTTAGAAAGGAATTCTGAGAAAGTTAAAAGTTTAGAGAGATAGTCATTTTTGGCAGAAGTCTTATCCAAGTCGCTGCTGAGTTTTTCAGTAATTTCCGAAAAGTGAGTGATATTAAGTTAAATTTGATTTTTTTGATAATTTAGATAATAGTGGGGATTTCATTAGTGAACTCATTGACCTCATAGAGATGCTCAATAGGAGGGTTGTGGTGGGATTCGTTTTTTATTTTTTTTTTTTTATCTTTTTCGATGGTTTTTTTGGGGGGGGGGGGACTTTTATCGGTGTTCCCTTATAGGTTTTAGTATCGGAGGTTGCTTCTGCATATGATTTCTTAAATTGAGGTTTAACTGGGAGGTTTTTACATACTTTGTAGCCTGAAGGGTGTGGGAGATTGCAATTCATACATTTCAGGGGTGGTCTGGGTAGCTCAGTAGCATTTTTATGGGGGCACGCAGTAGAAAGATGATCCCCGCCGCATAGTACACAGCTCGGTACATGTTGCAATTAGCAGCTATATGAAAGAATTTTTCACATCGGTGGCATTGGGTTGCCTTTTTTGCTACTCGGATTTTTTTCTACGTTTACACGGATTGAAAAATTGATTTTAGGTTGAAAATTTCAAAGGAAGTTTCATTTTTAGGGTGTTCAACAAGGAGAGGTTTTTCCCCTCTCTTCGATTTTTATGTTGTGAAACTTTAATAACGGTAAAGGCCTTTAAAAGTTAAGTCTTCTTTGATTTCGTCTATGTAAGTAGAGGTTGGTAGGCCTCTAATTACCGCTTTTATGGGGATTTCTCTATGAGGGACTATATAGAAATATATTTTATTTTGTTTTAGATGTTCATATATCCGCATTTTACTACGGAGGTTGACTGGGAGAATTTTGAGGGATTTACCTGAAAGTTTGGCTTTGAATTCGAACTCGCCACCTCTCGATAAGTTTTTAGTGAATTCGATAATATTCGTAATTCCCGTGACCATTATGGGTTTGGGTTTTTTGCCTTCGCTAATTTGTGGTTCGGTTTCATCTTTTACTGATTCCATATCGGAATTATCGGGAGAATTTGAATTTACGTCGTTTTTAGAGGAAGTTGAATTTTTTGAGCTACTTTTTCTACGTTTTTTGGAAACGATCTTAAATCCGTCTTCAGCAACGTCTGGGAAAGAAATATTATCAGTTTTTACCTTACGGTATAGATTAACTACCCGTTTCAGGGCGTCATAGATAAAAGCTTCATTATTCCTACAAGGGAAATTATAGATTTGGATTTTTTCAGTATTTGTGATCTCATGAGGAGAATTATCTATAAGAATCTGTTTAGGGCCGAAAATTTTATTATCGTATCTCTCAAGAATTTCAATAGTAGTCATTTGACTTTTAATAATAGGGAAATTAGAAGAAACAGAGCTCATAGAAGACGTACGACTCATAAGACATGTTGAGAAAAATCAGGAAACTCACCAGACTTTGCAGCCTTAGTTACGCAGGAGTCTTGAAAAAACATCTTGCAGATGCTTATACTCACGCTTTTTCTCTTGATATTGTGTCAGTATTTTTTTATTATATTTTTTATGCTATGGCTGCTTAAAATTCAAACATTTGATTTTATAATTTCCCATGCTTTTTATTTTTTATTTTTTTCTAAAAATGATAGACATCTATAATTATTATTATTTTCTATTTCCCTGTGCACTTAATTTTCAGTACCTCTAACTTTCACTATTATCCAAAGTTGTTTGCAATCAACTTTATATACCTATATTTTAGATCAGAAGTCTGGTAGAAAAATTTATTAGATGGTTTAAAAAGTTATCCTGATTTGAGAAGAAGTTAGAACAATTTGAATTTTTTTTTTTAGTTCAATTTGAAAAAGTTTTGGTTAATTTTCTTAATAATTTGAAACTAGTAAATATTATTTAAAAAAAAAAATGCTGTACATTTTACGGTCAGAATTCTCATTGTTTCAAGCAATAAATAATTTAAATGTAATTAAATGCAGAAATTTACTTAACACCTTTGTCATCTTTAATGTTTGTTTTTTTAACCATAACCTTTGTCAACCTTTCTTTCATCTTTAACATATAAAGATCAGTTGCTTATTGTCGATTAGACAATAAAATTTTAATTTTAATTACAATTAAGTTATAAAATTTAATTAAAATTTTTATTGCATAAAATTTAATTTTAAATAAACTTAAATAATTCAAATATTTTTTTTTAATTCGTTTCTTTAATAATTAAATGTACATTTATTAAAATAACATAAATTTTAAAATAAAATTAATTTTTTTTTTTTATGTTAGTTGTGATACTGCCCTGTTGTAAGAGATAGATATCAAATTAGTAAAATCAATTTTTTAAAGTTCTTATGTTTTAAAGTAGAGTATTATCGTTCATATATAAAAAATCTCTATTAATTTACAAGTATTCATTTTACTAAGGGCTGGTTCATTTGGGAACATAAAAGTTTTAACTATATATATAAATAAAAATATTAATTAATATTAATTATACCTATTTAAATTTTAATATTATGATATATTTAAATAGTGATAATAATGCAAGAAAAAAAGAACATCTTTAATTATGTTAATCTTCCATAAACATAATTAAAGATTTTCTTTTTTTCTTACATTATTATCATTATTTAAATATATAATTACTATTTATATTTAAATAAACATGTATAATTGATATTAACTAATAATTATTTAAATATGTATAATTATAATATTTATTTAAATATATATATCTAATATTAATTATTTATTAATTAATATTAATACATATATATATATGTGTGTGTGTGTGTGTGTGTGTGTGTGTGTGTGTGTGTGTGTGTGTATATATATATATGAAATAACTATAAAATTATATATATTTATGTATAAAAAAGTATGTATATTTTATATATATATATAATTTATATTAATTAATATTAATTAACATTAATTATATATATATAATTAATATTAATAAATATTATTATTTAAACATATAATTAATGTTTTCACTTAGTAATTCGTTATTAATTTTCTTCAATTTTCAATGTCTAACTAGTGAGATATTAAATATGAAAAAAATAAACCAATCTATGTTAGATAAAAACTTGCGTTTTTCGACATAAGTGATCTTTTGTTTTGTATTATAAACTTTGTACAAACCCAATCATTACATGAATATATGTTTAGTATAGACCTATCAATTTATGAACAGGAAGAGTGTATTAAATGACCGTTTCACAAAAGTTGATGTAAATAACACCGAAAATATTTTAATTTAAATACAATTTATTAGTAATAATGCGTAACTGAAACATATACTTTTTTGGTCATCCTTAGAATCTGGAAGCTATATTTTTTTTCTTTCTTTCTTTCTTTATTGTATATATTGTCTACATTGTGATGTATTTGAATGCCATTGTGATCTGAAGAATTTTATGAAAATTAGAGTAGATGACAGCAGATGATATCTAAACCACATACAATTTTCAACTATAATTAGAAAAACACTCATACATAAGATTTATGCAGACATGTATGAATGTATATATTCATATATACTGTGTACATATATTGATATGCATGCATATATTTATACATGAATATGTGTATAATTGTATACGTTTTCACTTTTACGAGAACAAATTGTCAGATTCATTGACTTGCAATGTACTCTGAGAGTAAGAAAATGCAAAACTACAGCAAAAAGATGCAATATATACATATTACATTGATTATTTAAAACTTTAATTTATTAACCTTAGAGTATAACTATATACTTGAAGACGTATAACACATTGGTAAAAAACAATAAAAATCTGATCTAGGAAACCTCTCTAAAATCTATATTTTCTTAGTAAGATTTTGAATTAATGTTAAGCAAAATAAAATGTATTTTTAGCTTTCACTAATCGACTACAATAACAGCTCTCTTTCTTCTTCTTTTCTTTTTATTTATTATTTTTATTCATTAACTCATTTATTTATTTACTTTTTTCTTTTGCATAATTTAACCTGTCATTATTTCATGTATATTTTCAGCATTAAAAATTTTTAATTTATTAATCTTAGTGTATTACTATACTTGATGACTTATACGACATTGTTAAAAGAACAATAAAAATGTGATACAGCAGACCTCGATATTTTCTTAGTAAGGTTTTGAATTAATGCTTATCAAGAAAAGAAAATAATAATTAAAAAAAATTATTTTTAGCTATCATTTTATAAACTATTCGAATACAATAACATCTCTCTTTCGTTCTTCTTCTTTTTTTATTTTTAATTATTATTGATTATAAATTGGAATACTATAAGAAATGTAAAGCAATATAAATTAAAATTTACAAATTAAGTTAATACAACAAGTTAAAACAATTCTCGTATACAATTAATTAATATTTGATGGTACATGAAAACAAAATTCCATTAAATATATTTTGATTTTTTCAAATAAATTACTTCTATAATAGATTTATTTTATAAAACATAGTTTAATTTAGTCAAAAGCAATAGATTAACATGATTATATTTTATTACCTTCTCCCTAGATGGCAACACCATGAAAATGTACAATGTTAGCAAGGAATTTTTGAAGTGCGAGAGAATGGGCAGATCGATTTTAGGAGGATTTCAGAAAATTTTGATGCGGAACATTGAAGTGCATTATTTACAGTACAGATCCAACACTAGAGAGAGGTCGGACATTGACGAAATGTCCGCTATTTTCATTACAAAATAGATGGAACACCGTACAACGCAATGCATTTTCATCAGCGTCTAGCACTTTTTATTCTATTAAAATTATGAAAATTTCATTTTATATGCCTTCAAAGAGTCTTTCAGAACATAAATATGAGCACATTTTCATTTTAATGAGTTCTTAACTGCTCTGCTCAACAAGCGAAAAACGTTCTGACACATTTACAAATTCATTTTTTAAAGGAAAGATATAAAATTGGAAAGCCTGGCCATGGAAGCGATTTGGAATTGAACTGTTTTTTTCCATTTTTGATCCATCAATTACCTATTGAGCTATCAGCGAATTCGATCACGTGACAAACCCGTTTTTCGCCCGCTCTTGAGTGCTTGTTCTCCCCTCGCGCGGAAATTCAGTTCAAAACATCCACTTTGACGTTATTTTCTGAAAGATCTATTGCGTTTGCAAGAAAATGGAAAAACAGCTCGATGACGTAGTTTCTGAATAACAACACTAGCTAGTTTCATGCATTTCCGAACAAAAATAAATTAAAACTTATGTCAGGAAGTTGCCCTTTTGGATTTGAGAACAGCCTTAATGAACGTGATAAACAAAAGAAATGGAATAAAAAACATCATAGATGACAGCGAAAATTCAACGAGGAGCTGCCACACGTCTTTTTAAAACTTTATGATGTATTTTTGTTTGTAACTTTCATTTATGCAAGTGTTTTACACAAAACTATTACTGTTTGATTTTACTGGTGTGTGTAGAATATATATAGACAGCTATTTATTTTTTTTCAATGTTGCTAAAACTTTCATACATATTTCATGTTCCATCCTTCCTGTGTAGTTTATTTTAATATACAGTGTGACCATTATTAAACAACCCTATTTAAAATTTGTCAACAGACAAAACATAAAAGGACAAATCTTAAACCTTTTTAAAATTTAAAGTTTAGAATTAAAAGTTCAAAATTTTAAATCCCAATTTTTAACTTGCTTTGAAAGCCTGTAGTTTTAATCTGATTTGCCCCCGATAACTTTCTTTTCCATCCCAACATGTATCATTTCCATGCTTCAAAATTGTTCGATATTTAAAAGTAGGGGTCCGGGGCTAAAAATTCTCAAAAAAATGCAATTTTTTTTATTGTCTTAAAAAAAGTACTAAGTTTTTAGCGTTAAATACCGCAAACTGCATACTTTTATCTTCCTTAATTCATATTATCCAGAGATATAACACCTTTTGCCTTGAGAAGCGATGTTGAAAAGTAAGTAAAAAAAAAAAAAAATTGACTTCATTTATCTCAGAATGCATTTCTTCATGATTTGTCATTTTTAAAGAATATATCTAAAGTTCCTTACAAGATATATGTATGAAATTTTCAACAGAGATTTTATGCTATATTTTCAACAAATTGTCTTCAGGATTTTTAATAATGAGCGATAATTGGGAAAATATGTTAATTAATACAAAACTCACTCATAAAAAAACTTCATTTTTTTACTTAAAATTTTTTTTATAAAATTCATAATCAATATTTTAAGAAATCCCGAACGCAAATTAACATGACACATTTTCTGTACACAAAAGTGTAAAAATTTATAAATCGAGTATGTACTTCCAGAGTTACATACAAAATTATGTATGTTTAAAATTTTAATTTTTTTTTTTTAATATTTAAAATTTTCAGATTTTTTTTTTTACATGCAATATTGTTATTATATTAAAACATATTTCAGAAAAAATTTCATAACAAAATCTCTATAAATTAAAAAAAAAATACAATTTTGAGCCCCGCACCCCCTTAAGAGTGAAAGTGTTAACACGTTAAAGTGCGATTCTCACTTCTTGTGGTTAGAGCTGAGCCCCAGATTTGCTAAACCCATAAAAGTCATGATGCCTGTATATTTTCTAGCCTATTAAATTAGATCACCTCCCATTTCTTTAGTGTCGCACTCTAGCGGAAATAATCCATATTTATAACGAGACAATGAAATATCCCCATCCTTTTATGACTATGCATTGCTAAGATGACTTGCGCTACTCGACTGAACGTTTTGTGTCATTCGTGCACCCCTAACTCCTAAGGCATATATATATATAGTGATTCTCCAAAAAGTGGATAATTCAAATTTGCAAGTTAATGGAAAATGAAAGTTAAATTTTAAACAATTTTTTTTTTAGATTTACGGTTCCTTTTATTTTCTAATATATAAGGGTTTTTACGGCAACCCCGGTAATTAGCAGGATGTCCTAATCCGCAGTTTGTACTTTGGGGGGTTATAAAACCCTTATGTTGACAGGCGGTGCTAAGGTGTAATTAACCGCATTTAGCGTCAAAGCCACACACCTCTGAGGCATGTCATACCCCTGACAATTATAACATTGTTTAACTATTTTTACTGGCAAAGGCTTCTATTTTAACAGAAATGTAGTGTATAACGCAGCCCTGATTACCGAATAGGCACGAGAAGCATGTGCTTCTCTTAGAAAATTTTGAAGGAGCCCAAAATTGAGAAAACAGGTGCCCCAAATTTTATATTGAATTAATTCTTTTCCAAAATTCTATGAAATTTCTTTTCAAATTATTAACTTATTTATGTATATATATATTTAAAAAAGTGTTTCATAAAAATACCTTTCATAACAAATTATTTTTTATGTAATAGATCAGTTTGAACCAAATAATCAGAACTTTTCAGTTTGTCCATATTTTAAATGTATGTTTATTTTACATATTGAATTTGAATATTATTGAATTTGGCTTGTATGCACAATATAAAACATTGATAATTTAAGTTATTGACAAAATTGAAAGAACTATTTCAAAATATTGATATTTTATTTTGTATACATACATGCTGAATTCAAACTTTTCATCCAACTTTACATATTTATGCGAATACCATACAAAATCATTTTTGCATATTTTCTTGATTGTATCCAATTTTTGTGTAAGGGACCATAAAAAAATGTTGTTTAATGAAATGTACGTGAACTGAGCCACTCTTTGAAATAATATTTGTAGCATTGGTGAGTTTCCGGGTACGTCGAATTTGGAAACTCTTCTCGAATGAAAGGGGGGCCCCGAGATGACACTGTGCTTCCCATAGCTTCAAAGGTTAATCGGAGCCTGGATAACGTTAATTTGGTAAATTTCCTCAAACTGTTTATGCGGTCGAACGCTTACCATATAAAGTGGCATAGGATGACCTGTTTTACGGTTTTTGAGCATGGCAGTCCTAGTGAGTGTGAAACCATGCTCTTTAAGGCTTTCTTCTATAATTTTGATGTCAGTTTAACATGGGAAGCCTCTTATGGATACTTTTTTGGGCCTTAGCTATCTTGGGTTAAGAGTAGCATATATTTTTGGGGTTTTATCTAACCATCTTTGCGTTTTTCTGCAGTCATCATCGGTTTTACATTGTACTATAACAGGGCGTTCGTCTTTAACCCTTTCCGGCGCGGAGTAATTCTGTTTATAAACTGATAAAATAATGGACTGACACGAGAATTTATAAATGAAGTTATTAGAAAATATGAACTTGCTTATATTCACGTACATTATAAAAGGAAAATTTTAATTAAATATTCTTTGTGCCGTTTGTCCGTTTTGGAATTAAAATTAGGTGTCCTTTTCTAAGGACACCGCCCTCGAAAGGGTTAACAGCAATTTTGGTTTTTTCGGAGTTAAGCTCTGTTATTTTTCGGGGCTAGCGTCGTCCAAATTTCATCAATTTCAATATCATAGCTGCCAACTTTTACGCTTTTTTCTTACCACTAAATTTATTTAGTAAATGTTGACTTGTTTAATTGTCGAAATTTCATGATTAAACAAGACGAAAATCTCTGTTCAATTTTAGTGGTAGCAAAAAAAGCGTAAAAGTTGGCAGCTATGCAATATAGAAAGGGTTAACAGTTTTTTTAGAATGTACAGAGTTTTAGTCAGTATTTTCATTAATAGTGAATTGTTCCATATCATTATTTTTGTTAAGATTAACGTCATTGAAAATATTTTTTAATTTGTCGTTTAGGGGGATAGAAGAACTCTCCTCTGAAAGAGGATGTTTAACTCCTTTTTTAACAGCATTAAAAAGCTCGTATTTAAGGCTAGTGTTAGTAAGAATAATATGGGAGGTTATCTTATAGGTTACAAAGCGAAAAAATCCAAAATAAGCTGAATTTAACAAATATTCAACGGTTGGCTCCCTTAGCAAAGAAAATACCTCAAGGCAAGTTTTTCTTACCTCCTCTTGTTCAGTTGTTGATCCAGAATAGCATTCTTTAGAATTAATATCCAGAATATATTATATTTATCTATAAAGGTGAAAAAATCAACTAGAATGCCTTTTGCATAGTCCTCAAAGTTCAGTGGCGTAGCTACTTATTGAGCGTCCTGGAGCATTTAAAGTTTGTGCGCCCTCTTGTTACTTGAAAAAGATCTGCGTAGTTTCAATCTTTATGTTTTTTTCGCCAAATACTTTCTGATTGAAAAATTTTGGTGCAGTGGCGATTGGCAGAGAGAACCCTGACACCCTTATATAGGGTGATTCAAAACTTATCGTTCAAATTTCGTGGGGAGATAGGGGATACGTCAGGTAACCGAATTTACATAGAAAAGTATGTTCGCAGACGCACGCATGCGTATGTAGAGGGTGCTGTGTGTACCCAACTTTCCATTGTGTCCCAATCATTGTTTTGAGTTTCCTAAAGCTAGTATTATTTCTTCTCCTATTTCCACTTCTCATTTGAACATCTACGAAGCCTTTTACTTTAAAACCCCCCAAAATCTCGTTCATGAACTTTATTAAACGTCTTCATTATCCGACACCAGGATACTTATCATTTAATTTTTTTTCCTGTTCTTTTAACCTTTATTTAGATGACGTTTGCGGGAATACTTTTCCTGACGGTTTCCTGGCGTATTCCCTACCTCCCCAAGAAATTTGAACGATAAGTTTTGAATCACCCTGTATATTACTCAAGATTGGAGATTTTACTTTCCATACGTACAATGTAAGGAACGAGATAGGAAAGCATTGTCATCACAATAAAAATAATGGTATATTTTTTAATTTTCAAATAAATCCATTCTCATAATTTTTACAATGTTTCAGTATGTACAGTCGTGGAAAAAAAAAAAGTAAACATCCCGTACTAACTCCTCAACAAATTATCGTAGAAGAAAGTTACTGATACCGAACGATTGGAAATAAAGTCTACTTATAAATGATGTACATAAAATTTGCTTAGAGCGCCATCTACATATTAAAACGAACTATAACTTTGTTTTTGTTTTTTTTCGATAGCAGTACACAATTCTGACAGCATAAATGAATTCTACGCCCTTCAATTAGTCTAAAAACAAATTTTTATGCAATTCGTACCATAAGTTTCCGAGAAATTAATTATTTTAAAACGAGCGTATTTTAAGGGCTGTATCCAAATTGAAGGTCGGTACTCGATTATTAACCGAGAGAGCCCCCTTCTTGATCAAGGCACCTTAAGCACCACTCAAGTAGTCAATGAAGCCTGCTAGATTACAGGATAGCATAAGAAATTTCAAAATATCTAGTCACTTCTATCATAGACGGCCCCTTAAACCATCATTTTGCCGTTTTTAAGCATAATTTGAAAACTACTTGGAAATAAAATGTGAAATTTTGGATTTCCATAAAGCAAGACTTAATAAATCTGAATCCATCAAAAAATTGTAGGTTGCAATTCATAATTTTTTCGAATATTTCATAATTCATATCATAAAATTATAAAAATTACAAATTCAACGTATTTATGTTTGGGTATATTAGTACTATTGCTACACAAAAAATTAGCACATCAGGAGCATAATTTCAGGAGTTATAAATAAAAATGTGAAAATGTAATTTAACATTAAAAGCACTAAATTTTGAATGTTTATAATTCAAAAACTTATCATTCAAATGAAATTTGGTGTCTAGGCATAGTTTGAACCAAAGATTTGAAATATCTCGTTAAAATTGGGTATTGTCGTTGAAAAAAATGAAGTTTGGATTCGTTTTAATATGTAGATGGCCCCCTAAGCAAATTTTGTATACGTCATTTAAAAGTAGACTTTATTTCGAATCGTTCGGTACCAGTAACTTTCGTCTACAATAATTTGTTGAGGAGTTAGTAGGGGGTGTTTACTTTTCTTTTTCCACGACTGTACGTATGTGTGCAAGTGCAAGTGCTTGTGTGTTAGAATTTCCTCACATTTCCTGGAGAAAGACTTGGTGTGTTTTTCATGATGTCGGCAGGTATGTTATAAAGCTGTTGAGAGATTTTTATTAATTTTCAAAGAAATCGGGCGACGAGTTTGGTATCTATAAACTATTTTTCATCCATCCTGTGACGATAACGGATGAACAATTTCTCTTATATCTCAATTAAATTATTTTGTATTGCTCAGGTTCATCTTATATCTATGCAACAACGTTTCACCCGACTCAAAAAAAGTTCACAATCACTTTCCTGTCATAGATTTCATTAAAAAAATTTCTCCTTGTTTAATCGTAGAAAATCACACAATTAAAACAGATCAAATTTTATGTAACCAATATTCTGGCAGAAAAGTGATTAGCGAACCTTGGAAGAGCCGCTACTGTACACATGTTGGACTCGGTCACTGCAAAATACTCAGACCTTGGATTTTTGGATGGCGCAACATTTTAGAAACTCGTTATTTTACCATCTTGCTAATAGAAACCAATAACATTCACTACCATTCTATTTTCTCTTTCTGGGGATGCTTTTAATTTCGGAACTGGATCCAAAATTCTAAGTGTCCTTAGAAAAAAAAAAAAAAACTAGTTGGATGTGTCAATCCCAAAACTTTCTTCTATCTTATACATCTTAATATTTCAAAACCTAGTTACACATGTTAATACTTCAATATTATTAGTTCAATACTATACCAACTTTGATTTTCATCTTAAATTTCTGCTCAAGTCAATTAAACGGACTAAAAACGAGTTAATCTATATCATGATATTTGTTAAAATTATTAATTTTTCCTTAGTCTGTCGTTATCAGCTGTTTGCGAATAGCTGGCATAGCAGGAAGCGAGTTCCCGCCGCTGCATGAGCCGCCGATGCACAATAGAACTACGAAAAATCAAGAAAAGTATACAAAAATCGCTAGCACGGAGCCCCTTTACCGCGCAATATTTCCAAATTCAAGGAGAACCTGTTGGGCAAAGCCAAAAACAAGCACAAACATTTTGGTTCAATTGTATGCATAATTTTATACGCTGTTCGATGGTACAATAATGAAAATGGCACAGAGATCTGAATTATAGCGCCCCCTTCTTTCGGAATTTTTTCAAGTTCAGGGAGGACTTGTTTGCCATAGCCAGAAACATGCACAAAAAATTTGGTTCAATTATATGGATAACTTCATACACTTTTCGATGGTACAATAATGAAAATGGTACAGACATCGCAATTATAGTGCCCCCTTCCGGCAGAATTTTTCCAAATTCAGGGAGGACCTTCGTGACATGACCAAAAATAAACACATAAAATTTGGTTCAATTCTATGCATAACTTCATACACTTTTCGATGGTGCAATATTCAAAATCACACAAAAATCGCTATTACAGCGCCCCCTAGCGGCGAATTTTTTGCAAATTTATGGAGGACCTGCTTGCTATATCCAAAAACTTAAAATAAAAATTTGGTTTAATTCTATGCATAACTTCATACACTTTTGGACGGTACAATATTCAAAATCGCACAAAAATCGCTATTACAGCACCCCCTACATCAGGCGAATTTTTTCCAAATTCAGGGAGGACCTGCATGCCATAGCCAAAAACTTAAAATAACAATTTGGTTTAATTCTATGCATAACTTCATAAACTTTTGGGCGGTACAATATTCAAAATCGCACATAAATCACTATTACAGCGCCCCCTACCGGCGAATTTTTTCCAAATTCAGGGAGGACCTGCTTGCCATAGCCAAAAACTTAGAATAAAAATTTGGTTCAATTCTATGCATAACTTCATACACTTTTTGATGGTACAATATTCAAAATCGCACAAAAAACGCATTTACAACGCCCCCTACCGGCGAATTTTTTCCAAATTCAGGGAGGACCTGCTTGTCATATCCAAAAACTTAAACTAAAAATTTGGTTCAATTCTATGCATAACTCCATACACTTTTGGATGGTACAATATTCAAAATCGCACAAAAATTGTTATATCAGCGCCCCCTACCGGCGAATTTTTTCCAAATTCCGGGAGGACCTGCTTGCCATAGCCAAAAACTTATAATAAAATTTTGGTTTAATTCTATACATAACTTCATACACTTTTTGATGGTACAATGGCGACAGACAGACGGACAGACGGACAGACGGACAGACGGACAGACGGACGGACGGACAGACGGACAGACGGACAGACGGACACACAGACAGACAGACATTTTCTATAAACATGTTTTTTGGAATCTCTGACCCCTAAAACATGCAAATCCGTCGAAAACCGGAAGTCGAAAAAAATTTCGATTACAATACTTTCTTCTATTGAAGATAGAAGAAAGTAAAAATCGACACCGTATAAAGAGAACCGTTTACACATCGACCTTATATATTCTATGAAAAAAAAAAAAAAATGCTAATAAATAAAATATTGAAATGTAAATGAGAAATTTGCAAAGAACGCTGCCGTTTGTTTAACATTAGCTTGCGAGTGACTAGTATAAGATTTTAAGTATATAGGAATTTTAGTACTAAATAAGATTGTTAGGATTAATTAAATCTATTTAAAAAAATTTTTTGAAGCGGGAAGATAAAAAATCATAATGCTGCTAGTAACATTAAGAAACAGTAAATATTACGAATTTGATTTTAAAGCAAAGTATCGTTTAAACGGATTTTTTACAGTAAACTCTGTCTAAAGTCTATGTAAGACAGATTTACGTCTTATGCAGAATCCGCCTTATGCAGAATGTACTGTATTTAAAAAAAAAACAACCTTCAAAAGGCGGCCAAGTTTAACAGTGCTCTTCTAATTATATACAAAATAGCTGACAGCCATTCTGATTATCACATTTATTAGACAACATTGAAACAGTCCTGTTCAGGGGTGTAGTGCAGGGTATACGCGGGTATACGCCGTATACCTTCTGGATTTTTTTAAAGAAACTCCGTATACCCTCTGTTTCTCAAATAAAGCTATAGCGTATAGCCTAGGCATGACGGTCATGACTTTAGCGTATACTCTGTGCCCATAGCGCATATCGTCTGCGTTTTTTACGACTACATCCCTGGTCCTGTTTTCATATTAAAATGTAATTTTTAACAAAAAAGAATATTTAACTTACATTTTCTTTGCTGAAAATATTCTTCATAAATATTTTTGTGCATCAAGCGCAAAAAACAATATAATAAATATTAATATAGAGGAAATTATAGTCACAACATTGTTCGAATACACGAAGCCTACAATAAACCAATAATAAATGACTATATGAATATTTCAAACCAATAATAAATGACTTTATAAAAAAACAAATAAAAAATACATATATATACAAATACATTGAAATTTTGGTGACGCTCTTTAATGTCAGTCAAACTGGAAATTCTTGGGGCAAATTATGTCGCCATTGGTAACAGACAGAATTACAGAATATACATTAGGTTTTAAAAATTTAAATAGTCTCTGAAACAAGGAAACTTTCAAGAAAAAAAATTCAGTTCTTCTGCTTTGCAAAGAGAAAAAAAAATCATTAATAAAAAATGCTTCAAAAAATTAACTTTTTTAAAATTATTAAATAATTTAAGACTGTAGAAATTTAATGCTTGTAACAAATTTTGTAACTACTGTTAGCTTCACCTGACGGAGGGCGCAGCTTTACTTGGTTTAGGGCGCACTGACCTGCAGATCGGTTGTCCGGGGGGGCATTCTCAGTCTGCCAGAATATGATTAAATTTAGTAAAATCCAATATATATATGTATATTTATAGGCCTTGTTTTACCAAGAGGAAAAATGAAAATTTATTGAAAATTATGTCTTTAGAAAAATGTTTGAGCTTTATGAAATTTGCCATTATTTTCATACAGTAATCCCCATGATAATTTTCTAAAAAAATTTCCATAAAAATGTACTAGGAAGATTATTGTTTGGAAATAGTAGTAGGCAATAAAATGACCGATGGGAGCCCTTTAAATAAGTTTTGATTACTTTAAGATTTGAAAATCTTCAACTGTCATCTACGGAGGCTACTTGAGGATACAATATGTTATGAATTAAAATTAAAACTTCTCGAATAGTAGTAATTTCTTTTAACTGTGTATAAAAACATGTTTTAAATCGAAATAGTTGAGGTTAAACACAAGGTAAAATATTATAGGCATATGCTGATTGTAACAAGATTCATCTATAATATCTGATTAATAAGGAAAAAAATATTCAAATTTTCCAAATCTTTATTTCGCTCTTTCTAATTTTGCGCCCTTAGGATTCATGCGCCTGGAGCAGTTTGCTCCAATTGCTCCTCGGTAGCTACGCCCCTGTCAAAGTTCGATGAAATGTTGACGAACTGATCTTTAAAATTAGTGTTTAACGATCCATTGAGCAGTGTTGTCCGGTATATTATCCACAAATCTAGGATCCTCCATCGATGACATTCTGCAGCCAAAGAACGTAGAGGAAAAGAATGGAAGGCTTTGGAAACCGTAACTAACCGAAACAGTCCTAACAGCTTTGCTGGGAAACACACTCAAACGGGAGATCCAATCATAGGCATTCTTCATTGCATCTACCAATTCGCCAAATTTTCTTGTAGTAAACCTAAGATAACACCTTTGCGCCAACGCCCCGCGAGAATTCAAAACGACATTTCTTGATTAGTTTGACTTGTGACTTAACAGCGATTGGGAAGATTTTTTAATATGATCTGTTTATGTTCTGTTGTTATGATATATTTTCTGAATTGCAAATAGATAGCCGATGAATAAGTATAATGGAAAAATCTTCAGTGATACAGCATTCTGCAAAATAATAAATTTTACGTATCGAAAGTTCCACTTTCACTCGAAATCTAACATAACAACTAACAGATTCATCTAACGTATTGTACGATCTTCGATCTAACTAAGGGGGTTTCTCCCTCGGAGAGAAACTCCATTCACGAAAAGAGGGGGTAGGGGAGCTCACTGCTTTCGCGCGGACAGAGAACAGCGGTGAGCACAGCGTTACTCATCATTTTGATAATTATCGGTACTGGGGATCATGCAAAAGCGCGCTAAGTAAACCCTGTGTTATCTTTCGCCCCTTTATGCGACTTCTACCGCTTAGCTGTTTGCACCGTTTTGCTGAGGGTCGGGGATTTACATTGCGTCTATGAAAGTTTCCCTTCTTCACGCTTCAATTTCTTTGCTGCAGCTTCAATCAGCGATAAATCTATTCATACGACCCATGATCACCGCTCAACACTGCGAAAATACCGGGAGTGGCGGTACTTACCTTATGTAATTTACTTTTATTTTCATACTTAAATTTTTATATATTTTCCTAATGTGAAAAATAAATTTTAGTAACATAAATTGTTACCTTTTTTCATCAATTAAAATCTAGATTTAAACATGACCTCCATTAAAAGACCAACTCTCGAAGAGACCCATTTGTTTTGGAGCGAAGCGTGGTCGCTTTAAGGAGGTTTTACTGTACCTTTAACTGTTCTAATTGTACTTAGTTTTAAAAAAAACTATGCAAAAAATATTGGGGTTTTTAATTGATATGGAGTAAGCTTGGAACATTTTGAAAGTTCTTTATAACACTTAAAATATTTAGGAAAGTTCCTTATTTTTCTCCAAACAATTTTTTTTTGTTTTAATTTCTTGAGTGATAAATATATATGCCATAACTCATATCGTGTGCTCATGAATAGCATTTAAGGTGCAATTTTAATAAAATAAAAAAATGAGTTTGAAGGTCCATTGCCGCTTAAGAAAATACTTTGAGCACAGAAATGAGTAATTATCAACAACATTTGCGAAAGTCCTCTATTGAAACCGTGTCAAAATGACATACATTTAGCTTTTGTATAAGTACTGTTGCTAATTAAAATATTTATGAGAATAAGTTATGCACAACACTTATGTACAACAAAACCAAAAGAATTTTTTATCAGACAGAAAGAACACCTCTCCCCACTCCTAAGAAAGTTTTTTAAATAGCGCTACTGGGCAGAGCAACGCCACCTGGTGAGCAAATGGAAATCGTGCAAGAAACAATAGCACCGCTTCTGTTTCGAGACATAACCAGCATCTCCTCATGTCAAGATGCAGAAGAATCTGAAGTTTTGTGAAATTATGTGCGTTACTTCTTCAGATATAACTCTCACGAAATTGCGAAAGATGCAGCATTACAGCGCCACTAGTAGGGGGATATACAGACAAAATTAATAAGGCTCAGTTTTTGCCAAGATCTGATAGACTATAAATTTTTCTGAAATTCTATGTAATAGTTCTTGCGATAGAGCACTCTCGCAAATTGAATTAGGCGGAGAATGATAGACTGACGTACATTTGCCAAAATTAATCAAATCGTGTTCGGTACTTAAATGAACCAAACCATCGTTTACTCATCAGCAAAAGGCAACCGGAAATTTTTGCTATTTCAAGAACTTTCTTTTTACGTATAGAGAAGAAAATAAAAATATTAGGAGTAATTGCAAAAGAATCAATCCACGCCTTTTAAGAAACTTTTCACAGAAACTGGGTGGGACAAAATAAAACTTTTGGACAAGCCATGTGTTTATCGCCGTAGTGTGTTGGGAAAATTTCAACAGAGACGAAATAATAATAATAATAATAATAAAGATAAAATAGTAGATTGTCATCAGATTTCTATCAGTAATATAACATTTAAAAAACAGAAGTCAAATATTTACAGAGGATAAATACTTTAAATAAATTTGATAAGAATTCGGAACTACACAATAGATGAAAGTTTTTGAAATCGAAGAAATTGATTCTAGCTGTAATATTTTTAATTCGTTGCATGAGAACGCTTTGGTTATGCACGATGTATAATGAATCTCCAACTGGAATCGCACACAGAGTAAAGAGAAAGAATAGAGTTGAAGAGTGGTGGCGTGGGGTGACGCCGAAAACGCAACCCTAAAATTCGTTACATTCGGCCCAAACACAACCACGTTCTGTGACGCGGCTGACAGTTCAAACCGACATTTCTTTGCTTTTACTGTCTCTGTTAGAAATTATAATTCATTATTCGCGTGTTGACCGTAGGTATGATTAAAATTTAGATTAAAAATGACGGAACAGATGTCATAAGTTCCCGGGGCCGCCATCTTGAAATTTTTCTTGGCGTGAAAACCCCTTTTCCGCCAAGTAGTAAATGTCGCCAAGCACCCGTTTATACGCATGTTTGGCTTAACGAAGATAAAATGTAAATAATAAACAAAATTCGCTAAAGTGGCAATCAGTAATCTTGTATGAGCGTTTGGTACACATTAACCGAAAAAAAATCACTGCAGTCAGCAGTTCTCGCGGTATAGCATTCTCAAAATGTAAATAACTCTTAAAGGAGCAAAATATACATACAATTATCAACATACCTTAACAGACATCTGCTTTCTTGAAAGCTCCAGCACGAAATCTCTCTCATAACATCACCGTCATTTTCCAAAATAGGCTTATGAATACGCATTGACACACTATAAACAAACCTACCTTTATTGTCAAAATTTCTTCATATTTCTTAATTGCTTCAGTAAAAGCGTTTAAACGCATTACAGAAACCATAGTCAATCAAATACATCCAATAAATTTAACATAAAAATAAAAAGACAGAACGATACAACACGATATCAAAATACACCCACAAAATCCACCAGTTCTCAGGGGTTGCCAGAACACAACACGTCAGAACACACACGTCACATGGGGTTCCACATATTGAGGTTGCCATATCCATAAACACCGCCAACACGGCAACAAAAAATCGCCAAACAATTCAAAACAACGGCTGAGGGAACATAAAGCATCTAAGCCAAAATGACTAACATATTTTTTTTTTGTTCGACATTCGTTATTTTCCTAAAATCGTTGTTACCATTCTTTTTTTTTGTAGAAATCCGTGGATGAAGCTACACATGGCTGACGATACTTACCTGCCGACACACTTCTTTAATATGATTAAAGAAATAATCCCGACCTTTGAATTACTACTTCTATCAATCATCAGTGGCATAACATAGAGGGGAGGAAATTCCAAAGCTCTGATGATAATGTACATTATAAAAATTGCATAGGAGGACATTTTTTAGAGCAGAAAATAGCCCAATTTACCAGCAAACATGAGGTTTTTCAGTAATAATTCTTAAATGGCATTATAAGTACTCAGGAGAATATGCAAACTGTTGGCTTTGGCTACGTCCTCTTTTCATTATTCCTTCGTTGGTCACTCCTCGGCTCTTATCTTAAGTTAGTAACTATGATAACGAAGAGAAAACGAAAAGAGGACGTTTGTCCTTGAAAAGCCGATTTTTCCTATTCACAGTTTATATAAATATAAATGCTGTGTATATTTCTGAGAAATAAATGTAATATGTGAAATGCAAAATTGCTGCCCCTGGGTACACACACCCAAAATTCCCGATTTCGTGTTCGAAAAGAAAAAAATTTCTTGTCATTCCATATGTATATTCTAATTACCAAATAAATAAAGAAAGGAAAGTTTTAAATCACAAAGTTGTAATAAACATAGTGCCGGTATGAAAAATACATGGAAAAAAGAAGAAAAAGAAGGATAATACTCCAGCTTGCGTTAGAAATTACTTAACCCTTTCCGGCACAGTGGTCCCTTCGTCGCGACCACCTAAATTTAATTCGAAACTTACAAACGGCACCAAGAATATTTTAACAAAATTTTGCTTTCACAATAAAAGTTTAAAGTAACAGGTTTTTATTTCTAAAATAGTCGTTTGTAAATTCTGGTGTCAATCGATCATGTCATCATTTTAATAACTAAATTGTTTTGTGCCGGAAAGGGTTAAAGGGTTACTTCATACACGCGAAAACATCCACTTGCTAAAATTAATCTATGGGAAATGTTTTTTTTTTAATATCTCGTTTATAATTGAATATTTTTACATCATTTTTTTTGTTGTTGTTGTTGTATTGGTTTTTGTATCCAATGGTTGTTTTCGTGTTTGATTAAAGAAGATCCGTTAAACATTTGAAAAGAAACTAAAATAAAATGAATTAACAGAGTCTTTGCCTCCCGGTATTTCTTAACGGTGTTGAAGGCAGCCATTGGCTGCCTTCAACGCTTATGTCTATCGGGCTTTAAATATTTGTTCTTCCGACAGTTTACTAAAAGCTGAAATAGATTACATTAAATCCACTGCCATTGATCGAGGTTTTACAGTTGAAATCATAGATTCCATTCATAATAAACTAAGTAACCGTTCTCTCTCCAAATTTAACACTGCCGACAATGAAAGTATAAAAAAATTAATTATACTTCCATATTTTCCGAAAATAAGCCATCAAATTTCTAAAATCTTGTTAAGATTTGATTATAAAGCAGTTTATACTCCTTTTAACAAAATTCAGTTCACAAATCTGAAAAATCCAATTGACCGTTTTTCACATTGGGGTATTTACAAGATATCTTGCGAATGCAATAAAATGTACATTGGTCAAACGAAAAGACCCTTTAAGGTCCGTTTAGGGAAGCATAAAACTTGCGTTAAAAATTGTGACATCAAGCGTCACTGCTGGTCCAACAATCATAATTTTAAATTTTCCGAAGCCTCAATTATACAAAAATGCTCATCAATTTACGATCTTGACTTTTGGGAAGCCTACCACATATGGAAAAATTGAAACAGCTTAGTAAACGATTTATCCAGCACGTCCATTTTTTCAAAGTTATGGTTTAATTTTCTTTAATTCGTCCTCTTCCCTCCCAACCCCTTTTTCTCCTCTTTATTTTAACTCTCCTGGAGCATCTGGGCGGTTTTTTAATTGGTCTCCCTGTGTGGGTGTGCGACCGACTCCGTGGCTGTTTGTCAACAGTGATTTTCAGTTCGCTGTTGACGATCGGGATGTGAGGTGCGCCTTCTGGCTCTGCCTCCCCCTCTTTTATTCCATTGTTTTATTTTTATCTTTAATTTATAAGCACTGATGATGAGGCCTTGGAGGCTTCGGAATGGCTATATGCTTTTTAAAATTACATACATTTGTGTTTTTGTAAATGTTGTATCTCTCTTTTTAAAATTCGCAATTTTTGTCTAAATTACATTCAATGCAATATGATTCCATGTTTTAAATTAATATTATAAATATTTTCTAAATGTAGAAAGAAATAAGATTTCTTTCCAATTTTCATTTATTTCTTTTCTTTTACATAGTTTTTTTTTTTCTTTTATAGATTTCATGCAGCCTAAATTCAACACATCTAATTGCCATGTAGTAAGGTGTCATTATTTCTGATGAACAAATGCACTCCTTTTTAAAAGAATCAAAAGAAAGCTTCCAAACACAAAACAATTTTAGATGTTTTTATCATTTATTTAAATTTATCTTTTAATTACTTGATCACGGCTGAGAAGGGTCAAATTAAAATATTTGCGAATTTCTTCTTTAACCTCTCCTTTGTAACGCGCATCATCAATTGACTATTAATTCCTTTGATAACCGTGATGGATATTTTCCTCCCTGTCCCTCTACCCCGATAAAAAAATCCTGTCGTATTTTCCGTCTCACACAGGTAGTGAACTTCTGTATGTCTTCAGAGAGTTAAATATCAGCTTCAGGGACACGGGACGGTAAGGAATTTCATGGCATATTTGGACCCCATGGTCCAAAACTTATTCCTCTCATTAATATCGTCATACAGTCATGCAATGGAATGTTTTCCTATACAAGAAATAACAAAATCCCAAGAATATGTACTAAAATAAAAATTATTAAAATAAAAAGTCAAAAGTATGTGAGAATGCCTCGTATACAGGGTGTCCATAATTAACCGACCCTATTTTAAAGTGTTCGACAGACAAAAAAACTATTATTCAGAGAGATGTACAATTTTGTGGAAGACATAATGAAGGAATGGGAATTTATTTAAGCGAAAAAAAAATAATAGTTCAAAATCTCGCCGCCAGAGTGCATTGTTTAAAAGAATTGAATATTTTGCATACATTTAAGATAGTTTACAGATTTTGTTTATTAACCTTATTTGATCTTAAAGACAGCATTTCACGACATGCACTTTGCATTTCGCAGAATACAATTTGGCTAACTGTGGAACATGCTATCTTAGGATAACAGATGCTACCTGAAAATGATGGCCGTCATATGGAACATGTTTTGCTGTAATAAAATTTGTAAATTATCTAAAATGTATGATAAATAGGTAATTCACAAAAAACGTCCTCTTGCACCGAAATTTTGAACTGTTTTATTGTTTAAACAAATTTTCATACCTGGGTCAAAAAAGGATTTTATGTCCTTTTCCCAATATTTATTATTATTTTTTTTATGTAATCAGTTTTCACTAAATATATATATTTTTTTTTTCTGTATTACAACCTATATAAAATCAGTTCCAGCATAGCTAAATTCATAGTTAGGATAAAAATACAGTCACCTGAAAATGTTTTAACCCGTAACTTAATTTTAATTCCTAAATAGCACATATGCACCAGAATATTGGAATGAAAAATTTCTTTTTATTAAGTGCGTGAACAAAAGCTTTTGCTTTTTTTTGAAATAAATTGGTTTGTAAATTCTGGTGTCGTTCATTCATTTCTGCATTTTACGAATAGAAGTACCTTGCCCCTGAAAGGGTTGAAGATGAATATTGTACTGGACAACATCCACTCAATTTACAACATTTATTTTCCTATCAAAATATTATTTCTAGTCTATTATATCAACATAAGGGTATTAGACTTCAATATGTAATTTTATATTCAAATGAAAACAGTAATATGGATTAATTTATATAACATTATGTAAACCCTGTTACTTGTATACAACATTACAGCCAAAATTTTCAAATACCTGTACTAAATATATTTTTAAACGGTCAAATAGTTTTAGTATATTGAAAGAAGAAATGCCTTTTGATGTTTTGGGAACATTTTTAAGAGCTATTCATATGCAACAAGAAAAAAATAGAGAAAAAGTGCGAGTAACAGAAATTATATACATAGTAACAGAGGTTACATTTTTCTAACAGAAGTTACATTGACCAACACAAATTAGATAGTAGAAGTGTATTTATATTAATCTAACAAATTTGACACCACTGAAGCACTTTGATCGATTTTTATTAAGCACATGAATTTTAAACTATAATTTTGTTAATTTATCTACATCTGATAGAAATATGTAGTAACAGAAGTTACAAGGAGCAGATGTTACAATTAACAAAGAAAACTATTGTATTTTCTATAGTTTTATAAAAATATGCAAATCTTATATTTATGTAAATTAACTTAATTTCATATAATAAAAATAAAAGTTTAATTTAAAAGGCAATATTTAAATTTAAAATTTATGTAACACAGGTTACAAACAGAAAACACACTAATCTGGAATTCAGATGTTTCAGCTTACTGACCAAATGTGTGCAGAACAAATTCAAAATGGCTATATCATATCTTTTCCACTATTTTTACCTACAAGTAAGCGCAATAGTAACGTCTGTAGGGGACAATGAAAGTCATTTCTTTGATTAAAAAAAAAAAAAAAAAAGTTAAAGTAACAGAGGTTACAATTTCAAAGTACAAAATTTAATCTTAAAATATAATAATAAAAAATATATATTTTAGTATTTTGTGCCCAACTAGTTAAAATACTATGTCTTATAATTACATAAAAGCAGTTAAAAATGTAATTCTAAATATCATTACTTAAAAAACTAAACTGAAGACTATGCCTACAGTTATCCGGACAGACTGTTTTGTTAGTCAAGATGAATAAAAAGGGATAATTTAAATTTAAAAAGATATTTTTTTAAACATTTTTTTTCACTAATGAAGTCCTTACTAATTGCTTTAATGGAAACAAAAAAACAAAAACAGATCTTTCCCATTTAACCCAGAAAAAAAAATATTCTAGTTGTGGACATGAAAAGAACATAATTTTTTTGTTTCATCCACCTTCATTATGGCTGAAATTTTGAACTTCATCTTTTTTCGCTCGAACTAATTCCCATACTTTCATTACGTTCTTCACAAACTTTCACAACTTTCTGAACAAAACTTTCGTCTCCAAACAACTTTAAAATAGGTTTGCTTAATTAAAACGCCCTGAATATTAACCCCTTGGGGACGAGCGTCACGTATACGTGCCGGAAATAGGCCTAAGGATCCTCGTTTATCCTCACCAGTAAAATTTTACTGTAAAATTTGCCTTATTTAATCCAAGCATTTTCCCGATTTGAATAGGCACACATTTCTGTTGTTTAAAACCGGTAGCAAAGTAATAAACATTTCGTAAAAGGCTCCCGTCGCGAAGGGGTTAAAATAAACTGCATCGGGTGAAATACGAAATATAAAGCTCTAACAATACTGAAAAAAAAATAACAGCATGAAAAGTATTCCAATGAAACCAGTAAGATTAAATAGTAATAGTGTTTTGTAAAATACATGCTTTAAAGATTTAAACCTCACTGGGAATTCATTAAAAAGACGATTGAACGCTCTTGTGGCAGTTCTTCGTTGTATTATTAATATCGTTTCTGTTTACAATGTTGCTCTATGCTATGCACCACATTTAAAACTTTCATTATCTATGTAACTGAAGTATGACATTCCAATAGGAGTTTCTCACCGCGCGCATCTCTCAGGTTGCCTGTTTATGTGTTCTATCGATCGATGCTCTTGCCGATTTTGTTTATAATTTGTGTCTCATGTTAAATTTAATTTAATAAATAAAAGATATTCTGTGCAAGATATGTATAATAAGTTCTATAGTTGTTATTACGAAAAGTGTGTGTGTGGGGGGGGGGGGTATATTTTAGATTATTGATTACTTGTTGTTACAACGAAATAACAAAGACCTTTTTTAATTTAGTATGAAATATTATTATTTAAAAAATTTTTGCTAAAAGTCAAGGGGGCTGTAGGAGCTGGCGAAGAAGTGGAAATTTTGGTGAATGATAATTTAGATTGTTGTAGTTATTTATACACAATAGCAGTTAGGGCAGATGAAAATTTTAAAATTCCGATTGAAAAATAGGTAAGCTGGGAGGGGGGGGGGGATTTAGATCAATGATTTGTATGTGTTTTTTATTGTAACTGGAGTAAGAAATGCGGAAGCATTAAAAAAATAAATAAATAAAGATATTTTACTAAGTTCATTTTAGTGCGGAGATAATTAGATCAATAATTCAAATAGATTGTGTGTTAAATTACGTGTGCATTTTAAAGATTTGTATTATTTTCATGGATTTAATGTAAAACAAGAAATTTTATTAATATCAGGCATCTCATATTAAATGCATTTAGCTGTATTATAAAAATGCATTTTTTATGATTAAGAAAGAAAATAAATCTGATTTTGAATTCCAGTAACTACATTACAAAGAATACATTTTCGACTTCTATAGACTAACATAGTGAGCTGAAATCTGAAAGTTCTCTGATAATTGGCCTATATGACAACAAACTGCGAGATCTTATTATGGATTACTTTTTTATTTATTTATTTTGCTTATGTATTTTTATTTTATGTATGTTCAGCGATTACTCTGAAACTAAGCGACCAGTTCACTTGATTTGTTTTTCTTTAAATCAAAGATGATACTCTCCAATGAGTTCCATTTAAATTTCATCAAAATTTGTCCAGTACTGTTTCAGAAAATTTACAAAAACCAAAACATAAAAATAAACAATATGAGCATCTTTAAAATATTTCATTTTCAATTATTTCCATTAAGTGACGTAACGCTATCTGTTTGGCGAGTAAATCGCTACCCGGTGATTTTCCTCCCTCTTTCTACGGTTTTGTTTGTAGAATTTTTATAGTAGAAGAAAGCCAAACACCAATGTTATAATCGTTAAAAACCTTTATGACGTAAACAACCAGGTATAAAATAAAAGTGAAAATTGTAAAACGTTTAATTTTACCGAAGATTTCTGCAGTACGCTCGCTTCATTTGAACAAATCTATTTTTATGGTGGAGGAATTTGTACGCTAATACAGGTTGGGCAAAATTTTAACTTTAATATGAAATCAAGTTATTGGAGTCTTTTATTTTGTTTTGGCTTAAAAGTATATAATTATGTCAACAATAATTTCACTTTCAATGATGGTCCATTTCCTAATGTAATTAAAAAAAGGAAACTAATATATGTTTTTTTTTCTTTTTTTGCTTCAGAACAAATTTGATTGCTTTCTGAATAGTAAATGATTAAGATAGTAACTCTTTTAGAGAACGATTTTGATTATTTACGGCATAAATTTTCATGGAAACAATTTTTCATTGTCCATTTTATGTTAGAAGACCGATTATAACGTTGGAAAACAATAGAAATCAATTTTTAATAAAATTTTGTTGCCCTTAATGTGTCAATTTACCACCCATCAATTGCGATGCTTTTTGTATGTTTTTTTCTTTAAGGACAAATCTAAGGGAAAAGCTATGGGAGTCCCTTTTGAGCAATGAATGTTTCTACACAACAATCTACTTATAATAAAATCCTAGTGGAGAAATTGTAGGTAACCATTCCGGTGCGAACCATTCTGGTCTGCGAATCGAACGTAGTTAAACGCCATGTTAGGCTTAATGTAAAACATATGACGGCTAAATGATAATTTCTTCTACTTGAAATATTGTTTGTTCAGCATATTTCCATATAAAACATGCGTATCATATCCAATTATAATGTATTATGTTCCAAATCAAAAATAAACTATTATAAACATTAGATTACTAGATATAAACAAAAGAACACGGTTCCCATTCACAATTTCCTAATCTTGAAACAAATGAATGACTCTTTGAATGCTACATAAAATATAAAAATACAGGTTAGCGTCGATGCTTTATCTATTAGGACATTTTGAAAGTTCTTTATAACGCTTAAAATATTCAGTAAAATTCATTATTTTTCTCCAAAAAAAATGTTTTTTAAATTTCTTGTATGATAGATATATGCCATAATTCATATAGTGTGCCCTTTAATATTATTTGAGATACAATTTTAATAAAATAAAAAAATGTGTTTGAAAGTCCCTTGTCCCCCTAAGAAAATACTTTGAGCACAGAAATAAATGATCAAATGTGATCAAATTTGATATGATATTTGATCAAATGATCAAATATTATTGATAAATGAGTATTTATCAATAATATTTGCGAAAGTCCTGCTATTGAAACTGTGCCAAAATAAATACATTTAGCATTTGTATAAGTACTGTTGCTAATTATTAAAAGATTTATATGAATAAGTTATGTACAACAGCTATGTACAACAAAATCAAAAGAAATTTTTATGAACCAGAATGAACCCCCTCCCCACTTATAAGTTACATTTTAAATAGCACCACTGAGCAAAGCAACACTACCTGGTGAACAAAAGGAAATCGTGCAAGAAACAATAGCACCGCCTCTGTTTGGACACATAACCAGCGTATCTTCATGTCAAGGTCTTTTTGTGATATTGAGTGCTTTACTTCTTGAGATATAACTATCACGAAATTTGCGAAAGAAGCAGCATTACAGCGCCACTAGCAGGGTGATATACAGACAAAATTCATAAGACTCAGTTTTTACCAAGATCTGATAGTATATAATTTTTTTGGAAATTCCTTGTAATAGTTCCTGCGATACATCACTTTCGCAAATTGATTTAGGCGGAGAATAACAGACTGACGTACATTTGCGAAAATTAATCAAAACGTGTTCAAAACGTCAATCAACAAAACGAGCGTTTACCCATCAGCAATACGCAACCGGAAATTTTTGCTATTTCAGTACTTTCTTTTTTGGTATAGAGAAGAAAATAAAAATATTAATTTCAAAAGAATCAATACACGCCTTTTAAGAATATTTTCACAGAAAGTGGGCGGGGCAAAATAAAACTTTTAGGCAAGCCATACGTTTTTCGCTATAGTGTGTTGGGAAAAGTTCAACAGAGACAAAATAATAATAATAATAATAATAATAATACAGTGAAACCCGCTTAAGAAGTTTCCCAAGGGAGTGGAGGGGAAAAACTTCTTAAACGGGAAAACTTCTTAAACGGGAAATTAGCATTTTTTGAAAAAAATCAATAGTTTAAATATTGATATTCAGAAAAGGGTTTATTTTACCATAGTACAATAATACAAAGAGTACTTTCTATAAAATTGAGTTTTCTTAAGAAATTTAAATTAGTTTGCACACTTAAAAAATTAGCTAATAAAGTAAAAATACATAATTACTTTAGAAACTCTTTATTTAATCCAAGACAAGAAATTTCTCTTTAAGAGTGATTTGATATGTTTTTGCAAAAAAAAAAAAAAAAAAAAAAAAAAAAAAAAAATCGGTTATAGTTTTTAGTTTCTGTTTTTTTTTTTCGGCAACCTTTAATCAATAACATTTCTTCCATAACTTCATATTTTCCTCTTTTCACATTTTTAATATTACGAGATTTTTCAGAACAGTTTAAAATGAGATCTCGTTTTGCTACAATTCCATTCAGAGTAGTCACTGGTATGTTCAACTTCTTTGCAATTTCAACTCTTGTTGTTTTCGCGTTACTATCAACTTCTTTCAAAATTTTGATTTTGTCTTCAATTGACAAGGCTTTCCTTTTAATTGCCTTGCCCGACATTTTTGGGGGAAAAAAAAACAGAATTTTTTGTCCGTGTATTTTCTAACGAGAAAGCTTTGATGTTATGCACTTTACACTGACTTAAAAACTGCGAAATGAATAAACCAAACGCAGATTTAGTACATTACACTTATGGAATATGGTGGTGGGAAAGAATATGTTGTAACTATTGAACTGAAAGAACCACCCATCGGTAGGGCAGCAATTCCCTTTTCTCTTATCAGTCACTGTTGTTACAGTGACGAGAGGCCCATCCTCTACCCACATTCCATTTCCATCAAACACGTTAAACAGATTTTAAGGTGAAATAGAGGTGACCACATCTGCTATCAGTCCTAAACATTGACCTTTTTGAATAGCGAAGAATAATAAAGAAAGAAATTTCAGCACAGAAAATAAAATAATAATCAAAAAGACAAAATAAACGAGCTTTGAAAGTAAAAATGGAAAGAAAAATAAAACTTTTTAAGCGGGAAAGAGTTTCGAACAAAACTTCTTAAACGAGTTATTTTAGTGTTGTAAGAATAAGAGAAAAATGGGAATCGAAAATATAAACTTCTTAAACGGGAAAACTTCTTAAGCGGGAACTTCTTAAACGGGTTTTACTGTAGTAATAAATAATAAATCGTAGATTGTCATTAGATTTCCATCAGTAATATGATATTTAATAAAACAGAAGTCAAATATCTACAGAGAATAACACAGGATAGTTTAACTAAATTTGATAAAAATTCAAAGCTGCACAATAAATAAAACTTTTTGAAAACTAAGAAATTGCTTCTAGTTGAAATATTTTTAATACGTTACATGAAAGCGCTTTGGTTATATTTTGGGCACGATGTATGATGAATTTCAAACCGGCTTCGCACGCAGAGTAAAGAGAAAGAATAGAGATGTAAAGTGGTGGCTAGGGGTGACGCCGAAAATGCAACCCTGAAATTCGTTACATTCGGCCCAAACACAACCACGTGCTGACGCAGCTGACAATTCAAACCGATATTTCTTTGCTTTTGCTTTTATTGTTAGAAATTGTTATTCATTATTCGCATGTTGACCATTATTCGCATTCATTATTCGCATGTATGATTAAAATTTAGATTAAAAATGACAAATATATCATTTCATAGATAAGAATTTTGATTATTTTATCATATGTATTTTGGTATCAATATCAGAAGCGTCGTTTAAGATTTTGCTCTTAAGAAACAAAATTCTTTTGTTCGACATTCGTTATTTTCCTAAAATCGTTGTTACCCTTCTTGTTTTTTGTTGAAAGGGTTACACAAACGTAAACAGATCAGTTTCATTTCGAGCACAGGTGATGTCAAAGAATCCAGTCCTTGTTTTGTTTGAGCCGAATGAGGACATTTAAATTTGAGCGATAACCGACATCATATTGCAAACCGTTTTTACGGCATACTGCATCTCTATTCTTTCTCTTTAGTCTGTGGGAATAGCACGAAATAAAAATGTACCACCCACTATCTGAAATTATTGTACGTAACTGCTGCACTATTATATATTCGTAAAAAATATTGGGTTGATCGAAAGTCGTTTTGAGTTGGGAAAATTCTGCCCGGTAATTATTATGCAGGAGATATCCGAATCAATGTATAATAATTAAATGATAGAATTTTCCTGTACGAATTGATTTTCCCAACACGACAAGACTTTCCGATCAACCCAATATGTAACATGCAAATAAATTCTGGTACGACTGACGATACTTCAGTGCCGACACACTTCTTTAATAAGATTAAAGAAACAATCACGAGCTGTGAATTACGTCTTCTATCAATCATTAGTTTCATAGCATAGAGGGGAGGGAATTCCCAAAACTCTGATGATAATGTACATTATAAAAATTGCATGTGAGGACATTTTTTCGAAAATAAAATAGTTTAATTTACCAACAAACTCTGGTCTTTCAGTAATCATTCTTAAGTGGTGTTAAGGAAATAAGTAAACTATTGGCTTTGGCTACGTTGTTACGTAGGCAAATGTTATAGAAGAAGAAGATATGCATATGTATGTGATTTATTCTTTTTTATGTTATATAAGCCTTCGCCAGTTAGACATAGCTTATTCCATGAATAAATTATTTAATCGTGTATAACAAATTTAAGCACATATATTATATAAAGTGTAAAATTTGAAATTTTTTCTGGTGTGAGGTTTCGAATTTTTCTCTTGTAACTTGCTGTTTAACACGTTCCTGTCGGCACCTATATTCATGTTTTTCGCCGTAAGGCGGCGCTCGAATTCATGTTTTGCTTCATCTGGCGGCGCGGTACTTTCGCTTATTCAGACACTGTATGTAATGAGCCACCCCTCTCATATTTATTGAATTGAACTCGAATATAACAAGCAGAGTTGATTGTGAACGTCTGAAAATCCGTAAGGAGTAAGCAAATAACTTAGAGACATGACTTTACTGACTACATATGAACGAATTTAATATAAAATATCTTAAAATCTAAAGAAATATGGACAACATGATATAAATGCATTTTCTGGAAGGTAGAAGCCACGCCCTTAGTCAATGATATCTTTCGATTGAAAACGAGAATTCTCGTTTCCCGTCGTGAATGTATAAGGTTTATAATATTAAAATTGTTTTTCTATTGAATTTTTGAATATTCAAGTGTGACCCACCTGTAGTACACGCCGTCTATGGCATAGTCGAGTGTGACCCACGTGTAGTGCACGCCTTCTATTTAACAGTGGAGTGTAACCCACAGTTGATGCACGCCGCCCGATGCGACAGTCAAGCGTGACCCACCAGTGATGCACGCCGCCCAATAGGCCAGCCAAGTGTGACCCACCGGCAGGGCCGGCCAAAGGCGTGTGCGAAGTGTGCCACCGCACGGGGCGCCGAGTCGGAGGGGCGCCAAACAGATGAAAGTGCGCCTATAAAAGCACAGATAAAAATTATTTTATATTCTGCGTTTTTTTTTTCTTTTACATTTTATATAGTTAGACTCGGACCAGCTCGAGAAAGGATTCTTTGTTCTGTTTAGAAAGGAATTCAAGGGCGCCGAATTTTCGCATGCAGGCATTGGCTTCTGTTCTTTATCTGAATGGAATTACCTTTAAGCTACTGAGAAAAGAAACAGAATCACGAACCCAAGGAATCACCCGATTCAAATCTGCTTCCTTTGCGGGATGTTAATTAATTTCGACTTTGACAGATTCATGGTGAATTCTATCACTTCTGGCTATTTAAACGCATTATTCTAGTGTTGTTTTATCCTACAGGGAATATCTGAGACTGACCCCCAGATGATAGGAAAAAAGAAACCGTTAGAAGCTTAAAGGAGCAGAAATTTTAAAATAAAAAAACAGACGTCTTTGAAATTTTCTTTCTTCTAGCAATGTCTTCTGGATGTGAGCTCATCTTCTTCTGCAAATAGTAAATAGCGTTAGTATCAGAAATTGTGGCAAAAATGAAAAAGGGCATGTAACCAAAAATATACAGGTAAATAATTCTTATTAAATGGCCGCAGTATCGAGACAAAACAATCCGGTCGTTCACAAATTATTTTATTAAACTGCTGTAAATTGAATATTTAATAGGTAAAAATGAATCAAATCAAACATTTTTCAAGTAGTTAGATTAATTAATTTACTTCGCTTAAATGAGAAATTTTCATGCAAATGTGAAACATTGTAGAATATTTAAAGTTACCGTCAACCGCGGGTACTTTGGTCCATCCCATAAAAAAAGGTTTTATTCTTTGTATTGAACAAACAATACAAGATAATTTGGAGTTTTTACCCTTGAAAAATACTTTATACCCTACTATAGGGCATTTGAATAGTTTGGAGGTAATTTAAATTTTTTTAGTGGCAACACCGGATGTGTTTGTAAACATTTGTTTTCGTGTGTAAATTTTAACTCTCCAAACTTTCTATAGTGAAACAATCTGGATAAAAGCTACAAATAAAGTAAGTGTCAAAATATTACCTTTAGTAACCTGTAACACATGTGTGAACATAATTTTTCCTTTAACTTTTTATTTTGACAGGAAATGTTTACGTTTTCATAAAGCTGACATGAAAACTAGTATTTCAGGGCTACTTTGTGCCAGACTTTTTTTGGTCCGAAAATAGCTCCAATTACTTAGAAAGGTTTTTTGTACAACCAAATCTCTTAAAACATGTTTTAAATAACATTTTTTTTAAATGTTACTGTAGCAAAATGTCACATTAATTGTTTTTGTTCCAGTTGCTGAATGTAACATGACGAAAGCTATTTCTCGTTTCTTTAACATTAATAACTATTTATTGTGTTTAAATGCTTTCGTTTATCGAGTTTGCAGTGTTAATTTATTAGCAAATGCTATTGCAAGGGGATTTCAATAAAAATGTATTCATTTACATTTGTATTCATTTTATATGAAACTAAGTGAATGGATCCGCCCCTCCCTCCTACCAGAGACCATGACATGCACTTTATTATTTGTAAATCTACTAAAGAGAAGTTTATAGTAAGATTACTTTACCTCAGTGTTAAATTCAGACACTTTTCTCCGGGAAGGATTTCTGTAGCTCGGGGGGGGGGGGGGTGCATTGTAAAAGTACGGGGGGAAATTGTACTTTTTTACCATAGAAAACACAAAATCTCAAATCTTCCGGGTGGGGGTTGTCCCCCCCGGGCCACCCCCTGAAATCAACACTGCTTTACCTTGATTTCTCATTAACATGAGCGAAGAGCTCGATGAAAAAAATCAACATAAGCTTGACAATGCAGAATTGTGAAACTAGAGCCTCTTTTTTTAAAAAAAATAACTTTTTGCACATAAATTTTATTTTGTAATCGTTTTGAAAAAAATCTTTCATTTAATACATTTATCGTTAAATAACTTTTTTCTCTTTAGTGCCCGATATGTTGATTTTTTTATGATGTCCGACACCTATAATTTTATAATGACACTTTCTTTATCCAATTTCAGTGCAGCTCTAAAGCGTAAATTCGGAATGCTTAAAGATTTTCTTTGGGATGGTTTGTTTAATTCTAGCGTGGGCAGTAGTAGAACGAAATCCAGGAAACTTTTTTTGTGTGTGTGTGTGTGGGGGGGGGCATTTTTTGTTAATCGTGTTCCTTATTATTATAAATACAACTCTTATTTTCAATCATAGTTTTTTTCTTACTGTCTAACTAATTTAAGTTACTTAAAAAATTAAATTTTAGTAAGTTTTTTTTTTTTATTATTATTATTTTGGTAAATATCATCACAGACATTGAGAACCCTTCAAAAAATGAAAATAAAGAATAAGAATATTTATGTTTCCGGAATTAGCTGGAGAGAAAACTGGGTTTTCCATTCTTTTCAAAGTTTTAACCGTGAAAAGTGAGCCCTTTACGAAAATTGATATTTAAATATGAAATTTATTCGTCTTTTTTATGTACTAAATAACGTGACAAGATTACAGTTTTCATCTTTCATAGTTGCTATTTCCTAGTAGTTCTGCGTCCTTATTTTGTAGTATTCCAAACAGTATTCTTCTAAAAAAGTTTTTTATTTTAATTAATTAACTTATTGTTATTTTCGTCCAATACTATGTGCTGTGGCCTTGTGTTTTACTGTTGTATCGTAATAATACACATTAAGACTGATATTTACTGTAAAATTGAAATTTCCCCTTTTTTACAATTTAACAAATACAAACTCAAAGATGGGATTAAATTTAGAATTTTTTATGTGTTTTTGAAACAATTTAAATTGATATCTTAAATAATTAGTAATAGTATGTATAAAAAGATCGAATATTAAAAAAAAAATTAAGACCATAAGTCAAACAATTTTTCTTGTGGGAGGGGGGGGGGGGGGTGTGCCCCGATGGGTGCTCGCACCGGCGCCAAAATGTCCTTGGGCCGGCACTGCCCACCGGTGATGCACGCCGCCGTGAACGTGTTAAAACGCTTCAGCAAGTATCGATAGATCGACGCTGCAATTCAAATTATCACTTTTTCTTACGAGAATTGCGTTTTATTTGGAAGGTATGTTTTAGCTTTTTGTCTTAAAATTAAAAAAGGATGGATACTTCGTTTTCATAGAAGCCTCAACATGCATCAGCTTCAAAAAAAATGCAAATTCTTGCTAAATGTTATAAGCAAACGCAAAAACAAAAAATGTCGAAATGAAAAAAAAAAAATAATCCTACACCGCAGTTAGTTTGATTTCGTTTCAGCTCAGGAATTTTTCTACTTTTAACAATATTTCTGTTTCTAAATTAACCAGGATATTTGTAAATTTTGGTTTGCCAGCGACGGCAAAAGATGCTATAACCTCCTTTTTTATCAAAGAGAAAAGTATTTTATTTTCTGAAATAACTTGTGAAAATAATTGTAATATGTAACTGTATGGTGGAAAAACCCACCTTCAGTTGCAATATAAGCTGTTGCCAAAAAACGAATGGTCGAGCTTTGTTCACATAGCGAAACTGCAACGGCTCAAAAATATTTTAGCTATAGCAATGTCACGTGTTAATGTGAGTACGTATGTACTGAAAATTCGAATTATTATAAGGCTTACTTAAGTATTGCGCGACAGCACAATACTTATTTATTTCGAGTGTCACTTCTCAATGTTAAATTAACAGTTGGAAGACCGAAAACTTTACTCGAATTTTAGAAAAATATATCACGCCAGAATTTTTATTTTAAATTATTAACTGATCCATTTAACTAGTTTTTTTTTCTTTGTATGTTTTAAACTAATTTTATAAAGAAGAAAAAAAAAATCTGGTTTGAACCGAGATGCATTCATTTGGTAGCAGTCAAAATGACTGCTCGCGGACTTTCTAGTGTTAACATAGAAAAGCTTATGGAGCGTAATCTCAGTGGCCGAGATTTTTCGGCCAAATGTCGACAATAATTCGTCAAATATCACAAAATTTGCGGCTTTGTGACCCTGACCTGTAGTGACCCAAAATGACCCACTAATCAAATCTGCTCGAATATGAGACTTAGCGCAATGGTCTTCTGGTAATCAAAAATGGTAGGATACAAAATTCAGTCAAAATCGTTAGAGCCTTTTTTTAGAAAATTAGCTTGGCCCGTACTGACCCAAAATGACCCACTAAAAACGAAATTTCTCGAACATGTGATCTAGCCCAATGATCTTCTCGTAACCGAAATTGGTATTATACAAAATTTTGTCAATATCGTTTGAGCCATATTTTAAAATTATTAGCTTGACCTGAACCCATATTAACCCAAAATGACCCACTAATCGAATTTTCTCGAACATGTGATCTAATCCAGTGCTCTTCACGAACCCGAAAACGATAGAAGACAAAATTTGTTCAAAATCGATAGAGCCGTTTCCTAGATAAAATAATTGACCCGTAGTGATCCAAAAATGACTCACTAAACACGAAATTTCTCGAACATGTGACTTAGCCCAATAGTCTTCTCGTTATATTGCTTTTATAAGCTTTTTATTGGTTTAATCCGCATTTTATTCGTTTTCTGATTGGTGACAAGTAATACAGTAATCTGTTTTTCCCTTTATTTTCAACAGAGATGGATACTTCTGTTGCCCCTATGACAAAAAAGTTATAAAAACTACAAAAAAAACTCAGAAACAAATTGAGATACAGCTTTCAAACAAATTGCATTTAAAAGTACATATTTTTCTCTATACGACGGTGTAAAAAGTAATATTGTAGGATGTTTAGAAGTTTAAGAATGAAATTTCATTTAAAATTCGTGGAAATCTGACGATGGAAAAGCCTTTTCCCGAACAGCCAATGAAATGCTTTGATAATACGTAAGTTTCAGGAAATTTGACGAGTACAGGCAATTTTTGTCGCTTGCAATTTTTACGTCTAATAACACTATTAATGTTTAATTCATGGAGTGCGTAATGTATGATCAACTCCGTGCGATTTTTTATGTCTTAAATTTTAGTCTTCGAAAAAATCATTTTCCAAATGGTCGTTGTAATTTGTTAAATTGCTTTTTTTTTTATTGAACACATATATCAGACTTGTGTGCTTGACCCCAAGGCCCGTTTATAAGTCATCGTGGATATACAGGGACGAAATAGCTCAATGAAATTTACAACACAGAGAATTTTTACATCCGATAGCTCCACAAACAGTGTGCAACGGAGCCAGCGGTAGTCGAACCCGCAAGCCTCATACGCTCTCAACCGGTTAGCAGCGTGGTGTCTTATCCACTCGCATACGGAGGCCCCAGAGGCGATTTTATGATTTTTTTTTTATTATAAAATGTAAACATTTAGTTTTTGATTAGTTGGAGACCATTACGGCAAGTTAAAATAATGCACTTCCAACTTGCTTATTTCAAATAATAGTTTTATATGAATTATTGTTAACCACAGATTAAGCATCCTATTTGAAAGATTAATTTTTGAATTTTCGAGTGATTTTTTCGATTGATCCATGTTTAGTTTTAAATTGCTTTTATAATTCTTAATTGCATATATTTTTAGTTGTGCTAAAGTGAAACTCAATATCCCAACCTTTTCCCTCTGCGTAGGGATAAATGAAAACACGTACTCTGTTTTTCCCTCTGCGCAGGGAATATATTTGTTGATATTCTTTTTCTTACCAGTCGAGTTTGTGGATCTCGATGTGTGTGTGTATTGTGATCCCTAAGCGGATAATTTTATTGTGAATTTGTGAATACTTCCAATTAAATAGTGCAAAAAGTTAGTGCATACAGTCTACTGCTTCATTAAAAAACCTACAAAATACATATGGTTGAAGTCATAGCCGGAGAATTGTGAAATAAGTGCAAAGAATAATGCGTATTTAAATTTCGTTCGAAAGTGAAAGCGCGAAATCATTAGAGCTGTGCCAAAATAGAATACTGCGTGACAAAAATGGATAAAAAAGTAGAAACTGATAAACGAGTGTTGAAATCTTCAATAACGAGATTGAAAAACAAATTTCTTAAAACTGATCTGAATGGGTGTGAATTAGAACAACTTCAATTATTAAAAAAGGAAACAGAAAAATTAGAGGAAGAGTTGAAGGCGTTGTTAAAAACGATTTTTTCTGCTTGTGAAGAAAAAGATATTGATTCATTTATAGAAGAAAAAGACGAACAGCAAGACATCTTTGATGAATTGATAGTAGAAATCGAACATGCAATTACAGCTAGAAAAATAAATGTAAACAATCCGAAGAAGGAAGTGAATGAAATAAAATTACCAAAGCTTTCTCTACCATCATTTAGTGGTCAAATTAGTGAATGGTTGAGTTTTAAAGATCTATTTATTGCGAGTATACATAATAATGTAAATTTATCACCAGCTCAGAAGCTGCACTACTTAAAATTATCTTGTCAAGGAGATTCCTTAAAAATAATAAAATCAATACCTATTGAAGATCCCAAGTATAGTGTCGCATGGGATTTGCTATCTGAAAGATATTCTAACAAACGTGAATTAATTTACAGCCACATCAGAAAATTATTAAATTTTCCATTTGTGCAAGGTGATGCACCCGCAGAATTACTCAATTTGGTGGATATGACAAATGAATGTGTCCGTTCATTCGAAATCTTGGATCAGAAGGTAAGTGGCTTTTCAGAAACATTGTTGATTTATTTAATATTGCAAAAAGTTGATCATAATATTAAATTATGGTGGGAACGCCAGTTAAAAAGTGACGAACTTCCAATATTAGTTCAATTGATAATTTTTCTGAAAGAATATGCTCGTTCATTACAATCTGCTAGAGGAAATATTAATTATAAGAAAAACAGTTATCCTAAATTAACTGCAATGACTGCTTCTGTTAATAATATTGAATGTAAATATTGTTCTTTCAATAGTCATAAAATATCTAACTGCAGTGAGTTTCTAAAGTTATCTGTTCGCGAAAGAGTGCAATTTGTAAAAAATAAAAGTCTCTGTTTTGCGTGTTTATCTCCAGAACATAAATTAATTAATTGTCAGTCAAAAAGAGTTTGTTCGAAATGTAATTTGAAGAGTTACAATATCTTATTACATTATGAAAGGCGAGAAACAAATTATCCAGATATAAAAAACCAAGTAACGCCTCAATCCTCGAATCAAAATAGTGAGACTGTTGGTGAATCATCTAGTAATGTAAACATGTCAATAAATTCTTGCCTTGGTGAAATATACTCAAAATCATTTGGCATACTTGCAGCTGTGCTGATTAATGTGAAAGATAATTATGGAGGCAATAAATTATTGCGTTGCATTATAGATGTTGGCAGTACCAATAACTTTATAAGTGAGCGTGCGATACAATTATTAGGAATAAAAAGAAATTCAGCTAATTTACAGATTAAATGTTTGGGAATGGGATACTCCGAAGAAACTCATGGCGTTGCCAGATTGGAATTTTCTCCACATTTTGATAAACAAAACACACGATTAGGTACTTTTTATATTTTGAAAAAGATAACGAGTAATCAACCAGTTGTATCATATGATATTAGTTCATTCAGTCACTTAAAGAACATAACATTAGCTGACCCTAAGTGGAATGACCCAGGCCCAATAGACTTATTATTTGGCGTGTCTCTATCATTGTCTATAATTAGAGGAGAAAAAATATTTGGAAAACCAGGACTTCCTTTTGCAGTAAATTCGGATTACGGGTGGTTAATAACGGGAGATAGTGATACATTTTCAGAAAATAAACCAAATATTATAGTTAATTTTGCAAATGTTGAAACAGATTATGTGAAAAAGTTCTGGGAGTTAGAAAATATCCCCTCGAAGGAAATATACACAAATGAAGAAAAATATTGTGAGGAAATTTTCGCTACATCCATTCACGAGATTCAAGTGGAAGATATACTGTGCGTTTGCCATTTATGAAGCAATGTAAAGAATTAGGGGAGTCAAAATCACTAGCAATGAAAAGATTTCTAAACTTAGAAAAAGATTTAATAGAGAACCCGATTTGTATGAAAATTATTGTAAATTTATGAATGAATATTTTGATATGGGACATATGGAGAAAATACCGAAAGGCGGAATTCAAAAGCCCGTTAATGAAGTTTATTATCTTCCACATCATCCAGTCATTAGCGAATCTAGCACAACAACCAGTCTTAGAGTTGTGTTTGATGGGAGTGCAAAAACTACAAATAATGTTTCTCTTAATGAAAATTTAATTGTAGGACCTAGGGTTCAACAAGAGTTATTTTTTATTTTGTTGAGATTCCGCACACACGCTATAGCTATTAACGCTGATATTGCTAAAATGTTTCGTCAAATTAAGATATATCCTGAAGATCAAGATTTTCAACGAATTCTCTGGAAAGATAAATTCTCCAATGATGTTAGTTAATATCGTCTCACTACAGTAACATATGGATTAGCATCTAGCCCATATTTAGCTACTAAAGTTCTACAAAAATTAGCGTTGGATGAAAAACTAAATTTTCCATTAGAGTCAAACATTGTATTACGTGACTTTTACGTCGATGACTTACTTACAGGTGCATCATCTCCCGAAGAAGCTATTAAATTGATATCCGAGTTACAAGAATTAATGAAAAGAGGCGGTTTTGAATTACGTAAGTGGGCATCAAACGACATTAGTGTACTAAAAAACATTCCTGAGAATTTAATTCTAACTAAACCCGATTTATCAATCGAAAACGATAATTCAATAAAAGTGTTAGGATTAAAATGGGACTCAAATCGCGATGTCTTCAAAATTAGTGTAACCATAGAACCAACATTAAAAGAAGTTACAAAGAGATATTGTCAGATATAGCCAAAATGTTTGATCCACTTGGTTGGATCTCTCCCTTTATAATGTCTGCAAAAATTCTACTTCAGGAACTTTGGAGTCTGCATCTAGCATGGGACGATCCTGTTCCACTACTCATAAAAAATAGGTGGATAAAAATTCGGGAAGAACTTTCATGTTTAACATTGATTACTGTGCCTCGGTTAGCAATTATTCCCTCAGCTAATAAATTTGAAATTCATTCATTTAGTGACGCTTCCTTAATGGCATATGGTGCAGTTGTTTATTTAAGATCCTTATCCGATGATTCAACTGTATCAGTTAGAATATTAACTGCAAAAACAAGAGTTTCACCATTAAAAACAATATCTTTGCCTAAATTAGAACTGAGTGCTGCCTTGCTGTCAGCCCGTTTGGTAAAAACTGTCCTAGATTCATTGTGCTTGGACATCTCTAAAATTAACTGTTGGACAGATTCAACAATAGTTCTTTCTTGGCTATCAACAGAATCAAGAAGATGGCAAACTTTTGTTGCGAATCGTGTTTCGGAAATACAACAACTTGTTCCGTCAGAGTGCTGGCATCATGTAAAAGGAAAAGAGAATCCAGCAGATTGCGCATCAAGAGGTCTATCACCCTCACAATTATCATTGCATGATCTTTGGTGGAATGGTCCGAGTTGGCTTAGTGATCCATCCTTCACCTCTCCAGAATCGCAATTAGGGAGTGTTTTATGTGACGAAGCCTTAATAGAGCAAAGAAAAAATTATTTTTGTGCTACAGCTCAGTTAAGTGAGGACATGCCTATTCTCTCAAATATATCGTCCTTTACTAAGCTAAAACGTGTAATTGCTTGGTGCTTGAGATTTCTTACGAATTCTCGGTTACCTGTTTCAAAACGAAACTTAAGTTTTCTTACAAACACAGAAATTCAAAGTGCTTTAAAAGTGATAATCAAACATGTGCAAAAGTCATCGTTTACTGACGACATTAAATGTATGACTTCTGGTAAGTGTTTACCTCGCAATAGCAAACTGATCAATCTTTCTCCAATCCTTGATGGAGAAGGAATACTCAGAGTGGGAGGACGTCTTCATCATTCAAATCTCACACAAGATCAAATTCATCCAATATTGTTACCAAAAAAACATCCAGTGACAGTGCTGATTATTAGATATTTTCACTTATCTCACTTTCATGCTGCCCCTCAACTATTATTGTGTGTTATCAGACAGCGATATTGGATTTCAAGTGGAAGAAGTGTTGTAAGAAAGTTTGTAAAAAATTGTGTAATTTGTGCTCGTGCTTCCGCTTCTATGTCTAAACAAATCATGGCAGATTTACCTTCTACTAGAGTACAACCTACCCGTCCGTTCCTTGTCACAGGAACTGACTATGCAAGACCTATATTATGTAAATTTAGAAAAGGTAGAGGTACAAAATCTTTTAAGTGTTATATTTCATTATTTATATGTTTTTCTACCCACGCAATTCACATTGAATTAGTGACTGATTTATCTACTCAGGCCTTTTTAGCTTGTCTCAAGCGATTTATATCCAGACGAGGCAAACCAAAGGAAATTGTAAGTGATTGTGCCAAAAATTTTGTCGGTGCGAGCAAGGAGTTGAAAGAATTGTATAAATTTCCAACTTCTTCTCAACATAATGAAGAAGTGGCAAAGTACTTAAGTTCGGAAGAAATAAATTGGCATTTCAATCCACCCTCAGCCCATCACTTTGGAGGACTTTGGGAGGCTGGTGTTAAATTGATGAAATTTCATTTAAAAAGAACCGTTGGCAATTCAGTTTTAACATTTGAGGAACTTTCAACTCTTTTAGCTCAAATCGAAGCTTGTTTAAATTCTAGACCCCTTTGTCCTGTAAGTTCCGATCCTAATGGTTTACACGCCTTAACCCCTGGTCATTTTTTAATTGGTGCTCCTCTTACTTCAGTACCAGAAGTTGATATTTCAGAGGTACCTACATCAAGATTGACCAGGTGGCAATTAGTGCAGAAAATGCTCCAACACTTTTGGAAAAGATGGAGTAATGAATACCTTTCGACCCTACAACAGAGAGTAAAATGGCTTAAAGAAGAGCCTAATATTAAGATAGGTGATTTAGTTATAATAAAAAATGAAGGTCTTTCCCCTTTACAATGGAAATTAGCTAGAGTGATTAAAACACATCCTAGACCTGATAAAAAGGTTCGTGTAGTTACCCTCAGAACTGAAAATAGTGAATTGAAAAGGCCAATTACTAAGTTGTGTAAATTACCTTTAGAGTAAATTTTTGAAACCCTTTCGGCTTTCAAGGCTGGGAGAATGTTTAGTTTAAAATTGCTTTTATAATTCTTAATTGCATATATTTTTAGTTGTGCTAAAGTGAAACTCAATATCCCAACCTTTTCCCTCTGCGTAGGGATAAATGAAAACACGTACTCTGTTTTTCCCTCTGCGCAGGGAATATATTTGTTGATATTCTTTTTCTTACCAGTCGAGTTTGTGGATCTCGATGTGTGTGTGTGTATTGTGATCCCTAAGCGAATAATTTTATTGTGAATTTGTGAATACTTCCAATTAAATAGTGGAAAAAGTTAGTGCATACAGTCTACTGCTTCATTACAAAAACCTTTACAAGTACAATCCACTACTGGGGAAATGGCAATTAAAGAAACTATTTACTCATAATTTTGTTGCTATTTAATTTCAGTAGTCAATTCTTGCCCACTATACGACATTCATTAAGAATTGCAGCAATTATGTTAGTTTACTTCTAAAACTTAAAAGGAAGGAAATATAATAAAAACCCCGTAGCACCGACCTTATTTAATCAACTACTGACTCGGTCACCCTATTTTGTATTTGTTATATTTGTGGAGACAAGAGGGGAGGTGGAGAAGTACTTTCGATTAAATATAGCAATTAGACCAAATAAAAAAGGTTTGTTTAGAACAGGGTGCCGCAACTGGGCATCATGGAAATTGGAACTAACAGATTTTGTAGAGCGTACGCAGCACGCCTGATTTACGGGGATGCAGTCGCTGGGGACGCGTTTCGGATGTTCATATTAAACAGATTGCTACCCCTGGCGGTGGAAGGTGGAACTAAAGGATTTTCAGCAAATTTCTTAAATTCTTGTTTGATACCGTCACCCCCTCGAGTAATATATCTGCGGAAAATTTTAATAACGGAGTTTTGTTTGGATGTAGGTTTGTTTAGAACACATTTCGGCGTATGGCGGTGGAAATTGGAACTAACAGAGTTTTCAGCACATGCGCGGCAGATTAAATAATACAAATTTAAGATTCATTTAAGAATATTATCACGGGTTCGGGCAGGTCAGCTAGTATTAATGTAAACTACATCGGGTGGAATACGACATATAAAAGCTCTTAGTAACACTGAAAAAACTAACAGGTTGAAAATATTCTACTCACACCAGTCAAATTAAATAGTAATAGTTTTCTGTAAAACACATCCTGACTTTCAATAAGGTTATACAAAAACATTAATGATTAAATTAAAAAAACGAGTGAACGCTCTTGTAGCAGTTCCTCGTTGTAACTTCAATATGGTTTGTCTGTTAGGTTCTTCCATGATTTGTGCTACATCCCTATTATTTATATCTCAGGTCAGATAGAGAGCTCTCATAGGGCCAATGTAGACTACGATCTATGTCATGACGGCTCTTCGAACAGCGCTGCAAAACAAACTTTACAGAGATGAAGCGCAGCGAGGCGGGCGCTCGCTTTGCTCCATAACCGAAAAAAAAGGTCCGCGCTTTTCGACCTTTTAATATTTTGAAATTCCTGATTTGTTATCAGCTGCTTTTCTGTTCAAACATGTAAAGGAAGATCCAAGAATAACTTTTATTTATAGTTTTTTTTTTCCAATTTTAATTATATATGTAATGTAAGACTTTTTTTTTTTACGAGTTTCAATTGATTTTTTATGTTTTTGTTAAAGGAAAATGTATGTATATATAAGAAATAGCTAAACTTGCATTATGTCTTAAAAGAATGAAAAATGTTTTCTTTGGAGACATCGTTTTAACTCTTTTGCAAATAGAATAAAATGAAATCTTTTCGTTTCATTCTGGTAATTTTTTTTAACTTCATTTGTGATAGCAATAGATTCTTTGCAATTAATCATTTTCAGCCTCGTCATTTTAAGATATGTGACAGATTTATATATATTTATATCCCATTTAAACATTCGTATAAGTTTCCGTTTAGATAAAAAAAACTTTGAAAAGAACACTTTAATGTTTAATAAAAGAGGAATAATAATATAATACATTATTATTGCGTTGTTACATATATTACATTATTAGCGATCTGTCTTTCACAAGATCTGAGGTCAGAAAAATGGACCCTTTTTAAATGATGTTTTTCAATTAATAATAATAATATTCCAAACACGCCCCCCCCCCCCCCCCCCAACACACAGAGAGTTTAAAATTTTAACTTTTCTTAAAAAAAATATTACTTTATTGTGCTAATAGAAAGCATTGAACGAGAATAATAAGAATATTCTTATTCTTCTTCCCTCCCCCCCCCCCAAACAAACACCTGTCACACAGAGTTTTAAATTTAAACATTTTTAACTTTTAACGTTTTAAAGATTACTTTATTGTGTTAATAGAAAACATTGAACGAGAATAATAAGAATATTCTCGTGCATATATATTTTATTCAGTACCTTTCCATCTGTTGATGAAGTATATATATGTAAAAAACTTTACAATTTTACTTTACAGTACATAATTCCTAAATGACAAAATATTCTCACAGCTAATTAGTAAAAACACCTTTTTATTAATTTGGATTTTTATGCTTTACAGAAATATTTAACTATTTAATAATCATAGTATTATTATTTATATTTTTTATTTACTCTCTAAAATGAGGAAAGGACAAGCAGTGAGTGATATCTGGGAAATAACTTTAAATGATTTTTTTTTTTTTTTTTTTTTTTTTTTTTTTTTTTTTTTTTAAGTGGAAATAAAGGTTTTGGATTTGTGAAGTGTCCACTTTTCTGAGACTGAATTTTGTGAAATACAGATCACTGATAATGTAATTATAAAATAAAAACATAATAATAATATAAAAGCACACTAATATAAAAACGTAATAATAATGCATTAACAACAATATATGGTATAGTCCTCTTTTTTATCACACTATAGTACAATAATGTTCTTTTTGACAGTTCTTTAAATTAAAATGGAAACTTATGGGAACATTTAAATGAACAACATATAAGGTTAGTTGGGCAACCGGGCCATGATTTTACAATGTGACTCTGGAGATTCTGACAATTCAGCTTCAAAAAGCTAATGTTCATTTGAATTAAAGTCTGAACTTCTGTAAATGTGTTCAGTTAGGTTCCCTCTATCAGACAGAAATGCTGAAAATTACATTTTAATATTTAAAAATATAAAAATAAGCATATTTCATCTTTCTTTCCTCATGGGTCCAGTTGCCCCCCAAAGTAGAGTAACTGGACCAGGGGGGGGGGGTCTATGTTCCACACACGTTTATTTTTTTCATATCGGATATCAGATCCTGTTTGAAAAAGTGTAAACAACTTAAAAAAATTTAAACCAGGCAGATCATGTAAATTATATGTCAATAAACAGCGTTGTAAGGGATATCTTTGCTGTCAGTGTGTCTAAAAAAAAGCACTAAAAGTGAAAATATTAGATTTATTTATACCAAAAACATAAAACTTAAGTAAGTATTTGTGTACTTTAGTATAGATAATAAGTATAAAAGTCACATGGTTATTTTAAGGGAGGGAAAAATAAGGTAAATCTATGAACAAACGACTAAGTAAGTACTTAAGTACTTTATCTTTATCCAGGGGTCGCATTATGTAGGGAAAATTTTTTTGTTCCAACCAGAACCCTTAATGAGTTACCTTCATGATCCTTTTATTTAACATATTCTAAAGAATGGTGCGATGAAGATATTATTTTCAAAATAGTGGTAGGAACGATAAAAGTTTCCCTATAGAATGCGACCCCTATGTATAGTACAATTTCAAGGACTGGCTATCTCGCTTTCAGGGGCAAGGTACTTGCATTCGTAAAATGTTGAAATAATTTATGACACCAATATTTACAAGAGAATCTATCTGAAAACAAGTAAAAGTATATTTTCGCGTACTTAATAAAGGTGAAATTTTCATTATAAAATTCAGGTACCAATGTGGCAATTAGGAATTAAAATTAAGTGACGCCATAACGGCATCACCGCCTCTCAAGGGGTCAAGAAATTTGGTTTGATACCACTCAATATGCTTTTTTTTTAAATTTAATTACGTAATTTTAATAAGGTATTCTATCATTTTCTTTATTGTGAGCAAAAAACAATGTAGAAATTTACTTCCCGTAGTAAGAAAAACTCAAAAAAATTATTATAACTATTGGGGTAACTGGATCCAGCATGTTCCAGTTACCCCGGATACATATCCCACTTACCCCATTCTTGAAAAATTTATGGGGTAACTGGGACACCGGGCTTACATTGGAAACATGAAGTAAATATGTTTAGATACCTAATAATATTAATGTAGTTATATGTCTAATCTTTAAAAAAAAAGATTGTTTATTAAAAGTACTTACAGTATTTTAATAAAAAGCCGAGGAAGTTCAGCCATATTGACGTTGTTTTTAAAAAAAGAAACGTAAATTTTTGACAACCTATCACAGCAAAGTGAGAGTTATGATTGAGTTCATACACGTTGTTTTAGGAAGTAGAGATTAAGGAGCATTGTTCACAAAAGTTAAAACTTAAAAAACACCAACAGTTATTTATAAAATAGCCTATGGCCCAGTTACCTCGTGGGTCCAGTTACCCCAACTAACCTTACATAAACATCTGTCACTTACCATGTTTTAAATAAGAATGCTGAAAATCCTTAAACATTTGAATATTATCCATCGCTTTTACTAGCATGTATGTGCAGCGTAGAGCGAAGGAAGATGGCTGCCAAACAAACAAGTAATGAAGAAAGCTGTCAGTAGAAAAACGTGTTCTTGTCCGGTTGTTTTCATCGAGAGTACGCGCGCATATCAACTCGACAGCATTTCGTTCTTGGCGCTCGCTGCTTCATGCTTCATCCTGTAATGTTTGCTTTCTTCCTATGTTGAAAGTGCCGCGAACTTACAAGGCAGCCTCCAGATGGCGCAGTTACTACTTTTCGAAGTTGCGTTTCTTGTACTATTCCATTTCTTTGCTCTCAGGGTGCCTGTGTATGTGTTTCAATGATCGATGGTCTTGCCGATTTTGTTTATAATTTGCGTCACATTGTTAAATTAAGTTTAATAAATAAAGGATGCTTTATGCACGATATGTATAATAAGTTCTATATCTGGTATTACGAAAGATGGGGGGAGGGGGTGTATATTTAAGATGATTGATTAGTTGTTGTTACAACGAAATAATAGGGACATTTTTTTAGTGTGAAATATTATTTTTGTTTTTTTTTGTTTTTGTTTTTTTTAATTGGGCTAAAAGTCAAGGGGGCTGGGGGAGCTGACGAAGAAGGGGAAATTTCGATGAATGATAATTTAGATTGTTGTTGTTTATACACAGCAATAGGGCAGATAAAAATTTTAAACTTCCAATTGAAAAATAGGTGCGCTGAGAAAAGGGGGGGGGCTGAATTTAGATTATGTATATATTTTTTATTGTAACTGGAGTAACAAACTGGAGTAACGGATGAAATCGAATGTGTAGTTGAATGACAGGGACAGTCAAAAATTTTCCATTCCATTACGGCCAATGGGAAAAAAATCATTTCAAGTGCATTTTAATGATGTTACAGCCTTTCGAAGAGAATGCAATTAATATGCATTTATGAAGTGCACTTAAATATACATTCAGTACAAAATGCCATGCAAAAACTATTTATAAAACTAGTTATAGTACGAACGAACCTTATTTGCCACGTTTGACGAGCAATTTCCAACTTATTAATTAAAGTTTGTTGCCCTCAATGAGTCAATTTATCACCCATCAATTGCGATGGTTTTTGTTTGTTTGTTTTTATCTTTAACACATTCGCTGCTAAGCTACAAGTATACTCGTAGCTTTAATATTCGTGGCTTTAATTTATTAATTACTTTGTCACCATTATTTTAGAATTAAAGAAATTGTCTTATTTGTTGGCAGAAATTTCGTTGTATTAGTATGCTGAAATTTACCTTTCTGAATTTGTGGTGGCAACCGACTTTAAAGAAGAAATTTGAAAATTCTTACTTTATAAGCTTGGTAGTGAACGTGTTAAGGTCAAATCTAAGGAAAAGGCTATGAGAATCCCTTTTGAGCAATGAATGTTTCTATACAACAATATAGTTTTTAAATATGAATGCATATAAAGGATGTGCACCCTCCCCTTCTCTTCCCCCTCCACCAGCAAAAAAGGAAAGAAACACAGAGTCGCCATTTCAGAAATTTCTTGAGGGGGGCAAACATGTCTTTGGATTTTGTTGGGTATATCTGAGGAGCACTATAAATTGAATTATAGAAGTGAAGCATTATTGATACAGTTTGATTATTACACATCCCTTAAATATTAGCCAAAGTACTCATTAATAATAAGTTCATCTCACTTTGAGAATCTTCCAAATAACAAGGTTTTAGAAAATATTATTGATAATTGTCAAATTCTGTGCTTAAAGGGCTTTTAAAATTATAACTTTTTATTTTCGTAAAATCTGACGTTATTTTGGCTTTTGTGCAAATTCAGAAAAAAAAATTGAGTAACATGTGATGACTGATACATTTGAAATATCAAATTCCTTGAGAGGAGCAATTGCCCCCCCCCCCTAGTCTCCCGCAAATGGCGCCCTGAAGAAACAAGATCCTGCTCAACAATGCTGAGACTGAGATTTGCAATTTCTGAGACTCACAAAGTCATTTAAAACAGAAATGCATGACATTTGCAGACACTTACCCCTTAAGAACTGGAAAATTAAACAAAGATTTTAATTTTCTGATATATGTGATACATCTTCAATAACAACTAACTGTTCCCTCGTGATGACGTTTCCAATAATCTCTAGTCTTGTATATCTTGTTAACCCGTTGGTGAGCGGTGATATCCCACTTAATTTTAATTGACAAATACTACATTGACATCAGGATTTGGAAATGAAAATTTCAATCTCATTATTTACTAAAAGAAAAGCTTTTACTTATTTTGAAATAAATTGTTTTTTTTACATTCTAGAGTCATTCCATCATTTCACTATTTTACGATTAGAATTCAATTGACCCTGAAAAAGTTAAAAGGAGAATCTGACATTTTTTAGAAAAAAAGCTCAGCTTTTGTCTATACGATCTATGGAGGATCGAGACCTGCACAGCTCATCCCTGTTTTTTTTTACCCTGAACCCTGAGGTGCTATACAGCCTCCGTTCCGACCAGGTAGTCAGCCTAACGCGGGACCCTCGGTGTTTTGTTCCCAAGATAGCTTGGTACTCATTTTATTGACCCCAAAGGGATGAAGGGTGGAGCGAACCTTGTCCAACCATGAGTCGAGCGCCAATTTTTATAAGATTCTTTGATTATAAGGTAATGGGAAACTCTGTTTGATTTATTGGTATCTGAATATAACAAGCAAAATCGGTACCTGTAAATTTTATGCATTTGTGCATGAAATTTATATAAATATTTTAAAATAGCCAATTGGGAATTGTAACAAAATTAAGGTATAAAAATCATTAAGAACGCTAACCCTCCCCTTCCAAGCACCACAAATTAAACTAGTCGTTGGACACCACCGTCATACTTACCCATCATGGATATGCATAATATAAAATATGAAGATAAAACACGTGTAAACTATTTATAAAATGCATATCCAGTCATAACTAAGGTTACTGAAACTGAATAGGTTTTGTCGCACTATTACATACCAAGTACGTACCAAATTTCCAGCCTCTATCTCAGTTTGCTCGGTAGATAGAGTGTTTAACGCCTTGAATGGCGGTGGGATATATTATATCCCACCTAATTTTAATTAAGATTTGCACCAGAAAATTTAAAAAAAGTTTTACTTTTAGAGCTTTGGTAAAGAAGAAAAAAAAAAAAAGCTGAAAAATTGCCTTTCCTTAATTTGAAATAATTTTTTTCAAAATTTCCGATGGTAATTCAACATTACAGCAATACAATTGCTTGCCCTTCAAAGGGTTAAAACCGTGGCTTGATGATGTCATAAACTTTAAATGCTCTATTAGTGAATGGAGTAAAAGAAACGTCCTTATAAGTCCAAAAATGTCAACCATATTAACTAACCGTTTAATGCGTCGTATTTCCAATTAAAATATATCTTTGAATTGAAATTTGAATGAAATACAGGTTCATGAAACATCGAAGAGTGTGGAAAATATTATTACAAATATCTCGGCAACTAATCATCCGATCGACTTCCTTCTTTATGCAAAATTTATGGTTTTTTATTGTCTTTTATATTCAGTCTTTAACATAAACAATTTCGAAAATTTTTATATACCTTTTAATTTTATATACTTGATATTTTATATACCTGAACGGATATTTCGAGAGTCCGAATGAAATAGTTCGGATAATCGAGGTTAGTGAAATTCAATAGGCTTCTTCTAAATCTCCAGTGTCTGAAATGTGTAAATTCGACAAAAAAAAAATTTCGATTTTTAAAATGATTACAAAACTTACCCTATACTACATACGATGGGAAAAAAAAAAAAAAAAAATTCTTCTTAACAGAGGGGGTGGACTTGGTCCTAATTATCAGGGCTCGCAGCGTTCCTAAAACTTTCCCATATTGCTAACAGAATTTTAAGTAAAAAATTCTTCCTGGTAGATTCTTTTAACATCTATAATAGAATTATACAATAAAGATTATCGTTTTAAAATAGTGGTAGCAAATCGGGAAAATTTTAGAGATACTGCGAGCCCTAGATTTTTTTTTATATCCGATAAAATATCTTTAAGGAATTATGCATGTGAATATTTTTTTAAGCCTCTATTATTTATACCGTTGATAAAATATCCTTACAAAAATTATGTTATTTTTTATTTTAATCATTTCAAAACATTTTAGAAATTAAGAAAATTTGTGACTGTACTGAATGATTTAAAACTATATAAGAAATGATTAAAACCGAGATTTAAATCAATTTATTAAAATCACTGGTACAATTTTACAGCAAATTTAGTAAAAGGTAATTTTTTAATGTCTTTTTTCTCCCCGCCATGAAATTTCTACTAAAAAAAAAATCAGTGGAGCCAAATTATGGACCCGTGGAGCACAAGTCCATCCAATAATTTGATCTCTCTGCACACCCAATTTTCATTGATTTAATTCACTATTTATTTATTTATCTATTTATTTAACACGTTCACGCCGGTGCCTATATTTATGTTTTTCGCTGTGAGGCGGCGCTCGAAATCATGTTTTGCTTCATCTGGAGGTGCGGTACTTTCGCTTATTCAGACACTGTATGTAGTGACACGCCTCTCTCTTATTTATTAAATTGAACTCGAATGTAACAAGCAGAGTTGATTGTGAATGTCTGAAAGTCCGTAAGGAGTAATCAAATTACTTAGAGACATGAGTTTACTGACTGCATATGTACGAATTTAATATAAAATATCTTACAATCTAAAGAAATACGGACAACATGATATAAATGCATTTTCTGGAAGGTAGAAGCCACGCCCTTAGTCAATGATATCTTTTGAATGAAAACGAGAATTCTCGTTTCCCGTCGTGAATCTATAAGACTCATAATATTGAAATTGTTTTTGCTTCTGAATTTTCGAATATTCAAGTGTGTCCCATCTGTAGTGCACGCCGTCTATGGCATAGTCGAGTGTGACCCACGTGTAGTGCACGCCTTCTATTTAACAGTGGAGTGTAACCCACTGTTGATGCACGCCGCCCGATCCGACAGTCGAGCGTGACCCACCAGTGATGCACGCCGCCCAATGGGCCAGTCAAGTGTGACCCACTGTTGATACACGCCGGCGTGAACATGTTAATCATAAAAATGACATTTGGTTTTATTGACGCTCTCAAAATAGTTTTGTTTGAAAAATAGTAAGGACATCACATAAGACTTATAGGAGCAGGAGCACTAAAAGCCCCTTCAAGCGGATGCATAATTAAGTTTCTCTCAAAAATAAATTCCCTGCATATTTTCCCGTCTGTTTTAATGTCTTGAAATGAGTAGTTAGGTGACTAAGATGTATGTTTTTCTTGACGTTTAGTTTTCTTCACTTTCAATAGTTACCGATTTTTATTTTATTTATAATAAATATTAATGTATTTATAAGGAAGAGTTTATGAGAATATAATTTAATAAAACTATTTATTAAATTATAATAATTTCATATTTTGGGTAGAAAGATGTAATTTAATTTCGAATAACCACCGTTTCTCCTCCACCTATCTCTCCCCACAAACACGCTCTAAGCGGAAAAATTGTCTGTGTTATTTTACTAAAAAAAATTTTGAGCCCACCAAATATTTTTCAAAATTTGGCGCCACTGAAAAAAACGGTATAGAGATCGAAGATATACAAGGTGTCACAAAAAGATCTGTACAACTTCAAAATATTATTTTAAAATAAGTGGGTATGTGTTATCACAAATCGCACAGAGGGTTTCCTTTAATGTTCCTTTCAAAACACTTTTGCCTTTTGCAAAATCTGTTAGTTCCACAATTCGCAACCATGGGACGCACTCTATTCTAAATAAACCAATATCCGAACGAAATTCCGTTTTACAACCTATCCGTAGATGTATTAGTCGAGGGGATCGAGCCCACAGCACCTGACATAGGTAGGCGCCCCTATCTATAAAAAGTGGAAAGGAAATATGTAAGGCCATGGTGCATAATATCAAAGAGTTTGTCAGAGGAATGTGCAATGCTATGTAAAGTGAGGAGTGTCGGCAAAAGTTAGAAAAGTGTCCCCGGTTGAAAAGGGGGGGGGGGAGGTTAGAAAAATTCCTTAAAATACAGAATTTAGAGCCCGGGGGATAAATATAAGACTTTTTGAATTTTTTATGATTTGTCGTGTGATCACAAGTGTTCAGCTATAAGTATACAAAATTTCAAGTCTCCAACTTAATTAGGGGCTCAGTTACAAATAAAAATACTTAAAACACACAAGTTAGAGCCCGGAGGGGTAAGTATATGGCTTTTTCAAAATTTTATAATTTGTCGCTTGATGTGAGGTGTTCAGCTATAAGTATGTAAAATTTTAAGTCTCCAATATATACAGTTTCTGAGAACGGACTCTGCGACAGACAGAACAGTGAGACGAATAAGGTTTCGTCTGATGAACGAAACCCTAAAAATGAATAGACCTCTAGCAAAACTAGTTAGAACAAGTGATAGAATAACTCAAAAAAAAAAATTCTGTTGCCTTAGTAAACTTCATCACGAGATCCTTTTTGTAGATGAAGAATATCAAAACGATATTCAAATTAAATTCACGAACATTTTAGCGTGCTCACATCAAAGGTTTGATTTCGATCGACATCAACCATTCGATTTCAATCGAAATCAATCGTTCGATAATTTCTTTGAGTTTGAGTATCGGATTTTGTTTCGATAAACCACTGTACACATTGAGCTTCCTTCAGGGGATCCGCAATTTTTTAATAACTGAAACCTTTAACAATCGTTTACGTGTTGTGCAGCGCCATCTATGACAAGAAACATATTGTAGCAAAAACATTTGGGGTTATTCTTATCTATTGCTATTTTAACTTTAATAAAAGAAAGTATTGTAATCAAACTTCTTTTCGACGGATTTACACGTTTTAGGGGTCAGAAATCCCCAAAAACACGTTTATAGAAAATGTCTGTATGTCCGTGAGTATGTATGTCTGACGCCATTGTACCATCAAAAAGTGTATGAAGTTATGCATAGTACTGAACCAATTTTTTTTTAAAGTTTTTGGCTATGGCAAGCAGGTCCTCCCTTAATTTGAAAAAAATCCGCCAGAAGGGGGAGCTGTAATAGCGATTTTTGTGCCATTTTGAATATTGTACCATCGAAAAGTGAATGAAGTTATGCATAGAATTGAACCAAATTTTTTGGGTATAATTTTAGCCACGGCAAGAAGGTCGTCCCTGAATTTGGAAAAATTCCGCCGGAAAGCGGCGCTGTAATAGCGATTTTTGTGCCATTTTCAATATTGTACCACCGAAAAGTGTATGAAGTTATGCCTGAAACGATAAAAGCTAAGCCTCTTTTTAAAATTTAAAATTTAAAAACCCTTTTGAAGTCCCCGTTTTTAAAAAATAGAAATTTAAATTTAGAAATTAAAATTTTAAACTTTTTAAAGGCTTTAGTTATTGTGTCTCAATGATTAAACCTTTTTTTGCTCCTGATAAGTTCGTTTTCTCGCATCGCATCTTATAACTTTTAAAGATCGCTTTTGATACATTTCATAAGAAGACTTTTTTGCTGAGGTTAGTGCAACATTAAATGCTATCGACATCCCATGGACCAAATTTGAGCCAACGCTTTGCCCCAGGCAATTAATCATTCAGCTCGCGGACAATTACATTTAAAATACGGCCAATTTGATAGCGAGGGCCTCTGGCAGGCCGAATACCTCATATTTACAGCTTTGCACGAGTCTCAGGATGGAAGATTTTAACATCTAAATAACGCTCTAATATCACGCCACTTTGCTCTCCAGGAGTCACTTTGCGATAGCCGAAGTCCCGAAGTTATCTCGGAAATAAGCGAGACTCCTCTCAGCCCATTTTGGCCTGGTTTAAAAGGACTCGTGTAATCAAAAAGAAATAAACCAGGTCCCCGTAAAAGACTGTATCTTCTTTTACTACACGCACATTTTGTCAGACTTCACGGGACTTAACGCACCACTCCAGACCCTGACTACTTGAAAACTAAGAGCTCAGAGGGAGCGATCCTATGTAGGAGCGGACCCGTCTCCGTTTCGCGCCCCTGCCTCCACCCGACCGGCGTTGACCGAACCTGCGACAGAGAACCACCTCTGATGCCGAAATTCCCTTCATATATATATATATATATATATAATATTTATTATTGTTATTACTTCGATTAATAAGGTCTAATTAAAAACGAATGATCTACTTTTGAAACTATACTTGTATTCTTTCTACAATAACAAATAAAGTATACTTATAAAAGTGGGAAAATCGAAAGCATTTTAAAAGGTAAACAAACATCCACTTAAAGATTAAATAAAATGATTCTTTTTTTACTTTCTTCTATCTTCAATAGAAGAAAGTATTGTAATCGAAAGTTTTTTCGTCTTCAGGTTTCCGACGGTTTAACACGTTTTAAAAGTCAGAGATCTCAAAAACATGTTTATAGAAAATGTCTGTCTGTCCGTGTGTCTGTCGCCATTGTACCATCAAAAAATGTATGAAGTTATACATAGAATTTAACTATTTTTTTTTTAAGTTTTTGGCTATAACAAGCAGGTCCTCCCTTAATTTTGAAAAAATCCGACGGAATGGGGCGCTGTAATAGCGATTTTTATGCGATTTTGGATATTGTACCATCGAAAAGTGTATGAAGTTATGCATGGAATTGAACCAAAATTTTTTTTTAAGTTCTTGGCTATGGTAAGCAGGCCCTTCCTTAATTTTAAAAAAAATCCGACGGAAGGGGGCGCTGTAATAGCGATTTTTGTGCCACTTTGAATATTGTACCATCGAAAAGCGTATGAAGTTATGCATAGAATTGAACCAAATTTTTTGTGTATGTTTTTGGCCATGTCAAGAAGGTCCTCCCTGAATGTGGAAAAATTACGCCGGAAAGGGGCGCTGTAATAGCAATTTTTGTCTAGTCTTCTTACTTTTTCGTAGTTCTATTGTACGCCAGTGGCTCAGAGACTACTGACCAGGCCCCTACCTACCGGGGTTAACCCAGCTGAACGGGTTTGTAATTGCCTGGAAAGCAGGGCGATGCATTGTGAGTACATACGCCAGATCGCCGAAGATGGCGGACCACACCAGCAAGAACCCGGGCCGACTATGCTAAGCCAAGTTGATGAGTCTAGGTTTTTATTGCACTTTGCAAAACTATGATTGTTGCCGCACACCCCGTACTTGCCATGCCAGTTGGAAAAGGGCTGGATTATTTTTGATGCCTAAAAGGTGGTAAACTTCTTAGCTATAGAAGGGGGCAATTTTGAGGGAAGATAAAAATTGAAATGGCCGAAAAGCTAAGATTTACCGCTGAAGGGATAATTTTGGGCCGAAATGCAAGGCAGACGAAACGCTTCAGAGGGAGACGGGAATAAACCCGACATCATTGCCTCGATCGTCATCCTATCTGCAGTGCCTACTGCTCGTTTGTGTTTACTTTGTTATGACGGTTCCTTAACGTTATATCCTGTTGATTGGCACCTGCACAGTGCTACTCAAGTTGATCTCGTAATTTAGAACCTTGATCAGATGACGAGACCTTCACCTGGCAAGGCACCTCCAGAGGTATAATTCACAGGTAACTTGGAGGACTTTGCACCCATGACGGATTTTACATGCACCAGGCGCCATTAGCGTACATGACGGAATTTTAACCGGCAGTTAGCCTGGGTCCTGTGACCAACGGCTACGAGTATAATGTTCTACCAGCTTGGCCACCGCTGCCCGATCTAAATGGGATTGCATGGAATTTTTGAAGCCTAATTGTTGATGCATACTTGTCCAATTAAAATGATTATTTTTTTGTATGGGGGGGGGGGATAGAGGAAACAAAGAATGGGGCTCCGCAGATAGACAAATTGCACCATGTGATTTTTTTTATGGGGGGTACACCAGTGGCTCGTGAATCGACGGAACTTCCCATTCTGATAAGCAGACTATTCGTGATTTTAATAAATACCATGACCGAGATTAATTCGTTTTAACTTTGATTCATTGACTGAAGCAGAAATTTAAGATGAAAATCAAAGTTGATATAGTATTGAACTAATAAAAGTGAAATATTCACATCTGTAACAACATTCTGATACTAAAATATGTGAGGTAGAAGAAAGTTTTGGGATTGGCACATTCAACTAGTTTTCAGCATAAAAACATTATTTAGATAAAAAGCATCTTTAGTTTTTTTCTTTTTCTTTTTTTTTTTTTTAACTAACAAATATTATATTTTAACATCGGTATAGTTCTAGATAATTTCTAAATGCAGATTTCTTTGTAAAGTATCTACATAGCACTATCAATAAATTTTAATAGGAAATTCTTCTTAATAGGAAATTTTTCTATTGCAATCTATAAATTTCTATATAAATTGTTCTAAAGAAAATTTTGTATAGCAATCTATATAGATTTCTACGTAATTAAAAAATAATAATTCTGTATAAACTATTGATTCTTACACAAAATTTTTATATAGAGCAAGTTTTATTGCAAATGTCTCCATCAGATACACTTCGACGAAAATTATATAAATGGGCGGTGCTTCAGAACTTTCCTTTCACTTTGGTCATGATTACAAGCTTCATTAGAAATGCTTAATGTCGAGAGTTCTCATAAAATGTCCCAAAAATGAGGTTTTTACGAATGTCGATACATATCCCTGAATGTTTTAATAGTAAAATCTTTTAAAACAAGATTGGTCAATATAAAGAAAATATTAAAAATAAATCATTAAAAAATCAAGTTTTTTTAAAACAGCAAAATTATTAAATGGTATTGCTTAGAAAACTATTTTTATATTATAATGTTTTAAGTAATGCAAAAAGTCGTTTGAATGCTTTCTTTTAAAAACTAATTTTAAGTTGTATTCGTGAATATCGTCAGATGTTGTAAATTTGGCGTACGACATTTAGACAACATTTGAAATATTGACCAATATTGGGTAAGAAATTTTCCGATATATTTGTGTTACCTGGCGTGTGTTGTAAATCTCCAGGGCTTAGTCGAAATCTTACAGGGACACAAAAAAATTACATAAAGTACAGCATTAATTTTTTTAATTATGGAGTCACTTTTGAGCTACCTTGTATTTTGTTCGTATAAAATAAGTTAAGAGAGTCCCATGTAAGCACTTGTTGTCTAAGAACCTACCAATTAACTAATTAATGAACACAGTATGTACCAACGCGTACATACATGACCGGGAAATTTATCCCACACCAGTAATGTTTGAAGACTTAGTTATTTATCTGTTATGTGTGTATTAAAGGACTTGATACGACTCTACCTTATATTGTAAACTTTCGTATCTTACTGTGTTATAATTGTGTTAAACGAATGTTTGGTCTCTGCTCTGAATTTAGTCGTTTTTTTTTTACGGGCTTCCTTTGGTAGCTTTTTCGCCTGTCCTGGACATATTTGTGGATCATATGGAACATTTTTTTTTTCCCCTACTAGTTATACTAACAATTTTTTTTATTAAAAATTGTCTATCTTTTTAGCTTTTACTCTCTCTTTTTCGTGGCTACTAGCCGCGTTTAAACGCTCTTTTTTCTAAGGCTCCCATTGCATTGTAACACGATTTACTCTTAGCCTGGATGTAAAGTTGCCAAGCAACTAGGGAATCCATACACCAGCTTTATTGTTCCATTCCGACTTGATACATCGGATATCAGTCGTCATCATCAGACTCGCGTTGGAGCTCTGTTATGAGGTGGACGTAAGAGGTGATTGCTCCATCGCATGTTATATTTTTCGCAGTGTGAATGGCAGGTGGGGCGGTTCGTTAGAATAGTTTTCGCTCGCTATTTAATGCTGCATTATGACGGCTACAGATGATCAAGATTATTATATTAAGGAAGTTATCGACAAAATATGTAATGGAACGTTAAACAGCAATTTCAAGGGCCAGTTTGACAGATTTTCTTCAAATTTTGAAGAATATGCTAAAACTATATTGGGTGATTTTTACACATTTGTGGATCAATATATCTTGGACTTAAAGGCTAAGGACGGCTATTCTGCTTCTGCTTCAGAGCAACAAGAGGTAAGGAAAACTTGCCTTGATGCTTTTACTTTGCTTAGGGAGCCAACCCATGATAATTTGTTAAATTCAGCTATCTTTAGTTTTTTCTGCTCTGTTAAGTATAAGAAAACTCCTAATTTTTTTCTCACTAACACTAATATTAAAAAAGAAATTTTCAACGCTGTTAAGAAAGGAGTTAAACGACCTATTTCGGAGGAGAGTTCTCCTATCCCACTTAGTAATAAATATAAAAATATCGCTAGCGAAGTTAACCTAACTGAAAATGTGGATATGGATGAATCAAATGTTAGTGAAAATACACAGGATACTGTCAAAGTTAAAAAATCTGTTAACCCTTTCTACGTCGAAGTCGACAGCAATTGGGCGACGGTTGCCCATGAAATTACGGAGTTAAACTCAGAAAAACCCAAAATAACGCTAAAAGGCGAACGTATTGTTATACAATGTAACTCTGATATGGACTTTAAATCTACTCAGAAATGGCTAGACCAAAACAAAAAGAAATATACCACTCTTGATCCTAAAGAACTTCGACCCCAAAAAATATGCATTAGGGGCCTCCCCTGTTACACCGATACTAAAATTATTGAAGATAGTCTCAGGGAGCATGGTTTCGCAGTCACTAGGGCTGCCATGCTTAAAAATCGTAAAACTGGCCAACCAATGCCGATATACATGGTAAATGTTATACCTCGTAAGAACTTTGAAGAAATTTACCAAATTAACAATATACATTATATTTCTGTTAAGATTGAAGCTTTTACTAGCAAAAATCGTGTAAAACAATGTTACAAATGTCAAGGTTACGGTCACGCATCAGAAGTGTGTGGCTTCGATGCTAAATGTGCAAAATGCGGAGATCTACATTTAAGTACAGATTGTCACCACAGGGTGTGTATTAAACCCACTTGTGTCAATTGTGGACTCGGGCACCCAGCGAATTTCCGCGGTTGTCCAAAAAATCCCTATAGATTAGAAAATAAACAAAACCGTAAAACAAGTAATAGCGTCAGCAATCTATCCCAAGAAACCTAAATCTTAGCGGATATATTTAAGAATTATAATTATACCAAAAATACTAAAGACTCTGAACCCTCAACTAGTAATGTAGAATTAAACTCTGATAACAATGATAGTACTACCGCAAACACCCATTCCTCCCCTACTATTGAAAATTCTAATGCTCCTACTAATTACACCAATGATATTAAAGACATTCTTAATACTTTCAACGAAGTTAAACAAATCTTTCAAATCACTAAATTCCTAAAATGTATAAAAAACATCTCAACTCAGACTAAGAAACTCGATAATCCGATGCAAAAATTGATGGTTATATTAACTGAATTTGATAAACTTGCAAGTCATATCAACATTAACGAAGATTAAGCTCTTCATTTGATAAACTTTTTTCCCTTCTTTTTGTTTGTGTTGTTTGTTTATTAAAAAAAAAACTTTTATTCTAGTATCTCATGATATTACTCTTATTTCTTTCATTCCCATGTTTAATTCACTTCAAATTATTAGACTGGGTGGACGCCGTCCTCTTGCTGTCGTTTGATCCCCTCGGCTTTTGCATTTATTTGTTTTTTTAGTTTGAACTCTCCTCACTGTAGCTTTTTCTTACATTTTTATTCTTTTTTACTTATAGTAATTTAAATTCTCTTGTAATTATGTATATATTTAGTTTTGTTTCTTTTCTTCACTGTGTTAAACTTTTTTACTTATCAAGCTATATTAAATGTATGGTCTCTGAATTGAGTCTTTTTTTTTACGGGGCTTCCTTTGGTAGCTTTTTCGCCTGTCCTGGACATATATGTGGATCATATGGAACATTTTTTTCCCTACTAGTTATACTAACAATTTTTTTATTAAAAATTTTCTATCTTTTTAGCTTTTACTCTCTATTTTTCGTGGCTACTAGCCGCGTTTAAACGCTCTTTTTTCTAAGGCTCCCATTGCATTGTAACACGATTTACTCTTAGCCTGGATGTAAAGTTGCCAAGCAACTAGGGAATCCATACACCAGCTTTATTGTTCCATTGTTCCACGACTTGATAGATGGCAATTCTTGTACAGCAGAAGACGCTGCGGGTTCTTCTGCTAAGTAAAGTACCGGATGGGGCAGCTTAATGCAGCAATGTTGAAGAAGGACCTGCGTAATAGAAGAAGGGAGAAGGGAAATCTTACTAGCGTCTCATTCCTAGATGGTTCCCTACAGAAGAACGAAAAGTGGGACAGTCCACTTTATGAATGGGTTGGTACGCAAGATTGGTGTGGAGCCATCGAGGTTTGTTTCAAAATTTTTTTTAAGCAAATACACTGCAAGTGAACCGTGGCGTTGTGTTACGTCGTTTGTCTCGAGTTAAGTAGATCATTAGTTCGAATCCAAGCGCGCGGAAACGTGAAAATGATGTGTCTTTTCACTTTTCCATATTTAAATTATAAAAAAAAGTACGATTGAAAAAAATAGTTTCTATTTTTTTTTTTTTTTTTAAACTAAGTTCAAACATCATTTTAATATTTAAAAAATCATTGAGAATTTATAATAATGATTCATAAATCATTTATTTTGTTTGTAAAAAATAGTTTGAAAGAAAAAATACAATTTCTATTTTTATAAATTTAAGTATGTTATATATTTCTCGTCAAGGGGACGTTCTCAAACAAATAATAAATTCCCGATTTGACATCAGCGTTACGCTGGTATACGCAATTTGCAAAAGAAACTTAAAAAACGATTTTTTTTTTTTTTTTTTTTTTTTTTTTTTTTTAATGATTGAGCGCAGGAGTATCGTGCAGCGTCTAACGATATTACCTGAAGTTTTGGAAAAGAGTGCAGCCCTCTTTTGACAGAAATAAGAACCAAAATGCTTTTACTTCAACGTTGATGATCTGTTATCAATTCCTTTTTAAAAATATTTAATGCATAATTTCAGTCCCTAAAACTTTGTTTACAAAGAAAAGAAACATATGTTTTATAATGTTTACACTAGAACCAAAATATTATGTCGTAATTAAAAAAAATATATAAATGAAAAGCACATTTTTTTAAAAAAAATAATGATTCTGGCATAAACAACAATACCAAAATGCTATGCTGTGATTTAAATGTACAAAAAATAAATGAAAAGTACAAAATTATTTTTTTTTAATATATGTATTTTGATTTTAATAATTATATGGCGTTAAAAATTAAATTTTATAAAATATTTTAATAAGTTCTTATATAATAATTTCTAATTTTTTTATTGAAAATTCTGTTAATTGAAACTCACTAAAATTAAAACTGGTTTTCTTTTTTTAATGGAATTAAAAATCCATCTTCAAAACAATCCTGCAATGCTTGTTTAGATTTTTTTTTCTGTAAACGATCTGTTGCATTTAATTCAGATAATTGGCTCTGAAAAGAGCATTTTTTTATTTTTGAACTCGAGATTTGAATTATAATGTGATATGAACAACAACAAAAATCGGAATCAGATGCAAACAGATACAAAATTAATCAATTCTGTCAACAGATGGCTCCACTCCACTTCTGCATACCACCCCACCCCAATTAAAAAGTGGACTATCCCCTTTTCGTTCTTCCGTAGGGAACCATCTAGGAATGAGACGCTAGTGGAAATCTTGTAAGGTATTCTTTAAAGCTGGTTTCAAACAAAGGGAAAAAAATATGATTTTGCATTTAATACTGGCGCCACCTATCCAAAATATTTGAAAATAATATTAAAAACGAAATCTTCAGAACATGATCTTTCTAACATTGTAGTATGAATTATTTAAATAAGTAAACAAATATCTATAACTTTTACTATTAAAATTTAAAAGCAGTTCAACTTTTATGTCATAATAATGTTACTGCATATATAACTCATTGCATATAAATAAATAGATAGGGATATGCATGTGACATTTTAACCGCTTTAAGGCTTATAGCAAATTAGTTTACAAGGGATAAAATAAAATAATTATTTCTTATCTTAAGGTAAATCTTTGTCTTTGCTTTCAATCAAGGATTTATAAAACAATAAATATGATTTAAGTAGCATATACTTCTATAATTAAAATATACATAATTTAATACTTGTTTCCTAAGATAATTATGCATATATCATTATTACTATACATTAGTATGTCAATGTGGTTTCAATTTGTTTTTAAAATAGTTTAGAAAGATTTAAAAGATATTACTATTTGTTTGCACTTTGATCTTAATTTAAAATGTTTCTTTGCTATATATAGTATTTAAAAAAAAATTGAATTAATAGGGCACAGTTCAATTTCTTTAGTTATTACATTGAACTAAACATAATTTAATTGTAGGATTATTTCAGTTCCTATTTTATAGCAAATGTATAATGAGAGCATCTCATATTTTTTTTTAACATTACAATATTAATAATTATAATGCGTTATCTTCAAGTATTAACATCTTAAATTATAATAATAACAGTAACATTAATAAAAAAAATATATGAGGGGGAAAAAACAACACATGGATAAGTGCCAAGTACAAACGAAAATCAACATCAACAAAACAACGTGCCAAAATCGGCTAGGGATTTTTTGATTTTTTCCCCATATCGCTATGCTACCCAGTACGCTCGAAGTTTTAATATTGTTGCATCCCTATCCGCTACTGCTAAGTAATGAATAATGAATGTGATAAACTTCTCCAGTGGTCTCCTTTGAAGTTTGAAGATAGAAGATCCGCCGGTTCCGGTTCAGCCCCTGCTGTTTATTAACCAAAGAAATCGAAGCGTGAAGAAGGAAACTTCCATAGACACAATGTAAATCCCCAACCGTCAGCGAAACAGTGCGAACAGCTAAGCGGTAGAAGTCGCATAAAGGGACGAAAGATAAAACGGGTTTTACTTGGCGCGTTTATGCGTGATCGCCAGTAGCGATAATTATCAAAATGAGGAGTAATGCTGTGCTCATCACTGTCCCTTGTCTGTGCGAAAGCAGTGCACTTCCTTCCCCCTCTTTTCGTAGATGGAGCTTCTCTCCGAAGGAGATACTCCTTTAGTGGGAGTTAGGTCAAAGATCGTACAATACGTTAGATGAATCTGTTAGTTGTTATGTTAGATTTCGAATGAAAGTGGAACTTTCGATACGTAAAATTTATTATTTTACAGAGAGATGCATCACTGAAGATTTTTCCATTGCATGTATTTATCAGCCATCTACTTGCAATACAGAAAATATATCATAACAACAGATCATATTAAAAAATCTGTCACAATCGCCGTTAAGTCACAAGTCAAACTCACAAAGAAATGTCGTTTTGAATTCTCGCGGGGCGTTGGCGCAAAGGTGTTATCTTAGGTTTACTACAAAATAATTTGGCGAATTGGTAGATGCAATGAAGAATGCCTATGATTGGATCTTCCCTTTGAGTGTGTTTCCCAGCCAAGCTGTTTGCACTGTTTCGGTTAGTTACGGTTTCCAAAGCCCTCCCTTCTTTTACTCTACGTCAGTGGTTCCCAATCTTTTATTGGCCACGCCCCACCAAAGTATCTGTAAAGTCACTAAGTCCCCCCCTTCCTAATCCTTAAATTATGTATCATCATTTAAAAAATGTACTTTTTTCACACGGTGGAAGTGTAATAGAGCCTTAACAAAAACTATTCGTTTCACATTTTTTAACTTATCAAAGAGGTGAATCTTCTACCACAATTGTGTTTTTAACACAATTTTATAAATGCAATGAGATTATACATCTTTCCATATATGCCAAAACGAATTTTGTTGTACTTTTCCAATTTAACATATAAAAGTGTTATACGGTCTGCATTTTTATCTTCAGAAAATATCTTAAACAGACACTTACATTTAACGTTAAAATTGATAAATTCATACATTTTATAATGCATTCTTGTAACTTATTAAGAATTGGTGGAAAAGCTTTCGACACTGACTTTTCTTTCTATGGATAACACAATACACAAGAAGTATTTCAATATTCTCATCTTTATCAAATTAAGTAGCCATTATTTCGCATAACACATTCTCTCTATTTTCTCTTTTCCAATATCGTTAATTGTCTTCGCTAAGGGAAGTAGAAAACTTATTCAGTAAATAATTAAAAGCATTACGATTTTTTTTAAATTCACTACCAGAAAAATTATAGTGTTTTAATAATTTAAAATATATCAAAATTTTTAAAAAGACTATTAGCATAATTATTCTAGTATTAAATCTAATTTTTAATTTTGATAGGATTTCAATAAAAAAACTGATTTCTTAAATTTTGCTTGTATTCCATTTATTTTTAGCCTACACCACTACTTTTCCCCAAAAACGACAAAAGAAATTGATAGTGAATGAGTGAGTCAGAAATTTGGAATTGCCCCCCCCCCCCCCCGGTGGGGCGTACACCAAACGTTGGGAACCACTGCTCTACATAGTTTCGTTTAGCTAACAAACAAACGTATAAGGATAAGGAGAGAAAGCTTGGAAACCGTAACTAATCGAAACAGCTCCGCTGGAAAAGACACTGAAATGAAAGATCCTCTCATAAGCATGCTTCATTTCGTCCGCGAATTCGCCAAATTTTTTTGCAGTAAACCAACGCCCCCCGCGAGAATTCAAAACGACATTTCTTTGGCAGTTCGTCTTGAAACTTAGAGTAGAGATTGTGACAGATTTTTTAATGTGATCTGTTGTTATGATATATTTTCTGTATTGGAAATAGATAGCCGATGAATACGTAAAAGGGAAAAAAATCTTCAGAGATGCAGGACTTGGTAAGGACTTCAGTGTTGCAGGCCGGGTTAGCTGTTTTTGATTCGGGTCGATTTTAAGCTGAGTGTAGATTCCTGCAAATTTGTTTTGGGTTAGCCCCTTTTCTTCAAAGTTCGTTCAGTTTAATATTTCAGATTAAAAACTGTACATATAATAATAAACATAGATGTATGTATGTGTGCTGTTTTCCAAAGAGATCACTGTATTTTTTCTACGACTCTTTGTTGAAATTCGCATTTCTTCCACGACTCTTTGACGAAATTCGCGTTCTTTCCGCAACTCTTTGACAAAATTCGCATGTTTTCGCAGCCCTTTGATGAAATTCGCGTTTTTCCGCAGCCGTTTCATGAAATTCACATTTCTTCCATGATGACCCTTTGGAGAAATTTGCGTTTCTGCGCAACCCTTTGACAAAATTAGTGTAATTTTGCAGCCCTTTGATAAAATTCTCGCTTTTCCCCGAGACCCTTTGATGAAGTGCGCGTTTTTCAAGCGATTCTTTAACGAAATTTGATTTTTTTCACGACTTTAAAAAACTTTCGTTTTCTCTGCGCTACTTTTTGAAAAATCGCGTTTTCTCCGCGATACTTTGACGAAATTTGAGTTTTGTTTCGAATGCCTTTGACGAAATTCGTATTTCTTTCGTTAACGCTTTGACAAAATTCACATTTCTTTGATTAAATTTGCATTTTTTCGCGATCCTTTGACGAAATTTGAGTTTTTCCGCTGACCTTTGACGAAATTCGCGTTTTCCGCAATCATTTGAAGAATTTCACGTTTTTTCTGTGCCCGTTTGACCAAATTCGTGTTTTTCCCACAGCCCTTAGACCAAATTCGTGTTTTTTTCCGCGAACCTTTGGCGAAATTGGAGTTATTTTCTGCGAACGATTGACTAAATAGATTTTTTATGGCAACCCTTTGTCAATGTTCGCGATTATTTTTATGTCTCAATTGTCGGATCGATGAATTTTTTTAATTTTCTGAGCCGAATGCCGTAACCCTCTCACTGCGTATTTTAAAAAAATAAAAATGTACCTTATGCATGAGACGTTAGACGAAAGCTGGCTTAGTATTGTCGATCTATTATTCTCACCATTGTACAACCAGAATGCCAGTGTGTGCTAGCGCAAACACCGCTAGCAGACGGCATTAGCCTTGGCCCAGGTTGAATGCCGAAATTTTCCAAATTTATGGAATTTTCTCGCATACAGAACAACATTTGAATTTATATTAAAATATATTAAATATATACTGCTGCAACAAAGAATTTTTTGAGGTATTTTTAACAAATAAGCATTAATAAGTCACAATCCATTGACTGCTATGCTCATGTTCAACAGTAAATACCGCCAACAGACGAATTTTAACCTCGACCTCAGGTCCACGTGCACAGGTGTCTTGATGGGGGGTTATAGGAGAGGGCTTCCCCCCCCCCCCCAATATATGTGAACTTGGGAAATTTGAGCTTAGAGTTGGGAAATTATAGATTTTTGAAACACTTTGTTTTCTTTTTTTAAGTAAAAAAAAAAAAAAGAATTCTTTATTTTTTTTCTGACTATTTTTCTGAGTTCTGTAATAGTAAAATAGTTAAATTATCAAAGGAAATACAAAAAGCAGCCTGACTCAATTTCTCATTACGTTTCTCTGTGCTACGAAAATATCATACATCTACCAGACCTAAATTTCTCTACTGTTGTCCATCAGCAGTGTCTCTAATACATTTCCTCCAGAACTTTGTTCCTTTCTCAGAAATCTAAAAATAGGAGGCTATTTTCATATGAAGTACGATTATGACTCGTACACAATTGAAAACAAAAACTTTTTTTTTTTCCTTATAAGTATTATTATCATTAAACACACATTGAACATATCATTTTAGTTGGAAAATAGAGCAATTTGTTTCACGTTGGGAAATTTTTTAATTATAAGTTGGGAAAACTTTGAACTCTCCTCCCCCCCGGAAAAAAATTTTGTAGCTGCGCCCCTGGTCACGTGCTTAAGGTCCATAGGTACAAAAATTGCGCATTTATTGTATTACATATTTCAGATCTGCATATATTTTAGAGTAAATATATGTCCAAAATCTTTGTGAAAAGCTTTATTTTGATAAATCATTAAAAAAAAATTTGCTGCGGAATTTGCGGGTTGCGCAAATTTTGTTACTTTTTCGTTGGCCGAGAAAATCGCGGGATGCGCAGCGAGAGGATTAAATTTTCAAAGAATTCAGAACAGAATCACCCCCTGCTCCTGACATCTTACATAATCCTCCTGCATTATTTAACAGCAGTTGCCATTTGTAAGTTACTGAATTTTAAAATCAGGCAGTCCATTTGGCTGAAAAAAGCATTAAAAAAAATTAAGCTAGCTTCGATATGTCAGTTAGATGTTTCCCAGGCTGAAATTTCCAGGTGCAACCCACAAAAAAAAAAAAATACTGGCTTGGCCTGGTATAAAAGCTGAAAAATCGACTCCAGTCTAGCCTGCATTTTGTAATTAAAATTATTCATAAAGCACATTTACATATGCTCATATTTTATTTTCAGATTATGCTTGAAATTCAAGACTACAGAAAAACGATAATATTAATGAGTATTTAGGAAATTATGTACATAAATACTACGTAAAAATATGATTTAGACAATTACATTCAAATGAAAATCCAGTAAAAAAATCAGTTTAGAATGAAAGAAACGGATGATAAAAGAAAATCATAATTTTAAAGTACTACAAAGAAAAAAAGTAGATTTTTAAAAATGCATCTTTATAACTTATCAAATCAAATTAAATTTCTAAAGATTTCGCTAAACAAATGTACAACGTAAACATAATTTTACGAATAACAAATGGCAGACCAACTTTGGGCTCGGGGGAAGGGAAGGAGAGAATTTAGAGGAGTGCAAGGATCGCGGTCGGGTCAATAATGTTTATCATACAAGCTGTCACGGACCGAACATTTAGCTTTTATTCCGGGCCAAGCCCAGGCCTGTAAATTTTAGCCAGTGCAGACCTCTAGGAAGAATGAAATCCAGGCCGGATTCGACCTGGAAGATAAAGAAGCCTGGCCCGAACCGAATCTGCAGAAAAATGTAACATCAGGGCACGGCCCGGCTCTAAAAGAAAGAAGACCTGACCCACCCGAGTTTCGTGGATTTAAAATGGCGCAGCCCGGGACGGGTCGCGCCGGGCTCGAGCATTCACTCCAAGTCAATTCCCGGGAGGATGCATAATGTCGTTTTGCAAACAATTTATTAGCCCAAGGGGAGCGGGCGATCACCCCTTCGCCCCCCCCCCCCCCTTAGATCCGACATTGCATATTGTCAAGCTTTATGAAAGTGGTGTTAAATTTCATTGAAAAGTACACGTGCTATTCTTACACAAATGAATGCAAATACTGCATAAGGCCTATATTATAATTTTTTTACAGCTATAGATAATTTCGAGTTTCTTATATTGCAGGCTGATCGCAGATATTATTAATTTATTTCGATTTGTCGTCCGTTCCCTCATTGCATTCCTGATTAAATCTTCACTTGAGGACGAACATCTTCTTTCACAACCCCGAAGTTCAAGAATAAATAGTCATGTGTTTCTGTAGATTTCCGGCAGAACGTCTAAAATAGTAAGTGTGTGGATGCTTTTGTCCAGATAATAAATCTCTCATTCACTATTTAATAAATCTGTCTATCTATATCGCTTGGTTTATCTGATCGAAGAGAAATATTGAAATCGTAGACCAATTTTCTTGTTCTCTACTTTTGCTTTTTGTACGGATTTTTTGTACAGTTTCGTACAAATGTGTTATTATTTTATTATTCATTGAATATTTATGATGCGATAATGCATTTACGAAAAGTAAGAAAAATGCAATCCAAGCCACAATGTCGAGAGATACCCATCATACTTTATTTGCCGATTCATTCATTGAGGAGGTAGAGCGAAATATACGAGCTTAGATATATTCCTCCGATGATGATATGGAAAATGATTTTGAAATCATTGGGGTACGGGTTGTACTGATTTGGCAAGTGAAGTTAGAATGAAAGAGGGTACGTGAACACTAAATTTATTTTACGACGCGTACACACACATACAGCAGACATCACAGGTACATTTGACAGTAATTCAGATAAAAGAGAAAGTTTTGTAGGCAAGAATATTTCGCTACCCGTGGGTTCCTTGTTAGGTGAGAAAGTCAAGAGTACAGTCCCGCACTCTATTTTAAACCGGCTTTGAAGACGTACGCCCAGATTTAACTCTGGCGCGATCCTGTTCTGGTTTTACCGGTCAATCCAACGCTGGAATCATCTAAGAAAACGAACTTTTTCCGTGAGTTTAGAAAATGCTGAATACCTTTGTGGTCTCATCTGCTGGTCTATTCAAGCATTCGTCTTTTCAAGTAGTTGAAGTGTCTCTCAGAGTCAGACAGTCTTAAACTCCTCAAGAAATTATCTGCACATAAACGTCCGTGTAACGTCGAAGTTAAGAGCTTGAGGAAACTTTATGGTTTTAATTGTGTCCAGGGCCTGATTAATGCACGGGCCTCCGGGACCTCGGCAATGAGCCCACCAATTTCAGAGGCCCACAAATTATGTGGCTGATTTTTCCCCCTTAATCAAATACTTTTCAAATAATATTGTTTTATAAAATATGAAACGTAAAATTTAAATATTCTGAATGACTTAATAAAACTTTTAGAAGCTTTTAACCTAGGCACTTTTACTTGAAAAAGTGAATGACCAAGAACCGAACATGGACTTTACTCACGCTTGATAACTCCCGAATGGTCATTACTCCCGATTTGGGAACGAGAGTATTTTACAATGTCAGAATTATAGTTTAAAATGATTACTAGACTCTTAGGGAAAACACAATTTTTATGATTTTGGATAAGACGAACTTAAAAAAAGACGTCCTTATTTATTCTGCAACATAAACTGTGGATCATACATGTTTGTGAATTATACAAATGCTTATTTGAGAAAGTGGACGGTAATTCATTTTCTTGATTATTCTTGTAAGTTAAATTTTTTATTCTAAACTTGAAACTTTCACCCAAACAACTTTGTCAACTCACCAAATAAACCTACTTTTTTTTTTGAAAGTGTCGCCGGGAATGAGAAGGTGGGGGGGGGGCAACATTTTAACAGGCCCTGGGCCCAACTTCAGCTTGATCGGCCTCTGATTGTGTCAAATCTAAGTGCATAGCTAAAAGTTACGATCAGTATAGTGTCATATGGAGTAGTTCGAAGTAAAATTAATGGCTGGTCTGAGAAGTAGAGTGGAACTTTATGAAATACTTACTAGCGGCATTTCTCTCACACTGAAGAGATTTTAAGGTTCTTTTTAGAACTCTAACCTCCTTTTATTAAATACTAAATAAAGACATTTCGTTACAGTTAAAAGTTACTAACAGATGGACAAACGTTGTACTTTGACTTACGGTACCACCGTACTTGCTATGCTAATCGTAAGTTGACAATTAAATTATGAACGAAAGAATGACCTATCAGTCGCACAGGTGCTTTTAATTTTTTTAAAGTACAAATACTCATCTTTGATCAAACATGTTCATTTTTGGATTGCAGTATTATGCTTCTCCTGTCAAGTTTTCGTCATAAAATTTGCTGCAAATCACAAACTAAAAAGATGCGGATTTATTTATTTATTTATTATTATTTTTTTTTAAAGAAAGATTTGTATTTTCATGATTTTACCTGCTATTCTTACACAAATGCATACACACATTGCACAAGGACAGCATAATTAGTTTTTAAAGCTGTAGATTATTTCGAGTAATTTATGATACAGAGTGGTTGGTCGCCAGATAGTATTAATTTTATTCAATTTGTTGTCCGTCCCCTAATTGATCTCCTTGATCAATATTCACTAGAAAAACACGTGGAAAATAATATATTTTTAAATCTCGAAATTCAAAAAATATTCATCAGATGTTTTTCTAAATTTTCGAAAGAAACCTCTAAAATCGTACGTGTCTGGATACTTTTGACCAGATAGTGAATGATAGCCCCAGGGTAAATACCGAAATGGTATCCATTTTCTTTTTCTTCTTTTCTATCCATTTTCTTTTTCACATCTTCCAACTGTTAATACTGATGGTCGCATTAATTAATTAAATAAATCCACCTAAATTGGCGTAACGCATGGGCCAAGTTGTTATGCGTACGTATACATATGTACCAAGATTGGACAAGCGTGGCGTCGGTTTTAAACCAACTGGCGAAATCATAAAGATTATGTAACAATTTAAAATTGTTGAAAAAAATTAATAATGAAATAACAATCAAAACTTTTATCCCAAACTTTTTTGTACATAATAGTCAAAATTCCAACAAAGTTCGAACAAGTCAACAATGCAGATGTTTTCTTGACTTCGGTGAAAACAACAATGAATTCGTTGTAATCATAAAAGGGATTGCGATTAAGTTGCGTGGTTTCTGATTATCCTCTCGAATAAATCTAATTTTTTCGAGTATTTATTTCTTAAAAAGTGATTGAGATTTCATACAAAATGGAATATTATAGAGAAAAATATCGTGGCGGTGTTATAGATGCGAAAACCTATGAGAAAATGATTGAGATCATCTTCTATCTAGAAGAAAAGAGCTATACCTTCTTGGAAGAGCTGGGATTTGGCACATTTGGATGTGTAGTAAAAGTGAAGAACTCAAGCAGCAGTGAAGAACGGGCTGTGAAGATCGTCTCTAAAGATCACGCTTCACGAGGAGAAACTGAATTGTGGATCACATTAGACCATGATAATCTCCTTCCTCTCTTGTCATCTGAATACGTCTATTTTGCCAATTCTTATATATTTGTTACACCTGCACATCGTATGAATCTGGAAGAAGTAGGACTGAAGTCGTCACTCCTGACAGAAAAAAATGCCTTCGACGAAGCCGTCGTTTGGAGTAAACAGATTTTGTCCGCCATAGGATATCTGCACGAGAAAAGTCTCTGTCATTTGGATATAAAGGGGAACAACATTCTGCTGACTGGAGACAAGCGAGCCATCGTTGCAGATTTCGGTTTCTTGTCATCTACTGAGAAACCTGTTCAAAGGTTAGTTTAATTGTTTGGTATATGCGACCCCAAAGCCTTACATTCAATTCAGACTATTATTTAAAACAACTTCTTACACTGAAACATTGTAGAATAATGAATGAAGTGATTTAATGGTTAATACCGATTTAAGGGTTAATAACCTACCTGGAGCAGTCTTCTGCACTTAACGGAAGAAACCGAGTAGGAAAAACCCTTTCACGTAATCCATACCGATGTGTAACAATTTCCCATTCTGCCCTCTTCACGGAATTTGGGAGCAACGGTTGACGTCTCCCTTTCAAGATTAACCAGTTTCCACCAATCCCTTCCGAGGACACATGTTGTTTGTTTACCTGAGATGAGACACACGTGTGTTTACGGCCCCTTTAAAAAGAAACAAAAACTTGCATTATTGTTAGATTCATGGAAGGGAATGATATAATATCACTATAACAGTATGTAAAGTTTTAATAGTTAGTGAGTTGTAAAAAAAATTACGAGGTTTTAAGATACAATTATATAATTATTATTTGGAGTAAAACTAAGGGATTATTTATACAAAAACTATTTGCAATTACATTTTTGGATTAATACAACTTTTAATCTTCTAAAAAATATGTTTTAGCATGAAGGTTTTTAAAAATATATATAAGCTTTAAAATACAAACAGCCAAATAATTGAAAAATTGTGCTTCACTCATAATTATTTTACATGTAGAATTATATAATTTTTGTTAATATTTAGATTAAACTCAAGGGATTATTAAACAAAAAACTATTTGCAATTAATCTAACAATAATTTTTAATCTTCTCAAATACAGGGCTCCCAAATGGTCCGCCAACTGAATACCAATAAATTTTAACAGAAAATTTTATGGTAGGTTTGCGCTAGAATTAACTTTCAAAGATGATTCCGGGGCTGTTTGTAAGAAAAATCTAAAAAGAAAAATTTTCTAAAAAAATATTGGTAATCAGTTGGCGTACCACTTGGGAGCCCTGCAAATATATATTTTTCATAAAGTCTTTTTTATTGTTTTGTTTTAACGTGAGTACACTTTATTAACCTAAATTTTTTCATAGAAGCTTTTTTTTTTTTTTTTTTTTTTTTTTTGCAAGCGATATCGATTAAAAAAATTAAAAAACTATGCTTCACTCATAATTGTTTTACATTAACAATTAAATAACTTTTATTATTTAGAGTAAAATCAAGGGATTATTTAAACAAAAACTGTTTGTAAATAGGTACTCTTTTGTTTTAGTACGATAACTTTTAATCTTCTCAAAAATATATTTTAGCGTGAAAGTTTTTTAACAGAATTTTTAAAATACAATTTTCAAAATACAAGCTATATCAGCCAAATATAATTGAAATATTATGTTTCAGTCATGATTATTTTACATTTATAATGGTATAATATTTATTATTATTTAGAGTAAAATCAAGGAATTATTTATGCAAAAAGTATTTGCAATTATATTTTTGGATTATTACAATAAGTTTTAACCTTCTCAAAAATATATTTTAAGATTATTATTGTTATTATTATTTTGAATACAAACTTTAAAATACAAGTTATATCAGCCAAATAATTTGAAAGTTATGTTTCACTCATAATTATTTTACAATTATAATTATATTTTTTTTATTATTTAGAGTAAAATCAAGGGATTATTTATACAAAAACTGCTTGTAAATACTTTTTTTGTATTAGTACAATAAGTTTTAATCTTCTCAAAAATATATTTTAGGATTATTGTTATTATTATTATTATCATTATTACTATTACTTTGAATACAAGCTTTAAAATGCAAGCTATATCAGCCAAATAATTAGAAAATTATGTTTCACTCATAATTATTTTACATTTGCATATATTTTTCATTGTTTAGATCAAAATCAAGGGATTATTTAAACAAAAACTATTTGTAATTACACTTTTGGATTAGTACAATAAGTTTTAATCTCAAAAATATATTTTAATATATTTTAGCATAAAGAATTTTTTTTTTTTTAATACAAGTTTTAAAATACAAACTATATTAGCCAAATAATTTAAAAACTATGCTTAACTCACAATTATTTTACATTAAACTTAAGGTAAAATTAGTTCTAGTAATGACAATAACAAAATGGAAAAAAAACTAATAATAAGCGCCATCCTAAACCGACAGGTTTTCCGACTGCCCATAGCAGCCGGCTAGATTCGACGAAAACAACCCCGCAAAACCGGAAAGTATTCCAACACGTTAGGGGGAGAATGCGAAATTGTCATGTTGTCGACGTATTACGAGAAAGTCACTCGATCCGATGAGGGCAGAATACCGTCACTGGCAAGATAGATCGAAAAGGACGTGTATTTTGGGGAAGTCTTTTGAAAAAAACAAATTGATTTTATTAACGACGAAATCAAGTTTGGCATCCCCGGAAGTTATTTATTTTTTAAATTTATCACAATATCAAATTTAAGGATTCAAGTTGTGATTTATGTATGCTGTAACAAAGTCAATTAAAACGGCTTAACTTTCTGAATTTTTATCAGATCGACTAGAGATTGTAACTGAATATTTGTTACTAAATGTACTTTTAGAAAATGCAATAAAAAACGCATTTTTTTTTATTTTTTTTAGTTTTCAGGTAGGTATAACCCTTTAAGGTGCTCCATTTCACAGGTCGCCCTTTTGCGAATGGGGCATTGCAAGCGAGTCCATAACAATGCAGTCCTCGCGGCATGCGCTTATCTAAAACTGATTGGGTGACTCTTTATGGGTGACCTGGAACCAACACTCTACAGTTGATACTAATGAAATTTATAACTAGGACATTCTTTTATGGACACCCTGTATTATTATACAGTGAAACCTCCCTCTGAGACCACCTTCATTAAGCAACCACCTCCCTGAGCGATCATTTTTTTCATGGAACGAAATTGATTCCCATAGGCTCAATAATCATTTTACCTCCATTCAGAGACCATCCCAGTGGAACTTCCTCTATAAGTGACTGATTTCTTTGAAGAAAATAAAACAAATTCCGTTTTCTTTTTCCTGGTCGATTGAAGAAGGTTTTATTCGAAATATGATTCCGAAATAATTCCATTAAACTTTTAAACTAAGTTTAGATCATTTTTTTATTATTATTCCGGCAACTTTCAAGTGTTTAAACTTCTTTGTGCCTTTTTAGGCAACGAATTGAACTCTGATGACAAATTAAGGATGACAGTCCATAATTTCCCCCGCCCTATTCTGTCAGGAAACTCTCAAAGAAATAGATAAATGAATGAAAACGTCATTATTTTTCCCGTCCAAAATAAATTGCATTTATTGACTGAACTTCGAAAGGACTTGGAAATAAAAGTTATAAAAGATAAAATCGTAAAATCAAAGCAAACGTCAATAATATATTCATTTTTTTAATTCTGCAGTCATTAACCTATGTAATTAGCTTTTGTTTTAATACTTAAATTTTAACATTTTTTCCTACTGTGAAAAATAAATGTTAGTAACACGAATTGTTAAATTTTTTTAACAATTAAAATCTGCATTTAAATATGACCTCCATTAAGAAACCACTTCTTGGAGCGACAAATTTGTATTGGAACGGAATGTAGTCGCTTTAGGGAGGTTTTACTGTACTTCATTCCGACAAAAGTATATTTAAGATGTTAACCAGGGACTGATTACCGCACAAGCCAAGTAGGCCGTGGCCTTGGGCCCACTGCTCAGGCTGGCCCAAACTTAATAATTTAGAAAAAAAAGTCTTAAAATGGCAATTTCCTGCAATTATTTTCTCAAAAACAATTTTGGTGAACTTGGCAACCGTATGATAATATAATGATGATCCCACGAATACTCCCGGTAAAAAAAAAAAAAAAAAAACAAAAAAAAAAAAAAAAAAACAATCTAGGTACTCTTTTGGTTTGACAGGGCCTCGAAAAGGTGCTAGGTCTTGGTCGTGTTACAATCTTAATCGGGGTCTGATGTAGACACAGAAATGCCTACCCCGTATTACTGTGGTATTTGAAAAAGTTCAGTTTAAAATGCTTCAACATAACTCAAATTCGGTTAAATACTATAGGGCGAACAGAGAATTTGATCAGAATGCGAGGCACTTGAAAGTATCAAATTCATGATTTCATTTGCGCTTACTTCTCATTACTAGTTTGACAATAACAACCGTTGTATTTTTTCTACTTTAAAGAATTATATTTTTTGAAATTCCAGATATGGTTGTCCGTTTATCTATCGATGTCCAGGAGCTACCGTCACAGAATCCGGCCCGACTGAAGTGAACGGGAAAAGTTTTGATGTCTACGCCATAGGCACGATGGCATTTGAATTGTTTACGGGCATGGCTATTTTACGTGAAGCCTCGAAGTGGCCTTCTTTAGTGGACTGGCACGCACATGTGTATCCCGTCCTACAAAACTGTTTACAGGTAAGATGCTTCCTTTCTTCAACATTTTCTTGAAAGATTTATTTTAGGTTGAATTATGAATTTACGTTTATTGAAATTCCTTTTGATTGAACTCCAGTAACTCGAGTGGGAGTCCACTAAAATGAGTTCTGCGTTCGTTTATTATTTCACCCAATTGTTAATTGTTTTTAGAGATAAGCGTATATTCGCAGTTCTTGGCAGCCTACACTGATACGTATTCTCTCTCTCCCTTAAAAATGTTTCTATGATCCTTACCATATTGAGATTTCCTGGCAGTGACGCCAATTTATAGGGACCCATGGTGCAGGATCCCACCCAACAATTTGATCTCTCAGCCCACCCAATTTCAATTGATTTAATTCGAAACTTATTTTTTTTATTTATTTATTGAATCGCTGAAATGAAATCTGGTTTTATGAACATTTTCATAATAATTTTGTTTGAAAAACAGTAAGAACATTCATTAGACTTGCAGGAGCATTGAAAAACCTGTCAGCGGATGTATAGTTAACCCTTTAGTTCGCAAACAACAGCGTTTTGAATTTAAAAGATATTTTTTATTCGTATATTCCTAATTCACACCAGAAAATTAAAATAGCAAATTTGCTTAAATTAGTAACAGACATTCCGTTTTTAAATAAATCGAAATGAACCATTGTAACTTTCTGGAGTAAATTCAGATTCTCTGAACTACATAATTTTTAGAACGTATTCTATCATGGGATTTAAAGGGTTAAATGTTAAGGTTTATAAAATAAATAATAATATAAAATAAGGTATATCGACACATACATAATAAAATATTTACTGATTTGCATTATTTTAGCGTAAAACAGCCACACGACAGTAGTTTTTACTTATATTGCAGATGTGCAACAGAAGAAAAGATTGACGTATTATATAAAAAATGTATCTCTGATTTTTTTCATTATTTTTCCTGTGTAAAAAATCTTTCAGAGAATCATATATACTTTTTTTTAAACAAAATAAAAAATCGAGCGTTTAAGGGTTAAATTTCTCGCAAAAATGAATTACCTGCATATCTTCCCATCTGTTTTGATGTCTTGAATGGATAAAGCATTCAGGTGACTAAAATGTATGCTTTTCTTGACGTTTTTGCACTTCCAATACAGAGCAATTCCAATGTTAATTAAAATAAATATTAATGTATTTATAATGAAGTACTTATAAGAATATAATTTAATAAAATTATTTATAAAACTATAATTAAATTATAATAATTTAAAAATTTGCTTAGAAAAAACATAATTTAATTTCGAATTATCCTCTTTAGCCATTTTCTCCTCCCCTCTTCCTCCACACACATACGCACTAAGGGAAGAAAATTATCTGTTATCAGTCCACCAATATTTTTGAAAAGTTGGCGCTACTGTTTCGTGGTATGTTTTCTATATTAAGATGTTTTCTGTACGAATCACATTATAACGTTATCTGGTCTATAATAAATATAATTTCTAAATAAGTCTACGAGAGATATTATAAAGTATTAAAGATAATGCTGGACATCGCTCTTGTTTTTAAAATGCTATGTTACCTAAAACATTAAAAATGTGAAATGTATCAAGTTTTTTTTTTATTATTGAATCTAAAAATTCCCAGAAATTTTTTTGAGCTAGAATGTTTTATTTATTTATTATTTTAACGACAATACTTTTATTAAATATTGAGTAAAAGACTTTAACAAACTTATTCTTGTCTTTTCTCCCCCAGAAACAAAGATTTATAGAGTTGATGTGCAAAACATTTCCATCTTCGAAAAAAATTAAAGTTAAAGCGGACGACGTCATTAGTTTCGTCACTTCTTGCTTGGCCATTGTTCCGGAAAAAAGACCGAGCGTCCACCAATTGCAAAACCATCGACTCTTTGGTGGCATTTTCCAAAATGTTCCCCTGGAGACTCATGAGGATATATGGAGTAAAAGAGGTGAGATTTTGAATGTTTTTTTTACTCATTATCGCTAACTGTGCAAATTTTATTCGAGAAAACAGGTCACTGTGAAGTATTTTCTAAAGCGAATCTTTTACTTTGCTTTTGCTAATGTTTACGATACTTTTCTGCACTATTATCGCCAAATAAATAATAGTTTGTGCCAAATAAAGAATAAAAAAAAATTAACATTGTTGGTATGAAAGTTATTATTTAAAAAGCATAACATTTCAAAATTACAAACTTTCGAAATCTATTTCATTATTTCACTAGAAATATATACTTAAAATAAAAGAGCAAATAAATAATACAGAATAAAATAAAACTAAATTTAAAATGCAGGCATGGAATTCTAATAGTGCGTGTTAGCATTGCAGTAAATATTGAGGCTTGCTTAGAACGAGCAGCTCAGAATTTATAGAAAAGTGAAACACGGGGTAGTCGTCATCTAATTCTTAACCACTTTAAACCAAACCATTTTTTATTATTATTCAAAACAAGATGCTATAGCATACATGAAATGAAACAAGGGAAATAAAAAGGCCGGGTCTTTGTTTATTTATTTTTTAATAATAATAATAATAATACATTATTATTTATAAAAATATTACTTTAAATTGTTCCAGGTCTTTAAAATAATATCATACAACATGTTTTAATATTTTTAATGTGAAAGATAAAATCATTTTAAAGCTTCTTGTGTTTAATTTTAATTGTTAGAGATATAAAATTCTTTTATTTTTCATTTCAGTGAGTGTTCACGAATTTAGTTCCATTTTCGAGAAAAAGACATCAGAAGACAACCAGCCGGAAACAATTAATGAAGAAAGTGACACTAGTCAAAATAATAGAGCCGAACCCACAGATTACAATGAAAAAGGTGATGATATAAAACTAACTTATTCTAACCTTCAGAACTGTGCAATAGATGATACAGAACATGCAGTTGATCCTTCCTTACAAATGGATAAAGTCACAGAAGCCAGTCTCGATGTCAAACCTTACAACATGGAAAATAGCCAAACTAAAACCCTGTCTCCAGCTCACATGAGTCCTTTACAATGTTCAAACACAGAAATAAACTGCCATGAAATAGATGCAGAATTTCGCCCTTCTGAAATGGATGTCGTCAACAGTGATAACAGTGAGCAGTGCATGGAATCACCAGATACAAAATCCAGTCTCCGTGTTACGCCTCAACCTAGTTCAACCGAAATAACCAAAGTTATAACGACTCCATCTAATGGAAACAGCTCCTCTACAGTTCACAGCCCGGACATCACTGAAAAGAAAAGATTCGGCCAAAACATCCGCTCGTGGTGGAAAAAACGTAAAGCTCGCCTCGTCGGAATTTTCACTGCTTGTATGTGCTGTACTCAACCATCCAATACAGATAAAGAATAAAGTAACCGAATGTGACTCATCTCCCGATTGTGACCCACGACTTTGACTCACGACGTGGACAAACGAATCATGGCCTTCAGACTCGATATTCTACTGTGGTTAACATGAATCTATCATCTTTAATTCTAATTTATTAAACCTGCATCGTTGTTAACATCACCATTATTACGATCATCATCAGCAGCACAAAAAAAAAGTCCACCGACCCTCGCTTCGACCAACATCCGGGGCGCAAAAAAGGGCAGTGGTGAAGATGGGGGGATAGGTAACCTACCTCCTCGTTGGTTTCCCCTGGTAACATACACTGTATGGCTAAAGGTTACGGATTTGAGCAGCGTTCTCGAAATATCTGACAGTTGATGCAATATAAAATATGTCTAATGAGAGAGGTTTGGAAAATATAAACTTTAATAGCGAAATCGAAAATGACAACATGTAGAACAAATATTTTATATTTGAAATAAAGTTTCGCATTTACTCAAAAAGTAATGTATAAGCATCGCGTGTGGTGCTAGTGCAAACTTTTTGCTATTATTATTTTTTACATTTGTCACCGGTTCGAAGAAAAACAAGGAATTAACTTAGTAGCAAATGTATGAGTTTAATATTTTAATTGTTAGTGTTCACTCTCCTTTAATTTATTTTGTCGCATTCGCATACAGACAATGAAAAAATGTATGTTTTAAAAAAAGAATTCGTTTATTAACCATTTGGAAAAATGGTTATTGTCCTCGTCAGGGTAGGACATCAAAAGCATATCTGAAGCTTTTTATGGGTTTAATCTGCATTTTATTCGTTTTCCAGTAGGTCTATACAGTAATCTGTATTTCCCTTTACTTTCAACAGAGATGGATACTTCTATTGCCACTATGACAAAAAAGTAATAAAAACTACAAAAAAAATTAATAACTCAGAAACAAATGGAGATACAGCTTTCAAACAAATTGCATTTAAAAGTACATTTTTTTCTCTCTATCCGACGGTGTAAAAAGTAACATTGTGGGATGTTTAGAAGTTTAAGAATGAAATTTCATTTAAAATGGGTCGTCAGTTTTCTTGGAAATCTGACGATGGAAAAGCTTTTTCCCGAACAGCCAATGAAATGCTTGGATAATACGTAAGTTTAAGGTGGATAATACGTAAGGTTAATAGGTTAATAGGTTTGTACTATTCATGATTTTTATTTTAAATTGATAGTACAGTAGAGTGTCGATTATCCGAAAAAGACGGGACTAACCCTAGTTCGGATAACTAAAAGTTCAGATAAATGGACAGACACTTTAAGGGATGTTCTACTATACTAAAACCTTCACACTTTATCCAGGCTTAGGACTGGCAGCACCAGTTAGTGCTGGCATGTTTTAATTTCTTTTTGTTTATTTTTTTATCATTTAAGAATTCCTTTTTCTCTTTTTATCATTTTCTGTACTTCAGAGATTACCCAGCAAAGAAAGAAACAGTAGGCCATCAACTGGAAAAAAGATGGCAGCCAGCGCTGCCATCAGCGGTAAAGTTCAATAGTGCCATTACTTAAACCTGTCGAAAAGTGTCCATGCGGAATGCAGCTGGCCCATCAGTGATGGCCAACAGCAGGCAAGCATTGGTGTGCCATCACATTACTTTAATCCGGCACTTTTCCTGCAGTGCTAGCACCTATCCCACAGCTTTTTCTTTGCAGGCCCAGCACTTTCCCTCACAATTTTTTTTTATAGAATTCTATAAAAAAAGCAAATTATTATAGCTCTTATTTCTATAAGCTAGTTTCACCAAGAGCTACAGAATTGTCTGGAGAAATATTTGAACTTACAGTGCAGCGGTTTCCAAGTGTCACCCTCCAGAGTACTAACCGCGCTTGATGCTGTTTGGTTTTCGTGATCGGACATGAACAAGTACTTTCAGCGTATGCTACGAAAGCTCATAGTTTTCAGGCTCTCATTACAGTATTTCAAGTTTGTTTCTTTTGTGATTTACGTTCCCAATCATTAAACTGGTATAGAAATTATTGCATTGTATGGAAATCCTATATATTTTATACGCTTTTTTTAATTATTTATTCTGAACTGTGTAAATTATGAAAATCGTAATCCTTTCTAACTTAGTAAAACCAGATGTAAGGAGAGAAAAAAGTTTGTTCAAATAAAGAATTTATTTATTTATTCATTTATTTAATTATTTTGTTGGTGGCTGTGGTGCTATATTATTTACAGTTTCAAAAGAATTAGCTTCGCAGCTTAAATTGTGTTAAGATATTTATTTCAGATTTGTGTTCAAATACTCAATGTCTTCGATATTCGCAACGCCACCTAGCGTAAGGTTTCTCAGCAATAATACTGCAAAAGTTCGTGCACTTCCATGTAGTGGTGGGCCATCGCATGAGATAAAACGGAAGCCTACCAGAATTTTATCTGATGATTTCCAACAGCAAAGTTGACTGAAGCTGTCCAGCAGTGGTAGATCATTAGCCAGCACTTCTCCATCATTGCCAGCACCTATCTTGCTGCTGGCCAGCAATTTACTCTTTGCTGGGTATAATGGATAGATTGGCGTGTTTTAATTTCTTTTTGTTTACTTTTTTATCATTTAAGATTTTCTTTTTCTCTTTTTATCATTTTCTATACTTCAGATATTTTAATTTAAGCAAAAAAGCTTTCGATTGTCGCTTGCTTCAAATAAGAATTTCTTTTCAATGCTGCCCTATTTCGAATCCTTCTTAAATACCGTTAGTTGAATAGGATCAGCTTTCTTCTGCCGTTCGAGCCATTTCAAATCTGTTTCCAAACATTCAATAAATTTTTCAAAGATAGTCGGCGAATGGGCAATTCTTTTAAGTAATCGCATGTGGGTCTACGTTGGAGAGAGAAATAAAAGCGGATAATGGTAATTTCCCTATAATTGACAACAAAAAAAAAGCTTAACAATAATGTCCCTTTAATTGTTCTGCGCCCATTTTCTCCTGGGACAGAATTCCCTTCAATACAGGGGCATTTCTTTCAACATTTTAATCCCTTTTTTAAAAAGAGTTCAACTTGAGAATGCTCCTGATATCTCTCCTAAAAGTCCTAAAATACAAAGAAGTACAATATTTTAGCAATCTAAGAGGTTGTTTATCCTTGTAAATAAGGCTTGAGTAGATTTTTTTCTTTTTAAGTATCATTAAATGGATGTGAGTAGGTTTCAAAATAGATTAAGTTTCTTCGGTTTTATATAATTATGCAGTTTTAAAACGTTGATTTTTTTTTTTTTTAAGTTTGATTAGAAACGTAAAAATGTTTGCTAATTTAATGAAAATTTATTAATTTTTTTTTTTTTTATCTGTGTTTACAAATCAATTTTTAACATACTACCAGAAATGTGGTTCGACTTATACAAGAAAATTCAATTTTTTTTCAAAATTTTGCTTAAGTATTTGGGGGTCTATTTATACACGAGTATATACGGTACATTTATTATCCGCATATTTTACTGATTTAAATGAAGCCAAGTCAATAAAATATTATTATTATACATAAAATAACTTTATAGCAAATAATACTTTAAGGAAATGCTTACCATTTAAAAAGATTGCTTTTTGTTACACAACATTCAACAGAAATATTGTCTCCTTTCACTTGACCCTGGACGGGGAGGGACAGACAGAACTTTTTATCAACAAAACAGGTGACCAACATTCTTCCCATTTTTTTATTACTAAACATAACAAGTATCACCTCGAACCTGATTTCTCTAACAACGCATTATATCCAAATATCGCAGAAGAATAGGAATGTTGAACGGTGGGATAATCTATATTTTGGAATAAAATGATTTTATAATTACTTAATGGTTGTAATAATACCTTTGTATTTTAACCCATTTATGCCTAGCGTCCCATTTTTGGAACGTTTCGAATTTTAATAAATTTTTAAAATTTTCTTCTTCTTTATAACATGAAATTTGTATGAAGTACCGTAATTTCCGCTGTATAACCCGCAGATCAAACAATTCAGTTTGGACACAGAAATTTTATTAATTATTTGAAGACCAATATTTACCGTGATCTAAAAAGTTACATTTTATTTTTTAATTTTTCTGGGTCGAAACATGATTGTTTGATCCGCGGGCTATACACCCGAAATTACGGTAATTGCCTATGAATGTCTTTATCTATTACTAAGAGATGACAGCATAAAATTCATATTTATTTGCTTAAATGAACGCCTTTTTTCGATGTTTATATATTTTTCATTTTTCAAGATTAGGAAATATAAAAAGTAAGTCTATTTGTATTTTTTGTATCAAGGATTCAAATAAATAAGCCATAATCTTAGCTTGTAGACTTCTTTTAAATACGTATTTTTTTAAATTGCGAAATTATGTGTTAAAGCCTGTTTTCTATGCACGTTTGTAACGTACAAAATAGAGGGTGCAAGACGCAAATGGGTCCCTATTTCTATTAGACATTTAGAGGGCAGCTATTTATGTAAAGTCCTTTTCAAGATGATTTCGAAACAAATTACTTTTTAGCCTCAAATACTATTATTCTTAATTTATCATTAATAATACTTATAATATTATTAGTCTCTGTAAAGAAATAAATATATTTTTTTAATAGTTCATAAAAATACTAATTATAGTATATAATGTACAATTTAGAAGCTTAATTTATATAAATTTAGACAAAACATATAATTATACATTTTTCCACATATGGATATTCCCATATTTTCCAATTCATTTTGCAATATTTTAAAATGATTTTACCAACAAATTTGAGAAAACAAAAATTCAGGCATAAATGGGTTAATAAAAAGCGATAAGAGGCTAAGAAAAAAGATCCTAGACTATTTTGATGTAAAAAGTTGGCAAAGAATAAAAATTTTGGTTCGATCAAAAATGATAAAGATGTCAAAAGACAAATCCTCTCCCTTCCTAAAGTGATAACGTTATACAGGGTGTATCTGAAATGCTTCAACAAACTTAGAGGCATGATAGTACTCGTGAAGACGAATAAAAAATCAATGGAACATGAGATCGCAAATGACGTTTAAAGGATGAAAATCGAGAAAATGCGTCTGGAAATGGACAAACTGAGACAAGAAAGAAACACTCCAGAAAATTATTTATTGCACAGAATAGGTACAACACAGCTCGTGATGTGCAAAGAAAACAAATATTTTACGACAATTGGTCAAAGTGTCCACCGCGGACATTATTACACAGAGTACATCTACGGAGGAACGACTGGCGGACACGCTTGAAGACTTCGGGAGTTTCCTAGATTTCTCCTGCTCACAGATTTGTTTGGCTATCTTCCAAGGTTTCGTTATCTCTTTCTGACCGGATATGCAGAAAGTGAAAGGAAAACCAGCTTCGTGCTACAAGCCAGTTCTGCAGAAAAGCAGCATGGGAGATTTCGATATTTTTATTAGTTTTGCGATTTTCACCCTTTAAACGTCATTTGCGGGCCCATGTTTCATTGCATTTTTTGTTCGTCTTGATGAGTACTATCGCTCCCCCTAAGTTTGTTGAAGCATTTCAGATACATCCTGTATGCGTTCACCCCCTCAAGGAATTAAATCAAAGTTTGTATGATTAAAGAATCTTTTTATTATTTGAAATAATGGCGTAATTTTAAAAAAATTACCCAGTTTTGAAACTAAACTTGCATTCTTTGAATAATACAAAACTCCCACTATACATATACTGATATAGAAGAATAAAAATTCATGGAAAGGCCCTCACGAAGGAGCAATTAGTTGTTATAGAAAATGTGCACATATATCGTACCGTTACTTCAAAACTGCCATAACTCAAAGAACTCCGTGTTTTCAGGAAATGCAAAAAACTCTTTCCGGGATGTGAAAAGGACAGTGACCATCTTGCAAACACAACTGCTACCTGGTGGCTAGATTTTCAGCGTCTATCTGGTACTTAGGCGATTGTTACAGAGGTAAAAACCAAGGAGAATGGCAGCCATAATTTAAAAAAAAACGAATTTTGAGTTCTGACACTTTTGAAGCAAGAGTGTAATATAAAAAAATTAAAATCTTTTTTCAATTTTTAGGCACTTAAAGTGTGAATGTCTGCAAATTTTATCGATTTCTGTTTTAAATGACTTCGTGTGGTCAGAAATAATGGCATTGTACAGCAGGATTTTGTTTCTTTTCTTTATCTGCTGGAGAAGGGGTCACACCCTTAATATGTATTTATTTTTAAAAATATATTGTTGTATAGAAACATTCATTGCTCAAAATGGACACTCATACACTTTCCCTTGGATTTGACTTCAATTAAAAAAAGCAAACAAGTAATATAAAAATTTTGTTTTTAAAGTCAATTCCTACTTAGGTCATCCTAGAAAAATTTAATATAATCCCTTAAGCTAATATTAGTTTTTGTTGTATTAAAATATCTCAATTTGTTGATTTTCTATAAGCAAGTAGGTTTACAATGGATGTCTATGGGAATTTGGCGAAATATTAGAGATATCGCCAAGTTGGCTACAAACTTAGCGGTATTTGGCGACAGAACAGGGTCTCCCCTATCGTAACCCCCCCTTATAGATATGAAGATGCATTAAATGCTTCAATAACCAATGGCCGCTATTTTGTCTCCCATGTAAAACTAAAATTAATTAATTAAAATTTAATTTATCAATATTTGAAAAAACTGTATGGTACTTTTCGGTTAGCCGAGCGCCAGTGTTATATATACATGTTTATGTATATATACATGTATTTATATATACATATACATGTACATATATATATATACGTGTAAATATACACTATATGTATAGAAATATATATGTATATATACATGTATATATAACACTGGCGCCCGGCTAACCGAAAAGTACCAACTGTATTAACATCAATTGTCATTCAGTACAATTTATTTCAACTTGATAGGATGAATAATAAGTATTTTATTAACGATTGAAAATTTGAACAAGATATATGAATAAATAAATAAATATAGGGAAAATGTGAACTAATAGTATCAATTGAATAAACGTTACAATTGATGGGTGGTAAATTGACTCATCGAGGGAAATTAAAATTTCATTAAAAATTGATTTTCATTGCTTTCCTACAATTTGATCTATCTTCTAACATAAAATGGACAATAAAATATTGTTTCCATGAAAATTTATGCTGTAAATAATTGAAATCGTTTCTGAAAGAGCCACTATCTAAAACGTTTAATGCTCAAGAAACAATAAAAGTCAGTGGCGCCAACTTATAGGGGCCCGTGGGGCTCGGGCCCATCCAATAATTTCACTTCTCCGCCCTCCCAGTTGACATTGATTTACTTCGTTATTGATTTATCATTTTCTTAATCGCTGAAATAACACTTTTGCTTTATTGACGTTTTCAAAACAATTTTGTTTGAAAAAAAGTAAGGCCATCGATTAGACTTGCGAAAGCACTGAAAGACCCTCCAGCGGATGGACAATTAAATTTCCCTCAAAAACAAATTTCTTGCCCATTTTGCCATCTGTTTTAATGACTTGAATCCATAAGGTATTTAATTAACTAAAATGTATTTTTTCGTAACATTTAGTTTTTTTTTTCACTTAGCCATTTTTATATTATTTATAATAAATATTAATATTTAAAAGAAAGAACTTATGAGAATATAATTTAATAAAATTACTTATCAAATTGTTGTTAAATTATAATAAATATATATTTTACTAAGAAAAACCCTAATTTGACTTCGAATGTTCATCTTTAGTCATTCGCTCCTTTCTCCACCACACACGCAGTAATGGGGGAAAAAATTGTACGTGGTATTATTTTACTCACAAATGTTTGAGCCCACCCAAAACTTTTTTGTTTAAGCTGGCGCTACTGCTTGTGCGTTGGCTCTACTATGTACTTACCTAGATTTTAACAGTATGAAAGGTATACGTTTATTAAACTCACACCAATAAGTATTAAAAGAAAAATATATTTAGAATACACTTCAATCTGGTTACGTTTTGCAAGTAGAAAGTTTTTCGAATGTCAAGTAACCTGAATTCATACAGGTCTGTATGATTTCAGGTAAGTTAAGGGTGTATTCCGATCCAAACTGTTTATTTTCTGATTCATTTTCAAATTCATTTTTGCTCTTCAAACACATCAAACTGGGAAATTCTCTTATTTAAAAACTATATAATGTGCCGTGCTTCTTAATTTTTTGATAAATGCAGAAAATATTGTAATAAACGCTGTCAAAGTCGGTGTTTTGAATCGAATTTTCCGAAGCGGGCGATCTGGGAATGAAAAAAATGGTCATACTGAGAAAATAATTGTTTAAAAATCAAATTCTAATTAATTGAGCTGAAAATGAAATCACACGGCATGTTAAACATGTCTTCAGAAATCACCCCAGCAGGTTTCATGTTTTTACTTTTAAAAATGAGTCTGAAAATTTCTCAGAAAATTTCTAGCTGTTGAGGGTGGGAAAATATTTTTTCGGATACACCCTTAAATCCAAAGAACACATTTCATTAAATCCATGTGCTTGTGCATAACGAAAACAATCTTTTTAGTTCATGGGTAAATCGAAAGTTCTACTGAAGAACTCAACATGAAGGGAAAGCTTGTGTAAATTTCTATTAGATATACTGCTGACGTTATTGAATAAATTATGTGCATAAACTTTATATCTTTTAAAATTAGATACTGTAATTTACTTATTTCGTCAACATTCAAATGAAAAAAAAAAAAAAAATAATAATAATAATAAAAACAATTAAAATAAAATAATAATAATAAAAAGAAGAAACGCAAAAAAAAAATCGTCCGAGGGCTTGCCCGAAGATAGAACGCGGAATTTTTGTTTACACCCAAACTTTATTCAAGCGTTTTACAGCTTACGCCTCCGTTCGTCTTGTTTCCAGCGGAAGTAAGTAACTCTCTTTTCTCAGCAGAACTTCACTACACTTGTTTTCACTTAACTCTTGTATTCAGAGTTTTATAGACCCCTTGCATTGACGTCACGTTGCTATTAGCAATGGCTGATACTGTAGCTTTAGGAGCACACACGTGGAGTACAGAACTCCCCGTTTGCCGTTAAAAGCACCTGTTATCTTTCTCTTTAATTTAGAGCTTCCTTATTTTAATTATTATAGTGCAAATAAGTGTAAAAAATCAAATGGAGAGCACCAAATTCGCCTTATATTTGGGCGCCATAGGAAGCGATTTCAGACATGTGACGTCATGTGCAACCCGTCTATACTGCAATTTCTTAAGGGAGCTGGTCACTCAGCTTCGGAATTCTCCTCCGCAATATTAAATCTATGGACTTTTGATGCATTCGTCTATTTAAAATATCTCTTCGGGAAGTTCATATTTTTAAAATCTTTTTTTCTGTGCACTCTTCTTAAAGAATGTCTCATTTTTGCTTAGTTTTCAAAATGTTTCTAAAATCTAGGTTGATTTTAATAATTTGTGTGTTAAAAGCAGGCGAACTGTGAGTAAGGGTTTAACACCTCCTATAAAATCAAGTCTATACTTTAGAAATATTTTGAGAACTAAGAAAAAAAGAGACCTCTTTTAGGAAGAACACACAGAAAAACAAATCCCTGCCGGCTCGGGCCTACAGGCGGATGTAGATTTCGAAGCTAAGTACTAAATTCACCAACAAAACTTAAATCAAGATTAAAGATAAACCCAGTTCCTTCGCTAAGAATGAGCTCTAGGGAGCTAAACATTTTGTGAAAATTCTAATATACACAAATACACGCACGCATGTATATGGAATAGGTTTAAAAATGGCTAAATCAAATTGGGAGAACCTCAAAGTGTTAAAATATGTTAATATTTCCATACTCGGGTTTTTATCATGTTTTAATACGTTTCTTCAAACTCACACGACGTTACATATTCACCTGCTGTGGTCCATTATATTTTCAATATGACGCAATATTTTTTGTTGTTGTTGTTTTAATTCGTCAAACTATTTATTTCATTTTGAATTTTCATGCAGAAATCTTGCTTTAGAAAACTTATGACGTAATATTTAATTTGTTTACAATTCGTCAAACTATTTATTTCATTTTGAATTTCCATGCACAAATCTTGCTCTAGAAAACTTATGACGTAATATTCAATTTGTTTTCAATTCGTCAAACTGTTTATCTAATTTAATTTTTCACGTGAAATCATTGCATTAGAAAAGCAATTGTTGTGGTGAGAATTTTATTGCTTTTTTTTAATTGTTGGCAACAGCTATAACGAAAAATATTTATTTTTTCCTGCCATTGTTGTGTAAAAGCTGGTTTTATCAGAATCATGTTAAGACGGTATTCAAAATTTTTAACCTTCCCCATTCCCATTCCTTTGGACCGATTTTGCTCATTTTCAATCCCGCCGAGAAATTAGCCATCTTAAAGTTGTTGGCGAGTTTGAAGACGTTCCGTGCATAATTGCGACTTTTATCGTGCGGACAAAATTTAGTACATACATACATACATATATATATGAAATGATAAAAAAGCCCCTTTTTAAAATCCCCTTTTTTGTCCCTTTTTAAAAGTTAAATTTAGAAATTAAAATTAAAACTTTTAAAATGCTTTTGTAATTGTGTCTCAGTTGATTGAATGAGGTTGCCCCTGTTAAGTCAGTTTTCCCGCATCGCATTTTATAACTTTTAGAGATCGTTTTGGCACATCTCATAAGAATACTTTTGCTGAATAAGTGCAATTTATAAGTCTTGCTGCATTCGATCGGCCAACTCAAACCACAGCCTGTATCCCGGGCAGTCAATCATTCAGCTAACGACCAATTATAGTTTAAAGACGCCTCCTTTGACTTCAACGGCCCCTAGCTGGAATAATGCGAAATACAGCATATTTATACCGATGCACAGGTCCCCGGATGGGGCTTTTGACCATCAAAAGAATGCCCTAACTCCACGACACTCGGCTCTCTAAGTATCGCTTAGCGGTACACATAATTCCCAAGCCCGATGTCCATAAAGTAAATTAGCAGCTCTCAAGCCAAAAGGGGCCTGATTTCTCAAAAGGATGTAACAAAGGAACAATAAATCAGGTCCCCGGAAAAACTGTGTCTTTATTGGAATAACTACTGTCTGAATCTGACTTTGATTTCCCGGATACCACTCGCGGCCTGCGACTACCTAAAGATGATAGAAGTTCCGAGGATTCGCTCAGAAATCGGCACGCACGCGTCCGCGGTTCGCGCCCCTGCCCCCAGCGGTCGGGCCTTGGCCGACGACACGACAGAAGATCCATAACTGGAGTAGCGACGAATTCGTTACATTGAAAAGTCGGCACGACGGTTTATTTGCGCGGCTCAAATCCCAGAGTTCCAGCAATTAATTCCAGCAAGAACAACAACGAGATGTGTAATGAAGTCCTAAAAAATGACGTATCTACTGTTTATTTAACCAGCAATTAATTCCAACAAAACTCAAGAGGTGTGTAACAAGTGACGAAAGAAATCTCTAAAAAGAACAGTTTTCAAATCCTTTTTCTGCCTTCCATGAGTGAAAAAGAAAACGAAAAAAAAAAGTGTCGTTCCCTAGCAATTAATTAAAAAGAAAAAAATCTGGTCATTAAAAGGAAAAGACTGGTCAAAAAGAACGGGAAAAACATTCATCTGCCTAGCAATCAAGAAAAAATTATCTGTTACTGAAAATCAATTATTTCTCCAACGAACAAGCCTCTGAAACAGTCTTTGCAAGAAAGAAAAATAAAACTCTCTCCTCACAGCCCAGCCATGGACGTTATCAGCTGAGAAAGTGGGTCACCAGGTCAAAATGAAGAACCGTGTTGAAAAACGAATTTTCTACCGGCAGATAACTCACTGATTTGTGTTAAGAAGAAAAAGAGAAAATGATTTCTTTTTTTTTTATGCAGGGAGTAAATTTAATCCTGGAAATTTTTATGAAGATCGTTTTTTTTTGTTGTTTTGTTTGTGGATATGTAAGGCTGTCCTTGAATAGATTTGTTGAAGGTTAGACCATTTTAACCTATTCTTGAATTAAAAAAGAGAAAAAGAATACAGTTTTAAAAGGTAGTTTTTTAATTGTTTGTCATTTTAATAGCCAAAATTAGAATAAGACAACGTTTATTTTATTTATTTTTGCTATAAGAGTAATTTTCTGAAATTTAGACAGTATTTAAATCTTTGGAATTTTAAAATTTTAGTTCAAAGTTCGTTTTTTTTAAATCTCAATTTGAAAAAAAAAAAAAAAAAAAAAAAAAAATGATGTATTAAATTTGAATTTTATTTAGATTTAAGCCCATTTTTGTTACAAATATTGTGTTGCAATTTTTTTGAAAAATATTCCATTTTTATTTGAAAAAAAAAAAATGATGTATTAAATTTGAATTTTATTTAGATTTAAGCCCATTTTTGTTGCAAATATTGTGTTGCAATTTTTTTGAAAAATATTCCATTTTTATTTGTTTTAAATTGTGCCTTATATTTTTGTGTAATCTTGTAATATTTTGTATTTCAAGATGAGTGTCACTCCCCCTCCTGAAAAGAATGACTTAGAAAACAAATCAGATAAAGAGAAAGATACTCAGAAGTCCGAGATTGCCACACAGACACATAATGTAACAACATTAGGTGAACAGACCCTGTCAGCTCAAGCTGGGTCTGGTCACAACTCAGTAACCGCTAGCCCGAAAATGTCCATAGAACCTGATGTTATTGAGTTTTCGCCTAATTCAAATATGAATTGGACCGCTTGGCTGGCCTATTTTGAGAGTGTTTGTGTAGAACTGGAAAAAGACGACTTCTGGAAAATTAGGCACATACAGAAATACTTAAAAGACAGTGCACTTACGTTGTACATTAATAATTGTTTAAATGTGCTGCATTGGTCCGAATTTGTCACTTTGTTCAATGAACATTACGAAATTCCCGACACTCTTTCCTTAACTGATTTTTCCCGTATTGGATACAAGATTGGAGAGGACCTGAACGAATACTATCAGAAAAAGACTAAAATAGGGAGAACCTTAGGGTTAGACCAGAAGCTTATCTTGGAAGGATTAACGGAGGGCTTGCCGTTAGAAATGCAAAAGCTAGTTATTGCAAGCAACCCCTCAAATACACATTCATGGCGTGAATTAGTATTCAGAATTTGCAAGCTGCAACTAGACAGAAAAGGAAATGAGAGCAAAATAGATGCAAGCCCACAAAACCCCAATCAGTATCGACAATGGCGACCGTTTCGCCCCCCATATGAGACAGGACAGAATTATAACCGGCAGTGGAACTACAGAGTTCCCTATCAAAACCCCCCGACTCGACCTTTTGCTTCTAATCAAGCACGAAATCCCCAAAATACAGTTAGACAGACGACAAATGGTCAACCGAGACCAAATGTACATCACCAGACCACTTTGCCACCCTCCCCATGCAAAGTTTGTTTTAATATAGGAATACCAAATGCGTATCATTGGGTGGAATACTGCCCTTTTCGACAACAAGTCTTAGCAGTTCCAACCCCTAGTCCCAATATGAATTTTGCGAACCCCAACCCAGATCAGAGAGCTAATGAGTCATCTGAAAATATATCTAGTAATCAATGACAGTTTCTTATGTCCGGACATGTACAAAAAGAAAAAGCTAGCTACAAAAAATCAAATAGAAATTGTCAAAAAATTACTGATGTAAAAAGTGAAGGCTCACTACCTTGTTTGATCGATACAGGGAGTTCTATCAGTGTTATTCCTTATCATTTAGCCCACAAACTTAACCTAAAAATATGTAAAGTTCAGCAGAGTATATCGGTCACACAAACACAAGGTGTTCTAGCTTTGAAAGAAAAATGCCTTGTTAGTTTGAAATTAGGACATATCTCTAAGAATGTTGAACTTTTTATAATTAATAATCACTTACCTTATGCTTTGATTGGGCTACCCCACTGTAAACTGTTTAAATTGAATATTGACTGTGTTAAAATGCAAATCACGCAAGAGAAAAAGAAAGTACCTCTCATGGACAGTATTTCAACAAATTCATCCCATCATACCTTACATTTATCAGAAACATATACTAACCAGCCAGAAATGGAAAATACAGTTAAAAATGCAGAGATATTCGAAGAAAATTTTGAGCCGGAGTTGTTCGAGACCACTGAACATGTGCCAAATGTTCAGACTGTCAAGGAACAATTACCTGCTCTTCTAGCCAAATATGTCTGTATTTTTGCTAAAGATAAATATGATGTAGGTTGTGTAAACATTGAACCCCAGAGAATACAGTTAACATCAGACCTCCCCGTTTCTTTAAGAGCATATCGCACTTCCCCTAAGGAAGAAGAAGAAATTAAAGACCAAATTCAGAATTTATTGCGAGCCGGTATCATTAAAGAAAGCTATTCCCCTTATTCATCACCCGTAACTTTGGTGTATAAACGTGAAGAAGGGAAGAAAACCCGGTTATGTATTGACTTTCGAAAATTGAATGCCATTACAAAAACAGATGCAGAACCCTTACCTAGAATAGACACCCTGTTAGATAAATTGGCACATGCTAAAGTTTTTTCCACTCTTGATTTGGCCAGTGGATATTGGCACATCCCTATCCACCCTCGAGATACGGAGAAGCTGGCGTTTGCCACTACCTTTGGATTATATGAGTGGAATCGTTTACCATTCGGATGGAAAAACGCGCCTGCTTGGTTTAACCGTACCCTCAGAAGAATCCTTAATAAATACAAAATTGACTTTGCCTGTAGTTACTTTGATGATGTTATTGTATTCTCCCAAAATGAAGAAGAACATTTGTGTCATTTAGAGACCTTATTTAATATCTGTGTCCAAGAAAACCTTAAACTAAAATTGTCAAAGTGTAATTTTGTTAAATCCAAAATTAATTTCCTAGGATATGAAGTCTCGAATGGTTGTATCACACCTGACAACCCTAATATAGAGACAATTAAGAAATTAACACCACCTACGAATGTAAAAGAATTACAACGTTTTTTGGGATCTATAAACGTTTATCACAAATTTATTCCAAAATATGCTAACATTCGATACCCTCTCAACAATTTGTTGAAGAAAAATGTCCCCTATGTATGGGACCAAAATTGTCAAAATTCTTTCGAAAAGTTAAAAAATGCTTTAATTGTAAAACCTATATTAAAGTTGTTTGATCCCAAAACACCTTGTCATTTGTTTGTAGATGCATCAAGTCATGGAGTGGGATGTGTTGTGAAACAAGTTGATGAAAAAGGAACATTACATCCTATAGCATATCACTCTAGAAATCTTCGCGATTATGAAAAAAATTATGCAATTACTGAGTTAGAATGTTTGGCGATTGTGGATGCTTTAGATAAATTTTATCATTATTTACACGGTCAAAAATTTGTCATACATACAGACCATGCGGCACTTACCTGGCTCAAAAGTGTTAAAAATTTAAGAGGACGTCTTTTCCGCTGGTCCCTAAAACTTAGTATGTTTGACTATGAAATTAAATACCAAAAAGGCTCCACTAATGTTGAAGCTGATATGCTATCTAGACAGCCTGTTTCAGAAAATTTACCCCATATTATACATCTCCTTGACTTGAATGAAGTAAGAGACAATCAGAGAAAAGAAAATGTAACAGTTGATGGTAAAAAATACACTGATATAAATGATGTTGTTGTAATTAGAAAGAAAAGTTTGTATAAGATTGTGGTCCCCATGTCTTTACGTCTACCCCTCTTAGAAAAAACCCACACACAATTTGGCCATCCTGGAATTTATAAGATGATAAATTTAATCTCTCTGCAGTATTATTGGCCTAACATTAATCAGGACATTGAAAATTTTGTAAAACACTGTCACACTTGTCAGATAAACAAAAAGTGTAGGCAAAAAAGATTTGGCTTATTGCAATTAATGCCCCCAACAGATATACCTTTTGAATGTTTAGCAGTAGACTCTGTTGGCGGATTTAATTATTACAATTCTACAAAAAAATATTTGCATTTAGTCGTTGACCATGCAACTCGCTATGTGTGGGGTTTTCCTTCAAAAAGTGTAACCACCGAAACTTATACAAACATTTTGAAGCAATTATTTCAGATACAAGTACCAAATAGATTGTTAACCGACAGAAATGGAGCATTTACAGCTTCCAGGTTTAAAAGATTTCTTCGTACTTACAATGTAAAACACAGATTAACAAGCAGCCATCACCCAGAAACGAATGGGAAAATTGAACGCCTAAATCAGACTATTGTCACTAGATTAAAATGTAAAGTCAATTCCACAACCAAGAAAATACCCTGGACTAAGCTTTTAGATGAAGTCTTATATGAATATAATAATACTCCCCATTCTGTAACCCAGTTCACCCCTAGTTATTTATTGTTAGGAAAATTACCATATGATCCTCCTTTACCAAATAATAGTTATTATCCCCCTGTGGAGGAAGCTAGAAAATTGGCTAAAGAGAGAACAATTGCTTACCATAAAAAGAATAAAGTCCGTTATGATGCTCGTTTCCTTCCTGTAAAATTCAAAGTTGGTGACATTGTAATGTATGAAGAATTTCATTATCCTAATACCCGTAAACTGACTTCGCCATACTCTGGCCCATACACCATTTTAAAACAACTTTCTGATGTATCCTTTGAAATTGATAAACCCAGTCCACATTTTAAGAGAAATTCTGAAATTGTCCATTCCTCCAAGTTAAGATACTACCACCCACCTCAAAACCTTAAGCTCAACCATGAATAAAAACCAATCTATCTCTTTCATCTTTCAATTTTTTATTTTTGCTTTCCTATCGTCCCCCTTGCTCGTAGCATTTGGACGAGGACCCAGCTGGGCGTGTAACCTAACTCCCCGGCGGCGTAGAATGATGATGACAGTTTAAAAGTACTGTTAGAATTTTTGTTTTTTTTATAACTATATTATTATGATAATTTTGTGACCTATGAAGGGGTCCTCCGCTCCGTGGCCACCCATCTTTAGCCGGACTGTTTTCCCAGATTCTCTTTCCAGGTTGAACGGAGAATCTGGCAAAACTGCTTCGCTTCCCCTCTGTAGGTGAATGTCGATTGCCCACCTTCCTTTTTCAGTTGTGCAAGAGGCACATTTTTTGGGAGGATATTCACCTCAGAGTATTAAAATCCGTGTCACACTGACCCTGGGCATGGTGAAAATTATAGCAAATGCATATTTATAATTTTTTAGCTATAGTTTTCCTTTTTTTTAAGACAACTTAGTTTGTTTTTCATAAAAATAACCCTTGGCTGCATCAAAGAAGTAGTAAAGTCCCTACCGAAACAGAAAGGTAGAATAAGAAGGAATGTGTTTGTTGTTGTTAGTATTACAGTGTATTTTACTTTTATGTTAGCTCAGTGTGAAAATTCAGTATTTTTAGAAATGCAAACTTGCCAAAGTGCATTTTGGTAGACAATATATTTGTGTTGATAGTATTAGTGCATATTTTATATTTTTGAACATTTTATGTTATTGAATATTTTATACTTTTGAACATTTTGTAGTATTGAATATTTTATATTTTTGAATATTGTGTATTATTGAATATTTTATATTTTTGAACATTTTGTATTATTGAATATTTTATATTTTTGAACATTTTGTATTAATGAATATTTTATAATTTTGAATATTTTGTATTTGTAAATATTTTTTACATTTGAATATGTTATATAGTTTTCAGTAGGTTTATCTTTGAGTATTTTAGTATATGTCATATATTCTGTATATGTTAATGTTACAATTTTACACCAAAAAAGGATGTTTCTCAATGGACAATACCCAGAGACATTTACAAAAAACATCCAAAAGACTTGCTTTAGAGACAGTTTGGTGTAATTAAAGGTCCCATGTCTCGAGACTGTCCCCTTATTATTTTGCTGCAGCACCATTTAAAGAATTCCAATGTTTTAGTGTAACCAATATTTTTATGTGAACAATATTTTTATGTAACTTGATATGAATGTAAAAATAGGTCCAATTGACTTGAGAGCTGGAGCAAAAAAAAAAAAAAAAAAAAAAAAAAAAACACCCTGGGTTAAATTTACGAGATAAGACCCACAGGTCTTGCAGGCGAGCCCTGTGGCTCTTGTTTTAGTGGGGGGGGGGGGATATGAAATGATAAAAAAGCCCCTTTTTAAAATCCCCTTTTTTGTCCCTTTTTAAAAGTTAAATTTAGAAATTAAAATTAAAACTTTTAAAATGCTTTTGTAATTGTGTCTCAGTTGATTGAATGAGGTTGCCCCTGTTAAGTCAGTTTTCCCGCATCGCATTTTATAACTTTTAGAGATCGTTTTGGCACATCTCATAAGAATACTTTTGCTGAATAAGTGCAATTTATAAGTCTTGCTGCATTCGATCGGCCAACTCAAACCACAGCCTGTATCCCGGGCAGTCAATCATTCAGCTAACGACCAATTATAGTTTAAAGACGCCTCCTTTGACTTCAACGGCCCCTAGCTGGAATAATGCGAAATACAGCATATTTATACCGATGCACAGGTCCCCGGATGGGGCTTTTGACCATCAAAAGAATGCCCTAACTCCACGACACTCGGCTCTCTAAGTATCGCTTAGCGGTACACATAATTCCCAAGCCCGATGTCCATAAAGTAAATTAGCAGCTCTCAAGCCAAAAGGGGCCTGATTTCTCAAAAGGATGTAACAAAGGAACAATAAATCAGGTCCCCGGAAAAACTGTGTCTTTATTGGAATAACTACTGTCTGAATCTGACTTTGATTTCCCGGATACCACTCGCGGCCTGCGACTACCTAAAGATGATAGAAGTTCCGAGGATTCGCTCAGAAATCGGCACGCACGCGTCCGCGGTTCGCGCCCCTGCCCCCAGCGGTCGGGCCTTGGCCGACGACACGACAGAAGATCCATAACTGGAGTAGCGACGAATTCGTTACATATATATATATACATATATATATATATATATATATACATATATATATATATATATATATATATATATATATATAAACTTTTTAGGTGGGAGTTGTTTTGGGTTCCTGGGGTCATGTAATGAAAAGTTATGAAGGAATTTTTAAAAAGTCGCACCATGGTAACGACTGCAACAGGTAGTATTTCTTACGAAATATACCTAAAAGAAGTTAAAAAAAATCCCTGTCGGCTCGGGCTACAGGCGGAGGTAGATTTCGAAATTAAGTACTAAATTCACCAACAAAACTTAAATCAGGATTAAAGATAAACCCAGTTCCTTTGCTAAGAATGAGCTCTAAGGAGCTAAATATTTTGTGAAAATTCTAATATACACACACGCATGTATATGGAATAGGTTTAAAAATGGCTAAATCAAATTCAGAGAACCTCAAAGTGTTAAATTATGTTAATATTTCGACACTCGGGTTTTTATCATGTTAATACGTTTTTTCAAACTCAATGACGTTACATATTCACCTGCTGTGGTCCATTATATTTTCAATATGACGCAATATTTTGTTGTTTTTTTTAATTCGTCAAACTATTTGTTTCATTTTGAATTTTCATGCAGAAATCTTGCTCGAGAAAACTTATGACGTAATATTCAATTTGTTTCCAATTCGTCAAACTGTTTATCTAATTTAATTTTTCACGTGAAAGCATTGCATTAGAAAAGCAATTGTTGTGGTGAGAATTTTATTGCTTTTTTTTAATTGTTGGCAACAACTATAACGAAAAATATTTATTTTTTCCTGCCATTGTTGTGTAAAAGCTGGTTTTATCAGAATCATGTTAAGACGGTATTCAAAATTTTAAACCTTCCCCATTCCCATTCCCTTGGACCGATTTTACTCATTTTCAATCCCCGCTGAGAAATTAGCCATCTTAAAGTTGTTGGCGAGTTTGAAGACGTTCCGTGCATAATTGCGACTTTTATCGTGCGGACAAAATTTAGTACATACATACATACATACATATATATATATATATATATATATATATAAACTTTTTAAGTGGGGGTGGTTTTGGGTTCCTGGGGTCATGTAATGAAAAGTTATGAAGGAATTTTTCAAAAGTCGCACCATGGTAACGACTGCAATAGGTAGTATTTCTTACGAAATCTACCTAATATTAATTTTGGAGGAGATATTTCAAATATACGAATGCATTAATTGTCCATAGACTTTACATGAGTGGGGGGGAATCGGAAGCTGAGTGACCAGACACCTTAAATAACGATTTTAATTGTCTTTAAACGGAATAAATTCCCATTTCTTACGATTTTTACTTTCTTCTATCCTCCATAGAAGAAAGTATTGCAATCGAAAAATTTTTCGACTTCCGTTTTCGACGGATTTGCACGTTTTACGGGTGAAAGATCCCAAAAATCAGTTTGATACAAAATGTCTGTCTATCAGTCCGTGTGTCCGTATGTCGCCATTGTACCATCGAAAAGTGTACGAAGTTATGCATAGAATTGAACCCAATTTTTTGTGTATGATTTTGGCTATGGCAAGCCAGTCCTCTCTGAATTTTGAAATATTCTGCCGGAAGGGGTCCTGTAATAGCGATTTTTGTGCCATTTTCAATATTGTACCATCAAAAAGTGCATAAAATTATGCACAGAATTGAACCAAAGTTTTTGTGTATGTTTCAGGCTATGGCCAGCAAGTCCTCCTTCAACTTGAAAAAATTACGCGGGAAGGGGGCCCTATAATTGCAATGTACGTGCCATTTTCATTATTGTACCATCGAAAAGTGTATGAAATTATGCATAGAATTAAACCAAATTTTTTGTGTATGTTTCTGCTATGGCAAGCAATTCCTCCCTGAATTTGAAGAAAATTTACCGGAAGGGGGCGCTGTAATACAGATCTCTGTACCATTTTCATTATTGTACTTCCAAAAACTGTATAAAGTTATGCATAGAATTGAACTAAATTTGTTATGTATGCTTTTGGCTGCAGTTTCTCCTTGAATTTGAAAATATTCCACCGAAGGGTTTGCTGTAATAGCAATGTTTGTGCCATTTTGTTTATTGTATCATCGAAAACTGTATAAAATTATGCATACAATTGAACCAATTTTTTTGTCCATGTTTTTGGCTTTGGTCAACAGGTCCTCCTTGAATTTGGAAATATTGCGCGATAAAGGGGCTCTGCGATAGCGTTTTTTTTTTATAATTGTCTTGTTTTTTCATAGTTCTGTTGTCCATCGGCGGCTCTTGCACCAGCGGAAACTCGCGTTCTGCTAAGCCGGCTATTCGCAAACAGCTGATGACAACAGAATGAGGAAAAACTACTGATTTTAACAAATATCATGATATAGATTAACTCGTTTTTAGGCTGATTAATTGGCTGAAGCAGAAATTTAAGATGAAAATCAAATTTGGTATAGTATTGAACTAATAATATTTATTGAGGTATTAACATGTGTCTGTGGTGGAAAATTGGCGCAGAGGAGTAGCCTATTGACACCGCTAATTTTTTATTGTATTATTCACCTTAATAAAAACTCGGAAATTATGTCATTGGATAAGCCGCAAAATACTACTAAAATTTAGTGGTGCCCATAGACTCCGCCTCTGCGCCAATTTTCCACTACTGATGTGTAACTGCTTTTTGAAATATTAAGATATATAAGATAGAGGAAATTTTGGGATTGGCACATCCAATTAGTTTTCTGAACGGATAGATTAACGAAAATCATCCTAATAGTTTAAAATTGAATAAAGCAGAAGATAACAGTTTAAAGGTTAAATTCCTGGATTTAGATTTAATGATTACTGATAATAGTAAGCTTTTTGATAAACGAGATTTTTTTTTTTTTTTTTTTTTTTTTTTTTTTTTTTTTTTAAAACACTCAATCAATGCCACATTGGTTTTCAAATTGAAGTAAAAAGGATTTCATTAATATTATATCGGGGCAAACTAATAGATTCTATAAGATCTGTAACAATAAGGAATGTTTAAGTGTACAGATTTTTAAATTTGCAGCAAACTTTTTTTTTAATAATTTATATCCATATCATTTTATTTTTCATTATTTAAATGAACTTAATAGGCATTTTTCGGAATGGCAATAGCATGCGGAGCAAACAAAGGTAGTTGAAGAATCATCTTGTGTGTATGAAGAGGATATGCTAAAGATATGTTGATTAAAGGAGTGCATTGGATCTATAGTTCCGCCTACCCCATTTTTCTTGAATAAAATATCATCAATCTTTATTCAGAAAGCACACGTCTTTCTAAAATGATAAAATACAACAGAAAAAGGCGGGAAAGTTTTTGCTTTTTCAGCAGATATTTTTAAATCAATAAAGATAATTGTGTCGAAAGTTAATGCTTCTGAAAAACCCAATGCAAACAGAAGATTAACCCTTTAAAAAATTGTAAAAGATACAGAAATATAAATATATTAACTTGAATTTTAAAAATGTTCAGGTAGTAGGTGTTCCAAGTATCATCCACGCCAGTAATATCATAAACAGGATAAATACATGTATAATATATTTTTTCTTATTTAAAAGTGAAAGTCTTATAAAGCAGCAAAAAAGTAACTTACTTGAGACTGGACTTGGGTGCCAGTGACGGTCATAAAGAGAAACAAAACTTGTGCACAGTGGCGCCAACTTATAGCGGCCCGTGGGGCTCGAGTCCACCCAATAATTGCATCAATCCGCCCACTCAATTGACATTGATTTACTTCGTTATTGATTTATTATTTCATTAATCGATGAAATAACACTTTTGTTTTATTGCCGTTTTCAAAATAATTTTGTTTGAAAAAGTAGTAAGGACATCCATTAGACTTACGGAAGCGCTGAAAGCCCCTCCAGTTAAATTTCTCGCAAAAACAAATTTCTGGCCTATTTTGCCATCTGTTTTAATGTCTTAACACGTTCACGCCGGCGCCGATATTCATGTTTTTCGCCATGAGATGGCGCTCGAATTCATGTTTTGCTTCATGTGGCGGTGCGGTACTGTCGCTTATTCCGACACGGTATGTAATGACACGCCCCTCTCTTATTTATTAAACTGAACTCGAATATAACAAGCAGAGTTGATTGTGAGTGTCTGAAAGTTCGTAAGGAGTAAGCAAATTACTGAGAGACATGATTTTATCGACTGCATATGTACGAATTTAATATAAAATGTCTTAAAATCTAAAGAAATATGGACAACATGATATAAATGCATTTTCTGGAAGATAGAAGCCACGCCCTGAGTCGATGATATCTTTTGAATGAAAACGTGAATTCTCGTTTCTCATCGTGAATGTATAAGGTTTATACTACTGAATTGTGTTTACTACTGAATATTCGAATATTCAAGTGTGACTCACCTGCAGTGCACGCCGTCTGTAGCATAGTCGAGTGTGACCCACCTGTAGTGCACGCCTTCTATTTAACAGTGGAGTGTGACCAACAGGTGATGCACGCCGCCCGATGGGGCAATCAAGCGTGACCCACCGGTGATGCACGCCGGCGTGAAAGTGTTAAAGCAGTAAAGCATTTAAGTAACTAGAATGTTTTTTTTTCCTTAAAATTTAGTATTTTTGCAAGTTCAATAGTTAGCAATTTTTATATCATTTGTTATAAATATTATATTTAAAAGGAAGATTAAAATATAATTTAATAAAATTGCTTATTAAATTGTAGTTAAATTATAATAAATATATTTTTTACTAAGAAAAATCTTAATTTGACTTCGTTTTATCATCTTTAGTCATTCGCTCCTTTTCCACCACACACGCAATAATGGGGGAAAAAATTATGTGGAATTATTTTTTAATTAACTAAGAATCGTGCAAAAATAATCAATGTTTTGAAAAAAATATTTCGTCATGAGTTGATTGCCGGATATTAGCGAACTTGCTGAACAGTGGAGCAGCGTTGAGAGGTTTCCTAGTTGCTATCATCTTAACACCCAGGCCGAAGATAAAATGTCTTATAATATGAGTCGTAGGGAAAAAAGAAGAGGTGTATTTAGACTACATTAGAGTTTAATTAAAATTAAGGGTATAATAAAAAATAAAAAAAAATTTAATGTACTTTAAAAAAGAGATAATAATTTAAATAAAAATAATTCTTAAGATTTAGAGAAGAAGATAGAATTTATAATAAATATAGGTAAAGCTGTAGTAAAAACTACTATAAAAAGAAGTGTTGATAAAAATAAAAGTTAGCACTAGATCAGAAGTTACACTCGCCAAGCTTGGGCAGGAAAAGCAATTAGGGAGGCGGCAAGCCACTTTAACAATAAAAACCTTTCCAGGTACCATATATTTTTAAATTATAATTTAAGTAAAAATTGCTTTTTTTTTTTTTTTTCTTTGTCTCCTTACAAAAAGTTAAGTATTTTGAACGATATTATCGTTCGGTTCAGAAAGGAATTCTGAGAAAGTTAAAAGTTTAGAGAGATAGTCATTTTTGGCAGAAGTCTTGTCCAAGTCGCTGCTGAGTTTTTCAGTAATTTCCGAAAAGTGAGTGATATTAAGTTAAATTTGATTTTTTTGATAATTTAGATAATAGTGGGGATTTCATTAGTGAACTCAATGAGCTCATAGAGATGCTCAATAGGAGGGGTGAGGTGGGATTCCTTTTTTTTTTATCTTTTTCGATGGATTTTTAGGACTTTTAATCGGTGTTCCCTTATAGGTTTTAGTATCGGAGGTTGCTTCTGCATATGATTTCTTAAACTGGGGTTTAACTGGGAGGTTTTTACATCCTTTGTAGCCTGAAAGGTGTGGGAGATTGCAATTCAAATTTTTAAGGGGGTGGTCAGGGTAGCTCAGTAGCATTTTTATGGGGGCACGCAGTAGAAAGATGATCCCCGCCGCATCGTACACAGCTGGGTCCATGTTGCAATTAGCAGCTATATGAAAGAATTTTTGATATCGGTGGCATTGGGTTGCCTTTTTTGCTACTCGGATTTTTTTTCTACGTTTACACGGATTGAAAAATTGATTTTAGGTTGAAAATTTCAAAGGAAGTTTCATTTTTAGGCTGTTCAACAAGGAGAGGTTTTTTCCCCTCTCTTCGATTTTTATGTTGTGAAACTTTAATAACGGTAAAGGCCTTTAAAAGTTAAGTTTTCTTTGATTTCGTCTATGTAAGTAGAGGTTGGTAGGCCTCTAATTACCGCTTTTATGAGGATTTCTCTATGAGGGACTATATAGAAATGTATTTTATTTTGTTTTAGATGTTCATATATGCGCATTTTACTACGGAGGTTGACTGGGAGAATTTTGAGGTATTTACCTGAAAGTTTGGCTTTGAATTCGAACTCGCCACCTCTCGATAAGTTTTTAGCGAATACGATAATATTCGTAATTCCCGTGACCATTATGGGTTTGGGTTTTTTGCCTTCGCTAATTTGTGGTTCGGTTTCATCTTTTACTGATTCCATATCGGAATTATCGGGAGAATTTGAATTTACGTCGTTTTTAGAGGAAGTTGAATTTTTTGAGCTACTTTTTCTACGTTTTTTGGAAACGATCTTAAATCCGTCTTCAGCAACGTCTGGGAAAGAAATATTATCAGTTTTTACCTTACGGTATAGATTAACTACCCGTTTCAGGGCGTCATAGATATCAGCTTCATTATTCCTACAAAGGAAATTATAGATTTGGATTTTTTCAGTATTTGTGATCTCATGAGGAGAATTATCTATAAGAATCTGTTTAGGGCAGAAAATTTTATTATCGTATCTCTCAAGAATTTCAATAATAGCCATTTGACTTTTAATAATAGGGAAATTAGAAGAAACAGAGCTCATAGAAGACGTACGACTCATAAGACATGTTGAGAAAAATCAGGAAACTCAGCAGACTTTGCAGCCTTAGTTACGCAGAAGTCTTGAAAAAACATCTTGCAGGTGCTTATACTCACGCTTTTTCTCTTGATATTATGTAAATATTTTTTATTATATTTTTTATGGAACGACTGCCTGAAATTCAAATATTTGATTTTATAATTTCCCCTGCTTTTTATTTTTATTTTTTTCTAAAAATGATAGAAATCTATAATTATTATTATTATTCTATTTCCATATACACTTCATTTTCAGTACCTCTAACTTTAACTATTACCCAAAGTTATTTACAATCAACTTTATATACCTATATTTGACATCAGAAGTCTGGTGAAAAAAATTATTAAATGGTTTAAAAAGTTATCCTGATTTGAGAAGAATTTAGTTTTTTGAAAAAGTTTTGGTTAGTTTTCATAATATTTTGAAACTAGTAAATATTATTTATAAAAACTGTACATTTTACGGTCAGAATTATCAATGTTTCAAGCAATTAATAATTTAAATGTAATTAAATGCAGAAATTTACTTATAATCTTTGTTTTCCGTGTTATTTAATATATTTTTAGTTGCTTGTGCTTAAAGCATTATATTTATTTATTTTTTCTCCAAATCTACAGTTCTCCTGTTTGCAGTATAAAAAACGCCGATGCAAAATATACGTATATTACTATACCTTTTATAACGCAAACACAGAGACGTTTTTCGTATTTTTATGTATGAGAGTAACACTAATAAGCAGTATTTAAGTAGCACATTCCGCCTCATAATTGTCCAGATAATAAATGATTGTCCAGAATTAGAATATTTAATTTTATATGTGATTTTGTAATTTTTCTATATGCTTGTACAGGTAAGATAAGCCCACGTAAAGGTTAAATTTATTGAAAATCGTTCGCAATATACTGGCAAAAAGACTTACTTATTTTGTTGATATTATGAAACATGCAAATATCCTTTTAATTGTATCATATAGTTTTATACCATGAGTGTCCAGAGTTAGAATATTTAATTTTATATGTAATTTTGTTATTTTTCTACATGCTCGAATATTTCAAATCAACACATATAATGGCCAAATTTATTGAAAATTGTTTTGATTGCCGGATACGGGCAAACTTGCTTATTCTCTTGATATTGTGTAAATATTTTTTATTATATTTTTTATGCTATGACTGCTTAAAATTCAAACATTTGATTTTATAATTTCCCATGTTTTTTATTTTTTATTTTTTTCTAAAAATGATAGACATCTATAATTATTATTATTTTCTATTTCCCTGTACACTTAATTTTCAGTACCTCTAACTTTCACTATTATCCAAAGTTGTTTGCAATCAACTTTATATACCTATATTTTACATCAGAAGTCTGGTGGAAAAATTTATTAGATGGTTTAAAAAGTTATCCTGATTTGAGAAGAAGTTAGTACAGTTTTATTTATTTTTTTTTTTTTTTAGTTCAATTTGAAAAAGTTTTGGTTAATTTTCTTAATATTTTGAAACTAGTAAATATTATTTTAAAAAAAATGCTGTACATTTTACGGTCAGAATTCTCATTGTTTCAAGCAATAAATAATTTAAATGTAATTAAATGCAGAAATTTACTTATAACCTTTGTCATCTTTAACGTTTGTTTTTTTAACCATAACCTTTGTCAACCTTTCTTTCATCTTTAACATATAAAGATCAGTTGCTTATTGTCGATTAGACAATAAAATTTTAATTTTAATTACAATTAAGTTATAAAATTTAATTAAAATTTTTATTGCATAAAATTTAATTTTAAATAAACTTAAATAATTCAAATAATTTTTTTTAATTCGTTTCTTTAATAATTAAATGTACATTTATTAAAATAACATAAATTTTGAAATAAAATTAATTTTTTTTTATGTTAGTTGTGATACTGCCCTGTTGTAAGAGATAGATATCAAATTAGTAAAATCAATTTTTTAAAGTTCTTATGTTTTAAAGTGGAGTATTATCGTTCATATATAAAAAATCTCTATTAATTTACAAGTATTCATTTTACTAAGGACTGGTTCATTTGGGAACATAAAAGTTTTAACAACATATATAAATAAAAATATTAATTAATATTAATTATACCTATTTAAATTTTAATATTATGATATATTTAAATAGTGATAATAATGCAAGAAAAAAAAAGAACATCTTTAATTATGTTAATCTTCCATAAACATAATTAAAGATTTTCTTTTTTTCTTACATTATTATCATTATTTAAATATATAATTACTATTTATATTTAAATAAACATGTATAATTGATATTAACTAATAATTATTTAAATGTGTATAATTATTATTTTTATTTAAATATATATAACTAATATTAATTATTTATTAATTAATATTAATATATATATATATATATATATATATATATGTGTGTGTGTGTGTGTGTGTGTGTATGTATATATATATATGAAATAACGATAAAATTATATATATTTATGTATAAAAAAGTATGTATATTTTAGATATATATAATTTATATTAATTAATATTAATTAACATTAATTATATATATATAATTAATATTAATAAATATTATTATTTAAACATATAATTAATGTTTTCACTTAGTAATTCGTTATTAATTTTCTTCAATTTTCAATGTCTAACTAGTGAGATATTAAATATGAAAAAAATAAACCAATCTATGTTAGATAAAAACTTGGGTTTTTAGACATAAGTGATCTTTTGTTTTGTATTATATACTTTGTACAAACCCAATCATTACATGAATATATGTTTAGTATAGACCTATCAATTTATGAACAGGAAGAGTGTATTAAATGACCGTTTCACAAAAGTTGATGTAAATAACACCGAAAATATTTTAATTTAAATACAATTTATTAGTAATAATGCGTAACTGAAACATATACTTTTTTGGTCATCCTTAGAATCTGGAAGCTATATTTTTTTCTTTCTTTCTTTCTTTATTGTATATATTGTCTACATTGTGATGTATTTGAATGCCATTGTGATCTCAAGAATTTTATGAAAATTAGAGTAGATGACAGCAGATGATATCTAAAGCATATACAATTTTCAACTATAATTAGAAAAACACTCATACATAAGATTTATGCAGACATGTATGAATGTATATATTCATATATACTGTGTACATATATTGATATGCATGCATATATTTATACATGAATATGTGTATAATTCTATACGTTTTCACTTTTACGAGAACAAATTCTCAGATTCATTGACTTGCACTGTACTCTGGGAGTAAGAAATTGCAAAACTACAGCAAAAAGATGCAATATATACATATTACATTGATTATTTAAAACTTTAATTTATTAACCTTAGAGTATAACTACATACTTGAAGACGTATAACACACTGGTAAAAAATAATAAAAATCTGATCTAGGAAACCTCTCTAAAATCTATATTTTCTTAGTAAGATTTTGAATTAATGTTAAGCAAAATAAAATGTATTTTTAGCTTTCATTAATCCACTACAATAACAGCTCTCTTTCTTCTTCTTTTCTTTTTATTTATTATTTTTATTCATTAACTCATTTATTTATTTACTTTTTTCTTTTGCATAATTTAACATGTCATTATTTCATGTATATTTTCAGCATTAAAAATTTTTAATTTATTAATCTTAGTGTATTACTATACTTGATGACTTATACGACATTGTTAAAAAAAACAATAAAAATGTGATACAGCAGACCTCAATATTTTCTTAGTAAGGTCTTGAATTAATGCTTATCAAGAAAAGAAAATAATAATAAAAAAAAATTATTTTTAGCTATCATTTTATAAACTATTCGAATACAATAACATCTCTCTTTCGTTCTTCTTCTTTTTTTATTTTTAATTATTATTGATTATAAATTGGAATACTATAAGAAATGTAAAGCAATATAAATTAAAATTTACAAATTAAGTTAATACAACAAGTTAAAACAATTCTCGTATACAATTAATTAATATTTGATGGTACATGAAAACAAAATTCCATTAAATATATTTTGATTTTTTCAAATAAATTACTTCTATAATACATTTATTTTATAAAACATAGTTTAATTTAGTCAAAAGCATTAGATTAACATGATTATATTTTATTACCTTCTCCCTAGATGGCGACAACATGAAAATGTACAATGTTAGCAAGGAATTTTTGAAGTGCGAGAGAATGGGCAGATCGATTTTAGGAGGATTTCAGAAATTTTTGATGCGGAACATTGAAGTGCATTATTTACAGTACAGATCCAACACTAGAGAGAGGTCGGACATTGACGAAATGTCCGCCATTTTCATTACAAAATAGATGGAACACCGTACAACGTAATGCATTTTCATCAGCGTCTAGCACTTTTTATTCTATTAAAATTATGAAAATTTCATTTTATATGCCTTCAAAGAGTCTTTCAGAACATAAATATGAGCACATTTTCATTTTAATGAGTAAGAAATTCTCAGAAAATGCATTTTTTACGCTATTTATTTTTTACTGATTAAAATAGTGGGCTGGGGAAGATTGGGCATGTAAGAACTTTATTTTAATTTCGCAGTATTTGAGAAAATAAGTTTTAACGAGTATCAGATAGAAAATGAACTATAGAATTCAATTTTTAAAACTATCTATAATTTATTACGTATTTTAAAACAACAGTAATTATTCTAATTTTCGCCATCTTCGCATTGATAATTTCAGAAACAATAAAATTTGATCATATCATATACCACGCCTATTTAACTATACATGTGATTCAAAGTTAATTTAATATATGCACTGAAAATATTTTATGATAAGTTTCTACGTACTGCTACCTCTCTTTGATATTCTTTTTAAATACAGAAGTCTGGTAAATATATAGTATTAGAATGAGTATTGTTATCAAAACATTAAATGAAAGTTTAGAAGAAAAAATTAACCTTCTGTGTACCAGACGGGTCCATTGGACCCGACATGTACATTCAAAATATTTATTCAAACCAGAAATTTCTTCAAAACAAACTAAATGTATAAATCAGACAATAATAAGTTAAATAAACAAATTAAATAGTTTTAAGTAAAAATTCTGGTGTAGAATGTTTTTATAAAACTTGAGTAAAATTTCCGGTAGTTCTAGGGTTAAATAGGGGCACTGCTGTTAAAAGAAAAATATGAAAAACAAAGTCTATAAATAAATCAAAATCCGATAACTAAGTAAAATTGCACTGCTACGTAGCGTAAAACAGCTGAGTAAAAAAAAAAAAAAATGCATTTTCTGAGAATTCTTACTCATTAAAATGGAAATGTACTTATATTCATGTTCCGAAAGACTCTTTGAAGGCATATAAAATGAAATCTTCATAATTTTAGTATAATAAAATTGATAGACGCTGATGAAAATGCATTGCGTTGTACGGCGTTCCATCTACTTTGTAACGGAAATGGCAGACATTTCTTCAATGTCCAATCTCTCTCCAATGTAGGATCTCTAATTTACAGTAGGCCTTCGCGCCATCTGGCAGCGACTGTAGTCCTTTAACGATTCCGAATATGGTGAGAAACTCCTATTGGAACTTTATACTCCAGTTATATAGTTAAGGCTGTTCTTAACTGCTCTGCTCAACAAACGAAAAACGTTCTGACACATTTACAAATTCATTTTTTAAAGGAAAGATATAAAATTGGAAAGCCTGGCCATGGAAGCGAATTGGAATTGAACTGTTTTTTCCGTTTTTTGATCCATCAATTACCTATTGAGCTAACAGCGAATTCGATCACGTGACAAACCCGTTTTTCGCCCGCTCTTGAGTGCATTTTCTCCCCTCGCGCGGAAATTCGGTTCAAAACGTCCACTTTGACGTTATTTTCTGAAAGATCTATTGCGTTTGCAAGAAAATGGAAAAAACAGCTCGATGACGTAGTTTCTGAATAACAACACCAGCTAGTTTCATGCATTTCCGAACAAAAATAAATTAAAACTTATGTCAGGAAGTTGCCCTTTTGGATTTGAGAACAGCCTTAATGAATGTGATAAACAAAAGAACTGTAATAAAAAACATCATAGACGACAGTGAAAACTCAACGAGGAGCTGCCACAAGAGCGCTCATACGTCTTTTTAAAACTTTTTGATGTATTTTTGTCTGTAGCTTTTATTTATGCAAGTGTTTTACACAAAACTATTACTGTTTGATTTTACTGGTGTGAGTGGAATATTTATAGACAGCTATTTATTTTATTTCAGTGTTGCTAAGAGTGTCATACATATTTCATGTTCCATCCTTCCTGTGTAGTTTATTTTAATATACAGTGTGACCATTATTAAACAACCCTATTTTAAATTTGTCAACAGACAAAACATAAAAGGATAAATCTTAAACCTTTTTAAAATTTAAAGTTTAGAATTAAAAGTTCAAAATTTAAAAATCCCAATTTTTAGCTTGCTTTGAAAGCCTGTATTTTAAATCTGATTTGCCCCCGATAACTTTCTTTTCCAGCCCAACATGTATCATTTCCATGCTTCAAAATTGTTCGATCTTTAAAAGTAGGGGTCCGGGGCTAAAAATTCTCAAAAAAATGCAATTTTTTTTATTTTCTTAAAAAAAGTACTAAGTTTTTAGCGTTAAATACCGCAAACTGCATACTTTTATCTTCCTTAATTCATATTATCCAGAGATATAACACCTTTTGCCTTCAGAAGCAATGTTGAAAGATAAGTAAAAAAAAAAAAAAAAATTAACTTCATTTATCTCAGAATGCATTTCTTCATGATTTGTTATTTTTAAAAGAATATATCTAAAGTTCCTTGGAAGATATATGTATGAAATTTTCAACAGAGATTTTATGCTGTATTTTCAACAAATTGTCTTCAGGATTTTTAATAATGAGCGATAATTGGGAAAATATGTTAATTAATACAAAACTCACTCATAAAAAAACTTCATTTTTTTTACTTAAAATTTTTTTTATAAAATTCATAATCAATATTTTAAGAAATGCTGAACACAAATTAACATTATTATTATATTAAAACATATTTCAGAAAAAAATTTCATAACAAAATCTCTATAAATAAAAAAAATAAATAAATTGAGTTTTGAGCCCCGGGACCCCTTAAGAGTAAAAGTGGTAACTTTGCGCGTTTCTCACTTCTTGTGGTCAGAGCTAAGCTCCAGATTTGCCAAACCCATAAAAGTCATGATGCCTGCATATTTTCTAGCCTATTAAATTAGATCACCTCCCATTTCTTTAGTGTTGCACTCTAGCGGAAATAATCCATATTTATGACGAGACAATGAAATATCCGCATCCTTTTATGACTATGCATTGCTAAGATGACTTGCGCTACTCGACTGAACGTTTTGTGTCATTCGTGCACCCCTAACTCCTAAGGCATATATATATAGGGGTGATTCTCCGAAAAGTGGATAATTCAAATCTGCGAGTTAATGGAAAATGAAAGTTAAATTTAAAAAAAAAATTTTTTTTTTAGATTCTTTTTATTTTCTAATATATAAGGGTTTTTACGGCAACCCCGGTAATTAGCAGGATGTCCTAATCCGCAGTTTGTACTTTGGGGGGGGGGGGGGTTATAAAACCCTTATGTTGACAGGCGGTGCTAAGGTGTAATTCACCGTATTTTACGCATTTAGCGTCAAAGCCACACACCTCTGAGGCATGTCATACCCCTGACAATTATAACATTGTTTAACTATTTTTACTGGCAAAGGCTTCTATTTTAACAGAAATGTAGTGCATAACGTTAATCTGGTAAATTTCCTCAAAATTGTTCATGCGGTCGAACGCTTACCATATAAAGTGGCATATGATGACCTGTTTTACGGTTTTTGAGCATGGCAGCCATAGTGAGTGTGAAACCATGCTCTTTAAGGCATGGTTTCATACTTGTTTCTATGATTTTGATGTCAGTGTAACATGGGAAGCCTCTTATGGATACTTTTTTGGGCCTTAGCTAACTGGGGTTAAGAGTAGTATATATTTTTGGGGTTTTATCTAACCATCTTTGCGTTTTTCTGAAGTCATCATCGGTTTTACATTGTACTATAACAGGGCGTTCGCCTTTAACCCTTTCCGGCGCGGAGTAATTCTGTTTATAAACTGATGAAATAATGGACTGACACGAGAATTTATAAACGAAGTTATTAGAAAATACGAACTTGCTTATATTCACGTACATTATAAAAGGAAAATTTTAATTGAATATTATTTGTGCCGTTTGTCCGTTTTGGAATTAAAATTAAGTGTCCTTTTTTAAGGACACCGCCCTCGAAAGGGTTAACAGCAATTTTGGTTTTTTCGGAGTTAAGCTCTGTTATTTTTTGGGCTAGCGTCGTCCAAATTTCATCAATTTCAATATCATAGCTGCCATCTTTTATGCTTTTATCTTACCACTAAATTTATTTAGAAAATATTGACTTGTAATTTTCGAAATCTCATGATTAAACAGGACGAAAATCTCTGTTAAATTTTAGTGGTAGCAAAAAAGCGTAAAAGTTGGCAGCTATGCAATATAGAAAGGGTTAACAGTTTTTTTAGAATGTACAGGGTTTTGGTCAGTATTTTCATTAATAGTGAATTGTTCCATATCATTATTTTAGTTAAGATTAACGTCTGTGGAATTTCGCAAACCTCTTCTTTTCTCACCCAGACTGATTAGGCGCCAGCCATTCCAGGTCACGTGGTCTGACTAGAGAATTGATATTAAAAACATTTTTCTTTCTTGTTCCTTTTTTTTTTTTTAGTTGGTTCTGTGAATGTGAATCTTGAACGCAGCAGGTAATAAGCTGCGTATAGGTTTTTTATCGTGGTCTTCTATTAGAAGAAATGATTTAATTTTAAAAAAAAGGGGAAATTTATTTCCGAATATGAAATCATGCTTGACTTCTTGTTAGAAGAAATAGTTTCTGAAGTATTAATTGTTTTAAAAGCATTTCTCTTGTTTATAGTTCAGTTTAAATGTGAATCTCGAAAGTAGCATGCTGGCTGTGTATTTCTTGTTCTTCCGAAAAGGGAGAAATAAATATTCTTGAACATATAAAAGAAATTATCTGGAATTCCTAGTGAGGAATAACAAATATCATTCATATGTTTTCGTTGTATATACTGTATATATTTAAAGGTGTAAATATAGAATTTTCAAGTTTTTTAATCATCTTGTGCTATTTTATACTAAACAACACCAGCGCTATTTTCTGTTGTGAAATATGTTTTATTATTTTAATATGATTTTACATGAATCGTGAAGTCTAGAATTATGCTCTCCCAACCTTGGATTTAAATTGTGATAACGTGAAAAATTTCGTGCAACATATACGAAGATTATTCTTCATGCTTTGGGTCTTGAACAGGAAATAAATATTTTGCTAGGGTCTGACTTTTTGTGGAAAATATTAAAGGGAATCGAGGGAAAATTGACAAAAGAATTATACGTTGCAGAAACTATTTTCGGTCATACGATGCAAGGGCAAATAGAGTCTAATAAAAAAGAAGTAGCTTGTTTGCGTGTTTCAGTTGAAAATATAAATACCCAACTGAAAGCATTTTGGGATCTTGAATCAATTGGCATTGCTGAAAGCAATGAAAAGAACATTACCGATCATGAGGTAATAAAAGAATTTAAAGAAAATCTAAAATTCGTAAATGGGCGTTATGAAGCAAAATTATTGTGGAAAGATTCTCGCGAATTACTTAGAAATAATCTTGAAGTAGCAAAGAAGCGGTTTTCTAGTTTAGAAAATAAATTCTTGAAAAACGATTCTTTATTTAAAGAATATAACTCCATTTTGCTAGAGAAGTTTAATGATGGTGTAATAGAATTGTGCACCGAGAAAGATTCTAATAATTCCTATTACATGCCACACAGACCTGTTATCCGTGACAACAAAACTACAACAAAAATGGGCATAGTCTATGATGCTTCTTCCAAATATGATGATTCTCTATCATTAAACGAATGTTTGTATCATGCCCCTAACTTGAATTCTAATGTTTTAAATGATGAAAACATTCCTGTATCGAGTTTCGAACCCCCAAATACTTCCTTGAAAATTTTAGGATTGATCTGTAACAATACGGAAGATAAATTTGGACTAGAATTACGACCCTTGTTAGAAAAATTAAATAATGATTCTTCTACTAAACGCAATGTTTTGAAAATTGCAACTATGTTCCTTGATTCAGCCGGATTTATTGCTCCTTTTGTTTCTGGTGAACTAGAAAATAATTGGCACAATTGGCTTTCAGAAATCCCTGATCTCACACACTTGAAAATTTCCCGACACTATTTTAGCAACCTGATCATGGAAAAGGAGCATCTCCAGTTGCATGTTTTTCCTGATGCTAACCCTAATGTGTATGTTCCTGAATTTCTTTCCTTGCCCGAAAATCAGTGGCCTAGAGTTAAAATTGCTGCATCTCGGTTACCTGATGTTTCTGAAGAGAAGTATAAAAAAGCAGCCACCATCTCTTGTGTTGTTCAAACAAATAAATCTGATGAAATTCCCATTTTTAATCTTGAAAAGTATAGCTCCCTAAAGAAATTGTATCGAGTAACTGCTTGGCTATTTAGATTTATTTCTAATGTAAAATTAAAGGTAGAAAAAAGAAAGTTTTCAGAATTATCAGCTGAGGAAATGTTACATGCTGAAAATTTTTGGTTAAAGCTGGTGCAGGAAAAAAGTTTCCCTGTAGTTACAAAATACTTGAAATGTAACAAAAGTATCCCTAGTGAATCGAATCTTCTACAGTTAAATCCTATGTTGTCAGATGATGTTTTGCTGTTGCTACGAGGACGGTTACAAAAGTCTGATTCCTCATTTTATGAAAAACATCCTGATGTGATTCCTGCAAAACATAAATTGACTGAATTAATCGTGAAAGATGCACATGAAAAAGTTTTTCATTCAGAAGTGCCCAGAACATTAGTGCAAACTTGTGAAAAGTTTTGGATTTCAAAATCTAGACAGCGCATAAAATCAGTCCTAAACAAACGTGCAATCTCCAAGAACTTTAGTGTTCGCCCTGGTCAACTAGTTATAGCAACTCTAAAGCATATCTTGTGTTTACCTGCAACCAAGGAATCCTTAGTGAAACGCTTCCGTTTGCGCGAGACTCTTCTGAATCATTTTTGGAAGCGCTTGAAAAATGAGTATCTTCTCAACTTACAATCTGCTCACTACACCGACCAGAATAAAACTTCTGACTTTGAAATATATGATGTGATTTTTATGCATATGAACATGTATCAAGAACTTTCTGGAAGTTAGGTATTTGTGGACAGAGATTTAAAAAAAATGAGGTCTTATGAACTGAAGGCAAATAATTCCATTATTAAAAGACCTATTGATTCTTGTGTATAATTTAGAAGTAAAAAAAAACTCTGAACTTTTTTATTAATAGAACTGAAAAAAAAAAAAAACTCTGATATTATTAGAGACTCAAAAACTCTCATTTGACATTTGACTTTAAAAAAAAAAAATTGAACTCTTTTGTTTATTGACTTAAAAAAAAATATTTTTTTTTTCACTTAAAAAAAAAAAAGGTTTCTTGTTTGATAAAATTTCTAATTTTTAGTTTAATTTTTTTTTTTTGTATTGAATATTCCAGAAAAAGTTGTATAGATTTAAATTGTTCTTTCTATTTTTAGTAGCAGAAACCTGCCAACCAAATATTTTTAATTGTTTTATTATTTTGTTTGAAGCCCAGTATGTAAGTATATATTTTGATTTTGTATTGTGTTTATGTATAGTGTAACTGATAATTTTTTAGAATAATTTTTATTTCTACTTTAATTATTTGAATCCCCATTTTGATGAACCATTGTTCATCGGGGGGGGGGGGGGGGAAGTTTGTGGAATTACGCAAACCTCTTCTTTTCTCACCCAGACTGATTAGGCGCCAGCCATTCCAGGTCACGTGGTCTGACTAGAGAATTGATATTAAAAACATTTTTCTTTCTTGTTCCTTTTTTTTTTTAGTTGGTTTTGTGAATGTGAATCTTGAACGCAGCAGGTAATAAGCTGCGTATAGGTTTTTTATCGTGGTCTTCTATTAGAAGAAATGATTTAATTTTAAAAAAAAGGGGAAATTTATTTCCGAATATGAAATCATGCTTGACTTCTTGTTAGAAGAAATAGTTTCTGAAGTATTAATTGTTTTAAAAGCATTTCTCTTGTTTATAGTTCAGTTTAAATGTGAATCTCGAAAGTAGCATGCTGGCTGTGTATTTCTTGTTCTTCCGAAAAGGGAGAAATAAATATTCTTGAACATATAAAAGAAATTATCTGGAATTCCTAGTGAGGAATAACAAATATCATTCATATGTTTTCGTTGTATATACTGTATATATTTAAAGGTGTAAATATAGAATTTTCAAGTTTTTTAATCATCTTGTGCTATTTTATACTAAACAACACCAGCGCTATTTTCTGTTGTGAAATATGTTTTATTATTTTAATACGATTTTACATGAATCGTGAAGTTTAGGATTATGCTCTCCCAACCTTGGATTTAAATTGTGATAACGTGAAATTTCGTGGAATATATATGAAAATTATTCTGCAACGTCATTGAAAATATTTTTTAATTTGTTGTTTAGGGGATAGAAGAACTCTCCTCTGAAAGAGGATGTTTAACTCCTTTTTTAACAGCATTAAAAAGCTCGTATTTAAGGCTAGTGTTAGTAAGAATAATATGGAAGGTTTTCTTACAGGTTACAGAGCAAAAAAAATCCAAAACAAGCGGAATTTAACAAATATTCAACGGTTGGTTCCCTTAGCAAAGAAAATGCCTCAAGGCAAGTTTTTCTTACCTCCTCTTGTTCAGTTGTTGATCCAGAATAGCATTCTTTAGAATTAATATCCAGAATATACAGTCGTGGCCATAAGTTTAGGACCACCACTGAAAATTATGATCCAGACAATAAATTGAATACTCACTCGTTAGTAAAATTATAAACTCCGTTTGTTACATGAATATTACATTTCTACGCATATAAATTAGATTCATTAAACCCAAATTTTACAGAAAAATCAATATTTTGTTGGTCTGCCGTTAGCTTTTATTACATCCTGCAAACGTTTTGGCATGCTCTCTACCAGACTTCGGCAGTATGCAGTTGGAAATTCTTTCACCCAATCTTCCTTAATTGCTTTTTCCATTTCCTTAACACTTGTTGGCAGTTTCTCAGAGACCTTGTGCTTTAAGAGAGTCTATAAGTTTTCAATTGGATTCAAATCGGGACTGTTTCCAGGTCAGTCAAGGATTTGAATTTTCTTTGTCTTCAAGAACTGAGTAACAATTTTAGAGCGATAACATCGTGTACCATCATGCATAAAAATTGTGCAGTTATGAACGGTCATGTGTAATTCTAACTTTTCCTTCAACAAATCCACGTATTTTTTTTTTCCATTCATAGTTATTCCTGGTGGTAGGAAGAACAATGCAGCCGTTCCGTTCACTGACATTCCAACCTAAATCATAGCACTTGGGGAGTGTTTAACAGTCTGTAAAGTGTGAGGTTCATCGAATCGCTTTCCAGGAGGTCTATGGATATAGTATTTGCGTGTAGAGAACTGCTGTATGGTAGATTCGTCCGAAAAAATACCAGATGCCGCTGACGAATTGTCCATTTGGCATGTTTCGTGGCAAAGTCCAAGCACTTAGTTCTCATGGCCGCTGTTAACCTGGGTTTTTTCGCAGGTGTATGGGATTTTAAAGGAAAGTCGTCGAACAAACGTCGACTTATTGTTCTATGATTGACATCCGCACCCTTTGCAAGCAGTACTGACCGTATCTTACTTGCGGAACTCATTGGAGGACGAAATACTATTCTCCTAATGGCATGGTCATCCCTAGGTGTGGATTTACGAGGTCGACCACACCTTTTGGCCTCAATATAAGTCCCTGTTTCTTTAATTTTCTTGATCGCATTGTGAACTGCATTCTTACTACGGCTTACTAGTTCACTAATTAGTTGTTCAGAATGTCTTTCATTATGAAGAATAACAATTTGTGCAAGATGAGCTTCAGAAACTGATGATTTTTGACCAATTTTCATAGGTTTTCAAAACTTGTAAAACAAGCAACAATTTTGTCTGCGACGCTTATTATTCAAAGATCAAACAAAAAGAGAATACAGTACTCCACTGCCAGACGGAATGAAGTCATCTGACGCAATCGATTTGATTTATGACGTTAGCAGTGGTTTCAATTGTCAAAACACTAGTTTCTGAACGGTGGTCTTAAACATTTGGCCACGACTGTATTTATCTATAAAGGAGAAAAAAATCACCTTGAATGCCTTTTGCATAGTCCTCAAAGTTCGATGAAATGTTGTCGAACTGATCTTTAAAATAAGTGTTTAACGATCCATTGGGCAATGTTATCCGGTATATTATCCACAAAACTAGGATCATCCATCGATGACATACTGCAGCTTCAGTCAGTAATAAATCTATTCATACGACCCATGATCACTGCTCAACACTACGAAAATACCGGGAGTGGCGATAGTTACTCTATGTGAATAACTTTTATTTTCATACTTAAATTTTTATATAATTATTCCTGATGTGGAAAATAAATTTTAGTAACATAAATTGTTACCTTTTTTCAACAATTAAAATCTAGATTTAAACATGACCTCCATTAAGAGACCACCTCTCGAAGCAACCCATTTGTATTGGACCGGAGCGTGGTCGCTTGAAGGAGGTTTTACTATACCTTTAACTGTTCCAATTGTACTTAGTTTAAAAAAAAAACTATGCAAAAAATATTGGGGTTTTTAATTGATATGGAGTAAGCTTGGAACATTTTGAAAGTTCTTTATAACACTTAAAATATTTAGGAAAATTCTTCATTTTTCTCCAAACAATTTTTTTAAATTTCTTGAGTGATAAATATATATGCCATAATTCATATAGTGTGCTCATGAATTTAAGGTGCAATTTTAATAAAATAAAAAAATGAGTTTGAAGGTCCATTGCCCCTTAAGAAAATACTTTGAGCACAGAAATGAGTAATTATCAATAATATTTGCGAAAGTCCTGCCATTGAAACTGGGTCAAAATGACATACATTTAACATTTGCATAAGTACTGTTGCTAATTAAAATATTTATGAGAATAAGTTATGCACAACACTTATGTACAACGAAATCAAAAGAAGTTTTTATCAGTCAGAAAGAACACCCCTCCCCACTCCTAAGAAAGTTTTTAAATAGCGCCACTGGGCAGAGCAACGCCACCTGGTGAGCAAATGGAAATCGTGCAAGAAACAATAGCACCGCCTCTGTTTCGAGACATAACCAGCATCTCCTCATGTCAAGGTGCAGAAGAATTTGAAGTTTTGTGAAATTATGTGCGTTACTTCTTCAGATATAACTCTCACGAAATTGCGAAAGATGCAGCATTACAGCGCCACTAGTTTTGAAACTCACGTCCTCAACTGCAGGTCAACTAATCTCGCAGCGGTAATGATTTAAATAATAATACTGTCTCACGCTGCAGGTTAATGATTCAACTAGGACTGGGAAAAGTCTTTATGAGTAATACTGCTGTGTTTGGTATGAAATATTTTCACGAATGGTTGGAGTTTAACCAATTTATGCCTAGCGTTCCACTTTTGGAACGCTTCGAATTTTAATAAATTTGTATAATTTTCTTCTTCTTTATAACATAAAATTGTCAATTGTATAAATAATTATCTATAAATGTCTTTATCTGTTACTGAGGGATAACAGGTAACAGGTAGATTTGTTGGATATACAGACAAAATTAATAAGGCTCAGTTTTTGCCAAGATCTGATAGACTATAAATTTTTCTGAAATTCTATGTAACAGTTCTTGCGACAGCGAACTATCGCAAATTGAATTAGGCGGAGAATGACAAACTGAAGTACATTTGCCAAAATTAATCAAATCGTGTTCGGTACTTAAATGAACCAAACGATCGTTTACTCATCAGCAAAAGGCAACCGGAAATTTTTGCTATTTCAAGAACTTTCTTTTTACGTATAGAGAAGAAAATAAAAATATTAGGAGTAATTTCAAAAGAATCAATCCACGCCTTTTAAGAAACTTTTCACAGAAACTGGGTGGGAAAAAATAAAACTTTTGGACAAGCCATGTGTTTATTGCCGTAGTGTGTTGGGAAAATTTCAACAGAGATAAAATAATAATAATAATAATAATAATAATAATAATAATAATAATAATAAAGATAAAATAGTAGATTGTCATCAGATTTCTATCAGTAATATAATACTCGTATTTAAAAAACAGAAGTCAAATATTTACAGAGGATAAATACTTTAAATAAGTATGATAAGAATTCGGAACTACACAATTGATGAAAGTTTTTGAAATCGAAGAAATTGATTCTAGCTGTAATATTTTTAATACGTTGCATGAGAACGCTTTGGTTATGCACGATGTATAATGAATCTCAAACTGGAATCGCACACAGAGTAAAGAGAAAGAATAGAGATGAAGAGTGGTGGCGTGGGGTGACGCCGAAAATGCAACCCTAAAATTCGTTACATTCGGCCCAAACACAAACCACATGCTTTGACGCGGCTGACAATTCAAACCGATATTTCTTTGCTTTTGCTTTTACTGTTAGAAATTATAATTCATTATTCGCGTGTTCACCGTAGGTATGATTACAATTTAGATTAAAAATGACGGAACAGATGTCATAAGTTCCCGGGGCCGCCATCTTGAAATTTTTCTTGGCGTAAAAACTCCTTTTCCGCCAAGCAGTAAATGTCGCCAAGCACCGCTTTATACGCATGTTTGGCTTAACGAAAATAAAATGTAAATAATAAACAAAATTCGCTAAAGTGGCAATCAGTAATCTTGTATGAGCGCTTCACGCACATTAACCGAAAAAACCATCACCTGCATTCAGCAGTTCTCGCGGTGTAGCATTCTCAAAATTCAGCAGTTCTCACTTTGTAGCAATCTCAAAATGTAAAAAACTCTTAAAGCAGCAAAATATACATAAAATTATCAACATACCTTAACAGACATCTGCTTTCTTGAAAGCTCCAGCACGAAATCTCTCTCAAAACATCACCGTCATTTTCCAAAATAGGCTTATGAATACGCATTGACACACTATAAACAAACCTACCTTTATTGTCAAAATTTCCTCATATTTCTTAATTGCTTCAGCAACAGCTTTTAAACGGATTACAGAAACCATAGTCAATCAAATACATCCAATAAATTTAACATAAAAATAAAAAGACAGAACGATACAACACGATATCAAATACATCCACAAAATCCACCACTTCACAGGGGTTGCCAGAACACAACACGTCAGAACACACACGTCACACGGGGTTCCACATATCGAGGTTGCCATATCCATAAACACCGCCAACAAGCCAACAAAAAATCGCCAAACAATTCAAAACAACGGCTGAGGGAACATAAAGCATCTAAGCCAAAATGACTAACATATCATTTTTTTTGTTCGACATTCGTTATTTTCCTAAAATCATTGTCACTATTCTTCTTTTTTGTAGAAATCCGTGGATGAAGCTACACATGGCTGACGATACTTACCTGCCGACACACTTCTTTAATATGATTAAAGAAATAATCCCGACCTTTGAATTACTTCTTCTATCAATCATCAGTGGCATAACATAGAGGGGAGGAAATTCCCAAAGCTCTGATGATAATGTACATTATAAAAATTGCATAGGAGGACATTTTTTAGAGCAGAAAATAGCCCAATTTACCAGCAAACATGAGGTCTTTCAGTAATAATTCTTAAATGGCATTATAAGTACTCAGGAGAATATGCAAACTGTTGGCTTTGGCTACTTCCTCTTTTCATTATTCCTTTGTTGGTCACTCCTCCGCTCTTATCTTAAATTAGTAACTATGATAACGAAGAGAAAACGAAAAGAGGACGTTTGTCCTTGAAAAGCCGATTTTTCCTATTCACAGTTTATATAAATATAAATGCTGTGTATATTTCTGAGAAATAAATGTAATATGTGAAATGCAAAATTGCTGCCCGTGGGTACACACACCCAAAATTCCCGATTTCGTGTTCGAAAAGAAAAAAATTTCTTGTCATTCCATATGTATATTCTAATTACCAAATAAATAAAGAAAGGAAAGTTTTAAATCACAAAGTTGTAAAAACATAGTGCCGGTATGAAAAATCCCTGAAAAAAAGAAGAAAAAGAAGGATAATACTCCAGCTTGCGTTAGAAATTACTTAACACTTTCCGGCACAGTGGTCCCTTCGTCGCGACCACCTAAATTTAATTCGAAACTTGCAAACGGCACCAAGAATATTTTAACAAAATTTTGCTTTCACAATAAAAGTTTAAAGTAACGGGTTTTTATTTCTAAAATAGTCGTTTGTAAATTCTGGTGTCAATCGATCATGTCATCATTTTACAAACTAAATTGTTTTGTGCCGGAAAGGGTTAAAGGGTTACTTCATACACGCGAAAACATCCACTTGCTAAAATTAATCTATGGGAAATGTTTTTTTTTAATATCTCGTTTATAATTGAATATTTTTACAGCATTTTTTTTGTATTGCTTTTTGAATCCAATGGTTGTTTTCGTGTTTGATTAAAGAAGATCCGTTAAACATTTGAAAAGAAGCTACAATAAAATGAATTAACAGAGTCTTTGCCTCCCGGTATTTCTTAACAGCGTTGAAGGCAGCCATTGGCTGCCTTCAACGCTTATGTCTATCGGGCTTTAAATATTTGTTCTTCGACAGTTTACTAAAAGCTGAAATAGATTACATTAAATCCATTGCCATTGATCGAAGTTTCACAGTTGAAATCATAGATTCCATTCATAATAAACTAAGTAACCGTTCTCTCTCCAAATTTAACACTGCCGACAATGAAAATATAAAAAAATTAATTATACTTCCATATTTTCCGAAAATAAGCCATCAAATTTCTAAAATCTTGTTAAGATTTGATTATAAGTTAGTTTATACTCCTTTTAACAAAATTCAGCTCACAAATCTGAAAAATCCAATTGACAGTTTTTCACATTGGAGTATTTACAAGATATCTTGCAAATGCAATAAAATGTACATTGGTCAAACGAAAAGATCCTTTAAGGTCCGTTTAGAGGAGCATAAAACTTGCGTTAAAAATTGTGACATCAAGCGTCACTGCTGGTCCAACAATCATAATTTTAAATTTTCCGAAGGCTCAATTATACAAAAATGCTCATCAATTTATGATCTTGACTTTTGGGAAGCCTACCACATATGGAAAAATTGAAACAGCTTAGTAAACGATTTATCCAGCACTCCCAATTTTTCAAATTTATGGTTTAATTTTCTTTAATTCGTCCTCATCCCTCCCAACCCCCTTTTTCTCCGCTTTATTTTAACTCTCCTGGAGCATCTGGGCGGTTTTTTGATTGGTCTCCCTGTGTGCGTGTGCGACCGACTCCGTGGCTGTTTGTCAACAGTGATTTTCAGTTCGCTGTTGACGATCAGGATGTGAGGTGCGCCTTCTGGCTGTGCCCCCCCCCCCTCTTTTATTCCATTGTTTTATTTTTATCTTTAATTTATAAGCACTGATGATGAGGCCTTAGAGGCTTCGGAATGGCTATATGCTTTTTAAAATTACATACATTTGTGTTTTTGTAAATGTTATATCTCTCTTTTTAAATTTCGCAATTTTTGTCTAAATTACATTCAGTGCAATATGATTCCATGTTTTAAATTAATATTATAAATTTTTTCAAATGTAGAAAGAAATAAGATTTCTTTCCAATTTTCATTTATTTCTTTTCTTTTACATAGTTTTTGTTTCTTTTATAGATTTCATGCAGCCTAAATTCAACACATCTAATTGCCATGTAGCAAGTTATCATTATTTCTGATGAACAAATACACTCCTTTTTTAAAGAATCAAAAGAAAGCTTCCACACACAAAACAATTTTAGATGTTTTTATCATTTATTTAAATTTATCTTTTAATTACTTGATCACTGCTGAGAAGGGTCAAATTAAAATATTTGCGAATTTCTTCTTTAACCTCTCCTTTGTAAGGCGCATCATCAATTGACTATTATTTCTTTTGATAACCGTGATGGATATTTTCCTCCCTGTCCCTCTACCCCGATAAAAAAATCCTGTCGTATTTTCCCTTTCACACAGTGGCCGCCCCTCCGGGTGGTTCCGACCCGACCCCTTGAGTGGGGCAGGTGACCGGAAGCTCGGCAGAGTTCGTTGTGTACGAATGCGAGGGGGGCGGATGGGGACGAATCGCCACCTCCTCGAGAGGCTCATCTCCGACAGGCGTTGAGTCCGGTGGCCACGGTTAACGGACGTTGTGCATGGGTGCGTAGACTCTTCGGGGTCCGCGTTCGAACGCACCCCCGGCAGCCGGGTTCTCTGGCCAAGCCAGGTAGCGACGTTCCATAGGTCGATCCCGGTGCCGGTCTAAGGGCCGGACGGTGTCGCCGGCCAAAGACTAGCTAAGGCGATAGGACCCCATCCACCTATTGACTAAGAGGGAGCCTGAGGTAGGAGTGAGGGCTTTGTAGTGGAAAGTCCTCGGTGCTCGCTAGTGACGACGGGGCTCGCGCGAACGCCATGCAGGGACTCCCGGAGCAACCGAAGGGCGAGGGTTTCGGACAGCGCCCAGGTTAATTTATGACTTGGGTGGCTCATCCCTCCGAGGACCTCAGCTGAAGCAGTTGTGAGCCGACCCTTAGGGTGGTAGGGTTTGGCGGTGCCCCCGTTGACGAAGGAGCGGTCGCGTGGGGAGGCCAGTATGGATCTGGTTGCTCCATGTCGTGCCGTGACCCTTGGGAGGGGGTCGGCCGGCAGGTCCACCATCGAACGCTGTCCCCGCGGGGAAACGGGCCGGAGGCTCGCCGGTAACGCGGCGGCTCATCGTGCCTCAGAAGAACTCTTGGTCCGATCCAGGTCCTCCGTGTCTATGCGGTACCGGAGTTTTCCTCGCCTGGTGATGAGGACCTAGAGGTGTCTCCACCTAACTTTCGAACGCACTAACAAAGGTAGCGGTCGGTCACTGCACGGGGTCAGGGGCATTCGGGCCTGGGTACCCTCGACGGTCTTGAGGTAAGGTAGTGGCGGGCTGGCTCCTGTCGGCCTCCACTGGCTTCTCTGTCTTCGGACGGGGTCGAGTCGGTGGGGGCTGGCGGGACTCCGTTCCGTCCAATCCCCTAGCGAGGCGGAGACTATTCCGTCTAGGTGGAGCTTTCCGTGCCCGCCTGGGGTCGCTAACGGCACCTAGTCTGGGCCAACTGGTTCCCGGCGTGATCCACGAGGGGTTCCGTCGGTCGAGCCGGGTGGCTTGGGCGAAAAGCCAGGAGCTGGGTCGCTTTACGGCCGGAGGGACTTTCCCCGTCCTCCCTGGTCTTCAAGCTAGGGGCTCTTCAATAACTTTCCTATCGGCTGGCCCACAAAAATGTCTCTGCCGGAAAATGGTATCTGATCTTGGGGCCTTCCGTAAATTAAATTCGGGTCGGGAAGCCTCGGTTCAGTTCGTGGGCCCAGCGTCTTTATAGGCGTCTGGTTCCTGCGGGGATTGCGGGGTCTACCGGCTCGAGTAACCAAGTTTAGGGACCACTTGGTTTTTCTAGCTGGGTGGTGAGGACTATCGTAGCGATTGTTCACCAACTTGGGAATAGCCGGCGTGGCGTGCGTTGGGCAGCGCGTCGGCCTGACCGGAGTTTGCGTGGGGTTCCGCTCTGCCGGGACTTGTCTGGCGACGACCTTCGGGACGCGCCGCGGGGCTTGTCTCGCGGGTGGTTCGATGCGTTGACAGATGGGCCTTCTGAGGGCCTGGGACCGGGAGATGGTAACCCGTCTTTTCCCTCTCACACAGGTGGTGAACTTCTGAACAGAAATCCCGCCCACTTGTCCACGCTAGGCAGATGAAATTGGGGCGAAATTTCCGTAAGCCGCGGGTCGTTTCTCTGATCTTTTGAGGCATAAGGCAAATTTGCTGTCTGGTCTTCAGAGAGTTAAATATCAGCTTCAGGGACATGGGACGGTAAGGAATTTCATGGCATATTTGGACCCCCAACATGGTCCAAAACTTATTCCTCTCATTAATATCGTCATACAGTCATGCAATGGAATGTTTTCCAATACAAGAAATAACAAAATCCCAAGAATATGTACTAAAATAAAAATTATTAAAATAAAAAGTCAAAAGTATGTGAGAATGCCTCGTATACAGGGTGTCCATAATTAACCGACCCTGTTTTAAAGTCTTCGACAGACAAAAAAACTATTATTCAGAGAGATGTAAAATTTTGTGGAAGACATAATGAAGGAATGGGAATTTATTTAAGCGAAAAAAAAATAATAGTTCAAAATCTCGCCGTCAGAGTGCATTGTTTAACCCTCTGAGTGTTTGGGGCGTATAATTCCGTAAGTCAAAACATGTCCGAAGAATGCATTGGGCGTAAAATGCCGTATGTCAGAAAAGATTCGAAAAGCGCGTGGAACGTATTATTCCAAGTCCTTTATTTGTCCCCAAAAGTGATTTCGGCGTAAAATCCCGTGTCCGCGTCCCCCTCTGCCTAATGATCCTTATTGACAAGTTGATGGATTGTTTGTTGGTGGCGGTAAAGTGAGCCAGCTTTGAGCTTTTGTACGTTCAACCCCCTTTTACCTGGAATTTTTCCATACAAATTACCTTTACTACCTATACAAATTTAAGTTATGGAGAGCGGAAAAAAATGTTTTTTTCTTTCCATTCACGTGCTGAATCTATACTTAATATTGCAAATATTAAAATGTAAATATTGCATGTTTCTGCATTAAATTATATTGAGAAGATTCCTTAATACTACTTACAGATAAGCTTCATTATTAAGACTTAAAATAAGAGTTTTTTTATTTATTTCTTTTCTTCCTTTCTTTCTTTTTATTGCTTTTTGCTGTTATATTTAATGAGGAAAAGCAGGTTAATAAAAGCAATATACATCTGTAAGATGTAGAATACAATTGAGATTTTATTTATATGTATGCAATAAAAAATAGTGAAATTACAACCAAAAAAATAAGAGATTTAAATCGAAGAAACAAAGATCAATTGACAAATTGTTTTCGTAGGAACGTAAAGGGATTTCAACATTTTATATTGTTTTAAATTAGTATTATACTTATCTATATGAAAATCCCCCTTTTTATAATAGAAAGTTAATTCTTTTTAAATAAAGTTAATTAAAAATGTTGTGGTTACAAGAAACTTATTAGATTTAATTTTTAAAGAAAGTTTTGTTATTTAAATGTAATTTACCATAAAGTAAGTTAGAAGATAAAACAAAAGAAATTTTTTTCACGAAAATTGCAATTGCTTGTCGCTGTTTACTTTTCATAAATTTGCTAAGAATTCACACAATTTTACAGTGGCTTTTTTTTTTTTTTTTGGAAAGAGTCTTATTCTACCTCAATAAATAATTAATTTAATGCAGAATAATTTTATTAATTTTAAAAATTAGCCGCTATATGTTTAAACTGAAAGCAACACTGATTTTTTCAATATAGGTCTATACAAACTGTCACATTAATTTCCTTTTTTCTCTTTTTGGAGCGCGCGCGTGTGTGTGTTTGGGGGGGGGGGAGGGGAGGGCAGTTATGATATTTTACACTACTATAGCATTATCGTGTTTCTTAGGGTTTCTACGATTATTGTCAAAAATAGTGTTTTATTTCACAAATTCTTTATTTTACACAATGGCACAAGCAAGAGGTAGGGGGGCGGGGGGAGATTTACTGGCCTAGTTTTCGATGAAATTTCAATATTTTATTTTAATTTTATTTTGTATATACTATATATTTTTTTATATATTTGTACAGCTTAGCTATATGAAGTTCGCCATTTTTGGGGGAAAATTAATTCTTTTGAAATAAAATAAAATTTGAAACTCGAATTTTTAGTTTTCAAAATTAGGCAACTTTGCTTTAACATTCTATTGAAGGCTCAATTTACGGTTTATCAACAGCCTAAACTATTTAAAGGAAACTGCTCTTCCTGCCCCCACCCTGGGTTGCGATATTTTATTTATTTTTTATTGAAACTCTATTCGTATGTAAATATTTCAGTCATCATAAATATCGTTAATCCACATTCCATATATCAGAAGCTTAAAAATATAAAAAATGCTATACAGTAAAATATTCAAAGACGGAATTCCATTAAAAAAAAAAAAAAAAAAAAAAAAATTGTCCGTTATAGACAACTCCCCTTTATAGTAGGTACATCGACAGTTAGAAATGTGTTACGTTCTTTTCTCACGTACAGTTATATTCATTTGGCATTAAACAACACATTTTGCCATTTAACCCTTTCTTGGCGCGGAGTAATTTTCTTTATAAAATGATGAAATGTTGAATTGACATCAGAATTTACATGCGAATTTATTAGAAAATAAAAACTTGCTAATTTTCCAGTACAGTGAAAAGGAAAATTTTAATTAAATATTGTTGTTGCCAGTACTTTTAAAATTAGGTGTCCTTTTTTGGGAACACCGCCCGCTAAAGGGTTAAGACATGTTTCCGTCATAGACAAATTCCTTTCTACAGGTTTTACTATATTTTAATATTTTCCCTAGAAATTTACTATTCTTTATAAAGAATAAACTTTAAATTTTAATTGTAGAATAATGACGATTTAAAAATATATACACTGTTTGCAGAAATTGGTTGGGCTGGTTAAATTTTAATAATTTTTGCAAGGACAATGATTTTCATACAGGTTGGATAGAGACCGGGTCCGAAATTTTCGGCCGGCTCAGACGTCTACGAATAATGAAGTCTAGTCCCTGTTCGATATGAAAAAATAAAGTTAGGCATGGCCCGAGCATTCAGAAAAAAACAAAGGTTTGGCAGAACCCGAGTGTCGTGAATGCAAAATTGGCCCGAGCCTTGTAGGCACACACATCTCCTGTAAAGTGATAAATCCTTGAAACTGGCTCTAGATAGCACACAAAAGTATTTTATAATATTGGAATTAATTGTTATACTTACAGAAAATCCTAGATTTTCAGTCATTATGGTGGTTCTCAAATGCCCTGTTGAATAATGCGGAAATTTCTGACACATTTTTTTGTTAATTTTTAAACGCAAAAGCCTGACTATTGAAATGGGTTTTCCATTTTTTGATAGATTACTTATTTAGTTATAAGCAATTCATGTCACGTGACGACTGAATTTTCTATTTTCTTTCGCTGTCATGTCAGAAATTCGGTTGAAAACGCCGACTTTGACAGAATTTTCTAAAAGAATCTCCGCCTTTATAAAAAAAAAAAAAAAAAAAAAATGGAAAACGTGTCTCGATTGCATAGTTTCTGTATCATACGTTTCCGAGCATACGAAATGAAATAAAGAATATGTCATAAATTAGCCAGTTTGGGTTTGAGAATAGCCTTAAAAGTTTATTACTCATATTTTAGGATCGACCGAAACAAGTTTTTAAGGTCGAAACCGATTTTCGGTAATCTTCTAATTTTCGGCCGAAAACAAAAACGAAAATATCCAAAAAGTTTTTTTAAGTAATTTATACATACATAAACATACATAATTACTAATTAATCATACTTGTAATTATACGTGTAACCCAAGTTGTATCTCTGTGCCTCTACTAATTTCTCTGTGCCTTTTTTAATTATACGAATTTCATCTAGTTCAAAAATGTTTTAGGTATAAATACCCTGATTTTCTTTTATAATGATTTTTGTAATGGATCATCTGTTATACTAGAACTTTCTCAAAGAGTATTTGAAACACTTCTGCTCTTTCAAACTAGAAATTTTACTATTACTGTTAAGTCTGCAGCCTTTAAAGTGTACTTGAAAAGCGTCTTCAAAATTTAGTCCTATATGCATTACTTGCTTTATAATTTGCACTCACGTTTTGAGTGAGTCATGACTGAAAATTATAAACAATGAAGATCATGGCAATAAATAAAGAGTATCTCTTTTTAGCCGATACATCTCAAATCAATGAGTAGTGTTCAAAATTTCCGAAGAAAGAAACGAGATTTTTGGAATACAGATAGTGCCGGTCGAGTTTCGTTCCGGTCGAATTTTTGGCAGCATTTTCGCCGAAAACGAATTCTTTGCGGAACTCAGATTTTAGGTCGAAAACGAAACCGAATTTTCGGTCGATCTCAACTCATATTAATATGCCTACTAAATTGAAATGCACTAATACAACTACTGCTTTCGCAGATTCCCCAATCTCCAAAAGCTCAAAATCTCTCATTTTGAGGGAATTTATTTTTTTTTTCAGCATTCTGAGAGAATTTGAGATGTACCTTACCGAGCAGAATGCATCCTTATGTTCCATCTGTAAAAAAATATATTTTTACAATATATATAAAGGATTCGGAGGGGCCCAAAAAACAAAGTGTGCCTAAGGAGTCCAAAATTATAAATAATCCGTCAATAAAATATTAGCAATAAAACAAAAATGAAAAATCATGCATTAGGCATAGATGATAAAACACTTTTCGACAGTAACAGAATATTATTAAGAATTTTTTGTCATTTGATGAATTCTATCATAATCTCTCTTGTAACCAAATTATTTTATGCGTCTTTGTAAATGAAGTTAAACTCTACGCACTCATTGTTCTATAGAAAATATGTCGCAATGTACCTCAGTGTTTTTTTTTTTTTTACTTTCATCATGTTTGAAGTATCAAAACATCATTAAAATACATCACAAACTATTTTTCCCTATAGTTCATAAATAATTCTTCCCCACTATTTGTAAAGGAACTGGAAATGTTATTCATCCCATACTCCTGAGAAACCATCTTTTATTCTACCTCAGTGGTCCATATTAATTTCATTATGTTTGAAGTATTGTTACATAATTGGAATGCACCAGAAACTATTTTTCCACATAGACCATAATATTTTTGTGTGTCCCTATAAACAAGCTATAAATGCTACACATTTCATTTTAATTACTGAACATTTTATAGTAAACATCCACAACAAAGAAAAATTGCATGGCAGTCCGAGTCTACTTATAAGAGTTAGAGCGAGGACAGAAATACGACAGACAGACAGGCTGGCAAATCGAATTTATAAACATTTTTCAACTACGTTGCAAAGTGCCAAAAATTCAGGTACTGTTGTTTCTTTTATTGTTTCCCTATTCTGCACAGAATAATTATTTTTAAGATCTAAGTCGAGAAGTGGTATGATTTATTAACACTTTCCAACATAGTAGAAAAGTGTTTATGGAATCGATTTGTCTGTTTGTCCCTGCTCTAAGTTTTGTAAACATACTGAAATTTCCATGAAATTTTTATGGGTGATTGATGTTTAATATAGAATGATCGGTACATAAAAAGAAGTATTTAACATTTATATTTTGCTTTCAGAGACACTTAAAAGAATTCCATCAAGTCATAAACACTTTTCAACTATGTTAGAAAATGTTAAAAACTGAAAACAAATCACTTTTTTATCACAGCAACATGATTTGCTTCATTTTATGGATAATTATGTATATATATGGGGCTGTACATTATATAACGTTATCAAAATTTTTGTAATTTTGAACCCCTTCCCTCTCTTAGATATCATACGTTATCATCCACAACCACCCCCCCCCCCCCCAACACACACACACACTTAGTAATTTCGTTATCAATGTCTAAAAATTCATTTGATTTTTGAATTTTTTCTCTTTTGTTTACAGTGATACATAGATATCATATATTTATTATTTGCATACTTTTTTTAATTAAATGAAGTGAATTCAATAATCTATCACTTATTGTATATGGTGAAATATTTTTAAAACAAATAATACTTAAAAGAAACAGTTACTATTTTAAAGTAGTTAATAGTAGATTATTGTTACATAATCCATTCAACAGTAATAACGTCTTCTTGCACTTGCCCTCAAACGGGGAAGGGGGGGGGGGAAGAGAGAACTTTTTAAAGAGGTGGACAACATTATTTCTCTTTTCTTTACAGGTAAACTCACAACAAGTATAATTTCAAATTTACTTTGCACCTGGTTTTTCGAATAGCGGATTATATATACATACGCAATAGGAATACCAAATGTTGTGGCATTCCATATTTTCGAATCAAATAATTTTATAATCATTAATAGATTTTAATAACTTCGTATTTTCATAAAAATAGATAAAAGAATATTTTGAAGTGAAGAACACATTACAAATAAAAATAGAGATTTTTTCTTAGATCAAATATGATAACGATATCAAAAGAGAAATTGCCCCTCGCCTCCTTCTAGTGATATCTTACGATATCATGTACCAAATCCAGAGACTATATATAACTGTTTTGGAATAAACGATATTTATTGAGCTGAATGAGCATAGTGACCGAGAATTAACTGAATTGTGGATGTCTCGCTAAAATTAAAAATAAATTAATGTTGTGATTCTTTGGCGTGACAGGTTAACTCGTACGTTATATATAAAACATATTAAATAATCTAGACTATTCGGTTAACAGATCTTTAACGTATTCTAACTAAACTAAATCCCATCAAATTTGGTTAATATACGCTACATTATTAATTTAATTTAATTTTTATCATAAAAAAAATAGAAATAACGGAAAGGAAAGATTTTTTTTCCTCATATAGCTTACAAATTATTGCCCTCCATTATTTCAAGTTTTTTATATGCTTTTTTTACTGATTTACAAAACACCTATACAGTAATTACTTCTTCTAGGTAGCACCCCCCCCCCCAAAAAAAAAGGCACTTTTAGTATTTTGACACTAAAAAAGTTTTTTATCTATTTATTTTATCCATTTATTTTATCTATTATAATGCAAATTTTCTGAAACTTCATTTACCTATTCATATATTGTAAAACCTCTTAAAACGATACCTGTATTATAGGGAATCTTGGTTTAAAAGTAAAAAAAATCCAAAGTTCGACGAAAACTTTTAAATCGGCATTTTTATACGGTTACTTCCTATTCCGTCTTAGACGGTCTAACATTAAAACCCGCAATTAATCAGTAATACAATATATAAAAATTGAACCTGTAATTCACTAATGCTGCGGTACTACGATCACTTATTCATTAAAGTACAACAAGTAAAATTGAACCTATGTATAACGGGATCCTGTTTTAAACGGAAATATTAATCTACCCCACATATGAAATGTCACATAATATACCTTGAAACACGGTAATGTCTAAAGCGGAATTTTTTTCGGTATTATGTAATTTCGTTTTGACCGATTTTCTTGTAAAACTGTAGTATCATCTAGTTTACTGATTAATTAAGGGGCTACTTCACTCACGCGAAAACACCCGTTCGATAATGTTAATCCTATGGAAGACATTTTAAAAGATAGTATTACGCTTGCATTTCAATATATATACCGTATTTTATGGAAGAAACGCCGCGGCGTTTACGAGTTCAAAAGTAAATTTTTTTTCCAAGTGCGGCGTTTACGATTTTTTTTAAATACCAACTGAGTTTCCTTAATTTAAAAATTCATAAAAATATTTAAAATCGGATTTAAATATTTTAAATAAAACTTCAGGCATCTTAAGATATTAAAAACGAGTCATCCTACACTGCTCAGAAAATTTTGACTAAAGTTAGGTCAATGTGACCCTGTCGACAAAAGTAGCGTTCCGACGGATGCGGCGTTTACAACGGGTGCGGCGATTACGATATTTTTAAGTTTATTCAGGCCAATTTGAGGAGTGCGGCGTTTCTTCCATAAAATACGGTATAATTTTTTTTCAAATGAGTAGCTATGGTCTATCTGTACAGGTCGTTTTTTGTTTTTCTTTGCAGGTTTTTTTTTTTTTAATGAGAGTACTTCCACTATCGAAACCAGTTCCAAAAAGAAATGTATCCTTATAAAGATAAAAAATTGAAACAAAATCGAAAAAGTAAAAAACGGCCTTTAAACAGGTCAATTTCATCTAACAATACGAAAAAAATCATTTAAAAATATTGAAATGTAAACGAGATGTCTTAAAAAAATTCTTCCATGGGATTAACATTAGCGCACAGGTGTTTTCGCGTGATTGAAGTAGCCCCTTAAAAGTGTAATATTAAATTAATATGGTAATATAAGATACTACCATCTCCAAACACGATATAAGTAGTATAAAAAATCATAAACTTGATAAGAAAGAAAACTGTACACGCGGTAAATGCTCATTTACTAATCCATCTTAGCAGATTTGTTTTTACTGAACTTTTGATTTATCAATACATGTTTTTAAAAATATTCTGCATTTATCAGTAAAAAATTAATTAATTAAAATACAAATTACTAGTTATCTGGCAGCTAAATTACAAGATCCGAAAGAGATACGATGCAAATGTTATTTGATCATAAGAACCAAATCTATTCGTAAAGACTTCTCTTTTCTGCAGATATATATTACTTCAGATGTTAGCCGGCATACAGCCTGTAGCAGAGAAACGTTTTCCAAAGCTATTTTTCAACACCCATTCACGCTCCCCATTGATAACCGGACAGCGTGCTCGATCACCGTATGACACTTAGCAGGGGAAAGAAGTAATCCCTTTAGCACTTTTGAGAGACAAATTCTCTTAAAACATTTTAGCTTTTGAAACAAGTTATCTGTTCCTTTTCAAGCTTTCTTAATGCGTTATTTTACAAAGTACTCAACCGCTCAGAGGGTTAAAGAATTGAATATTTTGCATACATTTAAGATAGTTTACAGATTTTGTTTATTAACCTTATTTGATCTTAAAGACAGCATTTCACGACATGCACTTTGCATTTCGCGGAATACAATTTGGCCAACTGTGGAACATGCTATCTTAGGATTAGAAGATGTTACCTGAAAATGATGGCCGTCATATGGAACATGTTTTGCTGTAATAAAATTTGTAAATTATCTAAAATGTATGATAAATAGGTAATTCACAAAAAACGTCCTCTTGCACCGAAATTTTGAACTGTTTTATTGTTTAAACAAATTTTCATACCTGGGTCAAAAAAAGATTTTTTGTCCTTTTCCCAATATTTATTATTATTTTTTTTATGTAATCAGTTTTCACCAAATATATATATATTTTTTCTGTATTACAACCTATATAAAATCAGTTCCAGCATAGCTAAATTCATAGTTAGGATAAAAATACAGTCACCTGAAAATGTTTTAACCCCTAACTTAATTTTAATTCCTAAATAGCACATACGCATCAGAATATTGGAATGAAAAATTTCTTTTTATTAAGTGAGTGAACAAAAGCTTTTGCTTTTTTTGAAAGAAATTGATTTGTAAATTCTGGTGTCGTTCATTCATTTCTGCATTTTACGAATAGAAGTACCTTGCCCCTGAAAGGGTTGAAGATGAATATTGTACTGGACAACATCCACTCAATTTACAACATTTATTTTCCTATCAAAATATTATTTCTAGTCTATTATATCAACATAAGGGTATTAGACTTCAATATGTAATTTTATATTCAAATGAAAACAGTAATATGGATTAATTTATATAACATTATGTAAACCCTGTTACTTGTATACAACATTACAGCCAAAATTTTCAAATACCTGTACTAAATATATTTTTAAACGGTCAAATAGTTTTAGTATATTGAAAGAAGAAATGCCTTTTGATGTTATGGGAACATTTTTAAGAGCTATTCATATGCAACAAGAAAAAAATAGAGAAAAAGTGCGAGTAACAGAAATTATATACGTAGTAACAGAGGTTACATTTTTCTAACAGAAGTTACATTGACCAACACAAATTAGATAGTAGAAGTGCATTTATATTAATCTAACAAATTTGACACCACTGAAGCACTTTGATCGAATTTTATTAAGCACATGAATTTTAAACTATAATTTTGTTAATTTATCTACATCTGATAGAAATATGTAGTAACAGAAGTTACAAGGAGCAGATGTTACATTTAACAAAGAAAACTATTGTATTTTCTATAGTTTTATAAAAATATGCAAATCTTATATTTATGTAAATTAACTTAATTTCATATAATAAAAATAAAACTTTAATTTAAAAGGCAATATTTAAATTTAAAATTTATGTAACATAGCTTACAAACAGAAAACACACTAATCTGGAATTCAGATGTTTCAGCTTACTGACCACATGTGTGCAGAACAAATTCAAAATGGCTGTAGCATATCTTTTCCACTATTTTTACCTAAAAGTAAGCGCAATAGTAACGTCTGTACGGGACAATGAAAGTCATTTCTTTGATTAAAAAAAAAAAAGTTAAAGTAACAGAGGTTACAATTTCAAAGTACAAAATTTAATCTTAAAATATAATAATAAAAAATATATATTTTAGTATTTTGTGCCCAACTAGTTAAAATACTATGTCTTATAATTACATAAAAGCAGTTAAAAATGTAATTTTAAATATCATTACTTAAAAAAACTAAACTGAAGACTATGCCTACAGTTATCCGGACAGACTGTTTTGTTAGTCAAGATGAATAAAAAGGGATAATTTAAATTTAAAAAGATATTTTTTTAAACATTTTTTTTTCACTAATGAAGTCCTTACTAATTGCTTTAATGGAAACAAAAAAATAAAAAGAGTTCTTTCCCATTTAACCCCCAAAAAAATATATATATATATATATTCTAGTTGTGGACATGAAAAGAACATAATTTTTTTGTTTCATCCACCTTCATTATGGCTGAAATTTTGAACTTCATCTTTTTTCGCTCGAACTAATTCCCTTACGTTCTTCACAAACTTTCACAACTTTCTGAACAAACTTTCGTCTCCAAACAACTTTAAAATAAGTTTGCTTAATTAAAACGCCCTGAATATTAAAATAAACTACATCGGGTGAAATACGAAATATAAAGCTCTAACAATACTGAAAAAAAAAATAACAGCATGAAACGTATTCCAATCAAACCAGTAAGATTAAATAGTAATAGTGTTTTGTAAAATACATGCTTTTAAGATTTAAACCTCACTGGGAATCCATTAAAAAGACGATTGAACGCTCTTGTGGCAGTTCGTTGTATTATTAATATCGTTTCTGTTTACAATGTTGCTCTATGCTATGCACCACATTTAAAACATTCATTATCTATGTAACTGAAGTATGACATTCCAATAGGAGTTTCTCACCGCGTGCATCTCTCAGGTTGCCTGTTTATGTGTTCTAACGATCGATGCTCTTGCCGATTTTGTTTATAATTTGTGTCTCATGTTAAATTTAATAAATAAAAGATATTCTGTGCAAGATATGTATAATAAGTTCTTTAGTTGTTATTACGAAAAGTGGGGGAGGGGGGGTATATTTTAGATTATTGATTACTTGTTGTTACAACGAAATAACAAAGACCTTTTATAATTTAGTATGAAATATTATTATTTAAAAAATTTTTGCTAAAAGTCAAGGGGGCTGCAGGAGCTGGCGAAGAAGTGGAAATTTTGGTGAATGATAATTTAGATTGTTGTACTTATTTATACACAATAGCAGTTAGGGCAGATGAAAATTTTAAAATTCCGACTGAAAAATAGGTAAGCTGGGAGGGGGGGGTGGGGGATTTAGATCAATGATTTGTATGTGTTTTTTATTGTAACTGGAGTAAGAAATGCGGAAGCATTAAAAAAATAAATAAATAAAGATATTTTACTAAGTTCATTTTAGTGCGGAGATAATTAGATCAATAATTCAAATAGATTGTGTGTTAAATTACGTGTGCATTTTAAAGATTTGTATTATTTTCATGGATTTAATGTAAAACAAGAAATTTTATTAATATCAGGCATCTCATATTAAATGCATTTAGCTGTATTATAAAAATGCATTTTTTATGATTAAGAAAGAAAATAAATCTGATTTTGAATTCCAGTAACTACATTCCAAAGAATACATTTTCGACTTCTATAGACTAACATAGTGAGCTGAAATCTGAAAGTTCTCTGATAATTGGCCTATATGACAACAAACTGCGAGATCTTATTATGGATTACTTTTTTATTTATTTATTCTGCTTATGTATTTTTATTTTATGTATGTTCAGCGATTACTCTGAAACTAAGCGACCAGTTCACTTGATTTGTTTTTCTTTAAATCAAAGATGATACTCTCCAATGAGTTCCATTTAAATTTCATCAAAATTTGTCCAGTACTGTTTCAGAAAATTTACAAAAACCAAAACATAAAAATAAACAATATGAGCATCTTTAAAATATTTCATTTTCAATTATTTCCATTAAGTGACGTAGCGCTATCTGTTTGGCGAGTAACTCGCTACCCGGTGATTTTCCTCCCTCTTTCTACGGTTTTGTCTGTAGAATTTTTATAGAAGAAGAAAGCCAAAAACCAATGTTATAATCGTTAAAAACCTTTATGACGTAAACAACCAGGTATAAAATAAAAGTGAAAATTGTAAAACGTTTAATTTTACCGAAGATTTCTGCAGTACGCTCGCTTCATTTGAACAGATCTATTTTTATGGTGGAGGAATTTGTACGCTAATACAGGTTGGGCAAAATTTTAACTTTAATATGAAATCAAGTTATTGGAGTCTTTTATTTTGTTTTGGCTTAAAAGTATATAATTATGTCAACAATAATTTCACTTTCAATGATGGTCCATTTCCTAATGTAATTAAAAAAGGGAAACTAATATATGTTTTTTTTTTCTTTTTTTGCTTCAGAACAAATTTGATTGCTTTCTGAATAGTAAATGATTAAGATAGTAACTCTTTTAGAGAACGATTTCGATTATTTACGGCATAAATTTTCATGGAAACAATTTTTCATTGTCCATTTTATGTTAGAAGACCGATTATAACGTTGGAAAACAATGAAAATCAATTTTTAATAAAATTTTGTTGCCCTTAATGTGTCAATTTACCACCCATCAATTGCGATGCTTTTTGTATGTTTTTTTCTTTAAGGACAAATCTAAGGGAAAAGCTATGGGAGTCCCTTTTGAGCAATGAATGTTTCTACACAACAATCTACTTATAATAAAATCCTAGTGGAGAAAAGTGTAGGTAACCATTCCGGTGCGAACCATTCTGGTCTGCGAATCGAACGTAGCTAAACGCCATGTTAGGCTTAATGTAAAACATATGACGGCTAAATGATAATTTCTTCTACTTGAAATATTGTTTGTTCAGCATATTTCCATATAAATCATGTGTATCATATCCAATTATAATGTATTATGTTCCAAATCAAAAATAAGCTATTATAAACATTAGATTACTAGATATAAACAAAAGAACACGGTTCCCATTCACAATTTCCTAATCTTGAAACAAATGAATGACTCTTTGAATGCTACATAAAATATAAAAATACAGATTAGCGTCGATGCTTTATCTATTAGGACATTTTGAAAGTTCTTTATAACGCTTAAAATATTCAGTAAAATTCATTATTTTTCTCCAAAAAAAATGTTTTTTAAATTTCTTGTATGATAGATATATGCCATAATTCATATAGTGTGCCCTTTAATATTATTTGAGATACAATTTTAATAAAATAAAAAAATGTGTTTGAAAGTCCCTTGTCCCCCTAAGAAAATACTTTGAGCACAGAAATAAATGATCAAATGTGATCAAATTTGATATGATATTTGATCAAATGATCAAATATTATTGATAAATGAGTATTTATCAATAATATTTGCGAAAGTCCTGCTATTGAAACTGTGTCAAAATAAATACATTTAGCATTTGTATAAGTTCTGTTGCTAATTATTAAAAGATTTATATGAATAAGTTATGTACAACAGCTATGTACAACAAAATCAAAAGAAATTTTTATGAACCAGAATGAACCCCCTCCCCTCCCCTCCCCACTTATAAGTTACATTTTAAATAGCACCACTGAGCAAAGCAACGCTACCTGGTGAACAAAAGGAAATCGTGCAAGAAACAATAGCACCGCCTCTGTTTGGACACATAACCAGCGTATCTTCATGTCAAGGTTTTTTTGTGAAATTGGGTGCTTTACTTCTTGAGGTATAACTATCACGAAATTTGCGAAAGAAGCAGCATTACAGCGCCACTAGCAGGGTGATATACAGACAAAATTCATAAGGCTCAGTTTTTACCAAGATTCGATAGTATATAATTTTTTTGGAAATTCCTTGTAATAGTTCTGCGATACATCACTTTCGCAAATTGATTTAGGCGGAGAATAACAGACTGACGTACATTTGCGAAAATTAATCAAAACGTGTTCAAAACGTCAATCAACAAAACGAGCGTTTACCCATCAGCAATACGCAACCGGAAATTTTTGCTATTTCAGTACTTTCTTTTTAGGTATAGAGAAGAAAATAAAAATATTAATTTCAAAAGAATCAATACACGCCTTTTTAGAATATTTTCACAGAAAGTGGGCGGAACAAAATAAAACTTTTGGGCAAGTCATACGTTTTTCGCTATAGTGTGTTGGGAAAAGTTCAACTGAGACAAAATAATAATAATAATAATAATAGTAATAAATAATAAATCGTAGATTGTCATTAGATTTCCATCAGTAATATGATATTTAATAAAACAGAAGTCAAATATCTACAGAGAATAACACAGGATAGTTTAACTAAATTTGATAAAAATTCAAAGCTGCACAATAAATAAAACTTTTTGAAAACTAAGAAATTGCTTCTAGTTGAAATATTTTTAATACGTTACATGAAAGCGCTTTGGTTATATTTTGGGCACGATGTATAATGAATTTCAAACTGGCTTCGCACGCAGAGTAAAGAGAAAGAATAGAGATGTAAAGTGGTGGCTAGGGGTGACGCCGAAAATGCAACCCTGAAATTCGTTACATTCGCCCTTAACACAACCACGTGCTGACGCAGCTGACAATTCAAACCGATATTTCTTTGCTTTTGCTTTTATTGTTAGAAATTGTTATTCATTATTCGCATGTTGACCATTATTCGCATTCATTATTCGCATGTATGATTAAAATTTAGATTAAAAATGACAAATATATCATTTCATAGATAAGAATTATTTGATTATTTTATGATATGTATTTTCGTATCAATATCAGACGCGTCGTTTAAGATTTTGCTCTTAAGAAACAAAATTCTTTTGTTCGACATTCGTTATTTTCCTAAAATCGTTGTTACCTTTCTTGATTTTTGTTGAAAGGGTTACACAAACGTAAACAGATCAGTTTCATTTCGAGCACAGGTGATGTCAAAGAATCCAGTCCTTATTTTGTTTGAGCCGAATGAGGACATTTAAATTTGAGCGATAACCGACATCATATTGCAAACCGTTTTTACGGCATACTGCATCTCTATTCTTTCTCTTTAGTCTGTGGGAATAGCACGAAATAAAAATGTACCACCCACTATCTGAAATTATTGTACGTAACTGCTGCACTATTATATATTCGTAAAAAACATTGGGTTGATCGGAAAGTCGTTTTGAGTTGGGAAAATTCTGCCCGGTAATTATTATGCAGGAGATATCCGAATCAATGTATAATAATTAAAGGATAGAATTTTCCTGTACGAATTGATTTTCCCAACACGACAAGACTTTCCGATCAACCAAGTATGTAACATGCAAATAAATTCTGGTACGACTGACGATACTTCAGTGCCGACACACTTCTTTAATAAGATTAAAGAAACAATCACGAGCCACCGCCCCCTGAATACTAGGCCTGAGCGCTGGACCAAAAATGGCGGCTGCCGAAGGCGGATTTATTTCAGCGTGTGCACGGTCCCTTAAATATTCCTACCAATAATTTTTTGAAGTTTTTTCCGCTTCGTTTTTCTGAGAATAAAGAAGGTAGAGAAATCTTTTATAAAATACTGGTGTCAACATTTAAGGGACCGTACTTACGGTTAAAAAAATCCGCCTTCGGCAGCCGCCATTTTTGTGTGAGCGCTCAGGCCTAGTATTCAGGGGGCGGTGCACGAGCTGTGAATTACATCTTCTATCAATCATTAGTTGAATAGCATAGAGGGGAGGGAATTCCCAAAACTCTGAGTATAATGTACATTATAAAAATTGCATGTGAGGACATTTTTTCGAAAATAAAATAGTTTAATTTACCAACAAACTCTGGTCTTTCAGTAATCATTCTTAAGTGGTGTTAAGGAAATAAGTAAACTATTGGCTTTGGCTACGTTGTTACGTAGGCAAATGTTATACAAGATATGCATATGTATGTGATTTATTCTTTTTTATGTTATATAAGCCTTCGCCAGTTAGACATAGCTTATTCCAGGAATAAATTATTTAATCGTGTATAACAAAATTTAAGCACATATATTATATAAAGTGTAAAATTTGAAATTTTTTCTGGTGTGGGGTTTCGTATTTTTCTCTTGTAACTTGCCGTTTAACACGTTCATGTCGGCACCTATATTCATGTTTTTCGCCGTGAGGCGGCGCTCGAATTCATGTTTTGCTTCATCTGGCGGCGCGGTACTTTCGCTTATTCAGACACTGTATGTAATGAGCCACCCCTCTCATATTTATTGAATTGAACTCGAATATAACAAGCAGAGTTGATTGTGAACGTCTGAAAATCCGTAAGGAGTAAGCAAATAACTTAGAGACATGACTTTACTGACTACATATGAGCGAATTTAATATAAAATATCTTAAAATCTAAAGAAATATGGACAACATGATATAAATGCATTTTCTGGAAGGTAGAAGCCACGCCCTTAGTCAATGATATCTTTCGATTGAAAACGAGAATTCTCGTTTCCCGTCGTGAATGTATAAGGTTTATAATGTTAAAATTGTTTTTCTATTGAATTTTTGAATATTCAAGTGTGACCCACCTGTAGTGCACGCCGTCTATAGCATAGTCGAGTGTGACCCTCGTGTAGTGCACGCCTTCTATTTAACAGTGGAGTGTAACCCACAGGTGATGCACGCCGCCCGATGCGACAGCAAGCGTGACCCACCAGTGATGCACGCCGCCCAATAGGCCAGTCAAGTGTGACCCACCGGTGATGCACGCCGCCGTGAACGTGTTAAAACGCTTCAGCAAGTATCGATAGATCGACGCTGCAATTCAAATTATCACTTTTTCTTACGAGAATTGCGTTTTATTTGGAAGGTATGTTTTAGGATGGATACTTCGGGATGGATACTTCGTTTTCATAGAAGCCTCAACATGCATCAGCTTCAAAAGAATGCAAATTCTTGCTAAATGTTATAAGCAAACGCAAAAACAAAAAATGTCGAAATGAAAAAAAAATAATAATAATCCTACACCGCAGTTAGTTTGATTTCGTTTCAGCTCAGGAATTTTTCTACTTTTAACAATATTTCTGTTTCTAAATTAACCAGGATATTTGTAAATTTTGGTTTGCCAGCGACGGCAAAAGATGCTATAGCCTCCTTTTTTATCAAAGAGAAAAGTATTTTATTTTCTGAAATAACTTGTGAAAATAATTGTAATATGTAACTGTATGTTGGAAAAACCCACCTTCAGTTGCAATATAAGCTGTTGCCAAAAAACGAATGGTCGAGCTTTGTTCACATAGCGAAACTGCAACGGCTCGAAAATATTTTAGCTATAGCAATGTCACGTGTTAATGTGAGTACGTATGCACTGAAAATGGGAATTATTATAAGGCTTACTTAAGTATTGCGCGACAGCACAATACTTATTTATTTCGAGTGTCACTTCTCAATGTTAAATTAACAGTTGGAAGACCGAAAACTTTACTCGAATTTTAGAAAAATATATCACGCCAGAATTTTTATTTTAAATTATTAACTGATCCGTTTAACTAGTTATTTTTTTTCTTTGTATGTTTTAAACTAATTTTATAAAAAAAAAAAAAAAAAAAAAAAAAAAAAAAAAAAAAAAAGAAAAGAAGAAAAAAAATCTGGTTTGAACCGAGATGCATTCATTTGGTAGCAGTCAAAATGACTGCTCGCGGACTTTCTAGTGTTAACATAGAAAAACTTATGGAGCGTGGTCTCAGTGGCCGAGTGGTCAAAGCACCACGCCATTAATCGCTTGCGAACATAGGAGATTTTGGGTTCGAATCCCGCTGGTACCATTGAACACACTCCTTGTGTGGAACTCCCAGGATGTATTTCTCTTGTATTGTAATATTTCCTTGTGCTATCTTGTCTCTGACTTATAAGCGGGCTCGCATGTCAAGCACACAAGTCATATGTTTGTTGTTCAATAAATAAATAAATAAAGCTTATGGAGCTCATAACTTTTTTGATTTTTCTTCCCACCTTTTTGTCCCTGATGCCAAAAATTTTTAATTCTTTGCTAATTATGATAATATTATAAATTCAAAGTATAAATACGTTTGCCTGACATTGGGGTCAAAACGGATGATAAAATGCCCTTGCATATAGGTGGATTATAGCACAGAGAGTAACATAGGCTTACTTTTTAATTTACTTTTTTCAAATATATTTCTTAATAATTCCAAATTTCGCTATTTTCACCGAGAATCAATGAACATTTTTTCTTTATTGTTCCAAATGGACATTTTCAAACATTTGTTCGTAATACAAGAAACATTAGTATGAGTAAATACAGAAAGGAGGTGAATATGACGTCCAAGAATCGAAATATATTTCTCCAAAACTGATTTTTAACCCCTTGGGGACGAGCGGCACGTATACGCATGAAGTGCTCAGAATCCTTGTTTTTCGTCACCAGTATATTTTTACTGTAAAATTTGCCTTATTTAATCAGCGCATTTTCTCGATTCAAGAAGACACAAATTTCTGTTTATAAAAAACGGTCACAAAAGATTAAAAATTTCAGAAAAGGCTCCCGTCGCGAAAGGGTTAAGCATGAACAGCATTTACAGATGAGCCCACAGTTCGATAAAAAAGATGTTAACTTTGCGCTTTATTTGTGTTTTTCTTTTATTTATTTATTCATTGATGAGGTTTTAACTTCGTTAACGAATATTAGCCGGAAACAAATACTGAACTATTTATTAGTTTTAAGACTGTATAAAAATTTAAATTTTTCGATGCTTGAATGTTAATGAGTTTGCAATTAACCAAAATTTATTTTACAGGTTGCATCGTTAATATGACATAGCATTGTACACGGACATGTTTTTGCAGAATAATATTTTTATTGTTCATAGAGTTGTGCAAGGTGACGTCACGAAGTAGTTTTTGCTGCTGCTGTAGGACAGCTATCGCTACCTTTATCAATGCTTTTTCTATTTGTGTGTCCTACAGCTTTTTTCATTGTTTTCCAGTAAAAGTCACGTGATGTGAACTGCTTTATAGGCAACTTTCTTTTTTAAAATATTTACATTAAAATCACAGACAATACATTAAACAATTAAAATTATTACATAAAAACACTAAAAACATATTAAAAATTGGGGCGTTTTGGATCATCACGATCCCTCCTCAGCCAATTATAAACGTTAAGTCAATACTATCAACAGTTACAAGAAAAACACAACAGAAAGTCATCAATTTCAGGTTACAGTTAAAATAAAATAGAATACTCGGCCGGCACAGATGCAGCTTCGTTAATCGCTAAATCCTTGGTTTTAGTATGCCAGGCCTCTAAAAACACTCTCCCTGCGTAATTGTTGCAGCCGGATCGGATCACAAAAGCTTTATTAAAATCTGGAAAATGGTCGGTTGCAAAGTTTCTTTTTGTGGCATCAATTTGGCGACATTTTTTCATTTAGTGCTAAGTATTTGTTTTGGCATTTGTAATCTTGAAAGTAGATTTTTCGGCCAAATGTCGACAATAATTCGTCAAATATCACAAAATTTGCGGCTTTGTGACCCTGACCTGTAGTGACCCACAATGACCCACTAATCAAATCTGCTCGAATATGAGACTTAGCGCAATGGTCTTCTGGTAATCAAAAATGGTAGGATACAAAATTCAGTCAAAATCGTTAGAGCCTTTTTTTAGAAAATTAGCTTGGCCCGTACTGACCCAAAAATGACCCACTGAAAACGAAATTTCTCGAACATGTGATCTAGCCCAATGATATTCTCGTAACCGAAATTGGTATTATACAAAATTTTGTCAATATCGTTTGAGCCGTATTTTAGAATTATTAGCTTGACCTCAACCCATAGCGACCCAAAATGACCCACTAATCGAATTTTCTCGAACATGTGATCTAATCCAGTGCTCTTCTCGATCCCGAAAACGATAGAAGACAAAATTTGTTCAAAATCGATAGAGCCGTTTCCTAGATAAAATAATTGACCCGTAGTGATCCAAAAAGGACTCACTAAACACGAAATTTATTGAACATGTGACTTAGCCCAATAGTCTTCTCGTTATATTGCTTTTATAAGCTTTTTATTGGTTTATCCGCATTTTATTCGTTTTCTGATTGGTGACAAGTAATACAGTAATCTGTTTTTCCCTTTATTTTCAACAGAGATGGATACTTCTGTTGCCCCTATGACAAAAAAGTAATAAAAACTACAAAAAAAAAACTCAGAAACAAATTGAGATACAGCTTTCAAACAAATTGCATTTAAAAGTACATTTTTTTTCTCTATACGACGGTGTAAAAAGTAATATTGTAGGATGTTTAGAAGTTTAAGAATGAAATTTCATTTAAAATTCGTGGAAATCTGACGATGGAAAAGCCTTTTCCCGAACAGCCAATGAAATGCTTTGATAATACGTAAGTTTCAGGAAATTTGACGAGTACAGGCGATTTTTGTCGCTTGCAATTTTTGCGTGTAATAACACTATTAATGTTTACTTCATGGAGTACGTAATGTATGATCAACTCCGTGCGATTTTTTATGTCTTAAATTTTAGTCTTCGAAAAAATCATTTTCCAAATGGTCGTTGTAATTTGTTAAATTGCTTTTTTTTTTATTGAACACATATATCAGACTTGTGTGCTTGACCCCAAAGCCCGTTTATAAGTCATCGTCGATATACAGGGACGAAATAGCTGAATGAAATTTACAACACAGGGAAATTTTACATCCGATAGCTCCACAAATAGTGTGCAACGGAGCCAGCGGTAGTCGAACCCGCAAGCCTCATACGCTCTCAAGCGGTTAGCAGCGTGGTGTCTTATCCACTCGGCCACGGAGGCCCCAGAGGCGATTTTATGATTTTTTTTTTTTTTTATAAAATGTAAACATTTAGTTTTTGATTAGTTTGAGACCATTACGGCAAGTTAAAATAATCCACTTCCACCTTGCTTATTTCAAATAATAGTTTTATATGAATTATTGTTAACCACAGATTAAGCATCCTATTTTAAAGATTAATTTTTGAATTTTCGAGTGATTTTTTCGATTGATCCATGTTTAGTTTTAAATTGCTTTTATAATTCTTAATTGCATATATTTTTAGTTGTGCTAAAGTGAAACTCAATATCCCAACCTTTTCCCTCTGCATAGGGATAAATGAAAACACGTACTCTGTTTTTCCCTCTGCGCAGGGAATATATTTGTTGATATTCTTTTTCTTACCAGTCGAGTTTGTGGATCTCGATGTATGTGTGTGTATTGTGATCCCTAAGCGGATAATTTTATTGTGAATTTATGAATACTTCCAATTAAATAGTGGAAAAAGTTAGTGCATACAGTCTACTGCTTCATTAAAAAACCTACAAAATACATATGGTTGAAGTCATAGCCGGAGAATTGTGAAATAAGTGCAAAGAATAATGCGTATTTAAATTTCGTTCGAAAGTGAAAGCGCGAAATCATTGGAGCTGTGCCAAAATAGAATACTGCGTGACAAAAATGGATAAAAAAGTAGAAACTGATAAACGAGTGTTGAAATCTTCAATAACGAGATTGAAAAACAAATTTCTTAAAACTGATCTGAATGGGTGTGAATTAGAACAACTTCAATTATTAAAAAAGGATACAGAAAAATTAGAGGAAGAGTTGAAGGCGTTGTTTAAAACGATTTTTTCTGCTTGTGAAGAAAAAGATATTGATTCATTTATAGAAGAAAAAGACGAACAGCAAGACATCTTTGATGAATTGATAGTAAAAATCGAACATGCAATTACAGCTAGAAAAATAAATGTAAACAATCCGAAGAAGGAAGTTAATGAAATAAAATTACCAAAGCTTTCTCTACCATCATTTAGTGGTCAAATTAGTGAATAGTTGAGTTTTAAAGATATATTTATTGCGAGTATACATAATAATGTAAATGTATCACCAGCTCAGAAGCTGCAATACTTAAAATTATCTTGTCAAGGAGATGCATTGAAAATAATAAAATCAATACCTATTGAAGATTCCAAGTATAGTGTCGCATGGTATTTGCTATCTGAAAGATATTCTAACAAACGTGAATTAATTTACAGCCACATCAGAAAATTATTAAATTTTCCATTTGTGCAAGGTGATGCACCCGCAGCAATACTCAATTTGGTGGATATGACAAATGAATGTGTCCGTTCATTCGGAATCTTGGATCAGAAGGTAAGTGGCTTTTCAGAAACTTTGTTGATTTATTTAATATTGCAAAAAGTTGATCATAATATTAAATTATGGTGGGAACGCCAGTTAAAAAGTGACGAACTTCCAACATTAGTTCAATTGATAATTTTTCTGAAAGAATATGCTCGTTCATTACAATCTGCTAGAGGAAATATTAATTATAAGAAAAACAGTTATCCTAAATTAACTGCAATGACTGCTTCTGTTAATAATATTGAATGTAAATATTGTTCTTTGAATAGTCATAAAATATATAAGTGCAGTGAGTTTCTAAAGTTATCTGTTCGCGAAAGAGTGCAATTTGTAAAAAATAAAAGTCTCTGTTTTGCGTGTTTATCTCCAGAACATAAATTAATTAATTGTCAGTCAAAAAGAGTTTGTTCGAAATGTAATTTGAAGAGTCACAATATCTTATTACATTATGAAAGGCGAGAAACAAATTATCCAGATATAAAAAACCAAGTAACGCCTCAATCCTCGAATCAAAATAGTGAGACTGTTGGTGAATCATCTAGTAATGTAAACATGTCAATAAATTCTTGCCTTGGTGAAATATACTCAAAATCATTTGGCATACTTGCAACTGTGCTGATTAATGTGAAAGATAATTATGGAGGCAATAAATTATTGCGTTGCATTATAGATGTTGGCAGTACCAATAACTTTATAAGTGAGCGTGCGATACAATTATTAGGAATAAAAAGAAATTCAGCTAAATTACAGATTAAATGTTTGGGAATGGGATACTCCGAAGAAATTCGTGGCGTTGCAAGATTGGAATTTTCTCCACATTTTGATAAACAAAACACACGATTAGGTACTTTTTATATTTTGAAAAAGATAACGAGTAATCAACCAGTTGTATCATATGATATTAATTCATTCAGTCACTTAAAGAACATAACATTAGCTGACCCTAAGTGAAATGAACCAGGCCCAATAGACTTATTATTTGGCGTGTCTCTATCATTGTCTATAATTAGAGGAGAAAAAATATTTGGAAAACCAGGACTTCCTTTTGCAGTAAATTCGGATTACGGGTGGTTAAAAACGGGAGATAGTGATACATTTTCAGAAAATAAACCAAATATTATAGTTAATTTTTCAAATGTTGAAACAGATTATGTGAAAAAGTTCTGGGAGTTAGAAAATATCCCCTCGATGGAAATATACGCAAATGAAGAAAAATATTGTGAGGAAATTTTCGATACATCCCATTCACGAGATTCAAGTGGAAGATATACTGTGCGTTTGCCATTTAAGAAGCAATGTAAAGAATTAGGGGAGTCAAAATCACTAGCTATGAAAAGATTTCTAAATTTAGAAGAAAGATTTAATAGAGAACCCGATTTGTATGAAAATTATTGTAAATTTATGAATGAATATTTTGATATGGGACATATAAGATGAGGGGTTCATCTTCCGGTCCCAGGCCCTTTTCAGGCCCATTTGTCTACGCAAGGAACCACCCGTGAAGCAAGCCCCGCGGCGCGTCCCGAAGGTCGCCGCCAGACAAGCTCCAACAGAGCGGAACCCCACGCAAACTCCGGTCAGGTCGACGCACTGCCCAGCGCACGTCACGCCGACTATTCCCAAGTTGGTGAACAATCGCTACGATAGTCCTCACCACCCAGCTAGAAAAACCAAGTGGTCCCTAAACTTGGTTACTCGAGCCGGTAGACCCCGCAAGCCATCGCAGGAACCAGACGCCTATAAAGACGCTGGGCCCAAGGACTGAACCGAGGCTTCCCGACCCGAATTTAATTTACGGAAGGCCCCCAAGATCAGATACCATTTTCCGGCAGAGACATATATGTGGGCCAGCCGATAGGAAAGTTATTGAAGAGCCCTAGCTTGAAAACCAGGGAGGACGGGGAAAGTCCCTCCGGCCGTAAAGCGACCCAGCTCCTGGCTTTTCGCCCAAACCACCCGACTCAACCGACGGGAACCCCTCGTGGATCACGCCGGGAACCAGGAACGGAGTCCCGCCAGCCCCCACCGACTCGACCCCATCCTAGGACAGAGAAGACAGTGGAGGCCGACAGAAGCCCGCCCGCCACTACCTTACCTCACGGCCGTCGAGGGTACCCAGGCCCGAAGGCCCATGACCCCGTGCAGTGACCGACCGCTACCTTTCTTAGTGCGTTCGAAAATTAGGTGGAGACACCTCTAGGTCCTCATCACCAGGCGAGGAAAACTCCGGTACCGCATAGACACGGAGGACCTGGATCGGACCAAGAGTTCACCTGAGGCACGATGAGCCGCCGCGTTACCGGCGAGCCTCCGGCCCGTTTCCCTGCGGGAGTAGCGTTCGATGGTGGACCTGCCGGCCAACCCCCTCCCATGGGTCACGGCACGACATGGAGCAACCAGAACCATACTGGCCTCCCCACGCGACCGCTCCTTGGTCAACGGGGGCACCGCCAAACCCTACCACCCTTAGGGTCGGCTCCCAACTGCTCCAGCTGAGGTCCTCGGAGGGATGAGCCACCCAAGTCATAAAGTAACCTGGGCGCTGTCCGAAACCCTCGCCCTTCGGTTGCTCCGGGCGTCCCTGCATGGCGTTCCCGCGAGCCCCGTCGTCACTAGCGAGCACCGAGGACTTTCCACTACAAAGCCCTCACTCCTACCTCAGGCTCCCTCTTAGTCAAATGGTGGATAAGGTCCTATCGCCTTAGCTATCCTTTGCCCAGAGTCACCACCTGGCCACCGCCGGCTCTGGGATCAGACTATGGAGCGTCGCTACCCGGCTTGCCCAGAGAACCCGGGTGCCGGAGGACCGCATCTCTGAAAACCCACCGAAGCGGGCTACGGCCCTATGCACAACGTCCGCTAACCGTGGCCACCGTGCTCAACGCCTGTCGGAGATGAGCATCTCGAGGAGGTGGCGAATCGTCCCCATCCGGCCCCCTCGCATTCGTACACAACGAACTCTGCCGAGCTTCCGGTCACCTCCCCCAGGGACATATGGAGAAAATACCGAAAGGCGGAATTCAAAAGCCCGTTAATGAAGTTTATTATCTTCCACATCATCCAGTCATTAGAGAATCTAGCACAACAACCCGTCTTAGAGTTGTGTTTGATGGGAGTGCAAAAACTACAAATAATGTTTCTCTTAATGAAAATTTAATTGTAGGACCTAGGGTTCAACAAGAGTTATTTTTTATTTTGTTGAGATTCCGCACACACGCTATAGCTATTAACGCTGATATTGCTAAAATGTTTCGTCAAATTAAGATATATCCTGAAGATCAAGATTTTCAACGAATTCTCTGGAAAGATAAATTCTCCAATGATATTAGTGAATATCGTCTCACTACAGTAACATATGGATTAGCATCTAGCCCATATTTAGCTACTAAAGTTCTACAAAAATTAGCGTTGGATGAAAAACTAAATTTTCCATTAGCGTCAAACATTGTATTACGTGACTTTTACGTCGATGACTTACTTACAGGTGCATCATCTCCCGAAGAAGCTATTAAATTGATATCCGAGTTACAAGAATTAATGAAAAGAGGCGGTTTTGAATTACGTAAGTGGGCATCAAACGACATTAGTGTACTAAAAAACATTCCTGAGAATTTAATTCAGACTAAACCCGATTTATCAATCGAAAACGATAATTCAATAAAAGTGTTAGGATTAAAATGGGACTCAAATCGCGATGTCTTCAAAATTAGTGTAACCATAGAACCAACATTAAAAGAAGTTACAAAGAGATCTATATTGTCAGATATAGCCAAAATGTTTGATCCACTTGGTTGGATCTCTCCCTTTATAATTTCTGCAAAAATTCTACTTCAGGAACTTTGGAGTCTGCATCTAGCATGGGACGATCCTGTTCCACTACTCATAAAAAATAGGTGGATAAAAATTCGGGAAGAGCTTGCATGTTTAACATCGATTACTGTGCCTCGGTTAGCAATTATTCCCTCAGCTAATAAATTTGAAATTCATTCATTTAGTGACGCTTCCTTAATGGCATATGGTGCAGTTGTTTATTTAAGATCCTTATCCGATGATTCAACTGTATCAGTTAGAATATTAACTGCAAAAACAAGAGTTTCACCATTAAAAACAATATCTTTGCCTAAATTAGAACTGAGTGCTGCCTTGCTGTCAGCCCGTTTGGTAAAAACTGTCCTAGATTCATTGTGCTTGGACATCTCTAAAATTAACTGTTGGACAGATTCAACAATAGTTCTTTCTTGGCTATCAACAGAATCAAGAAGATGGCAAACTTTTGTTGCGAATCGTGTTTCGGAAATACAACAACTTGTTCCGTCAGAGTGCTGGCATCATGTAAAAGGAAAAGAGAATCCAGCAGATTGCGCATCAAGAGGTCTATCAACCTCACAATTATCATTGCATGATCTTTGGTGGAATGGTCCGAGTTGGCTTAGTGATCCATCCTTCACCTCTCCAGAATCGCAATTAGGGAGTGTTTTGTGTGACGAAGCCTTAATAGAGCAAAGAAAAAATTATTTTTGTGCTACAGCTCAGTTAAGTGAGGACATGCCTATTCTCTCAAATATATCGTCCTTTACTAAGCTAAAACGTGTAATTGCTTGGTGCTTGAGATTTCTTACGAATTCTCGGTTACCTGTTTCAAAACGAAACTTAAGTTTTCTTACAAACACAGAAATTCAAAGTGCTTTAAAAGTGATAATCAAACATGTGCAAAAGTCATCGTTTACTAACGACATTAAATGTATGACTTCTGGTAAGTGTTTACCCCGCAATACCAAACTGATCAATCTTTCTCCAATCCTTGATGGAGAAGGAATACTCAGAGTGGGAGGACGTCTTCGTCATTCAAATCTCACACAAGATCAAATTCATCCAATATTGTTACCAAAAAATCATCCAGTGACTGTGCTGATTATTAGATATTTTCACTTATCTCACTTTCATGCTGCCCCTCAACTATTATTGTGTGTTATCAGACAGCGATATTGGATTTTAAGTGGAAGAAGTGTTGTAAGAAAGTTTGTAAAAAATTGTGTAATTTGTGCTCGTGCTTCTGCTTCTATGTCTAAACAAATCATGGCAGATTTACCTTCTACTAGAGTACAACCTACCCGTCCGTTCCTTGTCAGAGGAACTGACTATGCAGGACCTATATTATGTAAATTTAGAAAAGGTAGAGGTACAAAATCTTTTAAGTGTTATATTTCATTATTTATATGTTTTTCTACCCGCGCAATTCACATTGAATTAGTGACTGATTTATCTACTCAGGCCTTTTTAGCTTGTTTCAAGCGATTTATATCCAGACGAGGCAAACCAAAGGAAATTGTAAGTGATTGTACCAAAAATTTTGTCGGTGCGAGCAAGGAGTTGAAAGAATTGTATAAATTTGCAACTTCTTCTCAACATAATGAAGAAGTGGCAAAGTACTTAAGTTCGGAAGAAATAAATTGGCATTTCAATCCACCCTCAGCCCCTCACTTTGGAGGACTTTGGGAGGCTGGTGTTAAATCGATGAAATTTCATTTAAAAAGAACCGTTGGCAATTCAGTTTTAACATTTGAGGAACTTTCAACTCTTTTAGCTCAAATCGAAGCTTGTTTAAATTCTAGACCCCTTTGTCCTGTAAGTTCCGATCCTAATGGTTTACATGCCTTAACCCCTGGTCATTTTTTAATTGGTGCTCCTCTTACTTCAGTACCAGAAGTTGATATTTCAGAGGTATCAAGATTGACCAGGTGGCAATTAGCGCAGAAAATGCTCCAACATTTTTGGAAAAGATGGAGTAATGAGTACCTTTCGACACTACAACAGAGAGTAAAATGACTTAAAGAAGAGCCTAATATTAAGATAGGTGATTTAGTTACAATAAAAAATGAAGGTCTTTCCCCTTTACAATGGAAATTAGCTAGAGTGATTAAAACACATCCTAGACCTGATAAAAAGGTTCGTGTAGTTACCCTCAGAACTGAAAATAGTGAATTGAAAAGGCCAATTACTAAGTTGTGTAAATTACCTTTAGAGTAAATTTTTGAAACCCTTTCGGCTTTCAAGGCTGGGAGAATGTTTAGTTTAAAATTGCTTTTATAATTCTTAATTGCATATATTTTTAGTTGGGCTAAAGTGAAACTCAATATCCCAACCTTTTCCCTCTGCGTAGGGATAAATGAAAACACGTACTCTGTTTTTCCCTCTGCGCAGGGAATATATTTGTTGATATTCTTTTTCTTACCAGTCGAGTTTGTGGATCTCCATGTGTGTGTGTGTATTGTGATCCCTAAGCGAATAATTTTATTGTGAATTTGTGAAAACTTCCAATTAAATAGTGGAAAAAGTTAGTGCATACAGTCTACTGCTTCATTACAAAAACCTTTACAAGTACAATCCACTACTGAGGAAATGGCAATTAAAGAAACTATTTACTTATAATTTTGTTGCTATTTAATTTTAGCAGATTTAATTCTTGCCCACTATACGACATTCATTAAGAATTGCAGCAATTATGTTAGTTTACTTCTAAAACTTAAAAGGAAGGAAATATAATAAAAACCCCGTAGCACCGACCTTATTTAATCAACTACTGACTCGGTCACCCTATTTTGTATTTGTTATATTTGTGGAGACAAGAGGGGAGGTGGAGAAGTACTTTCGATTAAATATAGCAATTAGACCAAATAAAAAAGGTTTGTTTAGAACAGGGTGCCGCAACTGGGCATCATGGAAATTGGAACTAACAGATTTTGTAGAGCGTGCACAGCACGCCTGATTTTCGGGGATGCAGTCGCTGGGGACGCGTTTCGGATGTTCATATTAAACAGATTGCTACCCCTGGCGGTGGAAGGTGGAACTAAAGGATTTTCAGCAAATTTCTTAAATTCTTGTTTGATACCGCCACCCCCTCGAGTAATATATCTGCGGAAAATTTTAATAACGGAGTTTTGTTTGGATGTAGGTTTGTTTAGAACACATTTCGGCATATGGCGGTGGAAATTGGAACTAACAGAGTTTTCAGCACATGCGCGGCAGATTAAATAATACAAATTTAAGATTCATTTAAGAATATTATCACGGGTTCGGGCAGGTCAGCTAGTATTAATGTAAACTACATCGGGTGGAATACGACATATAAAAGCTCTTAGTAACACTGAAAAAAATAACAGGTTGAAAATATTCTACTCACACCAGTCAAATTAAATAGTAATAGTTTTCTGTAAAACACATCCTGACTATCAATAAGGTTATACAAAAACATTAATGATTAAATTAAAAAAACGAGTGAACGCTCTTGTAGCGTTGTAGCAGTTCCTCGTTGTAACTTCAATATCGTTTGTCTGTTTCTGTTAGGTTCTTCCATGATTTGTGCTACATCCCTATTATTTATATCTCAGGTCAGATAGAGAGCTCTCATAGGGCCAATGTAGACTACGATCTATGTCATGACGGCTCTTCGAACAGCGCTGCAAAACAAACTTTACAGAGATGAAGCGCAGCGAGGCGGCGCTCGCTTTGCTCCATAACCGAAAAAAAAGCTCCGCGCTTTTCGACCTTTTAATATTTTGAAATTCCTGATTTGTTATCAGCTGCTTTTCTGTTCAAACATGTAAAGGAAGATCCAAGAATAACTTTTATTTATAGTTTTTTTTCCAATTTTAATTATATATGTAATGTAAGACTTTTTTTTTTTACGAGTTTCAATTGGTTTTTTATGTTTTTGTTAAAGGAAAATGTATGTATATATAAGAAGTAGCTAAACTTGCATTATGTCTTAAAAGAATGAAAAATGTTTTCTTTGGAGACATCGTTTTAACTCTTTTGCAAATAGAATAAAATGAAATCTTTTCGTTTCATTCTGGTAATTTTTTTTTAACTTCATTTGTGATAGCAATAGATTCTTTGCAATTAATCATTTTCAGCCTCGTCATTTTAAGATATGTGACAGATTTATATATATTTATATCCCATTTAAACATTCGTATAAGTTTCCGTTTAGATAAAAAAAAACTTTGAAAAGAACACTTTAATGTTTAATAAAAGAGGAATAATAATATAATACATTATTATTGCGTTGTTACATATGTTACATTATTAGCGATCTGTCTTTCACAGGATCTGAGGTCAGAAAAATGGACCCTTTTTAAATGATGTTTTTCAATTAATAATAATAATATTCCAAACACGCCCCCCCCCCCCCCCCCCAACACACAGAGAGTTTAAAATTTTAACTTTTCTTAAAAAAAATATTACTTTATTGTGCTAATAGAAAGCATTGAACGAGAATAATAAGAATATTCTTATTCTTCTTCCCCCCCCCCCCCAAACAAACACCTGTCACAGAGAGTTTTAAATTTAAACATTTTTAACTTTTAACGTTTTAAAGATTACTTTATTGTGTTAATAGAAAACATTGAACGAGAATAATAAGAATATTCTCGTGCATATATATTTTATTCAGTACCTTTCCATCTGTTGATGAAGTATATATATGTAAAAAACTTTACAATTTTACTTTACAGTACATAATTCCTAAATGACAAAATATTCTCACAGCAAATTAGTAAAAACTCCTTTTTATTAATTTGGATTTTTATGCTTTACAGAAATATTTAACTATTTAATAATCATAGTATTATTATTTATATTTTTTATTTACTCTCTAAGATGAGGAAAGGACAAGCAGTGAGTGATATCTGGGAAATAACTTTAAATGATTTTTTTTTTTTTTTTTAAGTGGAAATAAAGGTTTTGGATTTGTGAAGTGTCCACTTTTCTGAGACTGAATTTTGTGAAATACAGATCTCTGATAATGTAATTATAAAATAAAAACATAATAATAATATAAAAGCACACTAATATAAAAACGTAATAATAATGCTTTAACAACAATATATGGTATAGTCCTCTTTTTTATCACACTGTAGTACAATAATGTTCTTTTTGACAGTTCTTTAAATTAAAATGGAAACTTATGGGAACATTTAAATGAACAACATATAAGGTTAGTTGGGGCAACCGGGCCATGATTTTACAATGTGACTCTGGAGATTCTGACAATTCAGCTTCAAAAAGCTAATGTTCATTTGAATTAAAGTCTGAACTTCTGTAAATGTGTTCAGTTAGGTTCCCTCTATCAGACAGAAATGCTGAAAATTACATTATAATATTTAAAAATATAAAAATAAGCATATTTCATCTTTCTTTCCTCATGGGTCCAGTTGCCCCCCAAAGTAGAGTAACTGGACCAGGGGGGGGGGCGTCTATGTTCCACACGCGTTTATTTTTTTCATATCGGATATCAGATCCTGTTTGAAAAAGTGTGAACAACTTAAAAAAATTTAAACCAGGCAGATCATGTAAATAATATGTCAATAAACAGCGTTGTAAGGGATATCTTTGCTGTCAGTGTGTCTAAAAAAAGCACTAAAAGTGAAAATATTAGATTTATTTATACCAAAAACATAAAACTTAAGTAAGTATTTGTGTACTTTAGTATAGATAATAAGTATAAAAGTCACATGGTTATTTTAAGGGAGGGAAGAATAAGGTAAATCTATGAACAAACGACTAAGTAAGTACTTAAGTACTTTATCTTTATCCAGGGGTCGCATTATGTAGGGAAAATTTTTTTGTTCCAACCAGAACCCTTAATGAGTTACCTTCATGATCCTTTTATTTAACATATTCTAAAGAATGGTGCGATGAAGATATTATTTTCAAAACAGTGGTAGGAACGATAAAAGTTTCCCTATAGAATGCGACCCCTGTGTATAGTACAATTTCAAGGTCTGGCTATCTTGCTTTCAGCGGCAAGGTACTTGCATTCGTAAAATGTTGAAATAATATGTGACACCAATATTTACAAGAGAATCTATCTGAAAACAAGTAAAAGTATATTTTCGCGTACTTAATAAAGGTGAAATTTTCATTATAAAATTCAGGTACCAATGTGGCAATTAGGAATTAAAATTAAGTGACGCCATAACGGCATCACCGCCTCTCAAGGGGTCAAGAAATTTGGTTTGATACCACTCAATATGCTTTTTTTTTTAATTTAATTACGTAATTTTAATAAGGTATTCTATCATTTTCTTTACTGTGAGCAAAAAACAATGTAGAAATTTACTTCCCGTAGTAAGAAAAACTCAAAAAAATTATTTATAACTATTGGGGTAACTGGATCCAGCATGTTCCAGTTACCCCGGATACATATCCCACTTACCCCATTCTTGAAAAATTTATGGGGTAACTGGGACACCGGGCTTACATTGGAAACATGAAGTAAATATGTTTAGATACCTAATAATATTAATGTAGTTATATGTCTAATCTTTAAAAAAAAAGATTGTTTATTAAAAGTACTTACAGTATTTTAATAAAAAGCCGAGGAAGTTCAGCCATATTGACGTTGTTTTTAAAAAAAGAAACGTAAATTTTTGACAACCTATCACAGCAAAGTGAGAGTTATGATTGAGTTCATACACGTTGTTTTAGGAAGTAGAGATTAAGGAGCATTGTTCACAAAAGTTAAAACTTAAAAAACACCAACAGTTATTTATAAAATAGCCTATGGCCCAGTTACCTCGTGGGTCCAGTTACCCCACTAACCTTACATAAACATCTGTCACTTACCATGTTTTAAATAAGAATGCTGAAAATCCTTAAACATTTGAATATTATCCATCGCTTTTACTAGCATGTATGTGCAGCGTAGAGCGAAGGAAGATGGCTGCCAAAGAAACAAGTAATGAAGAAAGCTGTCAGTAGAAAAACGTGTTCTTGCCCGGTTGTTTTCATCGAGAGTACGCGCGCATATCAACTCGACAGTATTTCGTTCTTGGCGCTCGCTGCTTCATGCTTCATCCTGTAATGTTTGCTTTCTTCCTATGTTGAAAGTGCCGCGAACTTACAAGGCAGCCTCCAGATGGCGCAGTTACTACTTTTCGAAGTTGCGTTTCTTGTACTATTCCATTTCTTTGCTCTTAGGGTGCCTGTGTATGTGTTTCAATGATCGATGGTCTTGCCGATTTTGTTTATAATTTGCGTCACATTGTTAAATTAAGTTTAATAAATAAAGGATACTTTGTGCACGATATGTATAATAAGTTCTATATCTGGTATTACGAAAGATGGGGGGAGGGGGTGTATATTTAAGATGATTGATTAGTTGTTGTTACAACGAAATAATAGGGACATTTTTTTTAAGTGTGAAATATTGTTTTTGTTTTTTTTTTTGTTTTTGTTTTTTTTTTAATTGGGCGAAAAGTCAAGGGGGCTGGGGGAGCTGACGAAGAAGGGGAAATTTCGATGAATGATAATTTAGATTGTTGTTGTTTATACACAGCAATAGGGCAGATAAAAATTTTAAACTTCCAATTGAAAAATAGGTGCGCTGAGAAAGGGGGGGGGGGCTGAATTTAGATTATGTATATATTTTTTATTGTAACTGGAGTAACAAACTGGAGTAACGGATTAAATCGAATGTGTAGTTGAATGACAGGGACAGTCAAAATTTTTCCATTCCATTACGGCCAATGGGAAAAAAATCATTTCAAGTGCATTTTAATGATGTTACAGCCTTTCGAAGAGAATGCAATTAATATGCATTTATGAAGTGCACTTAAATATACATTCAGTACAAAATGCCATGCAAAAACTATTTATAAAACTAGTTATAGTACGAACGAACCTTATTTGCCACGTTTGACGAGCAATTTCCAACTTATTAATTAAAGTTTGTTGCCCTCAATGAGTCAATTTACCACCCATCAATTGCGATGGTTTTTGTTTGTTTGTTTTTATCTTTAACACATTCGCTGCTAAGCTACGAGTATACTCGTAGCTTTAATATTCGTGGCTTTAATTTATTAATTACTTTGTCACCATTATTTTAGAATTAAAGAAATTGTCTTATTTGTTGGCAGAAATTTCGTTGTATTAGTATGGTGAAATTTACCTTTCTGAATTTGTGGTGGCAAACGACTTTAAAGAAGAAATTTGAAAATTCTTACTTTATAGGCTTGGTAGTGAACGTGTTAAGGTCAAATCTAAGGAAAAGGCTATGAGAATCCCTTTTGAGCAATGAATGTTTCTATACAACAATATAGTTTTTAAATATGAATACATATAAAGGATGTGCCCCCTCCCCTTCTCTTCCCCCTCCACCAGCAAAAAAGGAAAGAAACACAGAGTCGCCATTTCAGAAATTTCTTGAGGGGGGCAAACATGTCTTTGGATTTTGTTGGGTATATCTGAGGAGCACTATAAATTGAATTATAGAAGTGAAGCATTATTGATACAGTTTGATTATTACACATCCCTTAAATATTAGCCAAAGTACTCATTAATAATAAGTTCATCTCACTTTGAGAATCTTCCAAATAACAAGGTTTTAGAAAATATTATTGATAATTGTCAAATTCTGTGCTTAAAGGGCTTTTAAAATTATAACTTTTTATTTTCGTAAAATCTGACGTTATTTTGGCTTTCGTGCAAATTCAGAAAAAAAAAATTGAGTAACATGTGATGACTGATACATTTGAAATATCAAATTCCTTGAGAGGAGCAATTGCCCCCCCCCCCCCCCTAGTCTCCCGCAAATGGCGCCCCTGAAGAAACAAGATCCTGCTCAACAATGCAATTATTTCTGAGACTCACAAAGTCATTTAAAACAGAAATGCATGACATTTGCAAGCACTTAAGAACTGGAAAATTAAACAAAGATTTTAATTTTCTGATATATGTGATACATCTTCAATAACAACTAACTGTTCCCTCGTGATGACGTTTCCAATAATCTCTAGTCTTGTATATCTTGTTAACCCCTTGATGAACGGTGACATCCCACTTAATTTTAATTGAGAAATACTACACTGACATCAGGATTTTGAAATGAAAATTTTAATTTCATTAATTACTTCAAGAAAAGCTTTTACTTATTTTGAAATAAATTGTTTTTTTACATTCTAGAGTCATTCCATCATTTCACTATTTTACGATTAGAATTCAATTGACCCTGAAAAAGTTAAAAGGAGAATCTGACATTTTTTAGAAAAAAAGCTCAACTTCTGTCTATACGATCTATGGAGGATCGAGACCTGCACAGCTCATTCCTGTTTTCCTGACCCTGAACCCTGAGGTGCTATACAGCATCCGTTCCGACCAGGTAGTCAGCCTAACGCGGGACCCTCGGTGTTTTGTTCCCAAGATAGCTTGGTACTCATTTTATTGACCCCAAAGGGATGAAGGGTGGAGCGAACCTTGTCCAACCGTGAGTCGAGCGCCAATTTTTATAAGATTCTTTGATTATAAAGTAATTTTAAACTCTGTTTGATTTATTGGTATCTGAATATAACAAGCAAAATCGGTACCTGTAAATTTTATGCATTTGTGCATGAAATTTATATAAATATTTTAAAATAGCCAATTGGGAATTATAACAAAATTAAGGTATAAAAATCATGAAAAACTCTAACCCTCCCCTTCCAAGCACCACAAATTAAACTAGTCGTTGGGGAACACCGTCATACTTACCCATCATGGATATGCATAATATAAAATATGAAGATAAAACACGTGTAAACTATTTATAAAATGCATATCCAGTGATAACTAAGGTTACTGAAACTGAATAGGTTTTGTCGCACTATTACATACCAAGTACGTACCAAATTTCCAGCCTCTATCTCAGTTTGGTCGGTAGATAGAGTGTTTAACGCCTTGAGTGGCGGTGGGATATATTATATCCCACCTAATTTTAATTAAGATTTGCACCAGAAAATTAAAAAAAAGTTTTACTTTTAGAGCTTTGGTAAAAAAAAAAAAAAAAAAAAAAAAAAAAAAAAAAAAAAAAAAGCAGAAAAATTGCTTTTCCTTAATTTGAAATTATTTTTTTCAAAATTTCCGATGGTAATTCAACATTACAGCAATACAATTGCTTGCCCTTCAAAGGGTTAAAACAGTGGCTTGATGATGTCATAAACTTTAAATGCTCTATTAGTGAATGGAGTAAAAGAAACGTCCTTATAACTCCAAAAATGTCAACCCTATTAACTAAACGTTTACCGCGTCGGATTTCCAATTAAAATATATCTTTGAATTGAAATTTGAATGAAATACAGGTTCATGAAACATCGAAGAGTGTGGAAAATATTATTACAAATATCTCGGCAACTAATCATCCGATCGACTTCCTTCTTTATGCAAAATTTATGGCTTTTTATTGTCTTTTATATTCAGTCCTTAAAATAAACAATTTCGAAAATTTTTATATACCTTTTATCAGAACGGATATTTCGAGAGTCCGAATGAAATAGTTCGGATAATCGAGGTTAGTGAAATTCAATAGGCTTCTTCTAAATCTCCAGTGTCTGAAATGTGTAAATTCGACAAAAAAAAATTTTTCGATTTTTAAAATGATTACAAAACTTACCCTATACTACATACGATGGGGAAAAAAAAAAAAAAAAAAAAAAATTCTTATTAACAGAGGGGGTGGACTTGGTCCTAATTATCAGGGCTCGCAGCGTTCCTAAAACTTTCCCATATTGCTAACAGAATTTTAAATAAAAAATTCTTCCTGGTAGATTCTTTTAACATCTATAATAGGTACAATAAAGATTATCGTTTTAAAATAGTGGTAGCAAATCGGGAAAATTTTAGAGATACTGCAAGCCCTGGATTTTTTTTTTTATATCCGATAAAATATCTTTAAGGAATTATGCATGTGAATATTTTTTTAAGCCTCTATTATTTATTCTGTTGATAAAATATCCTTACAAAAATTATGTTATTTTTTATTTTAATCATTTCAAAACATTTTAGAAATTAAGAAAATTTGTGACTGTACTGAATGATTTAAAACTATATAAGAAATGATTAAAACCGAGATTTAAATCAATTTATTAAAATCACTGGTACAATTTTACAGCAAATTTAGTAAAAGGTAATTTTTTAATGTCTTTTTTCTCCCCGCCATGAAATTTCTACTAAAAAAAAATCAGTGGAGCCAAATTATGGACCCGTGGAGCACAAGTCCATCCAATAATTTGATCTCTCTGCACACCCAATTTTCATTGATTTAATTCACTATTTATGTATTTTATGTATCTATTTATTTAACACGTTCACGCCGGCGCCTATATTTATGTTTTTCGCTGTGAGGCGGCGCTCGAATTCATGTTTTGCTTCATCTGGAGGTGCGGTACTTTCGCTTATTCAGACACTGTATGTAGTGACACGCCTCTCTCATATTTATTAAATTGAACTCGAATGTAACAAGCAGAGTTGATTGTGAATGTCTGAAAGTCCGTAAGGAGTAATCAAATTACTTAGAGACATGACTTTACTGACTGCATATGTACGAATTTAATATAAAATATCTTACAATCTAAAGAAATACGGACAACATGATATAAATGCATTTTCTGGAAGGTAGAAGCCACGCCCTTAGTCAATGATATCTTTTGAATGAAAACGAGAATTCTCGTTTCCCGTCGTGAATCTATAAGACTCATAATATTGAAATTGTTTTTGCTTCTGATTTTTCGTCGAGTATGGCCCACCAGTGATGCACGCCGCCCAATGGGCCAGTCAAGTGTGATCCACTGTTGATGCACGCCGGCGTGAACATGTTAATCTTAAAAATGACATTTGGTTTTATTGACGCTCTCAAAATAGTTTTGTTTGAAAAATAGTAAGGACATCACATAAGACTTATAGGAGCAGGAGCACTAAAAGCCCCTTCAGCGGATGCATAATTAAGTTTCTCTCAAAAATAAATTCCCTGCATATTTTCCCGTCTGTTTTAATGTCTTGAAATGAGTAGTTAGGTGACTAAGATGTATGTTTTTCTTGACGTTTAGTTTTCTTCACTTTCAATAGTTACCGATTTTTATTTTATTTATAATAAATATTAATGTATTTATAAGGAAGAGTTTATGAGAATATAATTTAATAAAACTATTTATTAAATTATAATAATTTCATATTTTGGGTAGAAAGATGTAATTTAATTTCGAATAACCACCGTTTCTCCTCCACCTATCTCTCCCCACAAACACGCTCTAAGCGGAAAAATTGTCTGTGTTATTTTACTAAAAAAAATTTTGAGCCCACCAAATATTTTTCAAAATTTGGCGCCACTGAAAAAAACGGTATAGAGATCGAAGATATACAAGGTGTCCCAAAAAGATCTGTACAACTTCAAAATATTATTTTAAAATAAGTGGGTATGTGTTATCACAAATCGCACAGAGGGTTTCCTTTAATGTTCCTTTCAAAACACTTTTGCCTTTTGCAAAATCTGTTAGTTCCCCAATTCGCAACCATGGGACGCACTCTATTCTAAATAAACCAATATCCGAACGAAATTCCGTTTTACAACCTATCCGTAGATGTATTAGTCGAGGGGATCGAGCCCACGGCACCTGACATAGGTAGGCGCCCCTATCTATAAAAAGTGGAAAGGAAATATGTAAGGCTATGGTGCATAATATCAAAGAGTTGTCAGAGGAATGTGCAATGCTATGTAAAGTGAGGAGTGTCGGCAAAAGTTAGAAAAGTGTCCCCGGTTGATAAGGGGGGGGGGGGGGAGGTTAGAAAAATTCCTTAAAATACAGAATTTAGAGCCCGGGGGATAACTATAAGACTTTTTGAAATTTCTATGATTTGTCGTGTGATCACAAGTGTTCAGCTATAAGTATACAAAATTTCAAGTCTCCAATTTAATTAGGGGCTCAGTTACAAATAAAAATACTTAAAACACACAAGTTAGAGTCCGGAGGGGTAAGTATATGGCTTTTTCAAAATTTTATAATTTGTCGCTTGATGTGAGGTGTTCAGCTATAAGTATGTAAAATTTCAAGTCTCCAATATATATAGTTTCTGAGAACGGACTCTGCGACAGACAGAACAGTGAGACGAATAAGGTTTCGTCTGATGAACGATCCCTAAAAATGAATAGACCTCTAGCAAAACTAGTTAGAACAAGTGATAGAATAACTCAAAAAAAAAATTCTATTGCCTTAGTAAACTTCATCACGAGATCCTTTTTGTAGATGAAGAATATCAAAACGATATTCAAATTAAATTCACGAACATTTTAGCGTGCTCACATCAAAGGTTTGATTTCGATCGACATCAACCATTCGATTTCAATCGAAATCAATCGTTCGATAATTTCTTTGAGTTTGAGTATCGGATTTTGTTTCGATAAACCACTGTACACATTGAGCTTCCTTCAGGGGATCCGCAATTTTTTAATAACTGAAACCTTTAACAATCGTTTACGTGTTGTGCAGTGCCATCTATGACAAGAAACATATTGTAGCAAAAACATTTGGGGTTATTCTTATCTATTGCTATTTTAACTTTAATAAAAGAAAGTATTGTAATCAAACTTCTTTTCGACGGATTTACACGTTTTAGGGGTCAGAAATCCCCAAAAACACGTTTATAGAAAATGTCTGTATGTCCGTGAGTATGTATGTCTGACGCCATTGTACCATCAAAAAGTGTATGAAGTTATGCATAGTACTGAACCAATTTTTTTTTAAGTTTTTGGCTATGGCAAGCAGGTCCTCCCTTAATTTGAAAAAAATCCGCCAGAAGGAGGAGCTGTAATAGCGATTTTTGTGCCATTTTGAATATTGTACCATCGAAAAGTGAATGAAGTTATGCATAGAATTGAACCAAATTTTTTGGGTATAATTTTAGCCACGGCAAGAAGGTCGTCCCTGAATTTGGAAAAATTCCGCCGGAAAGCGGCGCTGTAATAGCGATTTTTGTGCCATTTTCAATATTGTACCACCGAAAAGTGTATGAAGTTATGCCTGAAACGATAAAAGCTAAGCCTCTTTTTAAAATTTAAAATTTAAAAACCCTTTTGAAGTCCCCGTTTTTAAAAAATAGAAATTTAAATTTAGAAATTAAAATTTTAAACTTTTTAAAGGCTTTAGTTATTGTGTCTCAATGATTAAACCTTTTTTTGCTCCTGATAAGTTCGTTTTCTCGCATCGCATCTTATAACTTTTAAAGATCGCTTTTGATACATTTCATAAGAAGACTTTTTTGCTGAGGTTAGTGCAACATTAAATTCTATCGACATCCCATGGACCAAATTTGAGCCAACGCTTTGCCCCAGGCAATCAATCATTCAGCTCGCGGACAATTACATTTAAAATACGGCCAATTTGATAGTGAGGGCCTCTGGCAGGCCGAATACCTCATATTTACAGCTTTGCACGAGTCTCAGGATGGAAGATTTTAACATCTAAATAACGCTCTAATATCACGCCACTTTGCTCTCCAGGGGTCACTTTGCGATAGCCGAAGTCCCGAAGTTATCTCGGAAATAAGCGAGACTCCTCTCAGCCCATTTTGGCCTGGTTTAAAAGGACTCATGTAATCAAAAAGAAATAAACCAGGTCCCCGTAAAAGACTGTATCTTCTTTTACTACACGCACATTTTGTCAGACTTCACGGGACTTAACGCACCACTCCAGACCCTGACTACTTGAAAACTAAGAGCTCAGAGGGAGCGATCCTATGTAGGAGCGGACCCGTCTCCGTTTCGCGCCCCTGCCTGCACCCGACCGGCGTCGACCGAACCTGCGACAGAGAACCACCTCTGATGCCGAAATTCCCTTCATATATATATATATATATATATATATATATATATATATATATATATATATATAATATTTATTATTGTTATTACTTCGATTAATAAGGTCTAATTAAAAACGAATGATCTACTTTTGAAACTATACTTGTATTCTTTCTACAATAACAAATAAAGTATACTTATAAAAGTGGGAAAATCGAAAGCATTTTAAAAGGTAAACAAACATCCACTTAAAGATTAAATAAAATGATTCTTTTTTTACTTTCTTCTATCTTCAATAGAAGAAAGTATTGTAATCGAAAGTTTTTTCGTCTTCAGGTTTCCGACGGTTTAACACGTTTTAAAAGTCAGAGATCTCAAAAACATGTTTATAGAAAATGTCTGTCTGTCCGTGTGTCTGTCGCCATTGTACCATCAAAAAATGTATGAAGTTATACATAGAATTTAACTATTTTTTTTTAAGTTTTTGGCTATAACAAGCAGGTCCTCCCTTAATTTTGAAAAAATCCGACGGAATGGGGCGCTGTAATAGCGATTTTTATGCGATTTTGGATATTGTACCATCGAAAAGTCTATGAAGTTATGCATGGAATTGAACCAAATTTTTTTTTAAGTCCTTGGCTATGGTAAGCAGGCCCTTCCTTAATTTAAAATAAAAATCCGACGGAATGGGGCGCAGTAATAGCGATTTTTGTGCCACTTTGAATATTGTACCATCGAAAAGCGTATGAAGTTATGCATAGAATTGAACCAAATTTTTTGTGTATGTTTTTGGCCATGGCAAGAAGGTCCTCCCTGAATGTGGAAAAATTACGTCGGAAAGGGGCGCTGTAATAGCAATTTTTGTCTAGTCTTCTTAATTTTTCGTAGTTCTATTGTACACCAGTGGCTCGGAGACTACTGACCAGGCCCCTACCTACCGGGGTTAACCCAGCTGAACGGGTTTGTAATTGCCTGGAAAGCAGGGCGATGCATTGTGAATGCAGACGGCGGACCACACCAGCAAGAACCCGGGCCGACTATGCTAAGTCAAGTTGATGAGTCTAGGTTGTTTATTGCACTTTGCAAAACTATGATTGTTGCCGCACACCACGTACTTGCCATGCCAGTTGGAAAAGGGCTGGATTATTTTTGATGCCTAAAAGGTGGTAAACTTCTTAGCTATAGAAGGGGGCAATTTTGAGGGAAGATAAAAATTGAAATGGCCGAAAAGCTAAGATTTACCGCTGAAGGGATAATTTTGGGCCGAAATGCCTGGCAGACGAAACGCTTCAGAGGGAGACGGGAATAAACCCGACATCATTGCCTCGATCGTCATCCTATCTGCAGTGCCTACTGCTCGTTTGTGTTTACTTTGTTATGCCGATTCCTTAACGTTATATCCTGTTGATTGGCACCTGCACATTGCTACTCAAGTTGATCTCGTAATTTAGAACCTTGATCAGATGACAAGACCTTCACCTGGCAAGGCACCTCCAGAGGTATAATTCACAGGTAACTTGGAGGACTTTGCACCCACGACGGATTTTACATGCACCAGGCGCCATTAGCGTACATGACGGAATTTTAGCAGGCAGTTAGCCTGGGTCCTGTGACCAACGGCTACGAGTATAATGTTCTACCAGCTTGGCCACCGCTGCCCCATCTAAATGGGATTGCATGGAATTTTTGAAGCCTAATTGTTGATGCATACTTGTCCAATTAAAATTATTATTTTTTTGTATGGGAGGCGGGGGGGGGGGATAGAGAAAACAAAGAATGGGGCTCCGCAGGTAGACAAATTGCACCATGTGATTTTTTTCTTTTTTTTATGGGGGTTACACCAGTGGCTCGTGAATCGACGGAACTTCCCACTCTGATAAGCAGACTATTCGGGATTTTAATAAATATCATGACCGAGATTAACTCGTTTTAACTTTGATTCATTGACTGAAGCAGAAATTTTAGATGAAAATCAAAGTTGATATAGTATTGAACTAATAAAAGTGAAATATTCACATCTGTAACAACATTCTGATACTAAAATATATGAGGTAGAAGAAAGTTTTGGGATTGGCACATTCAACTAGTTTTCAGCATAAAAACATTATTTAGATAAAAAGCATCTTTATTTTTTTTTTTTTTTTTAACTAACAAATATTATATTTTAACATCGGTATAGTTCTAGATAATTTCTAAATGCAGATTTCTTTGTAAAGTATCTACATAGCACTATCAATAAATTTTAATAGGAAATTCTTCTTAATATGAAATTTTTCTATTGCACTCTATAAATTTCTATATAAATTGTTCTAAAGAAAATTTTGTATAGCAATCTATATAGATTTCTACGTAATTAAAAAATAATAATTCTGTATAAACTATTGATTCTTACGCAAAATTTTTATATAGAGCAAGTTTTATTGCAAATGTCTCCATCAGATACTCTTCGACGAAAATTATATAAATGGGCGGTGCTTCAGAACTTTCCTTTCACTTTGGTCATGATTACAAGCTTCATTAGAAATGCTTAATGTCGAGAGTTCTCATAAAATATCCCAAAAATGAGGTTTTTACGAATGTCGATACATATCCCTGAATGTTTTAATAGTAAAATCTTTTAAAACAAGATTGGTCAATATAAAGAAAATATTAAAAATAAAGCATTAAAAAATCAAGTTTTTTTAAAACAGCAAAATTATTAAATGGTATTGCTTAGAAAACTATTTTAATATTATAATGTTTTAAGTAATGCAAAAAGTCGTCGTTTGAATGCTTTCTTTTTAAAACTAATTTTAAGTTGTATTCGTGAATATCGTCAGATGTTGTAAATTTGGCGTACGACATTTACAACATCTGACGATATTCATGAATACAACTTAAAATTAGAGAGAACAGACGTGTTTTCTGTTCGCTGGTAGTTTTATTCTCAAGAGATCGTATTCGCAGTTCAATGTTTTTAGAACTTGCGGGATCTTTTGCAAGTATCATCGAATGAGTTGTGGTGCTGATAGTGACACTTAATAGAAACTAGTTCGTACGAATAGGTGACTGTTTCCTGAACTTGATGCATCATAGTAGTAATATATAGAGGGTTCACCGACGACAATAATTGGTACTGAGGACCCATTTAAATTTTCTGACAATGCACTCCGCATCCTGAATGGAGAGGAGAAATCTGATTTAGCTGCTGCGTGGATGGAATTTCCCGGAGTAGCGGACGAAGTACAAAGACTGATAGTACAGCAATTCCTGCAAGATTGTGATAACTACATAATGAGACTTTTAAGTAAAGATGACTGACTACCTGACGAATCCTCAACACAAGACTAGCGTGAGTAATCTTCTCAATAATCTTATGTTTTTGTTCAATGAGCCATTTGACCCCCTAAAATTAAGTCAACTAAGAGAGTTTAAAACTTTTATCTATGATCATGACTATGATCTAATTGACATCTTAACAAAACTCAAGGCAATTGCGGTGAACTCAGATGACGGCTTCACCGCTGCTAATACACTAAAACGTAGAAGAAATGATCTCAAATCTAATATTCCCTTAAAGAATAAATATGCCAATATATCTGAAAAATACCTAGACGATAATAACATGGATTCTTCTGAGCCCTCTCAAGGAGAGTCAGCCTTGTAGCTCCACTACTGAAGTAGTCCCTAAAAAACCAAAAATCCACCCCTTCTATATTGAGTTTCAAGGCAAGTGGACGGAAGTTGCAAGTGAGATTAAAAAACTCAACGACAGCAATCCTTTGATTAAATTAGACGGTGAATTATTCAAAATCCACTGTAAAACTGATGCAGATTTCCGAAAAACACAGGACTATCTTGATTCTAAAACAATTCCTTACACAACCCTGAGCCCCGCGGAACAGCGCCCCAGGAAAGTCGTCATTAGGGGAATTCCCCCTATACCGACCCCCAGGTCATAATTGAAGCTCTTAAAGAACATAATTTCGTGGCCAATAGAGCCTCAATGATGAAAAGTAGAAAGACCGGTCGACCAATGCCCCTCTACGTCGTCAATGTTCTCCCACGTGAAAAATTCGAAGAAATCTACCAAATTCACGAAATTTGCTACATTAAAGTAGATATTGAGCGATTTAAAGGCACCAACATCGTAAAGCAATGCTACCGTTGCCAGAAAAGAAGGACCTGCGTAATAGAAGAAAGGAGAAGGGAAATCTTGTAAGGTATTCTTTAAAGCTGGTTTCAAACAAAGGGAAAAAATAAGATTTTGCATTTAATACTGGCGCCACCTATCCAAAATATTTGAAAATAATAATTAAAACGAAATCTTTAGAACATGATCTTTCTAACATTGTAGTATGAATTATTTAAATAAGTAAACAAATATCTATAACTTTTACTATTAAAATGTAAAAGCAGTTCAACTTTTATGTCATAATAATGTTACTGCATATATAACTCATTGCATATAAATAAATAGATAGGGATATGCATGTGACATTTTAACCGCTTTAAGGCTTATAGCAAATTAGTTTACAAGGGATAAAATAAAATAATTATTTCTTATCTTAAGGTAAATCTTTGTCTTTGCTTTCAATCAAGGATTTATAAAACAATAAATATTATTTAAGTAGCATATACTTCTATAATTAAAATATACATAATTTAATACTTGTTTCCTAAGATAATTATGCATACATCATTATTACTATACATTAGTATTTCAATGTGGTTTCAATTTGTTTTTAAAATAGTTTAGAAAGATTTAAAAGCTATTACTATTTGTTTGCACTTTGATCTTAATTTAAAATGTTTCTTTGCTATATATAGTCTCTCTATTCTAAAAAAAAGTAACTACCGCTGTCACCGCCGCCGCCGCCGCCGCCGGTTTTGAATTTTTTGTGACCGGAGGTCTTTCTTCGTTATTATTAAAAAAACTGTTGCATAAAAAATATGAAAATCGATAGTATTATAGAAAAATGTTTGATAAACACGCTGATGCAGACAGTTGTCAAATCGAAGAATTATTTTAAGAGATATTTAATGCCAAAGTTGGACAAAATCGTTCCATTAAAAAAGTTTTATAGGAGCAAAAACTGTACATAGGAATTTAATCATTTTTAGATCATTTTATGCGTCAGAATTTTCCGGTGTGCAGATTGCAGTTAGTTTTTTAATTTGAATAATTTTTCGAGGTTTTATTTCTATTTTAAATTCAAATTTTCAGCATTTCGAGAGATATTTTTTACAAATTTTAGAAAATTGTATTAATTTAAACTGTTGCCAACTGTATAAAAAGCGCAAACAGTAATGTTTGCTTCAAATTAAAAATTTATTTTACACGTGACTATTATAAACAAAAAATATAAAAAGCAGGAACTCATTGAAAATTACGTCATAAAAACTATAGTTACACGTGAATTTTAAATGAGAACGAATCTCTCTATTCTAAAAAAAAGTAACTACCGCTGTCACCGCCGCCGCCGCCGCCGCCGCCGGTTTTGAATTTTTTGTGACCGGAGGTCTTTCTTCGTTAATATAGAGAAAAATAATGCATACAAAAATATGAAAATCAGTGGTTTTATACAGAAATGTTTGATAAACACGCTGATGCAGACAATTTTCAAATCGAAGAATTATTTTAAGAGATATTTAATGCTAAAGTTGGACAAAATCGTTCCACTAAAAAAGTTTTATAGCAGCAAAAACTATACATGGCAATGTAATCATTTTTAGATCATTTTATGCGTTAGAATTTGCCGGAGTGCAGATTGCATTAATTTCTTTATTTTGACTCATTTTTTCAGGTTTTATTTCTATTTTAAATTCAAATTTTCAGCATTTCTAGAGATATTTTTTACAGATTTCAGAAAATTGTACTAATTTAAACTGTTGCCAACTGTATAAAAAGCGCAAGCAATAATGTTTGCTTCAAATTAAAAATTTATTTACACGTGACTATTATAAACAGGAAAAAAACTTTCAAATTAGAATTAAATAATTATATATAAAAAGCAGGAACTTATTAAAAATTACGTCATAAAAAGTACACACGTGAATTTTAAAAGAGAAAGGATATTGTAAAATAATAAATTCATTAACATGCGTTAGAAGTCTTAGGAGAAATTACGTCATATTTACGTCACATTATAGTTATTACATAAAATGAACACAAAATAATATTGCAAAAAAATTTAAATTTAGAAATTGCGCTAGACATTTATTTAATACTTTGAGAGGATATTTTCAACTATTTTTGTTAGGAAACCGCAAATAATATTTCATTGCTAACAAAAGTACTTTCACGCGATTATTTAAAAGAGAAAGAATAGCTTGGTAAAAATTACGTCAGATTAAAAACGATTAATTTAAAATGTCTCATTTAAAAGAACTTTCTTTTCGCTTTGCTAAAAAATACCAGGAGACAAAGACTCTGTTTACTTAATTCCTTTTATATTAGCTTATTTTGAAATGTTGTTACACGTGTCTACGTCATCAAGTTATTTTTATTTCGACGTTTTATTTGTATTTTTATTAATGTTGTACGAATTTATTTGTTCTTTCGTTATTTAAAATAAAAATTATGTCAACTTGTATAATTTGGCGAGTGGTTTGGCGATTTATATAATTTGGCGAAATGGGTCGACGGGATAATCACGTAGTACCGCAGCGGATTTGGCGTTAAAATTCCCCAATCAAAGAGAAATGAATAGAAATTCGTTTATAGGGAGATCGCTACTGTTTTTTAAATTATAATTCAATCTTTCGAAATCTTTTTAAAGCCGATCAAATTAGCGTGCATTTAGAGCCTGCGGTGTCTGGACGGGGGTTGGCGAGCGTAGCTCGTAGGGGGCCGAGCCCCCTAGTATTGTAAAATAATAAATTCAGTAACATGCGTTAGAAGTTCTAAATAGGAGAATTTACGTCATATTACACTTATTACGTAAAATGAACAAAAAATAATATTGCAAAACAGTTTTAATTTAAAAATTGCGCGAGACATTTACTTGACATTTTAAGATGATCATAATATTTCATTTCTAATAAAAGTATTTTGACGTGAATATTAAAAAGAGAAAGAGAAGTTTGGTGAAAATTACGTCAGATTATAATTGTCAGATTCAAATTGTAATTCAATCTTCCGAAATCTTTTTAAAGGCGGTCAAATTAGCGTGCTGTTAGAGCCTGCGGTGTCTGAACGGGGGTTGACGAGCGTAGCTTGTAGGGGGCAGAGCCCCCTACTATTTAAAAAAAAAAATCGAATTAATAGGGCACAGTTCAATTTCTTTAGTTATTACATTGAACTAAACATAATTCAATTTTAGGATTATTTCAGTTCCTATTTTATAGCAAATGTATAATGAGAGCATCTCATTTTTTTTTTTTTTTTTTAACATTACAACAGTAATAATTATAATGCGTTATCTTCAAGTATTAACATCTTAAATCATAATAATAACAGTAACATTAATTAAAAAAAAGTATATGAGAGTAAAAAACAACACATGGATAAGTGCCAAGTACAAACGAAAATCAACGTGCCAAAGTCGACTAGGGACTTTTTGATTTTTTCCCCATATCGCTATGCTACCCAGTACGCTCGAAGTTTTAACATTGTTGCATTAAGCTGGCCCTATCCGCTACTGCTCAGTAATGAATAATGAATGTGATAAACTTCTCCAGTGGTCTCCTTTGAAGTTTGAAGATACAAGATCCGCCGGTTCCGGTTGAGCCCCTGCAGTTTATTAACCAAAGAAATCGAAGCGTGAAGAAGGAAACTTCCATAGACACAATGTAAATCCCCGACCGTCAGCGAAACAGTGCGAACAGATAAGCGGTAGAAGTCGCATAAAGGGACGAAAGATAAAACGGGGTTTACTTGGCGCGTTTTTGCGTGATCGCCAGTAGCGATAATTATCAAAATGAGGACTAATGCTGTGCTCATCGCTGTCCCTTGTCTGCGCGAAAGCAGTGCACTCCCTTCCCCCTCTTTTCGTAGATGGAGCGTCTCTCCGAAGGAGAGACGCTCCATCTACTCCTTTAGTGGGAGTTAGGTCAAAGATCGTACAATACGTTAGATGAATCTGTTAGTTGTTATGTTAGATTTCGAATGAAAGTGGAACTTTCGATACGTAAAATTTATTATTTTACAGAGAGCTACATCACTGAAGATTTTTCCCCTGCATGTATTTATCGGCCATGTACTTGCAATACAGAAAATATATCATAACAACAGATCATATTAAAAAATCTGTCACAATCGCCGTTAAGTCACAAGTCAAACTCACAAAGAAATGTCGTTTTGAATTCTCGCGGGGCGTTGGCGCGAAGGTGTTATCTTAGCTTTACTACAAAATAATTTGGCGAATTGGTAGATGCAATGAAGAATGCCTATGATTGGATCTCCCCTTTGAGTGTGTTTCCCAGCCGAGCTGTTTGCACTGTTTCGGTTAGTTACGGTTTCCAAAGCCCTCCCTTCTTTTACTCTACGTCAGTGGTTCCCAACCTTTTATTGGCCACGCCCCACCAAAGTATCTGTAAAGTCACTAAGTCCCCCCCCTTCCTAATCCTTAAATTATGTATCATCATTTAAAAAATGTACTTTTTTCACACGGTGGAAGTGTAATAGAGCCTTAACAAAAACTATTCGTTTCACATTTTTTAACTTATCAAAGAGGTGAATCTTCTACCATAATTGTGTTTTTAACACAATTTTATAAATGCAATGAGATTATACATCTTTCCATGTATGCCAAAACGAATTTTGTTGTACTTTTCCAATTTAACATATAAAAGTGTTATACGGTCTGCATTTTTATCTTCAGAAAATATCTTAAATAGACACTTACATTTAACGTTAAAATTGATAAATTCATACATTTTATAATGCATTCTTGTAACTTATTAAGAATTGGTAGAAAAGATTTGGACACTGACTTTTCTTTTTATGGATAACACAATACACAAGAAGTATTTCAATATTCTCATCTTTATGAAATTAAGTAGCCATTATTTCGCATAACACATTCTCTCTATTTTCTCTTTCCCAATATCGTTAATTGTCTTCGCTAAGAGAAGTAGAAAACTTATTCAGTAAATAATTAAAAGCATTACGATTTTTTTTAAATTCACTACCAGAAAAATTATAATGTTTTAATAATTTAAAATATACCAAATTTTTAAAAAGACTATTTGCATAATTATACTGGTATTAAATCTAATTTTTAATTTTGATAGGATTTCAATAAAAAAACTGATTTCTTAAATTTTGCTTGTATTCCATTTATTTTTAGCCTACACCACTACTTTTCCCCAAAAACGACAAAAGAAATTGATAGTGAATGAGTGAATCAGAAATTTGGAATTGCCCCCCCCCCCCCGGTGGGTTGTTCGCCACACGTTGGGAACCACTGCTCTACGTACTTCCGTTTAGCTAACAAACAAACGTATGGGGATAAGGAGGGAAAGCTTGAAAACCGTAACTAATCGAAACAGCTCCGCTGTAAAAGACACTGAAATGAAAGATCCTGTCATAAGCAAGCTTCATTTCGTCCGCGAATTCGCCAAATTTTTTGCAGTAAACCAACGCCCCCCGCTAGAATTCAAAACGACATTTCTTTGGCAGTTCGTCTTGAAACTTAGAGTAGAGATTGTGACAGATTTTTTAATGTGATCTGTTGTTATGATATATTTTCTGTATTGGAAATAGATAGCCGATCAATACGTAAAAGGGAAAAAATCTTCAGAGATGCAGGACTTAGTAAGGACTTCAGTGTTGCAGGCCGGGTTAGCTGTTTTTGATTCGGGTCGATTTCAAGCTGAGTGTAGATTCCTGCAAGTTTGTTTTGGTTAACCCCTTTTCTTCAAAGTTCGTGAAGTTTAATATTTCAGATTAAAAACTATGCATATAATAATAAACATAGATGTATGTATGTGTGCTGTTTTCCAAAGAGATCACTGTATTTTTTCCACGACTCTGACGAAATTCGCATTTCTTCCACGACTCTTTGACGAAATTCGCGTTCTTTCCGCAACTCTTTGACAAAATTCGCATGTTTTCGCAGCCCTTTGATGAAATTCGCGTTTTTCCGCAGCCGTTTCATGAAATTCACATTTCTTCCATCATGACCCTTTGTTGAAATTCGCATTTCTTCCACGACTCTTTGACGAAATTCGCATTTCTTCCACGACTCTTTGACGAAATTCGCGTTCTTTCCGCAACTCTTTGACAAAATTCGCATGTTTTCGCAGCCCTTTGATGAAATTCGCGTTTTTCCGCAGCCGTTTCATGAAATTCACATTTCTTCCATCATGACCCTTTGGTGAAATTTGCGTTTCTGGGCAACCCTTTGACAAAATTAGTGTAATTTTGCAGCCCTTTGATAAAATTCTCGCTTTTCCCCGAGAGCCTTTGATGAAGTGCGCGTTTTTCAAGTGATTCTTTAACGAAATTTGATATTTTTCACGACTTTAAAAAACAGTCGCGTTTTCTCTGCGCTACTTTAAAAAAATCGCGTTTTCTCCGCGATACTTTGACGAAATTTGAGTTTTGTTTCGAATGCCTTTGACGAAATTAGTATTTCTTTCGTTAACGCTTTGACAAAATTCACATTTCTTTGATTAAATTTGCATTTTTTCGCGATCCTTTGACGAAATTTGAGTTTTTTCCGCTGCCCTTTGACGAAATTCGCGTTTTCCGCAATCATTTGAAAAATTTCACGTTTTTTCCATGCCCGTTTGACCAAATTCGCGTTTTTCCCACGGCCCTTAGTCCAAATTCGTGTTTTTTTCCGCGATCCTTTGGCAAAATTGGAGTTATTTTCTGCGAACGATTGACTAAATAGATTTTTTATGGCAACCATTTGTCAATGTTCGAGATTATTTTTATGTCTGAATTGTCAGATCGATGAATTTTTTTAATTTTCTGAGCCGAATGCCTTAACCCTCTCACTGCGTATTTAAAAAAAATAAAAATGGACCTTATGCATGAGACGTTAGACGAAAGCTGGCTTAGTATTGTCGATCTATTATTCTCACCATTGTACAACCAGAATGCCAGTGTGTGCTAGCGCAAACACGGCTAGCAGACGACATTAGCCTTGACCCAGGTTGAATGCCGAAATTTTCCAAATTAATGGAATTTTCTCGCATACAGAACAACATTTGAATTTATATTAAAATATATTAAATATGTACTGCTGCAACAAAGAATTTTTTGAGGTATTTTTAACAAATAAGCATTAATAAATCACAATCCACTGACTGCTATGCTCATGTTCAACAGTAAATACCGCCAACAGACGAATTTTAACCTCGACCTCAGGTCCACGTGCAGAGGCGTCTTGATGGGGGGTTATAGGAGAGGGCTACCCCCCCCCCCCACAATATATGTGAACTTTGGAAATTTGAGCTTAGAGTTGGGAAATTATAGATTTTTGAAACACTTTTTTTTTTTAAGTAAAAAAAAAAAAAGAATTCTTTATTTTTTTTCTGACTATTTTTCTGAGTTCTGTAATAGTAAAATAGTTAAATTATCAAAAGAAATACAAAAAGCAGCCAGACTCAATTTCTCATTACGTTTCTCTGTGCTACGAAAATATCATACATCTACCAGACCTAAATTTCTCTACTGTTGTCCATCAACAGTGTCTCTAATACATTTCCTCCAGAACGTTGTTCCTTTCTCAGAAATCTAAAAATAGGAGGCTATTTTCATATGAAGTACGATTATAACTCATACACAATTGAAAACAAAAACTTTTTTTTTTTTTCTTTTGTTGCTTATAAGTATTATTATCATTAAACACACATTGAACATATCATTTTAGTTGGAAAATAGAGCAATTTGTTTCACGTTGGGAAATTTTTTAATTATAAGTTGGGAAAACTTTGAACTCTCCTCCCCCCCGGAAAAAATTTTTGTAGCTGCGCCCCTGGTCACGTGCATAAGGTCCATAGGTACAAAAATTGCGCTTTTATTGTATTACATATTTCAGATCTGCATATATTTTAGAGTAAATTTATGTCCAAAATCTTTGTGAAAAGCTTTATTTTAATAAATCATTAAAAAAAAAATTGCTGCGGAATTTGCGGGTTGCGCAAATTTTGTTACTTTTTCGTTGGCCGAGAAAATCGCGGGATGCGCAGCGAGAGGATTAAATTTTCAAAACATTCAGAACAGAATCACCCCCTGCTCCTGACATCTTACATAATCCTCCTGCATTTTTTAATAGCAGTTGCCATTTGTAAGTTACTGAATTTTAAAATCAGTCAGTCCATTTGGCTGAAAAAAGCATTAAAAAAATTAAGCTAGCTTCGATATGTCCGTTAGATGTTTCCCAGGCTGAAATTTCCAGGTCCAACCCACAAAAAAAAAAAAAAAAAAAAAAAAAAAAAAAAAACTGGCTCGTCCCGGTATAAAAGCTGAAAAATCGACTCCAGTCTAGCCTGCATTTTGTAATTAAAATTATTCATAAAGCACATTTACATATGCTGACATTTTATTTTCAGATTATGTTTGAAATTCCAGACTACAGAAAAACGATAATATTAATGAGTATTTAGGAAATTATGTACATAAATACTACGTAAAAATATGATTTAGACAATTACATTCAAATGAAAATCCAGTAAAAAAATCAGTTTAGAATGAAAGAAACGGATGATAAAAGAAAATCATAATTTTAAAGTACTACAAAGAAAAAAAGTAGATTTTTAAAAATGCATCTTTATAACTTATCAAATCAAATTAAATTTCTAAAGATTTCGTTAAACAAATGTACAACGTAAACATAATTTTACGAATAACAAATGCCAGACCAACTTGGGCTCGGGGGAAGGGAAGGAGAGAATTTAGAGGAGTGCAAGGATCGCGGTCGGTTCAATAATGTTTATCATACGGGCTGACACGGACCGAACATTTAGCTTTTATTCCGGGCCAAGCCCAGGCCTGTAAATTTTAGCCAGTGCAGACCTCTAGGAAGAATGAAATCCAGTCCGGATTCGACCTGGAAGATAAAGAAGTCTGGCCCGAACCGAATCTGCAGAAAAATGTAACATCAGGGCACGGCCCGGCTCTAAAAGAAAGAAGACCTGACCCACTCGAGTTTCGTGGATTTAAAATGGCGCAGCCCGGGACGGGTCGCGCCGGGCTCGAGCATTCACTCCAAGTCAATTCCCGGGAGGATGCATAATGTCGTTTTGCAAACAATTTATTAGCCCAAGGGGGGCGGGCGAAGGGGCGATCGCCCCTTCGCCCACCCACCCCTTAGATCCGCCATTGCATATTGTCAAGCTTTATGAAAGTGGTGTTAAATTTCATTGAAAAGTACACGTGCTATTCTTACACAAATGAATGCAAATACTGCATAAGGCCTTTATTATAATTTTTTTTACAGCTATAGATAATTTCGAGTTTCTTATATTGCAGGCTGATCGCAGATATTATTAATTTATTTCGATTTGTCGTCCGTTCCCTCATTGCACTCCTGGTTAAATCTTCACTTGAGGACGAACATCTTCTTTCACAACCCCGAAGTTCAAGAATAAATAGTCATGTGTTTCTGTAGATTTCCGGCAGAACGTCTAAAATAGTAAGTGTGTGGATGCTTTTGTCCAGATAATAAATCTCTCATTCACTATTTAATACATCTGTCTATCTATATCGCTTGGTTTATCTGATCGAAGAGAAATATTGAAATCGTAGACCAATTTTCTTGTTCTCTACTTTTGCTTTTGTACGGATTTTTTGTACAGTTTCGTACAAATGTGTTATTATTTTATTATTCATTGAATATTTATGATGCGATAATGCATTTACGAAAAGTAAGAAAAATGCAATCCAAGCCACAATGTCGAGACATACCCATCATACTTTATTTGCCGAAATCGATTCATTTACTGAGGAGGTAGAACGAAATATACGAGCTTAGATATATTCCTCCGATGATGATATGGAAAATGATTTTGAAATCATTGGGGTACGGGTTGTACTGATTTGGCAAGTAAAGTCAGAATGAAAGAGGGTACGTGAACACTAAATTTATTTTGCGATACGTACACACACATACAGTAGACATAACAGGTACATTTGACAGTAATTCAGATAAAAGAGAAAGTTTTGTAGGCAAGTATATTTCGCTACCCGTGGGTTCTTTGTTAGGTGAGAAAGTCAAGAGTACAGTCCCGCACTCTATTTTAAAATCGTCTTTGAAGACATACGCCGAGACTTAACTCTGGCGCGATCCTGTTCTGGTTTTACCGGTCAATCCAACGCTGGAATCATCTAAGAAAACGAACTTTTTCCGTGAGTTTAGAAAATGCTGAATACCTTTGTGGTCTCATCTGCTGGTCTATTCAAGCATTCGTCTTTTCAAGGAGTTGAAGTGTCTCTCAGAGAGTCTTAAACTCCTCAAGAAATTATCTGCACATAAACGTTCGTGTAACGTCGAAGTTAAGAGCTTGAGGAAACTTTATGGTTTTAATTGTGTCCAGGGCCTGATTAATGCACGGGCCTCAGGGGCCTCGACCCTGAGCCCACCAATTTCAGAGGCCCACAAATTATGTGGCTGATTTTTCCCCCTTAATCAAATACTTTTCAAATAATATTTTTTATAAAATATGAAACGTAAAATTTAAATATTCTGAATGACTTAATAAAACTTTTAGAAGCTTTTAACCTAGGCACTTTTACTTGAAAAAGTGAATGACCAAGAACCGAACATGGACTTTACTCACGCTTGATAACTCCCGAATGGTCATTACTCCCGATTTGGGAACGAGAGTATTTTACAATGTCAGAATTATAGTTTAAAATGATTACTAGACTGTTAGGGAAAACACAATTTTTATGATTTTGGATAAGACGAGCTTAGAAAAAGACGTCCTTATGTATTCTGCAACATAAGCTGTGGATCATACATGTTTGTGAATTATACAAATGCTTATTTGAGAAAGTGGACGGTAATTCATTTTCTTGATTATTCTTGTAAGTTAAACTTTTTATTGTAAACTTGAAACTTTCACCCAAACAACTTTGTCAACTCACCAAATAAACCTACTTTTTTTTCTGAAAGTGTCGCCGGGAATGAGAAGGTAGGGGGGGGGGCAACATTTTAACAGGCCCTGGGCCCAACTTCAGCTTGATCGGCCTCTGATTGTGTCAAATTTAAGTGCATAGCTAAAAGTTACGATCAGTATAGTGTCATATGGAGTAGTTTGAAGTAAAATTAATGAGTGGTCTGAGAAGTAGGGTGGAACTTTATGAAATACTTACTAGCGGCATTTCTCTCACACTGAAGAGGTTTTAAGGTTCTTTTTAGAACTCTAACCTCCTTTATTAAATTCTAAATAAAGACATTTCGTTACAGTTACAAGTTACTAACAGATGGACAAACGTTGTACTTTGACTTACGGTACCACCGTACTTGCTATGCTAATCGTAAGTTGACAATTAAATTATGAACGAAAGAATGACCTATCAGTCGTACATGTGCTTTTAATTTTTTTAAAGTACAAATACTCATCTTTGATGAAACATGTTCATTTTTGGATTACAGTACTATGCTTCTCCTGTCAAGTTTTCGTCATAAAATTTGCTGCAAATCACAAATTAAAAAGATGCGGATTTATTTATTTATTTATTATTATTATTATTTTTCTTTTTTAAAGAAAGATTTGTATTTTCATGATTTTACCTGCTATTCTTACACAAATGCATACACACATTGCACAAGGACAACATAATTAGTTTTTAAAGCTGTAGATTATTTCGAGTAATTTATGATACAGAGTGGTCGCCAGATAGTATTAATTTGATTCAATTTGTTGTCCGTCCCCTAATTGATCTCCTTGTTCAATATTCACTAGAAAAACACGTGGAAAATAATATATTTTTAAATCTCGAAATTCAAAAAGTATTCATCAGATGTTTTTCTAAATTTTCGAAAGAAACCTCTAAAATCGTACGTGTCTGGATACTTTTGACCAGATAGTGAATGATAGCCCCAGGGTAAATACCGAAATGGTATCCATTTTCTTTTTCTTCTTTTCTATCCATTTTCTTTTTCACATCTTCCAACTGTTAATACTGATGGTCGCATTAATTAATTAAATAAATCCACCTAAATTGGCGTAACGCATGGGCCAAGTTGTTATGCGTACGTATACAAATGTACCAAGATTGGACAAACGTGGCGTCGGTTTTAAACCAACTAGCGAAATCATAAAGATTATGTTACAATTTAAAATTGTTGAAAAAAATTAACAATGAAATAACAATCAAAACTTTTATCCCAAACTTTTTTGTACATAACAGTCAAAATTCCAACAATGTTCGAACAAGTCAACAATGCAGCTGTTTTCTTGACTTCGGTGAAAACAACAATGAATTCGTTGTAATCATAAAAGGGATTGCGATTAAGTTGCGTGGTTTCTGATTATCCTCTCGAATAAATCTAATTTTTTCGAGTATTTATTGCTTAAAAAGTGATTGAGATTTCATACAAAATGGAGTATTATAGAGAAAAATATCGTGGCGGTGTTATAGATGCGAAAACCTATGAGAAAATGATTGAAATCATCTTCTATCTAGAAGAAAAGAGCTATACCTTCTTGGAAGAGCTGGGATTTGGCACATTTGGATGTGTAGTAAAAGTGAAGAACTCAAGCAGCAGTGAAGAACGGGCTGTGAAGATCGTCTCTAAAGATCACGCCTCACAAGGAGAAACTGAATTGTGGATCACATTAGACCATGATAATCTCCTTCCTCTCTTGTCATCTGAATACGTCTATTTTGCCAATTCTTATATATTTGTTACACCTGCACATCGTATGAATCTGGAAGAAGTAGGACTGAAGTCGTCACTCCTGACAGAAAAAAATGCCTTCGACGAAGCCGTCGTTTGGAGTAAAGAGATTTTGTCCGCCATAGGATATCTGCACGAGAAAAGTCTCTGTCATTTGGATATAAAGGGGAACAACATTCTGCTGACTGGAGACAAGCGAGCCATCGTTGCAGATTTCGGTTTCTTGTCATCTACTGAGAAACCTGTTCAAAGGTTAGTTTAATTGTTTGGTATATGCGACCCCAAAGCCTTACATTCAATTCAGACTATTATTTAAAACAACTTCTTACACTGAAACATTGTAGAATAATGAATGAAGTGATTTAATGGTTAATACCGATTTAAGGGTTAATAACCTACCTGGAGCAGTCTTCTGCCCTTAACGGAAGAAACCGAGTAGGAAAAACCCTTTCACGTAATCCATACCGATGTGTAACAATTTCCCATTCTGCCCTCTTCACGGAATTTGGGAGCAACGGTTGACATCTCCCTTTCAAGATTAACCAGTTTCCACCAATCCCTTCCAAGGACACATGTTGTTTGTTTACCTGAGATGAGACACACGTGTGTTTACGGCCCCTTTAAAAAGAAACAAAAACTTGCATCATTGTTAGATTCATGGAAGGGAATGATATAATATCACTATAACAGTATGCAAAGTTTTAATAGTTAGTGAGTTGTAAAAAAAATTACGAGGTTTTAAGATACAATTATATAATTATTATTTGGAGTAAAACTAAGGGATTATTTATACAAAAACTATTTGCAATTACATTTTTGGATTAATACAACTTTTAATCTTCTAAAAAATATGTTTTAGCATGAAGGTTTTTAAAAATATATATAAGCTTTAAAATACAAACAGCCAAATAATTGAAAAATTGTGCTTCACTCATAATTATTTTACATGTAGAATTATATAATTTTTATTAATATTTAGATTAAACTCAAGGGATTATTAAACAAAAAACTATTTGCAATTAATCTAACAATAATTTTTAATCTTCTCAAATACAGGGCTCCCAAATGGTCCGCCAACTGAATACCAATAAGTTTTAACAGAAAATTTTATGGTAGGTTTGCGCTAGAATTAACTTTCAAAGATGATTCCGGGGCTGTTTGTAAGAAAAATCTAAAAAGAAAAATTTTCTAAAAAAATATTGGTAATCAGTTGGCGTACCATTTGGGAGCCCTGCAAATATATATTTTTCATAAAGTCTTTTTTATTGTTTTGTTTTAACGTGAGTACACTTTATTAACCTAACTTTTTTCATAGAAGCTTTTTTTTTTTTTTTTTTTTGCAAGCGATATCGATTAAAAAAATTAAAAACTATGCTTCACTCATAATTGTTTTACATTAACAATTAAATAACTTTTATTATTTAGAGTAAAATCAAGGGATTATTTAAACAAAAACTGTTTGTAAATAGGTACTCTTTTGTTTTAGTACGATAACTTTTAATCTTCTCAAAAATATATTTTAGCGTGAAAGTTTTTTAACAGAATTTTTAAAATACAATTTTCAAAATACAAGCTATATCAGCCAAATATAATTGAAATATTATGTTTCAGTCATGATTATTTTACATTTATAATGGTATAATATTTATTATTATTTAGAGTAAAATCAAGGAATTATTTATGCAAAAAGTATTTGCAATTATATTTTTGGATTATTACAATAAGTTTTAACCTTCTCAAAAATATATTTTAAGATTATTATTGTTATTATTATTTTGAATACAAACTTTAAAATACAAGTTATATCAGCCAAATAATTTGAAAGTTATGTTTCACTCATAATTATTTTACAATTATAATTATATTTTTTTTATTATTTAGAGTAAAATCAAGGGATTATTTATACAAAAACTGCTTGTAAATACTTTTTTTATATTAGTACAATAAGTTTTAATCTTCTCAAAAATATATTTTAGGATTATTGTTATTATTATTATTATCATTATTACTATTACTTTGAATACAAGCTTTAAAATGTAAGCTATATCAGCCAAATAATTAGAAAATTATGTTTCACTCATAATTATTTTACATTTGCATATATTTTTCATTGTTTAGATCAAAATCAAGGGATTATTTAAACAAAAACTATTTGTAATTACACTTTTGGATTAGTACAATAAGTTTTAATCTCAAAAATATATTTTAATATATTTTAGCATAAAGATTTTTTTTTTTTTAAATACAAGTTTTAAAATACAAACTATATTAGCCAAATAATTTTAAAACTATGCTTAACTCACAATTATTTTACATTAAACTTAAGGTAAAATTAGTTCTAGTAATGAGAATAACAAAATGGAAAAAAAACTAATAAAAAGCGCCATCCTAAACCGACAGGTCTTCCGACTGCCCATAGCAGCCGGCTAGATTACGACGAAAACAACCCCGCAAAACCGGAAAGTATTCCAACACGTTAGGGGGAGAATGCGAAATTGTCATGTTGTCGGCGTATTACGAGAAAGTCACTCGATCCGATGAGGGCAGAATACCGTCACTGGCAAGATAGATCGAAAGACGTGTATTTTGGGGAAGTTTTTTGAAAAAAACAAAGTGATTTTATTAACGACGAAATCAAGTTTGGCATCGCGGAAGTTATTTATTTTTTAAATTTATCACAATATCAAATTTAAGGACTCAAGTTGTGATTTATGTATGCTGTAACAAAGTCAATTAAAGCGGCTTAACTTTCTGAATTTTTATCAGACCGACTAGAGATTGTAACTGAATATTCGTTACTAAATGTACTTTTAGAAAATGCAATAAAAAACGCAATTTTTTTTTTTAGTTTTCAGGTAGGTATAACCCTTTAAGGTGCTCCATTTCACAGGTCGCCCTTTTGCGTATGTGGCATTGCAAGCGAGTCCATAACAAAGCAGTCCTCGCGGCATGAGCTTATCTAAAACTGATTGGGTGACTCTTTATGGATGACCTGAAACCAACACTCTACAGTTGATACTAATGAAATTTATAACTAGGACATTCTTTTATGGACACCCTGTATTATTATACAGTGAAACCTCCCCCTGAGACCACCTTGAGCGATCATTTTTTTCATGGAACGAAATTTATTCCCATAGGCTCAATAATCATTTTACCTCCATTCAGAGACCATCCCAGTGGAACTTCCTCCATAAGTGACTGATTTCTTTGAAGAAAATAAAACAAATTCCGTTTTTTTTTTTTTTTTCTGGTCGATTGAAGAAGGTTTTATTAGAAAAATGATTCCGAAATAATTCCATTAAACTTCTAAACTAAGTTAGATCTTTTTTTTATTATTATTTCGGCAACTTTCAAGTGTTTAAACCTCTTTGTGCCTTTTTAGGCAACGAATTGAACTCTAATGACAAATTAAGGATGACGGTCCATAATTTCCCCTGCCCTATTCTGTCAGGAAACTCTCAAAGAAATAGATAAATGAATGAAAACGTCATTATTTTTCCCGTCCAAAATAAATTGCATTTATTGACTGAACTTCGAAAGGACTTGGAAATAAAAGTTATAAAAGATAAAATCGTAAAATCAAATAATCATCATCAAATCAATAATATATTCATTTTTTTAATTCTGCAGTCATTAACCTATGTAATTAGCTTTTGTTTTAATACTTAAATTTTAACATTTTTTCCTACTGTGAAAAATAAATGTTAGTAACACGAATTGTTACATTATTTAACAATTAAAATCTGCATTTAAATATGACCTCCATTAAGAAACCACTTCTTGGAGCGACAAATTTTTATTGGAACGGAATGTAGTCGCTTTAGGGAGGTTTTACTGTACTTCATTCCGACAAAAGTATATTTAAGATATTAACCAGGGCCTGATTACCGCACAAGCCAAGTAGGCCGTGGCCTTGGGCCCACTGCTCAGGCTGGCCCAAACTTAATAATTTAGAAAAAAAAAAGTCTTAAAATGGCAATTTCTTGCAATTATTTTCTCAAAAACAATTTTGGTGAACTTGACAACCGTATGATAATATAATGATGTAAAAAAAAAAAAAAAATCTAGGTACTATTTTGGATTGACAGGGCCTAGAAAAGGTGCTAGGTCTTGGTCCTGTTACAATCTTAATCGGGGTCTGATAGACACAGAAATGGCTACCCCGTATTACTGTGGTATTTGAAAAAGTTCAGTTTAAAATGCTTCAACATAACTCAAATTCGGTTAAATACTATAGGGCGAACAGAGAATTTGATCAGTATGCGAGGCACAAGAAAGTATCAAATTCATGATTTCATTTGCGCTTACTTCTCATTACTAGTTTGACAATAACAACCGTTGTATTTTTTCTACTTTAAAAAATTATATTTTTTAAAATTCCAGATATGGTTGTCCGTTTATCTATCGATGTCCAGGAGCTACCGTCACAGAATCCGGCCCGACTGAAGTGAACGGGAAAAGTTTTGATGTCTACGCCATAGGCACGATGGCGTTTGAATTGTTTACGGGCATGGCTCTTTTACGTGAAGCCTCGAAGTGGCCTTCTTTAGTGGACTGGCACGCACAAGTGTATCCCGTCCTACAAAACTGTTTACAGGTAAGATGCTTCCTTTCTTCTACATTTTGTTGAAAGATTTATTTTAGGTTGAATTATGAATTTACGTTTATTGAAATTCCTTTTGATTGAACTCCAATAACTCGAGTGGGAGTCCACTAAAATGAGTTCTGTGTTCATTTATTATTTCACCCAATTGTTAATTATTTTTAGAGATAAGCGTATATTCGCAGTTTTTGGCAGCCTAAACTGATACGTATTCTCTCTCTCCCTTAAAAATGTTTCTATGATCCTTACCATATTGAGATTTCCTGGCAGTGACGCCAATTTATAGGGACCCATGGGGCAGAAGCCCACCCAACAATTTTATCTGTCCGCCCACCCAATTTCAATTGATTTAATTCGAAACTTATTTTTTTTATTTATTTATTGAATCGCTGAAATGAAATCTGGTTTTATGAACATTTTCATAATAATTTTGTTTGAAAAACAGTAAGAACATCCATTAGACTTGCAGGAGCATTGAAAAACCTGTCAGCGGATGTATAGTTAACCCTTTAGTGCGCAAACAACAGCGTTTTGAATTTAACAGATATTTTTTATTCGTATATTCCTAATTCACACCAAAAAATTAAAATAGCAAATTTGCTTAAATTAGTAACAGACATTCCGTTTTTAAATAAATCGAAATTAACCATTGTAACTTTCTGGAGTAAATTCAGATTCTCTGAACTACATAAGTTTTAGAACGTATTCTATCGTGGGATTTAAAGGGTTAAATGTTAAGGTTTATAAAATAAATAATAATATAAAATAAGGTATATCGACACATACATATTAAAATATTTACTGATTTGCATTATTTTAGCGAAAAACAGCCACACGACAGTAGTTTTTACTTATATTGCAGATATGCAACAGAAGAAAAGATTGACGTATTATATAAAAAATGTATCTCTGATTTTTTTCATTATTTTTCCTGTGTAATAAACCTTTCAGAGAATCATATATAATTTTGTTGAAACAAAATAAAAAATCGAGCATTTAAGGGTTAAATTTCTCGCAAAAATGAATTACCTGCATATCTTCCCATCTGTTTTGATGTCTTGAATAAATAAAGCATTCAGGTGACTAAAATGTATGCTTTTCTTGCCGTTTTTGCACTTCCAATACAGAGAAATTCCAATGTTAATTAAAATAAATATTGATGTATTTATAAGGAAGTACTTATAAGAATATAATTAAATAAAATTATTTATAAAACTATAATTAAATTATAATAATTTAAAAATTTGCTTAGAAAAAACATAATTTAATTTCGAATTATCATCTTTAGTCATTCGCTCCTCCCCCCCCCCCTCTCTCTCCACACACATACGCACTAAGGGAAGAAAATTATCTGTTATCAGTCCACCAATATTTTTGAAAAGTTGGCGCTACTGTTTCCTGGTATGTTTTCTTTATTAAGATGTTTTCTGTACGAATCACATTATAACGTTATCTGGTCCATAACAAATATAATTTCTAAATAAGTCTACGAGAGATATTATAAAGTTTTAAAGATAATGCTGGACATCGCTCTTGTTTTTAAAATGTTATGTTACATAAAACATTAAAAATGTGAAATGTATCAAGTTTTTTTCTTTAATTGAATCTAAAAATTCCCAGAAATTTTTTGGAGCTAGAATGTTTTATTTATTTATTATTTTAACGACAACACTTTTATTAAATATTGAGTAAAAGACTTTAACAAACTTATTCTTGTCTTTTCTCCCCCAGAAACAAAGATTTATAGAGTTGATGTGCAAAACATTTCCATCTTCGAAAAAAATTAAAGTTAAAGCGGACGTCGTCATTAGTTTCGTCACTTCTTGCTTGGCCATTGTTCCGGAAAAAAGACCGAGCGTCCACCAATTGCAAAACCATCGACTCTTTGGTGGCATTTTCCAAAATGTTCCCCTGGAGACTCATGAGGATATATGGAGTAAAAGAGGTGAGATTTTGAATGGTTTTTTTACTCATTATCGCTAACTGTGCAAATTTTATTCGAGAAAACAGATCACTGTGAAGTATTTTCTAAAGCGAATCTTTTACTTTGCTTTTGCTAATCTTTACGATACTTTTCTGCACTATTATCGCCAAATAAATAATAGTTTGTGCCAAATAAAGAATTAAAAAAAATTAACATTGTTGGTATGAAAGTTATTATTTAAAAAGCATAACATTTCAAAATTACAAACTTTCGAAATCTATTTCATTATTTCACTAGAAATATATACTTAAAATAAAAGAGCAAATAAATAATACAGAATAAAATAAAACTAAATTTAAAATGCAGGCGTGAGATTCTAATAGTGCGTGTTAGCATTGCAGCAAATATTGAGGTTTGCTTAGAACAAGCAGCTAAGTATTTATAGAAAAGTGAAACACGGGGTAGCCGTCATCTAATTCTTGACCACTTTAAACCAAAATATTTTTTATTATTATTCAAAACAAGATGCTATAGCATACATGAAATGAAACAAGGGAAATAAAAAGGCCGGGTCTTTGTTTATTTATTTTTTAATAATAATAATAATAATACATTATTATTTTTAAAAATATTACTTTAAATTGTTCCAGGTCTTTAAAATAATATCATACAACATGTTTTAGTATTTTTAATGTGAAAGATAAAATCATTTTAAAGCTCCTTGTGTTTAATTTTAATTGTTAGAGATATAAAATTCTTTTATTTTTCATTTCAGTGAGTGTTCACGAATTTAGTTCCATTTTCGAGAAAAAGACACCAGAAGACACCCAGCCGGAAACAATTACTGAAGAAAGTGACACTAGTCAAAACAATAGAGCAGAACCCACAGATTACAATGAAAAAGGTGATGACATAAAACTAACTTATTCTAACCTTCAGAACAGTGCAATAGATGATACAGAACATGCAGTTGATCCTTCCTTACAAATGGATAAAGTCACAGAAGCCAGTCTCGATGTCAAACCTTACTACATGGAAAATAGTCAAACTAAAACCCTGTCTCCAGCTAACATAAATCCTTTACAATGTTCAAACACAGAAATAAACTGCCATGAAGTAGATGCAGAATTTCGCCTTTCTGAAATGGATGTCTTCAACAGTGATAACAGCGAGCAGTGCATTGAATCACCGGATACAAAATCCAGTCTCCGTGTTACGCCTCAACCTAGTTCAACCGAAATAACCAAAGTTATAACGACTCCATCTAATGGTAACAGCTCCTCGTCAGTTCACAGCCCGGACATCACTGAAAAGAAAAGATTCGGCCAGAACATCCGCTCGTGGTGGAAAAAACGTAAACCTCGCCTCGTCGGAATTTTCACTGCTTGTATGTGCTGTACTCAACCATCCAATACAGATAAAGAATAAAGTAACCGAATGTGACTCATCTCCCGATTGTGACCCACGACTTTGACTCACGACGTGGACAAACGAATCATGGCCTTCAGACTCGATATTCTACTGTGGTTAACATGAATCTATCATCTTTAATTCTAATTTATTAAACCTGCATCGTTGTTAACATCACCATTATTATGATCATCATCAGCAGCACAAAAAAAAAGTCCACCGACCCTCGCTTCGACCAACATCCGGGGCGCAAAAAAGGGCAGTGGTGAAGATAGGGGGATATGTAACCTACCTCCTCGTTGGTTTCCCCTGGTAACATACAGTGTATGGCTAAAGGTTACGGATTCGAACAGCGTTCTCGAAATATCTGACAGTTGATGCAATATAAAATATGTCTAATGAGAGAGGTTTGGAAAATATAAACTTTAATAGTGAAATCGAAAATGACAACATGTAGAACAAATATTTTATATTTGAAATAAAGGTTTTTTTATTGTGCAAAGGATGTGATGTTCATTTTTTTTTCGCATTTACTCAAAAAGTAATGTATAAGCATCGCGTGTGGTGCTAGTGCAAACTTTTTGCTATTATTATTTTTTACATTTGTCACCGGTTCGAAGAAAAACAAGGAATTAACTTAGTAGCAAATGTATGAGTTTAATATTTTAATTGTTAGTGTTCACTCTCCTTTAAATTATTTTGTCGCATTCGCATACAGACAATGAAAAAATGTATGTTTTAAGAAAAGAATTCGTTTATTAACCATTTGGAAAAATGGTTATTGTCCTCGTCAGGATAGGACATCAAAAGCATATCTGAAGCTTTTTATTGGTTTAATCTGCATTTTATTCGTTTTCCAGTTGGTCTATACAGTAATCTGTATTTCCCTTTACTTTCAACAGAGATGGATACTTCTATTGCCACTATGACAAAAAAGTAATAAAAACTACAAAAAAAAATTAATAACTCAGAAACAAATGGAGATACAGCTTTCAAACAAATTGCATTTAAAAGTACATTTTTTTCTCTCTATCCGACGGTGTAAAAAGTAACATTGTGGGATGTTTAGAAGTTTAAGAATGAAATTTCATTTAAAATGGGTCGTCAGATTTCTTGGAAATCTGACGATGGAAAAGCCTTTTCCCGAACAGCCAATGAAATGCTTGGATAATACGTAAGTTTAAGGTGGATAATACGTAAGGTTAATAGGTTAATAGGTTTGTACTATTCATGATTTTTATTTTAAATTGATAGTACAGTAGAGTGTCGATTATCCGAAAAAGACGGGACTAACCCTAGTTCGGATAATTAAAAGTTCAGATAAATGGACAGACACTTTAAGGGATGTTTCTACTATACTAAAACCTTCACACTTTATCCAGGCTTAGGACTGGCAGTACCAGTTAGTGCTGGCATGTTTTAATTTCTTTTTGTTTATTTTTTTATCATTTAAGAATTTCTTTTTCTCTTTTTATCATTTTCTGTACTTCAGAGATTACCCAGCAAAGAAAGGAACAGTAGGCCATCAACTGGAAAAAAGATGGCAGCCAGCACTGCCATCAGCAGTAAAGTTCAATAGTGCCATTACTTAAACCTGTCGAAAAGTGTCCATGCGGAATGCAGCTGGCCCATCAGTGATGGCCAACAGCAGGCAAGCATTGGTGTGCCATCACATTACTTTAATCCGGCACTTTTCCTGCAGTGCTAGCACCTATCCCACAGCTTTTTTTTTTGCTGGCCCAGCACTTTCCCTCACAATTTTTTTTATAGAATTCTATAAAAAAAACAAATTATTATAGCTCTTATTTCTATAAGCTAGTTTCACCAAGAGCTACAGAATTGTTTGGAGAAGTGTCTATAGAAATATTTGAACTTACAGTGCAGCGGTTTACAGGTGGTCACCCTCCAGAGTACTAACCGCGCTTGATGCTGTTTGGTTTTCGTGATCGGACATGAACAAGTACTTTCAGCATATGCTACGAAAGCTCATAGTTTTCAAGCTCTCATTACAGTATTTCAAGTTTGTTTCTTTTGTGATTTACGTTCCCAATCATTAAACTGGTATAGAAATTATTGCATTGTATGGAAATCCTATATATTTCATACGCTTTTTTTAATTATTTATTCTGAACTGTGTAAATTATGAAAATCGTAATCCTTTGTAACTTAGTAAAACCAGATGTAAGGAGAGAAAAAAGCGTGTTCAAATAAAGAATTTATTTATTTATTCATTTATTTAATTATTTTGTTGGTGGCTGTGGTGCTATATTATTTATAGTTTCAAAAGAATTAGCTTCGCAGCTTAAATTGTGTTAAGATATTTATTTCAGATTTGTGTTCAAATACTCAATGTCTTCGATATTCGCAACGCCACCTAGCGTAAGGGTTCTCAGCAATAATACTGCAAATGTTCGTGCACTTCCATGTAGTGGTGGGCCATCGCATGAGATAAAACGGAAGCCTACCAGAATTTTATCTGATGATTTCCAACAGCAAAGTTGACTGAAGCTGTCCAGCTGTGGTCATGCAGTGGTAGACCATTAGGCAGCACCTATCTTGCTGCTGGCCAGCAATTTACTCTTTGCTGGGTATAATGGATAGATTGGCGTGTTTTAATTTCTTTTTGTTTACTTTTTTATCATTTAAGATTTTCTTTTTCTCTTTTTATCATTTTCTATACTTCAGATATTTTAATTTAAGCAAAAAAGCTTTCGATTGTTGCTTGCTTCAAATAAGAATTTCTTTTCAATGCTGCCCTATTTCGAGTCCTTCTTAAATACCGTTAGTTGAATAGGATCAGCCTTCTTCTGCCGTTCGAGCCATTTCAAAGCTGTTTCCAAACATTCGATAAATTTTTCAAATATAGTCGGCGAATGGGCAATTCTTTTAAGTAATCGCATATGGGTCGCATAATATTATTAGTCTCTGTAAAGAAATAAATATATTTTTTTAATAGTTCATAAAAATACTAATTATAGTATATAATGTACAATTTAGAAGCTTAATTTATATAAATTTAGACAAAACATATAATTATACATTTTTCCACATATGGATATTCCCATATTTTCCAATTCATTTTGCAATATTTTAAAATGATTTTACCAACAAATTTGAGAAAACAAAAATTCAGACATAAATTGGTTAATAAAAAGCGATAAGAGGCTAAGAAAAAAGATCCTAGACTATTTTGATGTAAAAAGTTGGCAAAGAATAAAAATTTTGGTTCGATCAAAAATGATAGCGATGTCAAAAGATAAATCCCCTCCCCTCCTAAAGTGATAACGTTATACAGGGTGTATCTGAAATGCTTCAACAAACTTAGAGGCATGATAGTACTCGTGAAGATGAACAAAAAATGCAATGGAACATAAGATCGCAAATGACGTTTAAAGGATGAAAATCGAGAAAATGCGTCTGGAAATGGACAAACTGAGACAAGAAAGAAACACTCACGAAAATTATTTATTGCAGAGAATAGGTACAACACAGCTCGTGATGTGCAAAGAAAACAAATATTTTACGACAATTGGTCAAAGTGTCCACCGCGGACATTATTACACAGAGTACATCTACGGAGGAACGACTGGCGGACACGCTTGAAGACTTCGGGAGTTTCCTAGATTTCTCCTGCTCACAGATTTGTTTGGCTTTCTTCCAAGGTTTCGTTATCTCTTTCTGACCGGGTATGCAGAAAGTGAAAGGAAAAACCAGCTTCGTGCTACAAGCCAGTTCTGCAGAAAAGCAGCATGGGAGATTTCGATATTTTTATTAGTTTTGCGATTTTCACCCTTTAAACGTCATTTGCGGCCCCATGTTTCATTGCATTTTTTGTTCGTCTTGATGAGTACTATCGCCCCCCTAAGTTTGTTGAAGCATTTCAGATACATCCTGTGTACGTTCACCCCCTCAAGGAATTAAATCAAAGTTTGTATGATTAAAGAATCTTTTTACTATTTGAAATAATGGCGTAATTTTAAAAAAATTACCCAGTTTCTAAACTAAGCTTCCATTCTTTGAATAATACAAAACTCCCACTATACATATACTGATATAGAAGAATCAAAATTCATGGAAAGGACCTCACGAAGGAGCAATTTGTTGTTATAGAAAATGTGCACATATATCGCACCGTTACTTCAAAACTGCCATAACTCAAAGAACTCCGTTTTTTCAGGAAATGCGTAAAACTGTTTCCGGGATGTGAAAAGGACAGTGACCATCTTGCAAACACAACTGCTACCTGGTGGCTAGATTTTCAGTGTCTATCTGGTACTTAAATGATTGGTAGAGGGGTAAAAACCAAGGAGAATGGCAGCCATAATTTAAAAAAAAAACGAATTTTGAGTTCTGACACTTTTGAAGCAAGAGTGTAATATAAAAAAATTAAAATCTTTGTTTAATTTTTAGGCGCTTAAAGTGTGAATGTCTGCAAATTTTATCGATTTCTGTTTTAAATGACTTCGTGTGGTCAGAAATAATGGCATTGTACAGCAGGATTTTGTTTCTTTTCTTTATCTGCTGGGAAAGGGGTTACACCCTTAATAGGCATTTATTTTAAAAAATATATTGTTGTATAGTAACATTCATTGCTCAAAAGGGACTTTCCCTTAGATTTGACTTCAAAGAAAAAAAGCAAACAAGTAATATAAAAATTTTGTTTTTAAAGTCAATTCCTACTTAGGTCATCCTAGAAAAATTTAATATAATCCCTTAAGCTAATATTAGTTTTTGTTGTATTAAAATATCTCAATTTGTTGATTTTCTATAAGCAAGTAGGTTTACAATGGAAGTCTATGGGAATTTGGCGAGATATTAGAGATATCGCCAAGTTGGCTACAAACTTAGCGGTATTTGGCGACAGAACAGGGTCTCCCCTATCGTAACCCCCCTTATAGATATGAAGATGCATTAAATGCTTCAATAACCAATGGCCGCTATTTTGTCTCCCATGTAAAACTAAAATTAATTAATTAAAATTTAATTAATCAATATTTGAAAAAACTGTATGGTACTTTTCGGTTAGCCGAGCGCCAGTGTTATATATACATGTTTATGTATATATACATGTATTTATATATACATATACATGTACATATATATATATACGTGTAAATATACACTATATGTATAGAAATATATATGTATATATACATGTATATATAACACTGGCGCCCGGCTAACCGAAAAGTACCAACTGTATTAACATCAATTGTCATCCAGTACAATTTATTTCAACTTGATAGGATGAATAATAAGTATTTTATTAACGATTGAAAATTTGAACAAGATATATGAATAAATAAATAAATATAGGGAAAATGTGAACTAATAGTAGGAATTGAATAAACATTACAATTGATGGGTGGTAAATTGACTCATCGAGGGAATCTAAAATTTTATTAAAAATTGATTTTCATTGCTTTGTTACAATTTGATCTATCTTCTAACATAAAATGGACAATAAAATATTGTTTCCATGAAAATTTATGCTGTAAATAATTGAAATCGTTTTCTGAAAGAGCCACTATCTAAAACGTTTAATGCTCAAGAAACAATAAAAGTCAGTGGCGCCAACTTACAGTGGCCCATGGGGCTCGAGCCCACCGAATAATTTCACTTCTCCGCCCACCCAGTTGACATTGATTTACTTCGTTATTGATTTATTATTTCCTTAATCGCTGAAATAAAACTTTGTGTTATTGACGTTTTCAAAACAATTTTGTTTGAAAAAAAGTAAGGGCATCGATTAGACTTGCGAAAGCACTGGAAGACCCTCCAGCGGATGAACAATTAAATTTTCCTCAAAAACAAATTTCTTGCCCATTTTGCCATCTGTTTTAATGACTTGAATCCATAAAGCATTTAATTAACTAAAATGTATTTTTTCGTAACATTTAGTTTTTTTTTCACTTAACCTTTTTTATATTATTTATAATAAATATTAATATTTAAAAGAAAGAACTTATGAGAATATAATTTAATAAAATGACTTATCAAATTGTTGTTAAATTATAATAAATATGTATTTTACTAAGAAAAACCCTAATTTGACTTCGAATTTTCATCTTTAGTCATTCGCTCCTTCCTCCACCACACACGCAGTAATGGGGAAAAAAATTGTACGTGGTATTATTTTACTCACAAATGTTTGAGCCCACCCAAAACTTTTTTTTTTAAGCTGGCGCTACTGCTTGTGCGTTGGCTCTACCGTGTACTTACCAAGATTTTAACAGTACGAAAGGTATACGTTTATTAAACTCACACCAATAAATATTAAAAGCTAAATATGTTTAGAATACACTTCAATCTTGTTATGATTTGCAAGTAGAAAGTTTTTCGAATGTCAAGTAACCTGAATTCATACAGGTCTGTATGATTTCAGGTAAGTTAAGGGTGTATTCCGATCCAAACTGTTTATTTTCTGATTCATTTTCAAATTCATTTTTGCTCTTCAAACACATCAAACTGGGAAATTCTCTTATTTAAAAACTATATAATGTGCCGTGCTTCTTAATTTTTTGATAAATGCAGAAAATACTGTAATAAACGCTGTCAAAGTTGGCGTTTTGAACCGAATTTTCCTAAGCGGGCGATCTGGGAATGAAAAAAATGGTCATACTGAGAAAATAATTATTTAAAAATCAAATTCTAATTAATTGAGCTGAAAATGAAATCACACGGCATGTTAAACATGTCTTCAGAAATTACCCCAGCAAGTTTCATGTTTTTACATTTAAAAATGAGTCTGAAAATTTCTCAGAAAATTTCTAGCTGTTGAGGGTGGAAAAATATTTTTTCGGATACACCCTTAAATCCAAAGAACACATTTCATTAAATCCATGTGCTTGTGCATAACGAAAACAATATTTTTAGTTCATGGGTAAATCGAAAGTTCTACTGAAGAACTCAACATGAAGGGAAAGCTTGTGTAAATTTCTATTAGATATACTGCTGACGTTATTGAATAAATTATGTGCATAAACTTTATATCTTTTAAAATTAGATACTGTAATTTACTTATTTCGTCAACATTCAAATGAAAAAAAACAAATAATAATAATAATAAAAACAATTAAAATAAAATAATAATAATAAAAAGAAGAAACGCAAAAAAAAATCGTCCGAGGGCTTGCCCGAAGATAGAACGTGGAATTTTTGTTTACACCCAAACTTTATTCAAGCGTTTTACAGCTTACGCCTCCGTTCGTCTTGCTTCCAGCGGAAGTAAGTAACTCTCTTTTCTCAGCAGAACTTCACTACACTTGTTTTCACTTAACTCTTGCATTCAGAGTTTTATAGACCCCTTGCATTGACGTCACGTTGCTATTAGCAATGGCTGATACTGTAGCTTCTGGAGCACACACGTGGAGCACAGAACTCCCCGTTTACCGTTAAAAGCACGTGTTATCTTTCTCTTTAATTTAGAGCTTCCTTATTTTAATTATTATAGTGCAAATAAGTGTAAAAAATCAAATGGAGAGCACCAAATTCGCCTTATATTTGGGCGCCATAGGAAGCGATTTCAGACATGTGACGTCATGTGCAACCCGTCTATACTGCAATTTCTTAAGGGGGCTGGTCACTCAGCTTCGGAATTCTCCTCCGCAATATTAAATCTATGGACTTTTGATGCATTCGTATATTTAAAATATCTCTTCGGGAAGTTCATATTTTTAACATCTTTTTTCTGTGCACTCTTCTTAAAGGATGTCTCATTTTTGCTTACTTTTCAAAATGTTTCTAAAATCTAGGCTGATTTTAATAATTTGTGTGTTAAAAGCAGGCGAACTGTGAGTAAGGTTTTAACACCTCCTATAAAATCAAGTCTATACTTTAGAAATATTTTGAGAACTAAGAAAAAAAAGAGACCTCTTTTAGGAAGAACACACAGAAAAACAAATCCCTGCCGGCTCGGGCCTACAGGCGGAGGTAGATTTCGAAGCTAAGTACTAAATTCACCGACAAAACTTAAATCAAGATTAAAGATAAACCCAGTTCCTCCGCTAAGAATGAGCTCTAGGGAGCTAAACATTTTGTGAAAATTCTAATATACACAAATACACGCACGCATGTATATGGAATATGGAATAGATTTTAAAATGGCTAAATCAAATTCAGACAACCTCAAAGTGTTAAAATATGTTAATATTTCCATACTCGGGTTTTTATCATGTTTTAATACGTTTCTTCAAACTCACATGACGTTACATATTCACCTGCTGTGGTCCATTATATTTTCAATATGACGCGATATTTTTTGTTGTTGTTGTTTTAATTCGTCACACTATTTATTTCATTTTGAATTTTCATCCAGAAATCTTGCTCTAGAAAACTTATGACGTAATATTTAATTTGTTTACAATTCGTCAAACTATTTATTTCCTTTTGAATTTTCATGCAGAAATCTTGCTCTAGAAAACTTATGACGTAATATTTAATTTGTTTACAATTCGTCAAACTATTTATTTCCTTTTGAATTTTCATGCAGAAATCTTGCTCTAGAAAATTTATGACGTAATATTCAATTTGTTTTCAATTCGTCAAACTGTTTATCTAATTTAATTTTTCACGTGAAATCATTGCATTAGAAAAGCAATTGTTGTGGTGAGAATTTTATTGCTTTTTTTTAATTGTTGGCAACAGCTATAACGAAAAATATTTATTTTTTCCTGCCATTGTTGTGTAAAAGCTGGTTTTATCAGAATCATGTTTAGACGGTATTCAAAATTTTAACCTTCCTAATTCCCATTCCTTTGGACCGATTTTGCTCATTTTCACTCCCCGCCGAGAAGTTAGCCATCTTAAAGTTGTTGGCGAGTTTGAAGACGTTCCGTGCATAATTGCGACTTTTATCGTGCGGACAAAATTTAGTATATACATACATATATATATATATGTACATATATATATATATATATACATACATACATATATATATATATATATATATATATATAAACTTTTTAGGTGGGAGTTGTTTTGGGTTCCTGGGGTCATGTAATGAAAAGTTATGAAGGAATTTTTCAAAAGTCCCACCATGGTAACGACTGCAATAGGTAGTATTTCTTACGAAATCTACGTAAAAGAAGTTAAAAATATTAATTTTCGAGGAGATATTTCAAATATACGAATGCCTCCATTGTCCATAGACTTTACATGAGTGGGGGGAAATCGGAAGCTGAGTGACCAGCCCCCTTAAATAATGATTTTAATTGTCTTTAAACGGAATAAATTCCCATTTCTTACGATTTTTACTTTCTTCTATCCTCAATAGAAGAAAGTATTGCAATCGGAAAATTTTTCGACTTCCGGTTTTCGACGGATTTGCACGTTTTACGGGTGAAAGATCCCAAAAATCAGTTTGATACAAAATGTCTGTCTATCAGTCCGTGTGTCCGTATGTCGCCATTGTACCATCGAAAAGTGTACGAAGTTATGCATAGAATTGAACCCAATTTTTTGTGTATGATTTTGGCTATGGCAAGCCGGTCGTCTCTGAATTTTGAAATATTCTGCCGGAAGGGGGTCCTGTAATAGCGATTTTTGTGCCATTTTCAATATTGTACCATCAAAAAGTGCATAAAATTATGCATAGAATTGAACCAAAGTTTTTGTGTATGTTTCAGGCTATGGCCAGCAAGTCCTCCTTCAACTTGAAAAAATTACGCGGGAAGGGGGCCCTATAATTGCAATGTACGTGCCATTTTCATTATTGTACCATCGAAAGTGTATGAAGTTATGCATAGAATTAAACCAAATTTTTTGTGTATGTTTCTGCTATGGCAAGCAATTCCTCCCTGAATTTGAAGAAAATTTACCGGAAGGGGGCGCTGTAATAGAGATATCTGTACCATTTTCATTAATGTACTTCCAAAAACTGTATAAAGTTATGCATAGAATTGAACTAAATTTGTTAGGTATGCTTTTGGCTGCAGTTTCTCCTTGAATTTGAAATTATTCCACCCGAAGGGGTTGCTGTAATAGCAATGTTTGTGCCATTTTATTTATTGTATCATCGAAAACTGTATAAAATTATGCATACAATTGAACCAATTTTTTTTGTCCATGTTTTTGGCTTTGGTCAACAGGTCCTCCTTGAATTTGGAAATATTGCGCGATAAAGGGGCTCTGCGATACCGTTTTTTGTATAATTGTCTTGTTTTTTCATAGTTCTGTTGTCCATCGGCGGCTCTTGCAGCAGCGGAAACTCGCGTTCTGCTAAGCCGGCTATTCGCAAACAGCTGATGACAACAGAATGAGGAAAAACTACTGATTTTAACAAATATCTTGATATAGATTAACTCGTTTTTAGGCTGATTAATTGGCTGAAGCAGAAATTTAAGATGAAAATCAAATTTGGTATAGTATTGAACTAATAATATTTATTGAGGTATTAACATGTGTCAGTGGTGGAAAATTGATGCAGAAAAGTACCCTATTGACACCGCTAATTTTGTATTGTATTATTCACCTTAATAAAAACTCGGAAATTATGTCATTGGATAAGCCGCAAAATACTACTAAAATTTAGTGGTGTCCAAAGACTCCGCCTCTGCGCCAATTTTCCACTACTGATGTGTAACTGCTTTTTGAAATATTAAGATATATAAGATAGAGGAAATTTTGGGATTGGCACATCTAATTAGTTTTCTGAATGGATCGATTAACGAAATTCATCCTAATAGTTTAAAATTGAATAAAGCAGAAGATAACAGTTTAAAGGTTAAATTCCTGGATTTGGATTTAATGATTACTGATAATAGTAAGCTTTTTGATAAACGTGATTTTTTTTTTTAAATTTTAACACTCAATCAATGCCACATTGTTTTTCAAATTTAAGTAAAAAGGATTTCATTAATATTATATCGGGGCAAACTAATAGATTCTGTAAAATCTGTAACAATAAGGAATTTTTAAGTGTACAGATTTTTAAATTTGCAGCAAACTTTTTTTCTAATAATTTATATCCATATCATTTTATTACTTTCTTCTATCTTCAATAGAAGAAAGTATTGTAATCGAAATTTTTTTCGACTTCCGGTTTTCGACGGATTTGCATGTTTTACGGGTCAGAGATTCCAAAAAACATGTTTATAGAAAATGTCTGTCTGTCTGTGTGTCCGTCTGTCCGTCTGTCCGTCTGTCCGTCCGTCCGTCTGTCCGTCTGTCCGTCTGTCTGTCGCCATTGTACCATCAAAAAGTGTATGAAGTTATGTATAGAATTAAACCAAAATTTTATTATAAATTTTTGGCTATGGCAAGCAGGTCCTCCCGGAATTTGGAAAAAATTCGCCGGTAGGGGGCGCTGATATAACAATTTTTGTGCGATTTTGAATATTGTACCATCGAAAGGTGTATGAAGTTATGCATAGAATTAAGCCAAATTTTTATTTTAAGTTTTTGGCTATGGCAAGCAGGTCTTCCCTGAATTTGGAAAACATTCGCCGGTAGGGGGCGCTGTAATAGCGATTTTTGTGCGATTTTGAATATTGTACCGTCCAAAAGTGTATGAAGGTATGCATAGAATTGAACCAAAAAAAATTTTAAGTTCTTGGCTATGGCAAGGAGGTCCTCCCTTAATTTGTAAAAAAGATAGCTCGTAGAGGGCGCTGTAATAGCGATTTTTGCAGAATTTTTGTGCCATTTTGAATATTGTACCGCCGAAAAGTGTATGAAGTTATGCATAGAATTGAACCAAGTTTTATGTGTTTATTGTTGGTCATGTCACGAAGGTCCTCCCTGAATTTGGAAAAATTCTGCCTGAAGGGGGCACTATAATTGCGATGTCTGTACCATTTTCATTATTGTACCATCGAAAAGTGTATGAAGTTATCCATATAATTGAACCAAATTTTTTGTGCATGTTTCTGGCTATGGCAAACAAGTCCTCCCTGAACTTGAAAAAATTCCGAAAGAAGGGGGCGCTATAATTCCGATCTCTGTGCCATTTTCATTATTGTACCATTTAACAACGTATAAAATTATGCATACAATTGAACCAAAATGTTTGTGCTTGTTTTTGGCTTTGACCAACAGGTTCTCCTTGAATCTGGAAATATTGCGCGGTAAAGGGGCTCCGTGCTAGCGATTTTTGTATACTTTTCTTGATTTTTCGTAGTTCTATTGTGCATCGGCGGCTCATGCAGCGGCGGGAACTCGCTTCCTGCCATGCCGGCTATTCGCAAACAGCTGATAACGACAGAATAAGGAAAAATTAATAATTTTAACAAATATCATGATATAGATTAACTCGTTTTTAGTCCGTTTAATTGACTTGAGCAGAAATTTAAGATTAAAATCAAAGTTGGTATAGTATTGAACTAATAATATTGAAGTATTAACATGTGTAACTAGGTTTTGAAATATTAAGATGTATAAGATAGAAGAAAGTTTTGGGATTGGCACATCCAACTAGTTTTTCATTATTTAAATGAACTTTGGCATTTTTCGGAATGGCAATACCATGCGGACCAAACAAAGGTAGCTGAAGCATCATCTTGTGTGTATGAAGAGGATATGCTAAAGATATGTTGATTAAAGGAGTACATTGGATCTATAGTTCCGCCTACCCCATTTTTCTTGAATAAAATATCATCAATCTTTATTCAGAAAGCACACGTCTTTCTAAAATGATAAAATACAACAGAAAAAGGCGAGAAAGTTTTTGCTTTTTCAGCAGATATTTTTAAATCAATAAAGATAATTGTGTCGAAAGTTAATGCTTCTGAAAAACCCAATGCAAACAGAAGATTAGCCCTTTAAAAAATTCTAAAAGATACAGAAATATAAATATATTAACTTGAATTTAAAAAATGTTCAGGTAGTAGGTGTTCCAAGTATCATCCACGCCAGTAATATCATAAACAGGATAAATACATGTATAATATATTTTTTCTTATTTAAAAGTGAAAGTCTTATAAAGCAGCAAAAAAGTGACTTACTTGAGACTGGACTTGGGTGCCAGTGACGGTCATAAAGAGAAACAAAACTTGTGCACCATGGCGCCAACTTATAGGGGCCCGTGGGGCTCGAGTCCACCCAGTAATTTCATCAATCCGCCCACCCAATTTACATTGATTTACTTCGTTATTGATTTATTATTTCATTAATCGATGAAATAACACTTTTGTTTTATTGCCGCTTTCAAAATAATTTTGTTTGAAAAAGTAGTAAGGACATCCATTAGACTTACGGAAGCGCTAAAAGCCCCTCCAGCGGATGGACAGTTAAATTTCTCGCAAAAACAAATTTCTGGCCTATTTTGCCATCTGTTTTAATGTCTTAACACGTTCACGCCGGCGCCGATATTCTTGTTTTTCGCCGTGAGATGGCGCTCGAATTCATGTTTTGCTTCATCTGGCGGTGCGGTACTGTCGCTTATTCAGACACGGTATGTAATGACACGCCCCTCTCTTATTTATTAAACTGAACTCGAATATAACAAGCAGAGTTGATTGTGAGTGTCTGAAAGTTCGTAAGGAGTAAGCAAATTACTGAGAGACATGATTTTATCGACTGCATATGTACGAATTTAATATAAAATGTCTTAAAATCTAAAGAAATATGGACAACATGATATAAATGCATTTTCTGGAAGATAGAAGCCACGCCCTGAGTCGATGATATCTTTTGAATGAAAACGTGAATTCTCGTTTCTCATCGTGAATGTATAAGGTTTATACTATTGAATTGTGTTTACTACTGAATATTCGAATATTCAAGTGTGACTCACCTGCAGTGCACGCCGTCTATAGCATAGTCGAGTGTGACCCAGCTGTAGTGCACGCCTTCTATTTAACAGTGGAGTGTGACCAACAGGTGATGCACGCCGCCCGATGGGGCAATCAAGCGTGACCCACCGGTGATGCACGCCGGCGTGAAAGTGTTAAAGCAATAAAGCTTTTAAGTAACTAGAATGTTTTTGTTTTTTTTTAATTTAGTATTTTTGCACGTTCAATAGTTAGCAATTTTTATATCATTTGTTATAAATATTATATTTAAAAGGAAGATTAAAATATAATTTAATAAAATTAATTAAATTGTAGTTAAATTATAATAAATATATTTTTTACTAAGAAAAATCCTAATTTAACTTCGTTTTATCATCTTTAGTCATTCGCTCCTTTTCCACCACACACGCAATAATGGGGGGGGGGGGGGGGAATTATGTGGCATTATTTTTTAATTAACTAAGAATCGTGCAAAAATAATCAATGTTTTGAAAAAAATATTTCGTCATGAGTTGATTGCCGGATATTAGCGAACTTGTTGAACAGTGGAGCAGCGTTGAGAGGTTTCCTAGTTGCTATCATTTTAACACCCAGGCTGAAGATAAAATGTCTTATAATATGAGTCGTGGGGAAAAAAGAAGAGGTGTAGTTAGACTACATAAGAGTTTAATTAAAATTAAGGGTATAATAAAAAATATAAAATATTTAATGTACTTTAAAAAAGAGATGATAATTTAAATAAAAATAATTCTTAAGATTTAGAGAAGAAGATAGAATTTATAATAAATATAGGTAAAGCTGTAGTAAAAACTACTATAAAAAGAAAAGGAAATGTTGATAAAAATAAAAGTTAGCACTAGATCAGAAGTTACACTCGCCAAGCTTGGGCAGGTAAAGCAATTAGGAAGGCGGCAAGCCACTTTAACAATAAAAACCTTTTCAGGTACCATATATTTTTAAATTATAATTTAAGTAAAAATTGCTAATTTTTTTTTTTTTTTTTTTTTTTTTTTTTTGTCTCCTTACAAAAAGTTAAGTATTTTGAACGATATTATCGTTCGGTTTAGAAAGGAATTCTGAGAAAGTTAAAAGTTTAGAGAGATAGTCATTTTTGGCAGAAGTCTTATCCAAGTCGCTGCTGAGTTTTTCAGTAATTTCCGAAAAGTGAGTGATATTAAGTTAAATTTGATTTTTTTGATAATTTAGATAATAGTGGGGGATTTCATTAGTGAACTCATTGAGCTCATAGAGATGCTCAATAGGAGGGGTGAGGTGGGATTCGTTTTTTTTTTTTTTTCTATGGTTTTTTAGGGTTTTGGGGGCTTTTATCGGTGTTCCCTTATAGGTTTTAGTATCGGAGGTTGCTTCTGCATATGATTTCTTAAACTGCGGTTTAACTGGGAGGTTTTTACATCCTTTGTAGCCTGAAAGATGTGGGAGATTACAATTCAAATTTTTAAGGGGGTGGTCTGGGTAGCTCAGTAGCATTTTTATGGGGGCACGCAGTAGAAAGATGATCCCCGCCGCATCGTACACAGCTGGGTCCATGTTGCAATTAGCAGCTATATGAAAGAATTTTTGACATTGGTGGCATTGGGTTGCCTTTTTTGCTACTCGGATTTTTTATCTACGTTTACACGGATTGAAAAATTGATTTTAAGTTGAAAATTTCAAAGGAAGTTTCATTTTTAGGGTGTTCAACAAGGAGAGGTTTTTTCCCCTCTCTTCGATTTTTATGTTGTGAAACTTTAATAACGGTAAAGGACTTTAAAAGTTAAGTTTTCTTTGATTTCGTCTATGTAAGTAGAGGTTGGTAGGCCTCTCATTACCGCTTTTATGGGGATTTCTCTATGAGGGACTATATAGAAATGTATTTTATTTTGTTTTAGATGTTCATATATGCGCATTTTACTACGGAGGTTGACTGGGAGAATTTTGAGGGATTTACCTGAAAGTTTGTCTTTGAATTCAAACTCGCCACCTCTCGATAAGTTTTTAGTGAATTCGATAATATTCGTAATTCCCGAGACCATTATGGGTTTGGGTTTTTGCCTTCGCTAGGTTTCATCTTTTACTGATTCCATATCGGAATTATCGGGAGAATTTGAATTTACGTCGTTTTTAGAGGAAGTTGAATTTTTTGAGCTACTTTTTCTACGTTTTTTGGAAACGATCTTAAATCCGTCTTCAGCAACGTCTGGGAAAGAAATATTATCAGTTTTTACCTTACGGTATAGATTAACTACCCGTTTCAGGGCGTCATAGATATCAGCTTCATTATTCCTACAAAGAAAATTATAGATTTGGATTTTTTCAGTATTTGTGATCTCATGAGGAGAATTATCTATAAGAATCTGTTTACGGCCGAAAATTTTATTATCGTATCCCTCACGAATTTCAATAATAGTCATTTGACTTTTAATAATAGGGAAATTAGATGAAACAGAGCTCATAGAAGACGTACGACTCATAAGACATGTTGAGAAAAATCAGGAAACTCAGCAGACTTTCCATCCTTAGTTACGCAGAAGTCTTGAAAAAACATCTTGCAGGTGCTTATACTCACGCTTTTTCTCTTGATATTATGTAAATATTTTTTATTATATTTTTTATGGAACGACTGCCTGAAATTCAAATATTTGATTTTATAATTTCCCCTGCTTTTTATTTTTATTTTTTTCTAAAAATGATCGAAATTTATAATTATTATTATTATTCTATTTCCATATACACTTCATTTTCAGTACCTCTAACTTTAACTATTACCCAAAGTTATTTACAATCAACTTTATATACCTATATTTTACATCAGAAGTCTGGTGAAAAAAATTATTAAATGGTTTAAAAAGTTATCCTGATTTGAGAAGAATTTAGTTTATTGAAAAAGTTTTGGTTAATTTTCATAATATTTTGAAACTAGTAAATATTATTTTTAAAAACTGTACATTTTACGGTCAGAATTCTCAATGTTTCAAGCAATTAATAATTTAAATGTAATTAATTGCAGAAATTTACTTATAGTCTTTGTTTTCCGTGTTATTTAATATATTTTTAGTTGCTTGTGCTTAAAGCATTGTATTTATTTATTTTTTCTCCAAATCTACAGTTCTCCTGTTTGCAGTATAAAAAACGCCGATGCAAAATATACGTATATTACTATACCTTTTATAACGCACACACAGAGACGTTTTTCGTATTTTTATGTATGAGAGTAACACTAATAAGCAGTATTTAAGTAGCACATTCCGCCTCATAATTGTCCAGATAATAAATGATTGTCCAGAATTAGAATATTTAATTTTATATGTGATTTTGTAATTTTTCTATATGCTTGTACAGGTAAGATAAGCCCATGTAAAGGTTAAATTTATTGAAAATCGTTCGCAATATACTGGCGAAAAGACTTACTTATTTTGTTGATATTATGAAACATGCAAATATCCTTTTAATTGTGTCATATAGTTTTATACCATGAGTGTCCAGAGTTAGAATATTTAATTTTATCTGTAATTTTGTTATTTTTCTACATGCTCGAATATTTCAAATCAACACATATAATGGACAAATTTATTGAAAATTGTTTTGATTGCCGGATACGGGCAAACTTGCTTATTCTCTTGATATTGTGTAAATATTTTTTTATTATATTTTTTATGCTATGAGTGCCTAAAATTCAAACATTTGATTTTATAATTTCCCATGCTTTTTATTTATTTATTTATTTTTTTAAATGATAGACATCTATAATTATTATTATTTTCCTATTTCCCTGTACACTTAATTTTCAGTACCTCTAACTTTCACTATTATCCAAAGTTGTTTACAATCAACTTTATATACCTATATTTTACATCAGAAGTCTGGTGGAAAAATTTATTAGATGGTTTAAAAAATTATCCTGATTTTAGAAGAAGCTAGTACAATTTGATTTTTTTTTTTTTTTTTAGTTCAATTTGAAAAAGTTTTGGTTAATTTTCTTAATATTTTGAAACTAGTAAATATTATTTTTAAAAAAATGCTGTACATTTTACGGTCAGAATTCTCATTGTTTCAAGCAATAAATAATTTAAATGTAATTAAATGCAGAAATTTACTTATAACCTTTGTCATCTTTAACGTTTGTTTTTTTAACCATAACCTTTGTCAACCTTCCTTTCATCTTTAACATATAAAGATCAGTTGCTTATTGTCGATTAGACAATAAAATTTTAATTTTAATTACAATTAAGTTATAAAATTTAATTAAAATTTTTATTGCATAAAATTTAATTTTAAATAAATTTAAATAATTCAAATAATTTTTTTAATTCGTTTCCTTAATAATTAAATGTACATTTATTAAAATAGCATAAATTTTAAAATAAAATAAATTTTTTTTAATGTTAGTTGTGCTACTGCCCTGTTGTAAGAGATAGATATCAAATTAGTAAAATCAATTTTTTAAAGTTCTTATGTTTTAAAGTGGAGTATTATCGTTCATATATAAAAAATCTCTATTAATTTACAAGTATTCATTTTACTAAGGACTGGTTCATTTGGGAACATAAAAGTTTTAACAACATATATAAATAAAAATATTAATTAATATCAATTATACCTATTTAAATTTTAATATTATGATATATTTAAATAGTGATAATAATGCAAGAAAAAAAAAGAGCATCTTTAATTATGTTAATCTTCCATAAACATAATTAAAGATTTTCTTTTTTTCTTACATTATTATCATTATTTAAATATATAATTACTATTTATATTTAAATAAACATGTATAATTGATATTAACTAATAATTATTTAAATATGTATAATTATTATTTTTATTTAAATATATATAACTAATATTAATTATTTATTAATTAATATTAATATATATATATATATATATATGTGTGTGTGTGTGTGTGTGTGTGTGTGTATATATATATATGAAATAACTATAAAATTATATATATTTATGTATAAAAAAGTATGTATATTTTAGATATATATAATTTATATTAATTAATATTAATTAACATTAATTATATATATATATAATTAATATTAATAAATATTATTATTTAAACATATAATTAATGTTTTCACTTAGTAATTCGTTATTAATTTTCTTCAATTTTCAATGTCTAACTAGTGAGATATTAAATATGAAAAAAATAAACCAATCTATGTTAGATAAAAAACTTGGGTTTTTAGACATAAGTGATCTTTTGTTTTGTATTATATACTTTGTACAAACCCAATCATTACATGAATATATGTTTAGTATAGACCTATCAATTTATGAACAGGAAGAGTGTATTAAATGACCGTTTCACAAAAGTTGATGTAAATAACACCGAAAATATTTTAATTTAAATACAATTTATTAGTAATAATGCGTAACTGAAACATATACTTTTTTGGTCATCCTTAGAACCCGTAAGCTATACTTTTTTCTTTCTTTCTTTCTTTATTGTATATATTGTCTACATTGTGATGTATTTGAATGCCATTGTGATCTGAAGAATTTTATGAAAATTAGAGTAGATGACAGCAGATGATATCTAAACCATATACAATTTTCAACTATAATTAGAAAAACACTCATACATAAGATTTATGCAGACATGTATGAATGTATATATTCATATATACTGTGTACATATATTGATATGCATGCATATATTTATACATAAATATGTGTATAATTGTATACGTTTTCACTTTTACGAGAACAAATTCTCAGATTCATTGACTTGCACTGTACTCTGGGAGTATGAAAATGCAAAACTAAAGCAAAAAGATGCAATATATACATATTACATTGATTATTTAAAACTTTAATTTATTAACCTTAGAGTATAACTATATACTTGAAGACGTATAACACACTGGTAAAAAATAATAAAAATCTCATCTAGGAAACCTCTCTAAAATCTATATTTTCTTAGTAAGATTTTGAATTAATGTTAAGCAAAATAAAATGTATTTTTAGCTTTCACTAATCGACTACAATAACAGCTCTCTTTCTTCTTCTTTTCTTTTTATTTATTATTTTTATTCATTAACTCATTTATTTATTTACTTTTTTCTTTTGCATAATTTAACATGTCATTATTTCATGTATATTTTCAGCATTAAAAATTTTTAATTTATTAATCTTAGTGTATTACTATACTTGATGACTTATACAACATTGTTAAAAAAAACAATAAAAATGTGATACAGCAGACCTCAATATTTTCTTAGTAAGGTCTTGAATTAATGCTTATCAAGAAAAGAAAATAATAATAAAAAAAAATTATTTTTAGCTATCATTTTATAAACTATTCGAATACAATAACATCTCTCTTTCGTTCTTCTTCTTTTTTTATTTTTAATTATTATTGATTATAAATTGGAATACTATAAGAAATGTAAAGCAATATAAATTAAAATTTACAAATTAAGTTAATACAACAAGTTAAAACAATTCTCGTATACAATTAATTAATATTTGATGGTACATGAAAACAAAATTCCATTAAATATATTTTGATTTTTTCAAATAAATTACTTCTATAATACATTTATTTTATAAAACATAGTTTAATTTAGTCAAAAGCATTAGATTAACATGATTATATTTTATTACCTTCTCCCTAGATGGCGACAACATGAAAATGTACAATGTTAGCAAGGAATTTTTGAAGTGCGAGAGAATGGGCAGATCGATTTTAGGAGGATTTCAGAAATTTTTGATGCGGAACATTGAAGTGCATTATTTACAGTACAGATCCAACACTAGAGAGAGGTCGGACATTGACGAAATGTCCGCCATTTTCATTACAAAATAGATGGAACTCCGTACGACGCAATGCATTTTCATCGGCGTCTAGCACTTTTTATTCTATTAAAATTATGAAAATTTCATTTTATATGCCTTCCAAGAGTCTTTCAGAACATAAATATGAGCACATTTTCATTTTAATGAGTAAGAAATTCTCAGAAAATGCATTTTTTACTCTATTTATCTTTTACTGATTAAAATAGTGGGCTGAGGAAGATTGGGCATGTAAGAACTTTATTTTAATTTCGCAGTATTTGAGAAAATAAGTTTTAACGAGTATCAGATAGAAAATGAACTATAGAATTCAATTTTTAAAACTATCTATAATTTATTACGTATTTTAAAACAACAGTAATTATTCTAATTTTCGCCATCTTCGCATTGATAATTTCAGAAACAATAAAATTTGATCATATCATATACCACGCCTATTTAACTATACATGTGATTCAAAGTTAATTTAATATATGCGCTGAAAATATTTTATGATAAGTTTCTACGTACTGCTACCTCTTTTTGATATTCTTTTTAAATACAGAAGTCTGGTAAATATATAGTATTAGAATGAGTATTGTTATCAAAACATTAAATGAAAGTTTAGAAGAAAAAATTAAATAGGGGCACTGCTGTTAAAAGAAAAATATGAAAAACAAATTCTATAAATAAATCAAAATCCGATAACTAAGTAAAATTGCACTGCTACGTAGCGTAAAAACAGCTGAGTAAAAAAAAAAAAATGCATTTTCTGAGAATTCTTACTCATTAAAATGGAAATGTACTTATATTCATGTTCCGACAGACTCTTTGAAGTCATATAAAATGAAATCTTCATAATTTTAGTATAATAAAATTGATAGACGCTGATGAAAATGCATTGCGTTGTACGGTGTTCCATCTACTTTGTAACGGAAATGGCAGACATTTCTTCAATGTCCAATCTCTCTCCAATGTAGGATCTCTAATTTACAGTAGGCCTTCGCGCCATCTGGCAGCGACTGTAGTCCTTTAACGATTCCGAATATGGTGAGAAACTCCTATTGGAACTTTATACTCCAGTTATATAGTTAAGGCTGTTCTTAACTGCTCTGCTCAACAAGCGAAAAACGTTCTGACACATTTACAAATTCATTTTTTAAAGGAAAGATATAAAATTGGAAAGCCTGGCCATGGAAGCGATTTGGAATTGAACTGTTTTTTGATCCATCAATTACCTATTGAGCTATCAGCGAATTCGATCACGTGACAAACCCGTTTTTCGCCCGCTCTTGAGTGCTTTTTCTCCCCTCGCGCGGAAATTCGGTTCAAAACGTCCACTTTGACTTTATTTTCTGAAAGATCTATTGCGTTTGCAAGAAAATGGAAAAAACAGCTCGATGACGTAGTTTCTGAATAACAACACCAGCTAGTTTCATGCATTTCCGAACAAAAATAAATTAAAACTTATGTCAGGAAGTTGCCCTTTTGGATTTGACAACAACCTTAATGAATGTGATAAACAAAAGAACTGTAATAAAAAACATCATAGACGACACTGTAATTTCAACGAGGAGCTGCCACAAGAGCGCTCACACATCTTTTTAAAACTGTATGATGTATTTTTGTTTGAAGTAGAGTTGGCCGAAGAGTCGATGAGTCGACTCAAAATCTCGACTCCTTCCAAGTGAGTCGAACTGTCGACTCCTCGATAGTGAATTGCCTCGACTCAAAAGAGTCGAACTTTAGTTTTCCACTCAGTTTGGGATTCGGAGTCGAAGAGTCGAAGTCGACTCACTCAAAGAGTGGTTGGACGAGTTTAACGCAGTGTCGGACTTGGAGAGTCGAGAGTTGAAGAATGGATTTTCGATTCTTCGACTCAGTATCGGATTTCAACTCTTCGATTCCGGGCTGGGTTGTTTAGCAGAGAACCAGAGAACGGAGATCTTTGTTTAATTATGTATTGGCGATTTAGGGAAAGGAGAAAGCAGTGTAGATGTATGTTTAGGAAGATGACGGTATGAATGAAAGGAGAGGGAGGGACAGAGACAAGGGGGCGGGCAATAGGATATTTTGTTAAAGTTTAGTTGAATTTACGATATGTTTAGGGGAAAGAAGATAAAAAAAAGGGGGAGATGTTACCTTTGTAATTTTTGGTAAAAAAAGAAGTAGGACTAGTTAGGAATATTTCATCTGTTTTCATATCATGCAATATTAAAAAAAAACTTAGAAGAAAGAGAAATAAAATTCTACTTTAGTAGCAGGTTGTTTAAAATGTACTAAGTTACTGAATTTATTTTATAATAGATGTATTTTAGATAAAAGTGAATTATCGTTTATTTTTTTGTGTATATAATATTATTTTAATTCCGTTTTATAAATAAAAATATTTGCCGGTAATATTAAATGCATATAATTTACATATATTTTTTTAAAGTTTAGCCAATCGATTTTTTTAACGTTCCTTATTTAAACCCAGATGTGGAAGATATTTTCGGAATCCTGTCGCTTCCCTCCCCCCCTTTTTTTTTCGTAAACAACTAGGCTGTGTGTGTCTCTCTATGGATATATCTCAATATATTATCATGGTTTTAAAAATAAAATTTTAAAAGGGAGTAAATCAAAAAACTATAAGCATGAGAAAAAAAGAACTTTTTAAAACTTACCCCCCCCCCCCCACTCCGGGTTAACGGGCGACTGATTATTGAATTATTTTTTGTTCGGAAAAGCGTAAAATTTACAGGTGTTCTTATTCAGGAACTAAGTAATCGAATTACGTTTTCCTTTTTTTGCCAAAATATCTTTCAAAAATTGCTGTCAAAGTTGAAGTTTTTAAACGAAGTTCGGTACACGATAGCACGGGGAAAAGAGAAAAACTTGTCGTTACGTGACAAAAATCGTATTTTTCTTGATAAGCAATTTATTTATGTAAAAAAATGGAAAACGCTATTTGATTCCAAATCGCCACAATAGTTAGGTCTGTCAATTTTATAACTTTGTAGTTAAAAATACTGCCGCTGAGTCCCGCAAATTAAAGTTTGTGTGTAAGGAAAAATGCGGTTTTATCCAAAACTATGTGACCGAGGATAACCGCTATAATTTTCCAGCAAAGTTTGAATAAACTACTATTGCCCCTAGTTTTTTTTTTTTTTTTCCATAATTTTAGTTTTAGTAGATTCGGAAATAGGCTAGAGTGGGGGGGGGGGACATATTTTTGTATCATATTTTTGACAGTATCTAAAATTAGAACAAATATATTTTTGATTTCGGTGTTACGAGGTCTTTTCAACAATACCCAAACGATACACATGCACACACGCATAAAAGAAGAAAAAAAAATCAAGTAACTAAATTTGTCCCTTTTTTCCCGAAAAATATTTGTGAATGGCTTTTAATCTATAAATTTATTAACACTATCGACTTATAATAGCTCCGTTTTCACTTTTTAAGTACGGAATCCTAAAAAAATCAATGAAGAAGAGATCTAAGAATTTAAGATGTTGTGATTGGGGAGGATTTCGGATATTTTGATGGATTCTTGTCCTTGTCAGCAGTAAATTTCACTTACCCCACACTCTCCGCACGCGCGCGCGCGCATACACACACACACACAAAAAAAATCCGTTTCCCGTTTTGTTTTCAGCACAGAAAATTTAAACCTTTAAAACTTGATATATATAAAAAATAACACTTCAAAACCTTCCACTCCCAGTTAAAAAGAAGGTAAATTTTTAGACATGTTACGGGATTAAACAAGAATATTTCTATATTTTACAGTTTGGCTTAGAGGTGTGTACTGGCCCAACCCGTGGGCAGGGCTAGGGCCAATTTTTCGCAACGCTGGGGGTCGAACCGGGCCTTACTTTTTCTTTTTTCAAGGCTTTGGGCGGGGCCTAGGCATTGCGCTTTGCAGACCGGGCTGGGACCTTTCTTTTTTCTGAAAGATTGCGCCGAGCTCAACTTAATTTTTCAGTACCGATCCGGTACTGGCTTCATTCTTCCAAGATTTGCAAGGGCCGACATTTTAAGTACCGGTGGTCTCGACCCACCCCGTACGAAAATTATTGTCTCGGCCTGGTCTGATCCGTGCAAAAATCAGTAAAATCTGTCCCGGACCAAAACATTTGCAAAAAATGCATATATTTTGAAATTGCCATTATTGTACAACTAAAATTTAAAATTTATTCTTTTTTAAGAATAGCAATTTCTAGGCAATAAAATTAAAATACCATAAAAAAAGTGAAAAAGGACCCGTATATGACGGAATCCTGTCTTAAACTAAAAAATGTGTTGATACATGAAAAATGAATATAATAATATGTGAGGAAAAGCATATAATACATTTAAAACTGCTAAGAAGGAAACTTGTCTATAACGTATATTTTTTATTTCCTAAGCAGTTTCGTCTTATGTGATTTTACTGTATATTAGTTATCAGATTCTTAAGCCTCAAATACATAGAATATAGATTAACGATATTAATGTTAACTGAATCATTTACATACAGATAGTGATTCATTAAAAAAATAAATATCGCAGCACACGATGTTTCTTTAAAAATAAAGATTATAAAAATGAAAAGAAAAAATGGTAAAATAAGTATTTTTAGTCAGAACTCCTCGTACGAAACATTTTTTAATCCTATCGACGTAAAAATCCATGTTTTCTAGTTTTTAGTACCTAGATTTTAACTTTCCTTTTATTTTTATTTTTTGGGGGGTAAGGACCAGTAATATATTTTGTACGGGATGAACTTTTAGATTTTATACCGGGGCGGGTAGTAGATTATTTTTCTACGTGCCGGGCCAAACTTTTTTCTATGAGCAAGCCGAACTTCTTTTAATGTGGACGGGACTGGGCGGGGCCTGGAAATTTCGTCCCGTAGAGACATCTAGTTTGGCTGTTTCCAGTAACCATCCAACAAAGTTTAATATAAAAGACTTTTTCTATATAAAATCAAAACCAAAGTAATTCAATCTTATGCTCAAATATTTTCTCCTGCGCTATAAATCTGATACGAAAAATAGGATTGCGTCATCTTTACTACCAACCAACCAATCTTACTTCCGCAAGTGAGTCGAGAGTCGAGTTAGTATGTCGACTCATCAAACAAGCGAGTCGACTCAGCGTCGACTCTTTAAAATGAGTGGAAATGCCCATCCCTAGTTTGAAGCTTTCATTTATGCAAGTGTTTTACACAAAACTATTACTGTTTGATTTTACTGGTGTGAGTGGAATATTTATAGACAGCTATTTATTTTATTTCAGTGTTGCTAAGAGTTTCATACATATTTCATGTTCCATCCTTCCTGTGTAGTTTATTTTAATATACAGTGTGACCATTATTAAACAACCCTATTTTAAATTTGTCAACAGACAAAACATAAAAGGATAAATCTTAAACCTTTTTAAAATTTAAAGTTTAGAATTAAAAGTTCAAAATTTAAAAATCCCAATGCTTGCTTTGAAAGCCTGTAGTTTAAATCTGATTTGCCCCCGATAACTTTCTTTTCCAGCCCAACATGTATCATTTCCATGCTTCAAAATTGTTCGATCTTTAAAAGTAGGGGTCCGGGGCTAAAAATTCTCAAAAAAATGCAATTTTTTTTATTGTCTTAAAAAAAGTACTAAGTTTTTAGCGTTAAATACCGCAAACTGCATACTTTTATCTTCCTTAATTCATATTATCCAGAGATATAACACCTTTTGCCTTCAGAAGCAATGTTGAAAGGTAAGTAAAAAAAAAAAAAAAAAAATTAACTTCATTTATCTCAGAATGCATTTCTTCATGATTTGTATTTTTAAAAGAATATATCTAAAGTTCCTTGCAAGATATATGTATGAAATTTTCAACAGAGATTTTATGCTATATTTTCAACAAATTGTCTTCAGGATTTTTAATAATGAGCGATAATTGGGAAAATATGTTAATTAATACAAAACTCACTCATAAAAAAACTTCATTTTTTTTACTTAAAAATTTTTTTATAAAATTCATAATCAATATTTTAAGAAATGCTGAACACAAATTAACATTATTATTATATTAAAACATATTTCAGAAAAAAATTTCGTAACAAAATCTCTATAAATAAAAATAAATAAATAAATTGAGTTTTGAGCCCCGGGACCCCTTAAGAGTAAAAGTGGTAACTTTGCGTGTTTCTCACTTCTTGTGGTCAGAGCTAAGCTCCAGATTTGCCAAACCCATAAAAGTCATGATGCCTGCATATTTTCTAGCCTATTAAATTACATCACCTCCCATTTCTTTAGTGTCGCACTCTAGCGGAAATAATCCATATTTATGACGAGACAATGAAAAATCCGCATCCTTTTATGACTATGCATTGCTAAGATGACTTGCGCTACTCGACTGAACGTTTTGTGTCATTCGTGCACCCCCTAAATCCTAAGGCATATATATATATATATAGGGTTGATTCTCCAAAAAGTGGATAATTCAAATTTGCGAGTTAATGGAAAATGAAAGTTAAATTTTAAACAATTTTTTTTTAGATTTACGGTTCTTTTTATTTTCTAATATATAAGGGTTTTTACGGCAACCCCGGTAATTCGCAGGATGTCCTAATCCTCAGTTTGTACTTTTGGTGGTTATATGACACTTATGTTGACAGGCGGTGCTAAGGTGTAATTAACCGCATTTTACGCATTTAGCGTCAAAGTCACACACCTCTGAGGCATATCATACCCCTGACAATTATAACATTGTTTAACTATTTTTACTGGCAAAGGCTTCTATTTTAACAGAAATGTAGTGTATAACGTTAATCTGGTAAATTTCCTCAAATTGTTTATGCGGTCGAACGCTTACCATATAAAGTGGCATAGGACGACCTGTTTTACGGTTTTTGAGCATGGCAGCCATAGTGAGTGTGAAACCATGCTCTTTAAGGCATGGTTTCATACTTGTTTCTATGATTTTGATGTCAGTGTAACATGGGAAGCCTCTTATGGATACTTTTTTGGGCCTTAGCTATCTGGGGTTAAGAGTAGCATATATTTTGGGGGTTTTATCTAACCATCTTTGCGTTTTTCTGAAGTCATCGTCGGTTTTACATTGTACTATAACAGGGCGTTCGCCTTTAACCCTTTCCGGCGCGGAGTAATTCTGTTTATAAACTGATGAAATAATGGACTGACACGAGAATTTATAAACGAAGTTATTAGAAAATACGAACATGCTTATATTCACGTATATTATAAAAGAAAAATTTTAATTGAATATTATTTGTGCCGTTGGTCCGTTTTGGAATTAAAATTAAGTGTCCGTTTTTAAGGACACCGCCCTTGAAAGGGTTAACAGCAGTTTTTGTTTTTTCGGAGTTAAGCTCTGTTATTTTTTGGGATAGCGTCGTCCAAATTTCATCAATTTCAATATATAGAAAGGGTTAACAGTTTTTTTAGAATGTACAGAGTTTTGGTCAGTATTTTCATTAATAGTGAATTGTTCCATATCATTATTTTCGTTAAGATTAATGTCATTGAAAATATTTTTAAATTTGTTGTTTAGGGGGATAGAAGAACTCTCCTTTGAAAGAGGATGTTTAACTACTTTTTTAACAGCATTAAAAAGCTCGTCTTTAAGGCTAGTGTTAGTAAGAATAATATGGGAGGTTTTCTTATAGGTTACAAAGCAAAAAAATCCAAAATAAGCGGTATTTAACTAATATTCAACGGTTGGCTCCCTTAGCAAAGAAAATACCTCAAGGCAAGTTTTTCTTACTTCCTCTTGTTCAGTTGTTGATCCGGAATAGCATTCTTTAGAATTAATATGCAGAATATATTTATCTATAAAGGTGAAAAAATCACCTAGAATGCCTTTTGCATAGTCCTCAAAGTTCGATGAAATGTTGTCGAACTGATGTTTAAAATAACTGTTTAACGATCCATTGGGCAATGTTATACGGTATATTATCCACAAAACTAGAATCATCCATCGATGACATTCTGCAGCTTCAATCAGCGATAAATCTAATCATACGACCCCTGATCACCGCTCAACACTACGAAAATACTGGGAGTGGCGATAAAATTAACTTATGTGATTAACTTTTATTTTAATACGTAAATTTTTATATTTTTTCCTAATGTGGAAAATAAATTTTTAGTAACATAAATTGTTACCTTTTTTCAACAATTAAAATCAAGATTTAAACATAACCTCCATTAAGAGACCACCTCTCGAAGCGACCCATTTGTATTGGAGAGGAGCGTGGTCGCTTTAAGGAGGTTTTACTGTACCTTTAACTGTTCCAATTGTACTTAGTTTAAAAAAAAACTATGCAAAAAATATTGGGTTTTTTAATTGATATGGAGTAAGCTTGGAACATTTTGAAAGTTCTTTATAACACTTAAAATATTTAGGAAAATTCTTCATTTTTCTCCAAACAATTTTTTTAAATTTCTTGAGTTTATAAATATATATGCCATAATTCATATAATGTGCTCATGAATTTAAGGTGCAATTTTAATAAAATAAAAAAAATGTGTTTGAAGGTCCATTGCCCCTTAAGAAAATACTTTGAGCACAGAAATGAGTAATTATCAACAACATTTGCGAAAGTCCTCCAATTGAAACCGTGCCAAAATGACATACATTTAGCATTTGCATAAGTACTGTTGCTAATTAAAATATTTATGAGAATAAGTTATGCACAACACTTATGTACAACAAAATCAAAAGAAGTTTTTATCAGTCAGAAAGAACACCCCTCCCTACTCCTAAGAAAGTTTTTAAATAGCGCCACTGGGCAGAGCAACGCCACCTGGTGAGCAAATGGAAATCGTGCAAGAAACAATAGCACCGCCTCTGTTTCGAGACATAACCAGCATCTCCTCATGTCAAGGGGTAGAAGAATCTGAAGTTTTGTGAAATTATGTGCGTTACTTCTTCAGATATAACTCTCAAGAAATTGCGAAAGATGCAGCATTACAGCGCCACTAGTTTTGAAACTCACGTCCTCAACTGCAGGTCAACTAATCTCGCAGCGGTAATGATTTAAATTATAATACTGTCTCACGCTGCAGGTTAATGATTCAACTAGAACTGGGAAAAGTCTTTATGAGTAATACTGCTGTGTTTGGTATGAAATATTTGCACGAATGGTTGGAGTTAAACCCATTTATGCCTAGCGTTCCACTTTTGGAACGCTTCGAATTTTAATAAATTTGTATAATTTTCTTCTTCTTTATAACATAAAATTGTCAATTGTATAAATAATTATCTATAAATGTCTTTATCTGTTACCGAGGGATAACAGGTAACAGGTAGATTTGTTGGATATACAGACAAAATTAATAAGGCTCAGTTTTTGCCAAGATCTGATAGACTATAAATTTTTCTGAAATTCTATGTAACAGTTCTTGCGACAGAGAACTCTCGCAAATTGAATTAGGCGGAGAATGACAAACTGAAGTACATTTGCCAAAATTAATCAAATCGTGTTCGGTACTTAAATGAACCAAACGATCGTTTACTAATCAGCAAAAGGCAACCGGAAATTTTTGCTATTTCAAGAACTTTCTTTTTACGTATAGAGAAGAAAATAAAAATATTAAAAGTAATTTCAAAAGAATCAATCCACGCCTTTTAAGAAACTTTTCACAGAAACTGGGTGGGGCAAAATAAAACTTTTGGACAAGCCATGTGTTTATCGCCGTAGTGTGTTGGGAAAATTTCAACAGAGACAAAATAATAATAATAATAATGATAATAATAAAGATAAAATAGTAGATTGTCATCAGATTTCTATCAGTAATATAATACTCGTATTTAAAAAATAGAAGTCAAATATTTACAGAGGATAAATACTTTAAATAAATTTGATAAGAATTCGGATCTGCACAATAGATGAAAGTTTTTGAAATCGAAGAAATTGATTCTAGCTGTAATATTTTTAATACGTTGAATGAGAACGCTTTGGTTATGCACGATGTATAATGAATCTCAAACTGGAATCGCACACAGAGTAAAGAGAAAAAATAGAGATGGAGAGTGGTGGCGTGGGGTGACGCCGAAAATGCAACCCTAAAATTCGTTACATTCGGCCCAAACACAACCACATGCTTTGACGTGGCTGACAATTCAAACCGATATTTCTTTGCATTTGCTTTTACTGTTAGAAATTATAATTCATTATTCGCGTGTTGACCGTAGGTATGGTTAAAATTTAGATTAAAAATGACGGAACAGATGTCATAAGTTCCCGGGGCCGCCATCTTGAACTTTTTCTTGGCGTGAAAACCCCTTTTGCGCCAAGTAGTAAATGTCGCCAAGCACCGCTTTATACGCATGTTTGGCTTAACGAAAATAAAATGTAAATAATAAACAAAATTCGCTAAAGTGGCAATCAGTAATCTTGTATGAGCGCTTCACGCACATTAACCGAAAAAACCATCACTGCATTCAGCAGTTCTCGCGGTGTAGCATTCTCAAAATTCAGCAGTTCTCACTTTGTAGCAATCTCAAAATGTAAAAAACTCTTAAAGCAGCAAAATATAAATAAAATTATCAACATACCTTAACAGACATCTGTTTTCTTGAAAGCTCCAGCACGAAATCTCTCTCAAAACAGCACCGTCATTTTCCAAAATAGGCTTATGAATACGCATTGACACACTATAAACAAACCTACCTTTATTGTCAAAATTTCCTCATATTTCTTAATTGCTTCAGCAAAAGCGTTTAAACGGATTACAGAAACCATAGTCAATCAAATACATCCAATAAATTTAACATAAAAATAAAAAGACAGAACGATACAACACGATATCAAAATACATCCACAAAATCCACCACTTCACAGGGGTTGCCAGAACACAACACGTCAGAACAAACACGTCACACGGGGTTCCACATATCGAGGTTGCCATATCCATAAACACCACCAACAAGCCAACAAAAAATCGCCAAACAATTCAAAACAACGGCTGAGGGAACATAAAGCATCTAAGCCAAAATGACTAACATATCATTTTTTTTTGTTCGACATTCGTTATTTTCCTAAAATCATTGTTACTATTCTTCTTTTTTGTAGCAATCCGTGGATGAAGCTGCACATGGCTGACGATACTTACCTGTCGACACACTTCTTTAATATGATTAAAGAAATAATCCCGACCTTTGAATTACTTCTTCTATCAATCATCAGTGGCATAACATAGAGGGGAGGAAATTCCCAAAGCTCTGATGATAATGTACATTATAAAAATTGCATAGGAGGACATTTTTGAGAGCAGAAAGTAGCCCAATTTACCAGCAAACATCGGGTCTTTCAGTAATCATTCTTAAATGGCATTATAAGTACTTAGGGGAATATGCAAATTGTTGGCTTTGGCTACGTCCTCTTTTCATTATCCCTTCGTTTTCTCGGCTCTTATCTTAAGTTAGTAACTATGGTAACGAAGAGAAAACGAAAAGAGGACGCTTGTCCTTGAAAAGCCGATTTTTCCTATTCAGAGTTTATATAAATATGAATGCCGTGTATATTTCTGAGAAATAAATGTAATATGTGAAATGCAAAATTGCTGCCCCTGGGTGAAGGTACATATACCCAAAATTCCCGCTTTCGTGTTCGAAAAGAAAAAAAGTTCTTCTCATCCCACATGTATATTCTAATTACCAAATAAATAAAGAAAGGAAAGTTTTAAAACACAAAGTTGTAATAAACATAGTGCCGGTATGAAAAATCCCTGAAAAAAGAGAAACAAAAAAGAAGGATAATACTGTAGCTTGCGTTAGAAATTACTTAACCCTTTCCGGCACAGTGGCCCCTTCGTCGCGACCACCTAAATTTAATTCGAAACTTACAAACGGCACCAAGAATATTTTAACAAAATTTTGCTTTCACAATAAAAGTTTAAAGTAACGAGTTTTTATTTCTAAAATAGTCGTTTGTAAATTCTCAATCATGTCATCAATCATGTCATCATTTTACGAACTAAATTGTTTTGTGCCGAAAAGGGTTAAAGGGTTACTTCATACACGCGAAAACACCCACTTGCTAAAGTTAATCGATGGGAAATGTTTGTTTTTTTAATCTCTCGTTTATAATTGAATATTTTTACATAATTTTTTTTTTTTTTTTTTTTTTTTTTTTTGTTGTTGTTGTTGTATTGGTTTTTGTATCCAATGGTTGTTTTTGTGTTTGATTAAAGAAGATCCGTTAAATATTTGAAAAAAAGCTAAAATAAAATGAATTAACAGAGTCTTTGCCTCCCGGTATTTCTTAACAGCATTGAAGGCAGCCATTGGCTGCCTTCAACGCTTATGTCTATAGGGGTTTAAATATTTGTTCTTCCGACAGTTTACTAAAAGCTGAAATAGATTACATTAAATCCATTGCCATTGATCGAGGTTTTACAGTTGAAATCATAGATTCCATTCATAATAAACTAAGTAACCGTTCTCTCTCCAAATTTAACACTGCCGACAATGAAAATATAAAAAAATTAATTATACTTCCATATTTTCCGAAAATAAGCCATCAAATTTCTAAAATCTTGTTAAGATTTGATTATAAGGTAGTTTATACTCCTTTTAACAAAATTCAGTTCACAAATCTGAAAAATCCAATTGACCGTTTTTCACATTGGGGTATTTACAAGATATCTTGCGAATGCAATAAAATGTACATTGGTCAAACAAAAAGACCCTTTAAGGTCCGTTTAGGGAAGCATAAAACTTGCGTTAAAAATTGTGACATCAAGCGTCACTGCTGGTCCAACAATCATAATTTTAAATTTTCCGAAGCCTCAATTATACAAAAATGCTCATCAATTTACGATCTTGACTTTTGGGAAGCCTACCACATATGGAAAAATTGAAACAGCTTAGTAAACGATTTATCCAGCATGCCCATTTTTTCAAAGTTATGGTTTAATTTTCTTTAATTCGTCCTCTTCCCTCCCACCCCCATTTTTCTCCGCTTTATTTTAACTCACCCGGAGCATCTGGGCGGTTTTTTGATTGGTCTCCCTGTGTGCGTGTGAGACCGACTCCGTGGCTGTTTGTCAACAGTGATTTTCAGTTCGCTGTTGACGATCGGGATGTGAGGTGCGCCTTCTGGCTCTGCCTCCCCCTCTTATATTCCATTGTTTTATTTTTATCTTTAATTTATAAGCACTGATGATGGGGCCTTAGAGGCTTCGGAATGGCTATATGCTTTTTTAAAATTACATACATTTGTGTTTTTGTAAATGTTGTATCTCTCTTTTTAAAATTCGCAATTTTTGTCTAAATTACATTCAATGCAATATGATTCCATGTTTTAAATTAATATTATAAATATTTTCTAAATGTAGAAAGAAATAAGATTTCTTTCCAATTTTCATTCTTTTCTTTTCTTTTACATAGTTTTTTTTTTCTTTTATAGATTTCATGCAGCCTAAATTCAACACATCTAATTGCCATGTAGTAAGTTGTCATTATTTCTGATGGAGAAATGCATTCCTTTTTAAAAGAATCAAAAGAAAGCTTCCAAACACAAAACAATTTTAGATGTTTTTATCATTTATTTAAATTTATCTTTTAATTACTTGATCACTGCTGAAAAGGGTCAAATTAAAATATTTGCGAATTTCTTCTTTAACCTCACCTTTGTAACGCGCATCATCAATTGACTATTAATTCCTTTGATATCCGTGATGGATATTTTCCTCCCTGTCCCTCTACCCCGATAAAAAAAAATCCTGTCGTATTTTCCCTCTCACACAGGCGGTGAACTTCTGAACAGAAATCCCGCCCACTTGTTCACGCTAGGCAGGTGAAATGGGGGCGAAATTTCCGTAAGCCGCGGGCCGTTTTTCTGATCTTTTGAGGCATAAGGAAAATTTGCTGCCTGGTCTTCAGAGAGTTAAATATCAGCTTCAGGGACACGGGACGGTAAGGAATTTCATGGCATATTTGGACCCCCAACATGGTCCAAAACTTATTCCTCTCATTAATATCGTCATACAGTCATGCAATGGAATGTTTTCCAATACAAGAAATAACAAAATCCCAAGAATATGTACTAAAATAAAAATTATTAAAGTAAAAAGTCAAAAGTATGTGAGAATGCCTCGTATACAGGGTGTCCATAATTAACCGACCCTATTTTAAAGTGTTCGACAGACAAAAAAACTATTATTCAGAGAGATGTAAAATTTTGTGGAAGACATAATGAAGGAATGGGAATTTATTTAAGCGAAAAAAAAAATAATAGTTCAAAATCTCGCCGTCAGAGTGCATTGTTTAAAGAATTGAATATTTTGCATACATTTAAGATAGTTTACAGATTTTGTTTATTAACCTTATTTGATCTTAAAGACAGCATTTCACGGCATGCACTTTGCATTTCGCAAAATACAATTTGGGTAACTGTGGAACATGCTATCTTAGGATTACAGATGTTACCTGAAAATGATGGCCGTCATATGGAACATGTTTTGCTGTAATAAAATTTGTAAATTATCTAAAATGTATGATAAATAGGTAATTTACAAAAAACGTCTTCTTGCACCGAAATTTTGAACTGTTTTATTGTTTAAACAAATTTTCATACCTGGGTCAAAAAAAGATTTTATGTCCTTTTCCCAATATTTATTATTATTTTTTTTTATGTAATCAGTTTTCACCAAATATATTTTTTTTTCTGTATTACAACCTATATAAAATCAGTTCCAGCATAGCTAAATTCATAGTTAGGATAAAAATACAGCCACCTGAAAATGTTTTAACCCCTAACTTAATTTTAATTCCTAAATAGCACATACGCATCAGAATATTGGAATGAAAAATTTCTTTTTATTAAGTGCGTGAACAAAAGCTTTTGCTTTTTTTGAAATAAATTGGTTTGTAAATTCTGGTGTCGTTCATTCATTTCTGCATTTTACGAATAGAAGTACCTTGCCCCTGAAAGGGTTGAAGATGAATATTGTACTGGACAACATCCACTCAATTTACAACATTTATTTTCCTATCAAAATATTATTTCTAGTCTATTATATCAACATAAGGGTATTAGACTTCAATATGTAATTTTATATTCAAATGAAAACAGTAATATGGATTAATTTATATAACATTATGTAAACCCTGTTACTTGTATACAACATTACAGCCAAAATTTTCAAATACCTGTACTAAATATATTTTTAAACGGTCAAATAGTTTTAGTATATTGAAAGAAGAAATGCCTTTTGATGTTTTGGGAACATTTTTAAGAGCTATTCATATGCAACAAGAAAAAAATAGAGAAAAAGTGCGAGTAACAGAAATTATATACATAGTAACAGAGGTTACATTTTTCTAACAGAAGTTACATTGACCAACACAAATTAGATAGTAGAAGTGCATTTATATTAATCTAACAAATTTGACACCACTGAAGCACTTTGATCGATTTTTATTAAGCACATGAATTTTAAACTATAATTTTGTTAATTTATCTACATCTGATAGAAATATGTAGTAACAGAAGTTACAAGGAGCAGATGTTACATTTAACAAAGAAAACTATTGTATTTTCTATAGTTTTATAAAAATATGCAAATCTTATATTTATGTAAATTAACTTAATTTCATATAATAAAAATAAAACTTTAATTTAAAAGGCAATATTTAAATTTAAAATTTATGTAACATAGGTTACAAACAGAAAACACACTAATCTGGAATTCAGATATTTCAGCTTACTGACCACATGTATGCAGAACAAATTCAAAATGGCTATATCATATCTTTTCCACTATTTTTACCTACAAGTAAGCGCAATAATAACGTCTGTAGGGGACAGTGAAAGTCATTTCTTTGATTAAAAAAAAAAAAAAAAAAAGTTAAAGTAACAGAGGTTACAATTTAAAAGTACAAAATTTAATCTTAAAATATAATAACAAAAATATATATATTTTAGTATTTTGTGCCCAACTAGTTAAAATACTATGTCTTATAATTACATAAAAGCAGTTAAAAATGTAATTCTAAATATCATTACTTAAAAAAACTAAACTGAAGACTATGCCTACAGTTATCCGGACAGAGTGTTTTGTTAGTCAAGATGAATAAAAAGGGATAATTTAAATTTAAAAAGATATTTTTTTAAACATTTTTTTTCACTAATGAAGTCCTTACTAATTGCTTTAATGGAAACAAAACAATAAAAAGAGATCTTTCCCATTTAACCCAGAAAAAAAAAATATTCTAGTTGTGGACATGAAAAGAACATAATTTTTTTGTTTAATCCACCTTTATTATGGCTGAAATTTTGAACTTCATCTTTTTTCGCTCGAACTAATTCCCATACTTTCATTACGTTCTTCACAAACTTTCACAACTTTCTGAACAAAACTTTCGTCTCCAAACAACTTTAAAATAGGTTTGCTTAATTAAAACGCCCTGAATATTAAAATAAACTACATCGGGTGAAATACGAAATATAAAGCTCTAACAATACTGAAAAAAAAATAACAGCATGAAAAGTATTCCAATCAAACCAGTAAGATTAAATAGTAATAGTGTTTTGTAAAATACATGCTTTTAGGGTTTAAACCTCACTGGGAATCCATTAAAAAGACGATTCAACGCTCTTGTGGCAGTTCTTCGTTGTGTTATTAACCCCTTGGGGACGCGCGGCACGTATACGTGCCGCATGAAGCGCTCAGAATCTTTGTTTTTCCTCACCAGTAAAATTTTACTGTAAAATTGTCTTATTTAATCGACGCATTTTTTCGATTCAAAAAGACACAAATTTCTGTTCTTTAAAAACGGTGACAAAAGATTAAAAATTTCGTAAAAGGCTCCCGTCCCGAAGGGGTTAATATCGTTTCTGTTTACAATGTTGCTCTATGCTATGCACCACATTTAAAACATTCATTATCTATGTAACTGAAGTATGACATTCCAATAGGAATTTCTCACCGCGCGCATCTCTCAGGTTGCCTGTTTATGTGTTCTATCGATCGATGCTCTGGCCGATTTTGTTTATAATTTGTGTCTCATGTTAAATTTAATTTAATAAATAAAAGATATTCTGTGCAAGATATGTATAATAAGTTCTATAGTTGTTATTACGAAAAGTGGGGGGGGGGGGGTATATTTTAGATTATTGATTACTTGTTGTTACAAAGAAATAACAAAGACATTTTTTTTTATTTAGTATGAAATATTATTATTTAAAAAATTTTTGCTAAAAGTCAAGAGGGCTGTAGGAGCTGGCGAAGAAGTGGAAATTTTGGTGAATGATAATTTAGATTGTTGTAGTTATTTATACACAATAGCAGTTAGGGCAGATGAAAATTTTAAAATTCCGATTGAAAAATAGGTAAGCTGGGAGGGAGGGGGGGGGGGGATTTAGATCAATGATTTGTATGTGTTTTTTATTGTAACTGGAGTAAGAAATGCGGACGCATTAAAAAAATAAACAAATAAAGATATTTTACCAAGTTCATTTTAGTGCGGAGATAATTAGATCAATAATTCAAGTAGATTGTGTGTTAAATTACGTGTGCATTTTAAAGATTTGTATTATTTTCATGGATTTAATGTAAAACAAGAAATTTTATTAATATGAGGCATCTCATATTAAATGCATTTAGCTGTATTATAAAAATGCATTTTTTATGATTAAGAAAGAAAATAAATCTGATTTTGAATTCCAGTAACTACATCACAAAGAATACATTTTCGACTTCTATAGACTAACATAGTGAGCTGAAATCTGAAAGTTCTCTGATAATTGGCCTATATGACAACAAACTGCGAGATCTTATTATGGATTACTTTTTTATTTATTTATTTTGCTTATGTATTTTTATTTTATGTATGTTCAGCGATTACTCTGAAACTAAGCGACCAGTTCACTTGATTTCTTTTTCTTTAAATCAAAGATGATACTCTCCAATGAGTTCCATTTAAATTTCATCAAAATTTGTGCAGTACTGTTTCAGAAAATTTACAAAAACCAAAACATAAAAATAAACAATATGAGCATCTTTAAAATATTTCATTTTCAATTATTTACATTAAGTGACGTAGCGCTATCTGTTTGGCGAGTAACTCGCTACCCGGTGATTTTCCTCCCTCTTTCTACGGTTTTGTTTGTAGAATTTTTATAGAAGAAGAAAGCCAAAAACCAATGTTATAATCGTTAAAAACCTTTATGACGTAAACAACCAGGTATAAAATAAAAGTGAAAATTGTAAAACGTTTAATTTTACCGAAGATTTCTGCAGTACGCTCGCTTCATTTGAACAGATCTATTTTTATGGTGGAGGAATTTGTACACGCTAATACAGGTTGGGCAAAATTTTAACTTTAATATGAAATCAAGTTATTGGAGTCTTTTATTTTGTTTTGGTTTAAAAGTATATAATTATGTCAACAATAATTTCACTTTCAATGATGGTCCATTTCCTAATGTAATTAAAAAAGGGAAACTAATATATGTTTTTTTTTTTCTTTTTTTTCTTCAGAACAAATTTGATTGCTTTCTGAATAGTAAATGATTAAGATAGTAACTCTTTTAGAGAACGATTTCGATTATTTACGGCATAAATTTTCATGGAAACAATTTTTCATTGTCCATTTTATGTTAGAAGACCGATTATAACGTTGGAAAACAATGGAAATCAATTTTTAATAAAATTTTGTTGCCCTTAATGTGTCAATTTACCACCCATCAATTGCGATGCTTTTTGTATGTTTTTTTCTTTAAGGACAAATCTAAGAAATAGGTATGGGAGTCCCTTTTGAACAATGAATGTTTCTACACAACAATCTACTTATAATAAAATCCTAGTGGAGAAAAGTGTAGGTAACCATTCCGGTGCGAACCATTCTGGTCTGCGAATCGAACGTAGCTAAACGCCATGTTAGGCTTAATGTAAAACATATGACGGCTAAATGATAATTTCTTCTACTTGAAATATTGTTTGTTCAGCATATTTCCATATAAAACATGTGCATCATATCCAATTATAATGTATTATGTTCCAAATCAAAAATAAACTATTATAAACATTAGATTACTGGATATAAACAAAAGAACACGGTTCCCATTCACAATTTCCTAATCTTGAAACAAATGAATGACTCTTTGAATGCTACATAAAATACAAAAATACAGGTTAGCGTCGATGCTTTATCTATTAGGACATTTTGAAAGTTCTTTATAACGCTTAAAATATTCAGTAAAATTCATTATTTTTCTCCCAAAAAAATGTTTTTTAAATTTCTTGTATGATAGATATATGCCATAATTCATATAGTGTACCCTTTAATATTATTTGAGATACAATTGTAATAAAATAAAAAAAATGTGTTTGAAAGTCCCTTGTCCCCCTAAGAAAATACTTTGAGCACAGAAATAAATGATCAAATGTGATCAAATTTGATATGATATTTGATCAAATGATCAAATATTATTGATAAATGAGTATTTATCAATAATATTTGCGAAAGTCCTGCTATTGAAACTGTGTCAAAATAAATACATTTAGCATTTGTATAAGTACTGTTGCTAATTATTAAAAGATTTATATGAATAAGTTATGTACAACAGCTATGTACAACAAAATCAAAAGAAATTTTTATGAACCAGAATGAACCCCCTCCCCACTTATAAGTTACATTTTAAATAGCACCACTGAGCAAAGCAACACTACCTGGTGAACAAAAGGAAATCGTGCAAGAAACAATAGCACCGCCTCTGTCTGGACACATAACCAGCGTATCTTCATGTCAAGGTCTTTTTGTGAAATTGGGTGCTTTACTTCTTGAGATATAACTATCACGAAATTTGCGAATGAAGCAGCATTACAGCGCCACTAGCAGGGTGATATACAGGCAAAATTCATAAGACTCAGTTTTTACCAAGATTTAATAGTATATAATTTTTTTGGAAATTCCTTGTAATAGTTCCTGCGATACATCACTTTCGCAAATTGATTTAGGCGGAGAATAACAGACTGACGTACATTTGCGAAAAATAATCAAAACGTGTTCAAAACGTCAATCAACAAAAAGAGCGTTTACCCATCAGCAATACGCAACCGGGAATTTTTGCTATTTCAGTACTTTCTTTATAGGTATAGAGAAGAAAATAAAAATAGTAATTTCAAAAGAATCAATACACGCCTTTTAAGAATATTTTCACAGAAAGTGGGCGGGGCAAAATAAAACTTTTGGGCAAGCCATACGTTTTTCGCTATAGTGTGTTGGGAAAAGTTCAACAGAGACATAATAATAATAATAATAATAATAATAGTAATAAATAATAAATCGTAGATTGTCATTAGATTTCCATCAGTAATATGATATTTAATAAAACAGAAGTCAAATATCTACAGAGAATAACACAGGATAGTTTAACTAAATTTGATAAAAATTCAAAGCTGCACAATAAATAAAACTTTTTGAAAACTAAGAAATTGCTTCTAGTTGAAATATTTTTAATACGTTACATGAAAGCGCTTTGGTTATATTTTGGGCACGATGTATAATGAATTTCAAACTGGCTTCGCACGCAGAGTAAAGAGAAAGAATACAGATGTAATGTGGTGGCTAGGGGTGACGCCGAAAATGCAACCCTGAAATTCGTTACATTCGGCCCAAACACAACCACGTGCTGACATAGCTGACAATTCAAACCGATATTTCTTTGCTTTTGCTTTTATTGTTAGAAACTGTTATTCATTATTCGCATGTTGACCATTATTCGCATGTATGATTAAAATTTAGATTAAAAATGACAAATATATCATTTCATAGATAAGAATTATTTGATTATTTTATCATATGTATTTTAGTATCAATATCAGAAGCGTCGTTTAAGGTTTTGCTCTTAACCCTCTGTCTACCAGAAGGGTCCAATGGACCCGACATGTATATTCAAAATATCTATTCAAACCAGAAAATTTCTTCAAAACAAACTAAATGTATAAATCAGACAATAATAAGTTAAATAAACAAATTAAATAGTTTTAAGTAAAAATTCTGGTGTAGAATGTTTTTATAAAACTTGAGTAAAATTTCCGGTAGTTCTAGGGTTAAGAAACAAAATTCTTTTGTTCGACATTCGTTATTTTCCTAAAATCGTTGTTACCCTTCTTGTTTTTTGTTGAAAGGGTTACACAAACGTAAACAGATCAGTTTCATTTCGAGCACAGGTGATGTCAAAGAATCCAGTCCTTGTTTTGTTTGAGCCGAATGAGGACATTTAAATTTGAGCGATAACCAACATCATATTGCAAACCGTTTTTACGGCATACTGCATCTCTATTCTTTCTCTTTAGTCTGTGGGAATAGCACGGAATAAAAATGTACCACCCACTATCTGAAATTATTGTACGTAACTGCTGCACTATTCGTAAAAAATATTGGGTTGATCGGAAAGTCGTTTTGAGTTGGGAAAATTCTGCCCGCTAATTATTATGCAGGAGATATCCGAATCAATGTATAATAATTAAAGGATAGAATTTTCCTGTACGAATTGATTTTCCCAACACGACAAGACTTTCCGATCAACCCAATATGTAACATGCAAATAAATTCTGGTACGACTGACGATACTTCAGTGCCGACACACTTCTTTAATATGATTAAAGAAACAATCACGAGCTGTGAATTACGTCTTCTATCAATCATTAGTTGCATGACATAGAGGGGAGGGAATTCCCAAAACTCTGATGATAATGTACATTAAAAAAATTGCATGTGAGGACATTTTTTCGAAAATAAAATAGTTTAATTTACCAACAAACTCTGGTCTTTCAGTAATCATTCTTAAGTGTTGTTAAGGAAATAAGTAAACTATTGGCTTTGGCTACGTTGTTACGTAGGCAAATGTTATACAAGATATGCATATGGATGTGATTTATTCTTTTTTATGTTATATAAGCCTTCGCCAGTTAGACATAGCTTATTCCAGGAATACATTATCTAATCGTGTATCACAGTTTAGTCACATATACTATATAAAATATAAAATTTGAAATTTTTTCTGGTGTGCCGTTTCGTATTTTTCTCTTGTAATTTGCTGTTTATCATGTTCATGTCGGCGCCTATATTCATGTTTTTCGCTGTGAGGCGGCGCTCGAATTCATGTTTCGCTTCATCTGCAGGCGCTGTACTTTCGCTTATTCAGACACTGTATGTAATGAGCCACCCCTCTCATATTTATTGAATTGAACTCGAATATAACAAGCAGAGTTTATTGTGAATGTCTGAAAATCCGTAAGGAGTAAGCAAATAACTTAGAGACATGACTTTACTGACTACATATGAGCGAATTTAATATAAAATATCTTAAAATCTAAAGAAATACGGACAACATGATATAAATGCATTTTCTGGAAGGTAGAAGCCACACCCTTAGTCAATGATATCTTTCGATTGAAAACGAGAATTCTCGTTTCCCGTCCTGAATGTATAAGGTTTATAATATTGAAATTGTTTTTCTATTGAATTTTTTAATATTCAAGTGTGACCCACCTGTAGTGCACGCCGTCTATGGCATAGTCGAGTGTGACCCACGTGTAGTGCACGCCTTCTATTTAACAGTGGAGTGTAACCCACCGGTGATGCACGCCGCCCGATGCGACAGTCAAGCGTGACCCACCAGTGATGCACGCCGCCCAATAGGCCAATCAAGCGTGACCCACCGGTGATGCATGCCGCCGTGAACGTGTTAAAACGCTTCAGCAAGTATCGATAGATCGACGCTGGAATTCAAATTATCACTTTTTCTTGCGAGAATTGCGTTTTATTTGGAAGGTATGTTTTAGCTTTTTGTCTTAAAATTAAAAAAGCATGGATACTTCGTTTTCATAGAAGCCTCAACATGCATCAGCTTCAAAAAAATGCAAATTCTTGCTAAATGTTATAAGCAAACGCAAAAACAAAAAATGTCGAAATGAAAAAAAAAAAAAAAATCCTACACTGCAGTTAGTTTGATTTCGTTTCATCTCAGGAATTTTTCTACTTTTAACAATATTTCTGTTTCTAAATTAACCAGGATATTTGTAAATTTTGGTTTGCCAGCGACGGCAAAAATGCTATAGCCTCCTTTTTTACCAAAGAGAAAAGTATTTTATTTTCTGAAATAACTTGTGAAAATAGTTGTAATATGTAACTGTATGTTGGAAAAACCCACCTTCAGTTGCAATATAAGCTGTTGCCAAAAAACGAATGGTCGAACTTTGTTCACATAGCGAAACTGCAACGGCTCGAAAATATTTTAGCTATAGCAATGTCACGTGTTAATGTGAGTACGTATGCACTGAAAATGCGAATTATTATAAGGCTTAAGTATTGCGCGACAGCACAATACTTATTTATTTCGAGTGTCACTTCTCAATGTTAAATTAACAGTTGGAAGACCGAAAACTTTACTCGAATTTTAGAAAAATATTTCACACCAGAATTTTTATTTTTAATTATTAACTGATCCATTTAACTAGTTTTTTTTTCTTTGTATGTTTTAAACTAGTTTTATAAAAAAAAAAAAAAAAAAAAAAAAAAAAAAATCTGGTTTGAACCGAGATGTATTCATTTGGTATAGTGTTGGGTAGGACACGAAAAATTTCGGACGTTTGTATGAGATACCTCCGTAACATTTTTGTCATGACAATGTCATGCTTCAAATAGAGTGAGGTGCGTGAGGAGTTAAAACGCAAGAACTACAATTGAGTTAGGATGGATTAGGCTTTCCGCTTCCTCGATATACGATGCATTTAAATCTGACAAAGAGAAGTCATAAAAGTCAGACGTTAGGTTAGGGGAGTGGGTACTTTGTTGTTGTCAGGATGATAAATAGAAATATGTAGTTTTCGGAATACATCATAAATGGAATTAGTGGAACTCGACGGTGAATGAATGCAGTAACGCGCTGTTTATGTGATTATCAGATGTTTCTTTTCTTTTCTTTTCTTTTTTCAGTAATAGTACTTTGTAGAAATAAATCATTGTACTAGTAAAAAAATTAAAGTACTTTGAAAATAATTAGATTACAAAGAATGTAAAACTGAATGCGTAACTTGAATTGTCATTGTTCAGCATATACTGAGCAAGAAGACTTCGGAAATGGAAAACCTGAATGAGGAGTGACGAATTTTAGTAATTCTTTTTTTAAGAAAAGTTACGCACAATTGCTACAAATTATAAAGAATATTTTTGCTTCATATTATTCAAATTACATTTACAAAATGCTTATTATTATTATATCTAGTGAAAAATAAAACTTTGATCACTTTCAACAACCTTCGCTTTTACATGAAGTTGTGATTTGATTATTTATTTATTATTCCGACCAAGTAACAAACAAGACAATTCCCCCTCAAAATAATAATAATAATAAATAGTAAAAAGAAATAATAGTTTAAAAATATAAAAACATTTTTAAGATTACAGGCGTGCTATGACGTAGGGGGTTAAAAGAAATGTTTATTTATTTATTTTTTTATAAACAAATAAGAAATGAGGCAGATTTTATTTTTCAAAAAATAAGAATTTTAAAGCTTTGTATGCTAGAGAGGCATAATGTGTGGGGGGTGGTGACTTACCTTCAGGACCGGCAGAACTATCGGCAAACGGGGCGATTGCCCAGGCACTTATTCTGCTAAGGTTCTGAGGGGCCCACATCTTTCCGCACATTTCAAATTTATTTTGATCATTTAAATTCGCATTTTAAAAGATTTTTTTTTTTTTCATTGACAAAGTTTGTATGAACTAGAGTTTATAATTATCGAGAAACATATATAGATACTTGACATTTCATAAATTAAAAGGGAAAAAATATTTATATATTTTTTTATATTTAAGAGAAACGTGTAAAATGTTGATAAGTCAGTTGCCTAAATATGTAACATAAGTTTTATTATCTCTAATTTAAATTCATTCATCTGTCATATAAAACATGCAATGTTAAGTTTTTAATCATTGCAACTTCCCTGCTTTTCGACAATAATGTTTTTTTAATATTATATAAATAGTATATAGTTTTCAAATTGCAAATTATAATTTGCAGAAATAAGACAACAGCGGATTCTTGATTATTCGGCACTTGTTTATGCAAGAAATCTGGTTAATCGGTACTGTTCCAATTCTAAACTTATGTGAATTTAAACTGGCTGCTGTACTGCTGATGCCAATTGCCCTTTTACCTCCCTTCTTGGTGGCTCTATTGATATGATGTGTTCTTAATCTTAATAATAATTTTACTTTCAATAATTAAGGATGGTCTCAAATCCAAAAGGGCAGCTTTCTGACATAAGTTTTAATTTATTTTTGTTCGAAAATGCATGAAACTAGCTGGTGAGTTTGTTCAGAAACTATGTAATTGAACTGTTGTTTCCATTTTTTTGCAAACACAATAGATCTTTCTGAAAATAGTGTCAAAGTGGGCGTTTTGAACCGAATTTCCGCGCGAAGGAAGAACGAGCACTCAGAGCGGGCGAAAAACGTGTTTGTCACGTGATAAAAATAGCTGATAACTCAACATGTAATTGATTGATCAAAAAATGAAAAAAACAGTTCAATTCCAAATCGCTTCCATGGCCAGGCTTTCCAATTTTATACCTTTCTGTTAAAAAAACGAATTTGTAATTGTGTCAAAACGTTTTGCGCTTGTTGAGCAGAGCAGTTAAGAACAGCCTTAAGCTTAATAGTATTTATATGTGGTAACTCCGCTTTTGGCCTAAAGTATGATCTGGAAATTTCCTGTATACTCAGTTGTGTAGTATTCAGTTCATATAATTTATAAATATGTTTGATAGTTAAAGTACCAGTATGTTTTTTTAATAGAAGGAATGAGGGAGAGAGAGATGGCACTCAATATTGCAAGTAAAACACTGCTGATATTGATTGAAATTGCCGTGAATTTTTATGCAGGTTATTTTGATCTAGTTTTATAATAACTATGTCAATCTTTCTATCAAATGAATGGAAAAATACTCTATGACACATCCACCACTGAATCTATTCAGTTTATCAATATTAGAAAGTAAAAATTAATAAAGTTCAATTGAATTCATTTAAACTGTTGATTTTATGTTACATTATTGTATGTAATGGAAATAAACCCCCTCTAAACACCAACAAAAATATTCTAAAGATCATTTTTTAAATGAAATATATAGTAGAGTCCCGATTATCCGAGTCTCGCTTAACCGAGTTTCTGCTTTAACCGAGTTATTTTCTTCTGATGGACTAATGGCTTCCATTATTATGAAACATACATTATAAATGAAGTTTTAGGTGACGATGAAAGAACAGTCGTAAAAAGTTAGAACTCTAATTTTATGGTCAGAATGGGGAGGGGGGGGGAGGGGGAATGGCCATAAATTTTCATTCTGACCAGAAAATCAGAGTTCTAAAGTTTTACGACTGTTCTTTCATCGTCACCTAACACCTCATTTATAATGACTGTTTCATAATAATGGACGCCATCAGTCCATGAAAGAAAATGATCCCTTCCAAAGGTTCGATAAAAAAAAAAACCTATTTAATACTTTGAGCAGAAAGAAGAGGCTACACCTGCAATTTTCATAACACTAATAGAATCACATAGCTGCCAATGTGTACGGTTTAGTTACCTCTAAAATTTAATACAAATTTTTGACATATTTAATCGTTGACAATTGTTAGACTTTTTAAACTGAATTTCCGGATCTGACAGCCAATTGTTCCCTTGCGATGACATTTCTGTGGCTGTTAATTCTTAAAACTTGGCTAAAAATGCTAACTTTGACAACATTTTCTGAAGGAATCTTTGCCTTTATAAGAAAATGGAAAACTCATTAATTTCTTGGTATCTGAACATAATCTGTAAATTTTATATTTTTACAAATATTAATGCAAACTTTTTGTATTTACGAATGAAAATGACTTCGCGAAAGTATCAGAGAAGTAATTAGTTTGGATTTGGGAATAGCTTTCAATATAAAAAAATTCTCATAACGAGATGCGATCCCCTCCCACCCCCAAAAAAAGGAAATCCATGACCCTCCTCTAAATGGTGAGCTGGATCCGCCCTTGTCCGGAAGGAATGTGAGCCCCCTCTCCTCTTTCCCGCCCACATAAAAAAGACGTGACCACTTTTTTAAAGGACGGCTTGAGACAGTTTCCATTTCTACTCGTTTAGTCAGTGACTTATTGTCAATGTCAATCCTTTCCTATCTTAAATGACAAGCACGTCATAAGCGCAACTTGGAAAGTATGAATTCAATATTATTAAAAGAAAGAGGAGAAAAAAATAGTTATCTTCTTTTCTTTCCACCAGGAACAACCCCCTTTATCCCTCCCCAAATTCGTCTCAGTTTTTATCTTGCTACAATTTTTCCTTTCATTTTCACCCTTTCCCAAAGCTTTCAAACTTCAAAGGTAGCCCGCAACCCTCTTGGACTCCTACTTCTACTCTTTCACCTACAGAGAATGAAAACACACCTCTCAACACACACAAATTCATTCATCTTTTTGAAACAACTCTCGCGTCTCACCGTCTCACCGCTTCAAAGAGACGCAAACATGACAAAATTTTGGAGGTACCTCAAATCTGAAATTTGAGGTGCTGGGACAAATTGTCATAGTGTATGGGACAAATGAGGTGCTTCATGTATGAGTTACCCAACACTAATTTGGTAGCAGTCAAAATGACTACTCGCGGACTTTCTAGTGTTAACATAGAAAAGCTTATGGAGCGTGGTCTCAGTGGCCGAGTGGTCAAAGCACCACGCCGTTAATCGCTTGCGAGCATAGGAGATTTTGGGTTCGAATCCCGCTGGTGCCATTGAACACACTCCTTGTGTGGAACTCCCAGGATGTATTTCTCTTGTATTGTAATATTTCCTTGTGCTATCTTGTCTCTGACTTATAAGCGGGCTCGCATGCCAAGCACACAAGTCATATGTTTGTTGTTCAATAAATAAATAAATAAAGCTTATGGAGCTCATAACTTTTTTAATTTTTCTTCCCACCTTTTTGTCCCTGATGCCAAAAATTTTTAATTCTTTGCTAATTATGATAATATTATAAATTCAAAGTATAAAAACGTTTGCCTGACGTTGGGGTCAAAACGGATGATAAAATGCCCTTGCATATAGGTGGATTATAGCACAGAGAGTAACATAGGCTATATTTCATTTACTTTTTTCAAATATATTTCTTAATAATTCCAAATTTCGCTATTTTCACCGAGAATCAATGAACATTTTTTCTTTATTGTTCCAAATGGACATTTTCAAACATTTGTTAGTAATACAAGAAACATTAATATGAGTAAATACAGAAAGGAGGTGAATATGACGTCCAAGAATCGAAATATATTTCTCCAAAACTGATTTTTAACCCCTTGGGGACGAGCGGCACGTATACGCATGAAGTGTTCAGAATCCTTGTTTTTCCTCACCAGTATATTTTTACTGTAAAATTTGCCTTATTTAATCAGCTCATTTTCCCGATTCAAGAAGACACAAATTTCTGTTTATAAAAAACGGTCACAAAAGATTAAAAATTTCGTAAAAGGCTCCCGTCGCGAAATTGTTAAGCATGAACAGCATTTACAGATGAGCCCACAGTTCGATAAAAAAGATGTTAACTTTGCGCTTTATTTGTGTTTTTCTTTTATTTATTTATTCATTGATGAGGTTTTAACTTCTTTAACGAATATTAGCCGGAAACAAATACTGAACTATTTATTAGTTTTAAGACTGTATAAAAATTTAAATTTTTCGATCCTTAAATGTTAATGAGTTTGCAATTAACCAAAATTTATTTTACAGGTTGCATCGTTAATATGACATAGCATTGCACACGGACATGTTTTTGCAGAATAATATTTTTATTGTTCATAGAGTTGTGCAAGGTGACGTCACGAAGTAGTTTTTGCTGCTGCTGTAGGACAGCTATCGCTACCTTTATCAATGCTTTTTCTATTTGTGTGTCCTACAGCTTTTTTCATTGTTCTCCAGTAAAAGTCACGTGATGTGAACTGCTCTACAGGCAACTTTCTTTTTAAAAATATTTACATTAAAATCACAGACAATGCATTAAACAATTAAAATTATTACATAAAAACAATAAAAACATATTAAAAATTGGGACGTTTCGGGTCACCACGATCCCTCCTCAGCCAATTATAAACGTTAAGTCAATACTATCAACAGTTACAAGAAAAACACAACAGAAAGTCATCAATTTCAGGTTACAGTTAAAATAAAATAGAATACTCGGCCGGCACAGATGCCGCTTCGTTAATCACTAAATCCTTGGTATGCCAGGCCTCTAAAAACACTCTCCCTGCGTAATTGTTGCAGCCGGATCGGATCACAAAAGCTTTATTAAAATCTGGAAATTGGTCGGTTGCAAAGTTTCTTTTTGTGGCATCAATTTGGCGACATTCTTTCATTTAGTGCTAAGTATTTGTTTTGGCATTTGGAATCTTGAAAGTAGATTTTTCGTCCAAATGTCGACAATAATTCGTCAAATATCACAAAATTTGCGGCTTTGTGACCCTGACCTGTAGTGACCTAAAATGACCCACTAATCAAATCTGCTCGAATATGAGACTTAGAGCAATGGTCTTCTGGTAATCAAAAAATGGTAGGATACAAAATTCAGTCAAAATCGTTAGAGCCTTTTTTTAGAAAATTAGCTTGGCCCGTACTGACCCAAAAATGACTCACTAAAAACGAAATTTCTCGAACATGTGATCTAGCCCAATGATCTTCTCGTAACCGAAATTGGTATTATACAAAATTTTGTTAATATCGTTTGAGCCATATTTTAGAATTATTAGCTTGACCTGAACCCATAGTGACCCAAAATGACCCACTAATCGAATTTTCTCGAACATGTGATCTAATCCAGTGCTCTTCTCGAACCCGAAAACGATAGAAGACAAAATTTGTTCAAAATCGATAGAGCCGTTTCCTAGATAAAATAATTGACCCGTAGTGATCCAAAAATGACTCACTAAACACGAAATTTCTCGACCATGTGACTTAGCCCAATAGTCTTCTCGTTATATTGCTTTTATAAGCTTTTTATTGGTTTAATCCGCAATTTATTCGTTTTCTGATTGGTGACAAGTAATACAGTAATCTGTTTTTCCCTTTATTTTCAACAGAGATGGATACTTCTGTTGCCCCTATGACAAAAAAGTAATAAAAACTACAAAAAAAACCCCCTCAGAAACAAATTGAGATACAGCTTTCAAACAAATTACATTTAAAAGTACAATTTTTTCTCTATACGACGGTGTAAAAAGTAATATTGTAGGATGTTTAGAAGTTTAAGAATGAAATTTCATTTAAAATTCGTGGAAATCTGACGATGGAAAAGCCTTTTCCTGAACAGCCAATGAAATGCTTTGATAATACGTAAGTTTCAGGAAATTTGACGAGTACAGGCGATTTTTGTCGCTTGCAATTTTTACTTGTAATAACACTATTAATGTTTAATTCATGGAGTACGTAATGTATGATCAACTCCGTGCGATTTTTTATGTCTTAAATTTTAGTCTTCGAAAAAATCATTTTCCAAATGGTCGTTGTAATTTGTTAAATTGCTTCTTTTTTTATTGAACACATATATCAGACTTGTGTTCTTGACCCCAAGGCCCGTTTATAAGTCATCGTCGATATACAGGGACGAAATAGCTCAATGAAATTTACAACACAGAGAATTTTTACATCCGATAGCTCCACAAACAGTGTGCAACGGAGCCAGCGGTAGTCGAACCCGCAAGCCTCATACGCTCTCAAGCGGTTAGCAGCGTGGTGTCTTATCCACTCGGCCACGGAGGACCCAGAGGCGATTTTATGATTTTTTTTTTATTATAAAATGTAAACATTTAGTTTTTGATTAGTTGGAGACCATTACGGCAAGTTAAAATAATCCACTTCCAACTTGCTTATTTCAAATAATAGTTTTATATGAATTATTGTTAACCACAGATTAAGCATCCTATTTTAAAGATTAATTTTTGAATTTTCGAGTGATTTTTTTGATTGATCCATGTTTAGTTTTAAATTGCTTTTATAATTCTTAATTGCATATATTTTTAGTTGTGCTAAAGTGAAACTCAATATCCCAACCTTTTCCCTCTGCGTAGGGATAAATGAAAACACGTACTCTGTTTTTCCCTCTGCGCAGGGAATATATTTGTTGATATTCTTTTTCTTACCAGTCGAGTTTGTGGATCTCGATGTGTGTGTGTGTATTGTGATCCCTAAGTGGATACTTTTATTGTGAATTTGTGAATACTTCCAATTAAATAGTGGAAAAAGTTAGTGCATACAGTCTACTGCTTCATTAAAATACCTACAAAATACATATGGTTGAAGTCATAGCCGGAGAATTGTGAAATAAGTGCAAAGAATAATGCGTATTTAAATTTCGTTCGAAAGTGAAAGCGCGAAATCATTGGAGCTGTGCCAAAATAGAATACTGCGTGACAAAAATGGATAAAAAAGTAGAAACTGATAAACGAGTGTTGAAATCTTCAATAACGAGATTGAAAAACAAATTTCTTAAAACTGATCTGAATGGGTGTGAATTAGAACAACTTCAATTATTAAACAAGTTCGAAATTGCTCGTCAAACGTGGTAAATGAGGTGCGTTCGTACTATAAAAAGTTTTATAATTATTTTTTGCACCCCATATTGTACTGAATGTATATTGTTTCGCACTTCATAAAGCGCATAGTCTGATACATCATTAAAATGCATTTCCAATAATTTTTTCCCATTCCCCGTAATGTAACGGAACACTTTTGACTGTCCCTGTAATTAAACTATACATCCGATTTTCCTAAAATTAGAAATGGCTCAACAAAATTTTGCGACAATTATATCTTTAAAATTTCAGATCATTCGGAAGGCTCTAATATCCTTAAAATCCACTTGCAATGATTTTTCCCATTGGCCGTAATGTAAAGAAAAACTTTTGACTGTCCCTGTAATTAAACTATACATCCGATTTTCATAAAATTTGAAATGGCTCGACAAAATTTTGCAACAGTTATATCTTTAAAATTTCAGATCATTCGGAAGGCTCTAATATCATTAAAATCCACTTGCAATAATTTTTCCCGTTGGCCGTAATGTAAAGAAAAACTTTTGACTGTCCCTGTAATTAAACTATACATCCGATTTTCCTAAAATTTGAAATGGCTCGACAAAATTTTGCCATAATCATATATTTGAAATTTCAGACCATTCGGTTGGGTAGTTTTTGCTCTGTTACATGCGGACAAACGGACGGACAGACGGACGGACTGAACGACGACTATAGGTGCTACGTATTTATATAATTACGAACGCACCTAAAAAGGATACAGAAAAATTAGAGGAAGAGTTGAAGGCGTTGTTTAAAACGATTTTTTCTGCTTGTGAAGAAAAAGATATTGATTCATTTATAGAAGAAAAAGACGAACAGCAAGACATCTTTGATGAATTGATAGTAAAAATCGAACATGCAATTACAGCTAGAAAAATAAATGTAAACAATCCGAAGAAGGAAGTTAATGAAATAAAATTACCAAAGCTTTCTCTACCATCATTTAGTGGTCAAATTAGTGAATGGTTGAGTTTTAAAGATCTATTTATTGCGAGTATACATAATAATGTAAATTTATCACCAGCTCAGAAGCTGCAATACTTAAAATTATCTTGTCAAGGAGATGCATTGAAAATAATAAAATCAATACCTATTGAAAATTCCAAGTATAGTGTCGCATGGGATTTGCTATCTGAAAGATATTCTAACAAACGCGAATTAATTTACAGCCACATCAGAAAATTATTAAATTTTCCATTTGTGCAAGGTGATGCACCCGCAGCAATACTCAATTTGGTGGATCTGACAAATGAATGTGTCCGTTCATTCGAAATCTTGGATCAGAAGGTAAGTGGCTTTTCAGAAACTTTGTTGATTTATTTAATATTGCAAAAAGTTGATCATAATATTAAATTATGGTGGAAACGCCAGTTAAAAAGTGACGAACTTCCAACATTAGTTCAATTGATAATTTTTCTGAAAGAATATGCTCGTTCATTACAATCTGCTAGAGGAAATATTAATTTTAAGAAAAACAGTTATCCTAAATTAACTGCAATGACTGCTTCTGTTAATAATATTGAATGTAAATATTGTTCTTTGAATAGTCATAAAATATATAAGTGCAGTGAGTTTCTAAAGTTATCTGTTCGCGAAAGAGTGCAATTTGTAAAAAATAAAAGTCTCTATTTTGCGTGTTTATCTCCAGAACATAAATTAATTAATTGTCAGTCAAAAAGAGTTTGTTCGAAATGTAATTTGAAGAGTCACAATATCTTATTACATTATGAAAAACGAGAAACAAATTATCCAGATATAAAAAACCAAGTAACGCCTCAATCCTCGAATCAAAATAGTGAGACTGTTGGTGAATCATCTAGTAATGTAAACATGTCAATAAATTCTTGCCTTGGTGAAATATACTCAAAATCATTTGGCATACTTGCAACTGTGCTGATTAATGTGAAAGATAATTATGGAGGCAATAAATTATTGCGTTGCATTATAGATGTTGGCAGTACCAATAACTTTATAAGTGAGCGTGCGATACAATTATTAGGAATAAAAAGAAATTCAGCTAATTTACAGATTAAATGTTTGGGAATGGGATACTCCGAAGAAATTCGTGGCGTTGCAAGATTGGAATTTTCTCCACATTTTGATAAACAAAACACACGATTAGGTACTTTTTATATTTTGAAAAAGATAACGAGTAATCAACCAGTTGTATCATATGATATTAATTCATTCAGTCACTTAAAGAACATAACATTAGCTGACCCTAAGTGGAATGAATCAGGCCCAATAGACTTATTATTTGGCGTGTCTCTATCATTGTCTATAATTAGAGGAGAAAAAATATTTGGAAAACCAGGACTTCCTTTTGCAGTAAATTCGGATTACGGGTGGTTAATAACGGAAGATAGTGATACATTTTCAGAAAATAAACCAAATATTATAGTTAATTTTGCAAATGTTGAAACAGATTATGTGAAAAAGTTCTGGGAGTTAGAAAATATCCCCTCGAAGGAAATATACACAAATGAAGAAAAATATTGTGAGGAAATTTTCGATACATCCCATTCACGAGATTCAAGTGGAAGATATACTGTGCGTTTGCCATTTAAGAAGCAATGTAAAGAATTAGGGGAGTCAAAATCACTAGCTATGAAAAGATTTCTAAACTTAGAAAAAAGATTTAATAGAGAACCCGATTTGTATGAAAATTATTGTAAATTTATGAATGAATATCTTGATATGGGACATATGGAGAAAATACCGAAAGGCGGAATTCAAAAGCCCGTTAATGAAGTTTATTATCTTCCACATCATCCAGTCATTAGAGAATCTAGCACAACAACCCGTCTTAGAGTTGTGTTTGATGGGAGTGCAAAAACTACAAATAATGTTTCTCTTAATGAAAATTTAATTGTAGGACCTAGGGTTCAACAAGAGTTATTTTTTATTTTGTTGAGATTCCGCACACACGCTATAGCTATTAACGCTGATATTGCTAAAATGTTTCGTCAAATTAAGACATATCCTGAAGACCAAGATTTTCAACGAATTCTCTGGAAAGATAAATTCTCCAATGATATTAGTGAATATCGTCTCACTACAGTAACATATGGATTAGCATCTAGCCCATATTTAGCTACTAAAGTTCTACAAAAATTAGCGTTGGATGATAAAATAAATTTTCCATTAGCGTCAAACATTGTATTACGTGACTTTTACGTCGATGACTGACTTACATGCCATCATATGCATCATCTGCCGAAGAAGCTATTAAATTGATATCCAAGTTACAAGAATTAATGAAAAGAGGCGGTTTTGAATTACGTAAGTGGGCCTCAAACGACATTAGTGTACTAAAAAACATTCCTGAGAATTTAATTCAGACTAAACCCGATTTATCAATCGAAAACAATAATTCAATAAAAGTGTTAGGATTAAAATGGGACTCAAATCGCGATGTCTTCAAAATTAGTGTAACCATAGAACCAACATTAAAAGAAGTTACAAAGAGATCTATATTGTCAGATATAGCCAAAATGTTTGATCCACTTGGTTGGATCTCTCCCTTTATAATTTCTGCAAAAGTTCTACTTCAGGAACTTTGGAGTCTGCATCTAGCATGGGATGATCCTGTTCCACTACTCATAAAAAATAGGTGGATAAAAATTCGGGAAGAACTTGCATGTTTAACATCGATTACTGTGCGTCGGTTAGCAATTATTCCCTCAGCTAATAAATTTGAAATTCATTCATTTAGTGACGCTTCCTTAATGGCATATGGTGCAGTTGTTTATTTAAGATCCTTATCCGATGATTCAACTGTATCAGTTAGAATATTAACTGCAAAAACAAGAGTTTCACCATTAAAAACAATATCTTTGCCTAAATTAGAACTGAGTGCTGCCTTGCTGTCAGCCCGCTTGGTAAAAACTGTCCTAGATTCATTGTGCTTGGACATCTCTAAAATTAACTGTTGGACAGATTCAACAATAGTTCTTTCTTGGCTATCAACAGAATCAAGAAGATGGCAAACTTTTGTTGCGAATCGTGTTTCGGAAATACAACAACTTGTTCCGTCAGAGTGCTGGCATCATGTAAAAGGAAAAGAGAATCCAGCAGATTGCGCATCAAGAGGTCTATCACCCTCACAATTATCATTGCATGATCTTTGGTGGAATGGTCCGAGTTGGCTTAGTGATCCATCCTTCACCTCTCCAGAATCGCAATTAGGGAGTGTTTTGTGTGACGAAGCCTTAATAGAGCAAAGAAAAAATTATTTTTGTGCTACAGCTCAGTTAAGTGAGGACATGCCTATTCTCTCAAATATATCGTCCTTTACTAAGCTAAAACGTGTAATTGCTTGGTGCTTGAGATTTCTTACGAATTCTCGGTTACCTGTTTCAAAACGAAACTTAAGTTTTCTTACAAACACAGAAATTCAAAGTGCTTTAAAAGTGATAATCAAACATGTGCAAAAGTCATCGTTTACTGACGACATTAAATGTATGACTTCTGGTAAGTGTTTACCTCGCAATAGCAAACTGATCAATCTTTCTCCAATCCTTGATGGAGAAGGAATACTCAGAGTGGGAGGACGTCTTCATCATTCAAATCTCACACAAGATCAAATTCATCCAATATTGTTACCAAAAAATCATCCAGTGACAGTGCTGATTATTAGATATTTTCACTTATCTCACTTTCATGCTGCCCCTCAACTATTATTGTGTGTTATCAGACAGCGATATTGGATTTCAAGTGGAAGAAGTGTTGTAAGAAAGTTTGTAAAAAATTGTGTAATTTGTGCTCGTGCTTCTGCTTCTATGTCTAAACAAATCATGGCAGATTTACCTTCTACTAGAGTGCAACCTACCCGTCCGTTCCTTGTCACAGGAACTGACTATGCAAGACCTATATTATGTAAATTTAGAAAAGGTAGAGGTACAAAATCTTTTAAGTGTTATATTTCATTATTTATATGTTTTTCTACCCACGCAATTCACATTGAATTAGTGACTGATTTATCTACTCAGGCCTTTTTAGCTTGTCTCAAGCGATTTATATCCAGACGAGGCAAACCAAAGGAAATTGTAAGTGATTGTGCCAAAAATTTTGTCGGTGCGAGCAAGGATTTGAAAGAATTGTATAAATTTCCAACTTCTTCTCAACATAATGAAGAAGTGGCAAAGTACTTAAGTTCGGAAGAAATAAATTGGCATTTCAATCCACCCTCAGCCCATCACTTTGGAGGACTTTGGGAGGCTGGTGTTAACCCTAGAACTACCGGAAATTTTACTCAAGTTTTATAAAAACATTCTACACCAGAATTTTTACTTAAAACTATTTAATTTGTTTATTTAACTTATTATTGTCTGATTTATACATTTAGTTTGTTTTGAAGAAATTTCTGGTTTGAATAAATATTTTGAATGTACATGTCGGGTCCATTGGACCCTTCTGGTAGACAGAGGGTTAAATTGATGAAATTTCATTTAAAAAGAACCGTTGGCAATTCAGTTTTAACATTTGAGGAACTTTCAACTCTTTTAGCTCAAATCGAAGCTTGTTTAAATTCTAGACCCCTTTGTCCTGTAAGTTCCGATCCTAATGGTTTACACGCCTTAACCCCTGGTCATTTTTTAATTGGTGCTCCTCTTACTTCAGTACCAGAAGTTGATATTTCAGAGGTACCTACATCAAGATTGACCAGGTGGCAATTAGTGCAGAAAATGCTCCAACACTTTTGGAAAAGATGGAGTAATGAATACCTTTCGACCCTACAGCAGAGAGTAAAATGGCTTAAAGAAGAGCCTAATATTAAGATAGGTGATTTAGTTATAATAAAAAATGAAGGTCTTTCCCCTTTACAATGGAAATTAGCTAGAGTGATTAAAACACATCCTAGACCTGATAAAAAGGTTCGTGTAGTTACCCTCAGAACTGAAAATAGTGAATTGAAAAGGCCAATTACTAAGTTGTGTAAATTACCTTTAGAGTAAATTTTTGAAACCCTTTCGGCTTTCAAGGCTGGGAGAATGTTTAGTTTAAAATTGCTTTTATAATTCTTAATTGCATATATTTTTAGTTGTGCTAAAGTGAAACTCAATATCCCAACCTTTTCCCTCTGCGTAGGGATAAATGAAAACACGTACTCTGTTTTTCCCTCTGCGCAGGGAATATATTTGTTGATATTCTTTTTCTTACCAGTCGAGTTTGTGGATCTCGATGTGTGTGTGTGTATTGTGATCCCTAAGCGAATAATTTTATTGTGAATTTGTGAATACTTCCAATTAAATAGTGGAAAAAGTTAGTGCATACAGTCTACTGCTTCATTACAAAAACCTTTACAAGTACAATCCACTACTGGGGAAATGGCAATTAAAGAAACTATTTATTCATAATTTTGTTGCTATTTAATTTCAGTAGATTTAATTCTTGCCCACTATACGACATTCATTAAGAATTGCAGCAATTATGTTAGTTTACTTCTAAAACTTAAAAGGAAGGAAATATAATAAAAACCCCGTAGCACCGACCTTATTCAATCAACTACTGACTCGGTCACCCTATTTTGTATTTGTTATATTTGTGGAGACAAGAGGGGAGGTGGAGAAGTACTTTCGATTAAATATAGCAATTAGACCAAATAAAAAAGGTCTGTTTAGAACAGGGTGCCGCAACTGGGCATCATGGAAATTGGAACTAACAGATTTTGTAGAGCGTGCGCAGCACGCCTGATTTACGGGGATGCAGTCGCTGGGGACGCGTTTCGGATGTTCATATTAAACAGATTGCTACCCCTGGCGGTGGAAGGTGGAACTAAAGGATTTTCAGCAAATTTCTTAAATTCTTGTTTGATACCGCCACCCCCTCGAGTAATATATCTGCGGAAAATTTTAATAACGGAGTTTTGTTTGGATGTAGGTTTGTTTAGAACACATTTCGGCATATGGCGGTGGAAATTGGAACTAACAGACTTTTCAGCACATGCGCAGCAGATTAAATAATACAAATTTAAGATTCATTTAAGAATATTATCACAGGTTCGGGCAGGTCAGCTAGTATCAATGTAAACTACATCGGGTGGAATACGACATATAAAAGCTCTTAGTAACACTGAAAAAAATAACAGGTTGAAAATATTCTACTCACACCAGTCAAATTAAATAGTAATAGTTTTCTGTAAAACACATCCTGACTTTCAATAAGGTTATACAAAAACATTAATGATTAAATTAAAAAAACGAGTGAACGATCTTGTAGCAGTTCCTCGTTGTAACTTCAATATCGTTTGTCTGTTAGGTTCTTCCATGATTTGTGCTACATCCCTATTATTTATATCTCAGGTCAGATAGAGAGCTCTCATAGGGCCAATGTAGACTACGATCTATGTCATGACGGCTCTTCGAACAGCGCTGCAAAACAAACTTTACAGAGATGAAGCGCAGCGAGGCGGGCGCTCGCTTTGCTCCATAACCGAAAAAAAAGGTCCGCGCTTTTCGACCTTTTAATATTTTGAAATTCCTGATTTGTTATCAGCTGCTTTTCTGTTCAAACATGTAAAGGAAGATCCAAGAATAACTTTTATTTATAGTTTTTTTTCCAATTTTAATTATATATGTAATGTAAGACTTTTTTTTTTTACGAGTTTCAATTGGTTTTTTATGTTTTTGTTAAAGGAAAATGTATGTATCAGTGGCGTGGCGTGAAAATTTTCGGTGGTCATCGCAATTATTTAAGTTTGTGGTGAAAAATTATTAACTCTAAAATTCAATGGTTGAATGTTCAAAAAAGAAACTTTAAATCTTACCTTCACTTATACATGAACTCCAAATGTTCTGCTAAAACTGGATCGTAGAGTTTTAAAAGCTTATTAAGAGTTTTAAAATATTGCTTGGTCATCGCCGCATCCAGCGATGACCGGACGCCACGCCACTGGTATGTATATATAAGAAATAGCTAAACTTGCATTATGTCTTAAAAGAATGAAAAATGTTTTCTTTGGAGACATCGTTTTAACTCTTTTGCAAATAGAATAAAATGAAATCTTTTCGTTTCATTCTGGTAAATTTTTTTAACTTCATTTGTGATAGCAATAGATTCTTTGCAATTAATCATTTTCAGCCTCGTCATTTTAAGATATGTGACAGATTTATATATATTTATATGCCATTTAAACATTCGTATAAGTTTCCGTTTAGATAAAAAAACTTTGAAAAGAACACTTTAATGTTTAATAAAAGAGGAATAATAATATAATACATTATTATTGCGTTGTTACATATATTACATTATTAGCGATCTGTCTTTCACAAGATCTGAGGTCAGAAAAATGGACCCTTTTTAAATGATGTTTTTCAATTAATAATAATAATATTCCAAACACGCCCCCCCCCCCCCAACACACAGAGAGTTTAAAATTTTAACTTTTCTTAAAAAAAATATTACTTTATTGTGCTAATAGAAAGCATTGAACGAGAATAATAAGAATATTCTTATTCTTCTTCCCTCCCCCCCCCCCCCCCCAAACAAACGCCTGTCACACAGAGTTTTAAATTTAAACATTTTTAACTTTTAACGTTTTAAAGATTACTTTATTGTGTTAATAGAAAACATTGAACGAGAATAATAAGAATATTCTCGTGCATATATATTTTATTCAGTACCTTTCCATCTGTTGATGAAGTATATATATGTAAAAAACTTTACAATTTTACTTTACAGTACATAACTCCTAAATGACAAAATATTCTCACAGCAAATTAGTAAAAACTCCTTTTTATTAATTTGGATTTTTATGCTTTACAGAAATATTTAACTATTTAATAATCATAGTATTATTATTTATATTTTTTATTTACTCTCTAAGATGAGGAAAGGACAAGCAGTGAGTGATATCTGGGAAATAACTTTAAATGATTTTTTTTTTTTTTTTAAAGTGGAAATAAAGGTTTTGGATTTGTGAAGTGTCCACTTTTCTGAGACTGAATTTTGTAAAATACAGATCTCTGATAATGTAATTATAAAATAAAAACATAATAATAACATAAAAGCACACTAATATAAAAACGTAATAATAATGCTTTAACAACAATATATGGTATAGTCCTCTTTTTTATCACACTGTAGTACAATAATGTTCTTTTTGACAGTTCTTTAAATTAAAATGGAAACTTATGGGAACATTTAAATGAACAACATATAAGGTTAGTTGGGGCAACCGGGCCATGATTTTACAATGTGACTCTGGAGATTCTGACAATTCAGCTTCAAAAAGCTAATGTTCATTTGAATTAAAGTCTGAACTTCTGTAAATGTGTTCAGTTAGGTTCCCTCTATCAGACAGAAATGCTGAAAATTACATTTTAATATTTAAAAGTATAAAAACAAGCATATTTCATCTTTCTTTCCTCATGGGTCCAGTTGCCCCCCAAAGTAGAGTAACTGGACCAGGGGGGGGGGGGCGTCTATGTTCCACACGCGTTTATTTTTTTCATATCGGATATCAGATCCTGTTTGAAAAAGTGTAGAAAACTTTAAAAAATTTAAACCAGGCAGATCATGTAAATTATATGTCAATAAACAGCATTGTAAGGGATATCTTTGCTGTCAGTGTGTCTAAAAAAAGCACTAAAAGTGAAAATATTAGATTTATTTATACCAAAAACATAAAACTTAAGTAAGTATTTGTGTACTTTAGTATAGATAATAAGTATAAAAGTCACATGGTTATTTTAAGGGAGGGAAAAATAAGGTAAATCTATGAACAAACGACTACGTAAGTACTTAAGTACTTTATCTTTATCCAAGGTCGCATTATGTAGGGAAAATTTTTTTGTTCCAACCAGAACCCTTAATGAGTTACCTTCATGATCCTTTTATTTAACATATTCTAAAGAATGGTGCTATGAAGATATTATTTTCAAAATAGTGGTAGGAACGATAAAAGTTTCCCTATAGAATGCGACCCCTATGTATAGTACAATTTCAAGGTCTGGCTATCTCGCTTTCAGGGGCAAGGTACTTGCATTCGTAAAATGTTGAAATAATTTATGACACCAATATTTACAAGAGAATCTATCTGAAAACAAGTAAAAGTATATTTTCGCGTACTTAATAAAGGTGAAATTTTCATTATAAAATTCAGGTACCAATGTGGCAATTAGGAATTAAAATTAAGTGACGCCATAACGGCATCACCGCCTCTCAAGGGGTCAAGAAATTTGGTTTGATACCACTTAATATGCTTTTTTTTAAATTTAATTACGTAATTTTAATAAGGTATTCTATCATTTTCTTTATTGTGAGCAAAAAACAATGTAGAAATTTACTTCCCGTAGTAAGAAAAACTCAAAAAAATTATTTATAACTATTGGGGTAACTGGATCCAGCATGTTCCAGTTACCACGGATACATATCCCACTTACCCCATTCTTGAAAAATTTATGGGGTAACTGGGACACCGGGCTTACATTGGAAACATGAAGTAAATATGTTTAGATACCTAATAATATTAATGTAGTTATATGTCTAATCTTTAAAAAAAAAAGATTGTTTATTAAAAGTACTTACAGTACTTTAATAAAAAGCCGAGGAAGTTCAGCCATATTGACGTTGTTTTTAAAAAAAGAAACGTAAATTTTTGACAACCTATCACAGCAAAGTGAGAGTTATGATTGAGTTCATACACGTTGTTTTAGGAAGTAGAGATTAAGGAGCATTGTTCACAAAAGTTAAAACTTAAAAAACACCAACAGTTATTTATAAAATAGCCTATGGCCCAGTTACCTCGTGGGTCCAGTTACCCCAACTAACCTTACATAAACATCTGTCACTTACCATGTTTTAAATAAGAATGCTGAAAATCCTTAAACATTTGAATATTATCCATCGCTTTTACTAGCATGTATGTGCAGCGTAGAGCGAAGGAAGATGGCTGCCAAACAAACAAGTAATGAAGAAAGCTGTCAGTAGAAAAACGTGTTCTTGCCCGGTTGTTTTCATCGAGAGTACGCGCGCATATCAACTCGACAGTATTTCGTTCTTGGCGCTCGCTGCTTCATGCTTCATCCTGTAATGTTTGCTTTCTTCCTATGTTGAAAGTGCCGCGAACTTACAAGGCAGCCTCCAGATGGCGCAGTTACTACTTTTCGAAGTTGCGTTTCTTGTACTATTCCATTTCTTTGCTCTCAGGGTGCCTGTGTATGTGTTTCAATGATCGATGGTCTTGCCGATTTTGTTTATAATTTGCGTCACATTGTTAAATTAAGTTTAATAAATAAAGGATGCTTTGTGCACGATATGTATAATAAGTTCTATATCTGGTATTACGAAAGATGGGGGGGGGGGTGTATATTTAAGATGATTGATTAGTTGTTGTTACAACGAAATAATAGGGACATTTTTTTTTAAGTGTGAAATATTGTTTTTTTTTTTTTTTTTTTTAATTGGGCTAAAAGTCAAGGGGGCTGGGGGAGCTGACGAAGAAGGGGAAATTTCGATGAATGATAATTTAGATTGTTGTTGTTTATACACAGCAATAGGGCAGATAAAAATTTTAAACTTCCAATTGAAAAATAGGTGCGCTGAGAAAGGGGGGGGGTGCTGAATTTAGATTATGTATATATTTTTTATTGTAACTGGAGTAACAAACTGGAGTAACGGATTAAATCGAATGTGTAGTTGAATGACAGGGACAGTCAAAATTTTTCCATTCCATTACGGCCAATGGGAAAAAAATCATTTCAAGTGCATTTTAATGATGTTACAGCCTTTCGAAGAGAATGCAATTAATATGCATTTATGAAGTGCACTTAAATATACATTCAGTACAAAATGCCATGCAAAAACTATTTATAAAACTAGTTATAGTACGAACGAACCTTATTTGCCACGTTTGACGAGCAATTTTCAACTTATTAATTAAAGTTTGTTGCCCTCAATGAGTCAATTTACCACCCATCAATTGCGATGGTTTTTGTTTGTTTGTTTTTATCTTTAACAGATTCGCTGCTAAGCTACGAGTATACTCGTAGCTTTAATATTCGTGGCTTTAATTTATTAATTACTTTGTCACCATTATTTTAGAATTAAAGAAATTGTCTTATTTGTTGGCAGAAATTTCGTTGTATTAGTATGGTGAAATTTACCTTTCTGAATTTGTGGTGGCAAACGACTTTAAAGAAGAAATTTGAAAATTCTTACTTTATAGGCTTGGTAGTGAACGTGTTAAGGTCAAATCTAAGGAAAAGGCTATGAGAATCCCTTTTGAGCAATGAATGTTTCTATACAACAATATAGTTTTTAAATATGAATGCATATAAAGGATGTGCACCCTCCCCTTCTCTTCCCCCTCCACCAGCAAAAAAGGAAAGAAACACAGAGTCGCCATTTCAGAAATTTCTTGAGGGGGGCAAACATGTCTTTGGATTTTGTTGGGTATATCTGGGGAGCACTATAAATTGAATTATAGAAGTGAAGCATTATTGATACAGTTTGATTATTACACATCCCTTAAATATTAGCCAAAGTACTCATTAATTATAAGTTCATCTCACTTTGAGAATCTTCCAAATAACAAGGTTTTAGAAAATATTATTGATAATTGTCAAATTCTGTGCTTAAAGGGCTTTTAAAATTTTAACTTTTTATTTTCGTAAAATCTGACGTTATTTTGGCTTTTGTGCAAATTCAGAAAAAAAAAATTGAGTAACATGTGATGGCTGATACATTTGAAATATCAAATTCCTTGAGAGGAGCAATTGCCCCCCCCCCCCCCCTAGTCTCCCGCAAATGGCGCCCCTGAAGAAACAAGATCCTGCTCAACAATGCAATTATTTCTGAGACTCACAAAGTCATTTAAAACAGAAATGCATGACATTTGCAGACACTTACCCCTTCAGAACTGGAAAATTAAACAAAGATTTTAATTTTCTGATATATGTGATACATCTTCAATAACAACTAACTGTTCCCTCGTGATGACGTTTCCAATAATCTCTAGTCTTGTATATCTTGTTAACCCCGTTGATGAGCGGTGATATCCCACTTAATTTTAATTGAGAAATACTACACTGACATCAGGATTTTGAAATGAAAATTTTAATCTCATTATTTACTAAAAGAAAAGCTTTTACTTATTTTGAAATAAATTGTTTTTTTACATTCTAGAGTCATTCCATCATTTCACTATTTTACGATTAGAATTCAATTGACCCTGAAAAAGTTAAAAGGAGAATCTGACATTTTTTAGAAAAAAAGCTCAACTTCTGTCTATACGATCTATGGAGGATCGAGACCTGCACAGCTCATTCCTGTTTTCTTGACCCTGAACCCTGAGGTGCTATACAGCATCCGTTCCGACCAGGTAGTTAGCCTAACGCGGGACCCTCGGTGTTTTGTTCCCAAGATAGCTTGGTACTCATTTTATTGACCCCAAAGGGATGAAGGGTGGAGCGAACCTTGTCCAACCATGAGTCGAGCGCTAATTTTTATAAGATTCTTTGATTATAAGGTAATGGGAAACTCTGTTTGATTTATTGGTATCTGAATATAACAAGCAAAATCGGTACCTGTAAATTTTATGCATTTGTGCATGAAATTTATATAAATATTTTAAAATAGCCAATTGGGAATTGTAACAAAATTAAGGTATAAAAATCATTAAGAACTCTAACCTTCCCCTTCCAAGCACCACAAATTAAACTAGTCGTTGGGGGACACCGTCATACTTACCCATCATGGATATGCATAATATAAAATATGAAGATAAAACACGTGTAAACTATTTATAAAATGCATATCCAGTGATATCTAAGGTTACTGAAGCTGAATAGGTTTTGTCGCACTATTACATACCAAGTACGTACCAAATTTCCAGCCTCTATCTCAGTTTGCTCGGTAGATAGAGTGTTTAACGCAATTTTAATTAAGATTTGCACCAGAAAATTAAAAAAAAGTTTCACTTTTAGAGCTTTTGTTTAAAAAAAAAAAAAAAAAAAAGCAGAAAAATTGCTCTTCCTTAATTTGAAATAAATTGTTTCAAAATTTCCGATGGTAATTCAACAATACAGAAACACAACTGCTTGCCCCTCAAAGGGTTAAAAACATCGCTTGATGATGTCATAAACTTTAAATGCTCTATTAGTGAATGGAGTAAAAGAAACGTCCTTATAACTCCAAAAATGTCAACCATATTAACTAACCGTTTACTGCGTCGGATTTCCAATTAAAATATATCTTTGAATTGAAATTTGAATGAAATACAGGTTCATGCAACATCGAAGAGTGTGGAAAATATTATTACAAATATCTCGGCAACTAATCATCCGATCGACTTCCTTCTTTATGCAAAATTTATGGTTTTTTATTGTCTTTTCTATTCAGTCCTTAAAATAAACAATTTCGAAAATTTTTATATACCTTTTATCAGAACGGATATTTTGAGAGTCCGAATGAAATAGTTCGGATAATCGAGGTTAGTGAAATTCAATAGGCTTCTTCTAAATCTCCAGTGTCTGAAATGTGTAAATTCGACAAAAAAAAATTTTTTCGATTTTTAAAATGATTACAAAACTTACCCTATACTACATACGATGGGAAAAAAAAAAAAATATTTCTTCTTAACAGAGGGGTGGACTTGGTCCTAATTATCAGGGCTCGCAGCGTTCCTAAAACTTTCCCATATTGCTAACAGAATTTTAAATAAAAAATTCTTCCTGTTAGATTCTTTTAACATCTATAATAGAATTATACAATAAAGATTATCGTTTTAAAATAGTGGTAGCAAATCGGGAAAATTTTAGAGATACTGCGAGCCCTGGATTTTTTTTTATATCCGATAAAATATCTTTAAGGAATTATGCATGTGAATATTTTTTTAAGCCTCTATTATTTATTCTGTTGATAAAATATCCTTACAAAAATTATGTTATTTTTTATTTTAATCATTTTAAAACATTTTAGAAATTAAGAAAATTTGTGACTGTACTGAATGATTTAAAACTATATAAGAAATTATTAAAACCGAGATTTAAATCAATTTATTAAAATCACTGGTACAATTTTACAGCAAATTTAGTAAAAGGTAATTTTTTAATGTCTTTTTTCTCCCCGCCATGAAATTTCTAGTAAAAAAAAATCAGTGGAGCCAAATTATGGACCCGTGGAGCACAAGTCCATCCAATAATTTGAGCTCTCCGCCCACCCAATTTTCATTGATTTAATTCACTATTTATTTATTTATCTATTTATTTAACACGTTCACGCCGGCGCCTATATTTATGTTTTTCGCTGTGAGGCGGCGCTCGAATTCATGTTTTGCTTCATCTGGAGGTGTGGTACTTTCGCTTATTCAGACACTGTATGTAGTGGCACGCCTCTCTCATATTTATTAAATTGAACTCGAATGTAACAAGCAGAGTTGATTGTGAATGTCTGAAAGTCCGTAAGGAGTAATCAAATTACTTAGAGACATGACTTTACTGACTGCATATGTACGAATTTAATATAAAATATCTTACAATCTAAAGAAATACTGACAACATGATATAAATGCATTTTCTGGAAGGTAGAAGTCACGCCCTTAGTCAATGATATCTTTTGAATGAAAACGAGAATTCTCGTATCCCGTCGTGAATCTATAAGACTTATAATATTGAAATTGTTTTTGCTTCTGAATTTTCGAATATTCAAGTGTGTCCCATCTGTAGTGCACACCGTCTATGGCATAGTCGAGTGTGACCCACGTGTAGTGCACGCCTTCTATTTAACAGTGGAGTGTAACCCACCGGTGATGCACGCCGCCCGATCCGACAGTCGAGCGTGACCCACCAGTGATGCACGCTGCCCAATGGGCCAGTCAACTGTGACCCACTGTTGATGCACGCCGGCGTGAACATGTTAATCATAAAAAAGACATTTGGTTTTATTGAGGCTCTCAAAATAGTTTTGTTTGAAAAATAGTAAGGACATCACATAAGACTTATAGGAGCAGGAGCACTAAAAGCCC